>JAUESP010000306.1:5680000-7175000 GCA_030914335.1 Drosophila borborema | reverse complement strand
TAAATAATAATAAAATGTACATAAATCAACAAAAATTCGTATACACTCTATACACTAATATTTCGTTTAGAGTATAATATTTTCGTTGTCAGAATTTATATTTTAAGCTCACATAGTTATTAAATTTTCTGGTGTTTACATCATTTATTTAATTATCACCACAAAAATTGTTTGAGTTGATTTCGTTGGGGCGCAAATTCATTTTTACAGCGCCAAGCACAGCAGGCCAAAGAATTGTAGCCAAGGCCTATCGATTGTAATCTACTTAAAGTGCTTACATTAAAAAGATTAATATTGGCAATTAACTCAAGTTAATGCGATTTCGCGCAAATATTTGTAAATAATATTAGAGATTCTTGCAATTAATGAGAAATCGTTTGATTTTCTTTAACGTGCAGGCTCTTAAAGCTGTAAAGCTTTCAAATATTTCAAATGTATTCATTTGAAGTTTTTTTTTTGGTCAAGGTCTTTAATTCTTACTCATACTAGTACTAGTAGCAAGTATTAAACACTATTATAAATAATTTAAGTCAGTGCCATGACTCAGATACTATTGCCAAACATTTTGAGCAGCAAGAAATTTGATTTTGTTTTTAGTATTTTTTAGTGTATTTTATTTTTATTATATTTATCATCATCATATGTCGCATCATACTAACATATATAGTTATTTTTAATAGCTTTAACATGAAGTATTTGACATTAATCAGTTGAAAGTGTAATCTTTAAGCCTCCTTCGTATGCATATAATTTCGTAATGGCTTTGAGCTTATGCTTAACCCACTGTTGCCAACAAAAGCCGTCTAAGCCAATTAGGCAACTGCGACTTGACTTTTTACCATGATTACCATGACGAAATGTCGTACCATTTAAAAACATGCCAGACCCCAAAATGAACGCAGTTCAGCTGCAGCAAGCAGCAAGCAGCGAGTGGGTGCGCGGGTTGTCTAAAGAAAAGCCAAAAGTTCAAATGCCTTGGCGGTTACATCAAATGAAGTCATTGGAACTAGGAGAGAGCGAGCGCGGACATGGGGCAAGCAATGAAAACAAATACCTGGCAAAAAAAAACTAGAAAAAAAAAAAAACAAATACAAATAAAATGCGACAAAATCTGCGCAGTTTTTGCACACGCGCTCCAAGCCAGACCAGACTGAACCGGACCGGTCCGGCCGCCTGGCTGCCTGTCCGGCTAGCCCACTGGCTGCACTTGCGCAATGTGGCAGGCAGCATGCAGCGACGCATGCGCAAACACAGCCGCTGCCCGCAGCTCCAGCCACAGCCACAGCCCCAGCAGCTACCTAACACAAACGGTTGCAATGCATTTTAGCCTGCAAATTGTTTGGCTAAATGCCGAACTGCGCCGATTGCCGCAAAACGTGGCGATAATTTCATTTGGCTGGACGGGTTTTCGTTTTATCAATTAATTTGAATTTGAATTTGAATTTATTCAGAGGCGTTTAATGTCCGCACTGTCCGCTCCGAGTTGGCCTTCATCATGGCTAATGCCAGCTGACACTTGGCGAAAGTCCAGCCTGATAATGAGTTTCCCACTCAACTTGCCCAATTAGCCAAATAGTTTCAGTCAACAAAAGCCATGCAACGGCCTTTTGTATTATGTGCACAAAAAAAAAAAAAAACTTTTTGGCTGAGCTCATTAAAGTAAAAAATAGAAATGATACGAACTGCAAGTGAAATTTCATGCTAAATTTGTTAGAGCTAATTGAAGTTGGCTATGAAATTTTGTTTTGGTATTTAACTAGATCAGTTATTGCAATTTATGATATATCTATACATATAATACTTACTTTGTAACAAGTTTAGATAGAGCTATAATTGAATATAGATCAAGTTACATACACAAATTCTTTAAGAATTTATTTGCACTAAGTAATTTCAAGTATGCATTTTCAATGCCAATCATAGGGTATCTCGTCGTCTAGCTCCCTTTTCTAAACATATACTGCTTAAAAGCTAGTTTTGAGTTCATTGTAATTGAAAGTAGGTACTTGTAAGCGTATGTTAAAAGGCTAGACAAAAACGGTAGCTGCGACAAGCTAACAATAACAACAACCTCTACGGCAACAACAACAGCAACAATAACAACAACAATTACTACAACAAAACCCAAACAGCAGCTGCCGTCGTCAGCAGCTTCTTTTGAAAAGCGCGTCCAGCGAATGAAAATGGAATGGGCCACAGATGAGCCAAGTCATTTGGATGGGTGCCAAGTGGAGACATGGGCCAAGACGTGGCCAAGACGTGGCCAAGACGTGGCCCAGACGTGTTATCACGAACTACCAATTGGCTTTTGGACTTTCTTTTTGGGGATCGACTCATTAAAAAATGCTTTACGTGCGCCGTTTTTTCTCTCCTTGGCTGACAAGCGCAAATAATTAAATTTTTTTCTGTTTTTACTTTATTTATTTTTTTCTGGGCAAATGATAAGCGTGTGGGCCAGACAAACTGTAACAAATGCGTAGAAAGTTGCGTGTGCCACTTAAGTGTCGTGGAATGCAACACCAAAATCTTACATGCATATGCATATATGTTTGTAGTGCTGGAGGGGGGCGGCAGTGATAGGTGGGCGGGGCTAGTGGGGCAGGCTTGATAAAGTGTCAATGTTATGCGTCGAGCAACAGCTTCCACATGTCACACAAATCAAATCAAACAAAAAGCAAAGCGAAGCCAGCTGACAGCCAGTTGTTGCTGTTGCTGCTGCTGTCGCTGCTGCATGCAACAGCGAGTGGCAAGTACTTGACCGAATTCCATAGCTGCCCCCGCCAACTCCCTGTCCACCTCTCTAGCAGTCTCCATTAGCAACTGTGTGTGTGTGTGCATAATTATGCCCAGTTGGCAGCACTCGAACCAGCAACTGTCAAAGAGTTCTCCGGTTCCCCAAGCAGCTGCATCTGAGTTGACACCAAATGAAAAACTCTGAAGTCGAGCTTAACCGACTTTATAATGCTTGCACAAGCTCAAAGAGCAGTTGCATTGGTATAAAAGCTATATCTACATGTAGAGGAATGAAGCTTAAAGTGTTGCAAATGAATAGTTAAACTTTGCAGGCTGGAAAACTGTGCTATAAATTCTAAACTAAAATCTTAAAGATTCCAGTCATGCCCCTGAAAACTTTTCCCTATGTAAGGATGAAAGAGCTATTTGTTTCTTTTTCCCATTTATATATATTTCTATTATATCCATCTTTTGAATTACACTCGAATATACTCTTTATTTTCTACTTGAGCCTGCATAAGTATCTGAGACCACTTCATGCAACAAGACGCAACGGCTCGCTGAGATGTGCCAAGTTGCAATTTGCAAATCAAACAGTTGCAGTTGCAGTTGCAAAATAGACAAAATGCCAAAAGGCAAAAAGCCAATGAACCAACCAAACTAACCAAAGCCAAGAATGTTCATAAATATTTTTACGAAAATTGTGCAAATTAAAGAAAAAGATACAAGAATGTAATGCATTTTAGAAGCGACTTTAGCCAGCTAGTTGCTAAGCACACGCAGCAAACTTCTTTAACAATGTTTGGATTTGAATTTTCTATCTAACTGATATTTTCTTATAACAAATTCCATTTAATTTTTTTATATTACTTAAAAATATCTAAACTAAAGTAAACTAATTTAAAATGCCATTAACATTTTTAAATAATTTCCATAAATTAATTAAACGACAAAGCATTTCTCTCAAGTAATGCACACGATTTTATTGTCTCTGAATTCAGAGATTGCGTTTTAATGATTTGGGAAATTATAAGGAAAATGTAAAATATGCATGAAAATTGTAATGCCAACTTACTTGCTTTTCACAACTCTTGGCGAATTTCAATTAATTAAGCCAGCTGAATGGACTTGTAACACTCCAAGTTATGGCTAAACAAAAGCTCTGCTTAGGTAACATAGACATGGCTCGAGATTTATGTGTAAATCAACATTTTTCAATGTACTCATATGTAAGACTTCATTTGGTGCCCGCATTGCTGGCAGCCCGAAAACAAATATTTTCACACATGTCAAACAGAAATATTCGTTGTCATGGCTAAAGGAAAATTGATAATAATCTGCCATATAGCGCAAACACACACAGAGCAGACGACGATGCAGTTGAGCACGACGACGACAACGTCACAATGTCGCCATAGACGGCGTCCATTGGAGGACAACTGGATGGAGTTGGGGGTTGGGGGATGGGGGATGGGGGATGGGGAGTGCTGCAGGAAACTGCCAACTGCGATCGTGCCACAAGAAATATGGCAGAAAATCGTGCAATAGAAAAGTGAAGCAAAAATCCCAAGCCAAAACACTGGCACATGCAACAAGCGCAGCTTCCTTGAAAGGTGTGTTTGAACAATTAATTTTGCTTTTTCGGCGTACTTACAGATAGACTATGAGCAGAGATAGATACGGGTCCAAGACCAGACTCCTATACACAGCAAATGTTTGATATGCATTTAAATTTGTCTTTTGTTTTAATTGTATATATATTTATTATCAAATATTTCACATTCAGATATTCAACTGCCATTCATTCAAAACGTAAAGTCAAATCTATTTCTTTGTGAACGAAACAATCAAATTTTTAGATTATAAATTATTTATAAATGCAAAATATTATTATTATTTTTAATTTATAATTATTAAGTTCAACTCAAATTGCTCAAATAAAAAACAAACATCTTTTTCTTGCCGTGTACATCAAGTACTATGGAGAGGCTTAGGTATGGATTTGTTGTACCAAAACGTCGAGCAGAATGCGGGCACTGAACGAGAAGACTGTGCGCTGTGAGCCGGGAGGTTTTCCAAAGATGCAGCCAGTTTATTTATGGCTGCCAACTAGATGAACATTATGTGTATGACAATGATAATGATGCCGATGATGATGATGATGATGATGAAGACAAGGCTGTGACCATTTAGAGCTCATTCTAAGCGCACACTTTGGAAAGTTGCCTGGCGGATTTCCAAGGAACAGCAATTTGATGACGCCAATAAAATGTGTGTTTAAAGCCAATTGATTGTTGTCGACGCGTTTACAGACATGAGCTTCTTCTAATGGCCAAAGCTAAACAGAAGAAGGCCAACATATCAGCGCGGCTATGGACCCCACCAGACGCAGGCTCACACACTCACACAATGAGAAAGAAAGAGAGAGAGAGATATGGAGCTGCCTTTGTGGAGCCCACAACTGACATCTAGTGGCACTTGAGCTAAAACTTGCAGCATGAAGTGCATTTGGGAATGCCTCGCACAGCATTAGATAGATAGCAGAAGATCTATGAAGATCTATGGGTTGAGGCACTTGAGCAACAAAAACATTTCAAGTTGCATGCAACTCCACTCATATACATATATTTCGTTTTGTTTTGGCAGTTTGAGCTCAAGGTAATGTAAGTTTTTTGTTGCTCTATTGATGCTAACAAGTGCTTTTCATACAACTTGAAAAATGAATCGAGCCTAAACCCTAACAAAATCGCAGCGCGACTTTCACAAAAAAATAAAGATAAAACAAGAGAAGGAACTGAAAAAATCCATTATAAAACTTTCTAGTCTAATGTAACTGAATTAATTAATGATGCGGCAAATGCGTAGCGAATTATCTAAGCGAAAGGTGTCAGCATGTGCCACATGTTCCGCATGTGGCGCATTCACATGGCTTGCCTACCACATGCTGCAGTCGATTTGTTACCGTATTGCAGTAGGTCAACTGAGTAAAGCTTTATATATTTGGGGCGTGGCCTCTCTGTAATGGCAGTTAAGTCAGTGTCAGACTGGAAATTGAAACACCCACACAAAGCTACAACAACAACAACAACTGCAACACACTTGACTGGCAAATGCTTTGAACATATGTAAATTAAACCCACTGCAATCGCACTTTGGACACTGATTTTAATTATCCCAAAAGCCAAACAAGCATTTCAACTGTATACAAAAGCAGCAGCAACAACGAAATTGTTCATAAAGAACGAGTCCATACAAATTTTGTGTGTACGAAATTGCGAGAGCAACAAGGCCTTTAAAAGTGAACGGGCGGCAGCTCAGAAATGTTAAGAGCTACAATATAGAGTACGAATATGAATACACAACTGAAACGAAGAATGAGTATGAGTGTGAATATGAGAGTATGGCTACAAATAATCATTAATCGTTTCGGTTTTGCAAACGGAGGTTGAATATGCAACGAAAAAGCTCAATTATATAAATGCTAAAAAGTTGTTGAAATATATTTTTATTGAGTAAATTTTATAAGCAACACAAGAATTCAATTTGAATTTGTTGCCAATTAAATTTGATTTAAAAATTTAAACCACAAATTATATTTCTGCTACGGGAAATAAAATAGTTTTAAGAATAAACTCTATTTCTGTGAATTATAAAGTGTATGTGTGCATGTACGAATATATCTATATATATATTTTTTTTTAATTTGTATTAATTTTTAATCAGTTGAAGCAACTTTTTGCCTTCTTTCAACTGCATAAACAAGAAAATTCCACAACAGCAGCTTAAAGCAACTCTCAAAAAAAGAAATGCAACAAACACATAAACTTAAGAACCAATTGAATTCACACCGTTACAAACTGATTCCAACATAATCGGTACATAAGCTCATTAAATTCTCTCACTTTTGCACCACTGTGCGGCACGCATGTCAATTCTGATGCACCTGCCCGCACACTCTGTGCTCTTTGCCTTGGCACAAAGCGCATGCGCAGCAACAGCAACAGCAGCCGAGCGGAAATGGCCGCGAATTGTGGCAATAATTGCGATCGTTCGGTCGACTGACCACGAAGCAGCGACCCAAAATAAATAAAAGAGACCAACAAAAAACGAATTCAATTTTCAATTTGAAAATTGGCTGACTTTTCACCTTCATTAATTCTGCTGCGAGTTGCTTTCAGTGCTCAATGTTCCGGCAAACGAAAAAGCCGCTTAAATCAACAATGTTACCAGGGGCCATAAGAGCCAGGCCCAAAGAGTGAGTGAGAGAGAGAGAGAGAGAGAGAGAGAGAGAGAGAGAGAGAGAGAGACGGCGGGGGGATTAGTTTTACTATTGGGGGCGGCGACAATTGTCGCTGTCCAAATAATTTCAACCAGGAGCGGGTGGGCGCCACGTCAAGTGTCACTCAGTCACATTTTATGAAGAAAACGAATGTAAGAAATAAGACATAATAATACATTTTCTTAAATGCAACATTTTAATTTTCATAACGAAAAGCGAGCGAAATTATGAAATTTCCGGTCGAGGCAATTCGTGGGCCGTTGATAAGCTGACGATTCAGGAAACCTGCAGTGCTGCGAGCGCTGAGCTATGTCAACACACAAGCCAAGCAAGCAAGGCAGCCAGCCAGGCAGGCAGCTAGCCGGCAACGTAGAAAACCTGACAATAAGTAGACATATGAATACCCTATAAAAGTAAAAATTTCTAAATGTTCTTGGAATGATGATTGAAAAGCAGAGGCTTAAAGTCTGAGCAAAAGAAGGACTAGAAAGACTTGCTTAAGCGTAAGCAATAGCGTAAAAAAATAGTTGGTATATTATATATGTATGTATATTGTGGCTAGTAATAGGTAAAAATCAACTGTCTTTCAAACCACTTTACATTTTGATGTGGGCTTAGCAACATTTATATTTTAAAGAGAGAGAAACTTAGTTTCTGCTATGGTTGTCATCTGCTGTATCTGAAAAATTATAAACTAAATTTATATACATACATATTTATATTCTAGCATCATGCTTATCAGCTTGTACGATAATGCGTATATCCATTTATGTACATATATACTATCAATTTTTTATTTTTTTATTTTTTTTTTTTAATTTTTCTGCCTTATTTTATGTCACAGCTCATAATCCTTTATAATTAAACTAAATTTCGCTTTTGCCATAGTGATTCATGTATTTTAAGCAAATAGTCAACCTTTTCAGTTGCAGGGCATCTTTCAGTCGAGGGCTTTCACCTGGAGCGTCTTGTGGTTTATTGTGCATTGCATTTGGTAATGCAATTCCAGTGAAAATTCAACCAACAAAAATTGCCAACTGCAAATGCGCATAAAAATGAGCATCGACTTTTCTTACCCCTTTCGCTCTCTCTCTCACTTAGTCATATTGTAGGAGCTTCCCTCGCTCTCTGATTCTCCCTCTCTCTCTCTATCTCTCTCTCTCCCACTCTTTATGGACACTTGGCTTTAAGCACCGCATTGACATGTCTGACACATGTTTTGGTCGCGGTTTTTTGGCTTTGGCCAACTTCATTTGAATATGCTTTTGGCACTTGGCTCTCAAATAAAATCTATATATACATACATATACATATATAATTTTTTTTTTTCAGCAGCGTTCATGCTTCGATGTTTATATAGCTGTACATCTAATGTCGTTTGGTTTTACCTGGAAAGAGCAGAGAGCAGAGAGTAAAGAAATCATTAGTTATACAGTCAAAACTATAAAAGTAAAACCGCAAAATACCGCCAATTGAAACCTTTTGGCCCCGGCGAAACTGCTTGAATGAGCCGCTGCCAATTGGATGACACCCACGACAAATAATCTTAAGTTAATTAATTGAGTTCAACAAGTTGAGAAAATAATCAAAATCAATTGGAGAAAAAAAAAACAAAAAATTCGTTTTCCTTTATTATTGTTGTTATAATTTTGATATTTTTGGGATCAAGCGGTCAATGTTGCATTGACTCTGCTGACGATGTCAAAAAATCGTTGGCAAATATTGCGAAAAGCATATAATTGTTGTTTACTTTATTGTTATTGTTGCTGTTGTTATTGGCAATCGGGCAATTTAGCGCTATTCATTCATAAAAAAAAATTTGTTTCATTTTGGAACAGCTCACGCGGCGCCCAAAATATTTGTAAACGTGCTCAAAATGCTCAATCAAAAACACATTACATGAATTTCAATTTTTCATTTAAGAAAAACCAATATATATATATAAATAAATAAAAGAAACAAATACTATTATGTTTAGACAAAAATCTTACGCAATGCGCACCCTATTGGCAGCGACCGAGTCTGGTAAATTGTCAATCGAGCCAGCGATTGCGTAACATAATAATATTTTAATTACCTTCCACATTTGTCTGAACTTGAACCCGAGTTCAATTCTCGCGTCATCGCCCGAAACTCTTGATAGCGAGTTGTCCCGAACATAAATTGTGTAAACGCAGCTCATAAATAAGTCACAAAATGAAATATTCGGCACATTTTATATACACCGAGATGTCTTTGTCAGTTCTGTTGGCAACAGCTCCAACAGCTACTTAAATCAGTTGCGAATTACAAAGAAAAACAGCTTAATTCAGCTTATAGCCATTTGATATATCACACTCTATTTGGCAAACTCTAATAGAAAAGACTATTTTTATTTCATATATATACACATTTAAGCTGCCTTTTGTGTGTGAGTTATCAATAATTGTTAAAGCCGTGATTCAACAGCTCTTCAGTCTTATGCAAATGTCAAACTTACTTTTCACTTCATTGGAATATCAAGAAATGAATTATAATAATATCCACGGCGTTTGCTTAATGTGCCACTTGTTATAGACCCAAAATGCTTCTCGCATATTAAGAACCTTGAAGGTTTCAAGAGGTTACAGATAAATTCAAGCGTATTCGTACACAAAAAGGGGAAAAAAAAACAAAATTTTACAAGTTCGTTGGCTTCGGCACATTTGAGTGACTTTTATGTGTTTCTCTAAAGTACAATGTGAAACGTTTCTAGTGTAAATGTAAATGTAATATATATATATAGCAAGTAATAGTATAGTATAGCAGTTAGTCATTCGAGCATCAATTGTACTCTGGGAAGGTGCTTTCAGATGCCAACCCTCATTGCAAAACCAGTTTCCAAAACTCATTAAAATTGTTGCATGCAAATGGGTTCTATGTATGTAGAAAAAAAACCTCCACTTTGCATTCAAGTATATCAAACAATAAAGTAGCTGATTGCAAATAGCAAATAACAATAGTTAAGCAATAATTGGATACAGTCACTGATGATATCATTGCAAATTGTTACATTTGGAGTAAGATTTCTCCAAAGCTTGCAATCGTGTTCGTAATGCTGTAAATTCTTGGCAGTTAGCGGAGCCAAACAAATTAATTTATGGACTATATAGCATATATAACAAAGAGAAAAAAAAATTGATATACATATATATAGAAGTATATGTATATATATTACACAAGTGGCCAAAAAATTTATGAGAGGAAATGTGAGCAGCAAATTCCGACGTTCAATGTCAAACCGGCGCGAGTTTGTTTACAGAATTGAATTTTTATAGCGATTCGGTGATTGCGCTGCTCGATTCTCAAGTCCTTACACTGGGAGAAAATGTACTGCTTAAATTAAATTATGATTTCTTATGAATTCAAAGTGCTGTATTAAGGAAACAATAAAATATTTTACTATATTTATGCAAGTGAAGTCTGAAATAGACTTGGAGTCAATTGCTTAAATTAAATTAATTTTAAAAATTATATTCACAATTTCAAACATTTGTTGATTATATTTCTATACATAAATTCACGAGTTTAAAATAAAATTCTAGAACTTCTATTTTCTATTCCTTGTCTAAGTTTTCAGGTTGTATTTCGACACGGATTGTACGCCAATTTCATGGTATATTTTTCGCTCAGTGCATTTATTGAGCAAGTTGTTGCAGAGGGGCGTGTAAATTGCGGCCAAGCGGCGCGATTTTGTGGCCTTTAATTAAGTAAGAGGCACGCGCATTTAACGGTTAAATCTTAAGCAAACATAAATTGTGGGGTATTTATAAGATACAAGTCAAGATCGCACGATTAGCTAGCAGCAGCAACGGCAACGGCAGGCACAATTACCGCCAGCAATATAAACAGCAGCAACAGTTGCAGCCGTCAACAGCGATCTGTTGGTTAAATTGAAATGTTGCCACAACAAGTTGTTGGCCAAGTAAAGCAACTTATGGGCTGCCCGGCAGACTGGCCAAAAGAGCGACACTGATGCTACTTTGAGTTATATGTTGGCCAGTTCCATTAGGCTAGCCAGCTGTTGGCACTCATTAAATACAAATATGATAATGCGTCGATCTCATTTATCACCCAACAAAAAAAAAAAAATTAAAATAAAATAATAATAAAAATAAAAATTAATAAAAACCCAAAACAATCTAATAAAATTAACAAACAAACAACAGACTCTGTCTGAGAAATTGATTATGCAAATTTGTTTAACCTCTTGCATCAGATTACAGGATAAACTGCTTTTAGATTTGAGAGAGCAATAAAAATATATCTACGTATTTTAGCTTAAATTTTGTATTCTCACATTTTCGCTTTACTACTCGCCTTTATAAGCAATAAATTGTTGTGAGACATGAGCCGATTACTGAACTTAATTTTAGTCTCTAAATATATATGTATTCAGTAGCTTAACCAGGAATTGCTTTAGATAGCAATCTCATAGTAGTAAAGAGTTTATAATCTGTGCTGGTATTTTAGAGCTTTAGACAATCTAATCTTGTGTTGTATATGCTGACCGGAGGAAGCATAATACGACTTGCAATATATTGCAGCAACTGTTTAAGTTATCGATAACATTTAGCTATTAAAATTCTCATTTAGATGTGCCATTTGAGTTGTATGATACCATAGTTATATATTCCGATTTGGAATATCTACATACATGTGTATATCGTTGCATCATGAAATCTATTATATTAACAACAATTAATTTTCATAAATGAAAGCAGAAATAATAAAAATGTAATTGATTGAAAAATACATTTAACAAGATGGTAAATCTTTACGAATTAATGATTTTAATGGAACTTCTGTTTTTAACGCATTACTCGACTTAGCAGGAAAATAATTATCGCTATTCGACTTAAGCTAGAAACTTTTGTAATTGCATGCAATTAGCCAGCGACTGTTTTTCGCCAAGTTTTCAATTTTTATTATTTTTCTTTTTAATTTTTACTGCTCTTTTTATTTATTTATTTTATTATTTTTTTTTTTTTTTGTTTGGTGCAACATTCCAATATCTGTTAGTCATGGCACGTAAGACACACATGTGTGTGCATATTTATTTAGCGCACTGTTAACGCTGCTGCCAAAACGTTTTTGCATGCACCAGTTTCAACCTGAGCTGCTCTCGTTCATGCCCCGCTGCTGCTGTTGCGCTCCATCCCAGCTGACCCAAACTCCCACTGTTCTCACTGCATCTGTATGTGCTGCTTCATGGCTTTTCAGCTATTTAACGTGCGAGTTCTGCTAACAACAACAACAACAGCAAAAGATTTGCTTTAAAAATTTTATGCACATTTTATGGTTTGCATTTTTTGTTTTGTTTGTTTATTTTAAGGAAGACACGGCGCTGTTACTTTATAAGAATTTCGTGTTTTTAATTGCAGTTGTTGTTATTATTTTTTCCTTTCATACATCTTTCCAACATTTGATTGTGTATTGTATAATTCCCGCACATCGACTATAAACATTTCGCAATTAATTGAATTAAGTTGTTGATTGAGGCGTTGAAAATGCATTTTCATTGCTTGTTTGCTTGAAGTGGATTTTCCCGTTGCACCATCTCTTCAGTCGTAGAAGTAAGAGCAACAGCAGCATCAGCAGCAGCAGCTTCAATCAAAGTGATGCCACGCAACGGAAATGTTGGAAATGTTCAAGTCAGCAGCACTAGAAGCGTTTGTCACAACAAATGCTCATAGTGGGGCAACAGCACGTAGCTCAAGAGAGAAACAGCTCAGACACTTCCGCAATAACCAAGCACCCGAATAACAAGTCAAAAAAAAAAAAAAAAAAAGATTTTCGCATGAATTGAGCTCAACAAAAATCTGGTCAAAAAGCTGGCCTATGCCCTTGTTCAAGCTGCTGGCTTTTGTGTTGTTTCTTTTTTAATCAACAACTAAGCATCTCTTAAGCTAACTTATACCTTAGAGAATTTCGGAAAACTAAAGACGTTGAGTTCACATCTTCTAAATCCTAAATTCTCTTGCTCTGTCCTTTAATCCTTTCTACACATTAAATTTGCAGTTTCCAACACGTCGTAAACACCTTACAGGATAACTTAAAGTCGCGCAATTCGACTTATTTATGAAGGCTTTTTTTTTTTTTGTCGTACCCAGACTTTTGCCGATAAAGTCGCATTTGCTTAAGTTAGAAATAAATTCTTGTTGGCCACAAAAAAATGTGTAAGAAAAAAAAAAACGTCTTCAGCAGTGAGAACCAGTTTCAAAAACTTGTTTTGGCCAAAAAAACAGAGGCCAGAAGAGAAAAAAGTCAAGTTGGGGCTATTAAAGCGCCGCCAACTTGCAGCTGTCTGCCAGCCATATGAAGCCATAAAGAAATTGGCCAAAAAAAAAAAAAAAAGCAACATGAAAAAGAAATACTAAAAAAAATGGGATACCAGCAGCAACAACAGCAAAAAATATATAAACATTCACGGCGCACATTTCTTTAATGAATTTTTATGCAGCACACAAATCAACTGCGCTTTCCAAATTAGTTGCGAGTTCATGTTAAATTAATTTCGTGTAAGGAAGAAAAAAAACTAAATTGCAGCAGTTGCTGCCACAACTTGTGGCACAGGGCACGCTGAGAGAACAGCATCAACAGCAGCAGCAGCAGCAGCAACAGCAGTTGGAAACAACGTAATGCTGACTCTTGAACTGCCTGCAAGTACCGCAAGCTGCAGATCAGCCCAGCCAGATAAAGCCAAGGAGCAACAGCAGCAGCAACTGTTGCCACAGCAACAGCAACAGTTTCCGCCAACTCCTTCAGAACAATGCAGCTCGCCTGTTGCAGCAGCCAAAAGATCAATGACATCATGATGAGGCTTTGGGTGAATGCTGCCCTCTCTCAGCACGCCCCTGCCAGCAACATTGGTATACTCTGTTCGCAAAGTGATTAAGAGTATATTGGCATATAAGAAACTTGGCTTGAATTATCTAATATTCCAATAATCTAAGATAACTAAAAAGGTGGTTGTATAATTATGTATATAGACTAAGACTAAGATTAACTAACTGAATAGTGGAAATCTGCTATACTCTGGATATTTAAACAGTTTCAGAGCTATCAATCGATCATCATAGAGACAGGGACCGAGAGAGCTTAAGCTTTAAGCCAACAAATATTCTCATTCGCTTCACTCACAGTTTGAAAGTCACTTGATTAAACAACAATAAATTCTCTTTAACAACTGCCTCAGGCTACTTCAGCACTGTGCAGCGCACTTTGCAGTCGTTAAGGCTCGTTTGCAGTAAAGTTCTTAGTTGTTAGATGCTGTCATTGTGCTGCACGATAGAAAACTTCGTTCAACCTCTGGGTTTAGTTCTTGGACATGGGTCTGCGGCTTGATTTGGTCTGTGTATTGGTGTTGTCGTGAGTGCCACAGCCACTGCCTAGGCTGGCAAACTAACTGACAAAGTGACTAACAGACTGACTGACAGACTGACGAACTGTGCGCTTCTAACGCAGAACAAACTGCAGTGTTTGTTGTCTAACTTGTTGTCCATCTGTCCATTTGTCCATTCGCCAGTTTTGTCTGCAAAGTCGTGACACTGAACAAATGTCAGCACTTGCGGGCGTGCGGCATTTGGCAACAGCGGCTTTGACTTTGAGTACGAGGCCAAGTCGAGGCGGTCTGGCTGACTGGCTGGCTGGCTGGCGGGCAACAACCAATCAATTAACTTGGCCAACATTAACTTGGCAACAACTGGCACCCAACACACAGCCGCGAAATTTGATATGGCTGTGAGTGCGGCTAATGTGATTTATGCCCACCATTGGCCAAACATCCTCAAAGGCAGCCGACAGCAGCCCAAGGCTCAACAAAGCTAAAACAAAACTCATCCCCAATTGTGCAGTGTCAACTAACGGTTAACTACCTCATTTTTAGTCACCTCAAAGAATGTCACAGTAATAAATATCCCACACAATTCACTCTAAAGTGAATGTGGACCATGGCGCTGCCTCTTACACAAATCAAATCAAAATTGAAATTCAATTAAAGTCTCTTTTATTTATTTTTGCTTTTGATAAACATGTTTTTTTTTTTTATAGGTTTTATTGCTCAACCTTCTGCTTTATAGGCCTAGGCATCTGTGCTCGTCCGCTCACCGAGTGAGACATTTGCATTAAGGCTGACCCCACGATTTGACAGCCACTAAGTGAATAGTTAAGAGTCTGTGGCACGCCCACAATACCCATGCCCATGCCCATACCAATCTCCGCACATGGTCAACGTCAGCCAGTTGGATCGTTGATGGGCTATATTTAGAGCACAAGCTACAGATACATGAATATATACATAGGTATATATAAATATATTTACGCATATTTGTATGTATGTCTGCACTCATTTGAAGATACATATCGAAGTACTTTGGCCATGGCCAGCAAAAGAGTCCAAAGCAAATGAATGTCAACGCTCCGAAATCAAAGAAACTATACAAAAAAAAAAAAAAACAGAAGTAAATAAAAAGTGTCGCTGGGGTAACATCATTCGAAGTTTTTTTTTTATTATTTTTATTTTTATTGGTTTCGGTTTTTTTTTTCAATTTTTTTTTTGAGCGGCACACGAACGATCAATCAGCGCGCACACATGATCATTATGGTCAATGCGGTTAGCCAAGTCTTTAGGCCACTTTCCCAAAGAGTTCGAGCGCGAAATAAGTTTTCGCTGGGCCTTTGTGTGGGCCGTATTGTGCGGGAAGCGAGCTTTGGCCACAGGAATGTCGGCGAATTTGTAATTGCGGCTAAGTACAGAGCATTGGGAAACCAACCAGACCCCTTTGCGGATGCGGGTTCATTAAAAGTAGCACAGAAATATAAAAGAAGCCAAGTCTTTGAAACCATTAAAAGTATTCCGAGAAAATTAAAGCTATGGGCGATTCTCAAATGAACGAGCTGAGATAACTAAAAATGAAAAGAATCAGTTAGAGTTTAAATGCCAAATTTGGTATCCATGGATTGCTGATAATGCATAATTATTGATAGGAATAATACGAAATTTTATTACGCCAAAGCCCACATCAAGAACATTTATTTATAGCTTGTATTTGCCAAATTTTACCTGTTACATATTTAAGCGCAATTGCAATATATCCCCTTTAAGTCTATTTTTAGTGCCTCTCAGTTCATAAAAAAAAAAAAATAGGCATCAAGTCTTTGACCTCACAAAAATTCTTGGGGAAAATTGTTTTTCGATTGAGCCTAAATATAGATCAACCGCTATTAAGCTGGCATATGCCAAGTGTGAGATTTATGCTGCTATTACTTGTTGCTTTTGGTCATGGAACTTTTTCAATCGCACTTTAACTTGCGACAAAACTCAAGAACAAATGAGCAAATCAACGGTAACTGGCAAGATCTCAACTTTATCTCGCTCTCTCTGTCTCTCTCTCTTTCTTTCTCAAACATGACGGATCTGTGATCAGTGATTGCTGGCCCACATTAAATGTTACACGAATTTCATTGGAGAACTCGAGCGTTCAACTTCATAGGGGGGAGGGTCGTCTGATCGGCCGTGTCGAACTTTGACGATCGACCGTTGTCGACAAGCGACGCGCGCGCACGACAAGCTACGCCAGATACATACGTTCGTATCTATAAGATATGCGGTCCAATAAACGCATAGATACACATGTATCTGTAGCGACAAATACAAAGGGAACGCGAGGGTAGCTCAAGAGTCAAGTGAAAAATTTCATATATAATTAACTAGGAATTTTGTTAGTTTACTTTAGAAATTTGATTATTGTTTTATGAATATTTTACCATATATGATATTAGGTAAACAATTAAAATTTAAATATATAATATATTTCTTAATATTTATAAAAATTAGAAATTTGACTCATTAATTTATAAATGTTTTACTATATATGATATTAAGGGAACAATAAAATTTATGGTATAACTGTATAAGGCTATATGCACCGACATAACTTTTGTAATTATAAAGAACAAATATTTGTATTCACACTCCTTATCGTATTTTCCTTTAGTTTTTCCTGGAATCCACATACTTGTCAGCTTGCCCTCGCTGCTTGCGCCTTTCGACTTGCTTTCTTTTTATGTTTTTCATGTTCTAGACGGCATTTTTCCTGCACGTCTATAATATTTTATGGGTTTGTGTGTGCTCAACGTGTGTGTGTGGTGCTATGGCTAATTAGCTTGTAAGCTGAATGTGAACACATTTTGTCGAAAATGAAATGTTCATTTTAACACTTTTGTTCTTCTCTTTTGGGTGGGTCTGCAGATGGAGGGCGGCAGTGGGGGCAGCTCTAGAGATCAGCGGATCGACACGCTTATAAATACATATATACGCCTTAATTGTGTGTGTCTTGGGTGAAAGTTGTTCGATTTCTAGGCACTTATTTATTTTTCTCTCTCTTTCAGAATATGCGCAATAGAATCTTGAGTGGAAGCGAATGGCCGTTTGGCTTGGCAAAGTGTGTGTTAATTATGGATGCGACTATCTATCTGTCCGTCTGTCTGCTCGCCTGACTGACTGGCAGTTGCCATCTCCAGCTTCGTTTCTTTTTGGCCAGGCATATATAATTTGCGTCCACTTGTGTTAGCTGCATCATTAGCTAATTGATCGCCGTATCGAAAGGGATCGAAAATCTTAAGGCCATGCGAAGACTGTAAGGCAAGAAACTTGCGCATAAATTAAACAATATTTCATAAATAACATTTGATTATGGCCTGTCCAAAGACAAGTGGGCAAAAAGCAACAACAACAACAACAACAACAAGAACAACAAATAAAACAAATGGTCATTTCGAAAAGTCATCGAACGGTTCATTCACCTGTGCTGTGCTTTAAGCATATGCAAACGCAGTCGGTGCGAGGGCCTTTCCGTTATCATGTTTCTAACGGTACCCGGTCTGCTTGTTGTGTGGAAAAAATGTGGCATAAATTAGAGTCGCAGCCATAAACACAATAAAGCAAAAACACCCCCTACCAAAAATCCAGAAACTCTGTTCTATCTGCCCAATTTTGAAAATCAATTTGATATCATCCGCCACCTCGAAGCCCGATAATAGCCAATTCGATTTATGTAGATAAGCTAAATCTTATAACAAGAGAACAAGAGAATTTCCTCAACGGTTGAGTGCCATGAAAATGCAGACTAATAGGTTTAGAACATGTCGTAAAACGATGAAAATATTGAGGATGTGTGATATTGAGGGAAATATACGAGCTGGCAGATACTCTATACATAGTCAAATATTAATTACTACTAGGTTTTGGTTTATTGCTAAAAATATAAAATAATAATAGGCTATAAATATCAAAATAATAAACTATTATTTATCTGTATAAATATTGTATGATACTCAATGAATACCGTCTTACATCTATTGACAATGAATTTCTTTTATTTGAATGGTACATTTTAATTTGTGGAAAACTGAAAAGCGTTGACAATTCGATAAATCTCAGCAGCTTTCTCAATTGCATGAACATTTTACAACAATTTGCTGGCCATAAAAATAACAATTTTATAGCAGCACTTGATGGCTTGTTGACTTGACAATTTGATGACACACACACACATACACTCCCTCGACTAACTAATTTTGTATATCTTTGACAACTCTGGGCGCTCCATTAACCACAGCGACCCGCATGTAAATTTTAATCCCGCCAACAACAACAAAAATGTCGAAAAACTTTTATTTAAGGCGCCAACATAAACGGAAATTAAGAAGAGAAGAAATCGTATTGAAATATTGAGAAATTTTGTTTTTTCTTAAGCGCCCGCCTGGTCATTTAATTGAAAGAAAAGTCTTTGGTAAAAGCCTGGCCAAAGTTTTATAGCCAAATATTTGGGGAATTTTAAATGTTGCGCTATAAAAAGAAGAAGATGAAAAAACATAACTAAAGCCAATCAAAATATTGCGACAAGCGCTTTTTGGAATGCGTGAAAAGAGGCAACGCTTTTGCCTTGTAAGCAGCTTAGTTTAAGTGTTTAAATGTTTATCTAAATATATATATATTTATATGTTGTATAAATAAATAAAATGATTGCCAAAGTTTCTGTTGTAATTCCGGTAGCCAATGAGCTGGCCAGAGAGACAGAGAGACAGAGAGACAGAGAGAAAGAGAGAAACTGCGGCAAGGAAAGGGGAACGGGAACGTGTCTGCATTGATGATAGCTAATGACGATAAGCCACAGACGCATTATGTGGCAGCAATGCATGTAACGACTAACCAGATACCCTCTAAACGAGATACGTTGTGCAATGCGATAATATAGTATAATATTAATAATATCAGATATATTCTCGATGATCTATTATCTCTATATCATCTCATTTTTCAATAAGACATTGCCATTCCATCATAGATAAGATTGAAGCAGAAGGAAGGGTATACGTGAGAGAATTATAATGTAGTCAAGCTGCACGCATAAAAATTCAATTATAAATACTATTTATAAATCATTCATCGTCTCAGCAAACTTTACCAAAGAAAAACCATTTTTCCCTCACATCATAAACCATTTTAGCTAAACTTACAGGGTATATTATACACGATATAAAGATAGTGTGTTGATGATGAGCAAACAGCAGAGGCGCCTGGAAACACCTCCTGGGAGGTGGACTTAGCCACACCGAGCGAAACAGGCAATTTTCATTAAATTGCCATAAATTAACAGCCAAAGTATTAGACGAGCTAAGATGGCAGCAGCAACAACAACAACAACAATACTGATAATAATAGTATGGCAACGCAATGGAAATGCAAATTTGTTGCTGTAAACCAGCTGCTGGCAAGATTTGCGTAATTTGTAATGCTGCTTAGCTCAGCTTGCAGCTGACGCATTGACTGAATGACTGGCTGATGGAGTGACTAAATGACTGGGTGATTGATTGATCGATCGATTGAATGATGCAGCGCCACAAGCCCAAGTAACATTTAATTATATGCACTAGCAGCTCTCTTGCGTCTCTCTCCCCATCTCTCTACCTGCCTCAGTCTCTCACTCGGTCTGTCTGTCTGCGCCATAATTGACTGTTTATTGGCTATGTCGTCGTCGGCTTTAGCTTTTTGATCATTTATCGGGGTCCGCAGTCAGGTTAATATATTTCCCATTTAGTCATATGCCATAGGCAGGGCTGTTGGGGTGAAGCTACACCAGCTTCAGCTAAAATATACAACAACAGCAACAAATAGTAGAAGGTGGAGATCGTACCGTTTGATCGCGCGCCCAAAGGTGTTGCCGTGACAAATTGTGCAGCGCGGAAGCAATTTTCAAATAAACTTAAAAGAAATCGAAATAAATAAGCATTTTAACTACCACAAAAAAAAACAAATTTTTTTTTTTTTCTTTATATATTTCGATTATTTTGATGTCGGATAATTGCGGCTTTGACTTTGATTTCCGCATGGGTGCCAAGTGATGGCGCCCAAAGAGCTGACATGCAAATTTCAAGGAGTGCCCCTAATGGCGAAGAAAACGAAGAAGTAGGAGGCGGAGGGCACGAGATAGAGATTATGACTAAAGCTAAATTCCACTGCAATTGAAGAGCCAACACTTCAAGTAAACGAAATACAAATTAATTGAATGTGATGAATATAATTGTTTAAAATTGTTTATTAATAATTCAAATTTAGTTGAAAGTCATAAGCAATATGTAAATGAAACAAATTTGATTATTTTATTATTTTATAAGTAAAATCTAGTTAGTTGGTCTACTTATATTACCTCAAAGAGTAAGAGAGCTACAGACAAGAAGATTTACGTTTAGGTTCTTCCATAGCAGAGCTAGATCAAAATTATTTTGAATCACAGTTTTATCATTATGAATTTTATTTGAAGAACTAATCTATAATAATAATGATTATTATTAAATTTTTCTGAATTTATTCTTTAAACTTTTTTTTTTTTAGCCTTTTTTACTTATTTAATTTTTTAAATTTTAGTTTTAATGTTTTCTTTTTATATTATAATTTTTAACTTTATATAAAACATTTGAATTATTTTTTAAATTCATTTAATTTTGTAAAGAATTTTAAAATTAAAATAATACAAAGAACTGTCTCCACGCCCAATCCAATAAGCTTGCTAAGTTATAGTTAAAATATTCTGAAACATTAAACTTTTTAATATATTCAATAATATATAAGAATCTATTCATGTTGACTCAAAAATCAATGCAGATGCCAGAATGCTAAAAAAAAAAAGAAAGCCAAAATTTCTAGGTCAGAAACAAAATATTGTTCTTTCACTTTAAACGAAAAAAAAGCTTATTCATTCAACGTGGTTCGACAAGTCAACCCGAGGCGTCTTCGAGCTCTGTTGCGGTTGCGCGCAAAGTTCAAATGTCAGCTGAATGCACACGCAGAGAGAGAGAGAGAGAGAGAGAGAGAGAGAGAGAGAGAGAGAGAGAGAGAGTGACAGCATGTGGGATAAAGAGTGAGAGAGCAAGAGCATAACTCAAATAATGAAATGAAACATCTGTGCGTCTGTTTATGGCTGCTGCAGCGCGTCTGTGATTTCTATTTCAATTAGGCGCTGCCGCTGCTGCTGCTGCATGTGGAACGTCAGTCAGTCAGTCAGTCAGTGCAACAATACATCAGTCAGAACCATAATGATCTAACAATAATGCTCTTAATTTTCTTCTCTGATTATTTATTATGCAGCCGCTGCACATGAGTTTTATCTACATCGACATCTGCATCAGCAACAGCAACAACATCTGCATCTGCATATGCAAGCGGGTGCTGCAACAGCAAGTTTCGAATGTTCAATCTCGAAAACTGCGCTGCATTTCAGAATTTATAGCCAGCCTTTCGAATTTATGTTTTGGTTAAGAAACATAGCATAGCCAAATTTTATGTAGAATTTTACATTTATGTTTCTCATGTCTGTATGCTCATGCATTTAGAAAGACATTAACACATGCATATATTGCCAGCATTCACCCACGCTGCGACTCTGTTGACATGGCTACACAACTAAAAATTGATTTAAATACTCTATAGATATGCTAAAAAGTGTGGTTATGGTGCTATATATATACTATGCCCATAACATGAGGTCAGAGGCACTGATAGAATTTTAGATTGATAAGCTTGTATATTATCATTTAATAAGCTTGCATATTATCATCTAATAATTATTAAAAAATTTATAGACAAATAATAGGTATTATTATATCATATTCCAAAAAGATATCTAGATCTATAATATTAAACTTATTGTTGAGCATATCTTCAGGTTTTACATTCTAGCAAACACGCTTTCCGATTGGGCCTCTGTATTGGCAGCTCTAAGCTACTTACAGAATATCTAGCAGTCGAGCAGAGCTCATTAAGCCCCAATCTCAGTTGCATACAATGCGTGGTTACATCTTTTTATATTTATCGTATTTTTCTTGTTGAACATTCACTTTTTTTGTTTCTTTTTTTTTTTTTTTTTGGCACTTTCTTTCTAGCTGAAAGTTCGTTTGTTTTTTCTTTCTTTTCTTTCTTTTGGCTTTGTGTGGGTGAGGAAATGTCGTGGAGTCAGGGGTGGTGCACATGCGTTAGCCGCAACAAGCCGTTAGTTGCTTTTCAAAATGTAAATACATTGGCAGACACCTGTTTATGGCTTTTATACATTGAATTCAAACTCTGCCTGTCTCTGGCAACGTAGGTGGCTTTGCTTGTTGCCTCAAATTGTTGCACTTGCCATTGTCTGTGGCATATCTGGCGTGTAGTTTGTTTGTAGCTTGTCCCGAGCCAAAGCCAAAATACAATGCCTTGATCAAAATCTGTAAATTTGCCCATTTACCCATTTGCTACGTTGCATAGAAAGTTGAATTTGAATTCAATAAAACCAATAGATGAGCACAGTGGAACAAAAACTAACAATATTAAGAGTAATAAATTTAATAGTAGACAATATAATTCAATTAAATATACAATAATATATTTAAATTGAATTTATTGTTTAAAATTTGCAGATCTATTTTTTTTATTTACAAAAATATGTATATATTTGCTTAAATTTAATATAATATGAATTTGCTTATCAGAATTTTCAGCCTTTTGCTGTCTACACGCTGACATTAGATGTGAACCATGTCGAAAACAACAAAGCGGCAAAGTTCATAAAAGTATAAACTTTAGACAGACATAAACAACGGAACGGGGTAAAAATACATGTAAACAAATCAATTGTATCTATATCTATACAGATACATACATATATATTGCACAATTGTAAAATTTGAAAAGAAATAAGCAGAGCAAAACTGTGAACGAAAAATCATTTAAAACTCCTTTTTTCGGTTTTCCTTGACTTTTTTTTTTGCAAAAGGTGTAAACAAAACAAAAATAATGCTGGGAACAGATCAGGCCAAAAGCAGCGTGAGTTATGACTAGACAGAGTGTTAAAAACTACCTGTACGCTACGCAGAGACGTGGATGCTTAGATAGACATAAGGTGCACGATGGATGCTGCATGCTGCATGCTGCATGTGGTCATGGCGTGCCGAATCGCCAGGCATGAAATGTGTAAAAACGCCATGAAATGGGCTTTCGTCAAATTAGCGTGCCAGCGTTAACGACGAACGCATCTGCTCTTGCTCTTGCTGATGCTGTGCGAGTGTCTGAGTGTATGAGTGTGTGTGTGTTTGTGTGTGTATGTATATGTGATTGTGCTGCACTGTGGGATATTTCGCACTTTACGCTGGCAGTTCAATGTTGTTCTCGATTTGCTACCTGAGCGAGCCGAGAGACTGACTCTGTGACGGACTAACTGACAGAACTTGCCTTGATTTATTTGAAGCTATGCCTTATATATTTTGTCTATACCCTATGGAGATAACTAAAAGGGGTATATTCGATATGCATCTTAATTATTTCTAAATATCGATTGTTTGATAAGCTCAGCAATGTAAGTCCTTAGATTAAGAAACTATCGATTAAGAAGGCGACTTCACTTTTGTATTTGATTCTTAGATAAATTCTATGCCATGATAAATAATGTCAGAGTGATTTTTAAAATATACTTCATTATGAATTTCTTACTATTTTCGATAATTGAAAGCAGGCAAACTTGCTCAGATATACCTCAGAAATTAAAGTATGCCTAGACAAAGACTATGATTCATTATTATATCTTTATGCTGCGCAATAATAAGTTTCATAAGGTACAGCCCACTTACTACAGGACATCTGCTAGTCGTTCACATTGGTTTATACTTATTTTATGTATCTAAATTTGCATTTGCATGTGACCTGTGCAAGTGCTGGAAGCCTTGGTTCTTATCTAATGTAAAGAACTCCTCGTCGCTGACTTTGGCACTTGATCCACACACACACACACACACACAGCCAATATACAACAAGACACACTGGGAGACTGCCGTATAAACTGTTTAAACTGAGCGTCATAAATACTCCCGTCGTTTAGTTTTTACGATTGTCGGCTGTCTTTGTTTGCCATAGACTCGCACACACACACACACATACGCAGGCACACACATTCGCACAAACACACACACACGTAAGCACATTGCCATGCTGAGATACAAGTTCCAAGTATCTTTGAACGTATCTAAATGCATATACAAGTAAATGCCGCAGCACTGTGTGAAGAGTTGAGAGACCAAAGAGCTAAGAGCTAAAGAGCTCAGAGCTCACAGCTCAGACAAGAGCCTCCTGCTAAGATATCTTGGCGACTCCTGCGTACTGTACCCCAAGCCCAAACGAATCCCAATATCATCCAAAAACAGGTCCCCGCCAGGGCCAAAGTTTGCGTGCCTTGCAGACATTTTTATGGTTTCTTCTGCTGCTGTTGTTGCTTTTGCTGCCGGATCTGCCCAAAAAAAAATCAACAAACACTAACAAAAAATTACGAAAGAGAGCATTTATGGGCGCTCCAGGTAGAGTCTTAAAAAAATTTGTTAACTCTGCTAACTCCTTGAGTGCTTTGAATATTTTGCAAACTATTTCAACCATTGAATTTTATAGCGTATAACAGCTTTAAATGCCTAAACGGAAATTCCAGCTGAACATTTCTATGGTAACAGAGATAGCTAATGATTGAATCTGAAGCTATATGCATGGACTTTTAAATATTTATTATTTGTATGTACAGATTGTAATACATTTCTAGACATCAATCTATGTATTTGTACTTTTTAGATAGCTTGTCTTAACATATTCTAAGAGAAATATGAATTTTCCTTATCTCTTTTTCTATCCAAGAATGTACTAAGAAATCTCTTCCCCCATGAATAAATAGATATATATACATATATATATAACACAAACTAAAAGAAATCCAAATTCTATTTAATTTTCTTTCTAGTCAAATATATATACATATATATACATATACGTTTGACAAACTCTTTATTCTCTATATGCATTTTTTCTTCTATATACATATATCCATTTCACTTCTACACACAATTTATCCACATTTCCAGCACATCCATTCATGGTCTCCTTATCGAATTCAGCTCTTTGCTTTGAGCTCTGCCGCACTCGCCAGGAAAGGTTCACTTCCAACTCCAACCTCAACTCCAATTTCAAATTTCCAGCTTCGACTTCCAGCTCAGTTCAAAATTTGGTGCGTCTCAGGTATTATGGGACGGCGCTTATCTAACCTTATCATACAACACTTTGCCGTCTCGTTGGGTTGTTCGGCTGTCGTTTCGGTTGTTTATGACCCGCGCCTTGGCGTTGTGGCATCATATTTCAAAAAATTGCTTCCAACAAGTGCATTATTATATACCGTCTTTTTCAGTTCAGTTCCATGCGTGTGTTTTCTGTCTCTCTGTCTGACTTGTTTGTTTGTTGTGTCAGTGTCTCTGTCTGTGTCTTTTGTGGTCTCTCCGACTGGTAATTCAATAGCTGGCCAACCACTTCACAAAGACGCTGCCCCCAGCTGGGGCATCCATCCATCTATCCAGGATGTCAACCACACAGCTTAACGCTTTCGAGGTTGCGGCACGCTCGGCACATCCGCTGCCGCTTGAAACAAATTCTGTTGGCTCATTAAAACGAGATTAAACTATAATCACAGCCAGAGAAGTGTGCTGTACACTATATCTCTTGCCCTCTCTAGTCTCTCATTCTCTCTCTCTCTCTTCTTGAGCACTGTCTCTGCTCTGTTTGGTTGCTTTCATACAGTTTTTGGGAACACGGAACCAAAGTGCTCGCTTCCTGTGTCCCCAAACAGACTCAAACGCTTCAGCGCATCTCTTCAGTGAAAGGGACGCCGTTGTTATTGTCTTTGCTGTTGTTTTTGTTTTGTTTTTTTATTTATTTGTCTTTTGGCCTATTCTGTAACCCTCTCTTTTTATACCCTGAACCCATTGAAAATGGATGTATTACAGGTATAATGGATTCGTTGTATAACAATGTATGTAACAGAAGATCTTATGGAACTCAGCCAGAGCCCCATAAAGCTTTATATGTCTTGATCACAAAATCGTAAAATAGTTATATCTTCAAGCCACGGTCGCTGCGTCCGTGCTGTATCGTTCAGTTCAGTATCTGTCCCGTCTGTCCGTCTCCCCTCCGTCTTGAAATCGTCTAGATTTTTGTGTAAACTACAAAAGCTAGAAGCTAATATGGCACAATTCCTCTGTTCCTCCATCCTGTTTTATTTTGAACGTCGATTTTCGATAACTCGCTCCTGCATTCTCACAATTGACGCCTGGCGAGACGTTAATTTTGAGCTTTCCGAAATATGCCACAATTATTTTGTTTTTGACCTGGCAGCTGATGAGTAAGCCACCTTTTCAGATGTTATGATATACGGATTATATATCTATACATATATTTATATGTACACAGATGTTTTTATATATTTGATTATAATCACTTAAAGCAATCTGCTTAAATCTCTTGTTGAGTAATTCAATTAAAATGCAAATATTTTACAAAAAGTATGTTAAAGCAAGAATGTAAAATCCCTCTGTTAATCATATACCAACATTTCGTTAACATTTGTAAATTAAGTGGTTTTAACAGTCGCAAACCAATTTAATATTATAGACAATAACTTTTGCATTAATGTTAGCAATAATGTGAAAGCAAATTTCACCATTAAACTTATCGTAAAATTAATACATTTTGATGATAATGATTAAACTTTTACATTGAATCTTTCCAAGAATCTTACAAAATCATCAGTGTAATTAAAAATGTAATTTAATTTGTTTTAGCATTATTAACATTATCATTCAAATTAACATTAACAATAACATTCATGAAAACTCACCTGAATTTAACTGCACACCCGGCAACACCACTGACGACTCCGCTTTGAAGCCCAGCATACTATCCATATTATTCGAATTGGGTGATTCCTCTTCTCCGCCTCCGCTTCCACCACCGCTTGATGCTTTCTCTAGTTTCTCGGCACCCATGTCCAGTGTGGTGACTGCATCCAGTTCCATGTCGATCAGCGTGTTGCCTTTGAACAGGCCAGCGCTGCGATATTCCTTGGCAAAGGGCGTGGCACCCAGCGCCGCGCCCAGCAGCATGAAGAGCAGGCAAAGCAGGCGACACACGCGGCACATTTCACATTCGGCGGCTTTTCTGTGCCACATTGCGAGAGACAATTACAGTGGACACTCGCCTAGACATAAATTGCTATTTGAATTATTAAGCGAGTGGCCTCAATTAACGGCACAAAGCGCACGAGCGCAGATAAAAAATAACACACAAACTTAAACCTTTTCACATCAAATTAGTTCAAGTCTCGTTCGGGACTTGACCGTAGCTAAAATTCAATTATCTGTCGGCTTTTTTGCCTTTTTCTTTTTTCCTCTTTTTTTGCCAGTTATAAAAAAATTATGTCACCAATTAGCGAACGACTTGAGTTACGGTTGTTGTTGTTGTTGCGGTCTTTTTTTTTACTTTTTGACACTGCAAAGATACAAAAAAAGGGAAAGCGTCTGTTTAGATAAAGCTTAAAGAATGGATATGTTTTAGAGACTCGTTTCTTGTTGAAGACTAACGGAATTGTCAGGTAAGATCTAAGTATTTGACCTAGTTGTAGATCTAGATAGTTTGAACGATTAAAAAAAATTGCTTAAAACTTAATTATTTGAATAAATTTATTTAGTACAAATACTACAATATTTTGAAAGTTGACAAGAATGTGACAAAAATATAATTCTGGGAAAAACTAATAGGAAAACTTCTTCTAATTTCAAAAAAAGATCCACTTTTGAGTGAGCCCTGTATCATATTCCAAAAGTTGCTGGGAAACTGTAATTAAATCCTTACAGTAATGGAAGTTGTACAGCTTTTGTTAAAAATAATGCTTTTAGCATAGAATATTTTAAAACATTATATTAAAATATACTATATACTGTTAACATACTGAAATTATTTGTTGCATTTTTTTTATAAATGAAATGTTGCACTTATTTAGATTTTACTGTACTATCGACATCAGTATCTATGAATACAAGAAAATATATACATACACACGCATACTTTGATATGCATATTTACTCATCCATGCGCACACACCTACATGCATATTTAAAATGGATGTTTCATATTAAAGGATTATTCAAATTCGCGTAACAATAATTGAGCACTGGAAGTAAATGGGTTAACGGAAATTCTCGCACATATTTCCAACAGCTGCTGTCGACTTATGCGTTGGCGCGACAGCAAATCAATTAAAAATGCAGCAACATATCAACTGTTGTGTGTGTGTGCGTATGTACGTATTTGCATGTGTGTATTTGCGTGCGCGATAATTTCCATTACAAATTCCCATAGGCTGTTGGGCATGCGCGGAAATAAACGCACGAATTTCCACAATGAAAGGCGCGCAATTGCAGAGCCCACAATAAGCAATAAACGCATAAACGGTATACAAATTGCCGCTACCTGTGAGACAATCCACACAAACGCCTTAAAAGGGCGACAAACAGACGACACACACATACACTCTCACACGCATCGATGTACGTAAAATGAACGCTCAAACAAACTGTGAATGATGCTTACGCATATGCGCTCACATATGCATGTGTAAGCAAGCATATGTAAAGCGCCGTTAGCGCCGCTCATAAATGTCAATGTAAAATCTTGTTGCCGTTGCTGCCGGCACATATGGTGCAATCGTTCTATCTCACTCTAGCACTTGGACTATGCAGCACGATTTTTTTTTGAAGAGAGGATGCAACTGGAAGTGAATTTTAGGCGAAAAAAATAACAAAAGCCCGGAATATGTATGCGTGTATATGTTTTTGTATGCTGAATTCCCATACGAAACGAGTTTTGTCCAAATATTTTTGCATTACAACGAAAATTCATTAACAACGCAAATATATACACACACGCACGCACACAAAGCTAAACAGCATTTTTAATATCCGGCGGGAAGAACAACAGCAATTCGTTTTAATTTGTTTATATTTACTGCGTACCTTCTATGCAACAATTAATAATTGTTAACCACTCTGTTGGACACACTCACACGCGGGCTACATCAACAAATAATGCACGTAGTTTTTTCTTATTCAATTTTGCGAGATTTGCGTGAATTAACGGTAACGGTAAAATCGAAAACAATTGACGCGAGTTTTCGCTTAACCGACCGCACGCTACGACACCGATCTTCACAATAACAAGAGGAATGTTGCTCAACAAACTGGCCCAAGCGTATAGTGTGAGCGTTAGCAACATGTATACTCAGCAGTAAACAATCGATTACAGTGCCGGGCTGGGATTCGTAAACATCGATAAGTGTGGTGAATTTAACGATTTCGGTAAATTTTACCAAAAAAAATTGACGTTAAGTTTTAAACTAGTAAATTTTTAAGTAAAATAGAAATATGGTTATATTATAAAAACGAAAATTAATTATGAATACAGAATTAAAAATATAATATTAAACGATTATTATATAATCGGGGCATCAACCAGCGTTCTCATCCAGCTGCCGACGATGTTGCATTTGCAGCTCGAAACGCCTATTGGTACGAACTCCACGTACAATTTCGCTTCTCTTTTCTTGTCCGATTCGACCCTTGAACATTTCCATGTGCCGCTTGCGACGCGCTTCCAGTTTACTCTGCACGGACTCATCACTGTCGGCGGGCTTCTCTGGCTTGACTCTGCTCTGGCTGCTCCCAACTCCATTTCCAGCTGGGATGAACAGCTTCGACGTCACCGTGGTGGACAAATTGAATGTCGGCTTCGACACCGTCTTGTTGCTGGACAAAGCGGTTCGAGTCGGCACTATTGTCTTGGGCTGTGTCACGCCCACAATCTTGCGTGGCGTCGGCAACAGCTTCATCCGCTCCAGCTCCTCGGGCTTCAATGGAGTCAGCGTATAGCTGGGTACATCGATCTTCTTAACTGCACGAGAACGCACTGGCGTATGCTTCTTGGCCGATGAAAGAGTTCTCTCTTGTTGTTGTAGTTTAACGGCGGAGCTTGTTAGGACCTTGGCACGCACCGCTTTGCGCTCCATGTGCTCCACCAGATTCTCCATCTTCTCAAATTGCTTTTGATGAATAGCCGCGAAATTAGGAAGTTTAGTGCGCGCCTTCGATTTGCTGGGCGTGACTGTGGACTTGATGGGAGGACATTGCTCTGAAAGGATATGGAGGTTATATTGGATACATATACGAATTGGATGTATATATACTGCTGCACTTACTCATTTTGGGAATGCGGCTTGGCAAGGGATTCGCCTCCAAGGACTTAGAACGTTTGCGACGCTTTGTGACATCTAATGAAGGGAAAACATTATTAAATAGATTAGATTATGATATAGACTCTGATGATGATGAGATTATGATATAATTTACAAATATATAAGACAATAAGACTACGATATAGATGCGTTGATAATATAAAGGAGATTATAGAAAGCATTTTGATTTCTATATAGATAGGATGATTATTCCAAAAACTATGCTAAAGATTTGCAGATAGATTATAGCTGATCAATTTATATATAATAAATATATAAGATTTATAGCACTTACTACTATTGTTCAGATTTTCCCAGCGTTTATCAATGTCATTGACATTGGCCATTTCCACGGGACTGTAGAAGGTGACGCCCTTGCTCTTCGTCTCATTCGAACGTGGTATTGACTTTGAGCGACGAAGACGTGGGTCTTCCAATAAGTTTCCAGATGAACTGACTGCGCATTCTGTGAATTGCGTTTGGATTTTGCTCTTGAACGGTGTGGGAAAGCGATAGGGCTTGGACTTTATTGAGTCGCTCTCCATGTCTGCTGCCTCCGTCTGCTTAGGAGCTTCATCAATTTGCTGTTCTTCCGTAATGCACAGAGCGGGCATTACTTCGTCCACACTCGACTTGTCATCGGCATCGAAGGTGACGTTTAATTCGTTCTCTGGCTCTCCGTCGTCTATCAAAATGAGGGATGGCATCTCGTCTTCTTCTGGCAGATTATCAGCTTCCAGCGGGCACAGGCCTAGCTCATCCATTTCATCCTGTTCAACTATAGCCATTTTATGACTTAGATCGTGTACAGACTTAACATCATTTTCTATATCTGGGCACAAGTCCACTTTAATCTCAACTGGAGTGGGATTAAAAGAGTTTTGCTTTATTTCCCCCTTTGATTCCAGTTTTGATTGTTCGTCAATCGCATTGGGTGACGATAACACTGGGATTGCTTCTGTTTCTTCCAACTGCCTGGATTCATCTCGCAGTTCCTTTTCTCCCCCCAGTTCCTTCTTGCCTTCCATTTCCTTCTCTTCTCCTTGTTTCTTCTTGTCTACCAGGTCATTCAACTCTTCCCCTTTCTTCTCTTCTATCCGCTCCTTTATCTCCTCGTCCTTCTTTTCAACCTGCTCCTTCATCTCTGCGTCCTCCTTTTCTACGTGCTCCATCATATCATCCTCATCCTCTATTTGCTCTTTTTCCTCCTCGCTTTTCTTTTTCTGTTCCTTTTCAACCTTTGACGATTTCGTTTTCTTGCCCTTGCGATGGCGCTTGCCCGAAGTGCGTCCTACCTCGGCTATGCTCCATTTCTGTGTTTTCTCTTCATCATGATTCTCCTTTTCAACAATGACGGCAACCTTTTTCTCCTTACTAGAAGAAGTCATCAGATTCTTTTCAATTATATCCGTATAGTCCAGGGTCGGGCGCACGCTCTTGCGGGCGCTGCGACGCGGCGTCTCGCTGGTCATGCGAATGGACGCATTGGGTGTTTTTGGTAGCGCCATGAGCACATCCTCATCGAGTACAGTCTCTCTATTTAATATACTCTCATTTTGCTTTTGTAGAGCGGCGCGTCGCGTCTTTTTGGCCACAGGCGTCTGTGGGGCTGCTGTCTCCTGGTGCAGCAGGACGCCATTAATTTCAGCTGCTTCATGCGTACAATTTTGTTAAATTTGTAACTCCGGAACAATACCACAACTCAATAAGTATTTACCTGCATTTAATTCCATTATATTCGCTCACAATTCGTTTACACTATTTGCGCGTCTCTTTTTTCGTTGCTTTCAAAATTTTTGTAGGCAAATCCAATGTTAGTTAACACGCATTATGCGCCCGATATGTAGCAAAAAGTATCGATACCTCGTGTTCGGCAACGATAATGTTATGTGCGCTTGCGTTTATCGATAAAAATATCAAAAAGACGCTACCTTTCAAAAATGTTATTTATTAAAATGTTCTTTGAAAAAATACTATTAACTGCGTACTCATTTAAAATAATGACAGTTTTATGATGGCATCAACGACTAGCAAGTCAAGTTAAAATGAAAAATAATCCTATGAATTAATATTAACTGTAGTTTAGCACTCATCGCTCAGTATTAAAGGCGTGCTCTGCCTGCTAAGGGCAAGTTGATAGGCAACTTCAAAAGCCTGGCCAAGAGTCAGAATTATTTCGTTCGCCAGTTCCTGTAATGAAATAGAATTGATTATATTTAACTATAATAGTGTTGCAGGAAACCTACCAAATTGTCAACCATAAAGACATGGCAATAATGCAGATCCTGCTCTTTGGTTATATAGGCAAAATAACGCATATCCTCCGCATCCTGGCACACACAATTAATGTTCTCTATGTCATGTGAGCAGATGGCAGTCTATAACAAGATGCAAAATAAAGTTATCTTCCTTGCAGATCATTACACTAGTTCACCTTTAACTCATGATCTATAAACTTGACGCCCAAGCAGGAGACTGAGATGTCCACCTGGAGGCGCGTCTGCAGATTCGCTGCCTTGAGGTACTTGGTGGATGTATTGCAATTCTCTAGCAAACTTATGTCACTGACACTCGACGCCGTCTTCAGTTTCTCATCGATTTTTAGCTTCTGGATGGACTTGCGCGTCGAAATGGTGCCCTGGAGTTGCCTGATGACAGTTGAGCCCAGATACTGCAAGGACTTAAATCAATTAGCAATTGAATATAAATTAAGATCTTGTAAAAGTGTATACATAAACAGAGTAATGTATTTCCCCGTAGACTAGCGTATAGGGCGAATGGCACCAATGGGAAGCTGGGCTTGGGGTTTTGCCCAGCAGCAAATCCTCCGGATTGCGTATGTGCAGCGATTGACGAGCGTCCTCCATGGAACCAGGCTGTAGCTGTTCACTGTGCAACTCATCATCCTGATGCTGCTCCTGTTCCACTTCCTGCTGCTGCTCCTGGTCCACTTGCTGTTGCTGCTCCTCTTCTATTTCCCGTTCCTGCTCCCTCTCTGGCTCCACTATGCACACCTCATTACCTATATTCTCGAATATCGTATCAATCTCAGCCCACACACGCGAAGCACTAAAATCCTCGCCAGTTGTGGAGAATCGCTGCTTGGACAGACTACGTCGCGGATTAAGCGCATTCACGGATCTCACCATGCTCGGCGAACGCAAGCCACGCCCATCCACCACATCCAGTGCCAAATTCAGAGTTGAGCCCTTAAAGAGGCCAGCAAAGGGCTCATCGCCCACAAATTCCTCTACCTGATCGGAGCTAGAGGAGATTTGTGAGTCATCTAAACGCGGCGACTGCATAAAACTAAAGATCGTGGTCTCCGCCTCAACCACAGTGGGTGGCGGATAGTCGGGTGTGGGCGAATGGCGAGCAATGTGCTTTGTGCTAATAATGATATTGTTGTTGTTGTTGTTGCTGTCTACAGCCTGCCTGGGCAATATATTCTCATAGTCAAGATTTAGGCGTGTGCGCGGCATGGGCACCGGCGCTTGTATCTTCATTTCCACATAATCAGATCTAGCTGGAACTTGTGGTGGTCCAGCTGTAAGAGCAGAAGAAAATGTATTTTAATTGAGTATTAGGATTAAGACCATGATGTGAGATGACTTACAGCCGCTGCTGTGATTGCTCCGCTCCTCGCTGCTGGAGGTGGGTTTGAGCAGATTGATAAACTCATAGGAGCGTGAGGGTATGGAAGCATTGGAAAAATTCTCTGCCGAGCCGAAGAGAGCGCTTTGATATGGATGCTTGTAGACCGGCTTATAGCTAGGCCACTGTTTCGCCTCGTGTGACTCCAAGCTATGCATATCGCTAACAGACTTCTGTGGTCTTATGGGCTTCATGTCCAAATAATTGGGTGGCCGTTTGATGAAACTATCCAACGAGCTTAAAGAGTGCGAAAGTCCATTTGGTGGAGCAACTTGCTTGCTACAGTTAAGTGGTTAAGGTTGGTTCAGTGGGTGGAAGTAGTGTTATATGGCAGAGAGAGAGAGAGAGAGAGAAAAGACCAGACCCGTTATATGGAGGCGCTGTGATAATCAAGAGAACTACAAACCGATTCGATTATGCTGTGTGTAAGTGTGTACAAATGTGAGTGCGCGTGCGTGAGTGTGCATACGTGCGTGCGTGAGTGGTATGGGATGATGAGAATGAACTCTATTCTGGAGCCATTTGGAATTCACATACAAATTAATGCCTGCATTTCGTTAATTGATCTCATTTATATATGATGTGGGCGCGCATATGAGAGAGCAGTTACTCGGATGCGTATGTGGGCGTGTCACATGTGGATCGTTGTTGTGGTGGTTAGTGCGTGAAGGTTGGCTTACTTCCGCTGCTTGCTGGGATCGCTGAGCTTGGCCTGCTTCGGCCGTTGGACATTCTTCTCGTAGAGACGTTTGGGCAGCGACGACGAATCGATCTGGTTGACCAGCTGCGTTCGATTTGGGTGCAATATCGATGACTCAGTCAATTCGATGTATTCTGAAAGTAAACAATTCGTGTGTGGGTGTTAGAATATCAAAACAAACCGTATTCAAGCAGCTGTCAAGTGAACGCACTCCAATTACAGAATATTAGTATAAAAAGCGATCTCTAACTATTTATATTAACTGCAATATATATATATATATATATATATATATATATATATATATATATATAGATATTGGGATTACACATTGCAGAGCTCGTATATTAAATAATGCTTTTAAATATAGAAAATTACTTTTAATAGTATTTTTAACTAACTATTATAAATATATATACTCTATCGAATCTTATTTATAACCATATTTTGCACATGATCGAGAATATATATATTTATATATACATATATACATAGTGGGGTTAATGCATAGCTCATTAATAAATTCAAATTATATTATTGTTTCAATCAAATCAATTGCGAACCCTTAATGACGGCCACAATTTCGTAAGTCACATGAGGTGGATAATCGGAGAGTATTTCGAGGGCAGTGCGTCCGTTGCCATCGGTGGCATGGACATCGATGCCAGCTCGGAGTAGAGTTATCACCACCGACTTCTTGCCACACAGCGCTGCCTCGTGCAACGCGCTGCCCGAGTTGGTTAGAATGTTGACATCAACGCCCGCTGCTAGCAGCGTTTCGACCACTTTCTTGTGGCCATTCCGGCTGGCCAGGTGGAGGCAAGTGTGCGTGAAGATGTGCTTGGTGGGCGTGGGCGAGTATTGGTGCGAGTAGCCAAGCAGATCGACAATGTCATCCTCGGCATGACGGCGATAGTCTGCAATCAGATCGGGATCGGCGCGCAGCAGCGTTTGCACTGCCTGCAGCCGGCCGAATTGTGCCGCCAAATCCAGAGCCGTCTGAAAGCTATTGTTGCGTATGGTGGGATCGGCGCCATAGGAGAGCAGTATGGCCACGACATTGGTGTGTCCATGCTGGGCACTCGAATGCAGCGGCGTCTCATTTTCTATTGTCTGGGCGTTCGGATTGGCTGGTCTTACGTTATGGAAGAGCAACATTTTCACAATATCCTGATGACCTGCCCAAGAGGCCAAGAATAACGGCGTCGAGCCACGTATATCGGGCACATCCACCTGCGCATTGTGAGCGAGCAGCAGGCGGACGATAGCAATGTGGCCATTGAGGCAGGCGTGATGCAATGAGGTATATCCATTGATATCTTGGCAGTTGATATTGGGGCTTCGACGAAAGCTAAATAAAAAGAGAGAGAGCGAGAGAGAGAGTGAAGTTATAAATAGTATATCGCAACTTGAATACTAGTACAACTGCGCTCACCTGGACAGTGGACCGTGTCGCTTGGTCGTCAGCTCCAATAATTTACCAACGGTTTTTATATCCCCACAGCGCGCTGCTTCAAGTAAATGTTGATCCTTGCCCATTGAGGCTATTTAAATGATTAGAGAAGAATTACACATTTTTGATTAAACTTAAAAAACAATGAGATCATAGCTTCACCCCACCCCCGCCCACACCCTTTCACCGTTAACAGGTCTCTCTTTCCCACCCGTTGTCTCATCAGGTGGCAGTCAGCTGTTTCGGCCCACTGTAAACGCAGCAGCACGTTCCAATTATTCACACATTCCGATGGAAACACATACGTAAATACACACACGCATAAACAAACACACCAGTGCATAAGGCATGTTTGTTTTTATAAACGTGTTGGATTTAGGGCCTACTCTTCCAAGGTCATCGCACGGCATTGCCACCCAAATTTTCACCAAAAATAGTTCAATTTTTGATTCTTGTGCACCTACCGACTAGTTATTCACTTCTTAAATAAAACACTTAATGAGCTATAAATTCGGATAGCTTGGCACCAATCCGATCAAACATTATTGTGTGTGCTGCTGATTGTCCAACAATTAATTAATTATGGTGTCTGTACGTGGAAATATGAGCCACTGCAACAACTCCAACACTCTACACTAACAAATTGAAACGAACTGGCAGTAGAACGATCGCTTAAGTTGCGCTGTTAAATTGCCACAGCCATTTATTCTGTTGCCTCAGTTGTGCGTTCGTTGCCTCACTTTTTCGGTATGTGTGTGTGTGTGTGCAATCGATACTTATCGAATCAAGTTGTCAGACAGAGACATCGATGTTTTTGCTTCAGACGCTCAATGTACATGTTTCATTTGGTTAGTCATATTAAAATTGTATTCTACAAATAGCCAAACACACAATATGGAAGAAACTAGTCCCTTGAAGCCCAAGCGTAAAGATAAAACTGAAGGTGAGTGGAAGCAAACGTAACCAGCATTTAAGTAGCAAAGAACTGCGTATAAATGTAAAATGTGCCGGCACAACGAGTTCAATAGAGACCGCTCGTCCGTGTGCGTGTGCGTGTGTATAGGTGTGTGCGCTGGCCATACATTAAAATTTAAGGTATGCCATTCTGTTTAAATGCTTAATGCAATGTCATTCATTGTGTTGCCCTTGCAGATAAACACGAGGAGCATGAGGCCGTTTCAAACACCGAAGGTCCACAAAAAAAATTGGCGAGACTCAATGAATCCCTAGAATCGGAGTCTGGTGTGGGGGACGCCGACGTGCAGCTGGCACTGAACGCAGCTTATCAGCAAAAGGATGTGACGCAATGGCTACAGTCGGCGTGGGCCAAGCAAGCATCCAGCACAAAAGAGGAGACAACTGGCGCACAAATCTATGGAGAACCATTTCAAATAAGCTTGCTCCCCGGTTTCCTAGAGACGGACAATACGCGGGCATTGGTCCACGAGATGATCAATAAGGTGCACTGGTCGCGCAAGCAAATGGATCTCTACGAGTTCTATCAGAGCACCGATTTATCCAATATGCTCGAGTGCCGGTTGCTCACGAACTTTCTGCAAATGCTGCGCAAGCAGGTGCGACCCTGGCTGGAGGAGATCACAAATCTAAAGCTAGACTATGTGTCCGCCTCGTGCAGCATGTACAGCTGCGGCGACTATTTGCTGGTGCACGATGATCTTCTGAAGGATAGGCAAATTGCCTTCATCTATTATCTATCGCCGTGGCAGGACGTTGAGGAGTGGAGTGCGGAGCAAGGCGGCTGCTTGGAAATTTTCTCCAGTGATGATCAGTGCTACCCACAATTTCCAGTGCAACGCAAAATTGCGCCCAAAAACAATCAGTTTGCATTCTTTAAAGTCGGCTCGCGTTCGTTTCACCAGGTGGGCGAGGTCATGACCTTCGACTATCCCCGTCTGACGATCAATGGCTGGTTTCACGGCGCCACCAACGAGGCCTTCGTGGCGGACTCCTCGCGCGCGTTCCCTCGCCTCAGCTACCTGCAGCCGAATGTGAATAATAATCCCAGATTGGGCCTGCTGCTAAACGATGTATACTTGAAGGCAGCCACGCGTCGCAGTATACAGAAACGCATCGAGGAGAACTCGGAGATATGCTTGTATGAGTTCTTCAAGCGCGAAAAGTTCGAGCTGGCTCGCGCTCAACTCCTGAACGATGAGTCGCTTAGCTGGCGACGACAAGGGCCCGCAAATGCGCACAACTACGAAGTGATGGATCTGAACACCGCCAATGGCACCGTTCAAGAGCTGCTGCAGCTGTTCCGCAGCAATGCCATGTTTCAACTGCTGCGCGACTTCACCGATCTGGATCTATATGGCGTGGATGCCATTACGCCAACATGCAGCGTTGAGCTGCAGCGCTGGTCGCACGGCAACTACACGGTGCTGGGCGACGGTCTGGTCAGCGAGGAGAATACCCTGGATTTGGTTTACTATTTGAACGCGGCTGAGGGCGCGGCGGTTATCACATATCTCTCACCTGATGTGGAGCAGCGCACGGCACACAGGAATGGCCTGGATACCAACCAAAGCATTGATAACATCGAAGACGATACCGAGGACGACGAGGAGTGCCAAGATGACTCCGTTCTGCTAACAATAACACCCGTGGACAATGCCCTGAACATTGTCTATCGCTGCGAGGGCACCACCAAATTCACCAAATACGTTTCGCGCAACACGCCGCTGGACAAGGGACCAGTCTTCGTAATATCCTGCAGCTATAGAGAATAATTGCGATGATTTGGGTCCACAATTAGCCGCCGCACGTACAAGCCATAAATTGTTTTCCAAACTGGCGCAATGCACAAATCTTTAATTCTGTTTTTCTAAAGCTCAGCGAGAATGTTGTTTGTATACAAGCGGGAAAGCCACTAAATGAAATGCCCAATAAAGTGATGTATAAAGAAACGCAAGCAATCAAGAATTTTATATATACATATATGCAAATACCAATTTTCCTAATAGTTCAGCAAACTAATTCTTTAATTGTTTTTTTATCATTTAGATTTCTGTAACAATTTCGTTAAATTCTTTTTTGTTTTTTGTTGTTTTCTTTGCAGATAAATACCGCATTGCAGCAACGATTGCGTTCATAGTGGTCATCGTTGGAATTGGCGTGCCCATGTGGTGGAAGACAACCACAGTCTACAGGTGAGTCAGCTGCAGTGAATAGTCGTCATGGTGGATGATTATGATTGTGTTCCTTAGGAGAATAATTGAAAGTGGATTAAATTAAATTTAAATGTAGAATACCCCAGTCGGAGAAGAATACAATAAAGACTATTAAATACTAAATAGCTCATTTATCGCTTGATAGATTTTATTGTATTTAAATTTCTTTAATTATGTATTCAATTTATTATTCAATATAAGGACAGTCCACTTTAATAGCTCCATTTCATGTCCGTATATTCTGCTCACATATAATTATATTTTTATTGTTATTTATTTAAATATATATTAGATAACAATATAATTATATAAATATATGAATTGAGATCACTGGAGCTTAAAGCATTTATGTAATTCCTCATTATTACTATCCCTTTAACACAGTATTTACTGCATTCACAATCTACAAATTTGAATTCTCTTCCCCAGAGTCAATTTGCCCTCGTCTGCTATTCAGCGACTCAGCGAGCAGAGCATCAAAACACATGTACAGGTGTCCATCTATACGCAGCAGCCAAGTCGCGCTCAGCTGCTCATTACGGAGCTGCAAAATGCATTTAAAGACAGCGGTATGTAAAAAAGAAAGAAAAAAAAAACATCATTAGTCATTAATCAAACCATGGCATTTGACTATTACTAATGACTATTTTCGTTTAGATTTTTGGATTGTGGAGTTCAAGCAGCTGTCGCCATTCGCCAAGGCTGTCGAGGCCCATACTCCGGCTATGTTGGAAAAGCTGCTGCTGCAGGATCATCCGCAAAGCGAGGGAGATTTTATGTTCATTGAGTGGCTCAAGCTGGAGGATGAGCTGCTGCTGACCACTGAACGCTCAGCGCTAATGCGCAGCGATGTCTGTAAGTAACGAGGTCAAATATATTAAATTTACGCTTTAATCAATTGAAATCTGATTTTAGCTTCCAATAAGATAGCGCAGTTGCTGCATTCCAAGATTCTGCAAACCTATCGCATTAATCAGATACTCAGCACAGATGAGCGCATGGGCATCAAGTCAGAGGCACCACAGCCCGCCTATGATGTGGTTATATCCGTCTTAAATCCTAAACCTAAAATCACAAAAGCTAAGTGGAATGTTGTGCTGGCTGCGCAGAGTAAGACTGTTTAGCTCTTCCATCACTTTAAGCCTTGCTTTAATCTGTTACAATTGCAGCTTATATAGAGCCTTTCCTGGCCCAAATCTCTGACATATCCAGCTACACTGTACGCACACAGTGGAAATATCGTGTGTCCATTGAGGCCGAGCTGAAGCAGGTGCGCGATCAAACCAAATTGGGTCGGCATTATGCGTTACAGGAGTCAGCGCTGCCCCATCTGCTGACATCCATAGCACAAAATTTGAGCGCAAGCATCACAGACAAACCTGTCATCAACTTGGTGGTGTATATACCGCCCTGCAACACTGCACCTCTGCACATATACAATAGCAAAAATGAGATATTGACGCGTGATGATGTTGATGCATTCATCTCTCCACCCTGGGGTGGTTTCATAATAGCTAATCCGCCCAAGAGCGTTTGTTTGGCTTATATAAACGAGGAGCCGCCCGTGGAATATTATGTGAATACTAATGATAATATGCAGGTGATGCTGGATCAGCTGCACAAGCTGTTGGACATTAGCAGCGAGGTGCAAGTAGCTGGCGTCAAGACTGAGGACATTGAGCAGCTGGCGCCCAGGCGCTGGGAATACGAGTCCTATATACGACGCACCGCCATTCGCCACATTGCCACGGCCAGCAGCACGCTGCAGAGTCTAATCAAGCTATTGGGTAAAGCAGCGCAGACTTGGACTAATTAGATTCACAATTAATCTGTGTCACGCTCCGTTTTACAGATCAAATCAGCTACATTGTGATTGACGACAAAGTGGGCACCGCCATAACCAATTCATATAACGACATTCTGGCTGCCAAGGCCGCCCTTCTAGAGCATCGACTGCTGGATGCCTCGGCGTTGGCCAAGCGCGCCTTTGTAGCCTCGGAGCGCGGCTTCTTTGATGCGAGCTTGTTGGCACAGCTCTACTTCCCTGACGAGCAGAAATACGCCATATACATTCCACTGTTTCTGCCGGTCATGGTGCCTGTGCTTAGCTCTTTCAATATGCTCCGCAAGCTGCTGCAGCGCAAGCGGAAGGAAAAGCAGCCGTAAACGAGCCACAACGAGCGCGTGCTTAGTCAACCAAATTGTGTATCATTTAAATTAAAACAATTAAGAAGATTCTTTATGATATGTTTGCAACTTTACTAATATTTGTTCTCGTCCGCTGCGCCCCTTTAAATAACGTCATCATCTGTCCGAGCATAAGCTGTAGGTGCTTACACAGATGAGATAGGCGCACAATATACGTAGCTTCATGTTTGCGCAGGCTATATATCCGGATTTAGATCCAAAAAATAACTTTTACAATTACTATTTATATATATATATATATATATATTAACGAATTTTGATTACTAAATCAAAGTAAGCAAATGGCACTTCGTAGCACCTCATTTTTCCCTGATGACTTTTACTGCTGGTGGGTGCGATATCAGTGCAAATATATATATATATATATGTGTATTTTTTGATGTCAGGGCTGAAAGATGCCACGCACCCACCATCCATACCCACAGACCCTCCAGGCCAATCGAGCGGACGCAGCGTGTGAACATGGCGCATAGGTCAGAAGCGGGATGCCGCCTCATGATGAGTGTCAAAACAAGCAACAAAAGCTTTGCCAAATTTTTTTTGTCTTCTTTTTTTTCGTATTTTTTGGCAAATCAAAAGTTGCTGATACGCTTTTGTAGACAACAAAGTGCAGCACAGTTGGGGTAGTCGACTATATGATACCCTAACTGGTATGAAGAGTTAGCAATTGTATAATAACTTTATTATTTTGAGGGCATTCAAGTTGCAATCGATTGACTAGACTAAACTAAGTAGCTCTATATAAATTATTGTCTTTCCTACTTGAATCTTTTGTATTGTTCTTTTCGTCTTAATCTGATTTCTTAAGTAAATATTTTTGTTTTAAAATATTTTCTTATCTCTTCCATTTCATCACTCATTGCTCCGCCTTGCCTATTTTAGTCTTGCCTCTGTCTCTGTATCACTCTCATCTGCTCCCATTTAACCCTCTCCCCTTTACCCAATTCCATCACAAATCTCATTAATATTTTAATATAATCCGCTTGGTAAGAGTATTCAAATTGCATGCGAATGCAAATACAGATATTTCTGCGCAGCTGTCAAAACTCGTTAAACATTGAATTGGCTTTGGTTATGGGGCTATAGAGCTATGGAGCTCTATAAGCGCTGATCGGTTGAGGGTGGAGACGGAAGACGTGGCCCAGCATCGACGGCAAACTATGGGCATTAAAAACTAAATAGTTAATTTTTAATTGCGCATGGCTCGTTGAGTCGAACAACAACAAACAAAAGCAGCAGCAAATTAATGAATGTGAGTGTGAGTGTGAGTGTGAGTGTATTCAACAAGTATTTGTCTCTTGTATTCCAAAGGTTAAATATTATTTTAATGAGCTGAGCTGCGCTTGTCGGAGACGCGAATACTTGAAGAAGAAGAAAAAACTACCTTTTCTCCAATTTACGTTAGCCAAAAAGGTCAACAATGTGACTTTTAACCAACGCCAAATGCCGTCAGCTTGCCAAGTGGCTTTATGTCACGGCTTCAAAGCGAAGACTTTCGGTTATGTCCCTGTAACCGTCTACCTAGACCACATGACACATGGCCACATCTCATGTACACAAACATCGGATCGAGTTGAGTTGACTCGAGTTTGACTCTAGTGGAGGCACGCCTGCATTTGCGCAGGGCTCGATGTCTGCATTTCCGGCGCCAATTGAATCAAATTACAAGCCATCCCCATCAATTGCTTTGGCTGGCCACAACATTTTCGATTTCCCACACGCAGCTAAAGCCAAACCGCACGCACGTAAAAAATCAATTCAGTTTAAGAGCAGCAACTCGTCTCAGTTTTATTTTGAGATTTAAGATTTGAGATTTTTCAAAGAAGTCAGCTAAACCGAAGGCTAACACAATAACGAAACTAATTTTGATGCGGTTGTTAACTATTTCCAAACATTTCAACAGAAAAATGAGCTAGCTGAAAAGCAAATGGGGAGAAAAATCAAAACGAATATGCTATACCCTTGCTGAGATTACTTGCTTCCCCATATGATCTTCATGCCATGCAAAATTTCAAATTTTTGTTTAGAGACGTTTGAAAGTATTGCACAATAAATTTGTCTTTCATCTAAAAACTCTTTTATACAATTATCTGTAGAATTATTAAATTTGGAAAAATTAGAGGAAATTAATTAAATTAATTTATATTTATTTTATATTTTCATAAATTAATTGAATTTTTTATAGATGAATAAAATTTTTAAAAGTAACTGCTGCGATGTTTGTTATATAAAATATCCATAATTTATGTAGAAAACTTGGGAAAACTCTTTTTTTCCTTGCAATAGAATAGAATAATTAACGAAGAATAGTTGTAAAACATTAAAAAAACTTGAATGATTCCGCTGTGCATATGAAAAAACTTCATAAACTGGTCTCTATTTCAATGCGTTGTCCCTTCTCTAGTGCATCACATATTCATAATACCTCACTCATACACTTCTACTGGGTTTCAGTGTGGAAATATTTTCTGGTTGATCGATGAAGATGTTGCACTATTGTTTGCTGATGGACTCTTAAATGCAATTGCTGCAACAAAGCCAACAACAAGGCGTATAATTAATAATTGATTGCGCTTAAAAGCGGAAATTCAGTGCCCAGCCAAAAGAATTTCAAACTGAAGAATTGAAGAATTGATTGTAAAGATATAAAATATAAAGAAAAATAATAATAATGGAAAAAAAAAATGGCACAAAGTACAGGGAGCCAGGTGTGCCCATTTGTGTTGGCTTATATGGCAGCCAGTCGCGCAATTGCCAAATGCGCTTGGCCATAAACACTTTTGACCATAAGTGCAGTTGTTATCGTTGTTGTAGCAATTGCTGCTGCTTGTGTGTGTTTGTTTTTTTTTTTTTTTTTATAATAGCTGCGCTGCATTCCCATCGCTGCGAGTTTGCTAAGTGAAATTAATAAAAATTGCAATCAAAGCTGAACGATGCTGCGGCTGCTGCTGCTGCACCAAAAACGTCAATGCGTCTGCGCAATGCACATAATTTGTTTAATTAATTACGCCAACACATTTTCATTGCTGTCGATTGGCCAATCGCCGTGATGTGATTTTTCACATAAAAAAATAAAATAAAAATAGAAACAAAAAATACAAAATGGAAAAAACTGTAACAACCGAACAGATTTGGCAGCTTTCGAAAGATGTTGCTTCGGATGCTGTTTGTTGCTGCTGATTGTTGCTACTATTGCGGCTGCTGCTGCTGCTGCTGCTGTTGCTGCTGCCCGTCAGCAACATTCTCAGCATGCGCCAAGGCCAGTGGCATTTTGCCTGTGCATATGTGTCTGCATCTGCGTTCATCCGAGCTGATTGCAACTGGAAGTTCAACTCAACATTTAAGCCAACTTTTGTGAACGGCAAAACTTTAGTTGTTGCTTTTTTTTTTTGTATATCCATGCTGGGCCCATTGAGAATGCTTATATAGGGTAGATTATTATTGTTAGAAATATGTGTAAGAGACAAAGTAAGGCTTGGCTGATACCATAAATTACATATACCCTTGATTGGAATCAATCTGATCTGAGGCTATTTGTTGAACTCCGATTTGTTTGCCCATAAGAATCTCTGAATTTCACAGCTTATAGATTAGATTATGTATTACAACCAGATTAAGTTGGGTTTTAAAGTTGGGTTTTTCATTACCTTTCTATATTCAAATCGTTATTGATTTTTTTAATTTTATAATAAATGTTGCAGCTGTACAATGCTTGACACCTTATAGACTCTGATGAGGCATATGAATAGATAGATTTGCATACATACAAATTACTCTACATTTCTCTTTCCATTCACTTGGTCTTAGCAATCAAAAACTATTGTTTAGGGTATCTCTTAGTTGTGCTTTTTCAGCTAATTTTTTTTTTTTTTTGTAGTACTTCGCATCGCTTCTTTGCGAGTTATTTAGCATTTTCAGCTGTTCTGGGAAATCTATTGAGCTAGCTGCGGGCAAACACATGCAAAAACTAGAATTGGGCTCGTGACACGACCAAAAAGCAACACAGCAAGTTGTCTTTATTGACAGCGAACTGATTGCAATGCAATTCGCATGTAGTCTTTTATGTATAACATGTTTAGCCATTAAACAGCTAAATTTGTATGCATTTAATGCTATTAATTATAATTATAAATGTGTAATTTAATATAATTTCATAAAAATAATATTTAACTCAATTTCTTGATAGATACGAGAATGTTGTATAATTTAATTTAATTAAGATAATAATAGTTAAGTCCATTTCTTGATTTAATGAACATTATCTTACTAGCTAAAGTTATGTTTCCCTATCTGTTTATTCATTAGCAGAGATATCTTTTTACCATAATGAACTGGATCTTACCTTAGCTAGATCTCTTCTTATGCTGAATGCATTGGCATGTCGAAGTCATCTCGTTTAGCTCACTCTTCTTTTTATCAATACAAATCAAATGCCAAAGTTGAAGCTTTTTCATGTAGTTCATATGCATGTTGGCTTATAGCGTCCGCAGATGCATAAAAAGTGCCGTTAGGCAAATTAAATTAAGAGCAAGTCATATAAAAAACAGAACGTATTTCTAGTTTTTGCTCCACTCCTATCTAGACATACCTCTGACTAGCAATACTCACTGATTGAAGCGAGAGTGTGACAGTCTCTCTCGTTAGCGTGGCGTATACGTGATATAATAAAGTTGTTTACATGACAAGAGATTATTATACCAATTGCCAAACTCTTATAGCTTGGGCCGAGATCTCAAATGCAGCTAAATAACAATGAAAACTTTTTTTTTAATTTGAGAAAATGACAAATTACGCGACGAAACATAATTTGAGGGTCAAACAGTTTCACACACAAAAAATAAAAAAAAAAAAAAAAAAAAAAACAACAAAATTTGCATAGATAATGTTTAATAATAAAAAAAAAATGGTGTGTGATTAAAAAGCGTTCAGTAAAAATATTATGCTAAAAAGTTTTTGCCAAGCGAATGTCTGTTAAAAAAGTAAAATAAAATTTATATAGATAAGAGTTTAAGGCATGGGAACTGCTGAGAGCTGAGGGCTTGTTGGATGCTGCTGGAAAAGTGTCGATGCTACTGCAAAGCGGTTTAGCGGATCGTGCTCAAGGACGCTTATAAAACAAATAAAGCGAAATGCATTAAACAAAAGCAAAAATATAGCTTGCCGTCATTTGACATAAATGCCAATTTAAATGCTGCAAAACGCATAAATCAACAAACGAGAGTTTGTTGTTGCTGTTGCTATGTCTGCTGCCGCTGCCGCTGCGGCTGTTGCTGTTGCTGTTGCTGTCGTGTTTTAGCTGAAACAAACGTTCAGCAAGTGGCGCACCTTAAAAACGTTTTTCTGACTTTATGCCCGCGGCAAATGCAAAGCAATTGAAGAAGACACCAAGCCGAAGGGAGCAGAGTTCAGTCAGCGGCAGCAGCAACAACAACTGGGTGACAAAAAAAAAGAAGAAGAAGAAAAAGCAAAAAAAGTTACAGCAAATGGCGTCTAATTGAATTAGCATAAGCTTAGAAAAGTTGGCTTAATAAATGCGCATAATTTGGCACATCCTGGTCAGTTGGCATTTAGTGTTGCTTGATGCTGAGTCTATAGGAAATGACAGTTGCAGTTGCGGCTGCTGGGTCACAGCGGCAGCAACATGAACAATGCTCAGCGGCCAAAGACTCAACTGAAAGCTCATTAACATGATTACAATGAATAATTCCATACACACACACACATGCGCGCAAACATATTCCAACATTGTTGCAAATAATTACGAAAAATGCATTTGTATGGCTATGCAATTAGTCACAGATAGCACAACAACAACAACAATAATCTGTTGGGTGTCGCTGCAGCATCTGCAAGACTGCGCGCCGCGCCGGATTCTTGGCGAAATCAGCTGCCAGGCAGCACCTTTTGCCGTTTGCCATTCCCATAATTTGCAATATATATATATATATATCTACATTTTTGTTGTTATTTATTTTGTTGTTTGAGTGAGCTTAGCAACTGCAATGTCTATAACATTTTCTCACGTTTCGTCTTGGAAAGATTTCGGCACAAGTTGCGCCTAATGGTGGGGGTGCTGCCTAATGCGCATTTTATGCAAATGCAAATGCAGCATCAAGCATATAAATATAATAAAAATACATATATAATATATATATATATATATATATATATGTGTATTCAATATATTTAGCTTTAATATATTTAGCTATAGCTGCCTAGAGTTTGGTTAGTTTATGAGTGCAAAGTTTAGGTTGACATCAGCTGGTCGAACAAGTTCGTTGCCTAAGTCTTTCGTTTTAATTGCACGCATAAAAACGCGCATCAGTAAATCTATTTGGCAATGCGGTTCGCTAACTGTCAAATTAGCCGTTAGGCTGACTGACTGACCGGCTGACTGTCTGGCTGACCCAATCCTGCCAGAGCCCGAATCGTTGCTATTTCGCAAGCATCTGTCGCATCATAAGCTGTAAATTGCACAGCTGCGACTGCATTTGCCACGTGCAGGCGTACCGAATTGCAGCCCATGCGAAATGTGTTGCCAGCAAACACACTCACTGCCTGGCAGGCAGCGTGTGAGTGTGAGTGTATGTGATTTCTTATTATGAGGTTTTCCACTTTATCAACGGAAAATCTGCTGGCAGCCAGCCGCCACATGCTTATGCTCATTGCTGCACAATTACTCAATGGGCTCCGACAAGCAATTCCAATTGAAATGCCCAGCCATGCAGCTCCCAAGCAGCCCCATTCCCAATTTCTGCTTTTTGACTCGTTTGGCCCGGCCTGATGCTAACTTTTTGGCATTTTTTGGCGCGTCGCGCTACCAGCAAATGCCAGACGCGCATCTTCAGCTTAATTGAAATTTACTCTTGTTGCTGCTGCTGCTGTAGTTGCTGCTGGTGAATGTCTGCATGCATTTTGCATGGGCTCCCACACATTGTGCAAATGCTTTCGGCACTTTTACTGCATTCAAGCAGCCAAGCATCTTATATAATCACACACAGCCAAATAATAAAAAAAAAATATATAAAATGAAAATGAAAATGAAAAAAGAAATATTAAATAATTTACGTGCATTGGAATTCTTAACGAGTTGCTGTAAGACCCTTTTACCAGTTGCCATCGGTACAGCAAAGTCGTGGCGCATTTATCAATGTCAGCCAGGCGGAGGCCATTCAAATTGATGTGTATTTAATTGAAAGCAGGCGCTAATTAGAATTGTGCCTAGGCTGCTGAGTAATGCGAAAAGAAACTCAGACTCGAGTTCGTGCCTTGAGTCTTTTGTTTGGCCGTTTGACGTTCGCTTTGCATTTGATTTTTGATTTTATTTTCTTTTATTTTATTTTGCTTTGTTTCGTTTAGCTTGGCCGTCTGGACACACTTCCTAGTTATTAGCCTTTCCCACGCAGTTGGGCAACAGCATCGCGTGAGTCACAGCCTTTCTTTGCCGGGGATGACACAAAACGTAGGCCAAGCTAAATAAATTGAACATTTATTATGTTTTTTTTCTTTTTCTAGCCCTCTTCCCATCGCCCCGGCGACCTGCCGAAAAATAGTTACACAATCAGCTGCAGCTGAACTCTGAACATGAGCCGAGAAATTAGAGAAAATAAAAAAAAATATTGATGGGAAGCCCATTGCAGGCGCAGCACATAGGATGGCTAATGCCCGCAGCTAAACCAGGCTGCTGCAAGTCAACAACAAGTCAACTCAGGCTCGTCTTCAGTTGACATTTTTTTTATTTTGCTTTTCATTTTTTTTTTTTTTTGATGCTGACGTTGCTGCAGCTGCTTTGTTTTTCCGGCAGCCAACCTCAACTTTGAAATGCCAAGCTGTCAGTTTAGGGCCACACTGTGATGGACATTAGGCGTCGAGCCGCCTTTATTTTGTCTCATTTTTTTTTTTTTTTTTTTTCGTTTTTGGCCAGATCAGAAACGGCAAACAAAAATTGTAAAATAGCAACGCCCAGTAAGCGAAGCTGCTAGATCTGCAGGCGTGCAAATTCCCACACTGCAACAAATGCCGCGCATTCCCCACACTACTTACCCATATACGCGAACCGGATTGCTGAGAGGCACCAGCAGCTGCGGCTGTGGCAGCGGCAGTGGCAGCCGTCGTAGCAGCAGCGCGACTTTTGCCCCGACACAAGCAGCAGCAGCAGCAGCAGCAAGAGCAGCATGAGCAGCCGTCGCGGCAGCAGCAGCTAGAGTAAATGACAATGCCGCGCCGTGCCATGACTAACTATGACATAATATCAGCGGAAGATGCAACCGACGCTTCAGCTTCAGTTGCAAGCCAAACAAACATTTTCTGTACATGTAATTGCAGGCGTCTTGCGGTGGGAGTGCGGTCATAAGCATGAGCTGGATGCTGTTGCTGTTGCTGTTGCTGTTGCTGTTGCTGTCGCTATCGCTGTAGCCCTGTGGCTGCCAGCTGACGTAAGTGAGTGACAAACGATGCCAAAATGCAACAATGCAAACAACATGTCACACGCTGCGTATGCGTAATGTGCGTTAAGCATGCGACACATGAGCCCAGCCAAACTCGAAGCTTGCCCGTAGCTGAAGCAGCTTCTAGCTACGACTCGTCTATGCGACGTCGCTGCTGCTGTCGACGCTTCAGCTGCCGACGCTGCTGCTGCCTCTGCTTTGGCTGCCTTGGCTGCCTTGGCTGCTTCTGCTGATGGGGCCCAAGTGGTTTTTCCTTTCGCTTTCAGAAATCATTTCGCTTCGACAACGTAAACGATAAAGTCGCAAAACGCGCAACATTGCGCCTCTCGCTGGCTCGTCTCGTGCGGTTCGTAGTTCAACTAGTTGAAAACACACACACAAAACAGTGACTGTCACTGTGACTGTGACTGTGACTGTGACTGTCAGTGACTGAGTGCTTTTTGTTGTTTGTCTGCCTGTTTGCCCAGTCAAGTGGCAAAGACGTCTGCAACGTTTCGCTGCACATTCTAAATGGCTTTTCCGTAGTTTTCGCACCTTGCGAAACACATTTTTACGCATTTACATACGAGCTCGGTTCGAAGCCGAATAAGGAGAGATAAAAAAAGAGAAGCAGCGAACAAGAAATAGCAGAATTTTCGATTTGAACATTTTGTCGGCATTTTTTGCTTATTTTCTAGTTGAGCGCTGGCATGACAAACAGTTTCACATAATGAAAATGAATCGCCTGATGATTTCGTGTTAATTTTCCAACATAAAGAATACATGAAAAGCATAGCATAAAAACCGAACAACAAAAAATACAAAAAGCTTTTTAAAAAAAAAAAAAAACATATTTGTGCGTTTTGTAATTATCGTATTTATATGATCTCTCTGCGTGTTGTGTTTGTTGTCTGTTTACAGTGCATTCCATGTGAATATCTACTTTAACTATCAGCTTAGGCACTTCGGATAATTCCCCCTTCCTTACTTTGGATATTATAAATTACACTATCGGCTGTGGATATACGCCTCGATTTTGGATTAATTAACTAAGTGCAGCGCCATGTCCACTAATAACTATCAAATGAGCGCGCTTCTACTGGGTGAGTTACTGCAAATAATTGAATAATCAGACTAGATAAATATTACAAAATTTCAAAAAATTAAAATTTATAATTAAAATAAATATAGCTTTCAATATGCTAATTAAAGTTTTCCATACCTTCATTTGGCTATAGAAAAAAAAAAATAGTAATGGAAATATCTTTAACAATATGTTCTAGAAACTTTGAGATTTTTATTATATTTCTAATTTCTTTTTGAAAGATTGATTTATTTGAAAGTATTAAAAAGTTAGGCTATTAAAAACATTTTTTAGAAAATTAAAATATTGTTAGAAGAAACATCACTTTTCTTTTACAATTGGCCATTTAGCAACATTTCTAAACAGAAAAATTAAAAAAGCTGAACACTTTTTTGGCTCTAGTAATTTAAATACGGAATTGAGAATTGAATAATTCTGACAACTTACAATTTTTGTATTTATATACATAAAAATAAAAAGTACACATTTTAAAGAAGCATTAGTTGAGTTGAGTTGAAACCCCTTTAAAGGAGTTGAAATTTCTAATTAAATTTTTTATTGGAAATTTTCAATTCCTAACTCATAACATTTTTATTATATATTAAAAAATTGTATTTATTTATTTATTTATTTTTTTTTTTAATTTTAATAGTAATTTGAATTTTTTTATACTATTGCATTAGTTTGCAAATATCGTTTTACCATTTCAAGGGCGTTTAGTTTACTTATATTATTATTTATATATAAATTTATATATAAATATAATAAAATATTGGTTAAATTATATAATAAATCTTTTATGAAGCTGTAAGCTTTTATATAATTCTTCATTTAATACACTGCAAAAATTCCTAATAATTCAAGCCCTCTGTTTTTATGGTCGTAAAGTTTGCACGCATGGCGGAAAACAGTTTTTATTTGTAAGAGCAAAATAAATAGATAAATAGAATTTTAATCGACACTAAAAAGTGTAGCAAAAAATACTTCATTACGTAATTTAGCCGTGTCATTAAGAGGCACAATAATATCCCCCGCACATTAAAGAAAGAATACATTTGAAGATTCACTGAAATCACTTCCTGATGACAGACATCATTTGGAACGTTAGCTCATTGGGCACGCATTGTATTGACCTTCTCTCTTGGTGGCTTTAATTACGCATTCGAACAATCACATCATGCGGAGCTCATCTTCTCGCGATAATTAATTCGCATGATCATTAGCTGGGACTGGCTCTGGGTCTGGCTCTTTAATCTTTCATAATAGGAAATTATGCATTGACTCAAGGTCCGCACATTAACGTAACTCAGCATCAGTTTATGGGAATTTCTACAAATATTGTCCGAAACCAAAGAAAAATAAAGTAAAATGCAATCAGTTATGAATTTTTGGCAAAAACAACAAAGATGCGCCCAATAGTCAAGATAAATAATTTGCCTTAAATGAATATTGGGTCAGAGATAATTATATGCGCATGTAAAATTTTTGAACGATCATAAAGTGGCACAGACGACGCCCCACGGAAGCTGTCTGGGTCTGGGATCCAAATTGGTTTCGGCTGAATTCGAATTAAACAAAAGAGATGGGCCAACACAAACCACAATTCCCGGAGCAGCAGCAGCGTCTGCAGCCCAGTCATAGTTCACAAAGGCAACCGACTCAAATGTCTGGGGAAAAAGTTTGTGGAATTGAAAATGAAATTCACTTTGAATTCAATGCGAATCTGCAAAGCCCAAATCTTTCTCCCTCTCTTTCTCTCTCTCTCTCAATGCCTATTATATCTATCAAATGATGATTGCGCAATCCGCCAGCTAACAAATTTGACTGCAATTTGAGCCAAGGCGATTTGCATTGGTTCTGCAATTGCAAATTGCAATTGCTTTAATTGCGGCAAGCGCATCTTCCGTTTGCTGTTCGGCTTTGTAAGAATAGTGCCTGCAAAAAGACTATTAACAGTGCTGGCCAAAAGTCGTCTTGCTAATTAAGTGATGCATATGTTGTAAGCGCTCTTAGCATAATTTGTATTCTCAATTTTAATAGATTTTCATAGGAGTATGATTGAGTAGATAACAGTGTCTGCAAAAAAACTAACAACAGTAGCAACTAATGATTGGCATGCAAATTAGGCGTGATTAGAAGAGATATCTAGGAGAGGTGCCTAAGAGAGATTCCTAGGAGAGATCCCTAGGAGAGATTTCTTTAAAGAACAGCTACTGAGAAAAGTCATAGGGCTAATAATGTGTTATGCATAGCATATAGCATATGACGAGGATTCATATTATTTGACTGAAAACAGTGTCTGCAAAAAGACAGACAAAAATACCAATAAATACTGCTTAGTACAATTGGTCGTTGCTTATATAGCAATGGATACTGAATCTAGAAGCAACTAGAATTTGTATGTACAGTGCCTGTCAAAAGTCTAGCAGCAGTATAAACCACAAGACATGCGAGTAATTTAAGAGCACTAAATGTCATAGGGGCTTTGCACATATCACGTACTCACAGCAACTAGGATAGGATCTATAACATTTAACTGGAAACAGTGCCTGCCAAAAGTCTAGCAACCTTATTGTCACGTATTACTTGATATTTCATATGTGTAAGAGGCTTTTAGTGTGAGATGTGGCAACCTTAGAGTAAACTATCCATGACAGTGCCTGCAAAAATAGCAGCAACAGTGCTAGCCGACAAAAAAAATTTCAAGGCAACTTAATGTCACACATTTGGAAGTAGCTTTTAGTGTGACATGTTGGAATTCATCTCTCTTAGAGTGTATTCCACAACATTTGATTGATAGTAGTGCCTGCCAAAAGTCTAGCAACACTGCCATTCCATTGTAATTAGACATTTCACATATGTAAGTGGCTTTTAATGTATCATGTACGTGCATAGGTAATCCATAACATTTGATTGACATGCCATTTTAATTGTTTGACCCTCATATTGGGATTCATATAGATATGTTTTTTTTTTTTTTTTTTTGGATTTGTGGCCAATTTGGTGGCTGAATTGACACAAGTGTACAAACATCGTGCTGTGGGAATTTGCGGTTTCGAACCTTAATGATGTATTTCTGTATCAAAAAGCCATCAGTTGTCAAATAAAAACAACAACAACAACAAAAGCATACAAAAACAACACACGCACACAGAACTTGGCCAACCTTGAGCATCAGTTACACACACGCACACACGCGCACACACACTCATACACACATAAATCATGTGCCTCGCCTTGCAAGCGAAAGTGTTGCGAGTGCGCGAGTGAGCCACATTAAGATGAAGGTCAGCGGGGCAACCGAGCTGGCAGCCAGTGGTTGGTCTAGCGGTTGCACCACTTGAGTTTCCAATTTTTTGTTCGAAAAGCTCACGATTTTGTTTTGTTTATTGTTGATCTTTGCAGCCACCGCAATGGCCCTGCTGTGCGGCAATGTGCTGGGGCAGGCGCAGCTGCTGGACGAAGATGAGGATGTCTTCGGCAGACCCTGGCCCACCTACAGTCTGCAGAATATGCCCAAGACGCAGTTCACCTGCCGCGACAAGATACTTGGCGGCTACTATGCCGATCCCGAGACCCAGTGTCAAATGTTCCATGTCTGTGTCAAGCTGCCCGGAGTGGGGGTAAGTGTTTACGATGGCTAAAAACAACATCCGCAACAACAACAACAGAGATCATTAGCAGTTGAATTTATAACAACATATGAGATAGTTGGAGCATATCGATTGTAGCTTGTAAATATCTTATGAATTACCAAATAGTCAAAGTTGGGCATATAGGTTTTATAGATTGTGAATGGCTGGCACGGAATATGTTTACTATTGTTTATTATTATTTATTATCTGCATATACATCTATTAGAGATATATTTATAGATGTAGAGCATATTTATTACATCCATTTCATTTACACTCTATATCAAAATGTAATATAAAACTAACAGTTCAATACAAATAATTTTATGTTATTATTAGTTTCGAATATACTTTTCTTTTTTAGCTTTATGGAAATTGCAAAGAAATTTTATGGAATGCAAAACTTGTAAATATTAATTTATATATATTTTTTTTTAGATTTATATATATTAGAAAAATTTAACTTAAATTTATTATAATCGGTTATATCAGACGACAAGAAGTTTAGCGCTTTTCTTTGGGCCAATTTATATTCATTATTTTGTATGCACGTTCTTAGAGAATGTAAAAGAGTATAAGACCTTAAATACGGGGTATTTTCTAGAATCATACTTGCATAAAGTAAAGTAACAATTGTTGACTCGACTAACTTCTAGCTTGATCAGACTTCTCTTTTCCCACTGAATAATAGACAAACCTTAAAGCTACTAATAGCAATTTACAGGGCATTTGCCAATGTCATAAGCTCAGTTACCAGCATGCCTACACATAATGATTACAATTACACGCAAGTTTATGGTGTAAACAATGGATTAACCAACAATCTACCAAAACCTTCGGTTAAGAGTGCACTTGGCTGGCTTTTCGAGCTGCAGTCAAAATTCTTCGCTTGATTTTCAAATTTTGACAGCATCAAATTGATAAAATTTTATTCGATACGTTGTAAAATAGATAATTTTTAGTGGCCGCCGTAGGGCCGTAGGTATTCGGAAAGTCATAAAAAAAACAGAGATGGAGAGACGCAAAAACAAAACTTCAGACATTTGTTAACTTGCGGGCGCTCTGAGTGGTTGTCAGCTTAAATGGCAAAGATGCACAGCGCTACATAGCCCCCGCCCCAACGGCTGAGCAGAGTGCGGGAGTAGCACTGACTGGCAAAGGGATGAGCGGCAGGGGCTGCGGGTAGATATATATGTGTCTGATGAGACTTCGTGACTGCCCAGGCTGCCAGTCGGTGTTGCTGTTGCAGCCAAATAGCATCTGCTGGCTGATCGCTGACCTTTAAGTGCATAAAGTATTCGATACGTTTAACGTTAATTGTCTGCCGCACACAAAGAGAGACAGAGAGAGAAAGTGAGAGAGAGAGCGCATGAGATATAGTCAGAGACAGATGCGAGACGTATGGAGAGTGACAGAGAGTGCAACAGACTGAGCGAGCAGCAGAGATCTAGCGTACGGCTTTGTTGTTGCTGCTCTCTAGCAGCTGTTGTGTCTGATGCGTGCTATGCACCTCCAGGTAGATGTCGTCCAATATCTTCGATAGCTCCGCCTGTCGCCGCTGCTCCTGCACTTGCTGCTCCCTGCGCTGATAGGTCCACAAGTGCTGAAACAAATTCGAATACTTGGCCAGTTTGCGCTTAAATATTTGACGCTGCTTCAGCAGCTTCCTATTGGTCTTCGCCAGCCTGTGATACAGTCGGTTCAACATTTGATTTTTCTGCTTTAGCTGCTGACTATTCTGCTCGTAGCTGTTGGCCAGCTGTGTGACAATGTGCTGCACTTCCAGCATCTCCTCGAGGCTGGCTTCCGCATCGCTCTTAATGTGCTTCAGCTGATCGGACAACTGACTCTGCTTCTCCCCCTGCTCCCTCTCTTCCGCCTTCTCCTGCTTGCTCCGCACATGGTCACAGTCAGTGTCAGTCAGCTGGTACAATAGCTTGGACTTGCATTGGGTGTAGTTGTTGCGTTGCTTCGGCAATTTGAATTCCAGCTGAATGCTCGTGCTGTTTCCCTTCATCAACTCCAGCAGCTCATCCAGCTGAAATTTGTAATCGGTGTCGCGCCAGAACTCTAGCCCGAACTTGAGCTTATTGCTCAGGCAATGGCATTTGTCGCGTTCACGCATATAGAGCGCTTTCCAGACCCTGGCACAGTCCATGGCCGCAATTGCATCGAATTGTGGATCTGGCCCAGTTGTATAATTGATAATCACAGTGCTCTCATCGTTGTCTAGTAAATCCTTCAGAATTCGCGTTAGCCGTATATTATAGTATCTGATATGCGTCTTCGTATTGCTCGCCAACGCGCTGATTGTCCTCAGCAATGAGGCCATTGGAGTGTGCAGCTGCAGCATCATCTCTGAATGCGATGGCCGACTGATGGCCGTCAAATGGACCAGCTGGAGGCTGCCGTGCAGATGCAGTGATCGATCCAAATTGGTCTGCCTCACGCATATGGTGAATAGCGCATAGGGATAGTCATTGGCGGGCATTGCATCGTCCGACTGCTGCTGCAGCTGCTCAATGACCTTCTCCATATACACATAAACATCATCGGGCGAGGCGACAAAGTGTTCCTCGGTTGTGCCCATCAATGGATCCTTCAGCACATACTGTTGCATGTGGCTAATGGATATGTTGATCTCCATCGACACCTCCATGGTGTACACGTGGCTAAATAGCTCGCACAGAATGCGATCAACTATGTCCACCTTGCTGCTACGTCTCTTGCCAATTGGCCAATTGCCATAGCTGAATATGGTGCTGACTTCGCCCTTGAGCACATCGTCCAGTACACTCGCCACGGCCTCATCACAGACATCAGTCTGCTGTTGATTGAGCTCATACAGTTTGCGAAATAGATACATTTTTGCCTAGTTTAAAGGATTGGAGGAGGGGGCATTGAGCATCGTGCAGCATCGCTGGCATCACACTTCTTACCATGTTTAACCAAGTCAATAATGCCCAAAAGTCACAATGGTGCGGGTTTTGAACTATATACTATACATATAGATTTTGAGTTGTCAATTAGCCTACTATAGTGTATAAATAAATACAAACATATATGCATACATATATGTGTATGGATCGGCCAGATCGAGAACACGTTCACTTCGTCTCAATTAACGGCCAAATGTGTGCAGCAGCATCATCTGGTGGCAACTGCCGCAGCCGGATACCAATTCAAATGCCAAGTGCCACAAAACACAAGCAGACGTGAAAGAAGAAGAAGCAGTAAAAAAAAAGCATACAAATGCCAAAGTTCGTCCACGGCCTTTGGCTTGTTAAAGTCGAAACCTTGCCACGGCTCTTCCAACTATTGTCACGATGTGCACCATGCGACATCGCTGACTCTGAGATCGCTGACTATGCAGGCCAGTTGATATTATATCTGTGACTTGAGATAGTCTCTATACTATATAGTAATAAAATGCTTTTAGAATACAAAAATGTACATAAAGCAAATTGTTTAGTTCGTAAGCAATTCAAAAATAACTGAAAAAAAAAATATTCATAAATTGATTCATGTAATAATCACAGACTCGAATTAGAGAGAGATTCTAATATATATTTTATTTTGATTACAAAATTTTATTGAATTTAAATCTAGCTAAAGCTAGGCGCTTAGCTGCAGCGTGCCAAAGTTTAGCTGTTTTTATACAAAATCCAGCTTGTGAAGCTTCTAGAATTTCTATAGTCTCTTACATCAAAGCTATATATGTTTGGCAAAAGTCAACTGATTTGTGTAATATATTATGTATGAGCATGAATTTATGCGTATGAACTGAAAGCAGTTGAAATATATGGCTAGAGCAATTGTGCTCGTCATTATCTTCCTATGTGTGTATAGTGAAATTGTTGTATTATTATTATTTATTATTTGCACACTTATTTTACAATCATCCATTATTTCGTAATAATTATTTATTTTACAATTAAATAGCAAATCTTGTTAAATATTTCAACAGCTGGTTATTATTAATAGTTTAAGCAGCATTCGCAACACGATTATCGAAAATAGTATCACTCATGCTTGGTCAGCGTTTAATTTATAAAATTGATCAAGGCTGATGCTATTTTCGATAACTATTATTCAGTAAATATTTAAGGTGTTTATAACAAGGCGCAATATACTAGCTGTGCTATTAAATCATTTTTGATGAGAATAACAAGCTGAGTTACTTTTCTCAGTCTGTCTGTCTTTTTGTTTGAAATTATGGAATTATTATTATTTTTCCTATCATTTTACTTTCATAAATATTTAGTTGTTTTAAGGCCATTTAAGTTATATACATTTTTTTGTTTGAACTATAAATTATGAAAAAAAAAAAAAAATAAAAATAAAAATAAAAAAAAAAAAACAAGGAAAACCAAACATTTTATAGCTAAACCAATTTTACATTTTTATACCCTGAACCCATTGAAAATGGGAATTCAGGGTATAATGGTTTTGTGAAAATGTATGTAACAGGCAGAAGGAGACGTCGCAGACCCCATAAAGTATATATATTCTTGATCAGCATAAAAAAATAAGTTGATCTAGCCCTGTCCGTCTGTCCGTCCGTCCGTCCGTCCGTCCGTCTGTCCGTCTGTCCGTCTGTCCGTCTGTCCGTCTGTCCGTCTGTATGAACGTCGAGATTTCGGAAACTACAAAAGCTAGAGAGCTGAAATTTCACATGAACACTCGTATGTTAGCTACGCAATACAAGTTTATTTTGTTTTTTCGATAACTCATCCCATTTTCAAATTATCGATAAAAAATCGAAAATTCGTTTCCATTTTTTAGGTTTTTAGGGTATAACTTCTACACCATTTCAGCCAGAGACTTCAACTTTATATATTTAGATAGATATTATAAATACGCAGATTTTGTAGTTTTCAGATTTTTGATGCCACGCCCCCCTCGCCCACAATTTGCAAAAAACGCATTTCGAATACTAGAGACTTGCAATTTGGCACATAGATAGATTTATATATCCTTAATCTACTCTTAAAATTTCATGAAGATCGTACATCTAGAAATGGAGTTATAAGCGTCCAAAGTTCAGCCCAACCCACCCCCAAGCCACAGCAGCAACTGCGCAGTTAGCAGAACGCGCGCCTCTAAGTGCGTAAAGAAGAAGAGTATCACTTTTTTTGCAGGGTTCAGGGTATCTCGTAGTCGAGCCGTCTCGACTAGAGCCTTCTTACTTGTTTTTGTTAATTTTTAATTTTTTTTTTTTTTTTTTTTGTTATTTATTATAAACAAAACATACTCTTTTAATAAATATAAAATATGCTTTATTGTTTGTTTAGCTTTTACATAAAATACCGATTTAATTTTTTAATGTAATTTAAAATTCGTTTTTTTTTTTTTATAATTTTTATCTATTCACGAATGTAAGTCATTGCAGAATACAATATATTAATAAACTGTATATATGTAAATATTTATATTTATAAATTCACCTGCTTTTATTTTTATCGTTGTTATTGTTGCAAATTAAAGAAAAAATTAACCAATTAGAAAAAAAAAACAAAAATTGCTTTTTAACTAATTTTGCTCACTTATCAAATTGAATTTTGCATGTTGATCTGGTTATGTGCTTTTGCTGTTAATGCGGCTAACTGTTTGCGCAGCTCTCACATCGAAGAGTTAATTCGTTTGTCCAACAGGTGCAGGACTATCGCTTCCTCTGCCCAAATAGCACGGCCTTCGACCAGGAGCTGCAGATCTGTGCCAACTGGGCGGATGTTGACTGCGACAAGTCGACGTCGCTGTATCTGAACGATTTGTATCGGTCGGGTGACGAAAGCAAGAGCGTTAATCAGGAGGAGGGGGAGGAGCACACCTTCCATTTGCAGCGTGCCGAAAGTGGTAGATAATGATCCAATTATGTTGTCTTATCCATTATTGTTGCGATCCCATTATACACGACTTGACCTGATTGCAGGTGATGTGCGTCGCTCCAAGGAGAATCGCGCCGATCAAAAGTCGCGCCCCAGACATAATTATGCGGCGACTGCTTCCAGTTCCAGTTCCAATGCGGACAGCACGCCGACAACCAGACGACCCATCACCAGCTATTATACGCCCACGACAACAACCACAACAACAACAACAACCACTGAACGAAACTATTACAACAACAACAACTACAATGATGACTCGAAGCGTAAGTTAACAACCAAACAATGGAATCTTCAGAGTTATTACACAAATTAATCACGCTCTTGTCTCTCGCTGGCATCCACAGAAGACATCGATGATATCTTCAAAGGTTCCCACAGCTCGCACTTCTTTGCCAATCGCCATGGCGGGCGCGAATTTGATGAGGAGCCGCCGCGTCCCAGGCCCAACGACTTTAACGATTACAATCGCAAGACCACTGAGGCGGCTAGCAAGACGCGTGCCACGCCCACACGTGGGCAGCGTACCAGCCAGAGCCCCAGCAGCACCACAGCTGCTCCCTCAACGAAAGCCGTGAAGAAGATAACGCTGCATGCGTCGTTCAATGCTGGCTTCCAAGATTATACGCAGCACTATAAGTCGACCACGCCCAGCACCTTGGCGCCCACAGCGAGCACCACACCGCGACTGGGCAGCGGCATCACCAGTCGCTTCAGCTTCGGCTCCAATGACTATCAGACCCAGGAGCGCATTCAGCCCACCACATACAATCCGAACAATGGCTTCCGCTACAAGAGCACGGAGCCACCCTCTAGTTCGACCAAGCTGACGGGCAAGAATGCCCAGGACTTTGACAAGGAGACCACCAGGCGACATAAGCCAACTGTGGCCGCACGCAAGCAAAAGCTCGGCCCACAGGAGTCGAACTACATCAATCACAACGAGTTCGCCGAGCTGGCCAAGCCGCAACCATTCCAGGCCAACCAAGGTGCAGGTAGGAAGCCCGCCCAGCTGGAGCCGCAGTATCAACGACCTCGTTCCCAATCAACAGCTCAGCAATTGACGCGCGTGGGCAGCCAGGAACCGTCGCCATTCAAGTCCTCGGCGAGCGCCTCCTCGTCCAATGCCAAGCCACGCACCTTCACCAGTCGCGGCAGCATCACATACAAGGCGACCACGCAGCGTTATGCCGACGATGAGTTCTACTATCCGACCACCACTAGCACAGCGAATCCCAGCAAGAAGTTGTCCACGCAGGCCTTGAGAGATGCCTTCACGCCCACCACCTTTAAACCAACGACTTACAAGAAGGCCTACGAGCAGAGTTTCTATCAGGTGCAGCAAACGCAACGCCCCAGTAGCCAGAGTCCAAGCTCCAAGAAGACTTCGGCCGTGACGCCAGCTCTACCCACCACAGCCAATCCGTATCACAATGTCGACGAGGATGACGGTCAGTACCATCCGGAGCTGTATGAGAGCGACTTCCCACGCAATCGCTTCAAGTTTTTGCGCAATCGATCCACCAGTCCCACGACCTCCACGAGCACCACCAGCGCTCCGGTGTCGAGCAGGCAGCCGCACGGATTTCAGCAGGCGCACAGCCATCTGAGGAGCCAGCAGCAGTCCGCCTACCAGAAGGAGCATGAGCAGGAGCAATCGGATCTGAGCGATGAGGATGAGCTCTTCAAGACGGCGCAGTCGCTCAACTTTGGAGCTGCCAGCATCAACAAGCTACGCGCTGATATCTACAAGGCAGAGAAGACCTCGCAGCAGTACAACTCCCAGTATAATCCACAGTTGGCGCCATCTAGTCCGAAGACGACCGTCCAGGCGACCAGCCCAACAACGACATCAACAACAACAACAACTACAACAACTAGACGCCCCACAACGAGCACAACGAAAGCAACAACAACAACAACCACAAGCCCTCCGGCAGAGTCCAAGAAATCGGCCAAGAGCAAAAAGGAGGACAAGAAGAGCAAATCCAAGCGGCCGCCATATGCCGATGAGGATACCAGCTACGACTACGCCTACTACGACACGGACTGAGCATCGGCATACCAGCCCAGCCCAGACCAACTCAGCCCAGTCCTCGAACTATATAACCCATAATTTGTATGCCTTCATCGAAAACTAACTGTGTTAACACACACACACTTTAATCCTCTCCAGCAGCAACTATATAGGTGCCACAGTATTTTATATATATGTATACACACAAAAAAAAGACAAGAAAATAACTTCCCGATTAGTTTCAGCTATTGCTTGCATTTTTATCATCGTCTTCGGCTATTCATGGCCTCTGAATACCCATTAACACTCGCGTACATTCATTCAATCAGATGCGTTCGTTCTAATGAATTTCCATGCGTGTATCTAGTTATTTAAATAAAACAAACATATTTTTAGTCGTTAGACAATTGTTAAACTGAAAAAGAAAACACAAAAAAGCGAAAACTAAAAAATAATCAAAACAGAAAAACATTTTGAACTTCAGCTGCTAAAACTGAAATGAAACATTTCTATTCAAGAATTTGTATTTGTAATGTTTTTCGATTGTATTCATTGCGAAATTTATATTAATTTTAAGTTTTCTTGTAAATAAATGATAAAAAATAGTTTGTTTTTCTTGCCTGATATTTAAAAACCGCGCCCAAGCGCAGAGTTTCATTATCGATAATATTGAAGTCCAGCTTAGAATTGCTATGCAGCCCTAAGTTGACGATACTGGCTACTGCAGCCCTGGTCTATCGCTGCCGGCTGCATTATCAAGTATTTTCCAGTAGTCAAAAGTCGTTAATGCAGCCCTATAGGGCGCAAATTCAAATTGTTTTGCAGCTTATTTATTACTTTTTAATTATTGCAATCTTATAAATCATATAAATTAAGTTTGTGATGTGCATATATAAATTGCCATGTTTAGTCTTTAAATTTTTGACGCACGCAACGCGGCATTGGGAACAGATAGAGCAGCATATTGAAGGCGGCCAAGCCAACGGCAAAAGCGCAAGACGCAGCTACATCGATTGTTTCCTGAAATATAAAAACATATTGAAGAAAATAAATATTTGCTTAATTTAACTCACTCACATCTGGATCTGGTAGGCCCATGCGTTCGTGCATAAAGTCCGTGGGCTTGGGGCAAATAACAGAGGCGGTGGGCGTGCAGTTGAGCTTGCGTGTCTGGAAGGCGATGCTGTGCAGTAGCGAAGAGGCGTAGCGCGTATGCGTGCCCTTGGTGTTGTCCTGCAGCCAAGGCTGCAAGCCCTTAAATGAGCTGCAATTGAAATATATTATTAAATATAATATTATTTAGTAATAGCTGATCTTAAAACTTGCCGGACTGTGCCGCTGGCCAGGGCAATGCTGATGACGAGGACATAGGTCACTGCAATGGCTGCATTGAAGGGCACCTTGACTACCAGCAAGAAGGAGATGGTCATTTGCTCGGCTAGCACATAGCTGGACCAAAGTGCCACAAACAGATAGCCAAAGACGGTGCCACTATTGAATTTCGCATCCAGGAGCAGGCTGTAAAAATGAATTAATTAAGATTTATTTATATGTTTATATATTCGATCTCTTACGGATAAATCACACAGCTGGCCAAAGCTGCAGACACCGCTGAGAAGGGTATGGAAACGGAGTTGTAGGACAGCAGCAGCGTGGTGCCCGTGTAGAGACCTTCCGGCGTATCCTGCGAGAGTTTTTTACGCCAAATTGGAACTGCAAGTGGCAAAATAATTTAAATCTAACTTTTAAGGACTGGCTTACAAAACTTACATAAGGTTATGGTGGTTAAAATGCCACAGCCATAGGCTAGACCAAGTATGTTCAATATCATGCCGTTTTTGGTAAAGAAGCCACTGGCATCGTCCTACAGGAATATGGAAATGAAACAGATTCATTTAAAAATGAAACCTTAATACCCACGCTTAGATTTGTATAAAAAGCCCACAAAATGGCCATTGATATGGGCAGAAGGAGCAGGCGCAGGAAGAGCGTCTTCATGCCCACCACGCCGCAGGAGAATGTGGAAGCCAAAAGTTTTCTAAAAGCAAAAGGAGTTTAGTATCAATTAATATATCTAACAGATTTCTAATTTATGAATTCCTACAAATATAGCATAATCCAAACTTTGAGCTCGCCGGGCTTGCCATAGGCCAGCGGCACCTTGCCCGAGCCCATGTTGTTCAACGGCGCATCGGAAATGGGTGTCTCTCTGGAGAAGCGCTCGACCAGCGCCTCGATCTGTTGGCTAGACTCCAGGAAACGATCGCGACTGCGACGATCGACAGTGGAGAGACATAGATAATACATGAGTGGATTCTCCAGCTGCGGACAAGGAAAACCAATGGCATGGAAGTACTCCAACATGGCGCGAGTGCCGCCCGAGTAGACAACGCCGCCTAGGCACAGGAAGAGTGCACGATCCAAAAAGGGAAAGACATCGGAACGTGGTTTCTCCAGCGACAACAAAATGCCGCAGCCCGTCTTTTTGGCCGTATTCGAGAGAATGGATATGAGCAGATAGGCGCTGAGAGGATCTAGACCCTGGGTGGGCTCATCCAGCAGCAGCATTACTGAAAATAAGGTGAGTTCAGTTCATTGGCAAGTGTTTGGGTAGCTGTCGAACTCACCTGGATCTCGCACCAGCTGTATGCCAATGGCCAAGCGTCTGGCCTCGCTTATATTGAGATATTCCACGCGCTTGTGCGCCACCTGCGAGAGCGCCAAATCTGCCAGAACTTGACGTACCTTGGAGCTCTTCAAATAGCCGCCCAACTAGAAGCAAGCAAAATCCTTAAGTTATGCTTAAATGGAGTACTTAAAACCTACAATAGTGGGCGTGTAGTGCAATGTTTGAGCCACTGTCAGGCCGGGCACAAAGGTGCAGGATTGTGTCACATAGCCGCAACGTTGCTGGAAGAGCGCCTTGCTCAGCGGCGAGCCATTGAGCAGCACCTGACCGCGAGTGGCGCCATCTGCGCGTCTAGCAATCACATCCAGCAGAGCGCGTTTGCCACTGCCTATAATAAGTGTTTGGTTTACAGAACAATAAAGATATGCAGCTCAATTCGCCTACCCTTTGAGCCGAGTATGGCCATCACCTCGCCGCTGTGCACGGTGAGGTTGACGCCTTTGAGCACCAGCGCTGAGTTGCCGGCACCATTGAAACAGCCACCACCGTCCACCTGTACACAGAGAGTGACAGAGAGAAAGGGAGGGAGAACATACAAAAGACTTCAATTTGGAAGCTTGTTTACGAGGCTTCCAGTGCACTTGCCTCGGTGGTATGGAAAATATTATGCGCTTCCAGTACGTAGTCGCTGCCGATCATTTTCATAGCCAACACAATTCTCCAGAGCAGCAAACCGCTTTGTTTGTTGTTCTTCTGCTCTATGCCTTACACGCAGTACACCGTTCAAGAGCGGCTCATAGAACAAACACTGGCTGGAAGTAAACAGTGCACAGAGCTCACTGGAATGTGAGTTGAGCTGAGAGTGGTAAAAAGGGAGAGGAAGCGAGAGAGAGAGAGAGAGAGCTTGCTGTTTTAAAAAATTGTATATGAAAATATTTAACTCAATTGCACTACTAAAATATAGTTATTTATTAAATATAAATTGAATTATTTATATTAATTTCATTTTATTTCAGATTTACGCTATACGCTTAAATTTAAACACACCAAAAAATTATAAATAAATTTCAATCCACAAGTTAGCCGCGAACACGTCCAGCTCAAGTGAGCGCAGAATTCCAACTGAATTTGTTGCTCACATTGCGATCTGCACTTAGGCAATGGCGATTCCAATTGGAAGTCTAAGCGCAGGCAACTGGAATGTACGCGTTGCGCTCTCTGCGCTTCCAGACGCGCGAGCACTGAAATTCCAATGCAGACTAAGATGGCGTCCGAGGCCAAGTTCAGTTCAGTACGATTTGAGCAGAGCAACGGGAGAGTTGTTGTCTGCTGCGCCGCTCGTTCGGCTTGTTCACGTCTGTTGCCTCTGCGCATAAAAAGTGAATGAAAATACAACAAAGTTTAGCAATAAATAGAAAAAGAAATAAAACAAATAAACAAACTAGCACTGCGCGCTTGAAAATCTAATTGAAATGTTGTCGGCGTAACTAACGAAATATAAATGCGGTAGCAATCTTTATGTGCATACACACAGCTATATAGAAAATAATAAAAATTATATATATATTCATTTAATTATTAATGTGCAATGAGTGAGCGCTTGCAAATGTGGTTTATTGGCCAGGCTCGTGTGTGTGACAAATCAGTTTGCAAATAGCTTGCAAATAGCGGCATTTGCCATACCCAAATTCTCCAATCAGAAACGCAAAACTGTGCGTGCGTGTGTGTGTGTGCGTGAGTTTTTATGGAATATACAGCAGCGACAATAACAAGCAGCAACAAGCAACGACAACAAAAACCACTACAGCCAGGTAAGTGCTTGGTGTTACAAATGTTAAGAATTTTTTTTCATTTTGCATTTTTGAGGCGCCTTTTTTCCAGGTTGCACATTAAAGTTTTGTCCAACTGGTATTAACTGTTAAAATTTGTATTTAAAAACCAAGTCAAGCCACATATACACGTGTGTGTATGTCTGTTTCTTTCTGTTTGTGTGTGTGTGTGTGTGTATCTATATCGGCTTTGTCGAGGCGTTGACGGGCGCTCAGCTCCTGCTCCACGTTGTTGTTTCTCTTCTGCTGCTGCGGTCGTCGTCGCCATTGCCAGGTCAAAGATCCCACAAGCAAGTTTTGTCTAGCGAACGCTTCGTTCAGCCATCACTGTTCTCTGCTGGTCTGCAGACCCAGGTCTATTGCCGTTTCCAAGCATTTCCACGCTGCTTCTTTGAGTTGTTGGCTTTTTTATTTTGTGTTTTCCATTCGGCTTAAAAGTTCTTTTGCGCGCTTAGGGCGCATAGACAGCGCCAAAGCTATGCGTTGGTCTGACTGTCTGTGTGTATGTGTGTATATGTGTGTGTGTGTGTGTGTGTGTGTCTTTGTATCTCTCAGATACAAGTTTCTGTTTGTTTGTTTCGCTCGCTGACTCCCCAAGTTCTTGGCTGCGTGCGTTGCTTATTGTTTGCCTTGCGTCTTGGCATTTCCTCTTTGGCTGCTTCGACTGCTGCTGCTGCTGCGGCTCTTGTTCTTGTTGTTGTTGTTGTTGTTGTTGTTGCTGCATTTTTGTGGTAACTGCTTATTGACGTTTTGTTGTAATGCAAAATCAGTATATGAAATGATTTTGCATTTTGAAATTGTAAATGCTTCCTAAAGAGCTGCTATCATTTGGCTTTAACAATTTATCTTTGGCCATTTATCTTTTGCGCTTTGTTGCCAAGAATTTCGAAATTGGCCAACAGCAGAGCAACTTTCACATTCAATTTAGTTATTTTTTTTTTCTTAAAGCAAACAATCACTTTCAAAACTGTGAAAAATGTTGATAAGATTTATATATATAGACTTATATATATATATTTGGCACATTTCTCAGAATTGTTAATTGCAAACATTAGTTTTTTGGCCAACAATGCTTTACGTCTAATTACAATGCCATGTTTTACCGTTAGCTGAATACCTTTTCCTATCAGCGCCCCAAAGATTTCTGATTCTTGTTCTATTCGTTGTTTTTTCTACTTCTTACTTTTTTGTTGTCTGTTCTCTGGCTGGTGACTCGTTCGTTTCTATGGCTCTCTTCCTCTTGTCGTTGTTGTTGTTGTTGTTTTTTAAATTAGTTAACAGTATTTCTTATAACTATTAACGGTGCTGCCGGATGATTTGTAGCCAGGCCGAAAAAAAAAAAACAACCAAAACTAAAAACAAAGTGGGAGAAGAAAAATCTTGAAGAGTGAACCGACAATCTGTGAGTTTCAATTCGAGACAATTTCGAATTCCGAATCGAAAACGAAAGACTTAAGACACAAACTTGATGTGAAGTCAAAGTCACAGGCGCAGCGATTTAAGCCGAATTGATTGTCAGTTTATTGCTTTGCGCTGAGTTTTGGCCAACGCGGCGGGTGGTGCTGTTGACGGTGGCACTGCTGCCAGCTTTGTCTAGCCAACGTTTTGTTGGCTCATATAAAAAAGAGTATGGAAAAAAAATACAAGGTGCGGCTGCAGCGCTGGCCAAGAACTTGTTCTGCTCGGCACTTTATAGCTTATTATTTTTAACTACAGACCAATGCATTGGCTCTGCATTAAGAGTCATGATTCATTGCATTTAATGGGTCTCGGCCGCTGTAGACAGCCGCGTCTTTAATCCCTCAGCCCCAGAGAGCGTAGTGAAAACTTAACGAACCGCTGCAAATGAAAAAGAAATTTCCCTCAGCCATTGATAAAGTACAGAGCGGGTTAATTTGGGTTTTATTATAATTAAATTAACACATAAAAGACGCGCCACATAGAACAGGTGCATAATTAGACGAAGAAAGTGCTATCCAGCCAACTGAATGAATGGTTGGATGATGCTACACACAGCTTGTGGCTGCTGTTCGTTTTATGTGCGCTTGAAACCTGAAATTCATTTCACTCAACATCAACTTGAACTGCGCGTGTGTCTGCTGAAGTCGAAGTTGGCTGACATAGAATCAGAAACGAGGCACAGAAAACAATCTTAAGGAATGTGTGAGTAAGTGTGTGTGTGTGTGTGTGTGTGTGTGCTAGCTATGTAGCTAGCTAGGCGGCGACACACGCGCACACACCCCAACGTGCTGTGCATAAATTGTGCCACGGATTTATGTCACTCAAGACATCGTGATTTTTGGCATGATCTACAATAGGTTCGTATATCAGGCACAGGCACAGGCACAGTGGTTCACACTCAGTTTATAGCTGACATAATTATCTAATCAAATGATAAATTTATTAATCGAGTCTTTAAACTGTGCATTATATAAGTTTTTTAATATTTATCATTAAGTTTTCTTTACTTCTTTTTGTTATTTTTATTTTTTTATTTATTTCTTTTCAAAATTAGATTGCTCAGCTTATGTTTTGTTTAGTTTTTGAATAGATGTTTTAATATAAAGAAATTCGTTTAAATAGACATCAAATTGAGTTTCATTTTCTTAGCAAAGAATCTTTAGTGAATATGCGAACATAGAGAGCTTCTATAAATCAGAGGGTAACCTTTTTTATAGTATTATGTGATTTTGGCTTTAAGAAAAACTATTAGGGCTTCAACTGAAGAGAGAGATGTCTATGTCAATGCTTGTGATGCAAATGTTTTCAAGTTTAGATAATGAGTGAACGAGATGCTATTTACATTTTTAAAAATTTTAAATAATAAAAGAATTATTATATAAAATTTGTTTGTGAAATGTACTATAAAAGAACGAACATAACATAAAATTATATTTCATATTTTAAAAATATTTATATTATTATCACATTTAATGGAATACATTCTCTTCATTACTCTGAATTTTATATACAACAAAAAAAAAAAATAATAATCGAGTTTTTAATTTCACTTTTCTCCACTCTTAACATAATTTCGTTGCCCTGTCCAGATATGTGGCCTCATTTGACTAATCGAGATAAATATTTTAACATTTTTCTATATCTATACCCTGTTAATTTATATATCTATTCATGAGAATTCTTTCATCATCTCAAATCTTTGTTCAAGAAAGAATTTTATGATCATTGAATGTTTTTTATACTCCAAGCTAATCTCTTGAGTGCAAAATTTGAGCAATTTCAAATCCGTTGTGTTGCATATTTTTCACATTTTCATTAGCTATAGCTGATTCTTTATAGATTTGCACCACTGTAGCTGGTTGGCGCCACGTCTGTCTCTGTGTCTGTGTCTGGGTGGGTGCGTTAGCTGTGTCTGGGATATGTCCGACCTATAGCTAGTCTCTCGCATTTTTATGCATGTGAGGGCAACGCGCAAATATATATATTTGTTTCGTTTGGAAAAAAGTTGTATTTTGTTTGTCATGGAATTTGTGTCAATTAGAGTGGCTCATGTGAGTTGGTGGGGCGGTGGGGCGGACAGTGGGTTGGTGGTTATGCTGGGTTTAGTGGGCCGGGCTGGTTTTTGATGATGTCCACAATTGAGACGGACGGACATTGGCATGCAAATTTTTGCGCTGTAGTCGACTTTCACAAGTCGATTGCAACACATAGGAAAGTGTTTTGTATGAGCCGGAGCGTTAATTGCCTGTAAAGATGGCCAAAAAAACGCTACAAAAAAAAAAAGCTGTAGCATGGAAAACGGCTTGAGTCGAGGCAATTAATAAAACTGACCTTGCTGCTGTGAATTTTCCGAACGAAAAACGAACAAACGAAACAGCAAATGAAAACTGAATCACTTGAACACACACACACAGCGAGCGAGCGAGGGCTATGCAGCCATGACGAGTATTTGTTGACGGCATGACATTAACTTGGCTTTTTTTTTTTGGGGTCACAGTTGGAGCGCGCTTTGGCTATGTCAGCAGCAACGATGTTTATTTTTTGTTTTTTGACTTTGGCGCATTCTTTGGCCGTTATGGTTTTGTAGTTTTCGAGATTGCCTAATTTAATAACCACAATTGGCTAAACTTAATAAACAGTTGGCCCAGTTATAGATGCGCATATTAGCCAAGCTCAAGTAGTTAAGCTTTGCTTGAGCGCGATTCTGTCGCTAAATCAATTATGTATTTTGTCATCAATTGTATGTAAATACCCCTTTAATATGTCATTGAACATATATGTATGAATATCATTGACTGTAGTATATCTAGCTTTGCTGTCTTGGCATGTTTTTGCTGCTGGCAGTTTCTTAGTTTTTGTCTTTATTTACTTTCTTTTGTCATAGCTCCACATATGTCAATGTCTGTCATATTTGTTTGTTATATCACTTAGCGTATACATACGAGATTGATCACATTTTTTTTAAATATTTTCTAGTATGAATTATATTTATATAAAGCGCTTAGTATATAAACTAGTTTTTTTTTTTGGGTTTAATGCTCTTTACTGAATTGAAACGAGTATATAAGTTCTCTGTAATCTTAATGTAAGCAGCAGCTGGTAGCCTGTCTGGAGACTTGAAATATGAAATATTGATAAATTCCATATTTTGAATACTTATGAATACTTATACGTATGAACACCTTCGCCTAATGAAGTTAGTATGTACCGAATGCATAGCTAATGCATAAAATAAACTAAATCTTCAAGAAGTTTACAGCTAGTATCGTAACATGCGACTGTTGATCTCCTGTAAAGATGCTACAAAGCTAAGAGTTATTTATTGACATATCCTACAGATGGACTTAAAATGCATATACACTGAGTGTCATCAGTATAGCGTTCCCTTCATTTCATTCATTTGAGTCAATAGCCTTACAGAGAAAATCTTAAAAAAAATATATATAATAATATATATATACTTGAAGCCTTACATTCATGTGAAATTTGCATCAAGATTTAACCAAACTTGGATAGTTTTACGCATTATGTTATACTTACAAATCTATTTTCAATACACGTGTCAATAAAATCTAATTAGCATAAGATCCGTTTATCGAAATATTGACAAACATCAAGTTGACAAAAAAAAAAGTTTATTTTTTAACAATCTTATTTCGATATTAAAATTTGTTCAACATTCGCTGCATTAATGAAATGCCGTGAGCCATAAACTAAATCGTTAAATACAAATTTTATTGAATTTGTTGAGCGAACTACTTAAAATTCATTTGCTCCGCTCTCTTAGTCATTTGTCAAGATATTGAGCAAAGATTAAATAACTCTCGATTCCCACATAACTGCCACAAGAGCATCTTAATTGATATCTCGGCTAGGGTATTATGGCTTCGGCACACCTTGGTGTTTATTTATTATTTCTTTAGTCAGTTTGAATGCACATTTATTAAATCACAAATCTCATCTAGACAGCTCAAGACATTCATTCGCAAGCATCACTCATTTGATGTACATTCACAATCTGTTCATAATCAATTTTCGAGTACGCAGCGAAACTTTCACAAAAATTGTGAATCTGTTTTTTCTTTTTTCATCGTTGTTGTTATTTTGTTTCAATAATGTTTCTTTTTCTTTTCCATTTTTTTTTGCCGTAAAATTGCGTGCTGAGAGTTGACTGACTGTCGCTTATCTGCAGCAGCTGGTTTGGGGCTCACGCTGATGCTGGGCCGTCTATCTATGAGAGGCGACAAAAATTTGCATACCTGCCTGTCCGCTACAAATGCCAAACACTAAACGTGTTAAAACCCAAGTCAAAATCGAGTATCGAGTGCCGAGTGCTCAATTAACACACATAACAATCTATAAATACACTGCAACAGCATTTTTGACATGAATCGAATTTTGTATGCATTTTATGGAGCTATATGCATAAATTCTCAACAAATGATCATAATTTGTTTATTTTTATTGTTTCTTTAATATTTTTTGAATAATTTGAATTTTTATGAAATTTCAATTGAATATTTGAAATACATTTTCATTTTATTTTTCAATGAAATCAACTTAATATTAATTTATTATTAATTAGTATTAATTAGCTGCCTTTTAATATTTTTTTCTATTCCATATGAAGCTGAAAAAGTTTCTAAAATTTCAATAGAAAAAAATTCTTTTAAAAAAATTACCTAAAATTTTCTAAAATAAATAAATGTTTTTTCGAAACTTTTCTAAATTTTATCTATAAAATTTGCAAAAATAGAATAATAATAGAATATACTCCACCCTTTCTTATATAAAAACTGCTCTGATTTTCACATTAAAAACTCAATTTTGTGCAGTGTATAATATTGGCAAGCAATTCGCTTGGCTTAGCGCTCGTATTTTTCAGCCATTGCGTTTAGCTGGACAAGTTCAACAAACGGCTTTTTGGCCGCCGGAATGTTGCTCCGAAAACTGGTAATCGACAAATTCATTTTGATGTTTATTATTATCAATTTGCATGGACATTGCGATTAGTATTAGTCAGCCCGGCAAGACCACAGAGTTCCCAGTCACGCCCAAACATAAAAAAAAAAAAAAAAAAAAAAAAAAGGCGCAAGCATGTGATTTTTTTTTTCGCTCGCTTCTTTTCTTTTTTGATTATTAATTGCAAATTGCAGCGGCGACCCACTTTGGCCTGGCTGCAATTGGCATTTATCATACGATGTCTGGCAAGAAGAAATTATGGCACAGCACAAAGATTTTCACTTTCTCATAAGAAAGGGGCAGAGGCCGCAACAAGTGCTGCCTGGACACTCACTGTCAGCCAGTCAGTCCGTCCGTCAGTCAGTCAGTCAGTCTGTCATTCAGTCGGCAATCAGAGAGATGCTTTTGAATTTTGGGTGGCTGGACAGTTAACCTGTTGCCCGGTCCGGCCAGTTAGCCATTTACCTCTTTTCAATCCCAGCTCGAAAACGTGGCCCGCGGCCTGCGCTCAACGTGCAAGGGAAACTTCCGATTGGTTCAATATACTCAGTAAAAATGTTAAAGCATGGCATATTGGTTATGAGCAAATGTACGTAATTGAATAGTAGAATCTTGGTGCTTGTACCAAGATTTGAGATTATATGTATCTATATTTGAATATTATTGTATAGACTTGGAGATTATTCCATAGTCTACACGATAATATAAACTCTGCATATCTAATGCAATAGTTCGAAAACTATATGTATAAATGCAGCTTTTATTATCTAGATACAAGACAGTTAAATGTAAAATTCCTGGAAGCTTCTCAAGAACGAAATTTGCCTAAGTTTAAGCATTTGGCAAAGTAGAACATCAGTACTTACAGCTAGTTTCAGGGTATTTGCAAGTCGTTCACTTTTGACTCTTGCTCTTAACTGGTTGTTTCTTTTCGGCTAACCCAATTTAATTGGCTTTTTGCGTGGGAATATACCCTAGACCGCAAGTGGACAGGCCAAGCGGTTCCCATATTCAGTCAGTCAGTCAGTCAGTCCGTCAGCCTGTCAGCTAGGTAGCTAGCGGTCGCTTGTTTGTAATCCAATCAGCCGAGCAAACACACATTTCAATGGCTCACAAAATCAGCTCTCGAGTGGTTAGTTGCCCACAAGAAAAAAAAAAAAAAAATGAAAAAAAAAAACTCGAAAAAAATAAGAGTAGAAAAAAATATATGAAAGACTTGGACAAATTATTATGGTCAAACCACTTGGGCACATGGAACCACTTGGGCGCGCACCATTAAATCATCTAATGTAAGCTTGTGTTGGCTTGTGTGGCTCCTCCTTTCGGGTCGTCATTCTCCACTTGCGGCTAACTGCATTTTTGCATCAATGGTCATGTGCTGGGGCTTTAGACACGCAACGGTTAGCCGCTTGCCACTTGCCACTTGCCACTTGTCAACTGGTGGCTTTGCAACAAAATGCGGCACAAGCAACGGGAATGACAACAACGGGTTTCAGTTTGAGTTCGAGTCTGTCTCACTCACTCTCTTTTACTGCATCCCTCTCTCTCTGTCTGTCTGTCTCTGTGTCTCTCCCTTCTCTCTGTGTGAGCCAATTCTTGACACATTTGTTAGACAAACTCCTTACCCTATTGGCGTAATCATTGCAGACTCATTTAAAGCATTGGCAATAACCGTTGGCCAATTAATTGGCCGGCAACAGGCACCGTTGACAAACTCATCATGCAAAGCAATTGCAAACACATAACTCAAACTGGCCGCAGTTAATCTGTGTTATATCTATGATATAATTCCCAACAGACGACTGCAATTGTAACTGTGCCAAGCTCCCCATACTCAGTTGAGGCTGCGGAACTTTTGGCTACCAACAAAATATAAAATTCTGGTTTCCAATTCGTTACTTGTTGCAGCTGCAGCTGCACGTGGGTAGCAGCACTCTAAGCTGGCATTTTTTCGTTTCAGCTGCATAATCAGATAAATATGTATCTGTGTTTCTGGAGTGGGGGTAATAGATACCTATATGCAGATAGACTCACGCTCTTATGGAAATCTTTGAGTGCTTGGCTCAGCGATATTATATAGGTAGCGATATAATGCATTTATTGTCATATTAAGATACGTTGAACATAGCAGCTTTAAAGGTGTTAGTATTACTTATATTTGAGATTTGAGATAGAAAGGTTGGGACATGTCCAGCTGGCATAGAGGCATAATAATCGTTGTCAGGTTAACTTCAGCAGGAATAGGGAATATATAATAATATCATTGAGCTGTGTGCTATTCAAAGTTATGGTTTTTGCTGAGTAACGTACGTGTCTCAGTATGGAAGTTTAATCTTATATACAATTTTAATGGAATCGAAAACTGATTGATTGAAAACACAAAGTTTTTTTTTTTTTTTTTGAGTTTTCCGCCTCAACTGGAAGATTTCTGCTCTTCAAACTAATCTGAACTAAAAGATTTTTTTGTCTCTTACCCTAGATCAAATTATTGGCAAATGATTGGTATATTATTAGGTAACGAATTGCCAAATGATTCTCTTGTGTAATGAACTTTCATCAGAAAATGAATTCTATACAGCCTAATCGGCTGCAAGACCATTTTGAGCTGGAATATCTGCTTTCTCTTAGCTAAGGTTTTGTTTCTTAACTCTTTTATCACATGAATGAGCTCAGACCTCCTTTGACTCTGGCTATATATTTATACCTACCAATTTGAGTCTTAGGACCTGTGTTTTCTAAACCTATTACGAATTGCTGAGTCGTCTTGACTCATAAGCCAAATCTGTCAAACATATTAACATGACTCTTTATAGGTACAATTAAGCTAAAAGTTACAAAGGAACATACAAAATTTAATAGAAGAGCTAATAGAAGTGCTTAATCCATTAGTCCATTAGTCATGATTGAATGTGTAATGAACAATGAAGATTGTGTATAGCTCAATGTCTGCTTCTTCTAATACAATAAAATTTGAATTAGAATATTTCATGTTTTTCTCTTTACAGATAAAAAATAATTCTGAGAATTATTATATAATTGTATAATATATTTCTAAAGAATCTATAAGAACTTTACATAAAATTTTAGAAAAATTAAATATTTTTGTATATTTTGAATTTATTTAGAATATAAATTAAAAGGAAATTTATTTGATGAACCTAGTACTCCTTAAGCTAACTAAATAAGCAAGTTTACTTATCAACTTCACATAGCTCAAAGCTAACTTTTTACTTTCCTTCAAAGTCTTATTAATCAACTAGCTCATATCAAGTAATCAACTATTATTGCTCGTACTAGTTATATATTTTATGACATCGTAAATGACATTTTCACAACTTAATTACATTTTCTTATTGCCAATTTGTAAAAGTACGGCTTAAATTATAGCCAGCGCCTGGCCCATTCCCATGCATCGGAGCTGTGATAAAAAACGAGTAACATTACGAAAATCACTTTCATTGCAACAGCAACTGCAGCAGCTCAATAAAGAGGCTGTATTCGTATACAATAAATTCAAGTCTTTTTTGCTTAACGCACTTGTCAAATGATATATGTGTACAGAGAAAGAGATATACGCTTCTCTCTCTGCTTCTCTCTTCCCTCGCTCTGTATAGATATCAACGTTGCGGCGATCACATAAATCAATGCTATGCCCTTAATACGCTCAGCATGCAGTCTGTCAATCGGCCATGCACTCATTCATTCATTCAGTCATTCATTCAATGCAACAAAGGCAACTGCCGGCAAGTTTTTAGCTTTGGCCCTATGGAGGGGCTAAGGTAGGCGTAGCTATAGGTAGTTCCTCTTGAGTTATATTTACATTATCACTGAGTGTGGGCAAAAAAACAAAAAACAAAAACCTTTTGCCGCCACTTTCACTGGCCAAGTACATACTAAAAATGCCAACAACAATAAGAAGCAGAGCAAAAACAGCAACTCAAACGAAAACAAATAAAAAACTTACATAAAAAATTAAAAGATGAACAAGAAGAAATCAACTAAACTGAACTTTAAGCCATAAGTCGCTATATAACACAAAATGATTTTAATTAAAGCACATTTAACACGCAATTAAAAGTCGTTTTTTTTTAAGCCATTTTTGTAACAATAAAAAAATATAATATTTAATAATAATACATAATGCACATGACTCTTACCAGGGCCAAAAGCATTCCAAATAATGCGGTAATCAAAGCGTTTGATGCGTTTTCACACTTTTTACATCCAGTTACAGTTACAGTTACAGTGGGGGCTGTAGCTGTATCTGTATCTCCCACTCGCAGCTTCACTTTCAGCTCTGGCTTTAATTGTAAGTAAAAGCAAGTAAGAGTGCTCTAGATGGCAGTGTGCACGACTAGCAGATGCTCTGCAAAAGTGGCCGTAAAGCTGAAGTTTTGGAAGGGTTTTTTAAAAATTCTATTTTAAATTGTTTTTGCAATGAAGTAAGTTATATATATAGTAACATAATAATAGGTTAACTATTCTTATTGATTTGCAATTCTTGTGAATCATATAAAGTTGAATAATTATAGCTCTATAGAGTCTTCGAGATATGTTCAAATTTAATTTTCATTCATATTTATTCCAATGAAGCGATGCACGTATTCATAGATACGAAATAAAATAAATGTTTTACCATTATCAGAGTATTTATTTCTTCTTTATCTTAATGATTTCCCCCAAAACAAAACACGTTTTTAAAGATTTCAAATAAACTGAGAGTATTATATACATATGAGTATGTTGGTCTTACATTTTTTGAATCTCTAGCTTTCGTAATTCTCTAGATCTCAGCATTCATGCAGCTGTAAGACAAGATAGAGAAATTGAGAGATTAACATAGACAGCGTTAGTTAAGCATGTTTAAAGTGAAATTAGTTACTTTTCTCCAGTTACATTTTGTCGCAGTTATACCCTATCAGCAATTATCTGCAAAGTATTATAAAACCAAATTCAAACCAAAATCCTTTTGCTGCTGCCACTTACTTTCGCCAGCTGCTGCGGCTTTAAAAATAAAAAATAAATAAAATTAAAACTGAGAACACTTGACTACATAATCTCGCACCCACTTGCAGCTGTTTAAGCACAGTCTTAACTGCTCGTATTTGTACACACACACACACACACACGCACACACATGCCCATTTGTAGCACTCAAGGTGCATTTACTTCTGCAAACGGAAATGCATACGGCTCGCTGACTTCCACAACCTCAACCTGGCAACAGGTGCATTTAGGTAGCAGACATCGTTTTGTTAGTTTTTGTTTTTTTTTTTTTTTTTCGCTTTTACACTGTCTTGCATAAGTGCGGCATTTGGGTGCAACTTTGTGGCTCATTTGCATCTGCGTTTCTCGCATTAGCAATTAAAAACGCAGCCGCCGTGTCGAAATCTTTAGCAGCAACAATTGTTGCTCGATTCTCTGATTCGCATTCCGATTTGCTCGACTCAAGAAAATTAAATGTAAAAAAAAAAAAAGACAAAAAAGCGAAAAAAAAAAAAAAAAACAAAAAACTGCATGAATTCATTTCATTGTTTTCAAGCTTTTATACCCTGTATGTAGAAGCTGCTGAACGGCAGTTGGGCTAATGGTTCTAGCTTGGTTTGAATTGGGAATTAAAAAACTAAAGCAAAATGCAAAGCTTAACTTCTTTTTAATATATTCATGATTATTTTATTATATTTTCGTTTGGTATATATCGTCTTCTATTGCGCTCTTCGGATTATAGTAGGTAATATAGAGTTTATATTATACTGATTCGAAATTCGAAATGTATTTTCGTTTATGCTTACTTCCGGATTATGTATATATACATATATATATATTATTTACTGAGTTGATATATTATTTAAATATTCAAAATATATGCTAAGTATATATGTACTTATAGAGATATATATTCCATTCAGATTTGATATACATAATCGTATATAGTAGAATACGGTTACAACGACCGTCGTTTTACGTTATGGGTACAAGAATTTCCGTCGCAATAACCATAATAACGCTATATGGGGAGTCGTTATAGCTGGTTTCCACTGTATATGCTCTTTTTGTAAGCTTCCATAACTATAAAACTAGGTGGGGATTGTTGGCAGAACAATATTTTCTATAGCCTTTAAGGTATCCATCACTATATTTTGTAATCTAAAATTCTAATCATATTCTGCGTAGATTACTTTTCTTAGTATATTAACTGTTTTACCCTTGCAGAAGCTAGATCACTATTTACCAATTTTAGAGAACGACTCAAGAGATTGTCATTGAAGTGTATTTTTGCTTGTCATTACAGATTTATTGGGGGAAATTTATTTAATAATTATAATTATAATTGATATTATCAGATGACAACTCAATTTACATATATTTTCCTCTACATATCTAGCTATATTTCTCTTCAAACTCATGCCTTACTCGTATAATATATTCTATATGTGCATACCTCACTTCTTTTGCTCTAGGGTACACAACTTGGCTAAGTCTTAGCTTAACAATAGCAGATACTTATACAAACCAACAAATATACTTATACATATTTATGTTTGTGTGCGTGGCTTTCATTAAGCTAATTCCCGCAAATTATGAGTAATAACCGCCACGCTGATATTCTTGACCCAGTTTAACTGGAAATTAGCTCCATTTTTTGGCACCACGACACTAATTCATGCTGTTTCTTCCTCTCTCTCTCTCTCTCAGACCATGGAGCTGAGCAACTTTTCCAGCAATAAGAAAATGTCACGCGAGGAGCGTCGCTATTCAGTGCCGCATGGTCCCAATACACCGCTGCCGCCGGCAGCATCCGAAGATCTGCATGCTTGGTCCATTTATAGGTAAGTGCGGAAGCATTGTGGGCGTGCCCTTGTAACATCCGCTGCTACAGGTGCTACTGCGCTGCTGCGGCTGCACCTGTTTTGCTTGACAATTTGAAGCGCTCGATTAAACCGCATCGAAGCGGAAGTTCAAATGCCATAACTTTAATTAACCGCATTGACCACGCCCCGTTCGAACAATTGACCAGCTAAGCGCAACTCTCCACGCCCTTCTCATCTCACTCTTCTTCCCGCCCCATTGCAGGCAGAATCTGAACTCTGACTTCACCGATTCGGCGCTGGGCTCGTCAGATAAATCACCGCTGCCATATGGAAATTTCCAGCTACGCGATACCACAGTGCAATCAATCTTAAATCATCCGCGCTACGGGCCCAAGTGAGTAACAACAACTAAAATTATTTAATATATACGATTAAATAGCTATACGTGTAAATATACATATCTGTATGTAGGAGTATATATTATGCTCTTACTCATCTGTGCATGCTATAAGCATTCGCATCTTCAATTAACAACATTCCTCAAAGCTGAGAATGTTATTTCAGAATTCGATTATTGCTACAGCAAATTTATTCAAACAATAATCAAACCATCAAAATAGATATTCAATTAAACGGATATTAAATTTTTTGTTTTGCTTGAAATTTAAAATTTAAATTACAATAATCGACGGGAAATATCTTGGCCATAATAAAATAAAATAATATATTTAAAAAAATATAGCAAATAATAAATAAAATTAATTTTGAAATTCAATTTTTAAGTTTTTAGATATTTATTTAAATTACATATTTTTTTTTTAATTTTCAGCTGGAAATATCTTAGCCATAATAGAAATAAAAAATAATACATTAAAAAAATTAATTTTTAAAGAAATTTAAAATTTTTATTTATTATTATTTTCTATGCATTCCCAGGCGGGAATATCTAGCCAACTAACCTTTCAGAAAGTCTTATATTTATAGTGCTAATTCGATTTACACACAACGTAAACTAAACTCTTCTCATAACCTCTTTCTCCCTCTCTCCTTTTAGATCACCCCTAGGCTCCAATATGTACACATATCTAAAGTTTGGACTGCCGCGTGTGTTTCCGCCCAATGCGGGCTCACAGCGCTCCCATCGACCTGGTCCAGGGCCGGGTGGCTCCAGTGCGCTGGGCGGCGTGCGTGGCCGTGTGAATCGCGGCTTTCGGGACAGTTCAGGTGCACCGGCGGGCGCTGGCTCCAGCGGCTACGACAGCAGCGATAACGAGACGACACGCAGTCGCGTGCCGCCCAATCTGCGTAAGTATCGCAGCGAATCCGACTTCCGTGCCATTAGCGGCATGGGCATGGCCATGGCGCACTCCCGGCCAGAATCGCGCGCACAAGGTGGCGTGCCAACGGCAGCACTACGCCAGGCGAATAGCCGAGCCAGCATTGCCGTCGGCCAACACCATCATCTCCAGCAGCAGCAACATATGCAGCAGCAGCAGTACATGACCAACGGCAAGCACTACGGACATCGTTCGCACAGCGAGGCGGATCTGCTGGGCGCCGGATTGGGCGGAGATGGTGGACTGGGCTATGGCGACTATGGCGAGTCGCGCATCTATGGTAGCTCCAGGCACGCTCAGTCGTATGGACGCAAACAGTCGAGCATGGGCCTGATCTATCCCAACATACAGGTGCACTGCCTAGACGTGAGTCCCTGCCTGCACGGCGTCTCGCTGCAGGCGAAGGCGGGCGATCTGTTCGCCATTATGGCCACATCGCAGCGCGAGGGCAGTGCTCTGGCCGAGTGCCTGGCTGGGCTGCGGGAGCGTTTGGGTGGCGAGATCTTGATCAATGGCCAACAGGTGAATCGACGTGGTCTGCGCGAGCTGTGCAGCTATGTGCCCGCACTGGAAGTTTCCTCACTGGATCCGCGCATGAGCGTTCAGTGCACACTGAATTTCCATGCGGCGCTGCGTGGTCCGCTGGATCGTAGTGATCTGAAGGAGCGCATGGATGTGCTCATCGAGGATCTAGGCCTGAATACGGTGCGTGCCTCGAATGTCTCGTCGCTGACGCACTCAGAGAAGCAACGCTTGAGCGTTGCCTGCCAGCTGCTGGCACAGTCATCGCTACTGATCCTGGATCAGGTCACCAGCAACATGGACATCTTCGACACCTTCTTTCTGGTGGAGTATCTGAGGCAGTGGTGCAGCGGCGGACGTATTGTCATCATGACCTTGCAGCCGCCCACCTTTGAAATATTGTCCATGTGCTCCGGCGTGCTGCTGCTGTCCGGCGGACGCACAGTCTTCTCCGGCAGTCGGGCCGATTTGCCACGTCACATGGGCGAACTGGGCTATCCATGTCCGCCGTTCAAGAATCCAGCGGACTACTATCGTAAGTAATTCAGCTATACATCTGTCTCAGTCTAACTCCCCTGCTCCTCAGTTGATCTGGTCACCCTGGATGATCTGTCGGCAGCTGCCATGTTGGAGTCATCGGCGCGCATCGAATCGCTGGCCAATGCCTGGGACCAAATCAATTCGGAGCCACCGTTGGCAGCGCCGCCCGCCTCGCTGCCCAATTTCACAATGAAGGCGGGTTTCTTTGGCCAGGTCAAGGCGCTGATCAAACGATTTGCGGCCTACAAACAGCCCGGCTCGTTGCTCACCTGGATCAGCAAACTAATCGCCGCCGCGGTGCTATCCCTCTGCATTGGCTGCATCTTCTGGGATGTGCCTGCCTCAGATCCACAATTATCTTACAACGATCGCTTCGGCTATCATCACTGCGTTATGGTGCTGGCCTACTGGCCGCTGGTCATGCTGACCATACGCGACACGCAGGAGGATCGCCGACATGCAGAGCGCGACATTCGACTGGGCCTCTACTCGCGCAGTCTCTATATCATTGTGCAGGTGAGCTCTACGGAATCTTTGGATTTTATAACTATTTGATGCTCTAAAACCATTGGAACAGGAGGCAGAAGGAGGCCTGTCCTTCCATCCATCCCTCTTCAAAGGTCTTAAGTTTCACTAACTGAATAAATATTTACTTGATCTCTCTCCTTGCAGAGTTTGCTGGGCCTGTTTCCCAGTCTGTGCATATGGCTGGCCTATTTGCTGCCGGCGCATAGTATGGCCGGGCTTTATACCTATTCGAATAGCAGCGATACGGGCATCTATCTCTACATGGGTAAGTCCAACACCAATCATAAGACAAACTCAGCCAATGCTCAATTATACTTTTTTACAGGGTATATGCTGCTCTATCTGACCCTCATACAAACGCTCGCCTTGTTCTGCGCCCATCTGCTGCCCTGCAAGGTGTCCGCCAGTCTGGTCAATGCACTGATCAGTCTCATATTGGCTGCCGTTGGTGGCTACTTGGTGCATCCGCGTAATCTGTCCAAGCTGTGGTCCTGGCTACAGCAAGCCTCGCCTCAGCGCTGGCTGCTGCCCGTGCTGGTGCAGGATGAGTACAGCGCCGAGACGTTGGCCAATTCGGCTGGCTTACAGCTGTGCCGCAACAAACAGGTGAATTCATTGGAAATTAATTGAAACCTGAGAATTTTTACTCAAATAGAAATCTTTGCCATTGCAGGTGCAGCATCAGGAGATCATTGTGCAGCAGCCCTGTCCACCGCCCAACGGCACACAGGTACTGCACGACTTTCAGCTGCTGCCGAAGCAGCATGTGCTGGACGCCACGCTCAGCTATGATCAGACCACAACTCTGGCCCTGGTGCTGGGCTCCGTGCTGCTCTTCTGCTTGACTTTCATCATCTTTGTGTGCAATTGCCGCGGCGCCTGTCGCAAGCGACGCAGTCGACGCTACTAAGGGGCCGGTCGTCATCAACTGTACATTAGTTAGCAACTAATTCTCTTAATAAAATAAATATAGCTATTAGTCGAGGCAGCGAACGTTTAACTAACTAAGGCAAGTGTCTTTTATTGCTTAGGTTGAAGGAATGTGGAGTGCGGAGCGCAGAGTATGCTGTGGCTAAGGCCACATATGTATATAGATATTCATTCGAGTGATCCTCGTCAAATGGGTTTCAATGATGGAATAGACGCAAATTGGTGTGCGCCATAATAATGCCATGCTCGTCACAGGCAGCAATGACGCCCGCATCATTGGTAGAGCCCGACGGACTGCCTATGTAGGAGACGCCGCTCTGTAAGCATAAGAATTAGCATTAGGTAAAAGTTGGGAGTCATTAGCCAGGAGTACGCACAAGTTTGGCACGATCAATATTGTCGCGGAAGGGGAAGAATGCATCGGAGCCGAGTGCCACGCCGCTCAATTGCTTCAACCAGTCAAGTTTCTGCTCCGTTGTTAGCTGCTCCGGTGCCTGATCGAACCTAGAATATAGCAACGGATTAGAGAATATACTTAATACATCTGGAGCTCCGCCTTACATGCCCTTGAACTGCGTCACTGGCATGTCCTTGCCCACCGTGCCATTCACATAGTTGTCAATGGCATTTGAAATCTCGGCACGCTTCACTCCCGCTTTGAACTTCATGGCGGCCACATTAGGATGCTGGCGCAGCCACCAGTTGTCCGCCTTCTCACCAGCGAGACGTGTGCAATGGATGCGCGACTGTTGGCCTGCACCGATGCCAATCACCTGACCATCGCGTGCATAGCACACGGAATTGCTCTGGGTATACTTCAGGGCAATGGTGGCCACAATCAGATCCCGTACAGCGTTCTCGGGCAATGGACCTGCTTTACTGACCACATTCGAGAAGAGCTTGGCATCAATGATGGCATCATTGCGCTTCTGTTCTAGTGTGAGGCCAAAGATGGTTTTACGCTCCACAGCGCTGGGTTCGTAGTTGGGATCCATCTGCAAGTATTAAAGGATTATTAATAACTCACTTAGGATTCCCTGGATATGATCAGATTTACCTGCAGAATGCAATAGCTGCCGTTCTTCTTCTTCTTCAGTATATCCAATGCCTCCGGCTCATAGCCCGGCGCAATGATGCCATCGGAAACCTCACGTGATATAATCCTGGCTGTGACCACATCACAGACATCGGACAGCGCCACAAAGTCGCCAAAGGAGCTCATGCGATCGGCTCCACGGGCTCGTGCGTACGCAGTGGCCAAGGGTGTCAGCTGCTCGTACAGATCGTCCACCATGCAGAGCCTAGCTTGGGCGGGATTGAGCGGCACGCCCACTGCGGCGCCAGCAGGTGAGACGTGCTTGAAGCTTGTAGCTGCCGGCAGCTGCAGAGCCTTCTTCAGTTCCCTGACCAATTGCCAGCCATTTAGCGCATCGCAGAGATTGATGAAGCCGGGCGAGGCATTCAGCACGCGAAGCGGCAGTTGGGCCAGCTGTGTGTACAGCTGCGCCGGTTTCTGGTGAGGATTCATGCCGTAGCGCAGCGTCAGCTGAGAGCTGCCAGCACCGTATTGCTTCCTGAAGTAATCGGAGATAGCATCATCATAGCTGGCCGTGTGCGTAAATGCCTTAAGTGCCAGAGCTTGACGCGTCTCCAGTGTGGTATCGCCCTTGGCTTTGATCTCGGCCAGAACCCTGGCATAGTCGACGGCCTCACAGACGACCGTGACACGCTGATGATTCTTGGCTGCGGCACGCAACAAAGTCACGCCACCAATATCAATGTTCTCTACGGCATCGGCCAGGCTGACATCCGGCTTGGCAATGGTGCTGGCAAAGGGATACAGATTGCATACGACCAACTGAATCAGGTCGTACTTCTGTTTCTTCATGTCAGCCAGATCACTGCTGGTGATGCGTGCCAAGATGCCTGCATGCACAGCAGGATGCAGCGTCTTGACGCGTCCACCCAGCATTTCAGGTGCGCCTGTTATATCGGAAACATCCTTGACGCTCAGGCCAGCGCCACGCAGCGCCGTTGCAGTGCCACCGCTGGCGACTAGCTGAAAGTCCAGAGCTTGCAGCTGCTTGCCTAGCTCCAACAGACCCGTCTTGTCTGACACGCTGAGCAGTGCTAAAAATATATATATATTTGTTATAGAATTATTTAATCTTGCTTGTAATCTGAGTCCCACCTATTTTCTGGTTTGCCATCGTTGCTGATCCCTGGGCGTGCGTGCGTACGTGCGTTTCAATCGACAGCTGAAATGCAAGTGAAAGATGAAACGATTGCAATGCAGCGACGTGGGCTCCAACTGCACAAACATGTTTTCGCTTTTCGCCTAAGCAACGACCTCTGTGGGCTGCGGCTATAAGCTTCGAGCTGATAGCGAATAGGACACCCCTCTTAACAATTCAGAGGAAGGGTCATCAGATTCGCTTGCATCATCAAAAACATATTTAAATATATATTGATCAGTTGACTTTGGTTTTAATACGCTAACTTAGGTATATTATATTTGTTGTTGAGGGAGTCTATATGTATATATTCTCATAGGGCTATATATAATATAGGTTTCATTATATGATATGGTAGTTCCTAATTGTTTAGATTTTGCTCATATGATAGACGTGGTAATAGGGTATATTGAAATTTCTTATATTATATAATATTTATAATATATAATATTTAAACGGTTATATAGTAGTCCTATGAAATATAAAGAGAGTGTCGGGCTAACATATAATATATATTTATATGATATATGCAATATGAGCTTTACGTCAGATTTTGGTAAAATGCTGTGATCTTACCTAAGCTCTTTCAAATATATCAGTAGAAATAAATTATTTTGAGTTTAAATTCCTATTGTTCTTATATGATATTGCTAAGCAGATCAATCGCACCTCTACATTTGTCCTATGAATGTATGAATATATGTATAGACATCAAACATATTATTTACACTAGGTATATATATATACCTAAGAAAATATTCTGTACTCTAACATCAATAAGCTACAACTCGGTTTTGTATACGTAAATACATTTATTATTACAACTGTATAGACGTCTCGTTTACTGTGGCTTATCGGGAAACTCGGTTGCAGTTGTTGACATAGCTGCCGGCTTCGATTGGGGTCCGATTGCGGTTGCCTCGTTTTGCTTGCGTCGCTGCGAGTCGCGTCGACGTTTATGTTTATTGGACTTGAGATGCAGGCTCCATTGATATTCGCCGATGAAGTGACGTTCGCAGATGGCACAGAAGTTGCTCGTCTCCTCGTTGAGCTCAGCGCCGGGGTGTTCACGCTTGGCCATGGGCGCAATCTCACAGACTTGCTCCTGACAATAGCTGTCAATGATGCACTCGGCCCGCTTGTAGACATTTTCGTGCCAGGCGCTAACTACGCTAGTGTCTAACTCATACAGGTCGGGTACTTGGCGATCCTTGCTGGCCAAGAAGCGATTGTTTATCCACTTCAACTGCTTCTTAGAGTAGCGACGCGTCACCAGCTTTAGTTCAGCGCAACAGCTGCTGAGAAGCTTGAGGCTAGCAACCAGTTGTTCCGCCTCATCCGTTTCCATAGCCATTAGCTGCTCTGGAGTAGGCAACTGGTACTGATGGGCACTTAAATACTCTTCCACCTTAGCATCCTGTCGAGCATCGTACTTCAACAAATACGGCACAAACTCCTTGTAGCCAATGGTCTGCAGGACGCCTTTGGTATACGCCTGCAGCGTAACATCCGCGTAGCTATTGTGGAACTCACGCAACTCTTTCAGCAGACCCTGCTGCAACATGTTGTCCACACGCCTATCCAAACGCTCGTTAAGCACGTCCTGCTGGCAACGAAGCCAGAGCAAAATGGTATGTGGATAGCGCAGTGGACCTCCCAAACGGTTGCCGCCTGGCTGTTTACGCTGCTCCGCTAGCTTTTCGGTGAGTGTCTGCCCCGTGCTTTGGTAGACCTCAATGGCACGCTCGATCTTCCGGCGGTTATTAGGATGTATTCGATTCGCGCTGCCGGCATCGAATTTCCCCAAATGCTGATGCAGTTCAGCTGTAGACATGGCAGCCATTACCTCTGCTGACAACTGTAGGCCATGTGTAGGAGTTCGCTCCTCCTTGGTGTCCACCAGTATGTCCCAAAGTAAAGATTCTATATAGTAATTCGTTCCACCAACCACAATTGGTGGCTTCGAATTGGCCAGCAGCTGTTCAATGATGGGCAATGCCGTATTGCGGAAATGAGTGACTGTGAATGGCTCCGCCGGCGTTGCAATATCCAGTAGATGATGGCGTGCTCGTGCCTGCTCTTCCTTGGTGGCCTTCGCTGTGACAATATCCAAATTCGTATAAACTTGCATGGAATCCGCGCTGATGATTTCCCCGCCAAAACGCTCGGCTAGCTCTAGCGATAATTTCGTCTTGCCCGTGCCAGTGGATCCCAGTATAACTATAATCGGCACTTTGCGCAGCATTTTCCACGCTTGATTCAATTAAATGTCATTAACTTTTCGCTGCAATTGTTATTTCTTACGTACAGCGCGAGAGAGAGTCACAGATACAATATGACTGCTCTCACCTTTTAAACACGTGTTGATAAAAGCTACCTGTTGCTTCAGTTTGCTTTCTCGCTTATTTTTTTAATATTTAAAGTGCATTTAATCTAAATAGTTTAATGCTATAAGTTAGGTATTCGCTACCAATCCGTATCTAATTAAAATTTTAAAAAACTTACAAAATATATTGCGCCGCAATGTTCACAATACCGACGATTATATCGATACTAATGGTAGAATTAATCGATAAATTTAATTTGCATTGGCCAACACTGTATACCAATTGATGCATAGTGGCGCAAGATTGACAGAACTTAAGGTAAAACCTGTGTACTACTGTGTATTAGTTTCAAAAAAATATTGTGAAATAAAAATTTAAATTAACATTATACCTTGGGCTAAATTTTGATGTTAATTAAAAAATGTATATGTATTCTTTGCAAACATGAAAACTTATTATATGCCTATGCGTTCCACTGTACGCTGTACTAAAGCTCTTTAAGCTTGCCGGTCAAGCAGTCCGCTTAGAGTTATTCCATTTGGAACGTTCATTCCATTCGGTTGTGTTTGCTTCTGTGCTCGCTGCTTGATATCAGCATTCAACAAGTGGATTTAAAAAAGATTACTTATTTTTAAAATGGCTTGCAAAAAGTTCTTGACACTTAACAATGGTGAGAAAATGCCCGTCATTGGCATTGGCACCTGGCAGGTAATAATTAATAAACGATTACCAAAGTATGAATAACTAAATTGTGATTTACTCTGAGAATGTTTATGTTCATCTACATATACACATGTATATACTATATTTTTATTAAAATGTAGATATACATTTGTATTGATTATTTATACTGCAACAGTGACGTCGTTGGTTAAATGAGCCAACAAGACATGTATGTATATGCTAGATGACCGGTTCTTGCTTTCTGTCAATAAATAAAATTTTTGTACTTGTCCTAAATCGGGTCAGCTTTCTCTGAATATAAAAGATGAACAGACAATAAGCTTTATTATCTATACTTAAAACAGTAAACCAAAAGCGCGATGTATTCGTTAAGAGCAACAATCTATGGAATGCAGATAAATGCAAGAGAATGCTTCGGCCTAACAATTTGAGTTATACTCTTTCAATCATTGGAAGTGTTATAGAAATCCTGAAATTCTCTATATAGCAGAAATTTGATATAGCATTCCAACATTAATACAACGTGAAGTAGACTAGAGTTTGTAATATATCTTATTGAATTAAAGTGTTATACAAAAGTTTAAGGGGCTAATACGGTGGTAAAATGATATATACATTTAATTTGCATACGATTTCCTATAAATGCAAGAAGTTAGATAAGTTAATATGCATATCAAAGTTTTGTGGTATGTATTAATTGATCAAACTGTTATACAAATGTTAGAGTTGTTGCTACAAAAGCATATACATTATCTTACTGATCTTAAAGTATATATGTTTTTTTTTTTTGCTTTGGTACTAACAGTTTCTATAATAGTTTTATCTATTAATATATCCCATCAAACTGTTATAATCTTCTAAAAAAAAAAAAAAAAAAACTGATTTTCACAGTATCTTTTTAAGCTAGGTAGATATACATATATTAGAAAGATATAGTATAGTAGCATACATTACATTGATACTGCATTAAATTGATGTGATTCTTTAATATGTAAAAAACCCGCAATCTCATTATTGCACACCCAGGCATCTGATGAGGAAATCGAAACCGCAATCGATGTCGCCCTCTCGGCGGGCTACAGACACATTGACACAGCCCCGGTTTATGGCAACGAGAAAGCCATCGGGCGTGTGCTGAAGCGTTGGCTAGATGCTGGCAAAGTGAAGCGTGAGGATCTCTACATTGTAACCAAACTGCCGCCCATTGGTAATACCCGATTCATTGAAATCCCTGTGCAGGACTAACTTTTCGTATACGCAGCCAATCGTCCGCATGAAGTGGAGCCCACAATCAAGCAGTCGCTGGCCGATCTGCAGCTGGATTATGTGGACATGTATCTGGTGCATACGCCTTTCACGCTATTCATCAATCCCGACGGCAGCTTTCAGTTTGATGACGAAGGTCGTGTCAAAGTGGACAAGTCCACGGATCATGCTGCCGTCTGGGCGGAAATGGAGAAGCTGGTGGAAAGTGGGCTGGCTAAGTCGATTGGTGTTTCCAACTTCAGCAAGGAGCAAGTGGCTCGTTTGCTAAAGAACTGCAAAATACGTCCAGCCAACAATCAGATCGAGCATCATGTGTACCTGCAGCAACGCGATCTGGTCGACTTCTGCAAGGCGGAGAACGTGGCCATTACGGCGTATTCCCCACTCGGCTCCAAAGGCATTGCCAAGTTCAATGAGGCTGCCGGCGTGCAGCGCGACCTTCCCGATCTCATGGATATACCGGAGGTTAAGCAGATCGCCGAAGCGCACAAAAAGACGCCTGCCCAGGTACTGCTGCGCTGGATCATTGATACGGGCGTTGTGGCCATACCGAAGAGCACGAATGAGGCACGCCTCAAGCAAAATCTGGATGTCTTTGACTTTGAGCTGAGCCCCGAGGAGGTGGCCAAGTTGTGTGCTCTGGATAAGAACATACGCATCTGCGACTTCTCCTTCTTCCGCGGGTAAGCTATAGATGCGGCCTTCCCTAAGTAAGCTTCTATAACATATATATATATTTTAATTGCAGCGTGGAACAACATCCGGAGTTTACTTTCAAGAATCAGTTCACCAATTAATTTCATTACAAACATACAAACATTTTATATATTTTATAATACAAATAAAAAATGGAAGAAAATAGAATTTCAGTTGCCTTTGAGTGTGTCCAGCGGCTGCAACATTTTCGTTATAATTTTCATTACAACAGGTTTTCCCACGCGCTTTTCACTGCAGCTGGGCGTGGCGTCCAACACAGCGGCAACATTTTTATGGCATTCTTTTTCTATTTCGTTTTCGACTTTATTTTCGTTTTGATTGTGCATAGAATCAAGTTTTAGACTGAAAATAGAACTCACAAATTAACTGGATTGCAGTACAGTGAACGCTCGCTAAATAGAACAGATTTTATTTGGTTTCGAGTAAACCGTTTTTCATGAACGAGTGTTTACTGTAGTATTCTGCTCTTTTTTTTTTTTTTTTAGTATATAATGACATTTATTTGCGGTAAAATTAATTAACATAAGCTTAAAAAAATCACATTCGTAGCGAGCACAAAATAATTAGGTACGTATTTTCAAGAAGAAACCGGTTGACGGTTATAGAAGAAACAAGCTTTCAAACAATTCTCTCTATATATACACAAAAGAAACAAGAGTTATTGTGAGGTATATAAAATAATATACTAAGCTTACATACCCTTGAAATTGTTTAATAAATATTATATTAATTTTAGAAATCATTGAGATTAAGGAGCATTTTTAAGGAAATTCATAAATATAAAGTATACACTATGTCACACGACATATCTGAGTACAAGTATTTGAGAGATTGGAATAATTCATATAAAGTGTATTCACTATTCACTTATACACTATTCGTCTACGTTACAACAAATGTCTATGCAGAGCAAGGGTATATAAACTTATGTTCAAACACATTAGTAAAATTCGTTTGCTTTGAATACACAGCTCTTAAAAGACGGAATCAATTATTTGTATACTTAAAAATTTAGTACAAAAACAAGGCGCAAACAAAAGCAGTGCAAAACGAAAATATAGAGAAAATAACTAAAACTGCGAAATTTGCTGTAGTTGGCAAACTTGAAATATGTAGATTAGTCAATTGGTCAGAGAGGCTTTGAAGCTAGCCATTGCTGATTATTAGCTTTGCATTTCGAGTGGCATCCTTTGCAGCCTGGTTCAGGACTTACGTAGTGCGCGTCTCCTCATCCGAGCTGCGTCTGCAAATTGAAATTGATTAATGCAAATTCGAATTAAATTGTAATAGACGTACTTAAAGCAATAAGAAGAAAAAGCTCAAAGAACTGGAAACAAAAACTTACTTATATTCTTCAGCCGCAATTTTTTCGACATAAATAAAATAACTTAACTTGCATGCAAAATGAATGAAAGCTTTATTTAACTTGCTCCCAACATACCTGGGGTCCTGATTCGTGCGCATGGCTAGAGTGGCCACCTCGAAGAGGCCAATGAAGAAGCAGAGCATGAGTGGCCCAAATATGGCGCCCTGCCAGCCAATCCAATACATGCCGCCCGCTATGGCCAAGCCATTGAGGTAGGGATGACCTCCGCTGTAAGGATTGAATTATGATTTCTGCACTTTCTGAATCACATCTTTGCATACCCCTTAAGATCCGCATAGATGGCAGTCTCAAAGGATGAGGGTACAAAGAATTGTAAGAGGAACAGTATGAGGCCCGCATAGAAGCGATCCTGTGCCAGCCAAAGCTCCAAAAAAGCGGGCACAGCACACCAATAGCTGCCCAAGAATGGAGCCGCCGCCAGCAAAGCGGCCAATGCGGAGGGCAGGAAAACTATGCGTGCACCAAACACCGTATGCACCAGCCAGGTGAACAGACCCGTAAAGGTCGAGCACTTGAACATGGACACAAGCACAACTGTTATGGAATTCTCCAGAGCATCGGCGACCTTAATGCCCGAGGCTGAATATCCCATATATTTGGTAATCTGCATGGGCGCATATTTCTCCTGGCTACTGGATAGCAGATAAAACAAGGCAGTGAAGAAGACAATCTGGAAGAGAATATGTGTTGTTATATAATATCTAGCAAGTTAACAGTTTCCGTACCATATCCAATATGAATTCAATGCATGCCTGTCCACCCGACAGCAGCAGCGACAAGATCTCACCCGTGACGCCCATTATCATCGAGAGATTGGTCCGTATGATGTGCCATAAGGACTCGGCGACCTCCAATATTGTTTGGGTATTGCTTTGCGCCCAGCCAATGATGCCCTGTTTAGCCACTAAAACTAGCTCTTTAAAATGTCCTTCATTAAAGTAAAATACCATGGGTTAGCAAAGGCAACATGTAATGAGTTATTTGTTTTCACGCATACGAAAAAATAATACTGGATGAAGGTTAGGGCCAAACTGAGCTGTTCTTTTTTTTTTGTGGAGCTCTCTAAGAAATAATTAGCGCTGTGCTAAAATCAAAAAACTCAAAACATAAACGTTTGACAAATGATAACAGATAACAGAAAGAAACCAAAATCACATCGTTGACACTTACCTGGATTATCGACAATCTCGCCGAATGTGCTCTTTAACGCATCAGTTGGAACACGCGGCCCATACGAGGTGCCCGCCTTATTGAAATCAATCCAATACTGTATGAGTCTATCCCAGACATCGAGGATTTGTTCTTTCAACTTGGTGGCATGCACCTTGTCTGCATCGGCTAACCAATCATCAATATAGGTCTCAATCTTACGGCGGCCATAATGATGCGCATTATCGAGCGCATCATCAATGGACGCCTGTATATTGGCTGGCAAAATATCAATTAGCTCAGGACGATCGGTGATTGTCTTGTTAATTAGATCTTTGCCCAGATATGCGACCTCAATTGTCTCTGAATAGATGTTGACGCAAAAGAAAACACTCAGAAATATGATAATGAGCAACATGAGAATGATCATTAGAATGGATGTGACGGACTCTACTGATGATTTCAATGAATCACGGACAATGTTATTGATCTTGTAGTTGAGCTCCAAGACGCCAGGCAGGCACAAAGGCAGTACAGCTGAATGATGATCCAAAGCCCAGTTCTGCAACATATACAAGATTCAAATCAAGTAAATATATATATATGTATATATAATGACTTAACTTACCCTCACGGCATGGTAGGCATCATTAATCTTGTTGCACACAAACTGAGTTATTCCCGTATAGCTGCCAGCAGTATATATTAGATGGAGAAACACCGGCACCGCAGCCAGAATGAACATCCAAATATTGCGGTACAAGAAGGTGCCAAGGCAAGCATAGAACAGCAGCTTAAAATAGGTATCGCTTTGATGCCCCTCTGTCTCCACAGCTGGCTTTGCATCGAATGTATCTTCGGAGTCTACGGTGTCGCTTAATGAGATATCTTCCACATCTGATTGTATCGTTGGCTCGCCAGCAGCTTTGTGGCAAATGCTAAGGGATTTCTCAAAATCATTGCGATCGAAAAGTTTCTGCAAGCGATCCAAAAAGGAGCTAGAATCATGATCATGCGCCGTCTGCAGATGATACGCTGTAGACGCAATGACGTAGGTCATGACGAGCAGCAGAGCCGGCACCTGAAGGGCACCCAGAAAACTGCATAAATAGCTGGCAATGGCCATCCACATGGACTGGCCGGCGACCACAAAGTGCGCACTGTTCTCCGGCTTCCAGAAGAAGTGTACGGACGTCAAGTAGATGACAATCAGAATGACCAGCTGCAAGTGAAGTGTGGAATAGAATTGAAGAAAGGAAAGTGAGTAACCTATGCTTAAATCACCTACCACATATACATTGAGGAAACCAATGATGGTCACAAACAGGCCATGCGAGAAGGTTATCCAGTGCCAGATAGCCATCAGAAATCCTTTGGGCGCATACAAAACGAGCAGCTTAATGCAGATAGCGACACCGCAGCCTGATGAAAGGAGTTGCCAATGCTGGCAGAGCCAGTTGATTAACAAGCGACCGCAATGCTCGGTGGCCTCCAGCGGTGCCAGACAAATTGAGACAAGCATATTTGAGTCTCGCTCTTCCAAGCGCTGAAACCAGTTGTTGAGCAACTCTGCCAGCCTGCGCTTGAATGGAAACAAGACGGCGCCCATGAGGAAAGCCCAGAGCAGCGGACGTACAAAGGGACCTAAAATGAAGCAAACGGCAACAAAAGCAGCCACGCCCGCTGCTATTAGAAAATTGTACATGGCAGCGCGGAAACTCTCATGATTTTGGGAGCGCATCCGCAGCAAACGATTGAGAACGCTGTCAAAGGAACGATCACGCCGTATGGGTATGGAATCCGAACGGTTCATGGTATTGTTGAAGGTCGCCAAATGGGGAAACTGAAATACATTTATTCATACACGTTAGGCAAATGCTTAGACCATGTGCTGTCTACTGACACACCCAAATGCGTGCGTATTTTTAGCTATTGAATGACTCGACTTACAAATATTATTGTTTTATCCTGAAATAAAGCTAACTGCTATAGCTTCTTTGCATTTTAGTTTCTAAATTATATGTTCGGATTAAAGGGCCACCTTTGTGCCAGCGTTACTATAATTTAGAGGTTCATTAACCAAACTTGAAATTTGCACATAAACAAACGGTAAAGTTGTTTATTATTATGGACAAATGACGTCAGCTGACTACGCAGTGCTATTAACTTACCCAAAAACTAATCGTTTTACAGCACTATCAAACCTTTTAAAACCAAACAGAAAAGAAATAGAATAAATTTTGTAAAAGAAAAAGATTCGAACAGGTACATAAACTGTATAAATCTTATACTAACTGTAAAAAATATATGTTAAATTATAAACTTTTTTTAAATAAGGATATTTAAAGATACAGTAGTGTTTACTTTCATGGGAAAGTGATGTCAGCTGGCGATTAAGTGTTGTTACCGAAACAAACTAATCGATTATCGACAGACATTCGAAAAGAAGACGCCAAAGTAAAACAAAACCGACATGGAAAGTAAGTCAAGTGAAATGTAAAATACATAAATTAAAGTTGAAATATACAATATTCTTATGCAGAACTAACGCTACAGCAAGTGCAAGCACTGCGAAAGGCACAGGATGATTTGATTTTTAGCAAGTCCGTATACCTGGAATTTTATTCTAAGATGGCAAAACATGCATACACAACAGACCTCAACAATTTGGTAAAAGACAAAAAAAGATATAGGTATGTATTTTGTATATACTGTATATATTTATTTTTGTAGATACGCGGTGATTTCCAACGAATTGATGTTCAGTTAAATATACCCAAATTGCCTCCACAGCAAAAGGAGCCTGAAGAATATATTCCCATGCTACAAGTAATTACATATATTAAGACTTTGGATATTAAATTATATGTGTTTTTTTATTATAGTTGGATAAGCTAATAGAGCTTTACGAAGCCGCTGAAGAAGGTATATCATTTTTGCAAGACTGATCCGACCTATGCTTATTGTTATTGAGCCAATAGCCATGCAAAATGTGTTGAATATGCTGCAGACACTCGAAAGATGGTGAAAGACTCTTTAAATGCAAATAAATAAGTCAACATAAATATTAAGGAACCAATCCTCGCGAAAAACTCACATTGAATAGGGGTATTATAGGACGCTCCTTAAATATGCTGCCCTTGGTACGCAATATAAGCATATACTTTATATCTAGCTGTAAGTGAAGAAAAATCATTTTAAATAAATGTAAGCAGTTATTTAAATGAATGTTGAACCCACATTCTCTATGACCTCATTGAGAACCATGTCATGGAGATGACCACGCTGCACACAGAGCACCGATTGACGTCCAAAAGTTCGAACTGTCTCCGTTTGCAGAGCCATGTCCCAGCTGTAGAAAAGTTTCTCGGAGTGCACCAGATGGAGAGCGGTGCGGAATATTGAAATGGACATGGCTAGCCATAGTAAGGTGGGATATAGGATGTGAGCTTGCCCTAATCTGGCAGGACCCTCGCTCAGTGTCAGAGCAAAGGCAAAATAAACAATTGCTAAGCCAAATAATACACAAAACCGCTTAAATTGAACTGCACATTGTTGACCGTGCATTCGGTTTAATAACTGTATGCGAACAACATCGTCACCATATTTCTGAACTGTAAGTTCTAAGTCTTCCACTAAGCTGCCTCTATATTTGGCTGCGATGCTAAAATATCTATGCCGGCTCGGCTCCATAGGAAAATTTGCTTAGTGCAATAATAAATAAATATTTGTCAAACGTTACCTTACAACACTAAAATCTATTGTTGTACAGCACTGTTGGGCGGAATGGTCATACTTTTGTTTACATTTGTGCATCGATAGGTAAATGCACATCGATTACGGTATCGATGTATATAAAATACAATATGGCGTCGACACAGCACAAAATCGTCGTCGTCTCGGTTGGAACAGCGTCCGTTCCGCGAAAAAATTTAAACTAGGAGTTGAATTGCAAATATATGATAAATAAGGTGTTGGAAACAGTAAATATGCGCAAACGCAAATTGTATATACTTTGAATGATTGAAAAAGGCGCTGCCAGTAGCATAAACAAGGAATTGCAACGTGAGTGCATACATTTTTTGGTCAAGATTCAATATTACCCCTCGCGCTTTCGCTTACACCGCTGTTGCCCTCTTGCGGCTTCTGTGAACTGAGCTTGTGTGTATGTGTGTGTATGTGCGTTTAGGTGTGCGTGTGTAACTATACTTGTTCTTATGTTCTTATTAATATTAGTACTTACCGCGATCGAAAAACATTAAACAGTTGATAAACATTTGATAAGTGGTGCGTCTGCATGAACCTGCATGAAGATTTGGAGGTAAATTGTTTTCATTTATGGATACGAACTCGCACTTTATGCAACAAAACGTTCGTCGTGTTGAGTTCATGGTTCTTCTATTTTGTAGTGTGTTGAATTCGAAGATTGCCGCTTTCATGTGGTGGATTTTGCGCTCGCCGTATTTCTCTGTTTCAGTGTGTGTACGTGACGGCCCTGTGTAGTTTTGTGGTGTGTACCCGATGTTTTTATATATCTTGCGTGTGTTTAATTAAATCTTGAAACGTTTACCGCTAATGCAATATTTGAGAAATAAAATCGGGACTGGCTAGCGGGACAAAATCAAAACAAAATCTTGCAAATAATGCATGCGTCATTCAATTTGACCGAGACGTTTGTAGCTTTTGGTGTGCGTGCGTGTGTATGTATGAGTGCGCGAGTGTGTGTAAAAGTGCGAGCGTAGACGGCATTTTTCTTTAGCCAGATATACGCTGCAATTTTTGCAATTCTGTTTTGCGTTTGTCATTCGCAATAATTTAGTGAATGAAAGGAAAAGAAACGGCCCGAAAACGATGTACTCATTATACGGCTGATTTGTGTGCTTGTATGTGTGTGTATCCGTGTGGGTGTATGCTCTCGTATCTGTTTTCGTATTTGGAACGTATAAAAAAAAATTGAATGTCAAAACCAAAAAATGTATTTTTCCGCAAAGTCCAGTAAAATTTTTGTCGAACGGGATATCCATGGAGAAAAGATGTACACATTTACATTCAAATTCATGGTACCATTTTATTTTGCCCACCCCAAAAAGGGAATGCAAAACAGTCAAACACACACATATGCGCGCGTATTCTGCATACATCAGACGAGATACAACGCGTTCGTTTTCTACCAGCTTTTGCGGGCCATTCATTGTATGAGATCCATGGCATACACACATGCATACTCACATACTGATACGTATTGCCATTGTCCTGTTTCTTTTTTGACTTATGAATTTTTTTTCCTGTTTCCTTTGCGCGCACGCATCACACTCGCGAACACACACATATATACATATATGTATTGCTTACGCCCCCAGCCTCGCCCCTTTTTTTTGCCACTTGCAGGCAGCGTCAATATTTTTCATTCGGTTTTATTGCCATTGACGCTCTCCCGCTCCCATTTCAATGAGCGCTCTCAGCAGCTGGGCTTTACTTTGAACTCTGTTGCTGGGAGACAAATGCTTTTTTCAGTTTTTTTCCTTTTCTTTTCGTGCCTCTTTTACGTTGAAGCATGTGGCAATTATTGCCGTTGACCAATTTGCGTGTTGATCCTAGACGAATTCCCAGCCCGCACACATAGCTTGCGGAGACAATGAACCTAATTGCATCTTTGTGTGTGTGAGATTAGTTTTCAGTGTGTGTGTGTGTGTGTGTGTGTATGTGTGTGTGTTATTTGGGAACCCTTTCAATGAGTTCGAAACAATTGCGTTGGTTGCGTAAATTCCCATTATGTATTAGTGTTTGGTTGCTAATTGCTGCTTTTGTTTTGGTACACATTCGCGTGAGGCGAATAGACGTAGATTAGAGATTGCGCCTTATCAATAAGGCTCACGAGGTGAGGGGGGCCACAATGCAAATGTCGAAGTATTCAGTTAATTTCTACTTTATATTAATAATGTACGTGTGTATTAACATCATATATATATATAACATACCTTTGTATGTATATATTATTAATTATTAAGATATGTGTATATGTGTTGCAGAACACTCTACACGCAGTGTACATTGTATTGCAAACTTTTTTGCTAGGCGAAGGTGGATTTCCTCGGTATTCTCTATCGATGACGTAGACCTTGTCTCTTTTATTGCTGTGAGCTACATATCTGTTCTGTTTACACACATTTTTTTACACGCTTGCTCATTGATTTTTGTTGCCTTGTGCGTACGTCGTACGTTATACGCTGTACGTTATAGCAACAGCGTTCCTTTGTGTGTGTGAGTGTTTGATAATCTAATCTAGTCGCCGCGAATTCACCCCGCTTGCCGGCCGCCCCCACTTGCTACATACATAGGCACTCTCTCTTGCTCATTTTGCTCTCTTTCGCTCTCCCTCAGGTTCTGACCACTCAATTTTTGTGTTTGTTTTTGTCGCGCGCGTGTTTGCGCTCGCCGACATCGTTGTGGGTCGCTTTGGCGAAAGCGAGATAATAGCTTGCAATATTTGGACTTCAGCGTATTATGGAGTTTTGAAAAACTTGAACTGAACACTCAATAGTCGCATAAGATTGGTAAAGGGCATAGTGAAGTTCACATATCATGACAGGAATCATTAAATTGTAAATAGTCAACGTCTGCGAATTATTTTTCTTCACGGGATTTCTTTTCATTCCTCTTTGCCGTTGCTTTTCATTTCTTCCAATTTGTTCACCCTCTCCCTTGCCAACCTACTCACTCTCGGCAGTCAATAAAGAACGGTATCTTCTATTCAAATACTCTCGACTGTCATCGTTTTCTTTCTATTTTTTTTTTTTTTTTCTGTTTGTAAACAGAGTGGCAAAAATAGTTTTTGGCATTTCGTTTTGCGAATAGTATGTGTTTCTCTGCAAATACAAACATATGCACATGTGTATATGCTTACACAGACACATACGCATGCAGCGCACATGCATCAACATAAAACGAAGCTTTCACAATTTCATTCATGCTGTCTGCTTTTCGCATCTTCTGTTTTGATACGCATTTGTTGTTATCGTAATTGCGATTGTTTGAGTACAAAAAGTATACATATGCATGGGATTACTCATTTAGTGTTGTGAAACAATAATATAAAATAAAATATACTCAAATCGATTGATTACAATTGAAAATATGTATTGCGAAATATATCGATATATGCAGTTAAATGATATAGCTTGTGAAATCTAAATCTAGTTAGCAATTAAAATGAAATGTTTTTGTTTTTCAGTTTTGCCGTGCGCACCTTATAAATCGCAGCATAACAACATAACATGGCTATGCAAGTCAAGCTTAGAGATTAGTTGAATACTTCGAATTTCAAATTCAAGATCCTAATTTCATTATAAAATCGATCTAGTTGACTAACCCAAGCGAGGCTACAAGCCACCGACGTTTTGTATAGCGTGATTGTGCAACAACTACAGTGAAAAACAAAAGGAAGAAAAGAACAGAGAGCATAAATTATCCTAAAGCCAAACCATGACGACTGACACCCGCCGACGTGTTAAGCTCTATGCACTGAATGCTGAACGGCAATGGGATGATCGTGGCACAGGCCACGTCTCCTCCACATATGTGGAGCGTCTTAAGGGCACATCGCTGCTAGTGCGTGCTGAATCAGATGGTTCCTTATTGTTGGAGAGTAAGATACAGCCGGATACGGCCTACCAGAAGCAGCAGGATACGCTTATTGTCTGGTCAGAGGGCGATAACTTTGATCTGGCGCTGAGCTTCCAGGAGAAAGCGGGTTGTGATGAGATATGGGAGAAGATATGTCAGGTATTTAATAATTTCTTAATTTCTAGTTGTGTTGAGATGACCAATATTCGAATTATGCTATACTGCTGTATACAGGTGCAGGGCAAAGATCCATCGGTGGAGATAACGCAGGACATTGTTGAAGAGTCTGAGGATGAGCGTTTTGAGGACATGTCAGACACTGCACCGCCGATCGAGTTGCCGCCGTGTGAGCTGTCGCGACTCGAGGACATATCTGAGACAATACAGAGTTGCCTTTCTACGCCGCTGCGTAAAGAGAAATTGTCGATGGCTCTGGAGTCGGAGAACTACATTAAGAAGCTTTTGAATCTGTTTCGTGCTTGCGAAGATCTCGAGAATACGGAAGGGCTACACCATCTGTTTGAGATATTCAAGAACATTTTCTTGCTAAACAAAAACGCACTTTTCGAGATTATGTTTGCAGAGGATACGATTTTTGATGTGGTTGGTTGCCTGGAGTATGATCCAAGTGTTGCACAGCCCAAAAAGCATCGACAGTATCTCAAACAATTGGCGAAATTTCGAGAAGCTGTGCCGATCAAGAATATGGACTTATTAGCGAAAATTCATCAAACGTTTCGAGTGCAGTATATTCAGGATATTATACTGCCGACGCCGTCAGTCTTTGTCGAGGATAATATGCTGAACACTTTATCAAGTTTTATATTCTTCAACAAAGTTGAGATTGTTACGCTCATACAGGAGGATGAACGTTTCCTGATCGAACTATTCACACTGCTCACGGATCAAGAAACCAGCGATGCCAAGCGACGTGATATCGTTCTGTTTCTGAAAGAGTTCTGCAATTTTGCACAAAATTTGCAGCCACAGGGCAAGGATTCGTTCTATAAAACACTAACCTGCCTGGGAGTATTGCAAGCTCTTGAACTGACATTGGTTATGAACGATACGAAAACCAAGTCGGCTTCCATCGATATACTTACGGCCATTGTGGAGTTCTCGCCGTTGGTGGTGCGCAATTACACTCTGAATCAGGCCAATCGACCGGAGGGCGTAAGTGAAATCAATTTTAAAATCTTTTAAGTAAAGTCAGCTTATCAGTTGTCTTTGTAATATTGGTATTTTTAGGAGCCCATGTTGTTAAACATTGCCATTGAACAGATGTTGAATGATTCGGAACCAGAGCTGGGTATTGCTGTGCAGTTGATGGGTATTATTAAGATACTGCTTGAGCCAGAAAATATGTTGACTGAGAAGGGGGATTTTCTAAACTTCTTCTACAAGTACAGCGTCCAAACGCTAGTTGGTAAATGTACAATCAGCAATTGGGTATAACAGCAAGTTTCTAATTAAATATTTTTATATATTCAATAGCGCCTCTAATGCTCAATACAATGGGCGATCGTCCACAGAACGAGGATTATCAGACTGCACAGCTGTTGGGCATTGTGCTGGACATTTTGTCATTTTGCGTGGAACATCATAGCTATCATATTAAAAATTTTTTGCTGCAAAAAGATCTCCTGAAACGAATTCTAGTGCTGATGAAGAGCACACATACGTTCCTTGTACTTGGGTCCCTGCGGCTGCTGCGCAAGATAATTGCACTCAAAGATGAGTTCTACAACAGGTGAGTATAATATATAATTCTTATATAAATTTCTATTATAATTTTATACGGTTTTAGACACATTGTCAAGTGCAATCTATTTGCGCCTGTGGTGGATGCTTTTATTCGTAACAATGGTCGCTATAATCTGCTTGAATCGGCCATTTTGGAGTTGTTCGAGTTTATAAAACTTGAAGATATACGCACGCTGTGCGTATATTTCGTTGAAAACTTTAGCAAGATATTTGATGAAATCGAATATGTGCAAACATTTAAATACCTAAAAAATCGTTATGATCAGTACCAGGATAGGCTGAAGGACCGCGATAAGTTGGAAAATCGTGCCGATGGGTAAATAATTGATATTATTTCAGTAGTATTATTTAAACTTTGTAACGTTGGTATTATTTCTATTAGAACTCTGCCAATGATACGCAGCGCCAATCGTTTCCGTCGCGATCAGCGTCAAATGGAGGAGGAGGAGGAGCTGTGGTTCAATGATGATGATGACTTTTCAGAGGAAATTGACAACTACAACAATGTGATGAAATGTAAGTGAATTATTGAGACAAGTTAAGGATAATGACTCATTTATTTCACAATTTCATGTTACATAGCTGTCAACGAAAAAAATGGCCCACAGCAACCACAAAATCAGTCGCAACAACAAAAATCATCGCCGCCGCACAGCACGTCGCCGCATGGCGTCGGCCTATTGGGTAATCTTAATTCCACAGCGACTGCAACTGCCACCTCAGTATCAGTGCCGACGGCAAGTGGCGGCAGTAGCCCCGAGGCGCCGAACTCTGTCGATGAGCAGGCTCAAGCCGCAGTGCAGTTAGCCGCCGCTGCCAACATTGCACTGCAGCAGCAGCAACAACAACAGCAGCAACAGCAACAACAATTACAGCAGCAGCAGCACTCATTCCAGCAACAGCCAACGTTGTCCTTGAATAGTACACTTGTGACAGCAGCCGCTGCAGCTGCTGTCGCCTCCACATCGAATGCAGCCGCTGTGGCGCAACTGGAAAGTCAGCAGCAGCAGCAACAGCAACAGCAGCAGCAGCAGCAGCAGCAGCAGCAACAACAAGAACAACAGCAGCAGCAACAAGAACAACATCAGCAACAGGAGCAGCAGCAACAACAGCAGCCACAGCCACAGCAGCCTCAATCCGAGCTTGCGGATCTGCAGCAACAGTTAAACTCTGTGGTGGTGCCACAGAATACAGAGTTGGCGCAGTCTGTCGTATCAAATGGTTCCCCGACATCATCCTCGACGGCGTTGTCAGTTTCAACCACGTCAACAATGGAAACGTCCACATCGTCAACATCGCCAACATCTTCGCCAGCTACTGCGCTGTGTGATTCGGCGACAGTGGTCGCTGTGGCAGCGTCTCAATTTTTATCAACGATTGCCACAGCCATGGCTGCTTCGGTAACGGCAGCAGCCAGCACGCCCAGTCTAGCGACTCCTGTGGTCAGCGAGGACACTAGCGAGCCGCAGATCCAGTCACCCGCCACAGATGTCAGCGATGCAGTGCTTAAGTTGGATGAGGAAAAGACGGCGCCTAGCGCGGAACCGACAACGGGCATTGACGCCGATAAGGCGACCAAAAAGGTAACTGAATCAACGACATATTCAGCCGAGCAACAATAATGGTAACAATGTTATTTTTATTTGTGCAGGGACTGGTGGACTATGAAAGCGATTCTGGTGAGGATGAATATGAGGAAGAGGAGGACTCGGATGGGCCCCAAGCACAAAAGCGCGCGCGCATTGCATAGTTAGAGGGCATCTGGCGGCATCAATTATAAAATAGTATATACACACACACCTACTTCTCATATACACACACACACACATGTATACTCATTCATCAACGAATATAACGGTTGACTAGTGGGCAAACCAACAACAAAACTGCAGCAACAATTGTAAGCCAAGCTGAGACACAGACCTAGATAGAGAGAGAGAGAGCGAGAAAGAGAGGGGGAGAGAGAGCTGTACGAAGAAAGATCGAACAAGAACAAGGAACAACAATTATGAAACTTGTCAGAGTTCGGGATGCTTTGACATGATGATGGGGGGCATTTGCTTGTAAGCAATCATGTAAGAACAAGCGAAGAGTAAATTTTAGCATAAACATTTATTTTAAACAAAAACCTAAAACTAAAAAGTAAAACAAGAAATTATAAAATCTTACTTTACTAAATTAAAAAAATAATAATAATAATAATAACAAAAACAAAACTAAACTAAAATCAAGTAAATATATATAAATTCATGTATATATATTTATATATGTGTATATAAATATATATGTATATATAAATATATATATATATTTATAATTAAAAATGAATATAAATTATAGAGTATATGTGCACACAAAAACAAAACACACGAATTGATTGTGTGAAGCGACAAACAAAATACGATTTTTGGCATTTGTGTGCGTTGTGTTTGAGTGCTTTAAACAAAGTAAACAAAAAGCGAAATAAGAGAAAACCAAAATAATTATACGTTTAGAAGTTAAAACTACAAATAAATTAACAACAAGAAAGGCAGCATAAAACAGTGCGAGGAGTGTTTGAAGTTCGGTGCTTGAGTTGTCCTAGAACGCAGTCGCTCAACAAAAGCTCACACAGATAAACAATCCCCTAAAGAGACCAGAAACAAATCCTGTTTAGTTGGCTGATCTTGTGCGAAGAGCAGAGTATCAACATTGTTTTTTTTCAGTGCAATATCAGAAGTTGTGGGTATTACGAAAGCAATTGTAATTCTAATTGTATCCTTTCTTTAAGTGGTAAATGTAGTTTTATAAAATATGTTAAGCGTTAGCTTGTAATACTGCTGCAATTCTAACAGTTGTTGAGCGAAAGCGGTTTGTTCTTGTATAACTAACTGATTACATATTTTAAGCAAATGATGTTAAGTTGTAATATAATCAAAAGATATGTGTAGCTGCAGTCATGTTATATTACTACATAACTAACATACATTAAGCAGCTTTTGTAAGGGTATTACAAGACTAACCGTTGTTAGCTTAGAAAAACAAAAATCTAAATCTATTTTTACTTTAACTAAAATTTAATTCAACATACATTTTGCTTATTTCATTGTTATCAATATTCGTGTGTATTTCCACAAGTTTTGATCCCAATCAGGGATCAAAATATTATTGAAAATACTTGCTAAATACATTTCATAAATAATTTATGTTAACGAATTGCCTCTTGTGTTGCCCACAAACGGAAGCCAACTAAACAAATTTTGTTTTGTGTATTTGCATTCATAGTTAAGCCATATATATTGTAAAATGCCCTATTTAACAATACGAACTGGATAATTGAATAAACCTTGTATATAATTTAGCGTTATGCCCATAAATATCGAATTACAAGCTATTTATAAAACGTGAACACTTGCATATATTTGACTGCAAGGAGGCGCAAGGATTTGTATAATAGCAAAACAACAAACGAAACAAAACAATATGAAAGAAAATATGGACTATAAGAATATGTTGCTAATGGAGGAATGTAGTTTTTTTTTTTTTTTGTTTTTTGATTCGTTTTTTAAACCATTTATAAATTGCAATGCTGCGCCACAAATACCATTCAAACACACACATACACCAATACACGTACATTTAATTTACAAACAAATAATGATAATTACAAAATAGTGTTAAAAATGGGTTTAAATAATACGCATAAAAACATAAAACAATGGAAAAACAAAGCTACTAGAAAAGTCTTCTTACGTGTTTTCCATGTAAGTGAAAATTTTTGTTTTTGTTTTAGCCTAAAGATACTTTTTTATATAATAAATATATTTAATGAAGCGCCAACAACAACAACAACAATAATATATACAACACACAATAAAGTAATTTGTTAATAACTGTTTTGTATTTGCCATTTGTGAGCAGCTTTTACATGCATATTTATTTTAGTGCTTACTTAAAAAAACACGCGAAATGGTTTCCTTTCTATGTTTTGGAGCAGCTGAACACCGAATATCCTTCATACACAACCTTTTATCTCTTCCCCCTCTTCACTGCTACCCCTCCACATTCTAAAAACTTACGTACATATTAGATACATATATAGAAAGAAAATGATGATAATGAAGAAATATAAATATATCCTTCCATGTTGTTGTTTTTGTTTGTTTCAACTGAACTGCAACAATAAGCGTAATTAACGAGAAATTTTTGCATAAATTACAAAACAAACTATAGTTTATTACATAGTATTTATATATAAACAAATGTGTATTTGTATATGATATGCTGTCTAATACCCTCTAATCCTAACTCACACACATACACGATACCTAACATACGATACATACATACATATATAATTTGAAACATCTCTATATTATGATTGAGTATAATTAAAAAATCATAGTTTTTAATAGTTTTTAAACAACAAAACAAAACAAAAACTAAAAAAAAAAAATACAAAAACAACAATTGCAAAAAAAAAAATAACAACTTTCTTAATGGTTTTTCTTTACTAATTTGGTATTGGGTGTGTGTGGGCGGAGCGAGTTGTCCTGGCAACCATCGCAAGGAGCCAAACATTGCGCCCAAGCTGACGACATTTAGCTTGAATTTGTGGAACGATTTGATTTTTACAGTCATTGCGTATCACTCGCTTCGGTAATATGGCAGCTGAAGACTCTTGGGTATTCGATTCTCTTGTCTGCTTTCTGCACGGTCCCATCTGGAACGCGCCGTTGCAGACATTCATCGAGCAAAAGTCCCTGGGTAAGAGATTCACCAAGAAAAAAAAAAAGAAGACTAAAGTTTCGGCCACGTCATGGACTCAATCTTGTGGCTGCAGTTTTTGATCCCAACTTGCAGCTGGACGAGAACAATGAGGACATACGCCAGATTCATGAGGAGTACAAGAATCTGGTGGACTTTATGTTGGGCAGCTTCATGGAGGAGATGCACATAACGCCGGAGCAGTTCGAGCTGGCCTGCCTTGAGGGCCGTCAGCAGGGTCCAGGCGAGAATCCATTTCAATTCCATCAGGTGCTCTTTCAGCAGGTGAGTTATTTGGTAGCACCAACTCCATTCAAATATATTGATAATTATCATTCTAGATCTGGGCTGCGAATGATTTGAAGATTTTTATACGTATGATGACCCAGCGCAATGTGGAATTACAGCTGCAGGCATTGGATCTCATTGAGAAGCATCAGTTGGCGCGCACAGCGTCAGCAGAGTTGGAGGAAACAGAGAACGCTGAGGGTGCAAAGGCCAGGTAGATAGATTATAGTATTATATTGCACATCATACCCAACTCATTCTTGCTAGCAATGGAGTGGCTGACCTGGATGTGGATGCACTGATTGCCAAAACGGTGGCCAATGAGCTAGAGAGTCCCGAAGCTGCTCTAACGCCTGAGCAGGATGCCAACTTGGAGCTGGTCAATGATAAGTTTCAGCGCCTGAATCTCTTCTTCGAACAGGAGGACCAGGTGGATCCCAATGAGATACTCTCGCGCCAACAATATTTACGCCAGCAGCGCGACAAGATCGTGCAGATTAAAAAGCAAACGCGCGCAAAGCAGCTGCAGGAGACGGTGGCACGCAGCACGCCGCAGCAGCCGCTCGAGCCAGGCGCACGTCCCAGTTCCGCGCAGGTGGCGCAGCAGCTGCTCCATAATGTCGAGCTGGGCAAGCCGCCCGAGGCAGTGGATGAGGCGGACAATGCGGCGCTACAGCTGCGACGCACGCTGGCCAAAAGGCTGCGCAGCGAGGTCGTCGAGCACAATTAAGTGTAAGAGGAAGAAGCGGAAGCTATCGTAATTATTTTGAGTTCAGTTTTTTATTTCTTTTATTTTTTATTTTACTTTTTTTTTTTTATTGCAAGCTTTTCGGCTAAACATTTAACAGGGTGCGTCTCGTGAGTGTGTGAGTGTGCTGCCCAAACGCTGACTAGTTCACTTGTGTACGTCTGTGTGTGTTACATGCTCCTGGGTTAAATGCTACAAGGTACTACGCGCTTCTGACGCCCACACACACACACGCACACACAAGCACACGGCGAGTGTGTGTGAGTATGTGTGTGTGTGTATGGGCGCTGCTTTAATTTGGTTCAGCTTTTGTCTCAGTATCAACACAACAATAATAATAAAAAAAATAAATCAGCGCTTAGCACATCATGTGCTAAACAATATAAATTAATTAAATAATGGATGCGAACTGTGATTCTTGTTGTCTGTTTGTGTTATTGCTGTTGTTCTTGTTGTTGTTGCTGCTGCTGTTATTGCTGTTGCTGTTGCTTCAAGTGGGTATGCGATCACGTAGATAGGACATTATGGAGTCAGTGCCCTTCATTAGAATCTGATGGCGAGGCTGACGAAACGGATTGCCCACCAGCTCCAAGTGACTGCAAAACGCAGAGTATAAGAAATGAGTATAAGACGAGTGTAATACAGTTAGCTATCCGTCACACTCACGTAATATTTGTTAGATTACCCAGTATGGGCGGTACATATTCAATATTATTATTGCGTAAATCGAGTGTGCTCAAGCGTGGCAAATTCTGCAATCCAGGCACATTAAGGACCTTAATTTGATTATCGCTGGCCACCAGAATCTCCAGCCCTTGTAGTTCATACAATCCATTAGGCAAAGCCTCGAAGCTGTAAATGCGCTCAACATTAGTTTTGGCAATCAACATAAATGATGTTGATATTAGCTACCGATTGTTGGAAATGTTCAGCTCACGTAGCGTGTTGAGCAACCCAAACTCCTGCGGCAAGTCCTTGATCAAATTGTTGGACAAATTTAGAAATGTTATGCGTGTGAATTGCGATATAAAAGGTGGCACATTCTTAATGACGTTATGCGAGAGGACCAATTCCGTTACCAGATTCGACATGTGCTGCAAACTGACGAATAAAATCGTTTGTAATTTAGTGTATATATATTTATGGGATTGGTCATGCTTACCCATTGGGCAGGGTACTTAGCTGATTGCGCGCAAAGTCCACCACATGCACCTTCTCCTCGCTGGCCAGCTCAAAGACATGGGCAGGTACATCAGTAAGGCCTTCCAAATTGACAGCTAAGGTGCGAGTATGACGTAGTTTGTATCTATAAGATAGAAAACAGGATGATGTGTAAAGCGTGTTAGTTGAGATAGCAATGGAGAAGTTGAATTATCTTCGCAGAAACGAAGATTATATATAGCCTTGCACAGACATATGTGGGATGTGGGAGGAAATTATATTTATATGAAGGTGGAAAAAATTAAATAAAATACTTTCTATAGTAAATTAGTAAAATTAATTATTGTAAATTAAAATGTTTCTACAGAGATAATAATTAACTAAATTAATTACTGGCATATATGGGATATGACAGGAATTTTGAATGAATAGGAAAAAGAGTAAATACAAAAAATTGATTATAAAATTAATTATTTATAAAGCGGAGTCATTCTATGAAGACATTAAGTAAAGCTGAAAACAAAATTAAATTAAGATATAGACAGGCCTCGATATAATATGTTATAAAACTTATGCCTTGCTTCCTGCAAATTATGGATCTATACGGACTCTATTAAGCAAGGATATTATATTCATAAAACATATTCAAATAAAGCCTATTTACGTTCTCCGTCTAAGCATATTTCATTTCATTCAATAGAAATCAGGCACATCGAAACTAATATATGCTCTGCAAGGATATATAAGAAACTCTACAACAAAGCAAATGCCAATTGGAACTTGGTGATACACTACACCCAACGCGGTTGCACAACACAACGATTGTACGGATTAAATGCATCCAGTTGATCTACTGGCATGCCTGAGTAGCCGGGCATATAATGGCCGCCATAGCTGTTTCGATAAATCATTTGTTGCTGTGCCGCATATTGACTAGGTTGCCCAAATTGAAACTGATCTAGTTGCTGTTGATAATAATGCTGCTGCTGCTGCTGCAGCTGCTGTTGCTCCGCCTGTATATATTTTTCGGTAAATTGCTGATAGAATAAGCCGCACTGCTGCTTCGGCTGCTGCATAAAGTGCTGGCATTGACATCCATAATGACAGCGCATAAATGGGGACTGGGCGCAGTTGGACTGCTGATAGCTGCTGCGTCGTTGGATCAATGCCTGACATAACAGAAAAATTCTTCCCATTGAGCAAATACTCACTTGTCGGTCATATTGGCAGGCAACTGTTGCTGGGACACTTGACTACCCACAGCGGAACTGCTGCTAGGCAAATCCTCGGTACCACCAGCCACTCGCTCCTTGGCCTGGGCACGATCGTGCAGAGTTTTGAGAATGCGCGTTGTGCCGCATTGCAGAATGTCACGTCGTATGGTCTTAATGGGATTGCCATCCACCTGCAGGCTTATCAGGTGTGCCAGCGTGGACAGCGTTACGGGCAGCACGCTGATGGAGTTGTTAGTGACATCCAGGCGATTCAGATTGCGCAGCAGACACAATTCATCGGGCAGCTGGGTGATTTTGTTGTCACGCAAATCGAGGATTTTCAAGTGTGGCAAATTGGCGCACATATCCTTGGGCACGTGCTGCAAGGACACGAGGAGGAGGCATGAGTAACAACTTGATAGATAGATATTCCTCTATCCACTCACCTCGATATAGTTATTGCTGGCATGCAGTTCACTTAGCATTTCGTTGCCCTCGAAATTGGGCAGCTCCTTGATGTCATTGTGCTGTATGTAGAGGAACTGCAGCTTGCGCAACAGACCCATGTCCCCGGGCAGGGCGACCAAATCGTTCTTCATCAGATCCAGCTTTTGCAGAGCTTGAGCCAAAAGGCCAGGATTATTAATTAGCCAAATTAGTTATTGCCAACTTACAGCGCATATAGACAATATCGGGAGGCAATTCCTTGATGTGGTTATTGGCTAGCAGTAGAGCCGTTAGACGCACCAGAAACCCAATGCCACCTGGCAAACTGTTTATGTTATTGTTCCCAGCATCCTTGTGTAGTTACGTGTTAGCAAAGCAATTGGATCAGTGGGTAAGTGGGGGAGGGGAATTAATTAGATTAGGATAAATAGAGATTAATTTAACCACTAGAACCGATTAGAGCTACTACTGGGTCCACCTACCAGAAACTCCAGCATGTGCAGATTACTAATATCCGGATTGAGCTCTTCGAATTCATTATGCGATATGTTCAGATGCCGCAGCTCTGGCAAGCTGTAGAGGTCGGGCGGCAATTCTTTCAGCTTATTGTGGCTAAGGTTCAGGCGCACCAGCTTCTCCAGCTTGCAAATCTGCGGCGGCAGCTCGACCAGAGCATTGTCATGCAGCTGGAGTACGGTGAGCGTTAGCAGATTCTCGATTTTGGGCGAAATGTGCGTCAAGGTATTCGAGCTCAGGTCCAGATTGTTGAGAAGCACTTGATTCCACCAGGCGTCATCCTCGTTAATGGACAACTGCTCCAGAGTACCTTTCTTGCTGTCCGCATCGGCCTCGTTGATGTCAAACAAACGTTCGGGCACTGCAAAAGAATATGGATGAGCATTAGAAATCATTATGGAAATAATTTTTTTTCATGTCTACTGGCGGCGGCATCTTGATTGGGCTGCTGCGGCGCTGGATCGTCTAGTTCGATTTCATCATCGGGATCCTCGCTCTCCAGCTCATCGGCAGACGAAGCCATTTGAAATTCACGTATCTGGTAGTAGCGTCGTCGTCGCGAATGCGGACCACACATACAAAACGACGTGAGCTGCTTGCGCGTTTGCCTCGAGGACGCAATCTTGAAGGATATTATATATATTTATTGGAACACCAGCGACACTTCTGTGACCAACGAGCGTCACACACAAACTAAATAATGATCGACAGCATATACAGCTATAATGCGAGATTGCGTCAGACATAAGCCGTGCGGCTGCCTAGTGAGGCGTGTAATATGACTAGCGCCTTCTATGGTCAGCCAGGGGCAAGTTCGAGATCTCGCTGACAAACGCTGACAATCGCATCTACATATAGAGAAACCATAAGGCGCTGCTATCCATGTATCTATCACGGGCCGCATCCGTATGTGCTGCGATCTCTGATGGAATTCTATGCTCAACCAATGGCTGTTTCATGGAGTTCCAGCGACGCATTCGCTCTGCCGACACCACTACTCCTACACACACACCATTGCAAATTGTTGAAATTGATATTTGATGACCTACCTCGTGCCATGCCCTTGTTGGTCAAATTTAGGGTGCCCGTCTTGCGTGCCAGCTTCCAAAGGGTATCTGTGAGCAGCGAATCATCTTCCTTGTTGGTGCGCTCGTGGAACACCGGCTGGAATGCGCCATTGTTGCGCGGCGATAGACCTTGACGTGGCCTTGCCGCCGCCCTGGGTATGCGACTGGCGCCCGCATTTGATGAGCCCAGACTCTGACGCGCGCTCATCTCGCAAGGAAACTCGTATTGATTGTAGCAGCCGCTGGCGGCAGGCACTGAGTCCAAGTTGTAGTCGCCCACGCAATCGATGGCGTTATCGCATTCGTCAAAGGGTATGCTATCCACAAGGCTTTCGCTGCGGCAGTTGAACAACAACAAATTAGCTTATTAAAATCGAATCACATCTGCATTTATATGATTTTCGTCTATTATTTACATTTGGCGCTGTTCTGCGCCGTTAGGTTATTTTTGTTGTCAGGCAACAGCTGATGCGTGCGTCAAGTGTTGGACAACGGTCAATTGTGCGTAAGCGTTGTGCAACACCAGCGACAAATTGAGCTAACGACTAATTAAAATAAAAATAAGCATGCATAAATTTTCCGCAAAAAGTAAATGAAATAAAAAAAATAAATAAGAATTTTACATATAAACAAATTAAATTATATTGATAAGAAATCAAATTAAAAGATAACAAATTGTAAAATGACAAATAACGTGACCTTGCTGCATGCAGCGGAAATAATTAGCTTTTTATTTTTGTTTAATGCTAAATGCATTTTCATAAATGTAACACATTTGCTCAACATGCTCAAGATTGAAATAAATGCGAACTGCGCCTGCAGCTGGGCCAGCTAAGACAATTGACATCAATTTGAGCTGCGCCAACTGGGGCAATGCACGAGATGCACCTGACGAGCGCTTTTCATGAAAATTCATTTTCATGACTCTCAATTGCTAAGGCGAAAGACTAAGCGACTGTGCTGGCTGTGTTTTATTTTGTTAATTGAAATGATCATGAACTTAAATCCAAAATCCAAATGTGCGCGCGGACCACGTGTCGTATGCGCAATTCATGCTAGAGCTCTGACATTAGGGTGGACCAAATAATGCACTACACGCTTCATATTGCATAACTTACTTGATCATCATGTGGTCATCCATTAGAGTGCCGTTCCGCTAAGCTTTGTTGTGGCTTCTGCGAGTCATATGAAAAATGAAGTAAAAGAATTACGTGTTAACAAGGTCAGACAGTCTGGCTTGTGGGTATAGTATGTATGTATGTATTAAATTTCTTCGGGTGCCTTAAGCACGCTGCAAAATGTTAGTCTAAGAAGTTAGCTTTGCTTGTCGAAGCGGCAAAAATGCGCACAGATTTGTATATTTCCCCATTTCTGTTTTGTTTTGGCTTTACTTGTGCTTTGCGGTGTGGCTTACAAGCGAACCAAACGGCGCTGTCAATCAAAATTATTAATAATGCGCCGCTATACACCGGCTGCCAGAGGGTGCCGACCGACTAGCCCCCGCCCACGCCCCCTCCTCATCAGCCACCCCACTCAAACAGTTGACGAGCGGCGACTGGCTTGGCTAACTATTGTCAGTTGTCATTTGGTCTTCTAGCTGCTCGCTCGCCATTCGCAAGTCGTGTGGGGCATAGAGACTGCTGTCAGGGTGTACCTGATTTGGAGATTTTCGTTTCGTTTCGTTTCGGTTCTGTTTATGTTTTTATTTCGTTTAGCTATTTCGATATCGTTTGCATTTACAAAATGTCCGCACGTGTCTTCAAAAGCTTTATGCGCGACTTTTTTGCGGTTAGTTTTTGTATTTTTTTTTTTATAAATATGAAGAACAATTGTAGATTTTTAATAAAAATTTGAGATTGTTTTTGTCCGAAAGTGTGCCAAAAAAATACTTCAAATGAATTTCAAGTGTATAAAGTCAAGTGTGTGAGAATTAGTTTTTGTGTTCCTTGCTCGAGCTCCCTGGGAATTATCGCAGCTGATTAAATGCGTGGCATGCGAAACCTTTGCAGCTAATCCACATTAATCGTTGGCTGAAATGCAGCTTATAGCAAATCGTGTCAATCAATAGTGCGCTAATGCTTCGCTGTTCCTCACTTCGTAGGTCAACTATGATGAGCAGAGGGCTGATCCGGAGGCAACCCGCCTGGATGGCAACGGGCGCTACTATCCCAACTGCTCATCGGACGTTTGGCTGCGCTCGTGTGAGCGCGAGATTGTGGAGCCCATCGAGGGTCACGCCAGCGGCCACATACCCGACTGGCTCAATGGCAGTCTGTTGCGCAACGGGCCCGGCAGCTGGAAGGTGGGCGACATGAGCTTTGGCCACCTCTTCGACTGCTCGGCGCTGCTGCATCGTTTTGCCATTCGGAATGGCCGAGTCACGTATCAGAATCGTTTTGTGGACACGCAGACGCTGCAAAAGAATCGTGCAGCTCAGCGCATTGTGGTCACAGAATTTGGCACAGCAGCCGTGCCGGATCCGTGTCACTCGATCTTCGACAAATTTGGTGCGATCTTTAAGCCGGACAATGGCACTGATAACACAATGATATCGATTTATCCGTTTGGCGATCAGTATTATACCTTAACCGAGACGCCCTTTATGCATCGGTGCGTATACTTAATGCGGATGAATGTTGAATGGAGATGTGTATAGGATATATATATCATATCATATTTATTATCAAATGATCTCATATTTATTATAAAAAAAGTACTAATGCTCTCTCTCTCTCTCTATTTCTCCTCCTCTCTTCTCTCTCTCTCTCGCTCTCCCTATTCAGCATAAATCCCTGTACACTCGCCACGGAGGCGCGCATTTGCACCAGCGATTTTGTGGGCATCGTCAACCACACGTCGCATCCGCATGTGCTGCCTAGTGGCACGGTCTATAATCTAGGCACCAGCATGACAAAGTCTGGGCCGGCTTATGCCATCATTTGCTTTCCCAATGGACAGCACATGTTTGAGGATGCGCACGTGGTGGCCACGCTACCCTGCCGCTGGAAGTTGCATCCCGGCTATATGCACACCTTCGGCTTGACCGAACATTATTTCGTGATTGTGGAGCAGCCGCTGTCCATCTCGCTGACGGAGTACATTAAGACACAGCTGGCCAATCAACACTTGGCTGCCTGCCTGAAGTGGTACGAGGATAAGCCCACGCTGTTCCATCTGATAGATCGTGCGACCGGAAAGTTGGTGCAGAGCTATGAGTCGGAAGCCTTCTTCTATCTGCACATCATCAATGCGTACGAGCAGGATGGTCATGTGGTGGTGGATATATGCAGCTATAAGAATCCCGATATGATCAACTGCATGTACCTGGAGGCCATTGCCAATATGCAAACGAATCCCAACTACGCTCAACTCTTCCGAGGGCGTCCCCTGCGCTTTGTACTACCATTGGGTGCCGTCGGTTCATGCAGCTCCAGCAAGCGACGCTTGGTCAAGTCGTTGTCCCTAGTGGGCCTGACAGCACCACCGCCCACACGCCTCAAGCACTCCGCCTCGCAGTATGCGGACATCACCTACATGGCCACCAATGGCAGGCAGGATAGTCCCTGCAAGGGATCTAAGCGCGCCAAGTACGACGAGGATGGCTGCGTCAACCTGGTCACGCTGCGGAATACTCAAGCGGAGGCCTATCAAGGTGCCACCGGCATCTACCTGCGACCCGAAATGCTCTGCGACTGGGGCTGTGAGACGCCCAGAATCTACTATGAGCGGCATATGGGCAAGAATTATCGCTACTTTTATGCCATTAGCTCCGATGTGGATGCACAGAATCCGGGCACGGTAAGCTTAGCTAAGTCGAGCTCTATCAAAGTTCTTTGCTAATATTGTTTCTCCAACCAGCTTATCAAGGTGGATCTTGTGAGCAGAACCTGCAAGACTTGGTGCGAGGATAATGTCTATCCGTCGGAGCCAATTTTTGTGCCCGCGCCGCAGCCACAAAGCGAGGACGATGGCGTCATCCTGGCCTCCATGGTTGTGGGTGGCGGACTCAACGATTGCTATGTGGGCCTCATTGTGCTCTGTGCCAAGACCATGACGGAGCTGGGACGCTGTGACTTTCATACCAATGGCCCGGTGCCCAAGTGCCTGCACGGTTGGTTTGCTCCGAATGCCGTTTAAAGTGCACGTCAAATATTTAACTTGTAGTTAATCTCTGTTTGTAATTGGCTTAATATCTAGCTTAGTTCCTACACGAACTTAGGATTAATGATGTTCGCAATAAACTCTTGCCATTTCTTTTGGAACACTCGATTGAATTTGCGCCTCTCCACAGAGGTGAGCACCGAATACTTCATGGAGTTCAATGCCAGCTGCTTGAGGAAGCGCAGATCCGCCTCCACCGGCGCCATTGCCATGAAGGCATAGTAGAAATCATAGCTGAGTCCTTTGGCGCCCCACACGCCCGGATCATCTGCCGATATGATAATGGGAAAGTTTTCAGCTATCAGAAAGCTGGCGGGATGATTGCGCAGATCCCAGATGAAACCCAAAACCTGATTGGACAATGGATTCACCTCGATGGCAATGTTACGCTTCTTGATCGTAGACCACAATTGTGGATGTTTGGGCAGTGCAAAGCCATGTCCAATGCGCTTCGTGTTCAACAATATCGCATCCATCATATTCCAGTCTGTTCGACCATACCAATCTAGAGGCGAGCATTATTATAGATATATATTTAAGGGTGATGCAGTAGCTTCACTCACTTGTCTCGCCCGCATGAAAGAAAAAGTTTGCCGTGCTGGGCATATCGGATAGCTCATTGACGTATTTACTTATCGGATCTCCCGTATCCTCCTGCCCAATCATATCAAAGCCTATAATGAAGTTTGGCTTGGCAGCGCTGTGAAAGGATTTGGGAAATACATATGTTTAGTATTGAGTTATATTAATTTTTTTTTTTTAAGAATCATTGTAGATTAAGTTCTTAAGTGAAGTATGACTTCCCTCAAGTAGCGGATCTCGTCGAGTAAAGTTATATTCTTCTTTGATTTCGTAGTGAATTGTGAAAATAAAGAGTAACAAGAACTGAATTCATGTGACCAAGTCTGCCCGTTGGATGTAATAGCTGCTAACTAATTTCTTATACGATTTAAAAAAAAATAACTCATCAAGCTCCTTTAAATACCTTTCAAGTAAACAAATAAACTCTTATGTAGAGCATAGAATAAGTTAAAATATAAATTCTGAATTCAGCAACAAAATAATAGATGGCAGTTAATTTGTCATTGCCCAAGAGATAACTAAACTAGCTTTAAAAATTTAATTCGAATTGAATCCATTCTTCATCATTTAAACAGACTCCCAGTTGAGATAAATGTAACTCAGCAGGAATCGTAATTTTCTTCCCAATACTTACTGTAGCTGCTTAAAAGTGCGTATATTCTCAGCCATTTTTTCCTCTGTAGCGCGATTGCGTTTCGCATAGATGACCTTGAGGCCCACGAAATCAGGATGCTTGGCCTTGAACTCCTCCACAATGCGCTCTAGCTGATTGGCCACATCCAGCGAGCTATAAGTGCGATTGTTGTCATCATAGAGCTGAGCAAGTAAATCCAATTTGAATTTTATTTTACTATATAACTTTTTCATAGCATACTTACAGGCGAGAGCGAAGCTCTGATCTCGGCATAAATGATATTATCCTCGCAGAGCTCCTCTAGAAGGCGCTTGTGATAGGCGCAATAGGTGGGCTGATATTTATAGAGACGATCGACAGTGGTGAAAATATTTTCGAAACGATTCCAAATCAGCTTCTTGTTCGGCATCAGCGCTACGAGGCAATGGGATTAGAGTTGGGGTAGATCATGGTTTGGGCTGGCACTTACTCTCCGGCTTGGTGGTGTGCATATTGATGTGCTTCTCCAGCTGGCGTTCGTATTGATGCCGATCCTCGGCATTGATGCGCTCCGTACACACATTCTGCTCCTCGCTGTGGCAAAGCGAGCTGGCCGTGTCGTAGGTGAAGATCAGCACACCATTTATATCCCGACACGTATACAGGTTGTTCGTATTGGTGAGATTCGTGATGATCCACTTGGAGCTGACCATGGCCGTGTTGTGGCCATGCAAGAAGGCGCCCTTCGGCATCTTCTGTATGATGCGAAAGACGTCGCTCTGGCGCACATATTGCTTGCCCTGAAAGAAGTGCATGGCTGGTGCGTATTTCTCCGGGTACTTGATGCCCTCGGCTATCTCCGCCCGCTTGGCAATCATGAGGATGCTGTTGGCTTTCTCCTCATCCGCCGTTAGCCAGAGGCTGCCACCCAACGAGGCCATTTGCTCTGCTTTCATAATGCGCTCGCGCAGCGTTACGTAGGCTATCCATATTTCATGTAGAAAAGAACAGGGTATAAACGGGTATATCTGCTCAAATTATGATTTACCTACGTTGATCTGCAGCCAAGAGCTGACCCAGCAGAGGCAGCCACAGGCAAATCAGCTCCACCAGCATCGCGCAGTTTGTATGTAAATTATTTGATTTACTATATATATATGATATATATATGTAGTATATAGTATATACATATGTGTCCAATTTGATGTGTTGTGTCTGGTTTGCCGTTCGCTTGCTAACTGATAAAGCCGCTGGCGATCCGCGCACTAAAAGTCTCCACAGAATTTTAGATGTATAGCTGCTCTCGGCTGGGAGAGATTAGCGCCAGCTGTGCCCAGAGTTCAATGCCAGAGATTTTTTATGAGAGATTTTATTTTTATTTACTTTTTTTTTTGCAAAATTGTGCATACTGACCGACGAGGGCGCGAACACTATATACAAAAATGTATGTGATTATACATATATGTCAAAGCCCTGCATTAGGCGGGCTTAGCTGATATATGAATACCTCTAACTGCATTTAGAGGGTAAGGTATGCAGGCTCTATAGACAAGAGGGATAAATTATGTAGCATATACATACCAAGTATGTAAGATCAAACCCTGTAAGTAACAGCTGCAATCTAAGAGAAGAAAACGATCTGACTAATAGATATATATATATCATATAGCATGAATTCTATATACCAATTTGAGCTTTAGCTCATCTGCTAGTCGCGCATACCCAATCAGATATTTATTTATAGATATGTATATACATATATATGAAACAGTTTAAAATATATGTACATATATATTTTTTTGCATATTGTTTACTAACCCAAATTGTTTTGGGGCCACTAAAATTGATACTTGGCATTGAATGTGATATGTAAAAAAAATTTTGCCACATTCACAAAGGGGCGACAGTACAGTCGATGTGCGAAAAGGTAAGCAGGTATAAGGTATATATATAGAGAGAGAGGGACAGAAAGAGAGAGAGCATGAGTTGTATTAGATTGTCACTGTCAAGAGAATAAAGCTGAAAAAAAAGTGAAATGAATCGTGGGAAATATAATAGAGAAAATAAAAACAACATTGAACTGCGCTTATCGGCGAGGCTTCTAACTAAATAAAAACAAATTACTTTTATTTTTATTTATTTATTTTTTTTTTTTTTCATATAAATTATAGTGCTCAACTATTCATACGTATGTAATGAATGCAAATTTATGATATTTTAAACATTTCTATATGAGGCTTCAGTTATGGGTCAAGTAGTTGAGGAACTCAACTGGAATAAACCTCCTACACAGACATTTTGCTCATAAAATGTACTTATAAATATAAATATGTATACATATACATATATCAAGGTCAATGTATGCTTGTCACAGTAAAATTTGCATTAGGCGGAAGAGTCTGCTCGACCTGATTGAATTTCTTATAGAGAAAGTGGCTCGAGTCTTGAACTGCTCGAAAGGCTTTAAGAATTTTGGAGGGTTTATAAGGTAAAATTTGTTTTCTTTTTGAAATTAAAGGGCTAGGAAGATTTTATTTGTTATAATTGTCTAAAGACAGATACTTTAATTTAATCATTGCATATCCACCCTCAGATCATATAATGATTGCGAGTTTTCAAAGAAGTCCATCTATGAATTCTGTTGGAATATTAAATATAAAAATATTATAAAGTTTATTAAAATTTTTTGAATACTATATTTCTCGCAGACGACAAGCAAAAAGGATATTAAACAAACCAATACACCCTTTTAAAACACTTATAAATTTGATTAAATACCTTAAATTATACAAAACGATTTCTCACATAACTCTTCAATTATTTCTTCAATCATTTGATTTGCTTCATAATACAATTATATATAATTTATTTATTTTTTTTTACTACCTTCACAATTGTAGGCTTCATATGTAATTGTTCCTCTTCGTTCCACCTGCAATGACTTTGCATATACTATAAAGTTTTCTTCATTTCTTATTTCTTTTAAATAATGGTTTTACTTTATTTTAAGCTGGTGACAATTGATGTCGCCAATTACCGTTGAACAAATGTAGGCCCAGCCCCTAATGCGAATTCTCAGCATTAGCATCACGCTTTATAGAGGGAACAACTCATTTCGTATGCGATTAGAAATCAGCTAAGCGCGTCCGCAAACGTCAGTTGACAATTAACAGGTATGGTTTGGTATGTAAGTCGTTGTTGAGACACCCTGTAAATGTGTAACAATGTTTGAGTCTGGGTAGGCCTTAGAGAAAGTATAATAAATAAAGCGGAGTTTGCATCATGAAGCTGTGAAATTGTTAAAAGTTGTCGACATCAATTTTGGGATAATTTTAGGTAATATATCAGATTGATTACCTACAGCTAAAATTCTCATATAAATAACTCATTTAACTAATTTGTTTAACTCATTGAACAAACTGATTTATGTATATAATGTATTTAAAATATGGTAACATGTATAATATAGAAAACAATACAAATTTCTTTTTTGTAGCCGTTATTTATTGCAGCAAAAAAGTATACATAATAAAAAATTTAATTATAAAATTACTTGTTCGTTCACCTGAGCTAATAAATTATTTAGACGTGCTATAAAATATAAGCAATAATTAATTAGTTAGGCATAAGTCAATGAACTAAAATGGAATTTTATTTTGATTTCTTTTTGTTTTTTATAAAAAATGCCAATAAATAAGAATTGTCAATATACCCAATTTTAATGCTTATGCCAGAGTATACGAATTAAAAAAGCTTTGGGCGCGCGTCTGTTTTTAGTGTTTTGATTCACTTAATATGCACAGCGAGTCCTCCAGTCAAAAAACTCGCGAAATACTCACTACTAGAACCAATTTAAAGAGAGAAAAAACGAGAAAAAAACTAACAAAAAAATTTTGAAGAAAAACATTATTAATTGTGAATAATGGTTGTACGCCCAGGCATAATTTTCGTACAACTATTATATAATTTGCTGCCGTGAAGCTGATAAAGTGACGACGACATTTCAAACAGTTCTTGGCGAGCGCCGCGACTGAACGGGCGCAAACACCTGGACGCGGAGAGCCCACAGAAATCAACTCACATTTAATTAGCTGACACGAGGCGTACAACAAGTCCCCACGTGTCAATAAAGCCACAATCAATATTTGTTCAGGCAGCTCAATACATTTCCTTTTTGGCCAAAACAAATCAGGGTTCGATGCAAATAAGGTGTCTGTGGTTGCTCCTGCTAGGATTGCTGGTTAATCCATCGAAAGCAGCTGTGGGGAATACTATAAGTAAGTCTTGGATGCCCATGAGCTACTTGTATACAATGTCCACTTGCAGGCTATGCGAATGCACGCCAAGCAGTGCTCAGCGCCGAGGAGCAGCTCATGACTGGCGGTCGCACCAGTCTGAGTGCCAAAGAGTCCAAGGTGGACGATCTCTTCATGCAGTACAAGCTGGGCGAACTGGCCCAGGGTTTCAAGCATGCCGAACAGAATGTGGCTGGCATGCATTTCTTCAATGCTAAGCCATTGATCGATCGCAGCGCCGTCTTCAAGTTTCTGCAACAGATGCCGAAGGGCGCTCTGCTCCACGTGCACAATACCGCCTCGGTCAGCTCCAAGTGGGTGGTGCGCAGCATGTCATATATGCCCGGGATGCTGCGCTGCACCACTGCCGATGGCAACAGCATGCTGAGCTTCCGACGCGACGTCAAGCGGCATAAGTGCACATCTCAATACGTCTACGTGGCGGATGAGCGAAAGAGCTCAATCGATCCGAAGCTGTACGATAAGAACTTGGAGAAGCTCTTCAATTTATATACGCCCATGCCAGAGCGTGAGTAGCTAGCAAACTCTCAATTCAATCCAACTCAATTCACTTCATCATTGTCAATACTCCCAACGCAGTGGAGTATCCGACGATAACTGCCGTTTGGAACAAGTTTCAGGTCATGTTTGACAGCCTGACAGATGCCATTTATTATCTGCCCGCATATCGCGCCTATCACTGGCAGCTGCTCGAGGAGCTCTACAACGATAATGTGATGTATGCGGAGCTGCGCGTTGGCTACAAAGAGGTAAGCATTCCAGTTGCGAGACCCGCTGAGTCCTGTTCATCCTGTTCCATGCTTATTCGCAGCTCTATGATGCTAGCGGACGCACCTTTCCACTGGAGCAGACGGTGCGAGAGCTGTACACACTAAATGAGAAATTTGTTTACTTGCATCCTAATTTCATTGGCATCAAGATCATCTTTACTACTTGGCGAGGCTCCGATAAGGATAAGTTGAGAGACAGAATTAAGGAATACCAAAAGATGCAGTAGGCATGGAATATTTGCAAGAAATTCGACCAAGTTAATGCTCTGTCTTTGGTTTCAGGCAAATCTTTCCAAAATTTGTGATTGGATTTGATTTGGTGGGGCAGGAGGATAAGGGCAAGCCGCTCTATGAACACCTGGCAGTCCTGAAGGAACTGCCGCTCAACGTAAATTTGATCCTGCATGCCGGCGAAACGAGTTTGTTTAACTTGAAAGCATTCCATAGTCAGATTTTGATTCGAAATATTCCTATAGATTGGTTTGGCGCCTCGACGGACATAAATCTGCTGGATGCGCTGCTCTTGAACACTACACGAATTGGCCATGCCTTCGCTCTGGTAAAGCATCCCATACTGATGAAAGCGGTCAAGACGCGCAACATAGCCGTGGAGCTGAATCCAATATCGAACCAGGTGTTGCATCTGGTCTCGGATATGCGCAATCATCCGGGTGCCCTGTTGTTGGCCCAAGATGTGCCCGTGGTCATTTGCAACGATGATCCGGGCTTTTGGGATGCCAAAGGCTTGAGCTATGACTTCTACTATGTCATCATGAGCATGGCACCCAGCAATGGTGGCCTCCGAATGCTGAAGACTCTCGTTTACAACTCCCTGCGCTACTCGCTGCTCACGGAGCAGGAACGGCAACGGGCTTACCACGTGCTCGACCGCAGCTGGTCGCTGTTCATGGATAAAGTGTTGGAGGGAAAGATTTTTTAGAGAGCGCAATAAAGAAATTATTAAAAAAAAATTATTTGTTTATTAAACTATTGCGTAAATTTAACTATTATTTTTATTATTTATAAATTTTAATTATTAAATTATATTATATAATTTTTATTATATTATATAATTTTAATGTAGTTTTACTATTTACAAATATAAGTATAATTATGTTAAGTGGACTGAAAGTAAGTATCTGTTGCTTAGTCCTGCATCTGTCATGGAGTTGGGTAATGGATGGTATTTTCTTGGCAACAGCAGGCGTGCATTTGAATTATAATTCTTATTTTTCATTTATCTTTATCTATATTTTCTTTATTCATCCTTAGTCACAAGCATTCAAGGCATTTGCCTGTGTTGCTCCACGAAGCGTTCACAGCTCTCCTTAATTTGTGTGTATGCCGTATAAAAGCTTTCCATGCCTATGCTCTGTAAATGGAGCAAAATTTAGTAAGTTATATTAAGGCTTAGTCAGAGTAATTACAAAATAGGGATCCTTGATAATCTGATCTTGATTGGGATCCAAATAGCTGCCCAGCAATTTTATTTGACATTTTGGCTCTGGCTCCAGTTTCTCGGCAATCAGTCGCAGCTCCGTCATATTATTGTCATCCATGCCAAACATAAAGTCAGAATCGTAAAAGTCCTCTATGGTTATCTGCAAGAATTCCCTTTAACTTACTATATACAAATATGAATTCATATTTTTCTTACTGCGCGAGTTATGTGGTCCGTCTTTAGGCCGTGTTGTTTCAGCAATGCTTGTGCTCGCCCCTGCGGCTTCATTCCCACATTCCAATCTCGTAATCCAGCGCTGTCAGTTTCCCAATTCAGTTGATTTTTTACTATTAAATTCTTTAGCACAGCCTCCGCCATAGGTGAGCGACAGGTGTTACCTGTAGATTCAATCAGATATCAATTTATGCACTTTACACAAATCGTATGTAATAAACACTTACCTAAGCAGACAAATAAAACTTTCATTGTTTAAAATTTAGATAAAACAAAAAATGTTCAACATAAAAACAAATGCTGTTCAATTTTGAAGCCAAGAAACCAACTGAACAGCCTAACGGAATACTAAACTCTAGGCGTAAAAGAACGAGATTCTATTTCATCACCACTGCAAATAGTTAGAGGGTTGCCATACTGCGTAAAATAAAATGCACAAAAGCATACACACACATACGTGCAAGTGCATACATACAAACAAACCGGTATTCGTAAATATTACAATTGCAATTTAATCATTTTATAAGTCAACTACATACAACACGTTGGAACGAGAATCAATTTAGCAGCCGCTGCTTAAGGAACGCATCACACGCTATAACGCATTGTTGATAAGCCGTCTCGAATCCCTCAGCGCCTCGTTGCTGAAAGAAATTCAAATCATTTTCCAGTTGCACTCTACAAACAATTGACTCACATAATAGGGATCCTCAATGATGCGCTTATCTTTGCTAAGACCAAAATCGCCAAGCATCAGCAACTCAGCCTTGGAGTCTTTTGGCGCCATGCGCCGCAGTTCGCTCATGTTCTCCTCATCCATGCCGAATATGTAGTCGAATTCATTAAAGTCCTGCTTTTTAATCTGCCGCACAATATGTTTGCTGTCCAGGCCATGTTTCTGCAGCGTGCTCAGAGCACGGGGGTCGGCTCGATTACCCACATGCCACGAGCCAATGGCGGCGCTGTCCACAACAACCGAATCCAATTTGGCCTTGGCCAAGGCCTCGACCATGACAATTTCGGCTATCGGCGAGCGGCAGATGTTGCCTGTGTTTAATTGAAACAAGATTAAGTCGGAGGCATGCAATTTGTGTTTTTTTTTTTTTCAATATATTTAATTTACCCAAACAAATCATTAAAATTTTCTTCTGGACCATTTTAAAAAAATATGTGCAACAAAATATTTAATTATATACGTGTTTATCGGCCACTGTCGTTAGCCAACAGTGGCGCTCGAGTTGTTAGTCAGCTGTTGCCGATAACAGCTGTTGTCGATAACAGCTGTTGTTTAGCACTGCAATGGTGCCACACAGTTGAATTCTATGTTAAATTTCGCCGTTGCGCGCTTGGTTTAAAAAATTAGAGCACGCGTGAGTGCACTGTTCGTAAATCTTATCAAAAGGTCCTTGGCCCATTTCCTGCAATTGATAATTATGTCGTAATAATAATTTTGCAAATGAAGTCTACAATTTACGTAATATGGATCCTCAATAATGCGCTTATCCGGCTTCAAGCCCAAAAGAAAGTCACCCAACATCAGCAGCTTGGCCTTGGCATAGTGCGGCTCCAGCAGCTTCAGAGATGCCATAATGCTGTTATCCATGCCCATAATATAATCGAATTTTTCAAAATCCTCTCGTTTGAGACGGCGCGCAAAATTGCTATACTTAATTTTGTGTTTCTCGAGCACGCTCAGCGCGCGCTCATCTGGGCGGGCGCCCACGTGCCACGCCTCGATCGCAGCGCTATCCACATGCCATTCCGCCTGAAGACCATCCTTAACGATCATGTCATGCAGCACTGCCTCCGCTATGGGTGAGCGACATATGTTATCTAAGTGAATATATATAAATCAAATTATTTTATTTTATATTAATAAATTTGTTCAGTGACGAACCCACACAAACCATCAGAACATATTTTTTATTCATCTTACGCATCTCATTGTCCATGCTTTAAAATCGTTAGAATATACCTTTTATGTATTCAATTCGTAAGTTGTAATAGGTGAATAGAATTTTTTTTGTTATTCTGTTTTTTACTACATGAAATTTGACAGTAAACTTGAAAGTTGCTAAAAATTATATAATTTTATTAAAGGAATGACGAGCAGATAAATATGACTAGACTAAGCCAACAGCTTATCAAGATCAAATACATATCAGCACGCTATAGTCTAGAACAAGTTATATGCATAAATAGAATCTATTTTAATATATGATTCAGAAAGATACTGAGGGAGCTCCATTGCATATGTAGGATATATTCATTCACACATTTCCTTTTGTCTCTCCTCCTTCAAGTACTTGTAGCTCAAGTAAACATTCTCACACCCAATTCAATGTCTCTTTAAGTCTTTTCTATACCTTTTGCGAAACAGAAACTATTTTTAAAAGGAACCAAGTCAAGTGTTCAACTTTTCACATCTCGCACTTCCGGAACGGAAGTACAGATTCGACTGCCATTCGAATTGCGAATAAGTTGAGCCATTAACATTTAATTAAAGTTCGCTTGGCCAGTTACCTTAAGCATTTCCCTGGCCATAAGCTCAGTTTCGTAAAGTTGTTGCAACTGCCACCATGAATATGCAGTAGCAGCAGCAGACTCTGCCTCTGCTTCCCTTTCTCTCGCTGCCTTCCCTTTTACGCTCTGAGACCTGCAGCAGATGCACAAATTTTTAATGTCTTTTATGATGACGGGCGGTGTCCGCAACTTTCGGAACTCTCGAGTGGCTCGCGAGGGATAGGTGGGTGGGTGGCTGGTGGGGTTGCTTGGTTGGCTCGGGTCGAGTCGGGTCAAAGTGCAGCTGCGACTCAGGTCGAGTTTTGTGGTGGAAGATGCAAAGCAAGTTTTATGCAAATTACATATAACAACAAGATAAACAAATGCTAGACGTAAGTTTTATGTATATGTGTGTGTGTGTGTGTGGGGGGGGGGGGGGGGGGTCTGGGGGCGTTGCTTTGGCATCAAAGTGAGCTTGTCTTGTGGCAAATGTTACCATGCACTCGACGCATGCAAATTTTGCTAGCCAGGCCTTCACAACAATTGACAATTGTTCAAAATGCAAATGCATATGGAAATGCAGAGACATATGCAACAGCAACAACAACAACAGCATCAACAACGACAACATCTCATGCATATGCGTCGTGCGTTATGTTTCGAGGCGTTGACATTGTCGAGTCTGACAAAACGACGACATTTGCTGAGATAAGATAAACAGGCTGGCATTATCAACAGCCAGTGCAAATACGAGTGTACCGACAGCATTTTCAAGTGCAAATGAGGCCCGTAACTGTTATGAGATAAATGATAAAGCCATAAAAAGGAAAAACTAAACAATTAGAAATGAACAAATATGGTCGACGCGAGCGTCGTAGCCATTTTGCAAATAAAAAGCGGAAAAGCTGCGCTTGCCAGCAGCCAGACAACACACAGTCTTGCCAAAAGTCTATCTAACTGTCTGTCTATGCGTCTCTCTGTCTCTCTCTCCCTTACTCTCTATCTATCTGTATCTGTATCTTTATCTGCTCTGCCAGTCTATGTAACTGCCTGGCAGCTTTATCAAATATTTAGCGCCAGGCATTGTACATATTGTAAAATGTAAATACGAAACGGACGTCGAAGTGGTGGAGTGTATCTTTCATAGAGCATGTTTGTGTGTGTGTAAATACAAACTACCCTGCGATGCTCTTTAAAAAGGGAGTTATGACTGCGACTGGGCGAGGGTGTAGGTGTGTGAGACTGGGTGTGGGTGTGGGTGTGGGTGTGGCTGTGCGCTACGGTGCCAACGACCAACGATATACAAAAACAAAAACCAACGCAGCCAAAAAGCCGGCAACAACAAGCGCCAGCAACAGCACCAAATGTTGCTAGCAGCATGTTGCTAAGCAAGCATGTTCAGGTGCGGCTTCAGGGTTAATTTATGGAATTGAGAGTTTGTGTTATGATTAAATAATGAGCAGAACAAATTACTTAGATAAATAAAAATATAATTTAATATATATTCTTAGAAAAGAAAATATATGTTTTGTAATTTATTAATATCTATATTTAAAAAAGGCAACAATTATTTTGTATATAAAATAATATTTTTAGTTCAAATGATATTATTCCAGATATACTATATTTTCGTGTTATATTCAATAATCGGAAAAGTCATATTAAAAGTTTCTAATTTATTATATAATATTCTTGATTTCCTATAATTTTCTGTAACATATTCAATTAGTACCACAATAATATCTGCAGCTATAATAAACCACTTATATAAAAACAATACAATATGCCATAAATATGTCAACCCCTAAAAATATTCGCCAGAAATGCCGTCAACATGTGTTGTAAATCCTAATGACACACACATCTGGGCGCAGTGCAGGCGGCCAAGTTCGGCCCTGTGCTGGCCTAGCGCACAGCAGTGCATGTGTCTGCTTGCATTTATCTCGATTCGGCATGTTATGTTGCGACGCTAGCAGCAGCTGCGACTGAGACTGCGACTGTGACGGCGACGGCGACGGCGACTGCGGCAGCGCGACAGCGTTAACAGAAACTTGTTTTCAACGTAGTTGGGTTTAGTTTACTTTGAGACGGCGACGCAGGTGGACGTGTGCGCTCGAGAGACCCGGCTAAAGCGAATGTGAATGAGACGCGTCGCAGACGAACGAACGAAACGTAGCGCGTTTTTAAAAATACAAACACGCACGCACACACACACACACACACACATACAAATAAACAAATAAGCGGCAGCAACAACAACAGCAAGTGAAGCAGCATTCGGTTTTTATGACGCGGCGGTACGCGTCAGGTAGTTTCTTCCGCGGCTTCGATATTATTATTATTGTTGTTGTTTTTTTCTCGTGCATTTGTCCAACCGAAAATCAAGCAGCGTGTAAATGCTGTTAACAGGTACAAACTACGCGCTCTGTACTTAGATAAACAGATAAACAAAGTTCGACTTGTGTGTGCCGCGCGATTCCAACTAACCGAAAAGTGAAGAGTGCAAAAAGAATGGAAATAGAATAGAAAAATAAAAAGTAAATAATATACGAGCAATATCGAAAACGACTAACGGATACCCTTTCGCGTGGATTACTCATCCGTGGCAAAGGAGCAACGACCAATAGCGACATTTTCACTGTCGCGTTTTCACCGCCTTACACCAGCATTCGCCATCTCTCTCGCACCGTCGCTCTAGCTCCATACGAAATCAAAACCAGTATCTGAGCCAATGTATCTGTAAGATACAACGCCAGCTCCCAGCGCATATTGGAATTTACTTAAAGCGTATGCGACGCACGCACACACACAGAGAGACACGCACAACAGAGCCCAGCTCTTGTCTATTGGATTTGTACTTGTTTCTGTAGGTAAGTGTAGATCGCACTAGCGGCGCCCCTTTTCCATGGAAATACACACTGAGTGTATAAGTGTGTTTTTCCACCCTCGATCGCCTGACTAATGTAGCCTGACCTGAGCTGGCTTGCTGAGCTACCTGTACGCGCTCAGACTGACCCCGACCTGTTCGCTTTCCCATTAACAGTAGTGGAAAACCGATTTCACTGCATTATATTGAAATGCTATTTATAAACTTTATGATCGTCAGCTCTGCGCACGACCCCCTCAGCTCTGCTGTTCAGTTGAGCTCCGCTTGGCTCCAGGTATCCAGGCCTGGCCTTATGCTTTGTATGCGTATGTTAGCCACAGACAAGCCAAGACCACAAGGCAAGGCAAGGCTGAAGCCGGTTTTTAGCCTGGGCCAACAACAACAACAACAACAACAACAACAACAACAACAACAGTAACAGCAACAGCAACATCAATTCAATTTCTACTCGCTGAGTGAGTTTTGCTGCTGATGAAGAACCTCAGCCGCAGTCGCAGTCGCAGTCACAGTCGCAGCCGTAGCGGCAGCTTCAGCCTCATTGGTGGAGCATCGACTCGTCTGCTGCTTCTTCTTCGCATCTTTTGTAGCATCTTTTTTTTTCTCCATCTCAAGCAGGTTTTCTGTGCTGTTTTCTTCAGCTTTTCGTTTTCGTTTTTTATTGCTTACATATTTTGTTGGCCAAGATTTTAAACTGATTCTTCATCGAATTCTTGTCTTATTTCTTTTTTCGCCTGTCAATCTTTATGCTTTTTTTTTTTTTTTTTTTTTTTTTTTTTTTTGATTTGGCCAAGAGGCTGGCTTGGCCTTATTAACACAGTTTGTGCTGATTCATATTCAGCATTTTGGAATATATTTTAATATTTGTATTTGCTGCCAGACAGTCGTGTTTTTTTTTCAGGGCGCAAACCACACCCAGTAAAAAAATTAATAATAAAAAAAAAAAACAGACAAAAAAAAACTTTAGCTAAAAATGTTCATTAAGCGCTCTTTGAGTCATTGTTCAACAATGTGGCAGGCCAGGCCAGGCCAGATTATGGCCGGAACCAAACAATGCAAAATCAAAATGCAAAACTTGTTGCTAAACAACAACAACAACAACAAGACGAGCAACAATTGCTGGTCAACAACAACAAACAATAAACTTCAGTTAGCCGCTAAAAAAATGCTTTTTATACACTTGCAGAGGCAGAGTATTGGCATTTCAGCATGACTCTTGTCACTATTTGTTTATCAAGTGATATATCAATAATATGTGTTTATATTGCTATATTAACGATTGCTTTTAAATATTTGTATATATAAGAGTTTCTTGTATATTAAAATAAAAAAATATATATAACGATCTCTTATTTAATTTAAATTTATTCTATATAATGGTTTCTTATTTTGCATAAATTGATAATGCTTGACAGAAATTGGAATAGGCCTAACCCTTCTAGTTAATCACGTGAGCTATGCCAAAAGTTAAATTAATTTATGGACCATTTCTATATACTTCAAGATATTCATAGTAACAAAATATTACCATTGTTTGTGAAAGATGAAAAAAGAACATGAGATAAGAAGATAAAAAATATATATATGTATGTGATACACATATGATATAGTGCTCAGATATACATATATGGTATATAAACTGTTGATTGTTTATCAGTTCTTAAGTCCAAGCTCCCATTCCCATAACATTCATCTTCATATCTACATAGCTTGCATTTGAAGCTCTTAAAAGAATGAAAAATAAAGTTAAAGTCATCTAAACAATAAAATTTCAAATAAATTGAACTGGGCTTTGGCTCATTTAACATCATCAATAGATCTTCAACCGACTTTTGTCTATTGTATTATGATCCATTGTTTACACTCTAAGAGCATTTAGTATTCATCAAAATCTTGAAATATTTTGTATCTCGTTAAGAGTTGTTTGGCTGCCATGTGCCCAGCCCGTCCAGGTGAGCGGCATTAGTTATTGCTGCTGCTGCTTTGGGCATGTGAAGTAGAAGCCAATAAAAGTTGCAAACAGCCAAAGCAAAATGTTAGCATAGCTCAGCAAGAGACTCAACTACCAAATGGCAGCTGGCCACTGGCAACTGTGTCAGCAGTCGCTGCGTATTAAGCACACGGCTTAAGATTGACCCAGACTTGGGAGACTTGACCAAGTGCGCAAAGATGTCCAATTACAGCTGACAGGCGGCGGCATAGCATTAACCAGCTAATCATGTGGGAAACTTAATTAAGGCGGCGCAGCAGAAGTAGTAGCAGCTGCTGCTTAGCCAATTAAAGCCACACAAAAATACAAAGATAATAGTATTTATGACACTTTCGCTCGGCGCAGCTTTAGAAAGAGATTCAAACTTCAGTTGCTAGACTCATAATTTTTTTTAGCAAGCTGTCGCTTATTTTATTCGCATGCTTGAATGTTGACCGTTTGAGTTGAGTGTATTAAAGTATGTCTACGTGTCTGTCTGTCTCTGTCTGTCTGCTTGTCTGCCTATCTGTCTGTTTGTGCGAATGGAGTTTGCTTTAGGTGTGGCAGGCAACCCAGCTAGACCTCCTCCTGGCTACGGCGTACACAACGCGCTACTTTGCGCTTGAATTCGGGATGATCTTCGCGCCATTCCTTGGCGGCGTCCACATTGGCCGCTGACTCGTCATTGGGATCGGTCAGCATGGAGATGACAGATAGCAAGATCGTCTCCACAGTGTGTACGGGCAGCCAGCGTTCCTCGGCCTTCTCGTAGCCCCATTTATCATCGCCGGGCTCATGCAGTATGGAGATGCAGACATCGCCGTTCTTCTCAATATTCGGATGCCAGATCTCGGTGACGAATTTCATGCGTGGCGGCCGCAATGGGTACTCCTTGGGAAAGATAAGATGAGCCTTAAAGCAACCGCCCTCGTACAGAGTGTCTGGCGGGCCAATGATAACCACTTCCCACTTGAAGATGTCCTCATCGTTGATCAGGCCGGCAGAGAAGCCTTCGACGGGGTTGCGATGCAGCTCAGCGAGCTGCCGTTTGAGCAGTAGCGATGCTTGCAGTTCAGACATGTCACTGGCTATAAGATCGTTATAGATCGATTGTAATTGGAATAGTATTAATGATCATATATGGAGTTTGCCCTTTATCGGGCATTATTGTTCGTGTTGTTGACTTCTTTGGCGCTACTTACTGGAATTTTGTTCAAAAATTTCGATACGTTGCTTCAGTTATAATTTCTTTTTTTTTTCGGAATTTTTGTAGACTTTTTTACTGTGCTGAACTACGCTGTATGTTACGGCCAACAAACATTGACAATTCTGACCCAGCGCCTACAACTAGTTGAATTTACTTTTTACTAATTTTTTTTTTAAGTGTCGACAGTTTCCACAAGGGACACTTTTGTTGGGTGAAAGAAAGCAACAGCTAGCTGGATGAGTGTGGAAGATATGTAAGGAGGTGGGGGTGTTAGAAGTAAAAGTAGAGTAGAGACTTATGGATGCTATGATTCCTCAGCCCTTAGCCAACCTATCATAAAATTAGTTATTGCTCGATTTTTATATATACATTATATATTTCATACATACATAAAAATACAGAATTTACAGAAATTTCCAAAGTCTTAGGATTTAAATATTAATTCTATCTTTATTATTATATTTTATAATATATTTTTAAATTTACATTTTATATTTTACATTTTATATAGTAAGAACTATAAAAATTGATTTGCTCCATGATTCTTTATCCTCTATCTTTCTCTCTCTGTCACTCTCTTTCATATATGTCACAAGTAGTTAAAATTGTCCTCTCTCTCTCTCTCTCTCTCTCTCTCTATCTAACTATTTATCCATCTCTCTCTTTCTCTGTCTCTCCCTCCCTCTCTCTTTCCATCTTTCTAACTTTCTCTCCTTTCTTCTTTATATATGCTGCAAATTATCAATGTTGCTCTCTCCCCCTCTATCTCTCTCTCTCTCTCAAAAGGTTCTACATAATCACTCAATTACTCAACCCACTTCTATAATGTTATGGCTTATCTTGAAACAGCTTTTCTCTTATATAAGTTAAGATAAATTGTCATCTCGTGTTACTTGTCTTGGCTAAGAGCCTGTATTAAGCCATCTAGCATTAGATTACTAAGTTGCTGCAGTTTGTCGCTAATGGTTTTGCCTTAGAGCCTTTTGCAATGCTTTCGACTGCTCTGGCCAACAGTCACAAACATACATATATTATCTCTTGAGTCGCAGACAAAAACCGCATGATTGCAATTCATATTTCTTTTTTTGTATTATTCTATGCAACTGCTATTCGCGTATTTTGAGTTATGAATGCTGCCACACATTGTTGCAACTGCCTTTTGGGCTTGCTGTAATTGCGCACAATTGTTGGCAAAGCACACACACACACACACACATACGGACAGTTAGGCACGTACTCATATGCCACATTTGTGTATCTCGCATTCTCATGCTTTTCACACACTCGCAGGCATAATTTTGTTTTTTTTTTTGCCAGTTGCATTTTTGAATTTGCCGCAAGGGAACCACACGTCGCGCCTCCTGCTCAGTATCGCTAACTGAAATTATGTTGCCGCAAATGTGTGAATTGCTAATGTGTTAGTTTGGTTGTTCAGTTGTTTGTTTTGCTTTTATTCAGCCAGTTCTGCCAGTTGGGCCGTTTTCATGCACAATTTCCATTGCCGGTTTTTCAAGTTTTTCATGTTGCAATTTTCACCAAATTCCATCAAAGTGTTTGCGTGTGTGTGTGCTTGAGTAGTTTTATTAATATTTACCTGCCAACAACAACAGCAACGACATGTGTGTGCCCCACAGCAGCACAGTCAGAGCTGAGAACTATTCAAGTCTATAAGAACTTTTTAGCTTTTTTTTTTCTGGCTGCAGCAAAACAGCCGTTAAACATGTTTGGCCACAGCACAAGACTGACAGCTGTTGTTGCTATTGCTGCTGCTGCTGCTGCTGCTGCTGATCTTGGCGACCCGTGGCATGCCCATTTAAGTGGCAGCAAATGCAGTTGCATGTCGCACAGCGCTTGGCACAAGCCAACAACAACAAATGTATAAACAATGTGCGAGCGAACTCGAATTTCCATTTCGTTGAAGTGTCGCGCGACCCAATGATAAAATGTCGCCCACATTCAGTTTAATTAATTTTCATATAATCAACGCACACTGGCATTGGTTGCCATGGCAATTGTTTTTGGTGGGCGTGTCGCCTGCGACAATTGCATTTCCGGCATCACGCAAACTTCTACCGGTCTCTGTCGGCCCACGCTCTTGAAAACTCTTCAATTGCTCGACTATTGCATTGGTCGCTTTTGAGTTGCTGTTATACATATACATATAAACATTTGTTTTTTTTTTTTTTTTTTTTTTTTGGAACTGAGCAGGTGCTCCTTCATTCAGTCGTCGCCGTTGGGTGCTCACGCTGCGTGCCTCAAACTGCCAGCTCATGTTGTTGGACTCATCGGGCAGCTGTCGGCGTCGATCAGTACGAATCGATTGTGCTCACTCGCTCTGCCTCTCTCTTTCTCTCTCTCGCTCACTGTACCTTCCTTTCTTTCGTTGAGCAAATTGGTGGTGGGTCAGGCATTTCTTTTGTAATGCACTTGTGCCAGGAACTACCTGTTCTTGCTAAGCTTACATCATTTAAAATTTTGAATAAAAAATAATATGATCATTAATGACAGCTGTTCTCCATTTACTTGTATAGCTGCAGGCGCCTCTCTTTGTGCTTCTCATGTGTATGACTAGCAAAAATGTTGACATAGCGACAGCAGCTTTTAATTTGCTGATCATTTGAACGTCTTTCCTCGCATTTCTTATAATGTCGACCTAAATACCTTTCTTGAATAATAGCTGAGTTGCGAATTAGACCCTTTGCGTCTCTCATACATGATAGCCATTTGATATAATGTGTTTTATTATATTTGCTCGCCCTGGCGCCGCTCTTTGCGCTTCTCATACAGTCGACTTCAACGCGACAGCTCAGTTGCAATCTAATATAAGCTTGCCGCTTTAGTGTCCTCTCTTTGCGCTTCTCATAAATTGAAACCTAAACAAGTGACCATTTAAATGGGGCTCCCTTATTGGATCTATGAGTTACGTACTCATTTTTTCAGTGCACTTTTATGCTGGCCGCGCACAAAAGTTTTCCATAATTTATTGTATTTTCTTTCGACTGCTGCTGCTGCTGGCGGTGCTTCATAACGGCATAAAGCTCCAAAGTAAAAATGCGAAAGAAATGGAGAGAGAACGCTGAGCTGAGGAAAAACTAAACTAAAATCGCACAAAACGATAAAAGGAAAATGCAACACGAAACCTTTTCCACGTGCATATTTCTATAAATATATATATATATATTTTTTTTTGCTCTCCTTCGCTTTTTTCTGCTTCTTCTTAATGTGTTTTATGCGTTTTGCAATTTTTATAATTGAGTTGGCAGTTGAGAGCGTTGAAGGGGGCCAGGGCAGGAGTTTGGCTAGAGCGATAAAGTGCACTACATAAATATATATATATATGTATATATAGAGCTGGCATCAAGTGGAAGAGGGAGTGCCAAAGTTGTCTGGTTCTGGTTCTAGATTTTGTGGCTGAAGTTGCAGTTGCAGTTGCAGTTGCAATTGCATTCACAGCAGACGCGCTGCAGTTGAAGTGTGCGCGCTCATGTGCACTGAATTGCGAACGAACAAAAAATTCTCCACTGAAATGCGATATTGTATATATATATATAAACTACATAAACATATATATATATATATATAACTGAAGTGAGTACATTATATGCCGCAATTGACAGCAATAGAAAGTTGTTGGAAATTTGATAAGCTGCTCTCTACGACTCTGCAACACTTCCAAGGTAGACTGATTTTTATGATTGATATTTTTGCTAAACTAAACTTGGGTCACGTTTATCATAACTCCCCATAAGTGATTAGATAATATTTTGAGTAGCATATAAAATGCTTGCTTACCTAAGCGAAGTCTTACGTAGCTCAGGTTTACTTAATTTGCGTGGCATTTGTTGATGATCGTTTGCAAGCTCATTGCTCTCAGGGCCTGTATTCAAGTATATTCAGTTAAATTTTTACTGAGCTACGAGGCACTTGACTAGATTTAACTTAACAAGCGCCTCGGCTTAAGCATTTTTTGTTTAGTTTTTCATAATGCAAAAGTTTTGTTTTTATTTTTAATTAAAAATTACAAATTTAAGTTTTCATTTAAATGAAGACACTCTAGCTGACATTATTTTAGTTTTATTTCTAATTTTTTCACATTTCATAATATTTTTTAAAAAATCTAACGAAAGGCTTTTGGCTTGCAGCTGCATTGAAATTGCAATTGCAGTCAGAGAGATCTAGCTTTAGTTGCACACACAAAAAGGCAGCATCATCATCAGCTCCATCATCACCATCACCATCACCATCATCGTCATCTACAGTGTGGTCCCTAATGAATGCTTCCGTCAACTTTTGCTCCAGTTGTGCTCGCTGGCTCGCGTTTTTTGTTGTTGTTATTTTGTTCCTCTTTATTCAACTGGACCGCGTTTAAAAACGCATTTAGTTTTTCACGCCAGCGATTTAAAGCGATTTGCTTATGGCTTGGCTGGGTTAATAACTCAATTTGTCCTTTAACGGATTTGGCTGTTGGCTAAACCTAATTGAGGTAAGACCGCTCCACACGCATTGCATAAGTGCTGTCGACTCAAAGAAACCCATTGGGCGACGCTGTCTGCTCACTGGTAGCCCCAAATGGGCCGTTAGACAGCGTGCTTAAAGTTCATTTACTTTTCGAAGAAAAGCCCTAGAGAAAAACCCGGAAAGTACATCGCACTGAAAATGAGCCAAGCGCAAAATGTCATTTATAGTTTCTTTTATTTCTTTGTTTCTTTTGCTCTGTTTGTTTTTGGTTTTTTAGTTTTTTTTTTTTTTTTTTTTTTTTTTTTTTTTTTTTTTTTTTTTTTTTTTTTATTCTGTTTTCATATTTTGTCAGATCATTTCATTTTGAAAACGCTTCGTTTGTCGTTTTGTTGTCTAGTGCTTTTTCATACAGGCGAGCTCGAAAAATCCAAGCTTGGCCTAAAAAGTGCTTATTAAATTTAATGACAGCACGTTTGCTTGCGAAAAGCGTTTCGACTTCACTTTATTTTTTTTTTTCCTGAACCTAAACTTATAGCTCTTTTTTTATATATATTTTTTCACGTTTTATTGTGGGCCGCAGCGCATTGGGAGCAGAGGCCATAATGGCACAGACTTCACATTTAATTACGTGGCACGGCTTTTCATTGAGCCGGAGACCCTCCAAATGAACGCATCATTCACGAAATTGTTGCACAGCTTTAGCTGTAATTGTTGCTAATTTAATGCTTTTCTCAAATTTGTAACGTTTTGAGTGTAGTTTCTTGGTTTATTTTTTGGTGGGTACAATGTGAATTACACTCGACGTAAAGTGAAACCGGACATTAAATATAATTGATATAATTGATAGAAAATGTTGTTATAATTATTTTCAACTATTTTTAGACGTATTCAATTAAAAAAAAAAAAAATGTATATAATACAATGGGTATTATTAATTTACACGTGTACAGCAATATCTTTTTCGAGCATTAAATATAATTGATTGAAAAATATTTTTGTAAGTCTTTTGTAAGAATTTTAAATTGCTTGAAAATATTTCTCTGTTAGTTTCTAATAATAAAAAAATCTTGTTTATATAATAATCTTATATTAATATAATATATATATAAAAAAATCTCTCTGGTTTATCTAGAAACTATTATAATTATAACCTTATATTGATATATACTCTGTATCAATATCTTTTCCATTTTCTACTTAGCTTCAACTTGTTTTCCGTAACTACTCAACTCTGGTTTTGCTTTTGCAATTTCTCTATGATTTTTCACATAATTTTCCTTATAATTTAAATTTTAATATTATGATATTATGATATTTCAAATGTGGAAATGTTTCTTAAAAATATTACCAGATTTTACAATACAACATTTTATACTCTAACTATTATAGTTCTCGAGCTAAATAGTGATCCATGACACTTTCGAGTCTATTACCCACTTTTACCTGTTAGCTGCTCAAAACTATCTGAAATAAGCTCACAGATTTAGCCAATTAGTCTACAGGAAATTCGCTAATAGCTGAGCCAACTTTCAGTTAAATCTTGGCTCACTTCAAAGTGTCGTCGACTGCAGTTTTGTATAAATTAGCCTCTCATAATTGTGAGCAACAATGGCGCATGGTGCTTGCCACAGTTAGTAGGCAGTGAAAGTAATTTAAAAATTTAAATTAATGCGCTCAGCAGCAGCAACAACAAGCAACAGGGCCTTTTGCACATTTAGACCTCGAGGGGTTATGTGCCGGTAATTTGCAATTTCCCTGCAAAATGGAAAAGAAAGAAAGGAAACCGCGAAGACCCAGTCAAAGATGTGGCTGACTTGGTTATTATTCAACTATTCAACTGGTTTCTTAGTATGCCAGAGATGCATTACACTCGGACGGATGCCCTCTCTATGGTTGGGGTTTCTGAATTTGTTTATTTATTATTATTTTTTTTTTATGGAGCGCGCTCGTTGAACTTCAAATTGCGCGAGCAACGAAATAAACAACAACAAAAAGTGAAATTCACTTTCAGTACAGTGTTCACTGGCAGTTAATGAACTGCAGCCGCAGAGGCAGCAGCAGGAAGTGGACGATGTAACATTAGCACAGTGGTGTCTATTAAGCAAAAACTATGCTAATTTCTAAAGTTAGTTTCCCAGCTTTATGAAATGAATTCATTTCACGGAAGATCTCGAGGGGTCGTCCATGCTCATGAGTAGCTGTCAAGATTTGTTTGCGTGCCCACAAATTGTTGTCTTTTTATTCACACAATTACAGAAAGGCAGACAAATGGACAGACAGTTGGCATTTGCATTTTCATTTCTTTTTGAGTTTCCCCTCTATCTCTGTCTCTCTGTCTAACACCTGTTAACAATTAAGGAACGATACCTTGAGTTCTGCATTGCAGTTGCCTGCCCAACCCTTGGATAACCTGGCTAATTAACTTTCTTTAGACATTCGGTAGACGAAGGCAAACATCGTCTTAGTTTCGTTTTGTCCAATTAGCATTTTCCAAATAAAACGCCAAGTGGACAATGTTGTAGATCGTCGTGCAAAGACACAAATGAAGCAACTTCTTTGATCATAAATTATTCAAGACCTGTGCGGCCGTTGCCTTTGTTTGTTTTCCATGTGACGGCACCTAAAACTAAGCCCTGTGGGAATGTCTCGATGTAGTCATAAAAATAACAGTTGAACGGAACGGAAATCAACACTAAGCCGTGGCCCTTGCAGCACTATTCACGAGGCGCCCATTCGAGTGGCATCTTGTTGTGTAAACATTGACTTTGTATCTTTTGGTAAGACAAACGTTATAGAGTTCAGAGCTTTTGAAGATGTTGAGATTGAAGCCGAAATTGAGCTAAAGCTGTCAGGTGCGATCCCATGTTTATGTTGGCCCGAATACTCATCAAATTTTGGCATTAAATTGGGTTAATACGCGATTTAGTTAGAAACCTCAAGAAAAAGAAACGAGCTAGAGCTGGCAATTGTGATTCTTAACTAGAATTTCATTTAAAGCAACAGGAAGTCTGTGCTTGAAGTGAATTTAACTAGATCGAGCCACTAATTCTTATCGATTTTTCTTATTAGCTTAACCTGCATTTCCTGCCCCTGGGCTATGGCGCTGCTCTCATTTACTATTCGCGCCACTCGCTACTTGCCACTTGCAACTTGTTGAAACGAGAGTAAAATGTGCCAATTTTGTACATGTTGTAAATACAATTTATATGGATCCAAAGAACAGGCAAACAAGAGACACGGCCACTTCATCACGCAGCGCTGGCCAAGCGTGAGGCGGCCGCAGTTGCATGCGTGTCTTCTACTTCTTAAGTTACCCTAAGCAAGGGGAAAGTTCTTAACAGGGTATATGTGGGGTATGTGAATTTATTGAAGAGAGTGTCTAGATTAACTCTGTCAACATATCTTCAACCCTCTATGCCTCATCAAATATTTGACTGGCTTTTAGGCTCAGCCAGCTGAAAACATTCGATTTGATAAAAAATCAACTTTTATATATACTTGAGTATTTTTTCATTATTTATATTATTTTATTATTTGCATTACTTGCTGAAATAATATACAGTTCAATTTTAATTTATTTTAAAAAAGAACAAAACGTTTTAAAATTCCAAAAAGTTGCACAACTTAGAAATTTTTTGGCAACTAAAATAAATGAATAAAAATAAAATAAAATATTTTTGAAAACTTTTGCTTAAATAGGTCGTCAAAAATGTTAATATATCTTTGTCTCTATATATATATTTCAACCGTTCTCTCAATCTTTTTCTTTTCTTGAGGTTCTGAGAGCTGAATAGACACCATTGTTAAGCTTTAAGCTTCCTGTCAACTTCTAGCTGGATTATCTAGCTTACTAAGTTGTCTCGCATATATCAAAGATTATAAGATTACAGAGAATATATTTCATATTTTCACTTTATATATCTACTGGCTGACAGCTTTAACTTCTTTGGCCACATTTAAGCAGCAATATAATATATATAAGCCTCGGCAGCTTTTTATACTGTAGAAAGTATTTTCGACATCTACAGCATATCTGCTAGTCAGGCATTCTTGCGTATTGAACTTGTACGTGTTTTAGTTATTATTCTTGTTGCTGCGAGTGCAACAAAGCGGCAACAGACGGCTGCGAGCACCATCCGTTCAGCTCGTTCCAGTCGCGGCTGCATCTATTGTTCTGGCTGCTCGTGCTTGTGCCAGATTAATGCGCCGATTCTCAGACAACCAGCCAGCCAGCCAGCCAGCCAGCCAGCCAGGCAGCCAGCCAGCAAGGCAGGCAAACTCGGGCGAGGCAGCAGCTGGCCCACAGGTTTCGATTTCAATGTAAGGCGGATGTTCGGTTTAATTGCGAATATGGTCATTTATAATTCATAGAGCGGCGCATGAGCCCTCCGCATTCTCGGCACACAACATAAAGGCATCTCAGGTTGCCGACAAATGCCGTTGAACTTGAGGGTTAGCCTTTGAGGCTGAGCGCACTCGATGAAAATCAATCGCTTGGTCAATCGAAATTGAAAGGCATCATCGTCTTGTTAACGGTTCAGTGGCCGCAATTGCCATTGCCATTGCACTTGACACTGCAACCGTAATGCTATTGGCGTTTCGCAGCTGGATGGATTACTTATTGCTGCTGGCTGGCCAATTGAATGGGACACTGAGGCGAGCGCGTTTACTTTCACTGCAGCTGCAGCGGGCCAACACGTCGTATGCTTGATCGAAAGCGCGAAGCCAAAGTTTAATTGAATCTGTTCGGACAACAATATAGGCACACCGAGAGAGAGAGAGAGAGAGAGGTAGAATGTGAAAGAGAGAGGGAGACAGACATACACTCAGGCATACGCAGTGGCTACTTGTAATTGCCAACTTTCAAACTTGGCCATTTCTTTAAGCCATTTGAAAGTTATTGAACAACAGTTTGTAACTTTGCCAAAACAAAACTCAGTTAACTAAATGAAAGTTTGGCATTTACAAATATTTTTTGGGTTATTTATTTAATTAAATTTTATTGTCGAAGAAAAAGAAAAGCAAGGAAATGAGAATCCTTTTTGAGATATTTTGTAATATGTATTAAATTATATTTTATTATACAAATTATACATTTAATGGTCAAGAATATATTCATTTGAAAGTTTCCTGTCAACTCAACCCTTTCACTGATCCAGTTATTTACAGGGTATTTAAAAGTTTGTTTTGTTTGCTTGTTGACTTCGTCGCAGCTGCGACAAAATCAATAAGAAACGCACCTAAGCCACGCACGACAGTCGTGTCTCTCCAAATTGAGGGCGTGGCATGCTGGCATGCTGGCTCTGTTGTCGCCATAAAATTGGGTCAACAAAAAATGTGTACAATTATGTGGTGTTGCGCGACGCCCATAAAATGCAGCTCTATCGACCAGGTCGAAAGTATTTTTTTTTTTTTTTTTTTTTGGGCTTTAAGCGAGCGAAAACAAAACTCGTTTGATGTAACTGAGATTTGGGTGCCGCTTGCAACACAGCTAACAACGGGTTTTCGAGCCCCCAACAACATGAACCCTTGAGCACATATGAGAATGCCATGCACACACACACACACACACACACATATATGTATTCAATTGGTATTGGTGTGTGTCGCAGTGACTTTCCCATTTGCGGAGATTTTCATTTTCACATTTCACATTGGGATATTTCAATATGTAAACGAACGAAATTCGTCTCGTTTGGTTTGCATAGCACCAAATGGGATTTGAGCTTATGAATATTGACAGACACACACACACACACACAGAGACTACTCCTTCCCTTATAGCAAATATTGTGGTCCCTCTGCTCTCTCCTATCTCTTTCTATTTATATATGTATATGTATATGTCTATGTCTATATTGTGCGTGGCTTTGGGTCTGCTGCCATGACAAATTATTGCTGCAATTGCAGGCGCGCAAGTTTGATCGATTTGTTGCAGTTACAAGTCCACAGCTCCACTGCGCTCTGCGCTGCCCTCCGCCCTTTGGCTTTCAACAAATTGTAACTGTTGCGGTTAGTTTGCCCTTCGACCCGTTGCAACGCTCCAATGGGCACACATAAAGCTGGGGGGGCAGGGCGTGTCGCTTGGTTAAATCTCGGAAGCATTTCGTGTGAGGGGGGAAATGTCGCTCGTCGCTTTTCATTATTAAGTTGTCTCTGTCTGTGTGTGTGTGTGTGTCTGTTATTTGATTTGAGCAACAGCATTGAACTGAGCTGACACATCTATCGATGGCCCTCTGCATCCGATTGCCCCAGATTTTGTAGGCGAGTGTTGATATTTTTTTTTTGAAATGTGTTATTGTCGCTTATCAGCTTTGGCATAGTTTTCATCGCGCATTGATAATGGCTGTATGCACATCGCATGTTGCAACAAGCTCTGACAGCAATGTGCTGCAGATTGCTAAATAGCTAAATGGCTAAAAGAGCAACAGCAACATCCAGTCAGCCAGCTGCTGTTGCTGCTGCTGTTGCCCAATTTGTTAGCCAAATTGCTGGCAATTCTAGCTGGCGCCGCTACCCACTGAAGTGGGTGTCCGTGCTCGTATCCCCCGTCCGCAGATCGCATGACAAATGACTGCCACAACAAGTGGCAGCCACTTCAGATGCCCTCTCAATTCCACTTGGATTTTTATCTAGCTGCACTGCTTGTGTTCATCCGCTTTTACTTTTTAAGTAGCAATGTTTTCTCAGCTATTAAGCAATGCATTTTCTTTTTCTTATACCCTATGATAGAGCAAGTTAACTGATTGGCCATAGTTGTAGGTATAAGTTAGTGAAATTACAGAAGAAGTTAGAAGCTTAGTTGGTAATTTTGAATTGGACATACCCTGTAATCGTTGACCATTGCTAACAGATTGAGAACGTAGCTACCTTAGTTTATCGATCAAAGCTAGTTTATAAGAATGTTTATTCTATATATTTTATATTGAATTGTAAAGCTTTAGCTGCTTTTTCAAATTGTACAATTTATATACCTTATCTCTCATAGCTGTTGATGTAATTCAATGTAACATGCATAAGCATTAAAGTAGCTAACATGGATCAAAGCTGTTCTACTGTAAGATAACATAATGTGAAGAGGCTGTAATAGATATGCAATTTGTTAAATGTTGAGTCAAAATGTTGAGAGCAAAATAATAATCAGACCATGAATATCATCAACTTTGAAGCCAAAAAGTTATTCATGCTTAGAATTTTTAATAAGTTAAAGCTTTAATAATTTATTAGCTAATGTAGAGTCGACTGTAAAGCCTTTATCACTTTGGCATAAAGGTCACGAATGCTATGGCATTTAGTTCATATTATATAATATATATATAATATATAATGATATAATGTTATATAATATATAATGATTTCACCATTGAAAAACTCTGTAATAACAATTCTAGAGCATAGGCTAGCCCATCATTCCTTGTAAACTCATTCAACTGCAGCTGTGCAAAGTTTTTGTATAAAATTTGGACTTTTATTGCATTTTCTTTGGGGATTTGGCCCGATGATTTGTCACTGGCATTTGGTGAGCTTCATTTACTGCAGTGCAACGTGATTTTGGTGACTTTCGAGTATTTAAGAGACAGAGAAAGAGAATGGAGAGCAGAGAGAGAGAGAGAGAGGGAGTAAATTAGTGTCTGGCAGAGGAAAAATGCTGATTACTAGCGAAAAATAATGGCTTATTATAAAGTTGTTATTTTACTGCAGCAGTTGTTGCTGTTTTCGACATTAGCGTAACTCAAAGCTGGGACAAAATGTGCTGATCAAGCATTAAGTGGCTTAATGAAGCGTGGCGCATGAATATAACGACCTGCTCTGAGAAACTGTTGACTCAGTGCGATTAGAGTAACTTGGCCAGTGCCGTAGACTGGTTTAGCCCCTCACCAAGTAAGCCCCTGCTCACCCAGACCAAATAAATTGCGACACTTCAGTTGCACGAACTGCGCGACGATCGTTAAAATCGATCAGCGGATCGAACCGAAACCCGGCTGCAGGTGCAAAGCCAACTAGATTGTGCAAGAGCTGACGATGCAAAAGAGAGAGAAAAAAAGAAAAAAATGTACATATAAAAATAAAACTAGTCAAGGCAACAAAATACATTGAGCTAGATCGTGGCTGGGACGTCAAATGCCAGCGCATTATGTATGCGCCACGTTGTCCGCTCATTGAAATGGAAAGCGAACGGCTAATGGCACAGCATGCGACACATTCGCAAAATTCTAAACGAAAATACAAAAACCAACCTAATTGCAAATGCAAAAAAATTCTATAAAACAAAAAGAACTGCGACAACAACTATAAATCTACAACTGTTCGCTTGGCACTCGACGGCGCGACCAAGTTGCCGGCATTTTGCGAGTGTTACGCGACTTTGAGCGCTCTAATTGTGCGCTTGTTTAGTTTATATACGCATACACTGCATAAAGCAACAACAAGAGCAACAACTGGTGTAGCAGTAGCAACACAACACAGATAGCAACAACAGAGGGCGACATGCAACAGCGCACAGGCGTTGAACGTTTAGCTGATGAAAAAAAAAAAACAGGGTATAACGAAAGATAGGAAAACTAGGGAGAGACGAATTTCAAATGCTCTAAAATGCTTAATTCATATTTGCAATAGTTCTATCACTGATTTGCTTGATATAGTATAGAGTATTTAGTATCAAATATCTAATGTCAGATTTATTATCTAGTATCTGGTATATCTAATAGTATTCGGCATTTGATGCGTTGAATATAAATAAAAGTCGAGAAGCTATTATATTGTATTTGAAATCTTGTATCTAATCTCTAGTATCTGAAATATTGCCATTAATATGTTTAGTATCTGGTTTTTAGTATTTAATAGTTAGTATATTATATTCAGTATTAAATATTTAATATCTTGGATTCTAGTACTCAATATTTTTTTTATTATTTAGTATGTAAATTAACATTTCTTAGCTTGCAGCGAGAAGTATTAGTATTTAATTTGTATTTTGTATCTAATATTTACTATATCTTCTTTAGTATTTAGTATTTAGTATTTATTCTCTGGTAGTTATAAAATATACTATAACCTATATCTAGTATTTAATATTTTCTATCAAGCATTTTATATTTGTTATTCAGTTTCTGCTATTTAATATTATTCAAGTCGTCAATGAATCAATGCCAAAATACTTTATCAGTCATAAATTTCTTTTGATTTCTAACTCAATTGCAATAATAAATTCAAGATTTCGATTTGTATTTATCGAAATTCCTGTTCTTCTATAAGCAAGAATTTCTATATAATTTATAATAGATTTTATTAAAGAACATCTGCATTATATTGATTCAATATTCAGAACATATGTGTAAATAGCAAATGAGATCATGGTTTAAATTGCAAACCAACTGAAACGACTACAAATACAGATATGTATATACATATATATATAGTGATATGAAACTAAAGAGTAAATAAGTCATTTCCTATTATTAAACACAGAGCAAACAATGCATTTCATATATCCAATTAGTGTAGAGTATCAAAACAATAGCAAACAAAATGAAAAGCAAAATCGTGTGGCTGCAGCTAAATGTGTAGTTAGTATTTTTTTTTTGTATTTTTATTTTGTTTAGTTTTGTTTTTTTTTTGCTATTAAGTGGAGTGGAAATGCGTAGGAAATTATGATATAACCATATACGAAGAATAGGCGTATATATGCATATATATGTATAGCATGCATGGGTAGGCAAATGGAGCTAATTTTCAAGATCAAGTTCAAGTTTAGCAACTGCATGATTTATGCCACAATGCAGTTGAGTTTTGTGGCAGGTTGCACGACGCGACGTCGCTTGATGGGAAACTCGGCAATGGCATTTTCACAAAAGTGCTTGCCACAGAGTGAGAGGGAGAGAGGAAGCGGGGCCTAGGAGACAAAAACCTTGATGTGCTTGGCAATTTGCCAAAGAAGAGCAACAAAAAAAAAAACACAGAGTGTGTCTAGCGGCTAAAATCACCTTTTGACCCACATTGGGCATAGCAATTCGAGACATTGTGATTGTGCATAATGTGAAAATGATGTTGCTGCGGCTGCTGATTGATGCACGATTGAAAAAGAAGAAGAAAATGCAGACGAAGGTGAAGATAAAGTGGAAGAAGAAGAGACCAAACTAGCGACAAATCAATCGTGTGTTTGTGGCTTGTATCTTGTGGCAATGCGAACGGAAGTCAACCGCACAAATCGAACAATTTACTGCTGATTGCCGCTAGCCTAATGCTAGTTTCTTTATGCATACACAGATACATCTCTCTCTCTCTCTCTCTCTCTCTATATATATATATATATATATATATATATATATTTGTGGCTCGGAAAATGTCAAATGTGAAAACGTTTGCGGTTTTGCTAGCGATTTTCTTGCACGGAACGTGACTTTGGCATTTTGCAGCGACTTTAAATGCAGCTTTAACTGTGTCAGTTGCTATGTGTGAACCAAAGTGCTTCGCTGGACTGCGTTAGGATGGCTCTGAGGTGCTTGCTGAAGCATATTTTACGCATAGTTAAACACAAGTGCAAAGCGTCGCATAAACACACACAAAAGTACACCCACACACACACACACACACACACCTAGCTCATGCACTTAATTATGCATTAGGCTGCAGTGTTAACTGGCTGCAACTACCTACAGTTCAATGAACTTGCTGTTGAAAGGATGTGCCAGTGCAGCGTTTTGGGGGCGTGTCCGCACACACACGTATGTTGACCTGGGCTTTGGCCCATCTTCATTAGGCTGCCCAGCGACAATCAATTGCCACCTTAAAACGACCGTCACGTGGTTTCTGCCAAGTAATTGGCGAAATGTACATTTTGGCGTTCAACCTGAATGTGGCATGCCAATGGAGCGTGGCAGGCCGGCAGACAGTCAGAGGAGGAGGAGGCGGGGGAGGAGGAGCAGCAGTGGCCACACTTGAGTGCACCACGAGCAGCGGGTGGGTTTGTTGCCGGCAATTGATGTGCCTAAGCCACGCATGTGTGGCCAGTTTTGTGTGTTTGGCATTCAATTGAATTTATGGCCGTTGTGTGTGTGTGTGTGTGCAAGCTGTTTGCCAAATTTATATTGCCTACATTTGAGGGCAGGCAACTGGGCTGTGCCTACAATTGATTTTGTTTTGCTTTTGAACTGCTGCTGCTGCTGCTGCTGCTGCCCGCGCACATGTCCACAACGAGCAACAACATTGTCTCTGTCAGTAGAAAACCCTCGAGACAGCACGCTCCGTTGCACACACACACACAAACACACACACACACACACACACACACACACACACACACACACAGTCCCAGTCAGTGTCCTGGCTTGCACGAGTGCCTTGTTTATTGAATTTGGTAGCCTTTATGCGCTGCCACAGTGTCTGCCCGTTGGCACTGCAGGCAACCACCGCAATTGCCTACCACCACCACCATCATCTCTCACTGCAATCGAGGATGTAATTTTTGCATGTCTCCGGCATTAAATTTGCGCCTAGTTGCAACTCTTTGCAGCTGCAATTAGGTCTATGACATTCCGCTCTAAATCTCCTGCACACTTTGCTAATTGTTTTCAATTGCACACACACACACACACACAGACGCTAACACATGCAGATAAAAAATGTAATTGCTCTTTGATGAGGCTGGGGCCTCCGGCTAATTAGCTGTTAGAGCTCATGGCAAATATTTCAATTGCAAAATTGTTTGCCCTAATTGCCTTAATGCCAACTGCTGACCAAATTAGTTGATTGCTATTGGACTCGTTATGCGAGCTGTTGCCATTCCATTGACTATGCAAAAATCCATGACCACTTGATGATGACAGCAAGCGCATGTGCTCTAATGCAAAAGCTACTTTAGTTATGTGAACTGAAGAGAATATCAAAATTGGTTTTGCATAACTTTATTTGTTATATGTGAGATGTGCTTATGACTAATGATTATTTCTATTTATTTTAGACATCTTCTTTCTCCAAAGTTGCATAAAATTGGAGATAAAATGCTTAGCAAATGACAAATATGTATATGTCATTACATTCCATTTATATAGATAGCTAATATTAGCTATGAAGTTATGCTGTCTAACAAATCTTTAAGCTTATCAAATATGACTTTAACACTAATGAAATCTCTTTAGTAAGAGTTATTACGCTTACACTATAACTTGATTATGCTCAAATGCCCTCCACAACTTCTAAAGACCATTTCTCTTGCTTATCATAATTTATGCAAAATTATCCTCCCGTTGTTTCCTTTTAGCCTCTCTATGCTCACTTTCTCGCACTCAATTTTCACTAGTTACGCAGAGCAATTACCAAGCCAACTGAACACAAAATGGATGCGAGTGAATGCAGTTCTATTGAAACGTTTGCCTCCGTTTCTATTGTGTGCCCGGCATATGGAATCTGATTCCGCACCCAATAGCCAATGCCCGATAGCAAAAGTCCAATTCATGGCGACTTCATGTGCGGCACCATTGAAGACGCGTGTTTTGTCGTTGCAGCCTGTTGGGTTGCACGTGACTTGTGTAAACAATATTTACCTCAGGTCTCTACTGCCCCCAGGGGTTGTGGCAAGGCGTGCTGGCATAGTGCTGGCATTGTTTTGCATTTGCGTGCAACGATTTGTGTGCAGGCTTTGTCTTATACACACTCGATGTTGTTGTTGTTGCTGGTTGTTGGTTGTTATAGGCTTTTAATTGACATACGCGTCTCTTACACGATTTCTCAGTTGACTTAGCCCGAAGCCTAGCCCAGCTGCATACTAATAACTCTTTGCTCTCACTCACACCAACTTTCATTTCACTCTCTCTCTCTCTCTCTTTCTCTCTCATTGCAGCTTGTCATGATGTCTGAGCGCCTAAATTTATTGGCCACACATTGATTTCCATATCGCTAGCGTATTTGGACCCTTAAGGTGAGTTGACTTGACTTATTGGCCTGCTAAGTTTAGATAATTGCTCTCGCATGCGCACCAAATGTTAATTAGCGCCAACAACAACAACAACAATGACGAACAACAACAACATCCGGGCTGCTGTTGTAGATTGTAGATATTAACACAGATTTTATGGCCTTGCACGCGGCGCACGCATCACACGAAAGCCCCGCGCGTCAATATAAAATCGCCTTAAACCATTCACCAGATAGCACTCAAAGCTATTTTCATTAACTAAACGTTGGGCTGACTACGACGACTCGATTGCAGCGCTGAGCTTTGGCCCCAGGAGGTGGCTACAACAACAACAAGAAAACGAATATGAATATAGAAAAGCTGACTAACTTTGCCCTTTATGATAGAGAAATAGATTGAGTCCCTTCATTTAGTCTTAAAAATGATTTCTTATACAAGTCTCATTAGTGACCGTCGAGCCTCAGTAGAAACCTCTTTGAAGAGATTTAATATAGCATTCACTTTTTTCACTCATTTGTTAAGGCATTTGAATAAATTGATAATTAAGAGAATCATCATTTAGACGTTGCAAGAGTGGACTTGTGAGTGCACTCTTATGAAGCTCTCCTTTTCTATATTATAATATTATTGCTTATATTTATATATTATATATAATTGCACCACTTTGTGTTATGCGATGCAGCTAAACAAACAACTCACTTATGCCAGCAATTTACTAAAGGTATAAGCTATTCATGATCCTGCGATAGCTTAAATTTTGCTGGCATTTTATGTCTATATTATCTACCTAGAGGAAAATGCATAAAATAGATAATCAATTTGTTTGACAAACAATTTTTATGAAATGTGTTTTTATTCTGTTTATTCAAGCGATATGGATATTAATGTATAATATAAGCACACTAGAAAAATTGATATATATGTATATTGAATACGACCTATAATTTAGATCCTTTATCAATTGCATATAATGCTTTAGAATATATGGAAAGTATACAAAAAGAGAGAAAAGAGTATTTAAATAAATATTAAATATCTAATAAATTTGTGTGCTCCTTAGCTAATATGACTTATCCCCTATACTATTGTCCGTCTGCCCTGTTTCAGAAAATTATGTATATAGTTTGCATATTATTATTTCTTTATTATTTTTACTTATGTAAAATAGGTCATAGATGCGTGCAAGTATTTTATTTTATTAGAAAATATTCGAAACCAGTTCATGCTCGTTTACTTATTTTTAATGCATACAGGGTATACAAACAACAACAACAACAACACCACATAAATTAGCCACTTTTATTATGTATGTATGTGTAAGCTGTGCAGTTTTTATGCTGCCGGTGTTTTTGCTAGTTGCTCAAACGAAATTAGAAAGAAAAGCTCTCTTTCTCTAATGCATAATCACAAGGTAAATACACGCTCACTCACACACGCACACACCCACAGCCACACACATGCACTCAAACTCTGCTCAGCTGTAGTCAAAGCTTAGTTTGAGCTAAAATTGAGATACTAAAAAAATAAATCACAGACTTGAGTTTGAGCATATTTAGTTCCCATGGCATACGCGTCGTATGCATAATCAACAATTGCTTGGGCAACCCACGCGCAGCTTTCGTCAGATGAGCTTTCGCTCAATGAAGCTTTCGCTCGCTCGTTGTGCTCCTGCTTTCGTCAGTGTCCTGTGCGCCGAGCGACAAACGAAACGATTTTCTTCCGCAGTCTCCTCACGAATTTCGCCAGCAGCGGCTGGGTTCCAAAGGCCCAACAGCGAACGGTTGGCAACGCGCGTGTTTGGTTGGCAACTCAACTCTACTAAATAAAAATACAGCAAAAGAAAATAAAAAGAAAAATAGAAAGAAAAAAAAAACCAGGCAGTTCGCGTTGTGGGCGTTGTGGGTGGCGCGCAAAATAAAAGTAAAATGAAAATGAATTAGAAATTTTTGTGTATTAGAGGTTCTGTGTGTGTGAGTCCATGTCGGTGTGTGTGTGTGTGTGTGTGTGTGTGTGTATGTATTTGTGTGCTGTGTTATGTAAAGCGAACTGGATTTGCCTTAATATTCGAGCGTCCAAAAAAACGAAAGCATCGAAAACCACGTCGCGTCCTGTGAGAGTGAAAATATAATGCTGCCCAAGTGCGCGAGACGCTGGCTCGTTGTTATCGTTCATTGTTGTTGCTAGTTGTTGTTGTTTGTGGCTGTTGTTGCTGTTGCTGTTGCTGCTGATTGCGCACACGTATATTATGTAAATTATTATGTGACCGCCCAACGAGGCAAACCTCGATTTTGCCATCGTCGTCGTTGTCGTTGTCGCCTTTACTGAGCTTCAGCCATGTCCAGCTCGATGTCCATGCTCCACGTTCACATTTACGTCGCTTACTACGCTGCACGTTTATGTCGTCATCAACGTCCTGTCTTTGCTGTCATAACACAACATAGTTGAACGCCTGCTGCGCGTATGAAGGCATCTCATGCCATATATAGACTCCTTCAGCAATTGTCCTTGTGACAAGTATCAGTTCATGTGTCTTGCTTTTGGCCAAAAACGCGTTTGAAGTTTATTTTTAGCTGTGCGTGTGTGTGTGTGTGTGTGTTCTTACACCTGAGCCTGTCTCTGTGAATTGGCAAAAAGGTGGCGCATAAGGCAGCGACTGACTGCTAAATTGTTAGCAATTTCTGAACGTCTCTGGCGCAAACCTGGGCCGCTTTTAAAGCAATTTATTATGCCAAGTAGCGCATTATTTACACACCCAATAGACACACACACACACACATAGAGAGAGAGAGCACACACATGGCTCGCTTCTAATGAATAATGTTATTCAAATGCGTATCTACAGCATTTGCATATCCAGCCAAGTCGACAACAGGCAGAGTCGGATCAAGGACCTCATATCTTAGCCAAAGCTCAGAGTCATGTACACAGGTTTTCATATTTAATATATACATATATACCCAAATACATAGCCTATTATATATATATTTATGTATAGCTGACCATTGAAATCAATTTGAATTGGTATTTTGATTAATTGAATCCTTTAGTCAACTAATTGCTTGCAACGTTTATTCACTTCAACTGCATAAATGCATAATTATGGCTATTCAGCATTGGCTCAATGCAAATTGCTTAATTGACACATTTTGTTACAATTGCAATTTTGAGAACTGTCTTAACTTTTCTCATCTGACAGCTGCGTTTTAATCATTTCAATGAGGACTTGAACATAATAGGACTTGCAGTTGAATTGCATTCAATCAACTTATCAATCATCTCGTTTATGTTTGAGCTTTGAGATATTTGTAGTTGAGCTATTATTCGACTTTTGATTGTAATTGTGAAGGCATTCAAGCTTAATAGACGTTGCTATTTGTGACATATATATTTGAATTGAAACTATTATATTTGTAAATTCTCTTTAGCATCAAGTTCATTTCTACTTTGGCTGTAAATCAATTGAGCTAAAGCTTAAAGAAAATTATTTCTGCAACTCGTTTTGTTTCTATATTAACATTTGCTGGGAATAGACATAGATAATGTGCTGTATCAATTGAAAGTTTGACCAGGATTATAAACTTCTTTGTAGTTTAATAATTATTAACTCTTAGATAACTTGAAAGCAAAATTATTTATATTTTTGTATATAGATAAATAAATAAATATTTATATGGAAATACAGTTTAATAGAAATCTTTATTGATACACTTATATTCCACTACTCTCAGTATTTCAGTATTTACGGGATAGAAGCGAATTTTATAGACAGCTCTTTGCATTTGTTATAAGTTTGCATAGAAATTAAAATTTCCCGAGATCCTTATAGGCTTTACCCATAAAGCATTGCATTAAAAGCATTATTTGGAATAATGTTATGTTAATGAATAGTTAAGAGTAAATCTACAGTAAAATCTGATTGATTATTCTTAAATATATCTATTCGCTTACCTCAGAGCTCACTAGAAATATTGACAACATCAGCAGCAATAAAATTTAATGAAAATTTCATGTAGGCAGATATGTCTTGAATAAAAAATGACGCAATATTATCAAATTTTTAGCTTGATGCTAATTAATAATTCAATAAATATAAACACTTTGTGATAATTAAAATTTAATACCTATTACCTAAGCATATAACATATGTTGTTTACGTTTTGCTGCCAAAACTCTAAATTTTATTCAAATAAATTCGGGAGTATTCAATTCATAAGGGAAATAGAAATATAAATTTAAATTTAATAAAAATAATATATAATCGGCTTAGCATGACAAAGCTATTTCAAAAGCATTTAAAACCTTTTATATGTCAAATGTTTTATTTCCCTGATAAGCTTTTCTTTGAAACACACTCAAAGGGAGTATAAGAACTCTTTGAGCATTGAATAGAGATTTTTCTGTTGATGTGTTTATATACATTATTATTTCAATATAATATTAAAAGCACATATTTCGCATGAAAGCATTCAAAGAGTTGAAACTAAATTCAATTTCCAGCTCTTCAATGCTTCATTGATCTCTAATCAGCCACATAGTCCATAAAAACTCTTTTCTCTACTCTCTCACACACATACACACACACATACCATACCACATATATTCATAAAAATAACTTTGGCATTTGGTTTGCTGACATTTGAAAAGGTCTAGATCTAGATCTGCTTACTATATATATATAGACACTTTCACTTGAGGGCCACACACAAACAGAGGCAGAAAGTTTTCTCAGATTGATATTTTTGATGTGTGCACGTAAATCTTAATGTAATGTTTGTAAACTGTTTGCGTTGAGTCACGTCAAGTCGTTTTTCGTTGATTTCAATTCTAATTTTCATAATTTCATAAAATTGGCCTTGCTCAATTTTTGGGCCAGCATAAAATAGGCCCCAGCAGTTGGCGCAACGCCGTGATTCTCATTTGCATGGGGCGCCCATTCATTCGTGCGTTTCCCTCGCTCTGCAGTGCTCGAGCTAAATGGTAAAATTAGATTTGCATGCGGCAAGTGAATTACAACGCGTGTACAACAAATTGCAGTCGTTCACTTTCAATAGGCACGCCCCCATCGCCTCCATTTTGCAACAGTTTAACTCCCTCTCTGTCCCTCTGTGCGTTTTGTTGATTTCGCTGTCGCGTTTGCTGTCTTCGCATTTATTTCGCATGTAGCTGCAATTAAAAGTTAGAGACTCGATTCAGCAGGTAATTGCCAGCGCCAAGGCAACAGGATGACGCCAGGACATTGCGTATAATTGCAAAACTCATTATGTGTCCTTGTCACGCTGCCTGCCTCGACGTGTGTGCCACATTTACTCCAAAAACTTTTATGTTTAACTGCAGCAGCAGCTGGAAAAACTCCAGCAGCAGTGGCAGGAGCAGCAGCAGGAGCAGCAGCAGGAGCAGCAGCAGAGGCAGCAGCAGGAGCAGCAGCAGGAGCAACAGAGGCTGCTGCAGCTGCTTTACTCAAAAAGTCAAACTCAACCTCAGCCGTCACCGCACAGCCGAAACTTCGACTGCAGCCGAAAAACTTCTAAGCCTCAAGTCAAGCAGTCAAAGTGCATTTTACGGTGTATTTATGGCCTTATGTTCATTCACTTGCCTGATGGCCGGGGGTCAAGCAAACATGGCATCTGGGTATACTCAAATTTATGAATGCGTGTCTGCAGCTGAGTGTGGGCGAGTGAATGTGTGAGTGTGTCTGTATTTGTTTTTGAATTTTTAGTTTTATGTGCAGCATAATCAATAACAATTTGCATTTACATACAATACATAGAAAGCAACTTGAGCTACAGCAAAAACTTGCTCCTTGCACACACACACACACACAGAGAGGGAAAGAGAGGGAGAGATAGACGGACAAATACAAATAACAATAGGCAACACAAATGTATATAAAATATATATCAAATGCCAAATGAATTCGTCCAGCATGGCTGCCAGCAAAGAAAGCGCAAAGAAAGAAAAATAGGAAACGAAACAAAACAAAATAGCACATAAAAATAACGATGTATCGCAGATGGTGTTACACACACATACAAACACAGACATATAGACATGTATATGTGTATACCTATGTAAAAGCATACGTGGGTGACTCGAAAAGTAGCGCAGTCACATAAAGTAGTAGAAGTAAATCCAATTCTTTGCTGGCGCATTTTTACCTTTTATAAACATTTAAAATTTGAAAATATTAAAATGTATTTTATCTATTTTCTTATATATTATTTACTTTATCATCAGCAAATAATTTTTGAAGTATAGAAAGAAAATCGAAATCATATTCGTTAGAAATATTTGATTGCATATGACTTAGTGATGTCTTTTGTCTAATATGTTCAGTGATTATTAAAAATGATTACATTAATAAACTCATAGCTTCATTTCCAACTGTAGTAGTCTCTCATTGTAATCTAGCTAAAACACTTTCAATATGCTAAAATATGCATTTCAATTATGGCATTAACTATGTATTCACAATGGAGCTGCACTCAATTCGTTAGCTGCGTAAGTTGTACAAACTTTTCAAATATGTAGCTGCAAATTATAGCAGCCAGGAAAGTTTTCATTAAAAATTGTTTGAGCAACTATTTGCGCTCAGTTTGCTTTCAAAATGAAGTTAGCTTTCTGTCTCTTACACTCGTATATTCTTGGACCATAAATATACAAATTCATGCTCAATTATAAGACCCTTTTAAGCTCTGATGTGCTTAAATGGATTTGCTTCAATTCATTCATTCGTTTCGTTCGTTTGTTCGCTTTTAATTTTAATGCAATTCTGACGCAACTCTCGCTACGGTTTCGGACAGGCTGTCCGGCCAACTGCAAAACAAATATACCATAAACAAAGGCTACAACACACACACACACACACACACACACTCATATATTTACAAACTTCAGCGACAACTATTAGAGTAAAATATTTGTGCTTGCCTTTGTTTCCCAGCAGTTATACACGTGCGAAGCGCCAAGAGCTGCAGCTAGAGGGAGTAGGAGAGGGGGAAAGAGGGAGAGAGAGAGAGAGGGAGTGTGTGTGAGTGGGAAAGAGTGGCAGTAGCCATAAACATGGCACACATCCTGCAGGCACATGGCAGACCCGAGCGTGGCTTTTGTGCTACCGAAAACGGAAATGGGTAACAGCAGCAAACGCTGAGGCAGTTCTTTACCCTCTCTGAGTCTCTCTTGCTCTCCCTCTCTCCCTCTCTCACTGGCTGTGTGTGTGCGTGCAAAGACAGCCGCCGCTGCTCATGCTTGTTTGATAAAAGTCCTGTGTGTGTGTGTGTGTGCGTGTCCTTGCACTGCCTCGCGCTGGCACGCCCGTGCGCCTTGATTTGAAATTTTTCACTGTTGATGGCTGCGAATGAATGTGAGGCATTAGCGCATGCCTAGGCGCCAAGAGCAATGAGGAGTCGCAGCAGCCAGGAGTCGCAGCAGGAGCATTCATATCCTGCGCCAGGGCCATGTCAGCATGTTGTTGGCGTGATGTAATTTCAACTCAGCTGCTGCAATGACTTATTTGGCTTCCAACTTTTGCCATCATCCTGTTTACTCAATTTACGTGCCAATACACCTGTGTGCGTGTGCGTGTGCGCGTGTGTGTGTGCAGTCGATAATCACCAGGCCTGCTAGAAGTTGTGACTTGGCTTAATGGCCGCCCAGCCGACAGCATTGGCAGCTGTCGCAATTGCTTGGTACATACCTGCGACATGCGCTTGCCGCTTGTCAATTTCCTATGCATAGGACATGCACAAAAGGATGCCACACACACACACGCATATAGAGAAACACATGCCATCATAAACAGGCACAAGCAAGCTCACTCGTAGGGCCAATCAGGCCAGCTCGTCTAGCACAATGGCAAAAGTGAAAGCAACAAAATCTTCATCATCAAGTGTCATTCTGGGCGGAAGCTGGCATCCACTCAGCACACACACTAACAGTTGTCTATTAGTGTGTGTGTGTGTGTGTGTATCTCAGCATAGCCCTGTGGCTCGCAATGAATATTTATGTTTGTTGTTGGCTTCATGTTTTGTTTTGCTTTGTTTTGTTTTGTTTTGTATGCCAACTGGCAGCACTATAAACTGAGGATTTTGAGCACAACACCCACAGCAGCAAAACCCTTTAGCCCCTCCTATCTGCGTAACCCTTTCTGGTTTTATTTTGTTTTTTTTTTCCTGCTGTTGTTTGTTTGCTGTATGCTTGCGAATTGAAGTGCACTGTCAGCCAAATCAAGTGTACAAGTTTAAAGTGTTGCCGCCGACCCTGACGGCAAACGAAATGAAATTTGAATATGACATCTTAACCCTTTTTTTTTTTCGTTTCTATTTGCCGTTATTATTCTGTTGGGCATTATTGTTTTTGTAATGAAAAGGGCTTCGTATGGCTCAATAAAATATTTAACAGGCAGCAGTTGAGTGCTTTAACTGCTGGAGTTATAGATGGGCTTCGGCTTACTGTGACTTTCCCTGAAACCATTCATATTCAATAGATATTTCATTGCTATTTGATCAACAAATCTATTTTAATTCTAAAATTTAGCTTAAGCATCAGTAATGGAATTTCGCTTATGGAAGAAGCCACTTGAGCTTGGGCAAATTTTGAAGTCAGAATTGATTCGCTCAGAGAGTTGTAGTGCTGTCATTGAACTGTATGATTATGGCTATCTATACGGGTAATTAAATTCTCCTGCTCGATTGTCCAATTGAGCTGCACACATGCATTTATAAGTGATATATAACACGATAATGCTAGGTGTGTGCATATCGAAACAATCGAGTGCAGAGTGGCTAATTAATAATGTGATTGCTGCCGTGGTTGCAGTGTTTCGGCCAATGCTGATTTATGTCCGAATGGGGAAAATCGCACTGGACAGCAGCACTGGAGACCGAGCTGTTGTTGTCAATAGTTATGAATTGGCGGAGTAAAGCAAACACACACAATTTGATTGAAATGCATTTAATTACATTCAATTGTTTGGCAATTGTAAATTTATGACATTTACATTGGCTGCTGGAGGCTTGGGTTATTCTACCATGTTAAGTAAATGAAATTTATTGGCAACTTTTGGTCATGGTGAAATGATGTGTTTACGCTGCTTGCCAAGTGACATTGCAAATTGTTGGCCATTTGCGCTAGCGCAAATATTATGCAACACTTTGCGCCCCAATAAGTATGCCAAGTCCCAAAGGGCAATACACACACAGAGTGAGAGAGCGAGAGAGGGAGAGAGAGAGAGAGAGAGAGAGAGAGAGAGAGAACGAAACACACACTCACACTCACGCTGTCAAATACGTTGACAACTCATCAAAGCGTCTGTCAGTCTGTTTGGGGCAAGGTCATGTGCCAATAGCCCACAGGCGCTTAAGAAATGCCAAAGGAAAATAATAATAAAAAAAAGTAAAAGGTTTTCCTTCTTTTTTTTATTTTATTTATTTTTTGCTGAGCTGCTAGCCCGCAGCGTGCGACTTTTCAGTTACTGAGTGAATGTGTGTGTATGTGTGTTTGTGTTTGTATTTGTCAGCATATTCCTAGCTCTGGCAGAAGCACATATATATATGTATGTATATAAATGTGTACTGATTATCTTTTGCCTGCGGCTTGACGTGACGTTTATTGATTTCTCCTTCTGTTATTTTGTTGCAAGAAGTATTTTACACATTACTTTTGCTGCTCAGTTCCTTTGGCTGCTTCCGCTTCCACTTGAAGGCGAAACGATGAGTATTTATAATTGCACTTAACGGCATACAAGTGAGCGACAGCAAAAGAGAGGGAGAGAGAGAGAGAGAGTGGCAGTTGGGGAGGTCAGGCAAATGCTTTGCGGCATCCTTTACAACATTAATTAAGTTGGCCAACTACTCGTCGGCCGGCCAACCCGCTGGCCCACTAGCTGCTTGAGCTTGCAACACGGCTACAAGTGAAATGGCACTTTGAGTGGGTCATTGGCTGTGGCTGTGACTGTGGCTATCTTGGTCACCCATTGCCGTCCACTTGCCAAAGTGACACTTGCTGCCAATGATAATGACGTCATTGCGGCGAGCTGTTTAACATGCATGTTGCATGTGTGGCAGCCATTAAGGCGCGACTTTAAAGTCAAGACCGACAGATGTTGTCTTTTAGGCAGGAGTCAGTTACATATATATATAGAGCGAATGACTGATGGATTGTCTAATTGCCTAGCAGCTTAAACGCTCATTTTAAATATTTCAATTTCAATTAAAAATTCTCTTAATGTCGATTAGTGCAAAACTTTTTTGCTTCTTCGTAAATTTATTTACGTCAACAGAATTTTTTACTGCCAAAAGAGGAAAACGTAATTGTATGCCAATTTTCATTTATTACGTCACAAATTCATACAAATCATAATCAAATTATACAGCATAAATGATATATTCCAGCAAATAATTCAAAAGCAAAGGCTGAATTAAAGAGATAAATACAATTTAAACGAAATGAAACTGATTTAAAATTGAATTAAAAAATGATTTGCCCCCGGGCAAAGCCGTGAAATGCACGCGCTGATGTATTCATATTGACTTGGCTCATATTCAAATCTATTTTTAGCGCAAAAGGCTGTGCTCGTGTATTTGTATTTGTATTTGTATTTGTATATGTATTTGTCTGCCATGCCGTGCGCTATTTATAGCGCAGCTAATTTGTGCGTAACACACTGCGTATGCGCAATAATAAAGCTACAATTTGACGTGAAATGTCCGTGGAGTTGGGCGCCAGCTAATTTTTGGACAGCTGCAAAATGGTTTTTGCTGTTTGCATATAAACACCAAAAGGCCGCTCCCTTCCCTGCCAACGCCGTTGGCATGACTGCATTTGCATAGCCAAACTATCCAAATGCAAATAATGCTCAGCTCTGGTAAGCACAATTGGTTGCCAGCTTGGGCAAGTTGAGTTGAGTTTAGTGGAGTGGAGTGCAAACATGAAACCAAAATCGACGAGTTACAGAGTTGATCCCCAATCGGTTTTATTGTAATGCGTTAAGTAAATAATCGCATATGGCCAGTTGTCATAGAAGAGCGCTGAATAATTCGGCAGGCAGACTTAACTATGCATGCCATATGCATATGTTTCATATAAATATGTGTGGAATCAGTGCCATTTATATGCACATAATTTCGTGCAACAGCACATTATTTCGTAAGCTGCATGAAAAATACATTTTGTGGTTGTATTTCATGTTCAAATTAGCGATGTCCGTCACAGGAAACGTTTGCTGCGCGCTTCACATGCATACAATGCCGTTTTCCAACACTGTTGTATTGTATGCGAGTCTGTGTGAGAAAGAGAGAGAGAGAGAGAGAGAGAGAGAGCGAGTGTGTGTGTGTGTGTGAGTGTGTGTGGGTCTGAGCGGCAGCCAAGTCCTGCCCCAGACGTTGCGGTCGTTGTTAAATAGCCATCGATTTTTTTTATACCCCAGAAGAATCAAATTAATGTAGAAGAGTTTTATAGACCGAGGTAGGCAGTGAAATTGAGAGATTTGATATATCTTTTTGCAGCATGCAGTATGCATAAGATAGACTATATATAGAACTTATTTCAAATATTTTAGCAAACTTATGTTAGCGTATATTTGATTATTACTATTGCTGGCTAATACACATTATTCAATTTTTCCTTCAACTTGTTTTGTTGTATATCAATTTTAATATTGTGGCAGCGCTCACGTGGCGTACACTGAGTCATGGTAAAAATCTTGCGTCTGTATTGAAAGATATAATGGATCAGTCGAATATGGACAGCCCTGCAGTTGATCTACTCAAGAAAGAAACTTTTCATCTCCTCTCTCTAATGCACATCCATTTATATACATAACTAATTTTACAGGGTATCTTGGAGCATAAGCTGCAATTAGTTTGAGCAGTTCTACTTGCGCTCTTTTTATTGCTACTCTGGCTGTTATTATTGTTTCCCTGCCAATATTTTATTTGTGCGTTCGCTTTTGGCTGCATCTTTCAGCGAGGACTGAGCCGCTGTGTGAAATGCTGGCTGGAAGCGTTAATTGAAAGCCATACAAATTGTGGCCCGGCTCGATGGCAATTATAAAATGGCTTTTTACACACTCTTCGTACTCTACTTTAGCACGGTTAGCGCTCTGGTTCTGGTTAGCTGCCAGCCGTGTTGGCTGTTGATTGTAGCATGAAATGGCTATGGCAAAAGCAGCTAATGCCATGATTTAACATTTGTTGGCAGCAAAACAAATGATGGCGACACACCCACACACACACAGAGATACACTAATGCACACACACACACACGCACATGATGTCGCCTAAGTCCCGGATCAATTGTTTGTTTATTGCGCAACATTTTCAACAGGATTTTGCTTTTAATGCAGAAACGTCGACATTTGTGCCAAGTTTTATTGTGCTGTCAGGCGCTGTTAACTTGGCTCGCTTATGCTCAGCGCCCCCAAGTATGCCATGCTTACATTGTTTTTTTTTTTTTTAAATCGATTCCCTGCTGCATTTACACAAATGATATTTGCAATTTATAATTCATGTGACAACTTCAATTTCGCTTAATTTATGTGCTGCAGACATATATATATACCTCTTTATATACATGTGTGAATATATAATATATCTGTGCGACATTCATGTCATTTTGGTTACATAATTTGGATAGCTCTGGTCAACTGCATTAAACGCATTTTCCCGTTGACTTCGTTATCGAGAGCAGTTCATCGGCTGCACTCCTCTGCCTGTGGTGCATGCCGCACGCAAATCAGATCATGTATAATATTGCTTGTATATATATCTATATATACATGCAGCTGCTTGTAATCGGTCACACATTTACATTCATTAATTGTGGTTGCGTGCTGCCAGAGATAAGATACTTTAAACGCTCTGCTTTAATAAACCTCAAGAGCTGCTAGCTTCATATTGCTTATCTTAGTTGACAGCACATTAAATTTTATTCAATGCAAATTTTGAGCATAAATTCTAAATGTTTCCTAGCATTGAAATGGAAAAAAAAAATGTACAAAAATTAATAAATGAAATGAATTAATGATAAGAGATTAGACTGGCTTAGAATTGTTTTTCGCTTGAAAATGTTCCTTAGAGAGATAACTTATTAATTCAGTTCTTAGTATTGCCTCAAAAAAGCATGAATAAACTTCACAAATATAAACAGCAATTTTAAAGCAAAAATAAAAAAAAAATTCAATTCACTATATTTATTTATTTATTTTTATTTTTTTTGCAATTTAATGAAAACATTAGTTTTTAATAAAATTAAACATTGCTTGAAATTGCTATGAAAATAACAGAATTTTGTATATTGAATTTGTACTAAATTAAATATTTAGACTGTGCAAATTCAATAAAATTCTAGGCAAATATGTTTACTTAATGCTTGCAAACAGAAACAAATAATAATAAAAAAACAATAATAAAAATACATATTTATATATGTATTTTCAAATTGAGCTCGGTGTTATTTTTCTGTATTTTTTCTGTGTTGTCTATTAAAATAAATATTCGACTGCAGCAAACGCATTTTCAATTTGCAAATGCAATTTGTGGGGCATAAATCTGTGACAGCCTCTGCGCCGCGCCCCCTTTGTCCCACAATCGAAATAGATATTTTGCCAAACATTTATTTCTGTTTTTCTTTTTTTTTTTTGCAACTGCAACTGAACGAAATTTTAGTGCGCCACAAAATCAGACATATCAAGAAAAAAAAAAAATATATATATAGAATGAAATAGGAGAATAAAATATCACAAAGAGACTTTTGCCTACATTTCATTCATTTCATTTGGAAAATGAAAATGGAAAACGTAATTGAGTTTTCGCACTCAATCAAATAATAATCAAACAAAAAGAAAAAAGAAAGCAAAAGAAGAAGAATAACAAATAATAATACATACGTTTGGAAAAGTGCGCACAATCGAATTATTTATAAAGCCAATTAAATCATTAATTAATTAATCCGAACGAAAACGAAATCATGTTTGGCTGCATTTACCAGCTCTGGGATTGGTAAGTGTGTTCAATATGCTGCGAGCGAATACTAAACTCATTCCACGGGTGCACAATGTCCATGCTGTCCATGCACTCAATCAATTACCATCAATTACGAGCTGAGCCGCACGGGTCGCCGAAGCGAATGGAGCGCGCGCGGATTTGGTTAAATTGGCGTAAGCCTCGTTGCGGCGCAGAGCTTACGGCGTAGTCCACGCAATTGAATTAATCCCGTCGACCTTTGCTAATTGATGCAATGCCATGTGACAGCGGCAAATGTTATTTTCAATCTGTGTCTCCATCTCACTCTCTCTCTCTCTTTCTCCTTCTCCTTCTCGCTTGCAGGTTGGAGGCGCCACCGCTCTTCACCGGCGGCCCCATGGACGCAAAGAAGCTGCAACAGTTGCAGCTGCAGGCAGCAACGGCACAGCAACAGAAGAAGCTGCCGCTGGCCTATCAAACCAATTTGATTGACTATCGCACAGCGACACATTCGCCCGCCGGCTATCATCTGGCACCGCAATCGATCTACCATCAGTCGCCCACGGCCTCCTCATCCAGCGGCGGCGGTCCACTCTCACCCATTGACATGCAGCCGCAGGCCAAGCACGGCCTGCTCAAGCATCATGGTCACGGCGCCAACTCCAGCAGCTCGCACAGCTCACCCTATCATCAGTCGTACTCGAGTAGCGGCGGCACCGGCGAGCAGCTCTATCAGTCGCCCACGGAGCGCACATATTTGGCCGCTGCCGGCCGCCTGCAGGCGAGCAATGCGACGGCGGGCCATCATCCCATTTCGGCGCTGCAGGCACAGTACCAGCAGCTGCAGCAGGCCAAGATGCAAGCGCAGCTGGCCACGCAGAGCGAGGCGGCTCAGCAGCAGCAGCGCACGTTTGCCATGCGTCAGGCCTTGAATCCGCCCACGGGCCACTATCACATGAGTCAATCGTCTAGCATGGTGTCCAACATGACACTGCAACAGCAGCAGCAGCAAACAGCAACAGCAGCAACAGCAGCAGCAACAACAACAGCAGCAGCAACATCAGCATCAGCAGCAACAGCAACGTGCTCCACCTTCTACACTTAATCTAGCTAATCAATATCAAGCTGCCTCGGGGCCATTGAAACTACAGCAGCAAATGCCGAAACATTATCAGGAGCAACTCTATGCCCAGCAGCAACAGCAATTGCAATTACAGCTGCATCAGCAACAACAGCTTCAGCAACAACTGCAACATCAGCAACAGCAACAGCAACAGCAACAACAACAGCAACAGCAACGTCACAAGCCGGAACAGCAAACGCCTGGCAGCGAGCATGGACCCGTCTACATACAACAGAATCATCCCGGTCATGTGGTCAATCAGGCCTGTCAAACGCAAATCTCCACTGTGCTCAAGCCCAAGCCCACGCCCAGCTCGGAGGAGTCGTCGTCGGCCTCCACGCGCAGTCCTACCCATGCACCGTTGGATCGCAAGAAGAGCATCGGTTCCATACAGGCGCTCAAATCTCCAATTACCAAGCGTCCGCCCACAACGCCCGTCACCCTCTCCGGCTGGCTGCACAAGCAGGGCTCCGACGGTCTCAAGGTGTGGCGCAAGCGCTGGTTCGTGCTGGCCGAGTACTGCCTGTACTACTACAAGGGTCCGGAGGAGGAGAAGCTGCTGGGCTCGGTGTTGCTGCCCTCGTACCGAGTGTCCGCCTGCCTGCCGGAGGACAAGATTTATCGCAAATTCGCCTTCAAGTGCGAGCATCAGAATATGCGCACCTATTGGCTGGCCGCGGACAGTGCCGATGCCATGATGCAGTGGGTGCGCGCTCTGGCAGCGGCCAGTCTTATGCAGGCGCCGAGCAGTGGCGAATCGGAGCCGAGCGTCAGCTCCTCATTGAATCACAGCGGCGAGAACTCGGACTCGGGCATACACACGCTGCAGTCGCAGCCGGGCAAGGGTCAACTGACGCCCGCCTCGGACAATGCGGGCGCTGGCAATGGGGCTCAGCCGCTGTATGCCAATGCGCCGCCCAAGCCGCGACGCATCAACGATGGTGGTTACTCCTCGCCGTCGCCCGAGCACAATGAGCAGCAGCCCGTGCCACCTAGTCGTCGCAGTGGCGCCACCGGCGGTTCTGTTGGAGCTGGCGGTATGCTGTCGCCCACGCAGCAGCTGTACCAGCAGAGATCTCAGCAGCAGCAGCAGCAACAGCAGCAGCAGCAACAGCAGCAGCAGCAGCCGCAGCAACATCATGCCATCTACGATACGCGCACGGGACAAGTGTCGACGGCGCTGCAACTGCAGCAGGCGCAGCAGCAATACTCGCTGGATCACCTGGAGGCGCAGTTCCAGCAGCAGCATCTGGATATGGAGGAACAGATAGCACGACTGCAACAACAGCGTGCCGTCGAGGAGATCTACGGCGAACGGGATCTGTATATGGCCAAGCTGATGCAACGCGGCGCATACCCGAATCAGCAGCAGCTGCAAGCAGAGCGACGCACTCCGGATGCCTACGGACGCTCCAAGCAGCAGCGTTTGTTCGCAGCAGCTGCTGCCGCAGCAGACTACGAGGATATCTACAATATGTCGCAGCTCGCAGGAGCTGGCGGCCCAATGTCCGCACAGGAGGCGCTGCTGCAGGAAGCGGCCAGCTATAGGAGGCCACTCAGCCCGCCCAGTTACGATGGCAACAAACATGTTCCAGCCATGCCACAGCGCTATACGCCTAACCACATGGAGGTAAGTGCTATAGAAATATAACGCATACGCAACGTCGTATGCTCTGGCTGCAGTCGAAGCCAATGCACTTGCTGCAACTTTGGCCAATAAAAGCTAAAAAGTTAACCAAATGTGAGCCAATTGCAGCAACCATTTACAACGAAGCGAGCACAGGTTGGCCTACTTAAAACTTTACCCCAGCACATGGCTAGCCATTTACTTGACCAACATTTGTGGCCAAGCCAGCAGCACAATGCATTAAACAACAACTTTTACGCTGAATGGCAAATGGGCGAATGTTACTTTCCCTTAGCTAGGCCAAAAATAGTTGAGATATGACACCTTTCTAGCATTTTATCAGAGCCAATATATTGACATTTGAGAGCACGTTCGCTTGAGAGCTTAAAGTCTGTTAAATTTGTTAAATTTGGAAACTTTCATATTGAATGCATTGCCTTTGAGTGCATTCGTCTTTCAGGCTTAAAAGCAACTATCTGTGACTCTCACATTTACTTATTTCATAATCATAAAGATCTTTGCACACTCTGAAAAAAAAAAAGGAAAATCTCTTCTAGCTTTTTTCTCTACAAGTTGTTTAATTTCAGCTTTAAAGTATGTGCTGCTGCTTTGGCACTATATCTATGTATATGCGCAAACACATATTTGGACTCAGCTTAATATATGGCTAAAAACTTGCTGCCATTGAGTTCCCTTGATTGCCATCAAAGTTAACTTGCTGTTTGCTGTTCGGTAAATGGAAAAAGTTTCTGACTTGCATTAACTTGCAAAAACAAAATGATTGATAGAAAGCGCCAAAAATATGACATACACATCCAGACACATATTCGATTTGATCGATTGCATAAACGAAGGAAATTAACTGGGAGATGGGCAAAGTTAAGGTTAGCTGAGCTCTCATAATGTTTGGGTTAAAGTTAAATTAGTTGGGCTGAAATGTGCTGTGAATATTTTTTATTTTAGTTATTTGTTAAATATGTTTATTAATTAGTGGAAATTCATTTAAATAAGGGAAGTTTCTTAACAGGGGCTAATTAAGTTAAAGAATAAATATGATGAATGAGAAAAGGAATCTCACCCCAGATAGTTTTCAGTTAGTATAAGTTTCAGCTATATTCTTGACTACTTCGCTTTATTTTAGCCATAAACATAAAAGTCTCATTTCTTTTTGAAACAAAATATATAAAATATAAAAATTTAGCTTTGTCTGCAGAACTTTTAATTAATGTACAACTTGCATATATAGTATATATATAAACTTTGTTAGTTTGACTGTTCGCTCTCAGTTTTATGTGGACTTTGAAAGGGAATTATTAAAAATTAAATTTTACTTTGTAATTTTACAAGACGTAGCCATCAAGCAGAAGCTTGAGCATGCCAAGGCGCCTTATGAAACTCTTTTGAGAGAGAATAACAGAGAAAGTAAATTTCAAGTAGTATATAAAGCATAAATAAATATTTATTCATGTAAAAGTCAGGTACGCATATATATGCAGAGATTATAAGAGCCTGTATATATGTTTAGCTGGCATATAAAAGATTCCCATTATATATATACTCAAAGAAGCAGCAAAGCTTAGTATAGCAAGTGCTGCGGCAGCTTGCATTTATAAAGAAATGAAATAGCTTTAAAGCAACGCTAAAACACAGCGAAATTGATTTAAAATGCAGAAGCCTTAAATTCTAGCATAGAGTTCTATAGAGGTCCATACGTTTACATGCGGATCTGAGGTTGAGCATCTCTAACTTTCAGTTTTTAGTTTGCAAAGAGTTGCAATGGCTTCTGCTGCCGCCGCTGCTGCTGCTGCTGCTGCTGCTGGTGGTCGCAAGTCCTCGGCTCGCCCACTAATTAGAGTTTAGTGTGTCAGTGGGTTGGCTAAATTGCAGACATTTTATGCGGTGCACTCGCTAACTGCTGCAGCTGCGGCAGCTGCCACTGTGGCGTCTAAAGTGCAACTTTATGGGCTGCTCGCCCTTTTAGGCGGCTGCAGACAGTGCAGCTGCTTTGTAGGTCAGCCAGGAAATAAGTCGCGTGCATGATTTATGCGCCTGGGCCCTTTAGCAGCTGGCCTTATGGGCCAGGCCAATTTGCCAATTTAGGGCAACATATTAAAATGCAAAACTTACTTTGCACAACTGTGCGTGTGTGTGTGTGTGTGCAATTTAAACTAACTACTCTTTGCTTTATGTCCACAGCCAACTGCCGCCGATCAGCTAATCAATAACTTGGACTTGCGCGCCCGCACCGCCGCGGCCATCGTGCGTCCGCACTCTGCTGACTTCTTGGAGTATGAGGCGCGTGCCGAGGCAGCTGCAGCTGCTGCTGCCGCTGCTGTGGCACAGAGCAAACATGAGGCAGGACGCGCACCTCGGCCCAAGTCGAGCTTGGACATAAATCGCACACCGGACAGCTTCTACTACTCGGAGGCCAGCTATGCGGAGAAGATGCGCAAGAGCGCGCTCTACTTGCAGAGTGGTGGCGGTGGTGCTGCCGCTCAGCCACAGCAGGCGGGCAGCTATCGCACCGCTAGTGGCGTCGCTGGCGAATTCGGCAATGGGCTGCACACCATTGGCTACGAGAATCCCTATGAGCGGGCGTACAAGCGCCAGGAGCTGCTGGCCGAGGCGCAGGCACAGGGCAGCGCAGCATGCAGCATGCCACGCATGAGTCGCTCGGCCAGTCAGGGCGCAGGCGGTGGTGCTGCAGCGCGTTCCATGTCCTCGCATGCTCAGCAGCAGCAGCAGCAACAGCAGCAGCAGCTGTCACTAGATGAGGAGTTGCCGCCACTTAACGTGCATCCGGGCTCGATATTCCCACCGTCGATGTCCACGCAAGAGATCATCAGCAAGAACGAGCAATTCCTGCGCTCGGCCAGCGCTCGACTGCCCAAGCGTAACGGCGGCCTGGACGATGACTATTCCACGGCCAACAACTCACTGGCCACTTCGCCCACATCGGGTGCAGCGCCATCGCCGCAGAATCCGCTGGATGGCGAACGCAAGCGCGAGGAGTCCATGAAGCGTCTGCTGGAGTGGAAGCAGCGCATGCTGCAGTCGCCCCTAACACGCAAGGGCGTGCAGCAGGGTGGCAGCAATATGTCCGCCATGTCCAAGCTGGGCAGCAATCCGAACATATTGCTCTCCTCGACGGCAGTGGCTAGCGGTGCACGCTACGCACCGCTGGCGGGCAAAACGGGTCTGATGGCAACGGCTGCTGGTGGCAGCACAGCCACCACAAGCTCTGGCGGCGCAACGGCAACTGGCGCCAGCTCCGCGGGCATTCAGCGTTCCAGATCGGAAACGCATGCGAATATGGGACCAGGCGGTGTCTACAACAGCTACTCTTCGGATGACGAGGGTGAGTACTTGACTTTGTTTTCCATATCTCTCTTTAATGCACATTGCTCCAACCCCGCCCCCAACAACCTCCCATTTTTGCTTTGCTTTAAGTCTTTTTGTGCTATCGTCGCCTATTTGGCTAACTACATATCTCTACTGTTACTCTATCTCTGTCTCTAGTTGCGCTCGCTATCTCTCTCTCTCTCTCTCTCTCTATCTGTCTCTCTCTTGTTAGCTGTCTATCTCACGTTGCAGTTTTGCCTTTGTTCTGCTGTAGTTTCAACTTTTACTTTTGTTAGCTCTTTGGCTTTGGTTGCGCTCCTGTTGCAATTGAAGCGCCCTCCAGCTATTTTGTACACTCAACAAAATTATAGGCTTAGTTGTGAAAATGGCGGATAGTAGCGATGGTTAATTAACAGGAATTAAAGGTTTATCAGTTTTTTTTTTCTATATATGTATCTTGTTATTTTTTTATAAGTTATAAAATTACTTTCAATATAATTAAATCTATAGTATTATACAAAAATAAAATCTAATTATTTTTGAATTAATTAAATGATGGACAAATAAATAAGTTTATAGTAAAATTTCAGTTTACAAATTTATAAATGTTTATTATTTATGAAAGTGTTTTAAAACTTCAATATAAAAATTTATAGTTTTTTTTTTATAATTTTAATTAATGAAAATATTTTTTCTATCATATAATGGAACAGTAAATAATTTATGCACTTTTACATTTTAAAGGAAATTAAAAATTAAAAGTTTTCAACAAAATATAATATATATTAAATATATATATTTTTAGAACATATTTTTAAATTTAATAATTCTAAATTAAATTCTAATATGCTCTCTGTCATTATATCATTACCACAGAGTATTTGATTCTCCAAAATTTTTTAATAATAATGGGTTTTTTGTTCTTCTTTTTTTGAGTGTACTTTTAGCTGGCTTTGGCTCATTCTGGTTGAGCGTATAATTCTGTTTTGTATTTCAACTTCTCCCCACCCCCTTTATAGCCTGTAGCGTAGTAAATATCTGTGATTAAGCTGGCAACTGAATTGCCGAGTAGTTTCGAGCTTGAACTTTAATATTTATTCCTAAAAATTACTTTAAGCTAAGTAGCTGCCGTTTCGTATCGATAGCTTTAAGTAACACCTAGCGCAAATTATTAACTATTAACTATTTACTGCTTAACCATTTGCATGCCCATTTATAAATATTTGTTGTTGATGCCAAACTAAAATAAACAAGCTGTAGTATACTCATATATTTGATATATATTTAACTTTTGTTTTTGTCTGCTGCATTTTGAATGTTTTAATTAATTTGCATTATGCAATAACAAAATGCAATTATATAATAAATTGCAAATGTATAAACAATCAAATACAAACAAAAACCTTCCTGCCGTGCGCACACATAAACACACACACACACACAATCACATAAATAAATACGTAATGTGAGTGCTCAAATGCTCAAATAATTATTTATTCATTGGCAATTAAGTTAAACAAATGCTGAATAAATCGGTTGTCTGAGCTCACACGTTGCCCACAGCCCAAGCCTAAAAGTAGGCAACGATTTCTGTTCTGGGCCAAGTAAAAAAGTAAAAAATTTGAAAATGTATCAGTGAAATTTCAGTTTGGCTTCTTCGTGTGCCATTTTGTTGATATCAATTATTTACTGGAAGTAAAATGCAAATATATAAATATGTAAATCTTAGTTGAGAGGCTATTGAATTTCTTTTGAGTAGTTTGGTTCTTAAAAATGTTTTCATCAAATCATGGAAATTGGGTGCTTGGTGTTTCGTCTACTAAAAGCCGCTGTAAATTTCGCACTAAAACCCAACTCAAAACTCAAAACATGGGCTCAAAACTTAAACACAAAATGAAAAAATATTAAAAAACAAAAATTTATTTTTATATAACTTTCTTTTCCATTTTTCTGTGTATACGTTTTATTTATTTATGTTTTTTTTTTGGTTACTGAAAATTTTTTGTAAATGTTGTAAATGTTTGAACAAAAATAAGAAAATGAAAACGCACAAAGCGCAGCTGGGCCTGGGCTGGATGATAACATAAGTGTGACGGCAGGAAGGTCAACAGCAACAACAACAACAGCAACAACAACAACTAGTACACAAAACACAACAATGACAACAACAACAGCAACAACAACAACAGCAATGACAACAATAACAATAGCAGAGACAACAACAACAACAACAGCAACAAACACACTATCAAATGTTAGTCTTAGCACAAATTTAAACCACTCAACAACAGCAACAACAGCAACAACAGCAGCAGCAATTGCAACGCCTTCAAAAGATACATGCAACAGTCAAACTTTTCAGCTCAAGCCCATACTTAAGGTGCACGAGGCCAGCCGCACGCCCATTATTCAGGTGCAGCCCAGCTTGGGGCAACAGCTGCCACTTAGACCCAAACTTAAGCTGCAACTGCAACCAGCCGAGGCAGCCGAGCAGCCGGTGCCCATTCTGCCCAAAAAGACGGCGCCCAAATCACCGCAGAATGTCAACTATGTGCCCGTCTATAGCAACAAGCTGGTCAGCAGCAACTATGAGAACGTCGAGTATGCCAAGGCGGTCATAAGTGATGCGGAGGAGACGCCCATGCTGATGCAGCTGAAGCTGTACAAAGAGCAGCAAGAGCAACAGCAAGAGCAACAGCAACAACTGCAGCAACAGTCCGAAGAGGATTTAACGCCCACAGCTGAGGCCAAGCCAGGGCTGGGCGAGGCATTGACAGCTGAAGCAGCTAAAGAGGCTGATGAGCAGGAGGAGGCGGAGCAGAAAAGCAGCAGCAGCAGCAGCAGCAGCAGCAGGAGGTGGAGGAGGATGATGAAGAAGATGAGAGCACTGCATGTGAAGAGTACACTGATGATGACATTGACGAGGCTCTGGCACAGGACGATGACGATGATGATGATGATGATGATGATAATAATGATGTTAATGCTGATGACGCCACTGCTGCTGCTGCAGCTGCCATTGATGGGGCGCCGCCTGTCAGCGCGAATGCCAATTTACCGAGTGACAAGGAGCTGCAGCAGCTGTATGTAAATGAGCCGATTACGCCCACGGATCAGCAGTTAGACGAGAGTCATTATTTGCCCATGACGCCCAAAAAGGTGGAGCTCGGCCAGCCGGGCACCCTCAGTCTGGTGGCAACGCACGAGAGCTACAACGAGGAGGAGGAGGAGAATCATTATGTGGAAATGACCAAAGGCCTGCACGACGACGATAATAGAAGCAACTATGAGATTATGTGCATATCCAGCAGCCTCACGAGCAGCAAACTGACCCACACAGAGCCAGTCTACATGGAGTTGGCAGGAGTCAAAGCAACAGCCGTGGAAGCTGCAACCGCAGCAACAGCTGCAGCGGAGGAAGCACACTGCTCATCCGGTCGCTCCACTCTGAAAAAGAGCAAAAAGAACGTCACGGAAACATTGAAGAAGAAGACAAAAAAACGTCAGGGTAAAGACATGCCGGATATATTGAAGCCTGCCAAGAGCGCGCTGGCCAGTGACAGCTCCGATGCAGATGACGAGAGCAGCAAACAGCAGCTGGAAGCGAAAAGATTGCGTTCCCGCACGCGCTTCAGCCTGTCGGATACCTTTAGACCCGCATCTTATTATCTGGGCGCCTCCACGCCGCTCAACAACTATGCCGAGAGCTCGGACAGTGAAATATTGCCGCCGCCGCCCATACCCGACTCCCCGCCACCCATGGAGGAACTGAAAACGGAGGAGATCTTCTCCTCGGAGCACTACGATACGGTGAGGCGACGCGACAGCAAAGTCCACCTGTCCTACGAACAACTGCCCAAGATGCACGCCAGCAACACCTCACTGAACCTGCCCAAGACCGAGCCGAGCACCACTCTGAAGAGCAGTCGACTTTCCCTGCCCGATCACTTTGCCAAGGTGCGTGGCACACCCGAGCAGCAGCTGCGTCGAGCAACGGCCAGGGCAGCTGGGTCCAGCTCCAGCGGCTCCGGCCTGACGCTGCTGCAGCAGCAGCACGCGCGCACCTTGTCCGACTCGAACTACAGCTGCCAGACGGACAAGAGCTCATCGCGCACCTCCTCCGATCTGGAGCTGTTTCGCAAGCTGCAGCAGCGCCCGCCCAGCAATAACTCACTGCCAAGCGAGAGCGAATCCGTTGAGTTTCGCCAGCGCTCCGACTCGGAACTGGAGCGACAGCGTTCGCGGCGGCCGCTCTCCCAGGAGTCGATAAGTGAGATAGAATCGATGAGCGAACACTTTGAGCAGACGCTGAGCAGCCATGAGCTGGACACCTACTTGAGTAACTTGCAGAGCAGCGATCTGCTGCCCTATCAGGCGCATGCCACGCCCACACGGCATCTGCTGAATGATACGAATGCCGCTGCAGGCGCTGACATTCTCACCAATCTAATCAAGCCACCGAAGACGTTTCGCAACACGGATGGCGATGAGCAGAACTTCTATAACAACATACACTTTCTCTCCTCCACGGATTCTATACAGCAGCTGGGCAGCATGGGCAGCATGGGCGTCGAGGGCGCCGCATGCCTCACACCCATGCACAGTCGAAACAATAGCAATATTTCCACACAGTCGGCTCCATATTATTACTCGGAGCTGCCCGCACCGCCGCAGCTGAATAATCAGCGCGAAATCCACGCCCATGGACTGAACATAGCTCACATACACAATCCCATCGATAGGCTGCAGTTCAATATGGACGCGTTGGTGGACAAGGATCAGGCCATCGACAGCAAGAATCTGTATAGCATGAAGGCGAACGTGGAGAAGCTGAGCTACAGCTGCAATAAGAATCTGATCAAGCTGAATAATGTGCAGCTGGAGCCAGCGGAGCTGGGCAGCGGCGAGGGGAGTGAGAGTCATTCATTAAACCAAATTCATTCATATCTTACAACTACTAAAAACACAAATCTCGCTCGTAAACTGACTGGTGGTAGCCACTTGGAGGAGGAGGAGGAGGCGGAGGAGGAGGGTCTGGTTGTGGGTGCAGCTGAGCGAGAGTTGGACAAGAGAGCGACAGCAGCAGTAACTACAGTGAACACCACGAATAACGCCAATCAACTTTCAGTTTTAGGTGGCGAACTGCTCTGGGAGGAGGATGCACTGTGGCGCGAGAGTCTGCGGCGCGTGTCGCAGCGTCATGCGCGCTCCTTGGACGATCTGGATCGCATAGCAGTCGCTGCGCCCATACCGACGCCAGCACCCATGACCATGCCCAGCAGCCAGGCGACCAAGACGAAGCTCACGCGTGAGGTGACCTATGTGAACGATTGCCAAAAGCCACCGCCGCGTCAGCTACAGGCAGCATTGCCTCCTTCGTCACCATCGCCGCTGCCGCACGGCGATGAGCACGATGTCTATGTGCAGCTGTTGGCGAATAGCTCGGCGCTGAGTCAAGTCAGCGATACGGATGTGTATGAGGTGCTGCGCGCCGAAACGGGCTCAAATCTGTCGCAAAAGTCACATGAGCTAGATCGCGAGACCATACGGCAGTGGGATGCCATGTCGAGTGGCCTCATGAAAAGCAACAACAATTCAGATGCCACGCCCTCGCCCAGAACGCCCGCCTCCAGTGGCCCCATGCTGCCGCTGACGAGCAATGTGCGTTCCATCATACAACAGCTGAATGGGAACAATGATGTCAATGGCAATGGCAATGGCAATGGCAATGGCACTGGCAATGCCATTGTGAATGCGGCGCAGAGGAACAATTGAGGCATTACGCATACGTAGCGTTGGCCGCTTAGAAATATGTGACAATTGTTAAATTTTTGCAAATATTTGCACAGTTCTGGAGGTTAATTCTTTGTAAGCAGAATAAGCTGTAAATAGAAAAGAGTGCGAAAGGGAGAGAGAGAGAGAGAGAGAGATAGAGAAAGAGAGAGAGAGAGAGAGTAAGCTGCACGAGACCTGTATTGTCATTTAAAATTATTTGTTGCTTATTTTTTGTTTTCACTTTCGTTTATTGTTATTTGTTATTGTTGTTGTCATGATTGTTGTGTTGTTTTGTTACATTGACCAAATGGTAAGCAATTTTCTTTATATACATACATATATAATATATACATAGCTACATACATGACTTGTTCCTACACTTATGTAATTATTAATGCGCTTGTAAATATTCATATTCACATAATCACACTCATTTCTCATCACACTCACACACACACTCACACTCACTTACATTTGTATACACACGCTGTACAGACGACTTTCTTAGTTGCGAGCAAAAAACTGTAGCATACTTTTTCGGGCAGTTAAAAATTTTGTTGCAATAGCTTGATGAACAGCTCCTTAGACGCTTTGACTTCGTAGTGCCCATTTCTGACAGCTTGTATACCCTGCCAACAATGTATTTAGTTGACAAAGTATAAAAAAAAAAACGTAACGTTGCTGTTTAACTCTGTGTTAATGCTTTTTCTCCGATTACTTCGCGCACGCATAATAATTACATGTCCTGCCACGCCCATACAATCTGCGCCGTAACTAAATCTCCATTTCAATTTTACAGCCTCGATTTCGGTACGCAACGTAAACAATTTGCCCAAAGGTAATCTAACCGTCAAGCCAGAACCGTCGGATGCACTGCATCTGCAGCAGCAACAACACGAATCGGCATTTGCCCACTATGATCCCTACTACGGCAACGCGGCGGAAACCAAATACGCCAAGGCCACACTCCTGACAGATCGCGGTCTCTACGGCCGTTCAGCGTCCATGGCCACATCGACGCCGCAGCAGCAAACAGCAACAACTGCAGTTTGGCATGCGTCGTGCTGGCAGTCGAGCTGAAATTGATATGCTGGAGCGTGAGACGAGCTCACAGATAAGGGTAAGTGGGGTGCATAAATATTTGTTTGTTTCTCTTTTCTTTTTTTTTTTTTGTAGTATATGTAGACAAAAGCTGCAAGCAGTGGCCATGTGATTCCCTGATTGACAGTTTGAGCCATCAGAGCTGCGAAGTTACGTTTATCACAGTTATTTGCTATAAAAGAGGGAGCAGAAAAAAATTATTTTATTTGATTGTATTTCAATTTATTCCGACTATTCAGAGTGTGAGAATTAAAAGTGATTGGCTCTTGGCATTTTTTCCCTATGAGAGCGAATTTTTCTGCTCAGCTGCTCAACGAAATATTTTTATTTACATATTCCTATTGAAAAGTCAGTTCAGAGAGATTTTTGCAAGCCCAGAAAATCTGTTGTTATATTTTTAACGAGCTACACTGTTCAAGGCGTATTCATAAAATGTATTGATTGATCAACTGATTAATTTAATAAACAATCTAGAATCTGGATGTATCGGCTGGCGATTTACTGAGCCGCACACACGAGGAGCTGGTGCTGCTGCTAATACAATTGCGACGGCAGAGCAGTCAAACGGCGCGCGCTATCGAGCAGTGCTGCAGCGATATTCACAATGTGCAGGTGGTTAAATTATATTGAACTCCATTGAAATGGGTGCTGGCTGTTGACTAAACTGGTGTTGGCTGTGACTACTCTAAACTCTAACTTTAAATGTTTACTGTTAACCAGTCGTCAATTCGAACTTTACTCATTATGAATTGAAACTCTTCACAGAATCGCCTGCGCGGCGCTGAGGGACTTACGCGCGCGGAGAGCATACAGCGCTTGGATTACTTGAAACAACATTTGTTGGACTTGGAGCGGCAGTATGAGAAGAGCAAGCCGCTGGTCAATCTGGTGGACAATATGGTCAAGCTGGGCTCGCTGTATCGCAACGATGCCAATGGCCGTGCACAGCCGGCGACTATGGATCGGCTGGAGTTCAATCAGCGCATGCAAGAGCGTCAAATGCTGCAGGAGGAGCAGAAGCAATGGGATCGACTCAGTCCGAATCAGTCGGAGCTGCAGGTAATGCATAATGCATAATGAATAATCAAATTCAATATTTACATAATGAATTGCTTGTATCTATCTTTTCTATAGGCCAAGGTGCGTGAGCTCTATCAGCTGGATCAGCTGTTGCAGGAGGAGTCGGGCGTGTTGCAGAGCCTGCAGCGTGACAAGGAGGATTTGGAGCGTGCATTGGGTGGTCTGCGGGCGCGCATACACGATAACAATGCCACGCCCATGGCCCTGGAGGCGGCCAAGAAGCAGCAGCATATACTGGAACGCGAGCTATCGCGTGTGCATCAACTGCTCGCCGAGAACTCTAAGGTAGCCGAGGTGCCTAGTAGAAGTTTTTTGCATTATATGTGTCAGATATATATATGTATATATAAACATACAAAATATATGTCTAGTTTTCGTCTGCTTCAGCTTCGCATGTCGCTTATGTAACTAATGAGAATCCATAAAACCAAAAACTAACAGCTTTGTGTCGATTTGCATATGGGTAAATCGATTGTCCTCCAGAGTTCAGTAGATGAACTTGAGCAAACTATTTACAGAAATGAGTGAAATAATATTAAATTTAGAAATCATATAAATCGATAAGGCTCAACTAATAATAATATGAACATTCAACAAAGATTTAAAAACTCAGAATTAATTAAAGTTTAACTTCAGATCTTGATATAAATTTATTTTGTTTCAGTAAAGAGGGTTTCATATAAACTTTTAATATTCTTAAATTTATAATGAAAGGGAACAGTTCTTATTAAATCGAAAAAAAAACTTAGTTCTGATTTTTTTTTTAGTAATTTGGTAACTAAATCAGAAATTTGTTATAAGCCCAAACATTTGCATCAAACAAAGATTTAGTCTGCAATACAGAAAATAAATAAAAAATAAGTTAGATTCGAAAAAAAAAGAAACTAGATTCGATTCTTGTAGATTCGATTTTAATATATCAGCAAAGAATGGAAATTAGTTCAACCTGCTCACAATGCAAAAAACTTCTACGTTTCGCCTATAAATTGCAATTGCTGCATGTGCTAAAAACTCATTTAAAGAACTGCAAACTAAACGTTTATCGTATTTGTGCCCTGCAGAAACTGGAGCAAACTGTGGCGGGCAATGCACGCCTGGAGCAGGAGCTGCTCACATTGCGCCAGAAGGTGCAGACGACGCGCAGCAATGGCGCTGCTAATGGCGATGCCAGTCAGCTGAATGGCAACCAGACGGCGGCTGTGCTGCAGTCGGAGCTGGAACGAGTGCAATCCCTAGTGGGCGATATGCAACGGCAGCGACATGAGCTGAGCTCGGCCGTGCGACAGTTGACGGAGAATTCGACGCGTTTGTATCAGGAAATTGGCAACAAGGAATTGAGTCCAACGAACGGAACGGGCACCTCGAACGGCAGTCTGAAGAAGCGCAGCAATTCGACCAGCTGGACGGAAACCGATCTAGATGCCAATATGCTGCACAATGGCAGTCAGCAGCATCTGAATGACTCGACACTGAATCTTTCGACACCGCTGTACGTGGACACGAATAGCAGCGCCAAATGGGCGATTACAATCGTTATAATGGCAGCAGCGATGCTCTGGAGCTGAGCGGCGTTGACAGCGATGGTTTTTTGGACAGTAATCCCTTTGCCAATCTAAGCAATCTGGAGAAGCAGGAGATCAAAACGGTGCGCATTGTTAAGCGGGAGTCGGAGCGGCGACATCGCGATCGCAGCGAGCGTGGCTTGAGCAACTCCATACAGAATCTCGACCAGGTGCTGGAAGAGGAGCAATACGCTCAGCAGCAGCAGCAGCAGCAGCAGCAGCAGTATGCCCAAAGTCTGGATGAGCAGATGAGCAATGGGCATCACAGCCGTTCCAAGTCGCTGCCGCGCAACTACAACGAACCGCCAAAGCCCAGGCATAGCAGGCACATGAATGGCAAGCAGAACGGACACCACTTCAATGGTGGTGGCGTCTCCGACTATGATCGCAATAGCAACTATGAGCATCAGGCACCGCCACCGCCAGCGCCCCAGAGCAATGGCCATCACCATCATCCCCAGCAGCAGCAGCGCGAGCATCTGAATCCTTTGGCCAATGCATACTTTGCCAAGCAGCTGCAGCAGCAGGCCCATCCCAGTCGGGATAGTGCACGCGTGGCGCTGCGCACCAAGACCGATTCGCTGCAGAGTCTCAACAAGAGCTTAACCGACATTAGCCCAGAGCCAGTGTTCCAGAGCGTGGCCGCACGTCAGATCATTAATGAAATGTCCGCTGGCTCAGCCTCGGAAGATACTGAAAAGATTGTGGAACGCGTGCCACCGCCACACAAACATCGACGCGCTGTGCCGCGCGAGAAGCGTCGACACTACACGGCGCCCAACAATGTCAACCAGAAGGCCATGGAGAAGGTGCAGGCCGAGAACGATATGAATCGCAATGTAAGACGTAACTAAAGCTAGGCTTAATCATTCACTTAACTAACTTCTTGTTTGTCTCTAGAACACCAACTGGCGCGCTCGAGATGATCTGGACATGGAGGTGGCGTTGCGTCCACGCATTAATGCGCCCGATGTGGTGCGCTCAGCTTTGGGCCAAGGCGAGAAGATCTCTGAGAATACCATCGACAATTTGCTGCTGGCGCCCAATAAGATAGTCATACCCGAGCGTTACATACCCGAAACAGTGAGTGAAAGTCAACAAATATTTGAGAGCATAATAAATAAATTCGAATTTCTCTCTCTCTCTCTCTCTCTATCTAGACGCCCGAATTGTCGCCTGAGGAGAAGAAGCGTCGCCAGGAGAAAGTGGAATCGATTAAAAAGATGCTCGCTGAAGCGCCCATTAGCAGCAATGTAAGCAGCCAGTTTTAGATGAACTAAATCTATTGTTGTTATTTATTAAATAATTAGAACTTAATCTGCACTTTAACTGATCAACTTTAATCTTCATTTAGTTTTTTATTGATTGATTTTGATTGACAAATTTTAGAATGTAGTATGTTTATTAAACTTACATATATTAGCTACCCATCCTAATCTGAATTTATATATTGATATAAGCAACACATCTTCATCTCAATTTAATATATATTTTTTCCCATTGTTTTCCCTTCCTTTAGGAAAATGAAACGCTCCCAGCCAGCAAGATCAATGCGGAGAAGAAGCAGCGTGAGCATTTGCTGCAGCTGAATCAAATTTTGGCCCAGCAAGTCATGCAAGTTAGCAAAATTGTTGCCGGTACGTAAATGCAAAAGAGAATTCATAGCATCCATATGTGTTATAATGTCATATGTTAAGGAACATCAGAGTTAAATTTGTTTCGATGTACGCAGCAATTACTTAAAGAGTATTTCATTGCTTGCCAGTTGAGTTTACGTTTCATGTTTATGTTTTCCCTTTTTATTACTAATAAGCAAATACTTTTTAGTTCACATGCCACTCACATATATATCTATATGTATTCATTGTATATGTATTTAAGCGTTGATTCAGTGTATTCTTAAATCATAACAGCGCAAGACTGTGTTTACCCCATTCAAAACTGTCTCTATGCTCTTCTAATCTAAATATATATATTCTCTCTCAACTTTTTCTAATTTTCTAGACGATTAATGAATACATATCATATGCATATAACATCTATAAACTGTTACGCCTCTCTCTCTCTCTTCTCACTGTCCAATCCCATCATTCTCATCTCATTGCGAGCTCATCGAAAGGCGTACGACATTCATAATAATATCCACTTACAGACACTTCAATGAACACAATACAAATACTCTTCCACAGTCAAAATATCACACGCTCAGACATAAGAAACGAGCCCCACATAAACCAATCATGCATATATAGCACCTATCTTAACTGTATCTTTAAGTATATCGATAAATAAATTGTTTGAATTCTATGAATTTTCATAAATATTGCGCATACGCCGCATTGAACAGTTCATGTTAAATACTTTACATATTCAATAAGAATTCTATGACAATTTTTAATTTTTCTTAAAATAAACTAAAAAGTTGTTTATTGTACAGCTGTTTAAAAAGATAATATATATATAAATATTTTTGTATTATATTTATTTATAAAAATATTTTGACGTTTCATTTAATTTTTCATTTTTATTATATCATTATTTATTTATTATTATTTTTTTTGCATACTTATAGTCAATCCCACTAGTCACAACTAACTCCATTTTATAGCCTGTCGTGTTGTTTATGTTTTTGTTTTACCAATTGTTCACATTTCTTTGTGTTATTTGTTTGAGTTGAAAGAAAACGAAGAAGAAAAAAATGGGCCAAATGTGTGATGTAATTCGACTTACATATGCATATGCTACACCTAAACTATACAATAAGAGCCACAACAACCACATAACAACAACAACAACTACATTACATACAACCACAACAACAGCACAGCAAGAACTCACGCGACGTTGAGATTATCGCATGCTAAGCTCACTTAAAAAAATAAAAATAAAGAAACAAAATTAAAATCAGTTCAAAGCAATCACAAAATACTAAACGACAACAACAACAACTAAGCAATTGCAACAACAACTACAACAAGTACAATCAACAACAACAACAACAACAAGCACAACAGTTAAACAAATGCGTAAGTCAAGGTTTGTACACAGTTTTAATTTAACAATTTAATCATGCAATAATCTTTATATAAATAAATATATACATATATGCAAATATATAGAGTTATATATTTTTATTATACTCTGCTTTATTTGGAAATCTTAGTTTATTAGCTTTGAATTGGCCTTACTAATCAGCACGCACGCGCTTGTAATATAAGCATAAAAAATATATATATAAAAAATCATATATGAACAAAATATGAACACCTCTACTAAAAGGCGAAAATACACTCAAACACACTCACACACACACACGCACACACACTCACACACGTACACACACACAAAAGCAAGTCTGTAGAGAAACACCAAAAGGCACTTTAGAAAATGTATGAGAAATAAAAACAAAATAAAACACAACACAGTGCAAATTTATTGAAAATTTATAGTCAAATGGGAATGTAGAAAAAAAGAGACTTAAATGACAGAAAATACCAAGAGATGTCTAGATAAAATAATAAAAATTGCAGTTTCAATTTGAAATTTATATTATACCAAATAAAACATAAGCCAATTTTGAAAAATTAAAAGATGACAACTTTTTGTAAAATGAAGAATTTTAGCAAACGAATTATGAAAGAAAATTCTTTACACTTGGTCAGAGTTCATTTGTTATTTTGACGGACATATAACGATTCATTGAATATATAAAATTGTATTTAAAATATATTGTATTTAAATATATATAGATATATGGGGGAATACAAAAGAGAATACAATATTTTTACAACTAGGAGTTATAGTCTTTTATTGATATCTTGAATGAAGTTCACTATATATAATAATTGTAACGAAAATCACGCCAGAGCTTAGCAAAAGTCTAAAGTTAATTAAACAAAATTTGTGCACTTGCAAAAATTGCGTAAATTATTGAGAAAAGAAACACCAACTAAATCAATCAGTCCAACAAAGCTCAAGAGACGAGTAAGTATACGCTCAATAGCAACAAAGCACAACAGCCACAACAACAACAACAACAACAACAACAACATTAATAAGAGACAACCACAGCAATAACAACAACAATAAATACTCTTAAACAAACAAACATATAAATTATTAACTCGTACATCAAAAAGGTTTTCTACCGACTTTTTCCGTCCAAAACTTTTTACAGCACGCTTGGGATGGTTTTTTGGCCTCGAACTTGTAACTAATTGAATTCCTTTTATTTATATATATTCTCCGTTATCTCTTCACAGAGAAAGCCATGTCGAAGTCAGCCAATGGACAGGGCGGCCAGCCGGGCAGCGATGAGGAGCGTCGCTCGGAGTCGCCAAGTGAACCACTGCCGTTATATCAGCAGCGCGACAACTTTTACAGTTAAGCGCAGCAAGAGCACACCAAAAAAAGGGACGATTCTATATAGTATATGTCTATCTATATATATTATATATATACAAAAATAAATAAGCACAATAACAGCTGCATTTATCTTCAAGCAACAACAAAATCAAACTAGAAACTTTGCTAAAAAACCAAAATTTAAATCGAAATCGTATCAATTCATAATTGACTGAACAACAAATTTTAAATATATCAAAAAGAAGAGAGAAGTAAAAAAAGGAGAAGAAAATTTAAGATAAATAAAACAAGAAAATTCCATATGAACGATAAACATAAATTAAACGAATTTTTAGGCAAAATATTTATGCTTACTCACACTCTATTATACATATATACTAATATATATATATATATATACTACATGAAGATGCAACATATCATTAAGCGTGTTATTAATCAATATAAACGATGGCAATTACATCAAATGTTAAAGCAACGTTCTCTATATAACAACAACAAATGCATACATACATACATATATAAATATATATATTACAGTTTATTGACTGTTGTCGCTTAGCATAGTCCAGCCATATCCGGTCTACAACGCGTCAATACTTTTGTTGTATAGTGTAAACACGTACACGTTCCTGTGCGGGCTCCTACAAATATATATATATACATATATACATATATAAATAAATTTATCGAAAGTATGTCATGTGTTTGGTAACTAAATACAATAACTTTAAAGACTTTTACAACAGACTTTTTGTGAAGAGTAGCGCATTTTTAAAACGAAAAATCTCCCAAACAACAACAACAACAGCAACAAAACAACAAATAAGAACAGCAACAATTTTGAAGCCAATTATTGCATTTGATAGAACTTTTTAAGATCGCAACCAAAATCAAAAGCAAACAACAACAAAAGGCACCACATGGTAGTTAGGTATATATATCTATACTATACTATATTTAAATATACAGAAACATCATCAAATAATAGCTCAAATAATAATAAATAATGGCGCACTTTTCAAACATTTCACAACTTGGCATTATTTCAAATGTACCTATCACAAACACTAAATGAAAGCATCAAATATAATATTATACATATTATAAATTATATAAAAAAAAAAAAAAAAAACATGCACATAGTAGTTAAAGGTTAACCAAGCGTTTGCATTGCATCAATAAAAAATGAAATTAATACAAATTACAACAAAGAATTAAATTTAAATAAACAATTATTTAAATGTAGGTCAATTACCCAGGCAATTATATGAAAAGGAAAATATTGAATGTATTTAAAAAGCTAAATGAAAAGTCAATGATAAAAATATTATACGCAAATGCAAATTCAATGTCAATGTCTGCATAACTTTTAAAGTTATTAAAAAATAAATAAAAAAAAAAGAGAGAAAAGGTAGAAGATGTAGAAGATATATCATACGCTACACCAATTAATAAAATTATATATGCATATAGTAAACACACAACGATAAATTGTTAAATATATATTTAAAAAACATATATATACATATTTAAAAATATTATGAAACAAGAAAAAAAAAATAAAGCAAATTGTACAAAAAAAAAAAAACAAACATTATTTCAAGTTTTTAATTTAAAATTGTTAAAAGTTTTAAGTTTTATCTAATGCTAAGTTCTTTAGTTTATTCATTTGCGCCAAGTTCTTTATATTGATTCAATAATTTTAATTATATTATTATTAAGTATATATATATATTTTGTAATGAATAAACTTAAATGATTTGTACATTTCGCGGTGCTATATGTAATTGTAAATCCTTTTTTGACCTTAGTTCGAGCCAAGTCAATTGCTATGCTAGTTCTGGCTTATACACACATACATATATTTATATATATACATATATATTCGACTATATATTGCACGCATATTCCACAGAATGAAAAAAAAAAAAAAAAAACATAAAATATTTATTGCATTAATACGTATACATATACACCATGTATGAGATAATATGACAAATGTTTAAACGAAAATAAAATATACAAAAAAAAAAAAAAAAAAAAAAAAAAAAAGGAATAAAAAAATTGATGAAAACTGCGAAAAGAGGAGATAAATGTTATCAATAAAGAAATATAGTTGACAATTCAAATCAAAGCATTCAAATAATTCATTCATTTACTGTGTCCAGTTACAGGCGAAGGTTACGGAACAGGAAGAGTCCCAGCTCAATGGCTGGGCTGCCTATTAAATGGCAATTTTGCGTCAATTGTCAGCCACATTTTCAAGATCAATGTGGACTCTATTAAAAATAGAGACGCACGAGCGATGACAAACGTAGAGCCCGGCATGAATCACAATGAACACAGACAAAAGGCTGATCTACTCAGCGCCGATAGCAACAATAACAACCACAAGAGACAGCGGACAAGCCCATAGAGCAACATCTTGATATGTTGAATAAACAGCTGACAGACTAACGATATACCCTGCAAGCGACTCTGAAGCAGGTTACAGCTTAATTATGTAAATTAAATAGATAAGTATGTAAATGGTTTATAATGTTAGCATGTTGAAATGATATATGGGTGAGTGATGGACTTACATATACCCTGTATGTGCATTAAGCAACATGTATAGCTGCTGACAGACTTTTGAGATTTTAGAGAAAAAATCAAATGAAATATCTATATGAAGTGTTGAAATTATGTTTGAGCGAATGACGAACTAAAGCATACTCCGTGAGTGTATCTGAAATAACCTACAATAATATTCTTAAATTTGATATGAATACGTACTGACACTCCATTGAGCAATATGTGGAAGTGCTTAATAAACGGCTGACCAACGAAAATATACCCTGTATAGCTTGGACTACAATACAAATATACAGAAAATGTGTTGAACATTGATCTTCGAAATGAGTGAAGCAAAAGTGATAAACTATTGCATACCCTAAGTAAGCTAAATTACATTAACCTAGCATTGGCAGACGACACTTAAGCAAACACTTTCTGCTTACAGAGTATAGAAACAGAGCAAAACACTTTCAGCATGACAAACAGAGGCTACACACGCATGGTGTGTGTGTGTGTGTGTGAGTGTGGGCGTATAGGCAAATTGGCTTTGGCTGACAGGTGGCGCTGCCAATAGTTTGGGTGGGGGGAGTGAGTGGTAGTGGTGGCATAGCGTTAAGCTGTATGTGAAATGTAGAGCATTCGATAACTTTCTAAAAACAAACAAAATTAAGTCGCGTTATCAAATCAAATTCTTACATCCGATTAGCATAATCGTGACCATGGAGCAGATGCCATTCCATTCAAATCCATTAAAAATTGATTAATAAATTGAGAGAAAATAAAAAAGGGAAGATATACGTCAGGAATAGAATAATATTTAGATATACATACATATAATAGAGCAGTTCGCACGTAGGCAATAATTATCAAGACAACGATTAGAGTGGACCAAACGCGCTATTAATTATCGCACATTTAATGAGTTTTGTAGGGTATACATTAACAGACAGACGAGTTGAGATGTGTGTGGCTAGTACATATATTTCGAGAAACCTGAAACAATATTAAACCTGATTGGCCCATAGTTTGTTATGATCGTTGTTGTTGCCTTTATTGCTGATGATGCGCATTAAAAAAGCTCAAGACTCTCAGTGAACGCCACTCAAATAGCCAGATACATGTGAAAACACGCTGATATACATACGTATATTAAATACAGAAAGAAAAAAAAACCCATTGTCGACGCATTAACTGTGCGGAATTAACAGAGTCGTCAGTTGACATCGTCTGCTTAAGAAGCGAAGTTCAGCTCCGACGATATAGACAATGGTGATCCTAGGCAGCGCCACATTTGTAAGTTCAGCATTTCATAGAATCGATTCTCAAATCTTAATCTCCTTCTGCATATATCACACAGTTGATGCTGCTGGCTGTAATGAGCCTAGACGCAGCTCCGGCCATCGAGAATGCGTATGTACATACATATATATATATATGGTTCAAGGCCTTAGCTGGCCAGTCTGAATGTTTTGTTTTCCACTTGCAGTGCCTATGTCAGTCAGGATTTATTGGCCGATGAGTCAGCGCCAGATACCTGGATAGCTACAGCAGACGCCGCAACAGCAGCAGTGAAGCGTCCCAGACGCTACGATGTGGATGGATCTGTGCACTGTAGCAGGCATGGCAAGCATTGGCCTGGGCATGGATATGGACATGAATATGGATATGGATATGAATCTGGTTATGGATTTGGTCATGGCTTTGGTTTCGGGTCTGGCCCTGGTTTCGGGCATGGGCATGGGCATGGGCATGAGCATGGACGTGGGCGTGGTCGTGGATATGGACATGGGCATGGGCATGGATATGGATCTGGTTACGGTCACAACTTTGGCTTTGGTGTCACTGGCTTTGGCAACGACGATAATCCGAATGAGCCGCAGTATAAAGTTCCTTTAGCGCCTTTTAATGGTGCGTCCAAGTGCATGACTCTGAGAATCTGTAATATCAGTTTATTTATTTACTTTTAGAAAACCAGCAAGGGTCCACAGAGCTCAACTCAAGCAGCTTAGCACCGCCAACGAGCAAGACAACAGGAACGCCTGCAACCACAGCAACCACAACCACAACCACTGAGGATGCCACTTTGGCCATTGACTTACGCAGTGGACTTAGCTAAGTGCTTGCACTCAGAGATACTATTGAGTATAAATGGAATCGAATGTTGTATTCCAATTCAATATTCATAGCAGAGTATCAAATATTTTTTGTTTGAAAAAAAAAGCTAGAGCTTAGTACAAAATTATTCTAATAAGAATTTTCAATACTTAAAAACAAAACAATAATTTTTGTATTGTAAAGGTGTAAGACTAAAATAATTAATTTCTGTTTTGAGCACAACCGATCCACTGATTTCTCTAAGTGCATTCAAAGGGATACAATCTCAGCGCAGGGCCAATGAACTTGTTTTCCATTTGTCTTACGCACTTTCATGCCAGGATGAGCAGCGGAAGTGTTATCCGAAACGGGTCTATCCATTTTTATTATTCTAGAACATAAACAAACCCACCTCAATCAGATCAGATCGCATAAAATGCGCACGCAAAACAAAACAAAACATAAAACAAATGGAAAGAAAGTCGAGAGATCGCGAATTGAGCACAGCTTCAGACAACAGTCGAAATCAAATACCAAACGCAAAAAAAAAAAAAAAAAAAGCCACCAATCTTTGCCTCGCACGCACTTTGGCCAGGAACAAAGAGGCTCGTTCGCTCCAAGAACCGGACCAGAACGTCAACGGCAACGCCAACGCCAATGCCAATGCCACAATCCACAATCCAGAAGCCAAAAGCCACCTATAAAAGCAATGCTCGAGTCGACTTCGACTGTCATTTGACGCCAAACGAGCGTCGCATCGAGAAGTCGTCGTCGTTATCGCAGTCGTCGTCGTCGTATATCCCCGTTCCAGTTCGTAGAATCGTATAATCGAGTATTACTGCCGAGTTTTTAGCATTAAGAAATGGGTAAGGCTCGCTCTGCATACTAAGTGAGCGTCGCGATCTAAGCGTATACAAAATCTATATATATAGTACATATATATATCAATATATATTCTTCACACATTCGGTGAATGAACTCGCATATATTTCGCCGCAAGTCTCGGATTATGTGCAGCATTATGGTCACATAACCTTAGCACGCCCAAAAACTCGGATGCATCCAGTGCTTTCGTCATGTACGCGCTGTTATTTATGCATGCATGTCGCGTGGATCTTGAAAAACAAGTCGTAACATCGTTACTACCAATTCGGAGAATGTACTCGACGCGATATTAAATATCATTTATTAAGTGGCTAAACGTTCCCTGGTCCGCAGGGTGCTCCAAAATCGCATATATTTGTATGAACTCGAACGAAAGCACCGAAAACACAGATGCAAATAAAAAAAAAAAAGAGAAAATAACAACAAATTTATTCTTATTAGAAGAACTATATTTAGCCAATTGAGTTGTTCGTTCTATTTATACGCTTGCATTTGGGTGTTATTATTTTGCTAGTCAATTTGCTATTCATTCATTCAGAGTGCACATTTCTTGATTAGATTATATAGATATTCTGAGTATCATCAGGATGGCCTTCATGTTGACGAGCTATAGTTTCAAAAATTGTTTATATTTTTCTTATAATAAAATCAAAATTGGGCTCTAAAATTTGTTTGAAATTAAAAAAAAAAAATAATAATAATATAGAAATAAAAATATGGAAAAGCAGATAAAGTTTACTTGACAGACAGAAAATCCATTATTTATTTTCTTGAATATTAAGAATTAAGCTAAGCTAATTTTATTGAAACTAATAGATAAGGCTAAAATTATTCCATTTTTTCTAAGGCCTAAAGACTAAGTATTTAGAGTACTTATATCGTTCACGAAGGTGTGTCAAAGTGTATGTTGTTGGGACCAAAAGCATTTACTAATATACTGTAAATTTATTATATATAATATCTAAATGTTTTTTAGAGTAAGAAGCAGCTCGACACACCTTCAATGATATCAAAATTTAGGTATTTGAAATCGGCAAATTCGTATTAAAACAAATGTTTTTAGCTGGATATATTAAAATTTATTTATTTTATTCAGAACTTTAAATTCATTATATTATTTATTTGATTTGAAAAAATTAAAAAATTTTCTAATATTATATATATAATAAATAAACAAATAATCAAAATATTTCGTAAACAATTTAATGTGTAATTTTTCCTAATTTTTTTCCATATAATCTCAAATCTATTATTAAATTCGATTTCTTCATTTCACTGACAGTTCAACATTATTTTATGTTGCTGCTGCTGCTGCTGGCGATGGGCGTGCCCGCCCTAATCCAGGCCAGCGAGCAGCCAGCACGCATTGTCTGCTACTTTAGTAACTGGGCCGTTTATCGTCCGGGCATTGGACGCTATGGCCTGGAGGATGTGCCTGCTGACCTGTGCACGCATCTGGTTTACTCGTTCATTGGCGTAAATGATGAGAACTGGGATGTGCTGGTCATAGATCCGGAGCTGGATGTGGAGCAGGAGGGCTTCCGCAAATTCACGCAGCTGCGACAGACACATCCCAAGCTCAAGCTACAGATTGCCGTGGGTGGCTGGGCGGAAGGTGGCTCTAAGTACTCGCGAATGTCGGCGGTGCGTGAGAAACGTCAGAGCTTCATACGCAGCGTGGTGCAGTTCATGAAGGAGTACGACTTTGATGGCTTTGATCTGGACTGGGAATATCCAGGCGCCACAGATCGCGGCGGCAGCTATGGAGACAAGGATAAGTTCTTATACTTTGTGCAAGAGCTGCGACGCGCCTTCGATCGCGAGGGTCGCGGCTGGGAGATCACAATGGCGGTGCCGGTGGCCAAGTTCCGGCTGCAAGAGGGCTACCATGTGCCCGAGCTATGCGAGTGAGTTGTTGACTGATCTGAGACTGAAAATTTTCATTTATTAGATTAACTGTCTTTTAACTGATTTATAGACTGCTGGATGCCATACACGCCATGACCTATGACCTGCGCGGCAATTGGGCTGGCTTCGCGGATGTGCATAGTCCGCTGTACAAGCGCAAACACGATCAATATGCCTATGAGAAACTCAATGTGGTAAGTGGGATGGAATGAGGAGAGGAAAGTGCTATGCTGAGCTCATTATCATTGCCTTTTTAGAATGATGGCCTGGCCTTGTGGGAGGAGTTGGGCTGCCCGGCCAACAAGCTGGTGGTGGGCGTGCCCTTCTACGGACGCACCTTTACGCTGAGCAACTCGAACAAGAACTACAACATGGGCACCTACATCAACAAGGAGGCGGGTGGCGGTGCACCCGGGCCCTATACGAATGCGAGCGGTTTTCTGGCCTACTACGAGATCTGCACAGAGGTGATGGACAAGTCAAAGGGCTGGACCGTGGAGTGGGACGATGCGGGCATGGTGCCCTACACCTACAAGGATACGCAGTGGGTGGGCTACGAGAATGAGGCATCGGTGCAGATTAAAATGGACTTCATCAAGGCCAAGGGCTATGCGGGCGCCATGACTTGGGCCATTGACATGGACGACTTCCATGGGTTGTGCGGCCCTAAGAATGGTCTAATGCAGATTCTCTACAACAACATGCGGGACTACAAGGTGCCGGAGCCGACGCGCGAGACGACGCCGCGGGTAAGTGGGCCAGTTGCCAAGTGTGCGATAGCAACACACAGTGAAAGCTAATGAGCAATTTGTTTTTGCAGCCCGAGTGGGCCAAGCCGCCCGCCACACCGCCCAATCCGGACGAGGCGCAGCTGCAACCGATGGCCACGACGACGCGTAAACCGAAACCGAAGCCAAAACCAACGTCAACGCCAGTCAGCCCAACGTCAGCACCGGTGCCAGCTGTGAGCAGCACCACCAAGAAATCCACCACAAAGGTGGCCCCACAGAAGACCCACTATTTATATTTGCGAATTTCATTAACATTCTCTCTTTTTGCATTATAGAAACCCAAGAAGCCCAAAAAGACAACCACAACGACGACTACAACCACCACAACCGCTGCGCCCAGCCCTACGAAAGAACCCGAGGAGATTGTCGATCCCGTAAGCGAAGAAAATGGCGTTGCTTTCGATGCCAGTGAAATTGATTGCACCAATCGAGACTTTGTGCCGCATCCCAACTGCAGAAAGGTAAAGATTGCAATTAAGGCAACAGATTTGAGGCAAGGAATATTAGAAGGCGATTGGGGATAAAAGCCAAGATGAAGCTCATATGCATGAACTAGTGGATGGCGAGTATGTAAGGGCTTATATGTTATATATTTGCTTTGAATACAGCCACAAGATAGACGGTCGTGAGCCGTATAGCTGAATGGGGAAATTACAGGGATTTAGTTTACATTAAAAAAAAATATTTATGTTTGAAGTGTGATAATGTAATAAAATATTTGCTCTCTTCCATTTAGTACTTCCGCTGCGTGCATGGCAAGCCCGTGGAATTTGAGTGCAAAGAGGGCACAGCTTTCCACACAGTGCTCAATGTATGCGATTGGATTGAGAATAGCGATCGGTACTACTGCACTCGCATCAAGAACAAAGATCATGGAAATGAGGCACAGTAGGGCCGCAGCTTGGAGGAATTTTCATTACAAAACTAAAACTATTTAAAACCTATTTATTATGTTAGCTGAGATAACTATTTTTAGCGCTCAGTGAGAGTGAGTGATAGATCTTAGGTCTTCGGAGCATTTCTACTGAAATAGCCTTCACATAATGAAATGATAAATTGTATTACTTTTGCCCAGACGAAAGCAATAAAAATTGAATATAACATAAAATTTGCATTAAATGAGCCAGAAAGCATTATATACACATATATGTATCACAGATTAAAAGTAAGAACAAAATATAATTTACGCAAAAATGAATAAAATTATATTAAAATTATATATGTATGTATAAGAAAAGTTTGGATAATATTAGACTGCATCGAATTATATAATCTGCCGTTCGATGTCAGAGCTCTACAAAATATAATATAATTATACGAGATTTTAAAGCATTTTGCAGTTGTCTGAATCGATGCGTCGCCTTGGAACCGAACCACACACATCCAACAGCTGTTCGTGCAATCAAGCATATTAATGAACGGTGATAAATGCTACTAGAAATTTAATTTTCATATTTTACAACTGAATTCTCACGGTGCATAGAGCGAGAGAGAGAGAGCGCGGCGTAACGGGGGAGCGAAAGAGACAGAGATTGCATTATATTTAATCATTTGTGACAAGAAATAAATCGCAGCGCTTTAAATAACGAATAATACAAGAGATTTATATGGGTGAATGTGCCAGCTTTCACTCTACATAATACATATTCTCTATTGTTCTGTACTATTCGCTCTTGCTCTTGAGCTCTGAGTGATCTACTAAAGATGAGCAAATCCTTGCCTAAAAATAAATATTATTCCGAAATTGAGATTTGTAAGTGTGTTAAGGACATTGTAAATAAAAAATGGCAAACATAGTTTCTATAAATATTTGCTCATTTATATTCAATGTGTAAAGGGAATTTGTTTGACTACAATGTGACAATGTACAAAATACCAACAAATTTCCTTAGTTATTGCTTATTTTTAAACAGGAAACAAATTAATTTCCTCATCACTTTATTACTCCATCCAACGACTCAACTGCTGCGCACAAATTTTCCCTATAAAATGTCCCTTAAGCTTTAAAATTTCCTTGTTATTATTGTTTTTAGGCAAGCAACGTTTGAGTACTTCATGCTTCACAATTTCCCTCTGCTGTTCTCTCTCACAATCTCTCTCTCTCTAGCTTTGCTTCTAATTGGTTTAAGTCGTGTGCTCATCAACTCAAATTTCCCTGAACTTAAAAATTGCTCAAGCTGCTGCTAGTAGGCAAATGCTGCTGTCACCGCCGCTTCCTCCGACTGTTCACTTTAATTTCCCCCAATCGCTCTCTCGCTCACTCGCTCACTCGCTCTCTATGGGAGCATCTGCCAAAGAGATAAATTTTAGTCGGCGCTGTGCTTTTGACAACATTTTCGCTACGAAAAATATCAAAATGAAATAATTTTCGCGGTCACAAGGTAAATTCATGGTATATGCATGTTGAGTTACGAATTGGTTTTGGACCGGGAGAGATCGTCTCGTATACTCGTGTATGCAGTAGAACTTAGAATAACAAAAAAAAAAAAAAAAAAAAAAAAAAAAAACAGAAATTAATTTCTAAAATTTCTTGCTTGCTTTTTAGAAATGCCAGAAAATAGATAGAGCTAAAATCTGCGCTGATTATTTCAAAAACGAATCGCACCACGCCGTGCACAGACGACGGGCCAGAAATAAGCAAATTATTTAGCTGACAATCGTCGAAAGGGACACTAAGGATTACCCAGCCGACGATTGTCGGTTGAAATTTGCGAAAGGCTAGCTAACGCGAACTTCAAATTTCTAAAATTAAATATATTAAAAAAAGTGAAAAAATTAAATAAAATTAAAATCGAAAACAGTGCAAAATTCTAAAAATCCACAAAAAGTGTGACAAATTTGTACGAACCTAATTAGTTGATATATATATATGAGTATATATACATATTATATATATATATATAAATATATACATATATATAGAGCTTGTAGCCTGTTCTCGCATACAAAAAATAATCTATAGCATTCATAATTTCTTACCCTTTTCATGCAGTGCATTTAAACGAGCGCATATATGGTGGATATAAATATATGCGAAATACGAGCAAGTGATTTATAATTATTTAAATATATTTATATTTTTTCCTAATTATACATAATTACGGGAAAAAGTCGAAAGAATAAAAGGAGAATTTATGACGTGGCTAACGTGCTAACCACACTGGGAAAACTCAAGGATAATTTGTTGATTTGATTATTATGGGGCGTTTAACACTTTGGTTCCTGCTGGGACTTACGTTAATCGCCGTTTCCAATAATGGTGAGTGAACGGAAAAGGATCTATCCTACGAAATATATATTTGATATACATGTGCGTATTATATAAGCAAAATAACGGTCTTTTTGCACTGGCCCAGTGTCTGGTGTATGAGCAGGCATTATGCAATTTGTAGAAGAACAAAAAATGAGCGAGAGAGGGAGAGAGGAGAGAAAGAGAGGGAGAGCGAGAAAGAGAGAGTGTGCGTGTGAGTGAAAGAGAGGAGAAAACAAATTATATATATTATATATAAACATATATCTTGAGCGTATATTTAAAAATATTTGCTTGAGCTGTGCGTGTGTGCGAGTGTATGTGTGTGTGAATGCAAACGTCAGAGACGACACTTTGAGAATATATATATACATATATATATTATCTCAAAATTTTGGTGGCCTAGACTCGTTGGATAATGTACCCAAACAGCTATGGATAGCGCAAAATACAGAGACATATCATTTTGTTGGTCACTTTCTTCTTCTCTCACATGTTTTTTTTTTTGCTTTTTTTTCGACAAAAATTTTGTGCGGCGAAACACCGCAAATGTTCGGCTCTTCGTTGTCATCGTTTGTAATATTTTTAAATTTAGAATTTTTAAGTTATTTTATGTATTGAGCAAGTATCTGTAGCTGCGACTGTATCTGTAGCTGTGTTTGTAGCTGTATCTATAGGCGAGCGGATCGTGTTTGTGTGTTGGGCTATGTAGATTTTGTTTAGTTTGCAAAAGATTGCAAAAACAAGAAGAAATCAAATTAAAACAGAAAAAAAAAAAGAAATAAATTAGAAATGATCTATATAATGTATAAGTATTTGGGAATAGATTGCAAGCAACATAAACACAATATGCAAGCAGCCATCGAGACGGATTTGTATAAATAAATCTGTTTATGCGATAAATAGGAATGGGATGGGGAAATAACTTAAATAGCTGCATATATAGTATTTGCAAAATAAATCAAGGGAATTACCCGCTGACAGCTGAATTGCATGTAGAAAATGTCAGTTTAGAGCAGGCACAAAAATAAAGGCGCTAAAGATATCCTTTAAATCACGTCGAGCCAACCAAGTTTTCCATGAGCCAACACAGCTGTCAGCAATTGGGAAAGTAATTAGCAACGACCTTAAACGTGCCTGTCACTCAAACACACATCAAGACCTCATCCATAGACTAGATGAACCAAAAGGAGAGCAGCGGAAAATATAGCGAAGCACTCGCAGTAAGAGCCGACCTTATAGACACGGATATATATTATATATGCACGTCACTAAACTAAGCGAGTGCAAGAAATGGAAAGAGAAATCGAATTTGGAAAAGTTAAGATATAGTGGGCGACTGGCCAACAAAATTATATACTCATTCACCATTCACATTTGCCGAAAAGCCAGCGACTAGCGAAATCTGTTTGAGTTCTCATCTTTTAAAAATAAAATTCCTAAATATTCGAACACATTTTTCATGGTGTGCGTGAGAGCGTGAGAAGGTGTGTGTGGGTGTGTGTGTGTGTGTGTTTGGGTATATTCAATAAATAATGTCAAGTTTGAAAATATAAAATAACCTCGGCGCTGACATCAAACACGAAGGCGGCAAATAGCAATTTAAAGGCTAGGTATACAAAAGAAGAGCCTCCAAAATTTTTCCATAAATCATGAGATATATAAATATATACAATATGAATGCATTGTTATCTTATATACTCTATATATAATCCATGCATGATCTTAAACAAATCTATCATGGAGTTGTATGATATATATAGAGTAAAATTGTATTTCTATACTTACCCGAAGAAAGTTCTATACTTCCGTCCAAAAACTCCAATGTAAACCATATATATTTTCTAATTGTTTATTTTACCTTAAAATATTTCTGAGTTATCTATCGAAGCCTTCAAAAAATCTATATGCCTCATAAAATCAATTTTCTTCCTTGCCTGATTTTAGATCATTTTATGATGAATCTTTTTTTTTTTTTTTTGGATTGTTTAAAGTTTCCTGTTCTATCCTATCATATCTTCGTCTTACTAATCTGAAACTGTTTTATAGTTGGGTTTGTCTATGCCGATGCCGGACCAAGCGAATCAGAATGTCGACCCTACATTGAAAAGGCTATAAATGAACTGAAAACCGGTAAGCTACAATATAAAAAATACGATGATATATCTTTTACCCCTTATAATATGGTCTCACTTCCTGTCAGATGGTGTCACGGGCAAGGATGGTTCTGGCGAACTGCAAGCCGATCAGCCTCGTGGGGACGATGACGACGATGATGATGGTGGGATTGATGAAAAAGAAACTGTTGAAATTACTGATGTGGATTCCACAGAGGACGCGAAAGGCGTCAACGACCTTGACGGCGATGGCATACCAGATGATCAGGACGACGACATAGACGGCGATGGCATACCGAATGATGAGGACGATGATATCGATGGCGATGGTATACCGAATGACAAGGACGACGACATCGATGGGGATGGTATACCGAATGAGGATGACGATGATATCGACGGCGATGGGATACCAAATACCGAGGACGATGATATCGATGGTGATGGCATACCGAACGATAAGGATGATGATATCGATGGAGATGGCATACCGAATGAAGAGGATGACGACATTGATGGAGATGGCATACCCAATGACCAAGATGAAGACATCGATGGTGATGGCATCCCCAACGACGAGGATGAGGATATCGATGGAGATGGTGTTGCCAATGAGAAGGACAACGACATTGACGGCGATGGCATACCAAATGCTGGTAAGACATTAAATGATATATTTAGATCTTTCGAATATAAACTAATTTGTTTTCCTGCAGAGGACAACGACTTGGATGGCGATGGCTTGCCAAACGAGAAAGACGAGGATTTGGATGGCGATGGATTAGTGAATCATGGTAAGTAGCATTTGGTCTAGAAGGCGAAATTATGTATGGTTTTATCTATGCAGAGGACGAGGATATCGATGGGGATGGTACTTTGAATCACGGTATGGAATATGAATCCCAGTTCTACGGATCATTCTACTATACCCCACTATATACCTTATTAATGTGCAACTTTCATTTAATAAAAACTCTTCTTGATCTCAACTATTTTAAAATATATATACCTAAACTGAGTATGTTCGTAATTCTAGAGGACGGCGACTTGGATGGCGATGGCTTGCCCAATGACAAGGATGAGGACTTGGATGGCGATGGCAAAGTTAATCATGGTAAGTTCTTGATTAGGTATGCATTTCTCCAGTTACTTATCAAACTCTTATAGAGGATGAAGATATTGACGGAGATGGTACCCTGAATCATGGTCAGTAAAGCTTCAAGAATATCTTCTATAAGCATATGCAATAATAATCTAATGCATTCTACCATATCAGAGGACAGTGACATCGATGGCGATGGCGTCCACAATGATGAGGATCACGATGTCGATGGCGACGGTCTATCCAATTCCGAGGAGCCTCAGAGCATGGATATCGATGGGGATGGAGTGCCAAACAATGTGGACGACGACATTGATGGCGACAACAAGCTGAACGAGAAGGACGACGACATGGATGGCGATGGCATCCTGAATGAGCACGACAATGATATGGATGGCGATGGTATACCCAATGATCATGATGACAGTCGCGAGATCCCAGACAATGATGACGATGATGAGGAGGAGGAGGTGAAGAAACGCAGCAAGCGTGAGGTGGATGCGGCGCCAGTTGGTGAAATTGAGGCACCCCCAACTCCAGCTGAGGAGTTCCCGCCTGAAGAGGAAAAGGAAGAGGAAGCTGCCGAGGCTGAGCCCGAAGCAGCTGTAGAAGAGGAACCAGAGGAAGTCAAGGAAGAAGAGCCAGAAGTGGAGGTAGTGGCAGAGCCAGAGCCAGAGCCAGAAGCAGAAGCAGAAGCGGAACCAGCTGTCGAGCAGCAAGAGGAAGCCGAAGAAGAAGAGGCGAAACCTCTAGAGGAAGCCGCCGAGCCAGAAGCTGAGGCATCTGCCGAAGGCGAAGCAGCCGAAGAGCCTCAGGCAGAAGAAACAGCTATTGCTGCCGAAGATGCTGTCGATGAAGACGATGAGGACACCAAGCCAGAAGATGAATTGCTCTGGGTAAGTGATAAGCAAAGAGATAATTAAATTCGAATTCAAACTACTTTCTCCATTTCCAGGAGGGTGCCATTCCACAGAATCGTCGCAGCCGTCAGCATATCACCGAGCTTCTGCTGCTGGACGAGGAATTCAATGCACGGGAGAAGGCAACCGAAAATGTCGCTGAGATCATTCTGCGCGACATCAAGAAGATCTATGAGAATGCCATCAAACCACTGGAGACGCTGTACAAGTATCGTGACTTGAGCAATCGTCACTTCAGTGATCCCGAGATCTTCTCCAAGCCATTGATTCTCTTCATGGGTCCCTGGTCGGGCGGCAAGTCCTCCATTCTCAACTACCTGACGGACAACGAATACACGCCCAACTCGTTGAGAACCGGTAGGGATTATTGGTTTATAGATATGTATACGTGGTAGTTTAAGCTAATGTTCTTGGCGCTTTTTAGGAGCGGAACCCTCGCCGGCTTACTTCAACATTTTGATGTGGGGCAATGAGACGGAAGTGCTAGACGGCACGCAGCTGGCTGCCGACTATACCTTCTCGGGCCTGCAGAAGTTCGGCCAGGGTCTAGAGGAGCGTCTACGTGGCCTGAAACTGAATAACAAGCTGCTCGAAAAGGTATGCGCACTAGATAGATTAATATATATATATATATATAGACGGTGCACTAGGTATATGCACTTGTTGCCTAAGTGCATTAACTTGTCGCCCAAATAGCTCTTGGCAGGGCAGCTCGCCGATTGGGAAATATGTTTTTTGATATGCTCAGCCGTTGGCAAATTGCCCAAGAGCGCAAGATCGTATATAGACTTCTGGTTATTAAATGTCGAAAATAGCTGAACACAATGGCTAAATGCTGATGATGTAGTACACACACTCACACTCATTTGGTAAATGAATTTTTCAATTTTCGTAATTTTGTTGGTTTTCAGGTCAACATCGTTGAGATACCTGGCATACTCGAAGTACGCAAGCAGGTCTCTCGCGTCTTTCCCTTTAACGATGCCTGCCAGTGGTTTATCGATCGGGCCGACATCATCTTTCTGGTCTACGACCCAGCCAAGTTGGATGTGGGCCCAGAGACCGAGGCCATACTCGATCAGCTGAAGGGGCGTGAGTATCAGACGCGCATCATACTGAACAAGGCGGACACCGTGAAGCCCGAAGAGCTGCTGCGCGTGCAGGGCGCACTCATATGGAATATATCACCGCTGATGTCGTCGGCACAGCCGCCACTCATGTACACCACCTCTCTCTGGACGCATCCCTATCAGGAGGGCGCGCCAGCTCGGCTGCTGCTGGCCCAGGAGCGCGCATTCCTGCGCGATCTGCGCACAGCGATCGACAAGAGAATCGAGCACAAGATCGCAAGCGCTCGTCGCTTTGCCGTGAGTAGAAGCTGATCGATCAGATATTTGTATATAGAAGTGGGCTATATGCTTGCATATGTTTTCCAGGTGCGTGTGCGTAATCATGCCAAGATGGTTGACTGCTATCTGAACACCTACTACAACCACAAGACTCTGTTTGGCAACAAGAAGCGCATCGCGGATGACATTATCGATCATCCGCAGAACTATCATATCTACGAGGGCTTGTCCACGCTGACCAACATCTCCCGCTACGATCTGCCCGATCCAGAAGTCTATCGCGACTTCTTCCGCCTGAATCCGCTGTACGAGTTCAAGAAGCTCTCCGAGACATGCACCTACTTCCGGGGCTGTCCCATCACCAAGCTGGACCTGGCCATTGCCTACGAGCTGCCCGAATTGGCGGGCAAATACAAGAAAATGTCCGAAGCGGCGTTGGCCAGCATTGAGGCCCAGGCGCAAGCAGAGCCGAGCAATGCTCAAGCCGAGCCAAAGAAGACAAGTTGAGGTACTGGCTCCGTCAAGGAGTAAGCCTGCCATTTAGTTTGTTTTAATGAAAGAATGATACATACATATATTTAGAGCGAGAGAGAGAGAGAATGGTAACTGTCTAAAGACAATTAACTATACCAGCATGGAGCTATAGAAGAGAAAGAGAGAGAGAAACAAAACGAGCTACAACTGAGAGCAAACAATTGTTAACGTATTTGTTGATCTATTGACGAACACACAAACAACAACAACAACATACATGAACAGCAACAACAAGAACAACAGCAACAGCGTAAGACAAAAGAGAGCGATTATCATTATTTTTTGTAGAGTTTTTGAAGTTTGTAGAGTTTTTATTTTCTGTTTCATCTGATTGTACTTATAAAATAACCGAACTGAGCTTTATGAGAGAAAACTAATGCACAAATGAGAGCGTAAACACACACATACAACCCACACAAACACATATACGTTTAGTGTATTAAATAGCAAAGTGAGAGAGAGAGATAGCATTGAGTCTTTTTTTGTAGAGTAAAATCAGCTTTTTATTATTTTTTAACTGAGCGTACGTAGCAAATTTAACGAACATACTGAAAACCAATTAAAATGCGAACTATTGACGATGTCTAACAACAAACAAGCTTAAACAGAGAAGAACAAACTCAATCCACATTTTGACTTAGTTGTTACAACAGCGCACAATTCATTTATTTTATTTTGAGAGTTTAGCAGAGTTTTTACCAGGTTTTTGGGCAACAAACAACAGTTAGTTTATTTTTTGAGACAACCCTATTTTGATGATGTAGTTGATAAGACTTTTCGGTAAAAGAAAAAGTAAACAGTGAAGACGTTAAATCAATTTTTTTTTAATTACACATGAATAATTAAAGCAAATATACATCTATATAAAGGCATGTGAGAGATACGAAATATGTGAAATTGCTAATATTTACATATATAATATCAATGACAAACTGAGAACTTATATAAAATCAACTGTGAGAGCGGGTAAAATACACAAATAAATAAATAAATATAATAAAAACTTAAAATACCACCACTATTGTTTTTTTAAATAAAAACCTAAGCAACCGTTGCTTGTGAGTATTATTTGTATTTGGTATTTTTTAAATATCTTTGCTAAGAACAGCTGATTGCCTTAAAGTATATCGCCGGCAAATCGATAAATGCTCGATATAAACATTTGCGTAAGAGTAACAAAAAATTTAATAAATAAATAGTGCTACACTTAATGTTTCGCTAAGCTGTAAGCAATTGAAAATGCACACAGATTTGTCGGCTCATCTGCACACTCCAGCCTGCAATCAATTAATAGAAGAGCTCAAAGCCTGTCACGATAATGTAAGTAAATAAGTTTTTTTTCAGTTTTCCAATGTGTTTAACCAAATTGAATTCACATAGAACGCTTTTGGGAAATTTATTGGCCTTTGTAACTCCATCGACGATAAGGTAGTCAAGTGCCTGAAGGCTGAGCGTATAGCACGGTCAGCAGCCAACCGCGCCAAGGCAAGGGAACGTCAAGCAAAATACAAGCAGAAGCTGCTGCAGGACGATTCTAACTAAATAAAGATGCCAGCTATTGAAGCAGCCGGAGCAGAGGAGGATCTTTTTGCCCCGTACTACTTCCAACATGAGGAGGAGCAGATATGCGGCGAGCCCGTGAGCTCGATCACTGACTGCTATGACCCCAACTATCCCAGCGTGGTGGATCGCTTCTTTACGCGTTACTACTATATCAAAGGAGGAGCTGCCTACCAGGTGCTCTATCACTCTAATCGCATTTGCCTCATTTGCCTGGCGCCTACGCATCCCGCCTTTAGCGAAGGCATCGCCTCCGTTAGCTACGATGTGGGCAACATGGATCGCAGTCAGAATGTTGTCAAGGGAAAGGCAAAGAAGGGCGGCATGATATTGCAAGCGGACACAACGCTCGCCCTGCTGACCACCGAGACAGGAACAGTTTACAAAATCCCAAGCTGTATACGAGGCAAGCTGGTGGAGGTTAACACAGCCCTGCAAACGGATGCCAAGCAGCTGCAGCAGGCCGCAGAGGGTGCGGGCTACTTTGCCATATTGTTGCCCAAGATTGAGAACTGCGATGATATCAAAGCAAACTTATTGACCCAGCAACAGTACGAGGAACAGCTGAAAAAAGTCGAAACATGATGATGACAATGCACACAACTAACTATAAGACGCTTTATATACTGTTTACAATTTTAAATTACATATAGAAGTGTTGCTATGTTAAAAATTCGTTGCTTATTTTTTTAAAACAAAAATTTTGGATATTGAACTGTTCCAAGAAATGCAATGAACCAGTTCGAAAGTACTAGTGAGTATCTGAACAGTCTGGCAGCACCGACCAACACGTGTGTTGACAAACAGCTGAAGTTTTATTTTTATTGTGCTCGGCCCTTTTTGCTGTTTGAATTAATTTTGAAAGAAATAAAATAATTAAATAATATTAAAATGTCTGCAAACAAAAAGAAGCATTTAGATGGGGCTCCAGCTGATAGCTCCAGCGAAGATGAAGATATTAAAAACGATGACGATGATGACGATAATGAAGAAGAGCAAGATGAGGATATGGAAAGTGACGACAGCGATGAAATGGATTCGGAATCCTTCCAAGAGAAAGAGGCAAGGTTATTATATCTTTGAAAATAACATAATTAAATTGGTATTCCAATTGTAGGAGCTGCAAATAGAATTTGAGGGACGTGCACCTGTAGATCCAGATGCCGAGGGCATTTCACAATTACTGCAGCGGCTCGTACCGCGTGCACAAATCAATTGCAATCAGCTGGCTGATCTACTCATAGGTAAAGTGAACTCTTTATACTCAATTAAATATCACAGTAAAACTCTTTCTATGACAGCTCAAAACTTTGTGGGCAGTGTGATATGCCAGTGCATGGATGATGGTCCCGATAGCGAAACGGACGACAACATGGTCGAAGATGACACCATCTTTGGGATCACATCTGTAGTGAATTTAACTGTTAAAAAGGATAAGCCCGTTGTAGAACAGTTGCGGAAATATATTACAGAACGCGCAGCGAAACATGCCACAAAACAGGTGCAGCAGCAGCTGCAGGATTTACTGGACAACGAGCAACAGCACGTGGGCCTCTTGATCAACGAGCGCTTCATCAACATCCCGGCACAGATCTCAGTGCCATTGCTGCAGAATCTGCATAAGGAAATCGAGGCGGCCAACGCCAAGAAAATGAAATTCAACTTTGGCACATTGCTAATGCTGGTCAAGTTCCATCGAAAGCTGGGTAAGAAGGGCAAACCAGACGAGGATCAGTTCACAAATGCCGAGGAGGAGCTGCTTGCCGAACGTTCCAAATTTAGTTTCGAGTATCCGATGGACATTGAAAGTGATTGGCCAGAGGACGTGGGCGGCTTACAGCCATATCGAAAACTTTTGGCGCTGGAAGCCAAGCAGCTGCCTCAGCTAATTAACGAAATACAAGCCTATATAGATGGAGAATAAGAATTTGAGAAGACTTTGTACCCCATTTATAAAAAGTCGTTCATTTAGACCCAGTTAACTAATTAATGGACATATATTATTTTAAATCCAATAGAAATATATATATACATACTAAAATGCATTACATGCATAAGCAAATGTTGAAAAGTGTAATAATTATAAATATGAAAACAAAGCTAAATTCTATTTTTTCCATTTTGGCTTTGCATTGATTGCCATAAATTAAAATACAAATTCTATAATTGTAGATTCCACATACCAATTAATTTAAAATTTTTATAGTATTTTTATTAACTAGAATTTATCAATTAAACAACTTTAACTGGTTTCTATAAAATTTGAGATATTCGAAAATTTTAAGTTTAAAATTGAATGTAGTTGGCAACGCGAGGCGCGAACAGCTGGCCGGCTTTCTTCCAGCCAACAGCTGTTTTCTTGTTTTTTTCATTCGCAGTGAACGTGACTCGCAAGAGAATCGCGCGGTTCCAAGTGTTTGCCTTTGCTCTGTGGCAACGACGACGTGAGTAACAGTTGACTGCAATAGTTATTGATTTTTTTTATAATGTTGCTATTTTAGCTGTGTATGCAAAATGCACAGTCTACAATTTCAATCATAACATACCTGCAATTAATCATATCTCGTGAACAGTCAGTAGTATATTGTTTTCATTTTTTGTTCGATTTGCGCGCTGTATATAAAGCCGATTGCTGCGCTTTAGAAACGAACACACAACAATTCGCGCTGTCAATAGCAACGTTTTAGCAAATATCAAACAAAATACATTCATTATCGGCGCCTTATCGTCTCTTCCATTTCCAGTATTCCATTGTATTACAATCTCAACGCACGCCTATAGCCCAATCAGTGACTCTGCGCTTGTCGTACGCTACAGTTGCTGCCGCTCTCCACATCATCAACCATGGGACTCGAGAAGTAAGTAAAATGGAGATTTCTTTGCATGGGAAAGTGAATGTACCGCCATTTGCAAGGACCGGCTAGACTGGAAAGTAAAGATCTCTTCGTGTCAGGCTTCACTTAAATTTACCTGCAGCAAGTTCCATATAATTGTTATTACCTTGTCTCGCATAACGCAATCGCAGTTATTTATTGCACTTCCAAGTCGAGATAATCTTGCTCTGTTGCTGGCTTATCAGCAAGACGCCCCACTGTAGCAAGGCGTCGCCCATATACAAATGTATGTATCGCTTGACACTCTCCCTTGACTGTCAATTGAATAACAAATGTTGCTAACTGCTGCTCTAGACGTGATAAAATTGCATTTCAATTAACTTTCAACTGACTGCAATTAAGTAAATAAAAATAAATTGATTGCATAGTATATGCACAGTAATAATTCGACCGCACGAATAATATTTTTCATATTTTCGTATTTTATTTTCATGCAGAGTAAAAGCAGATATTCTTTGGAAAATTTCCAATATTTTTTTCCCTAAAAATAATCTATTAATATTTATATATTTTTTTAAAATATGAATTTTCTTCTATTATGTAGAGTAAAAGCTTATTTTCATTGGAAAATTTTCCAATATTTTATGGAGTACATTGTCTTTATTTTTCCTAAATATTTACTCAAGCGGTCAATGAACTCTGAAATATAAAAATGTGCTTAATATTTCCTTTCACTTTTTCTCTCATATTCTCTCAAGACTATTGCCCTGCTCTGTTAAGTTGTCCAGTATTTTGGCTAAGTCCGGTCACGATGTGCTCTGTGTGATTGACCGCGCTGTGCCCGCCGAGCTGGCTGACACCTTCGAGGAGCATCGCTCCTTCGATAAGGCTTTCGACAGCGTCGTCTCCTGCTTCAAGTCCGCGCAACTCGATCTGCCCGTCATCTATGCGCCCGTGGAGGAGCTAACGGATTATGCGGATGTGCGCAGCTATCAGAAGGCTGCAGCTCAATCGCTGCAGAGAGCCATCAAGGTGGCCAAATTCCCATGTAAAAATCTAGAGAATAATGCTAACTGAAGATTTTCCCTTTTCTCTACTAGGCTGGCTTCCAGGCGCCGCTGTTGGTGGTGCCCCAAAGCAAACGCTTTTCTCAGGCAGAGCTGTGCACGGTTCTTGGCGCCCTCGAGGAGCTCTATGTGGTATGTAAATTAAGCATTTCATGCCTCTTTTTCGGTCATCACTCCAATCCTCTCCACAGCCCATCCAGTTGCGTGAGGATATCCCATCGAAGAAGCAGCGCATCAATTCTCTCTCCGTGCTGATCAACAATCCCAATGCCGAGAAGATCATGCAAGAGGCGTTGGTCTTGGAATCGGGTCGTCTCATTGCCCGCGACATCGGTGGCGGAGATCCGGAACGCATGGCTCCCCCACTTGTGGAGGCCTATATTAAACCCTTGTTTGCCAATCTGTCCGTCGATATAATCGACGATGTGGACGTGATCAACAAGGAGTATCCGCTCTTCGCAGCTGTGAATCGTGCTGCCCATTCTGTGGAGCGCCATCAGGGACGCATTATCTATCTGGAGTACAAACCGCCCAATCCGGCGCGCAAGACAATTATGCTGGTGGGCAAGGGCGTCACCTACGATACGGGCGGCGCCGACATCAAGGCCGGAGGCGTCATGGCCGGCATGTCGCGCGATAAGTGCGGAGCAGCCGCTGTGGCCGGCTTCATGCAGGTGGTTAGCGAGCAGAAGCCCAAGGACATCCATGTAATTGGCGCCCTCTGCCTGGTGCGCAACTCAGTGGGCGAAGAGTGCTACGTATCGGACGAGCTGATTACCTCGCGAGCTGGCGTACGTGTCCGTATCGGAAATACAGATGCCGAGGGTCGCATGTGCATGGCCGATGTGCTATGCCGCATGAAGGAGCTGGCCGTCGAGGGAAATTTGCCCGATCCGCATATCTTCACCATTGCCACGCTGACGGGCCACGCCTTCATCTCGGCTGGCGAGGGTCAATCCATTATTGTGGACAACAGTGTGGCCGCCAAGGAGGATCACGCTCGAAAGCTGCAAGCCGCTGGCCAGGCATACGGCGAACCCTTCGAAGTTTCCGTGCTGCGCCAATGCGACTTCGATTTCAATGCCGCTAAAGCCAGGGGCGAGGATGTCGTTCAGGCCAACAATGCGCCATCCGTTAAGACGCCACGCGGTCACCAAGTGCCGGCTGCCTTTATGATCAAGGCCACAGGCCTCGACAAGCATGGCCTCAACTCCAAGAAGCCCCTCAAATACACCCATTTAGATATCGCCGGCAGCGCTGGCGAATATCCCAATATGCCCACTGCTGCGCCCATCGTTGCTCTGGTCAAGACACATCTAGACTAGACTAGACTAGATGTGCGTCGTCGACTCCCAAGGGGCATTTAACAGACTTATAGCAATGCGCCGTACTTATCCTTATATAATCCCTGTATGCATCACATCTGTATTTTATGTCCATGTGAATAAACGCTTTTGTAACTATTAAAAATTGAATTGTTTTCAAGCCAAATTACTAATATTGAAATATTCTTTTTGAAATCAACTTTTATATGGTTTATATATAGTATGTTACAGCTTAAGGACCAGCTCATCAGAAAATATACATATATATGATGATTCGATGGATCTTCTATATGGATTACATATAATTTTTTAATTATTATGTTCAAATGGTTATCAAATATCAGATTATTATTCAAATTAAGTTTTCACTGATCTATGAGTGGAGCTATTAAAATTATGCTACACTGAACTCATTAAAATTCTCTTTTGTTTAGCCTCATTTGTTGATTTTGCTAAACATTGAACTATATTGAATGATCAAAATCGCATATATAAATATTTTTAAATATCCAATATCTATCGACTAGAATTCTAAGATTGGAATTGTATTTTAATAACTTTCTATTGTTCTTCAAAAATTAATCTCTTCAAATTCTCATTAATAAAGAATAAATTGAAATGTTTCTCGTATACTATATATACAATCTTTAATAACTATCAATTGATTTACGGAAAAGGTACTTTTCGAACTCCTATCTGCTCATACACATATGTATATAATTGCATATATCATATATAATAGATTCTATGTACGATTCTGCATTTGAACTTTAAACTGTTTATATTTTAGTAAATGTAACTTTTAGAACTCCCTATCAATTTAGGCTAATTTGAACTCATTCTCACGCACTCTATAATTAATATTGTCTCTGATTCAATTATGCTAAATCCTAATAGTAAATAGAGTATTACACATTCGCTTATAGCCAATCCCAACACCTTCTTATTTGTTAATTCATTTATATTCCACATTATATAGTAATCCTATATATTTTATTTGCTTATTTTTTCCTAATTACCGAATCGTTGCTGAATTTGAAATTCTCGCGCTGACTTTTTGCGATTCTTCTTTTAGCGCAGTTTCTTTCAATTCATTTCACGGCGATCAGCGATCAGCGATCAGCGAGCAGCGGGCAGCGAGAACCCGTTAGGCGCTGCGCAGCGCTGCTGAGCACTTGTCAGCTGTCGCGTTACGTCGCATTTACCGTTATTGCCTGGCTATGGAAACTCGGTCAAGAGTGTCTCATTCATGCCGTGATTGCATAATGTACCGTTGCTCCCAGTTGCTCCCAGTTGGCAGCCAGTCGCTCAGCCCGGTCCGCCTGCCCGCTAGCCAGTGTTGGCTCTTTGGCTTTTTAGCTTTTTTTTCTCTTCTTTTTTTCGCCATTTGTTTTGTGTTCTTCTGCTCAGCGCTTCTAAGTAATTTATTGACGCATGCCTCCACATTTGACAATGACAACCAGTTGCATTTGGACACACGATCTTGCATGCATGCAGCCAGCTAACGGTACTTCATTATTGATGAGCGGCAAAATGTAAGAGACTCAGTCTCAACTAGCTGCTGCTGCTGGAGCTTCTTCTTGTTTATTTTTTATTTAGCCATTAGCGTGAATTTATTGGCAAGGCGGAGCGCTTTTTGCCTGGAACTGTTCTTGGCTCTGACTCCGTTAGCCAAGAGAAGGCAAGGCATGACCTGATTATGGCAGGACTGGTTTTTCGCCCTCTCTTTCTTTCTTTCTCTATCTCTCCAACTCCACTCTCTCTCTCTCTCTCTCTCTTTTTTTATGGAGCCAACTGCTGCAACTATTGCGGGGGGTGTTTTATTTTATTCAATGCCAACTGGAATCCAAACTTGAGTTGAAATTGCTTTGCAGAGTTGGAGATAGAAGATAGATGATATAATCTAATCCAACTATTTTAATTACAAATTATTAAATTATCTTTAAATATATCTTTAGTGAGATATTTAACTGATCTTTTCGCGATATATTTTAGAACTGTTGGCCTTTCAATCATTGTATTTAAGTCAAGTCTATTTATTAAAAAAATTAAAATTTCTTTATAGCTTTTATGTCTTCATTAAGAAAATAAAGTAAATCACTTTATTTAGGACATCTGAAGTTCGATTAAGATAAGTTTATTTATTGTTTTTCTTAAAGCAATTATACTTAAAATTGAAGTGAATATATTTACATACAAATGCATAATCAATCTATGCACCTCAGCTGATGAATCAATTCACTGGACAAAACATCAACAACTACCATTAAAAAAACACAACATCTTGTCAATTTTGGAGTGCCAACAGCTGAGAGCCGAGTGAGCTGGAAGCTGGAAGAGTTGATGGCTGATGGCTGATGGCTGATGGCTGATGGCTAGTCGCTGCTCCTGGTCGTGCGGTATGCAATGTTGATCCATAAATTCACAAAAACAGCGCCAAGGGGAGCGACGGGGGCGAGTGGGGACATTAATAATAGCAAACAACACACAAGCAACACCAAATGAGGGGGGTTGCTGTTGCAAATCTGCACCGGCAGCAGCAGCAGCAACAGCAACAAGCAACAACAACAACAAACACAAAAACTTGGAGCAGCAACGACAGAAATGATCTTAAATGAATGCGGAAGTTTTTCTTGGGGTTTCGTAACCAGCTTCACGGCAACAGCAGCAGCAACAGCAACAGCAGCAGCAGCAGCAACAGCAAACGCTCCCAAAGAGGTCGCAATTCCAGTGGCAGCCAAGCTGGCAGCCAAACGTTGCTACACTTATACATATATACATATATACATATATATATATATGTGTGTGTGTGTTGTGCAACATCGAGTCGATTGCCGTGAGTCCATAATCATAGATGCAGCATGAGCTGCGCACAGATTGAGGCTAGACGTGAAACGCTTTATAGCCATGGACATATTAAAATTAATCCAATGATTGCAGCAGCAACAACAACAGCAAAGATTGTTAGCCAATTTGGCCAGGCTATTGCCAAGGAGCGTGTGAATTGGCCAGCAAACAGCTGCCAACAAGTTATTTGATAGCCAAATTGGCCAAAATGAGCTTTTGGCCCCCATGTGACCACTCAGCCGGAAAGATGCGGCAGCTGTCCTTGTCAAGGCAGTTGAAGGATGCATTCGTATTGAATGTCCTCGAGCAATTGCGGCTTCATTCAGCTAACGTGTGAAAGTCTCACACTCTCTCTCCGTTGCTCTCACTCGCTCTCATGCGCTCTCTGTGTGGGCTCAGCGAGACAATTTTCTGCATAAACTCATAAATATGAAAAAGTGATCTAAACGCAGCAGCGGCAGGCGCCGGCACAGCAACCGGGTCTGGACCAGGCCAACAAACACCTTGAACTTGGCCAGCACGTCGCTAGCGCCTTGACAACTCATAAATTAACTGTAAATTATGAACTAACAAAAAAAAAAAAAACAAGATAAGCTGTCAGTCTGTGTGTGAGAGTTTACTTTTTTTGCCACACCAATTTTCCATTGCCACCGCACACACAAGCAACAACAATAACAACGAGCAACCGACAACAACAACAACAACAACAAAAAACAACAACAAGAGCTCATAATCCATAATATTGTGTCATGTTCACGATCAGCATCGGCGACATTGCCTTGGCCTCTGCCACTGCCATCGCCACCGCCAGCGCCTGTGGCACAGCCAGCGCCTGTTTTTGTGGCAAATTTATTTGGAAAAGCAAACGAAAGTAAAAGAAAGATATAAAAGTATCTATATAGATATGTGTGTATATAGGAATGTATCAATGTGTGTGTGAGTATTTGTATTCACATGCAGTTTAGCCACAGTTGCTGCCACAGCCGCTACCTTAGCCTCTAATGAATTGGCCAACAGCCAAGAACAGCTAACTCTCTGATATGCCGAATATCTAATGCTCTAACAAAATTATAAAGGGAAAGCAGATCTTGAATTAAGCTCAGTTTGAACAACAAGAATTGGCATGCAAATACTCAGTTTTGATTTTAGCCTAAGTCTAGACTGTAAGTCCAAGTCAGAGTAGTTTATGTGACTTAAGTGGTTTATAGAAATATCAATTTATTATTGTTGAGTACATTTAAAAATATTTATTTCGCATAAACCAAAAAGAAATACGTTATACCAATAACAATTATAATTTATAATCTGTACATTATTTATTATGAGAGCTAAGAAAGTCCAAAGGACTATGCTGCTTTGCTACAATCACTATTAATGAGTAGGTAGACGCCAAAAATATGAATGATATAAAAGATATTCAGTTAGTTAATTGATAGAAATAGAAATTTGGCATTTAAAACAATTATATTTATCGCATATATTTTTAAATTTAAAATTAAAATATACATTATAAATTGCTTGAAATCTGAGTTACATTTAAGCTGCCAAAACGAGATCGTCCACAGGAAGAGTATGGTGCAAAAAAAAATAAAGGGGCTTGAGCCAAAGTGCAGCGCGGCGCTGTGCGCAGTTGGCTCGAGATTTTTATGTTGGCCTGTTTGAGTTAAATGTGAAAATCAGCAACAGCAGCAGCAGCAACAACAGACGCAAAGCAGAAATAAAACGAAAAAAAAAAAAAATTATGAATTTTTACTTTCACCGCATGTGGCATTTTGTTCAGGTTTTGTTTTTCACCCGAATTTGAACTTGAGGCGGCAAATTGCGATTGTCAAGGCTGTCGGCGACCCAAAGGTTAGTTCAAGGTGTGGTCCAACCAGATAAGACACGGATAAAGAGTCACAGCGAGTTTAGGGCATACTGCGCAGCGCTGCTGATGAAGATGTTTGCGCAGATAAAATTAACACATAAACACGACTACACAGACAGCCACACACACACACACACACACACACACACACACACACACACACACACACACACACACGCACATACACATTCAGGCACACTCATACATGTTCACGCAACATGCAACATTTCCGCATTGGCCGCAACTCTTAAGCGACAGCCATTGGCGCTCTTAGGCCAACAGCTTTTTGGTTCGCATCAAACGGCGTTCGAGCTTAAAGTGGTTCGAGCCAGGTTGGTTGCGTTCGTGTGTTCGGGTTGGGCCGCTCTGTCTATAAGCTTCGGCTTTTCGATCATGGCAGTAATACGTCACTAGGGTGAACGTACCTCGCAGATGTTAGTGGGTCACTATTTGTACGGTCAACGAACCTTTCGGCCCGTTTGTAAATATAAAACGAAAAGGCGACACACAGAGAGCCAGCGAGTGAGCGAGAGAGAGCGAGAGCGATCAAGCGAACAGAAGAGAGCGAAAAGCTGCAATGATATGGAGGATGCTGCTTTGTCCATTTGTTGGCTTGCTCGCTTGCTTGCTGCTTGCTTTCTTTGCAGCCACAGTACATGAGTTCATGATTGGATGTGTATGTGTGTGTGTGTGTGTGTGTGTGTGTGTGTAACTTGTTGTCTTGACTAACTTGACTGGTTGCAGTCGTAATTTACTTGGGCCTATGCCTTGAACGTCAGCCACAAGCTGAGCGGAACGCGTCTCGTTGATGCATCCTGCTGGACACCTCTAACCGCAGCAGCAGCCTGACCCGCCCCTCCTCCCCTCTCTGCTGTGTGTGTGTGTGTGCAGCCCTAGCCCAGTTTGTTTTCATATTATTGTTTTCTTTTTGCACCCACTTTGCCCTCTCAACCAACCAACCAACCCTGCGTACCCTACCTGCCTCCTCCTACCACCCGCCATCTCCTGCTGCTGCTGCCTGGCATTTGCCTTGTGTTCTTATTATGTTGACTGCAAACAGGTCTGTTGCTTCTCTCTTGGCTTGGTTTGGTTTGGTTTTCACATGATTATCATCATCATCATCGTGATCGTCATGATCGTCATTAACCAAGCCAGCCATACATTAATATCGTCATCTTCCAACAAACACACAAAGCGAGCTGTTCACATGCAAGTTTTGCCGGCTGCTGTTCGACCTGTGTATGTCTCTCTCTCTCTCCCTCTCTTTCTCTGTGTATATGTATAAGTAAGACCATAGAAATGCATTTCCGCATATTTTACACCACTAAAAAGTCAAAATAAAAATTGTTTGTTTACTCTTTTGTGTGGTGGAGTGGGCCGTTTTGTATGATTCGATACCAAACTCTTTCCATGTGCCTCATCTTCAAGTCTGTTTGTTCCGTAGGCCCCGCACACCCTCTCCCAACCCAACTCCACGCCACTGGTAATTGATACCATTATCATTAGCTCACTTGCAGTCTGTAGCACTCGTCGTTGCCTTGCTGCCTTTATAATGAAGTAATTACCTTCTTGTATTACAAAGTATTGTTAAGTATTATCTTCGTTTTATTGTTGTTTTCTTGTTCTTTTTGCAACAATTTCAGTTCGTTTATCTGCAGAGCAACAAGTTCTATAGTTGATAAGATGCCAGTGAACTCAGCTAAGGTATTTATATTATTATTTAAGCTCTATTTATATCATTATTAATGCTAATTTCTATAAGAGTCATAAGAATAACAAAACTATTTAAATGTTATTCTGTTTATATCTTCATTGTTATAATATAGACTCAAGCCTTTTTGTTGGGCTTTTGTTTATGTTTTTGAATAGAATATTTTCTTTGAATTTTCGCTTATATAGATCACTTTATGAATTGTTTACAAAGATATTTTTAGATATTTATGAAGTAAATATATATATATAATATATTAAGTCTATGTGAGTCTAGCTCTGGGGCAATTAAAAGAGCTGAGCGGCAAAATATTAGACGATTTATAAAATTAAAAAAAAATTGTTTTTTTAATTTTTTAAAAATAAAAAAAAAAACACTAAAACAATAAATAAACAAAATATTAAAAATTACTAAATGCTAAGTCAAATAATTAGAAATAAATCGCTTTTTTGCTATTCGAGTTATGCAAACAAAAATAAAAATCAATTTTTAACATACATTTTCTTTTTTATTTTGTAAATGAGTAATAAAATTGCTAATACATTTTTTATTTCCAAGAATAGCTAATAGAAAAGTGAAATAAAAAATAAAAAATAAAAACAACTGGGTTCAACTTCAAACTAACATAAACTACATAGAAATAGTCTCTCAAGCATTTCTTGGATTCCCCAAACGCGTATTTAAATAAATTGAAAACATTTTCCCAAACTTGTTCACTGCATATAGCATAAGTATATACAGTGTTTGTGGCTTTATGGGGAGCTCGTACAATGATCGCAAACATTCTCGGCTCGTACAACAATTACAATAGGAGGAACAAGCAAGAAGAGTTATATGATAAAAAGCTGCTGCCCCATCTTGATCGCAAGCGGCTTGCGACAGACTGGGGCATGACTCTGTTGCTACAATGTTTCTACGAATTTTGTTATCAACAAAAGTGCACGATCATGCCAATAAAAGCGTAGCTGAGAATGGGCCATGGAAAGGTGGGCAAAAGGGAATTGGGTGGGGGAGGGGCTGGTGCTGGGGCTGAGGCTGGAACTGAGTTTGGGTTCGGCATGGTAACAAACTTAATGCAACTCGCGTTAAAGTGTCAATGATCTCGTTAACAAAAGTTTAAACATTTCACGCAACGACGAGGTTCATTCAACTACACACACACAGAGAGAGAGAGAGAGAGAGCGAGAGAGGGAGAGAGAGAGACACACACACACATGGTCAAGATATGGGCAACTGATCACATGGTGATACAGATAGCAGCTAGAACTGGCCCTCGTAATGGTCAAATCATGCACGAATTTTTGCACAAAGAAGATAAATTAATATGGTCAGCATGTCATGAATTAGGTTTCTTCAATAGCTCCAGCCGTGCGCCACAAAGCAACAAACAAAAATAGTAGAAAAAAAAAATAAAATATTTATAACAAAAAAAAAAAAAAATAAATTAAAAAAAAAAATTAACAAACTTTCACGCAAAACGTACATTCAACTCCAGAAGCAGTGGCAGAGGCAACAATCCAGAGTCCAGAAGAGAATCGAGTGTCCAAAAGACATGGAAATGGACCTAGAAAGAGAAAGAGTAACACACAAAAAGAGACAGACAGACAGACAGACAGACAGACAGACAGAGAGAGAGAGAGGGAGAGATGGACACGTATGAATTCCCATAAATCAGCTGTGAGCCAAAGGGTCAAATACCTCTAGGCGAGCTAAAAATTACACGCGAACCCGAGAACATGTGTTGAAAGGAGAAATTAAAACAAAATTAGTTTTACTTTACACGCTCAATCTGTATCTGTAGCACTGGATGTAGCTCTGTATCTGTATCTGTATCTGTATCTCTTTCTGCAGCTCCAAATGTATCTCTGTGGCTCTTACCCCAGACTATCTTTGCCTAGTTACACGCCATTCCAGAGACTGAGACACTTTCGGAATGTGTATTATGTAATAATTCTTGCAGATAGAGATTATCTATAGATTATGCAGACTTCTTCATTACTTTAGTGAGACTTTAATGGAAATATTGTAGATAGCTATTATATTCGTCTAAAGTAATATTTTACCAAAGTTATGTATTGATATATTATCAGCTGCAGTTATGATAGTTCTATAGGGATATATATCTACTATATTTATTTCCATATTTATCATATATATTCATATTAATTTTCCATTAACTGAATATTGACAATTAATCTCAAGAATCACATATATGTATTATCTTTTGTACATAGCTCTATTCTATATCTTTAAATACTCTTTAAAATTCCAATCTCATATCGTATTTAAATAATTTAATTACATAATTACGGCTTATCTGCAGCAAATCTAATTTATTGCGATATATAGACGTTCTTTTGTGTATCAATAGTGGATACAAAGATGTTTATAACACATTTGGTTATTCAATTCACACACACACACACACACACACACACACACATCGACTCGCACACCTGCACACCTGAACACGGCCAGCTCTGCGGAGGATCAGTTCTGAGTTCTCAAGTGTGGGAAGCAGAAGAAAAACCCTAAAAATGGCAAAAATCGACTTTTTGTGGGGCTATAAAAACGCGTGAGTTACGTTTGCGTCAGCAGAGTTACTCCGTCAGTCAGTCAGACAGTCAGTCAGTCCGTCCGTCAATCAATCAGTCAGTCAGTCAGTTAGTGAGCGTCATCAACAGAAGCCAAAGAGCTTTGCTGGATTTTGGCCAAACAAAATGCAAAGCAAATTAAACATTGTGGCTCTGCCCTCAGCCCCTCAGCTCTTCAGCTACCCAGCAACCCCCTGCGAGCCCAGCAAGCCCTTGGTCTTGGCCAAAAGCACTTGGCCATGCTGATGACGACGCTGTTGGCTTCTTTGGCTTTTGGCTTTGGCTTTGGCTTTGGCCGCAGTTGCTGCTACGTTTAATGCGCCACGGTGTTACCAAAGTGGCAACGACAGTTGCGGCCATTCACCTCCCAAAATACCAAAAAAAAAAAAAAAAAAAAAAAAACTCTGACAAAAAAACCATATGTGAGCGGTCTGTGTGTGAATGTGTGTATATGCCATACATAAGCATGCAGCGTGTAACAGGCACAATACCAACAAAGCTGTAACCAAGTTGTGTGTGCTAGTTGGAGGCCAGGCCCAAAGCACACACACAGTTACACACACTCACAGATACACACACAAACATACGTTGTGTGGTTAAGTGCGTTTCGATTCTATGTGCGTACATATGAACTTTTTTTTTGTGTTTTGGCGGCTGGCTTAAGGCATATACACACACACACACACATATATATTGAGATTCATATTTATATACATATGTATGTATGTATTATATTTGGGTTTCATTGTCAGTGTAAACCTGCAACAAAAGCTCACTCATAAAGACACACATACAGTCGCAAACACACACACACATACATACACACAAGCGGAGCTTGTTGTAATGACTTTGGAAACACGTTCCTCCTGCTTTTGGCCTGCTTCTTTGTAAGCCAAAAACTCGTGCTTCGGGGGCCAGGGCCAGGGCCAGAGCTCTGTGATTGACATTGGGCAGGGTCGCCGTTGCCTTCGCCGTCGCCGTAAGCGTTGCAGCCTGCGCCTGACATGCTAATGTGTAAAGCATTTCAATTTTTCTCATTTGTTTTCATTTTGGCTTTTTATTTTGTATCTTTTTAGCTTTTAGCTGCAAAATAAACACAGCTCGAAATGTGATCACACACACACACACACGCACACGGTGTCGTGCCGCCCCAGCCGGCAAAAGTTCAAGCAAAACAAAATCAGCTGACCGCGTGAGCGAGAGAGCGCAACGTAAAGAGAGCGCAACGCAAAGAGAGCGAGACAGACAGCAAACAGTAAGCAAGCGAAAAAGAGAGAGAGAGAGAGAGAGAGCCTACGGCTTGCACTGCTGCTGGAGGAGCTGCAGTAATGCGGAAGTACTGTGCCAGAGCGTAGCGTCGCTGCGCTGTCAGCGTCGACTTTGACGTCGCAACGTTCATGTAATGCATTTGAAGCGCAGCGCCATGTGACTTTGTGGGAGCGCGACTGAGCGCCAGCCGCGAACTGGTTTGTCTGCCAGTGGAAGTGCTTATGTGTGTGTGTGTGCGTTTGCTTGTAGATTTGCTGGTATGGGTGAGTGTTTGTCACTGCTTAGACAAACATTGTTTATAACTTGTTTATATAATAAATATTGTTAATTTCGTGTGAGTGGAAACTGGCCCCCACTCAAAGCGCCTACCGGCGGCAGAGCCAGCGACAGCAGCAGCAACATCAGCGGCCTTTTTCTCTTTGGTGCACGCTCTCACGACTCGCCTTGTGCCATGAATATTACAAGTTTATATGAGAAGGCTTTTCAAGTTGCCTGAGCGGCTTATACTATATACATATATGTGTGTGTGTGTGTGTGTGTGGGAAGAGAAATATATGAAGAGAGCAAGAGAAGCGCTGCGCTCGTCGTTAAAAGCGCAATTAACTGCTCAGCACCAATATCAAATCAGAATCGAAATCGTTTTAATGAATTGCACAAAATTGCTCAGATTGACGCGCATTTAAGTTGCTCACAATATTAGCCCCAATTGACATTTGGACACTTGCTTGACTTTATGTGTTTGTTGTATGCGCGCAGCGAGCAGCGACTGTGGGAATACTTGCATAATAGAGGGAATGAGATCAGGGAATTATTTATTATTATTTATTATGTGGTATATTTTCATGGAAACTGAATATAATATTCCGCTATTTGTTACAAAAGAAAATTTTGTATGCTTTTTTTTTAAATCAACAGAACAGCTGACATCACCACGCAAGCCTCGATTATATAACAGGCTCTACTAATGGAAATGATGATATTGGGAATTGGAATGAGCATGGCCATGGATAATGTATTGCATATGGAATTGAGAATACAACATTTTATTTATCGTCATCAATTGCCATTTATGCATTTCCAATTAGACTTGTAGGTGCTCTCAAACGTGCCGGGAAAGCAACTCCACACGGTTGCCGTCGCCGCCACACAGTCCCCCTCGCACTCCCGTTCCCACTCCCATTACCAGTGCAGAAGGCAACATTCACACGTGCACAAGCCTCCAAGTAATTCCGATGCATGCATTAGATGTGCTTATGCACCAGAGTGACAAAGAGAGAGAGACAGACTGAGAGAGATATGAGAGACGGAGGGAGCAGAGAGCGAGCGAGGGGGCAACAGAGATGGAGACCTGAAACCCAACATGGAGCCATACAAAGTTACACATGGGTGTATGCATGAAAAGAATCCAAACTGGTAATGAAAATAAAGTGCACGTCGCATGCGGTAATAATAACAATAAAATAAAATAACAAATTACACGCAACACTGCTGCCTGGGCCTGACTCCCAGCGCTGGCACTGGCACTGAAACTGGGCATGCATGGACATGCACTCGGCCCGATAATTACACAGACAGGGCAACAAAAACAATTGTGCAGCCGCCGACGCCGACGCTGACGTCGACGCCGACGACGACGATGACGACGTCGAAGCCAACGCTGTCGACTCTGCTGCTCGCCAGGAGTGTCCCCATTTCGTAGAGACGAAAAGAGAAGCATAGAAAGCTGCCGATGCCCAAAATATCAAAGGGTTATAGCCAAGGGCAAACACTGGCAGCAGCTCAGCTTAGAAGCCACCTCCAAGTACGCGCTCTTAGCATGCTCTCTTCTGCTGTCCATTTCTGCGCGCTCTCTTCGTTCTGTAGAGCCCATACACACACACATACACACACACACACACTCACACATACAGTCGCACACTCAAAGGTGCTATGAGCCGCAGCTTAGTTGTGCAGCTCAGACAATCTGGGTCACATTTTGCCATTGAACCGGTGACGTCACAGCAGGGCAACGACCGCAAAGCACGACCAGCAGCAGCAGCAGCAGCAGCAGCAGCCGCAGCAACCATTGGAAAGCGTGCAAGCAAGCATTTTTACAACGACAACACGAAGCTAAAGCCTCAGCCGCAGTCCGCAGTCCGCAGTCGGCAGTCTTAGTCTTAGCCTCAGTCGCAGTCGCAGCTTCTGCTTCTGCCTCAGCTACAGCTTCAGTTGGAGTCTCAGCTACATTTCTGGTTTGGTCGCTAGCTGATTTGTTGCCCAGCAAAGGCTATATGTGCGACACTGCGCCCACTCCCCACACCGCATACCACCCCCCAGGCAGACATCCAACCGGGCAGGCACACCTTCCCCGCCCCCAACAGTTCATTAGATGCCATGTGCTATCATGGCGGAACAAACATGATTTGGCAGCACTCCTCAGCCCTGACACTGAGACATAGCCAGCGTCTGCTCAAGCGCAAGATAGAATTGAAAAGTTTCTGTTATAAATGTATAAGCACACAGATACATGCAAGCATAGCCATATCTATATATGTGTATATAGATATACGCTTATTTAAGTGTGTAATTGCTTGGCTGGAAATTGTGTGGTCCGGGCAAAAGTTATATTTATGTATATTGTGTGCTAGTGATTAGATAAGCTTCCCAAAGTTTACCTTAACCTATTCGTTGGGCAACTTATTCGCGCTTAGCAACCTAACAAACACAATGCCGAAATAGCTCAGTTGGGAGAGCGTTAGACTGAAGATCTAAATGTCCCCGGTTCAATCCCGGGTTTCGGCAAAGCGAGTTTTTTTTTTTTTTTTGTTTATTTTAATTTTTATTAATTAATGGAAATGTTTTTTATCAAATTTATATTAATAAAGTGCTGATAGACGAAATTGTATAAATATTCAAATAAGACATTCAAATAGAAAATTAAATTTAAGTAAGATAATATTGTTTTTTGTAATTTTTTTTTCTTATCTTGTTTCTGATTTTCATTTAACTAAATGTATTCAACTAAATAATGAAGAAGAATTTGTTAAAAAAAATCTGGTGTATGAATATATTTTTATATATTCATTACTGAAATCCATTCATATATGAAACAGCTTGTGGGCTATAATTGAAGATTGATTTGAGAAGATGTCACCTTGACATTGGCATTGGTCCAGCCGTGTCCAGTGGCATTTGGCTGTCAATCAAGAGATGCGCACAAAATTGGGCTAAGCCGAAGCAGACTGCCCGGCAGGCAGGCTGTTAGGCAGGCAGGACATGCGGTACAAAAGGGCGGGCAGCATAGAAAAGGTGCGGATTAAGATGGGTAAAGGAGGCAGCTCAATCACACAGCAGGCTAAACAAGGACACGAGCCAAGGCCAAGCGAAAGGGAAATGCAAATCGCATTATTAACGCAGCATCTCATCCTGGACCGCATTCTGGCCATTGTCCAGCGTCGCAGCAAAAGTGTGACGAATGCGTTGACAACAATTAACATTTGAATGGTCGAAAAGGTGTGCGCGACAGAGGTGAGCCGCAGGTAGGACATCAATTGATGTCCTCTTGGCCACGCTCAAGTGGACAATCAGTTGATTGAGTTGCAGCCCAGTAGCTGAGCTGGGCCCAGGGAAAGTGCGGAAGGGGAAGGAGGGGGACCGGAGTGTCATGCGTCGGTGGCAGCTGCAACATATGCAAAAAGGATCAAGGAGCTGATGCTGCTGCTGCTGCCAGGACAACAGCTGCCCGCCACAGCCTTCAACTACGGCTGCCGCAGAAGACGCGTGCTAGGCGCGACCACAAAAGCCATTGACTTGGCCATGGAATAGAAAGATTGTGCTTCGTTACGCCCCAGCCATATCGCATATCCGTTTGGCATAAAAAACCATAGGAACAATATTCTGGGTCCTGGCACACGCACCACATGGCGCCCTCGTCTTCATATCTTTTGCATAAAAAACTGAGATCCTCGTCGATTTTTTTTTTATTTCTATGCGTTTTTTTTCTATAATTTCTTTGTTTTTTTTTTTTATTTGTTGTGTGGCTCATTGAAAGTGAAAGATGGTTGAGGCACCCTCAAATTGCAGCATCTTGTGGCCAGGAAGTGTGGCATAGAAAAAAACACGAGCCTGCTTTAAAAAAAAGTGAAAAGATCCTTTCGGATCCTGCGGTCGGGGTGTCAATTGTCTGCATCGCCTCTATTATGAGATTGTGTTGATGTTATCGAGGAAATGATTTTTTGTTCTTTCCTTTTTTTTGTTGATTGTGTTTCTGTTGTTGTTGCTGCTCTCCGTTCTGGTCTTTGGTTTAGTTTGTGGCGCATACTTAAATACCTCTCAATTTGAGCAGAGGGTGGGGGAGTGACTGTGTTAAACTGTCGACAGGTTACGCAAGGTAAGTTGTTATATAAATCCATTTTGCTTATCGAATAAATAATAAATAAATAATAAAATAATAAAAGATATAAATGTTTATATGAACAACTTAGCTGAGGAACAATATTAAAAAAATGATTAAAAATAATGTTTCAAATTTTGCATTCAATAATTTTTTGTTCTAAACAACACAAATTTGTTTTTTTCTCTCCAACAATTTATTTATATATTTATATTTTTATAACTCATTATTATTTACAAAACGAATTTAAAAATGGAATTTCAGTTCATTGTCGTATTTGATAAAATTATTTTCCTGTCCAGCTTCTTTTTTGTGCTCTACAGGGCATCTCGTAGTCAAGCAGACTGCAACTAATGTCACCCTCATAAATACTATTCTGTGTTGCTTGCCCGCTCTCTGGTATGCTAAACAACGTAAATTGTTGAGGGTGCGTCTGCAGCATTTTTTTTACTCTCGTTTTCGATTAGAAACCCTGCGGGGACCCTGGTTTCGCTCAACAGATGCGCTTAGAATTTAGAAATATGCAAACTTGTACTAGGGACCCAGCGAATTGTGGAGCAGAAGGCTGCCAACAGCAAACAGTAAGCACTTACATTATCCACACACACCCACACACACACTCGAACCACCTCGGTGGTTGTTGTGGTTCGGCCCAGCTGTAAGGGTTGCCCCTTTTTGGCATGTGGCACGTGGCATGTAAATTTCGATGTAGTCGCGATACAAACTCCTGTAAAAGGTATTAGGCTTTCAGGCCGGCAGAGTCGGCAACAATGTATGCCCCACTTACAGCAAGCACATACACAGTTGGAGCGCAGGGCCAACAAAGACTCCATCTGGCAGGAGGCCCGCAAAGTACATGCACCAATAGCAGGACAATGTAATACATATTGGAGCCGTGGTACAGTGGAGCAAATGTGAATAAGTTAAGAGTAAAATGTAGTTAACGTATGATAATAATATATAATTATGCAATAATATATAATTATAAAACAAAAAATCAAAAGCAACTAAAAAAATTGAAAAATTAAAAATAAAATGTTAAAAAAAAAAAAAAAACAAAATTAAAATAACAATGAAAACAATCAAAATTGGATTTAAAATAAATATATAAAATATATAATGAAAGTACAATTTTAATATGTAAACAATGAATAAATAAACACAAAATAATATAAAAATTTATACAATAAAAAATGTAACTTAAGAGATGAATAAAAAATTCCATTTAATAAATAAAAATTAAATAATACAAATATAAAATTTTATTATTTCCTTTTAGAGCAATTTCTCTACATTTTTATAGTTTAGTTAAGTTTTCTTTAGTTACAATTCTTAACTACTTCAATTGCCAAGCTGAGATACGAGCTTTGTCCACTGTGCCTAATGCCCGTGCAGCTGAATGTAAACTACTTCAGAGTTCAGTATGAAAAGCTTGTGCTCTCTGTCTCTGTCCATCTCACTCTTGCGCACACACACTTGCTCATGCTCTCTCTGCAGCTGCGCAAAGATAGCAGTTGATAAACTGTCTCTTGCATGTCCTTTCCACGTGCCGAGTCCTTCTGTTCGCCTGCTAGCTGAATCTACAATATTTCTTTTTCTCCGTTAATAAAGGACGCCCACGCATAGGAACCATTTTGGCGCCAAAATAGCAGACTGCGCTGATAATATAGTATATATCTGAGCAAGTATACATAGATACACGGGCATATATAATAGCAGTCGGCATCATCTCTGTGTGCGTAAAAGGCATTGCCATGCGCACAAAAATTTCTTATCATTATCGTAGGGGTATTAGGCAACCAAAGTTGAGCAGTAAGTCGGATCCGTCAACCAACCCGGACAGATGGACCAGTTATGAATGCCATCTAGGGGGCGTGCACATGAGCGTAGGTGCGGCCATGAGATGTGGCCATGGGCGTACTCATAGGCAACGCCCACGCTCGCTTACTGCGCATGGCAGGACACGTTGTATCCTGTGGGTGCTGCAGCTGCCTGTTACTGTTTGCTGCTCGCCTGCTGCAAATCGACGTCTCCAAGTTGACTGCTGCCGCATTAAAATGCGAAATTTATGTTCAATAGACGTCGACGTTGATGCATCCATCCTAAGCGGCATCTAAGCAACGCGCAATTTAGTTTGGAATTCGTTTTTCTAACATTTCAAAGCAAATATCTGTGGCACAGGCGCCAAGCATGCCGCAGCGGGTGATTGGAATGCGGCCAAAGTACGTGCCACAGCAGCAGCAGCAGCACCACTAGAAGAGCCAAAAGCGACAGCAACAGCATTAGAAATGGCAGCTGCTTGCTGTTCCTCGAACTGGGGCCCTGACACCGTGTGACGAAAATGGAAATTTTCTAATGGCGTTTAGGCCAGCTGGCAGCCAGGCTTTTAGGCCACGCTCTGGGCCCGAAACTCTGGGCGAAAACTTTGCTTAGCTGCAAGCTTTGACTTGGCCTTGCCTGCGAGCCTGTTCGAATGTGTAAGAAGATTGATGACTTGACGTTTTAATGATGTGCCAAATGTGCACATAAAAGTCACAGACAAGTGCCGACCAATATAAATGCCAAATACCATTCAGTTTTTTTTGTCTGGTCTGCCTCCTTCTCGCTCTCTCGCTCTCTCACTCTCTCTCTCACTCTTTCTCTTTCGTGCTTTGCATACCCTGTTTGTGCGCTGCCAGCTGGAGCTGTTTGCCTGCTTGGCTCAGCTCGAAAGTATTTTTTAGCAGGTAAGACTGACTCTAGTCGAAATTGTTCTTGTCAAGATGGCTCGACTAGGAGATTCCCTGTACCCTGCTAAGATCTGATATTCTTCTTCTTTACGAATGCTTGGAGTGTAGTTGGCTGTATATTTGAAATCTCTCTAACTCTCTCTAAGACATACAGACAGGGCTATATCGACACGCCACCCTGATCACGAATATATATACTTTATGGGGTTGCAACGCCTCCTTCTGCGTGCTATATACATTTTCATAAAAATGTTATTTCTTTATTTTCCATTTCTAATGGGTTCAGGGATTACAAAGTAACTCGAACATGTCTGGCATGTGAGTGTGTGTGTGCATATATCATGTATATATGTATATGTCTCGAGTTCGTATGTTCTGCCGCAGTTTGCGTAAATACATCAGGAGCTGCTCATCAATCTCATATACATGTATATATAGAAATTACGAAACTTTTCTTAATACTAAGTAATACATGCATTAATTTGTAACATATATTGAGTTTTATAGATATTTCAATATATACGAAAGAGAGAGGAGAGAGAGAGAGAGAGAGAGAGAGAGAGAGAGAGAGAGAGAGAGAGGAAGAGAAGAAAGAGAGAGAGAGAGTATTATTAGTTGGTAACTTAAAAAACATTTCATTTTATATATAAAATAATTCACAACTAAAATCCTTTCAAAAATAAAATGAGAGTATGAAGAGTAAATTCCTTCAACAAATTTTCATATTTATATATTAATATATTTTTAAAGGCACATACATACATATATAAGCAATATCACATATCGCCCATAGGGTATCCACTCAGTCAATCAACTCACAGCACACATTCATTTCTCTATCCCTTTTTTATATGTTTTTCATATGCAATTTATGCGGTCGTATGAAAGCTGTGAAGCCTTTTGCTGGCGCTGCGCACCTGTTCGGTTAAAGCCACAAGTTGACATTTTAAGAAGCGACCGCCATTTTGTTCGCACGCTTTTAACTCGATGCTGGAGTGCGGCTTCAGTCGAAGATGTTTTGCCGGGTTAAGCGGCATATCATGCTGCCGGAGCTTGCTCGTGACTCGTGGCACTTGCTGCACGCCGCATGCGACAACTGCAGTGGATCAATAGCTGCTATTAACCACGCCCGCATCCGAAACGGGACACATTGCAAAATGCTTTGTGGCAAGCGCCAATGTTGCCACACATGCGGAACTGCTGCATTTTCAATTACCAGGCGGCCAGAGCGAGCGGCAGCTGCCCGACCGGAAGTAAATGCCGGAGCCCACTTCCGGATTGAGAATTCCATTGCTGTTGCTGCGGCGATTGCTGCTGCTGCTGCCATTGCTGCTGCAGCTGATGTTCGCCTGTGCCGAGCGCGTCCTAAACTTTCGCCTTGGCCAATGTTGCCATGGGGAAAGCTGCCCCAGGAATGCCACGTGGCGCCACTAAGCTCCAATTCTTTGCAGCCTTTGGCCCGTTCGGCATTTTGGGTTAAACGTCATCAGATTGGAATGCGCGACGTTAGCTGCCTGCGACCAGCTGCTGGCCTAATGACGGTATTTTTGCACTGGCTCCAAAATTCTTTAGCGCTAAATGTTTCAAAATGTGTCCGAGCGGTTACCTATTGATGTGTTCTAGGCGCCCGACGCTTTGCCACACCGAGGGTTACTTTCACTTACTGTGCGACGGGTGCCAACGAGTCACAGCAGCAAAAAAATAACCCCGAGCGCTCAAATGTATGCTACGAAAAAGTGTTTAGGGGCTGAAGTGTTAGAAGATGGCAGATGAGACTGAGGGAATTGGGGTTGTTTAGGCATGGAGCCGGAAGACAATCAGAGCACAGAACTGAAGGGTTGAGCGATGCGTGTGTTAAGCGAAAGTCAAGTCTTAGGCTTTGCCTGCGGGTAGGGGTTGGCAGGAGGCAGAGCAACGACCTCACTCAGAGACATCTACACATATGAGAGCTGGTCGCTGCTGCTGTCCCGTCTAAGCACAGCAGACAAACTCCTCGAGCTGAGCCTGCGGGGGCTGTAGCATGTCCTCTTTTTTTTTTTTTTTTTTGTGTAGTTGGGGGCTGCTTAGCTAAGCACTGGGCGGTGCTTCTTGGCGTTTCTTAGCAGCCACACATGTGTAGTTTTTGTGTGCCAAGCGCGCAGGACACATGCATGTGCGCACATGTGTGTGCGAACGTGTGTGTGCGTGCGTGTGTGTGTGTGGGTATCTGAGAGCGAGCAACTACTTCAGAGAAAGATAGTTTGTTGTGCTGCTGGGCACGCTGGGCACCTGTTAGGCTGGTATGGTAATACTGTTAGTTTTGAAACACTATAGTTTCATAGTTTCAGTTATAACAGTAAATATGCACTACAATATTCGTGAATGTGTGTGTGTGTGTGTATTTGCGAACTTGCAGCATAATAGAAAGTTATATTATAAACAAGTATATATATATATAATATATATGTACATATGTATATTTCGTGTTGGGGTAACAACAAAAATGCTGTGCGCCTCGTTCAAATATACGAAAAATCCATTATTATGCGCGCCAAGTTAAGCAGCTGACTGCCTCTCCACTCAATTTGTCTGTCTGTGGGTCTCTCTGTGTGTTTGTGATTTTTTATAGCCTCACCTGTCGCTGTTGGCAATTGCCTTTGCTGCCGGAACAAGGATTGCATAATTTACCTGTGCTCATCCGGGGCCCAGCAAAAAGCGTAGCACACTTTCTGGCGCAAGCTCCCGCAGGTGACAAATTTGTGCAGGCAAATGAAAGTGAAAGCCACAAGGTAAAACATTTCTAATACCTGTACTAACACGCACACACACACACACTCACATGCACACATACACAGATTTGCAAAACACGTGTTAGAAATTTCTAAACTTTTGCGCGTGCCGAGAATTTCAATATTAGAAGCTAACAGGCGCCGAGAAGCCAACAGAAGGCGTTGGTATGCATTAGCACAGTTGCCAGCTAGCTATGCGCATGTCACCCACACACACACACACACACACACCACATGCATACATATACATACGCACACAAGTGAAGCGTTATTAGGGTGGACTAGCGACACGTGCGAGCGCTCTGACCGCCAAAGCTAAATAAAATCCCAGCAGAAAAAAAAAAAGAGCCAAAACAAAAAACTAAAACGTAAATAGAAAAACAGCTGATGTGGGCGACTAAGCAGATATCCTATAATGAGTTGGTTGTCATTTGAGTAGAATTAATACTGCTAGTACTCTATAATGTAAAAGCTATAAAGCAAGTATTTAAATGTTTGCTGATATCTAATTATTGGTCTGATATCGAGCTGTTATGACGAGATCTTTGATCTATTTTATGTGTTGTAAAAAGTTGCTAGAATCTTGAGCTTTATTAATGGACATAAAGCGTGTCAGTGTTCTGAAAGAAGCAACAAAGAACTGATATTTGAAAAAGAAGCTAAATAAATGGAAAACGGCTAAGGATTGAGGGTAAAAAATTAGTAATGTACAATAATAATAACCATTATATATTCATTATTTTCATATTTTTTTATAAAATATTTACAGATTACCTTTTTGGTATTAATTAAATTTTGAAATTATATTTTATGCTGATATTTTTCACTTCCATTTTTACAATGAATTTTAAAATAATAATAATAATAATAAGGTGGAAAAAATAATATCAAATAATTTTAATAGTTATGATTATATTAAATAAAATAATATTAATTTATATATATATATTACATACAATATTAATATATAAGATACTTAATACAATTTCGTTAGAGCTAAATAAACCAAATCTCATGCTATACGTAGCAACTTCTTTAACTTTAAATATTCATAAATCTTCGAAGCACCAAATTCAATTCCAAATAAAGATCGAAAATGAAATTCATGCCAACTCTCTGCACAAAGCTCATCATACCCCATCTAATATATGCGCATTACAGCAGCAGCTACGAGTATGTTGGAATACATTTAACCTTTATGTCCAGGTCCTGGACGGCAAAAGGAATGCATCTCGCTGCTCTGGCCCGCTGCGAGCCTGTTCCATATGAATTTCTGGAGCTTTGAAGATTATAAACTCACTTAAGGGACGCTTTGATGTCGAGTGCTTGGAGCGGAGCTCTCAAGTCGCTGCTGGCGCTGCTGGTTTAATTAGCTTAAGAGGATCAAAGGCATGCAGCAGTCAGCAAGCCGGCTCGCAATGTCGTACAAGTTGCATTTAAAGGATACGCCAGCAGGCGAACAGGACAAAGCGACAGTCAAACAGCAGCAACAAATAAAATGATGAAGGCCACAAAAAAAAAAAAAAAAAAGAAAAAAAAAGGCAACGAATGCCATAAATAAATTGCTGGTCAAATGAACAGTGACACAGCAACACAGTAACAAAGGACATATAACAAACACACACAAACATGAATGATATATGAAAAAAAAAGAAATAATAATATATACACACACAAACACATACGTGGAAATATGGGATGTATGTATAGGCACTTACATATGTCGGGGGCATGTATCTGTGGCATGTATTTAATGAACTGGCAACATGTGTAGCATATTATTTACACAATTTAATGTATTTAAATGTAATTCTTTTCTGTCCAACACACACAGAGCAGCAGCACACACGGACAGCAGGGGCAGCACACAAACACTATGATGTAAGTATATGAAATGGGAATAGGTTCGCAGGATGCTCGCGCAAGCTGCGAAGCTTTTATGTGTCGCATTATCAACATCATCAACAGAAACAGCAACAGCAACAATGGCGAGGGGTAAACATCAGGGGATTAGCTGGGGCACAAACACACAACCACATTGCTCTCTCCCTCTGTCTGTCTGTCTGTGTGTGTGCATGGGTATGTGGCATGTGCCCCGGCATGTGTCTAGCCGTGCCTCTCTCCCTCTATGCCCCGTTCATGCTTCACTCGTATTTTTTTACGCTTCTCCCCATTCAGGGGTATCTCTCACAGTCACAGTCACATTTCACTCTGTGTGCGTGTGTGAGTTATACATATGTTTAGATTTCCACATTTACAGCCATGTAAAGCACTCACATTTCTGTTTGAGATTATGTAAGCGATACATAAGCATGTACGACGTTACATATGTACAATAAGTTCCTAATCGGAGTGCACTCATGTATTTATATATCCCGATTACGGGCACATAAAGCCGATACAGTAAAACATTTGTGCGCCACAGAAACTACCCCCAACTGGGTCAACGGTTGGGCCGAGCGAGAGAGATAGGAAGAGACGAAAAGACTGAGAAACAGAGTGAGAGAATGAGGCGGCGTGATGCAGTACAATTGTCATTGTAATTATATATGTTTTAAAGCACAAGTAATTAGTAAATAATTGAGCACACACATATTCAATATGAGAAGCTGCACACTGCCAGCCGCATCTATGCGGCAATTCTTTCACTTTTTAAAGAACATAATTTTCCTTGGTAAATGAAATGGTAAATAAATAAAAAAAAAAATGAAGTTTAGTTTTCGTTTCAAATGCAGCATTGCTTCGCTGTCATAGATCTTAATAATTATATATGTATATATATTAAATAAATACATAAATAAAAATAAAGAAAAAATATAATTAAATGCAAATATAAATTTATAATTATTTTTTGGTACGATCGCTAAAATAAGTTAACATAAACTCAAATATTAAAAGTCTCTATCTAAAACACGACATCAATGTATGATCTTCGTAAGATGATTATAAATTTCAAGTCTTTAGCATGCAAAAGCTTTGAAAACTTTTGTCTTCATAACTTGGAGAGACAGACGAACAGCGAGACAATCATTGCATTGACCAAAAACACTCTCAAATATGTTAGAGCTCCTATTCATTTAGCTGCGACTCTCTTAGCTTCTCACTTCAGACTCATCTCTTTTTGCTTTACCTTTAGATAATAGAAAACTGGATTTCTTCCCAAAACAAATTTCTTTTCATACAATTTGAAGTCACTTAGTCATAGACATCAGCTGCATTGGCAAGCGTATTTCATTTCAACTTGCAATTAAGTTCAATCTCTTTCCCAGCTGCCGTGTAAGAACTTTCCCCTTGAGCGCCAACTGCCGCGTTACCCTTCAGCTGAGCAGCGCAACTTTCACTTTTTCTTTTAAGTCCATTTGGCTGGCTAAACGTTGAGCTAAATGTTTTTGCCATAAAACCGACAAGCGGCGGCAGCATTATAAAAGCCACACACACACACACACAGTCGTTGGCTGACACACACGCAATCAAAGTCAAAGACAAACGAAGCAAAGCAGAGACCCTATGTCGCGTCGCGTCGTCTCGTTGCAAGTTCAAAAACCCCGCGACTGGGACTGCCAACTGGGTTTATTGTACTCTACAGCGAGATCTAATTGTGAATGTATGGGTCTATGTGTGTGTGTGTGGTAGAAGCTTTGAAGATGGCATGTCTATGAAAATGCATCGCATCCATCACAAGCAATGTCCACGGCAGCTCGCGTAATTGTTTGTCGTGCAGCTCAGATTTTTCAGTGCATGTGTGTGCGTGTGTGTGTGTGTTTGTGTGTTTGTGTGCTTGTGTGTGTTACAATTTCGTTGACGCTTGAGTTAAATTTGAAAACGAGCGCTGTTAATGAGGAAGGAAATCGCTCTAATTGGATGTCAACAAACATATTAAAGCGCGCCCGCCAAAAGCCCGCCAGGCCTCCCAAACAGACCTCCCTTCCACTCTCTCCCTCTCTCTCAATCTATCTCTCTCACACACACACACACTTTGCCCCTCTGTGTCCCCCCTTGCTTTCGCGATTTCTTAGTGCGAATTGTGTGGGTCGTTCGTTTCCGGAAATGTTTTTTTTTTTCGCGATAAGTTAATTGTATGGCAGCTTTAAAAATGTATCTGCATCTGTCACAATGTATCTGTATCTCTCGCTGTATCTGTATTTGTATCTGTGCATCTGTGTGTCCACTGCAGTCTGGCTGCTGTCTGCAGCGCCGCAATTTGCAACAGTTTTAATTGAGAGATATGGAAACTGCAGTCGCAGATTCAATTAGTAAAGGGCAACTGTTCATTGATATATCCGGGCTGCCCACGCTAAACAGATATCACTCCCCTCTCTCTCTCTCTCGCTCTCTCTCTGGCTCTCTTTCTTTTTGTGTGTTCGGTTAGCTTCCCAATAGTCAAACAAGTGCAGAAATAACATGTGATATATTTTAATGAGCTATACTTGGAGATAAATGGCTTGTCTCACATTAGCCGGAGAAATGCATGAACAAATAATAAGAGCATGAGAGAGTCAAAGACAATTTATACTACTACCATTATGCTTACTACTAATCAGCATACGTAGAAGATTCGAGAATATGCTCACTCATTGCCTATTTACATATGTAGCCATTAAAATATAATTTTCAATGAAAATTTATTCAATATTAATATAAATTTTTGCTTCATATTAACAATTTGCCTACGATGCTTTAGCATGAAGCTATCTATAATATATAATCTATAAAAAATGTCAAACCAATCTTAACAAACAGCAGAAATCGTCTATCAAATGAATTGTCAAATGAAACAGCTTTATTTACTCAAAGATATACAAATTTTTTAAATAAACACGAATTATTTATGCAGAAATATAATTATAGAAAAAATTTCAAATTTAAGCTAAGAACGTTTTCATACAGAGCGAAATATATATATAAATTACAAATATATAATATTAGGATAGATAAGTAATATTTATTATCAATCAGGTTGCCGACAGCAGCTGTCAGTATAAATAAAAAATACTTTAAATTTTATTCTATACATATCTTAGCTTGAGTAATATGAAGCTTCTTCATACTTTTGTTTATAATATAATAAAGTGGAGTGCTTTATGCAACAAAGTTAAAGACAAAAGAAAAACAAAAGAAAAACTTGAAAAATCGTTTTAATATGTTGAGTATATGAAGAAAGGGTATATTAAGACAATACATTAAAACAATACATAATGATGAACATCATCGAACTATAAATTTAATTTGTAAATTAAATAACATTTGAATACATTTTTATTATTATTATTATTATTATTTTGATTTTCAATATTTAATGCAATATTTGAAACAAAGTTAATTAATTGAATTTCCTTCAAAGCTATTCTGTCTCGCTTAACCAACTCATCTTGCAGTAAAATCTTAAACTCAAGTCTTCATAGAAAACTACTTTATAGAACTTCAATTACAGAGTATCACTTAGTCATCAACTATCCATTTCAGCTTTTCTTTTATCTAGCTTTTATTTTTTTTTTTTTTTTTTTTTTTTTTTAGCATTTCGCTTCGAACACATTGCTGAGGGAGTTCATTCAACCTCGCCCCAGTGAACTTAGCTGAGGTTATTTTTACATCCAAGCTAGAAATTTTGCTGGCATCCCCCCCTGTGCCCCTGCCACAGTGGCTGCAACCACCCGCTCTACCTCTCCCTCTCTCTCTCTCTCTCTCTCTCTCTCTCTGTCTCTTCCTCTTTCTCTCTCTCTGTTGGTGCCACACAGCACGCGAACTAGTCGAAGACCAACTGGTCTGAGCCCGGTCCGGTCCGGGCCAAAGAGAGCCGCGACTTGGACTCTGGGTCTAGCTCTTGGTCTCTCGGATTTATAGGGCTTGCTGCTGTCTCAGCTGCCTCAGCTGCTGCTTGTTTTGCTTGGCTGCAACTTCTGGTTGTAGTTGCTGCTGCTGCTGTTGTTGTTGTTGTTGGCTGTTTTGCTTCCTTATTGGGTGAAAATCGCTGGTGCCACAGGGAAGTCGCTTTTTGATTGCCAACAGATTGATTTGTCATTTGTTTGCAATTTGCCACGAAATCGAGAGAGAGAGAGAGAGAAGAGAGGAGAGAGAGAGAGAGAGAGAGAGAGAGAGAGAGAGAGAAGCAAATGCATCCGTTGCAACTTGCATCTGTTGCATGCATCTAATGGCCATTGACTGAGCGATTGTTATAAAATCAATAACAATGCTGTAATTGAGCCTCCATTGGAGTTCATATATTTTTTTTTTCCTATTTCTTCTTTCATTTTCATTTTCATTTTCATTTTTATGCGATTTTTTCTATTTATAATGAAATTGACGACGGGGCGTTTGTCGCCTATGCAAATCGATGTGGAATTTTCACAGAACGCCCAGCACATTTCCATAGAGATTGATGGCAATGCGAGAAGAATCAAAGTCGTCGAAGTTGTTGTTGTTGTTGTTGTTGTCGCTGCTGCTGTTTTCATAAATAATTTTGCGTAAGCTCAAAGAGGCTGCTTACGTGCCAGCAGCAGCGGCAGTCGCAGCAGCCATCGCAACAGCCACAGATACGGATACATTTGCAGAGACAGGCACACACACACACACACACACACACACACATACACAGATAAAGATACAGATACAGATGCTGGACACGATGCGCAAGCAGAAGCAGGCCAATGACCGTTTGACCGCTGTGTAATGATCTGTTGTATCTGCTTGTTCTGAACACATATACCTATATATACGATATACACCTCTATATATATATATATTCAATGAGTGAATTTAATAGTTTGAATAACTTGGACGCAAACATCTTATGCAAATTCTTATGCACTGCGCCAATTCGTATGTACGTAGTTGGCCATTAACGGTTTCGCAAAGATAAACGCCATCCACCCACCGTTTGCTAAATCTAACTTATCTAATTTCCTCTCCCATTGAGTTTCGGCAATTGAGCAGCCCGAGAAAGCCTCAAATTGAGCGGAGAGCGGAAAAAAACGGATTCGATTTGAGTATTTGCATTTTGCGACTGTTATGAGCTGTCCCACACAATCTTTTTTTTTTATTTTATTTATTTTTTTTTTTTGCGCTTGGCTTTTTTTGAGTCTTTGATTTAGCATATTCAATGGGCATTTAACATATGTGCCTGTCATTACGAGCGACTCGCTCAGGTAGTGGTAGCTGGGCCCAAGTATTGGGAAATCAAGGAAAAGTTCGTTCGTTCAGCAGACGCAACGCACTCACGTTTTCAATGCGACTCAATTCACGACGGCTGTCAAAACTGGAGTAAAAGTTCAATGGATAAATTAACAGAGCACGTGGATCACCCACGAAAATTAGCTAAACACCCAGCTAGCACCGCGTGGCTGGCTAGATGGCATTGTCCAGCTAGGTTCACGCTGCGCACTGGCTTTGTTTGTTTATTTTCCTTCAGAGCTTCCAGAGAGTTTCGAGTTTCGAATTCAAACTTTCGAAATACGCAGAATAGTCGAGAAGACTTTCAATTTCCAAGCAAGTGGCGTCGATCACTGAATGAATAATCAAATCGACTGGGGCATTGCAGCTGCCCCGATAAGCGTGAAATCAGACTCAGACTCAGACTCAGAAGTGAAACGAAACCAAGCCCCGAGCAGTCATTAATTTGATTAGCTACTCAGAATTCTACGATTCAAGTTTATAATTCACGTTTTTACTGTGAACTGTGACGTTTTTGGAGAAAGCGTGCTTGGATCCAGAAGAATTCACTGAAATTAAAGCTTTCGTTTTGCAGAATAGAAGATCGTCTTGCTAGCAAAGTGAGCACAAGATGAAAATAATGAAAATGTTTGTAAAGATTAAGATTAGTTGATCTAATACTCGTTCGCAATTTGAAAACAACTGCATATATGTGTATTAGATGATTAGTATTTTCTGCCAATACGCATAGCTAGATATACATTTTTATCCTCGAAGCATTTATACATACTCATAAGACATTGGCTGCAATTGCTAAGTTTTCGTATATACAAAATCTTTAAAGTATATTAGTTTTATATTAATAAATATTTCATTTATATATTATGAGCACATACCAAAGTATATAATACATTCCACATTTACATTTCAATTCTTTAGTTTTTCATCTGACAAACAGGAAGATCAAATCAATCATCAATCAGCACATTTCTGGAAGCCAATATACTCCTCTTAATTTATGAGCGGGCAGCCTTTTTATCAGTTTTGATTTCTACTGAATCCCAATGTTTTATCTGAGATTTTTGTTAAGGTTTTTTCATTCAGTTTTGTATATTTCACGACTTACGTTTCAAATGTGATTTTTTTTAGATTTAGATTAAAAGTTAATAAAATACTTTGAATACTTTTTAGTTAGCATTTCTGCATTGTTTCTTTTATCTGTATTGTGGCTCTTGATTATTATCTATTTAGGTTTACGTTTGATAGAATTACGTTTGCTCAAGCTTTTTCGCAATGAATCTCTTGCTTATGGCATGTACATGTATATATGCTATGTATGTATATATTACTAAGTACTTTGTGTTCTTATTATACTATACAAGTACTATATTACCATCATATACATATATGACTACTATATTCATATATATACTCTTACCATATATACATACATATAAACATACGCATATCAACTTTAATGCAGAAATCCCCAAGTTCTTAAAGTTAAAAATAAAAAATGTTTCTGATTGTGAAGTTGTTTTTTTTCGCATTTTAATCGTTACCAGGAAATGCACTGATGTAATACAAGCATTTCACATTTCAGCTGGCTGCATATGTTTCCCAGAAAAACAAGAACTTGAAAGCTGCAAATCCCAAAAGAATCTTGACTAAGGATGAATCTTAAAGATTGGTTCAATAAACTATGTGTGCGACAAGTTTTTGTCGTAATTTCGATTACTAATTTCGATTTCTGTCAGATATCTGAAAATTAATGAATCACATGGAACAGAAACTAGATTGCTAGTAACCAAATAAGTTACTTAGAGATACGGATAGTCTGACGGCTGTCGCAATGCTTCTATGCTAGTTGATGAGCTCTGCTAAGGCTTCAGCTAAGTGGCCCACTTGCCACATTTGTTTACCGTTAAATGCTGCAACTATGTTAGCCAGCTAATTAGAATACTCGCTCTTAAGTCGCGACTAGACTGTGGCTAGCTGCCCCTTTTGCCTCTTGGCTAAAGTCAAGTGCTCAACGGGCCAAATTGTGAACGTTGCAGGTTTTTTACTGATTCAGAAAGAGCTAACTGTTAAAAAAAATAACTGCTGTATTTGCAGGGCCAAGTCCAAGAGCAGCAAAGCAAAAAAAAAAATAAAATAAATAAATAAAATGTCAAAACAAAATTGTGGTTTATGCAAAAAAAGAATGAAATGAAATGCACACGCGGAACATTGACCCAAATTTCCGAAATCGCCCTGAGAAAAGATGCCTCAAGATCACTGTTCTTCCTCTTCTGTTTTGCGTTTTTCTTGACGGAGTTGCGCAAACATTGCATAAGAATGCCAAACAACAGCCGTTAAAAGTGAATCTTCCCCAAAAAAAAAAAAAAAGAAAAGAAACGGAAAACCGATTCGATCGAATTACAAAACTAATTTAAGGCCGGGGAAAAATCGAGAGACAGTTGTGCCAACAAATGTTGGATGCGTTTTCCCAATTTCGATTTTCCCCGTGGCACGTGGCCAAAGACAAAAGGTGCAAAAAAAGGAAAACCCAAATGAAGCGCAACGAATTTGATAGCTAAAAAAAAAAGATGATGATGAAAAGGAAAACTATTTGAAAAGTGAAAACGGAAGCGCCAAAAAACAGCCGCATATCCGGCCGGCAACAGAAGGTCCACAGCAGTTTGGGGGGTTTCCGAACATATGGAGGCAACGGTGCATTGTATGTGCTAAGTGCTGCAGTCAACATTAAGATTAACATGAATATTAACATGAAGATCAACGCCAGCTTGAGCGCCAGCTCGTGCCACAATATACAGAAGGGTTGCTGCGCAGCGCGTGCTCGCTCCAAGCGCGCCGGAAGTCCTTTTTTAGTCAAAGGTGAGGCGAGGCGAGGCTGCTGCTGCTGCTGCAATAAAACGAAAGGATTTATATTTCCCATTGTCAACTGCTGCGCCAGCTGACTTACTTATCCTTTGACGCACACCTCGTCTTCATCTCTCTCTCCTTTTTGGGTAAAAAAGGTGGAAAACTGCAATTCTGCAACAATTTTGTATACGTTTTGTTTTTTTTTTTTTTTGCCGACTTGGAAGTCGTCTTGGCGTATCGCATTTCGCGGAAACAGACGGCTGCTTTAGCTGACTCATGCCGCAAGACGTTCATCCTTTTTATGAGCAGGCCCGGCTTAAGCCTTGCCCGGCTTAGGCCACTGTCAAATGTCACGTAAAGTGGGCTGTGGCCCTTGCCGTCTCTGTCGTCGGCGTCGAGCTCAAGGATCATTAATTATGCCGCTTATGGCACATCAAGTTATTAGCCAGGACAAACAGTTAACATGTGTATTTGTCCAGCTACTTGTGGGCCAAGTTTTTGGCCAAGTCATTTGCAAGGCTTAAGACAACAAAACACGAGAAAGAAGATGATGAAAATCAATTAGCTGCAGCACGCACATGTAGGTGGAGCCAACTCGCAAGGATCTCAATGAAATGTCAACCAATAGGCAAGCGCGCTACCTGCCTAGCGCGCACACACAGGCACAGACACAGACACAGACACAGAGACACAAACACATACACTCACATGAAGATCGTCGCACACACACACACAACGACAGCGGCATAACGAGGGCACTCGATCGTGTCGCAGTTTGACAAAAACAGCTGTTTTCTGAATGAAACCCAGGTGGAGGCGGCCAGCTCTCTGCAAATGCACATATACATAACTATAGAAGCATATGTATGTATATATGCATAGAGGCGTGCGTGTGTCTGTGTGTGTGTGTGTTGCCCTCATACCTTGAGGCAGCCATAAAGAGAGCGCGCGCGAGAGCGAGAGAGGTTTATGAATGAACATAGCTCGCTCGCGCATTGTTCAATTTTTTCAAGAGCAACAGCTAAGAGCAACACTCATACAAACGCACACTCACTTACACACACACCTGCCCAGCTAGCGCTCTCTTTTGCACTCACACACACACACACACAGCGAAGCCGGCTCGACGCGATTAAGCTTCCGACGTGCCTCGCTCTTTGGCACTGCTGCTCTCTCGCTCTCGCTCTCTCTATCTCTCTCTCTGCCTCTCTGAGCGCTCAGATTCATATAAATAACGCTGTATGGGCAACGTCTTGAATCATAAGATCGACAACGTTCGACGAGTGCAGAGATCAGAGCGAAATTTTACAATTTTCATTGTTGTAAAAAACTTGAGTGAAGTTTTTTTTATAATTTAATTTACGCGTTGTGCGGCAGCAAAAAATTTTAATAATATAAACTAAAATCACAAACAATACAAATTCTTTTGCTCGGTTTAATAAGCAAATGGCAAAAAGAATAAACAGACTTCAGCTTAAATTGTATAAACAATAAAAGAACACACAACAAAAGTATTTAATGGATTTCAAGTGTCAGTGACTCGATATTTATATGTATATATATATATATATATATATAATAGAGAGAAATATATATTAACTCAAAAACTATACACAAAAAGAGCTGCAAAAGGCTAAATATAAACATTCACACACACGCGCTCTTCTGTATAATCAGTCAATAGCAACTGGTGATAATAAAAGAACTTACAACAACAACAACAACAACAACAACAGCAGCAGCAGCAACAGCAGCAGCAACAAGCTTAAACAAAGCGGCAGAAGAGTGGAAGAAAATAAGGCGTTAATCGTGTTGATATCATTCGAATATTTTTGCTTAATTACACGATCAACAAATGGCTGCCTATCTGGATCCCACTGGCCAATACTGAGCAACGATCTTTGTGGCAACATTTCTGAGCTGTTTAAGTGACATCTATCTGGAAATATGGCTGCCTATCTGGATCCCACGGGTCAATATTGAGCAACAGCTAACAAACTCCCAAACAAATTATTTCAAAATATATTTTTTGAGAAAGAATTTTTGAAATTTATCACAAAATGTCGCTGGCTTTGGATCCCACTGGCACCTACTAGGATCAGTTGACAATATCTGGTCACACTTGTCCACTTTACGCTTCACGAGTCAGGTAGAAGCAGCAACAGCAACATGTTCGATCTGGATCCCACGGGCACCTATCGTCGGCCGCGTGAGTCGCGTGACACGCGCCACAAGCAGCGCCAGCAACTGGACCCCACCGGGCAGTACTAGGGCCCAGCCGCGCCTACATTTTCACACCGCCTTTGCCTTATCCAAAAAAAAAAAAAAAAAAAAAAAAAAAACACTATATTCTGGACATGATTGGGGGCGCGCGTTGGTTGCTCCTGCGTGGCCGCGAGGAGACATCCAGCTGCCGGCGCCGTAGAAAGTAGCCAAGCTAAAAAGCACACAAATTATTTACTATTATGCCTAAATTATTTATTATTATTATTATGATGATGATTATTATTATTATTATTATTATTATTTAAATTTAAATAATTGTTCATTGAATTGTTCACAAACAAATGAGAATCGATAAATATCAAACAAAAGCTGTTTAGCGCTAATTGCTATACACTTTATCCTATATCATACGCACACTCACTTACTCACACTCTCACTCACTCACTCACACACACATATGCATACATATATATATTATTATTATATATTTATCTATTTTGTGTCTGAAGAAAACTATGCAAAAAAAGTATTAAATTTAGTGTCATATTTATTATTGAAAAGAGCCCAAACTTCACCTGTTGAAAACTCTTTTCGAAGAACAACAAATTTCATTATTTATATACATTTTTTCCAAACATTTTTTTTGCAACGGTTTTCGCGAGTTCATTTCTTTTATTTTTATTTTTTCGTGTGTAAAAATTTGAGAAGAGCGTTTAAATTTTAATTATAAACAATTTGTAGCTTATAAGTATATGTTATTTATACCAGACCAACAACAACAACAACAAAAATCAACACAAACAAACACATATAAAATATAATATTAAAAGAAAAACCATATTTAAACAAAATTGAAATTCCAAAGCTGTTTTCTTATGGGCTATGATGGGCAGCAAAATACCCTTCAGGCGCAACAGATTGTCGCATTTAATTACACGATTTTCCACACAGAGAGCGAACGAAAGAGCGAGAGAGAGAGAGAGAGAGAGAGAGAAAGAGAAGGAGGGGGAGAGGGAGAGGGAGAGGGAGAGGGAGAGTTATTTGCAGTTTATCCTAGGGCCTGGGCGCAGACAAATTGCCGCTGGGGCTCATAAAAAATGATTTTCCGAACGGGCAGCGCATATTTGATGAATCTGTGTGCATTAATTAATGTCACTGGGCGGTCGCCGCCGGCTAAAATGGCGAAATGATCAATAGAACAGCAATAGCAACAACAACAACAGCGGCGAGAGAGCAAAACGCGTGCATTAAATTGCATGCGGAAGTAAAAGTTCAATGTTCGTTTGTGCTCCACAAGTGATTAGGTCAATAATAACAAAAACTACAACGACAACAGCAACTGCAATAGCAACAACAGTAACTCACAGTGCATCTCTCTCCCTCTCTCTCTCTCTCTCACTCTCTCACACACTCACTCACACAAACATGTATCCCGTGTGCTTTACACGCCATGCATATGTGCTCAGAACTGCATTCTGAGCGCGCGGGAGAGCGCAAAAGCTCACACTCACGCAGCGCTGCGCTCTGTAAGCTGCTGCAACAGGAAGTTCACATATACAGCAGCCGCCGTCGTCGTCGCCGACGCCGTCACTGTTGTCGCTGCAGTTGACGCAGCAGCGCAGCCGCGCGACGCGGATATATTGTGCTAAAAATAGACACGTTAGCTTTTCGGCTGAAGTTCAGGGAAATCTACTGAGAGTGTTTGCCAGCGTGCGAGAGAGAGAGAGAGGGAGAGAGCGAGTGTGTGTGTGTGCTGAGCAGCTGTTTCTACCAAGGTTGGCCTAACGGAAAGCTCTCGCGTTTTGCATTGAAAAAAAATATTAAATAGAAAATAAAAAAGCAAAAAGCAAAAATCAAAAAACAAAAATAATGCAATTGATACGAGCAGCGCACATGAAGTGCAAGCGTATTGATCGCTTGATCGGTTGAGCGTTTGATCGCTTGCTGATCGGCGTGATCATTGGGTTACAAGTTTCCCAGGCCCACGTCTTGACCCAGTTAACAGCCACAAGCATATTAACTTGTCATTTATGGCACCCTCAAAAGCAGCCGAAAAATCAACATAAACAACGACTGTAACCGCAAGCAGAACTTTCTAAGTGAAAGTTGGCCTGGGATGCAGCGACTAGAAAAGTCTTCGCAGTCCGCCTACCGCAACTGTCTCCTCCCTGCCACATCCCCTCCCCAACCAATACCCCTTCCAGCCCAACTGACTAACTGACTGACCGACTCTGGAATTGTCTGTACCAAATTGTCAGCGTCCCACACTCTCGCACACACACACACACACACGCAGAGCGAGAGAGAGAGAGAGAGAGAGAGAAAGATACCGACCATATAACTTGACCTACATTTTTGCAAGACAATAACAACGAAAAAAAAAAAAAAATACACGCATACAAATACAAATTTTATGTACACACACATATAATATATACACATAAATGTATGTATGTCGGTATGTATGAGAAAAGAAAAAGCAAGAAATTTCCAACGGTACCGCGCTGAGGCCTGGCGCTGATTCAATGTTTATGAAGCGGTTGGGCTACACAGTTGCCGCTGTTGTTGCTGTTGTTGTTGCTGCTGCTGCTGCTGTTACTCCTGTTGTTGTTGTGCTTTCAAAAATTATTATCGTAAAATTGATTTCATTGAAGTTGTCGACGCTGCGTCGCTGCGACGCCTCGCAGTCAGCGCTGCCTTTGCACGCGTCTTGTAGCACAATTTTTATTTTATTTTTTTGGTTTCTGTATATATTTGTATGTGTATGTATTTTATTTTCGTTTATGTATTTTGATAATTAGGTGAAAGGTGAACAAACTCAACGGACTAACTGGAAGTTTTTTTGTAGTTGTTGTCGTTCACTATTGTTGTTGCCGCTTATTGGTGGCACGGGGAAGTGGCACTTTTTGTCCAGTATTTAATTTACACATTTTGTAAAAGAAATCTCAGTTGATCCAATTTTGAGCCGAAAATAGGAAATAGGATGTAGACTTTGGATATGTTGAGTCAACTTTTGAAATGAGAAATTGTTTATTATTCATAGGCTTATATAGTTACATAGATACAAATAGATATACCAAATTGTACGCTTTGATAACTGTTTTAAAAACAATAATTTGCATAATCGGAAGATATAAAATATTTAATCTTTTTTGTGCTTAAATTTCTTTTTACATTTTATTTATTTTTGTTTTTTTTTTTTTATTTATTTATTTTATTATTATTATTTTCATATTTTTATCATGATTGATTTATTTTTTTAGAATTTCCATTTCACTTATATTTATATAAACATATATTTCTACTATTATTTATTTTTTGTTAACCTTTGAAAACGTATTCTCTATTATAAATACTTATAATACAAATATAACAAAAACTAATATGCTTCAAATTTCTACTAGCTAATAAGCTTGCTGCAAAGCTTTCCACTCATTTTTCATTTCTCACTATTTCCACTTGCATTCGAGAAAAATCCGTAAAAGCAAAAGCTGCGCGATGCATGTCCACAGTGAAAAAAAGTCCTCGGTAAAAGTACAAAAAAAAAAAAAAGTACCAAAACTAAAAATCAGTCAAAATATAAACAGAAAACACTCTCACTGCTCTGGGCCGACAAAGGTCAATGACATGGTCCAATTTTTCGACAACTAATGTTGTTTTCATTGTAAACGCCAATGAAGACGACTGCGGCTCAAGAGCAATGGATAAGCAACAGCAACAGCAACAGCCACAGCAACAACAACAGTTGAAAACAAATTCAATTCACTTTCTATTCCAATGAAAAATCGCTCAAAGCTCGACTCCAAAGTCAACAACAGTAACAACGAAAGTGGTAGACAACAACAACAACAACAACAACAACAACAAACAGCAACATCAACAACTTTTGGTATCAACCTGGTCTTGGCTTGGCCAGCAAATATCGATTGATCTTCGGCTTTCGAGTGGGCAACAAGGGGGGTAAGAAAATAAAAAATTGACGCATGCCTCATTAACAAAGGCAGCGGGACGAAGCGCCGCAGCAGCAACAACAACTTGTACAATTTGAAAGCGATTTGAAAAAAAAAAACTAACGTTTGTTGTGGCCAAGTTGTTGTTGGTATTTGACTTTAACGGTTTCCGTTTTTTGTTGACTGTTTTGTTTGTTTAGCCAGCAGCAGCAGCAGCAACAACAACAACAACTGCTGTTGCCGTTCATTTGAATAACGGGTGAAAATTTCACCCAGACAAGTGCCTTTTGTTACATATCTACATACATATGCCATCGCGACTGACGCACATACATACATATGTTTTCTTCAGTTTCAATTTCAGTTTCGGTTTCATCTCTCATAAAAAAAAAAAAACAAAAATATATAAATAAATATGGTCTGGTAGCAAAAGTTTCTCCTAATTTGCAAATATTGTGGCTTAGCAAAAAAATGTTGTTATTGACAGATGTTTTTTCTGTTGTTACTATTTTCGCATAGTTTGACAACGATTCACGTGACGTTTGTTACATTTCTGCAGAAGTTGGTCTTAGTCATGTTTAAATTACATATACATATGTATATCGTCTGTATGTATTAAGTCTTTAGAGTTGTTTTGATTCACCACGCTGCGTATGCGCAATGTGCAGCTAAATGGGTCGCTGCTAAGTGCTCGTTGGGTTTTTACCAACTGGCCAATACGCAATTTGGCTAGCTGCCAAGCTAATAGAACCCACAGTGCTAAGGACTTAATAGGCCAAGAGGCCAGCACACATACAGAAAGACTCTAAGCACTTCTTTGGAAAAGCGCAAAATGAAAAGTGAAAAGTTGCCAAAGCAAATTGTGATCGCTGTCGTCGTCGTCGTCGTCGTCGTCTTTGTCTTTGTCTTTGTCTGTTGGCCACTTTGCTTTTGCCAATTGCAAATTACGTGCCATAAAAATCCCAGTGACTGACGTTCATGTGGGCTGGCACGCCAGCACCTATCCCGCCCCCTGCTGCTGTCCCCTGCTCAGCGCCCACGCCTGTCGCCGTTTGTCGAGTGTAACTCGCACTTTCACGTCTAATGCCAAAACACGTTGCAATTTTCATTGCTTGGCACTGACTTTAAAGCGACTGTTGGCCAAGTCCAAGTGAACAACAAATTGCAACTAGATACATAAAGTGCTCAAGTGCTCCACACACACACACACACACACATACTTCTGCACGCACACAGACACGTGACGTCAGCCTCTGGCACCTGCCCTGCCGGCCATTGCGTAAGCAGAGCAGCTCCAATAAGCTCTTGGTCATATCGACTCGCAGATCTATCGACAGATATTGTAATTGTGCAAGCACATGACAATCAATTAAATACTCGCCCACAAACGCAAATATTTTGTATATTTTATTTTTTATACATTTTTGCAACGATTCAATTAAAAAACTATTACTACATTCATAAAATAATTATGATACCCTAACATGTTAGCTACATATGCACATTGGTAGCAGACTTGCGACACTCTTTGTAAATTTTTCGTGTAAGAAAGTGTATAGAATATCATATGCTGCCTGTAGATTGTGCGTAGCGCTGTTCTATGTAATTCTCAAAAACTATAGTTTTTACTGTTCAAGATCTTTTTAGTTATAATTTAGAGAAATTTGTAGAAAGTCTGCAAAGCCTATAAAATATGCAAGTTCGACTGTTGTGCCTTTCTGCGTACGGCTCAATAATTAGAGCTGCATTAATTATTTATTTTGTGGACTTAGCAAGTGTTAACAGTCAAAAATTATAGCCAGCAACGGCTAAGCTTAAACCTAAAGAAATTGACACACTTTCCTAAGCTATTCTTAATAATTAAAAACATATTATTCCGTACGTTTTCTCAAGTTTAGCAGAAATCCAGTTCGAATAATTCAATTTGTTGTTGTTTCTCAAGGCTAGGCTTAACATTAAATCTATCATGTCATTTAGTGCGCAAACATAACCCGTTGAGATTTTGACTATAGTAAGATATAGATTGTCATATATTCGATACCGAACTGGTTCGATCAAAAATGAATTTTGCCGTCTAAATTTTAATTTAATAATAAACAAGAAATAACAAATAACAAGTTTAGTTCTGAATGCACTTATGGGGAAGAGTGTAATGACTTAGACTATGGCTGTTATATATTATGAAAATGTTATATATAATATATTATATATATTAGTGAAAAGTCTGGGATTTATATTATAATTTAAATTATTGTATCGTAATACATAACCATATAATATAAATTAATAAATGATAAACAGAATAGTTTAGTTAATTAGTCATACAAATGTAGTACGCATAGAATACTATTTAATGTTAAATATATTTATATATAATACTAATCATATATTTAATAATATTTTTATTATATTCATTTAATACTTAAGTGTATTTCAGATGCGCCGCAGTCAAAAAATCTCTTCGTTTACTCTGTTGTCAATATGTAATATGCAAAAAAAAAAAAAAAAAAAAAAAAAAAAAAATGCTTGACAAAAAAAGAAAAAGAGCGTTTAAAACATTTGGAGACCCCCAGACAAGGTATGAAACGTGAGCCGGCTACACACACACACACACACACACACACACACAGTTCGGCTGGCCTGTATTACTGTGTGCGCGTACACCTGTCAGGTGAGACTGTGCTCAGCAACGAATCCATCTAGCGCCTCTATCAGCATAACAATTAAGCTTAAATACCTGACTTATTGGGCCCCCAAATTGGCATTATTCACACTTGATTGGAGGCATGTGAAAAGATTTTTCATCGCACTCTTTAGGCTCTTTGGGCCCCCACCATTGCAATGTCCCATCAAAATTCATTCAAAATTATGGAGCTGCCAGCTACTACGTGACACAAACTCGAAACGGGCACGCACAAAGAAAAAAAAGCCTATATCTGACCACATGCAGATACAGATATAGATACAGAAACAGATACAGAGATACAGATAAAAGATACATCGCTAATGAGCTAATGTGTGTGGACTGAAGCTTTCGTTGCATTTACAATGCTTCGATCCTAACTAAGTAAATCCCACCTTAGATAGACGAAAATAAATTCAAATACACAAATAAACAAAGAGAGAGCGAGCGAGAGAGAGAGGGAGAGCGCGAGGGCAAGAGAGACAGAGAAAGAGAGAGAGAGAGAGTGCGACTGATATACATACATATATCTACATATGTATGCTGGTTGCCGCAGCGAGCGTATAAGAGAGACAGAGAGTGCGAAAGAGAGGGAAGAGAGTGAGCGAGCAGCATAGCAACATACAGAAGACAAAAACAGTTCATTGAACTATTTGTGAGCTTTTTTTTTTTTTTTTTTTCTTTATTTATACTTTTTTTTTTGTTTGCTGTGGTTTCTTTAGTTTTATTCGTGGATTATGGTATCATAGCCCAGGCATATATGCCATATACCATACAGCATATAACATATGGCACACACATACATGCACACATGCAGACATACAGAGGTACATATATGCATATATATATAGTTTCTTCAAAGGTTTTGAGGTGTCATGTGTTTTGTGAGGTTTTGGATTTCGACGCTTGTAATGGTAAACTTTTAATCATGAATTCCGAATTGATAGGGCGCTCACAAGTGTCACTCTTTATATATACACAATCATACATGTATATGTATGTGTGACAAAGAAATAGCGACAACAGACGCATGCCCTAAAGAGAGCTGGGAAAGAAAGCTGAGCACAGCTTAGGATTTAGAAATATGCAAGTCATTGCACATAAAGCTGTGGCTACGCATTCGTATATACATATATGTATGTATATCTACATATGGTATATTTGTATATATATATGTATGTATTTAAGCAAATATAATTCAGAGTTCCACGTGTACCAGTTGCTCCTAAATAAATCAGTTATTAAAACCTGTCCAGACGCTCGGTTCATTTACAATAAGCCAAGCTGAGACGACCTTGAGATTAGCAAGTGATAAAAATCCATTAAAACAATCAAGTTTATGCACACAGACACACACACACACGCAAGTTAATTAAATATTTGGCAAATAACAATTCATGATACAATTTTTTTTTTTTTTATTGAAATTATATTGCAGCCCAAACCTAACCAGATGTCGTCTTCAAACAAATTAAACAAACAAAAATGCATTTAATTGTTTTTATTTATACATATTTTTTTATTTCTGCTTCTTTTTTTGTTGTTGTGCTTTGGCTTTATAAAAATAAAAAATGGTGAAAAAAGTAAGCAAGTTGGAATTTGTGCCATTGTTGAAGAGATGGGAACAAAAGCATTTCTATTGGCTTAAACAAGTCTTTAACGTCTTGCATGTGTGGTATTTTATGGTAATCGCAGCTAGTTGCCAGGAACAAAGCAACAATGATTACCAATTGCGTCAATTATCAACAATAAGAATCACTTAATTGTTTAGCAATAAATCAAGGGTAGCTGCAAAACAGAATGTCTACATCGTCATCAACAATCAATTGGCAATTAAATTTTAATAAACAATTTTGGATGCTTAAAATAATCTCATCATTTTCAACGAGATTTCAAAATTTTTAAATTTGTTAAAAAATATATGTAAATACTTAACAAATATATTAAAAATATAAATTATTCAAATATTCTTTTGAGAAATGTTTTTGTAATTGCCTTTAAAAATTTAGAATAAACAAAAACCTATAAAGAAATTGAAATTTAATGTTTACACAAAAAAATAAAATTATGAATATTAATATTTTAAAAATTTAAAATTTATAATTGTATTTTAAAATTTATAATTGTAATATTGAAGAGTGGAATCCATATAAAAATAAAAATATAGTTATTTTTATATTTAATTATATTTAATAAATTTAAATTAAAAAATTTAAATAAAATAAATAAAAAAATAAAATAAAGAAAATAAACACATATATTAATAAATATATTTGGTTCGTATGATGGAAAAGTAAAAAAGAAACTAATAATCATACCAAAGTGCATGAGAACTCAGTTTCAGCTATCACAAAATTATGGACAAAGCTGGAACATAAACTTTGAATGGAGTACATAAATATCATATTTTACGCCTCATAAATGGACTACAGCTAAAGCCAATATCGCAATTAAGAACACAAATGCGCATTTGTGTGCATATTAAAGTTTAGAAAATTTTTATTTGCCATTGCATACAAATTGCAGAAACACGTTTAATGCACAAAATGCGCAAGACATAAAGCCAGCAACAGCAACTACGCCTACGATAGGCCGGCTCGATGACAGCATAAATAACTAAATAAATAAATATAAATAAGTATTCTTTCAATTAGAATACAGACTACATAATGGCCAAGAGCAAAAAAAAACCGTGTGTCACACGCCAAAGTCAAAGTCAAAGCTGAATTCCGACTCTCAGCCAAGTTCAATATCAAATGTTAGACTTCTGATAGACGTGGCTCATTGAGCTAGATCTAGAGGCTTGTCACACACACACACACAAGCACATGGGTAACAGGAAGCATTGAGCATTGCAGCACTATAAATCAAATTTGTTTGCAACTTTGCCTAACTCGGCTAACACGCCCTTTTTTTTGTGGCACCTTTGAGCGAGGTGAATGGCTAAACTCGAAATCAAATGCCAGCAAAACTCCTGGAGTATTAGTGACTTTAAGGGCAGCTCGCTATCAAAGCGGTAGTTTATTGTACACGTATCCGACGAGTAGATACCCTATAAATAGTACTTCCCTCTATGCGCACCTGCAAAGCTCTCGAATTCAAGGAATCCATACGAACAGAAAGACAGGCTAATCAACAAACAGACAGTTAGAGAAACAGACAGATAGAGTGATTGGTGTGTCAGGTAGACTGATCGACAGACAGGCAGACACAAACAGACAGCTCGATAGACATGTCTACATCACCTCGGCAACAATTTCATATGTGCACTACTATATACCATCAGCAGTACAAAATCAATATACCCCATCTACACATTTTCACGTGGCACTGCTACAACAGTCATTTAATGTAATAACAACTTCCGTATGTAATGCATGAGTCTGTCATTATTTAGCGTGAGCAACAAAAACAATCGTAAATGCCACACAAAACTCAACTCGCGACACAAAACACAAAATTGAAACCGAAAACTGCAGTCGAATATGTTTTGATATTCGATTTGCATTGATTTACGATCCAAGCGAGTTTTTGTTTATCTACAAATTGACATAATTTGCTTATAAATGTTGAATGAAAACCAAAAATAGCCAAACACTTGGCGCAACTTCAACATTGCAGCCACATACATATGTATGTGTGCTTAGCATACTTTTGCATATACCATTGAGCAAATTAATATTGAGTATGAAAGAAGTGCAACCAATGCAATGGTCAAGGGAAAGGTTGAAGTTGTTATCAGAAAATTTAAGATATGCATCTGTTAAAAAATAAAACAGATTTTTAGTTAATTTAATCTAAAAAAAAAATAAAAAATAAAAAATAATAATTTATATTTTTGAATTGTTTTTTATGTATAGAAGGATTTTAACCATTAATAAACAGTAATCAAAGCTATTTTAAATATTCAAAAATATGTTATTTATTTATATGATAAGTTATTGAATTAAAAAATTGTTCTACAAATAACTGCATAATTTTGAAGACAATAAATTAGTGAGCATCTGCTAGACCTGGATACCCCTTGGTATGCTTAGAGCACTTGTTTAAACAATCAATTGAACAGACACTAAAGTGAAGCAGACGCAAAAGCCAAATGCTAATTCAGATATCAACAATGAAGCGACACGCCCCGACTATATATTCGGCTTTAAATTGAAGCATTTTATAAAACATGCATGCGACAACAATTAATTAAGAATTATAATTATTTATTGAGCATGCGTACGTATGATACATGGATATACAGTATTTACATGTTAAACTCGTTGCGAATATGTTATATGAATTGTTTTTAAATTTGTTTTTTACATGAAAACTGGTATCGCGTTAAATTGCAAATGATTTTTAAAGCATTTTGATTGCATAATACAAAACGCCGAAATAATAGTCGAAAAAAAGTGCAAAAAATATTATAAAATAATTAGCATATGAATTTCTTGAATATGGTTTATATTATATATGGAGTAGACGAGAAGCAATTTTTGTAAATCGCAAATTAATTAAATATTCAATGAAAAGTTCATTTAAAAACAATTAAGTGTTAAAAAAATAATAAATACGGCGTTTCAAGAGACAGAAAACTTTTTAGAATAATTAATTTCTGTTTTGTGATTAAAAATAAGGCAGAAAAATATAAAAAAAATATATATATAGATATAATTTTAAAAAAATTAATATAAAAAACAAAATAAAAAGTATATAGATATCATAAAATGATCAAGTTTTGGATTGGCTTTACAAGATACATAGATATATATTTTTTGATATCATAAAATGATCAAGTTTTGGATTGGCTTTGAGCGTGCAATAATATTGCGGTGCTAAATTAAGTGAAATGGATGCTATTAATACTTATTTATTTAAAATTAAGTTGCGCCCTCTTGACGCACTTGCATTTGACTAAAAGCGACACATGAGCGCCCAGGGAAACCAGTTGGCTGTTCTTATAATTGCCAAATGCTCATATCTCTCATTTATTCGGCACACTTTTTGGATTTGGAGCCAGTGCGACCTGTTCTGATTATAGCTCCCAAAACAGATTCAGGCCCACATCCCAGTCCAATATCCAATCGCGGGCAAAGTCAAAGTCATATGCTGACGCAAATGGAGTTAACGATTTGTATTTCCAGACAAACAGACGCACTTGACTATATATAATCGATTTAATATACTCGCATATATGTATTATTATTGCAGTTTTTAATTGTTCGGTGAAAAATGTCAAACGGCCAAGACTTTGGATTCTTGGAGAGTGCGTGTAGAATTTAGCACCGAACGGAAGCTGTGCGCCTCGATCTCGAACTCGATCAATGTCAGATTGGAAGCGGTTAATTTATGTAGCAACAACAACAACAACAACAACAACAACAAAAGCAGCAGCAATAGCAACAACAGCGACAAAAATGGCAACAATTATTACTACATATTAACATTTGTAACATTCTTACATACTTAATACATTATTATAGTAATTTAATAACATGTTCTCATGGTCAACCTGCTGGCTAACTGAAGTGCCCCATGGATTTGATTCGATTGAATCGCATTGTCGCACCGGGCACATTGTACTCGATGCCCGGGCATTAGCGATGCATATTTTAAAGAGTTGAAATACACATTGTAGCAAGCATTGAGGCACGCCTCGGCCCACCTCTCCTTGCCATCTGAGATCATAATGAACAAGATTTTACGGGCGTTAACGCGGCCAACATGATGGCTCGACCGCTGGAGCCGGCCGAGCCATGTGCTCGGTGCTATGTGCCATGTCAAAGATACCACCAGCACCGCATAACACATCAAAAATATCACGATTTTCAGCTGTCAACAGTTAGGCGGATGTTGCGCTGCACATATATCTACTATATATATAAGTATCTGTATCGGGTGAAAAGTGAAAATGCATCGTTCTAATTATAAGACATGATGATATCATCAGCATCGCTTGATTTACGAGCTTATGTTTGCGGATCCAAAGATCCGGCAACAATTGGCTGCACCTGATTGCATTCGCCTTGCCCCACCCTGCACCACCCACCCGCCGCTGCACCGCTACGCCCAGCTCTGTCCCGCTCAAGTTCAATGCGAAACAGCAAATGCGAGACGCCAGACAAGGCAAACCCTTGAAAATGGACGCGTTTCGACACGACTCGGCTCGGCTCGACTTATCATCATCTCTGTGCACGGCCTGCACATGATACCAGCTGCGCTCGGCGACAATGTGAGCTGGGAAGAGATATGGACACCCAAAACCACATAGCGACGGCCTCGTAGACACATCGTACTTCATATGGAAATGCGGCACCGACAACGCGGCAACGACGTGTAGGCAAAAGCAGAAAAAAAAAAATAAAACGTTTCAATTCCATTTCTTTTGCGAATTTCATTTATTGTTTGTCTTTTTTTTTTTTTTTTTTTTTTTTTTTTTGCGACAATTTCTGTTTATTTGTGCTAAATTGGGTCTAGTTTATGCGGTTTGTTTATGAATCTGACCTCAGTCATGATCATGAATTGCTCTTTTTATTTTGGGGGACATTTGGATCTATGAATGGGCTGTGGCTGTGGCTGCGGCGGTGCAGTTAGCGTGGGTTACAGAACGTCTGGCGTGTTGCATTAGAGGGATTGCAAATGAGTGAATATGAATCATTCATTCAAGCGAATTATCAATAAAGTATGTAAATGCTGTAGTTGAAAGTGTGATGGATATGTTGAATAACTGAGAGCTTAGTATTTGCATAGAGGAGAATTGGAAAATGTTAGGGAAAATAATTAAGAGCAAAATATTTTGCATTAATTGATTGATGAATACACTAAGAGAAAGTCAGAACAGCAATTGAATAAATAAAAGAAATGTTAAAATAGATTTTATAAATTATATATATTTATATGTCATAATATTGTTTGACTTACTGATTGATTGTCTGATTGAGCAACTAAGTAAGTTAGTTATATGATTGAAAGTAGGATGGAACATCTAAGTAAGTCCATTGTAATTATCTAAATATATTTGTTGACAAGACAGGTCGAACATCAAAGCCTATTAAAGCTGAATCATACCTGTCATCAATTTGCTTAAATAAATCTTGTATGCACAAATCTGAAATCAATTTTCTTAGCGGGCAACCCCGCTTACTAAGACGTAGATTTCGTAGCTAAACCATTGATAGTTTACCTGGAAGCCGATGTCTTTAGCTGCGCCATAGACACGTCTACTGATTTATGGGTGCCGTCTATGCATTGCCGTTTTCAAACAAAAAACCTGCTCTAAATCAAGTTCAAAGTCAAACAAATCAACAACAATTTAGCTAATCAAACGACTAACTAGCTGACTGACTCTTGTGGGTGCCCCAAACAAAATCGCCCCATAGTAGAGAACAGAAGTATGTTTGCAAAATAAGAAAAAAAAACTACAATGAAACAACCTATGTAAATTGATAAATTATTGTAGATAAATGCAAATAAATAATTAAAACCAAATATAACAGCGAACGTAGTCGTGGTCGCAGTCGCAGTCGCAGTCTCAGTTATAGCCACAAGTCAAAGCAGTCAGCTATTATTTTGGCAATAAACTTGTTTAATTTGCATAAAGCCAATGCCCGCCCCAGCTGCCGCCCGCTCGTCCAGCCACCCAACCATTGCAGATCGTATCCAATCAGCGTCAGCATCAGCTGACGCGCATGCTGGGATAACAGCCAAACAGCAGCAGCATCTCTCCAGTTGTAGATACATACATATGTACATGGTACATACGATATAAATATGTATTGATATACGCATATAGATATATGTATATATAAATACTTTTATATGCACTTTATTTTCGGCATCGGGAATCTGTGGCAAAACTAGTTCGTCGCAACGTTTAGTGCAGTAAACAAAGCAAGTGGGAATAATCTAGTCGAGCATGCACGACTATCAGCTACCCTTTAGAACTAGCAGTAATGCTTATCTTAGGTGAAATTTTGAAATTCTATTTTTCTAATTACTTTTTGTATTTGATTAGTATTTTGTGTCACTTATTTTCCAGAACTTTGTATATATAGATTTTTGAGCTGTTTCAATTTTAAATTTCTTAAATATTTAGTATTATTAAAATTTTAAGAAAATTATGTTTTTGGAATATAATATAATATAATAATATAATATGTATATATTTCATATTCATATTATAAATATTTCTTAAATTAAAATTTTTTTTTATTTTTTAAATGACTGAGATACTTATAGCATTCTAAGAATATTCAATAGCAACTAAAGATGACATGATAATAGTTTAATATTATAAATTATTAATATAAATATTCAATAAATAATATTCCTCTGAAGATTTTAGAAGTCACATCTATTTTAACTAGATTCTTGTATTTATGGCTATCCCATGGATATAAATACAAATATTAACAAATATGAATGTTTATTTGAATACGAACAATGTCCTCTTTTAGATTATACCATACATTAAGTCATTTAAAAATACAGAGTGTAAATTAAAAAAAAAAAAGATCAATTAAATATGCACGTTTATGGTGAAACACAAATAAAAACAAAAACTTGTATATACATATAGTGTATAGATATAAAGATGTATATACTTGCACATATGTACTTGCCTGCTAAATGTATCTTTATTTAGCGTGTTCTATTGAAAGGACAATAAACTTTAAACAATGCATCAAGGTCAACCGCTCGCATTAGATGAGTCCGAGTCAAAGCTGGTGACAGCAGCTGCTCGATTTTCGTGGGCCGCTTTCGTTCATTATTTAATTCTTCAATTTGTTTGAAAATTTCAAATTGTTTTATGCAAATCCGATTTAATCGTGTTAATTTGCGATTTCTAAATTCCAAATCTCAGCTGCAATCAATTCTCTTCTGTTGTTGCTTCAATGTTCTATATATTAAATGTCTGAGATTAAACTGGATTAGAGATGAATGGAATTATTTGCTGAATATGCATACATATATAATTAAAGATATATTTGGTATATAGAAGTGGAAGTAGGTTTATTTCTAAGATATGCTGAATTCATATTATATATATATCGAGATAGTTCAATTTGAAACATTTAGTTTAAAATAAATTACTTGAAATTATGAATCTATTCATATTCTTAATATTATTTTATATTATTACATTTGAAATCCATATTTATTCCTCGTATAACATATGTGAATCGCATAGAAGAGCTTAACAGCTTTTATGTGTATTTCTGTCAACTTAATAGATGAAGATTAATAGTTAATCTTTTGCCAATTCTCTCACATTGGAGAGACTTCTATGGAAAATGTTAACAATGCAATAAACGATCATAAATACTTCAATAATTATGTTTAACGCAATATTATTAATGCATGTATAGTAATATAAATCAATTAATTATTTCCGCCTAGTAATTGAGAGCAAATTATTTCATAAATACTAAATACTCTTTATGCGCAGCGCTTTGTGGAATTTCAATTTTATATAAATATTTATAAAAATATATATTTTCCTTTATAAATTACTTAATTACTTATGTACTAATGTATATATACATGTTTTTTTTTTATATACACATATTTTGTTTATCTGGCTTAATGTTTGCTGTTGTTTTAATTTTAAAACATTTACAGCTGTTGGCAACTATTTTTGCGGCGCATGGCTCATATATGTATATAAATATAAAATATATATAACCCACACAAATATACACCCATTACATGTATGTGCGTATGAGATTTACATTGCTGTGTTTTTTTTTTTTTTTTTGTTGCCAGCTCATGTGTTCAATGCACCCAACGTGTTCGTCGTTGTTGTCGACTTGCGATTAAGTCAGTTCTGCGCTGCAGTTTTGTTTACTTTTGATTTTGTCGTATTTTTTGATTAAGTGCAATGGGCGCATAGCCGGAATAAGCATGTGTATGTGTGCATGCATATGAGTATATACATATATAGGGTATATATTCTCATATATATACAGATGTAACTGACATTATCTGGGAACTGTTGTTGCCCTCTGCAGTTGCCGTTGTTGTTGCTGGTGTTGCTACTTCGAATGTCTCTTAAGTTCAACGTAATCAACGCCAAGAATGTCACATTGAAAGAGGTCAACCACCAGCGCCTTGTCGTGTCATTTATGTAATTGAAAACAATTTATTTTATTTGCTAACGATATTACGATTTAATTTAATTAAAGCAGGAAGACAATCATCGGCATTCGTTGCCATAGAAACAGTTACGGAAAACAGTTGCGAAAAACAATAAATATATAATTCTATAGAGATGACTCAATCAGTTTATCAGAAAATAATTTAAACTATCTGTTTAATCTGGAAGTCAATCAGTCAGTTAAGCAAATAATGAGTCAGTCAATGAAACACTCTTTCAATGAGTTTTTCAGTCAAGAGTCAAACAGTTAGTTATTCAGTCAATCAGTCAGCCACTCAGTCAATCAGTCATGCATTAAATCAGTCAGTTAGTCTACCCATCAGTCAATCGATCAGTCAGTCAATACGTCAGTTAATCTATTTATCAGTCAATCCATTCAGTCAGTCATTCAGTCTTTGAAGGAGTCTGTCTGCGATTAACTAAGTCACTCAGTCAGTCAGTGCGATCAATCTAATACACATAGACACATATATAGATTATATTGCTATGATATAAGCTTTTGCATGACTGACCGAACGTTTGGGGCGTGCCTTAAGTATGGGTTGCAAATAAAAAGCGCATAATAAGCGTTTAAATGCAATTTTCGTAGCAAAGCGAATCGTTCAGGCCAAATATCATAAGGGAGTTAAGTATATGTTATGCAGCACGTTGATTAGAATGAAATATGTGGCTAGCCCAACAACAGCAACAACAGCAGCAGCAGCAGCAGCCACCAAAAAACTACATCAAAAAGTCCTTTTTCTGTCTAACAGAAATATTTAGGTAGCATTTAAGGAGACAGACACACAGACAACTCACAAATCGGACTGTTTCTGTTTTAGTTTTATTTTTTATTTTTTTTTTTTTTAGATATATATTTTGTTTTTATATTTATCTTTTTGACTGACTGTTTCTTCATTTCTTGTGGCTGCTCAATAATTTTGTGAGGGTGCCGCCAGAAAGGGCGCTCGATGTTCTTTGTTTCAAATAGATTATGGGCAATGCGAATACAGATGTATATACAAATATACATATACATATATACAACAAATATATATATATATATACATATATAAATATATTTTGTCTGCTGTGAAGTTCAAGGATTCTGGACATTGGGTTCATTGAACCAGAATGCTTTTACGGCCGGAAATATCGAATTCGCTTTAATTGTGATCGAACAAATTAATAAGTTTGATGAAAAGTGAAAGAGAATGATCACAGATGTCGTCGTTGTCGTCGTCTATGCGAATTGGGAAAAACAAATTGCGCCAGAGGAAGTGAAAAACATCCAATTCAATATCCGCCTGCTGTAAGTGTGCGCCCTAATGACTTGTGGGCGTGGCCAGCTGAAGAAGGTGTGAGCACAAAGGGTTGCGCGAGCCACGTAATACGAGAGCTGTCCCCAGAAAAGTGAAGAAAGTTGAAACTAGGCACGTGCCAAGCTAGCCCACAGCTGTCGAGGATACTAATGAAAGCGAACTACGACGCGCTGCCATAAGTCAAGTTGCCACGAGCGAGCGAGCGAGCGAGCTAAACAGACGAAGAAAGAGAGAGATAGTGAGAGAGAGGGAGAGAGAGGGAGAGAGAGGGAGAGAGAGAGAGGGAGAGTGAGCGAGTGACGCAGTCGCAGATCAAGATCACATACGCTGATGGCACACTGATTGATCTTGCGACTGGTTTGGATTGTGCCAAGGAATTCCTAAGAATATGGCACACACACACAAACATACACACGCAGGAAAAAAGAAGCAAAACTAAACACGCAAAAAACTGAAAGGGTGGAATACAATATAATAATAACAAGGAATAGGGCACAGGGAACAGGGAGCTCGTATTATTTAATTTGGCACTGAGAGTTTTTTGCCGCCGAGTGTATCAATGAATCGAAATGAAATGCGAATGTCTCGATCGCGTGCGGCAAACATTTCCACGGATTTCGTTTTGCAGATCCCGCATTCGGGTCTTATTTCTGCTCTAGCGCAAGGTAATACGAATCTCTTGACAAATACGTAACGCATAGCTGGACAACGAGAAATTAGTTTCCACAGTGGCCAACAATGAGACGTAAACATAAGCAAATATAAATACAGAAATGCTATAAGCAATATTTATATGTATTGGTCTCTATTTATGTCTCGTCCAACAGGCTACTTGGGAAACTAATTTCTTGGCTTCAGAGTTATCTGAAAACATGTTTATACTTATATTCATATGTATATCTGCGTCATCTGACATATATGCAGATATGCAGACATAAACTGTGTATATGATGTATCAATTATACATCACATTAGAATTTAGCCAGGAATTATATACCTTTTTTTCTAGAATACTATACGATTGGAATACTGATTTATACTTTTGGGTTCTTTAAAAATAATTTTTTTATTTTAAATATAACTTTTTTTTATTTTATTTTATTATTAACTTTGTATACTCAAGTGTATTCAATTTTCGGCATGGCCTTTATTCAGATATTTTTTAGCACATAGTTTCAGAGTTTTGATTTGTCTTGCCTGATGCTGAAACGATTGCCTGATTATTATTTATTTTTTTATAATCTAGTGGGTTGTGCCTTGTGTTTAGGCAGCAAATGCCTATAAAATAGGTTTAACCCATGGCGTCTCAAGGGTCGAAAGGAGCACAACAATTTCAAATTAACGTACTAAAACTTAATAAACACAAACGAATAATTTTATTTATAATAAATGATATTTATAAATAAAATTTTAAAAACTTATATAAACCACCTAATTCCTGGTAAACATTCAATAAATATTTTCGATATATTCGGTGTAACGGGTTAATCGATATAGTTTTTTAGGTCCATATCAAACCAAATAATAAAATGCAATAATTTTTGAATATTTTTGCCATATCAATTCTGATGACTAATACGCATGCAAGTTCCAAGAAAATTTCAGACATACCACGAATAGTTTTGGGAACTGGCAGCGCCGTCAACTTCTTGGCTCGCATGCCAAATTGCAACTTAATTATAAATTGCAACAACAACAACAACAACAACAGAAGCGAAAAAAAACGAGGAAAAACAACTAAAATGAAACACAGACAGACCAAAGTTTCGGGCTGCACTGTAAAATTGTAGCGTCAGAGCCATGAAGCGCCATACAAAACAAAATAAAACTGAAAAAAACTGCTAATTTAACTGTTAGCTTCACATGCACACACACACACACACATACATAATCGCATACACATGCGAAGTCCAATGAAAATGCCATGAAAATGCAGCCAGCTTTGGGAAATCCATGAAATGAGCGAGTACAAGTATTAAAGCAAGCAAATCTTCCGCGTTTGTGTAATGCAGGAAGATTTTACATGATTTTTCGCTTTTATTTGAGCATTATATATAGGCATATATATTGGTATATGTATATAAGTACGTGTAATATGCTATAGATCTGTAATTTCTGGAATATTGAATTTTAAAGTCTAGACCGTTATATCTACCTTGAGTACAGGTGTAAAGCTATTGAATCTACTGCAATTTTGATTAAGATTATTAATTTTCATTAAGATTCATCCGCGGAACATATTTTTGCTTTAGGTTTATATAGCAACAGAAGATGTATTTAATTAATAATAATTTTTTATTTAATAAAATTTAATTTTCGATCATTCATTCAATTATATATATTTTTATATATTAATAATTATATTAAAATAGAAAGTAATAAAAAATCAAACAAAAACCTTTTTTTGCAATTGCATTTTAAACTTGACTCAAATATCGACCTTCGTTCGGGTTGAACTTAAATTTATTTAGCAAATATTTTGACTTTGTCTGTGAATGTTTACACATAGAGCCGCCCAGTGGTGAGCATATTTCACTGGATCCTGAAACGTTGTTGCCAACTGAGCGCTGCCTATCAGGAGAGAGGCAGAGCGAGAGAGTCTGCCATTTGAATGAAAGCAGTGAGAGCAGAGTGAAGCAGGCGTAGTGTTTCAAACCTGAACCCACGACAGACCCAGACCCCAGCGCAGTTGCCCCTGTTACACTCGGATGGCACCTACTGTCAGCCTGCCTGCCTCTCGTCCCACTCCCCCAAACCAACAACAAATACTCGCCAAACCCTCTCCAGCAACAAGCGCTGGTAGCGCCAGCAGCTCGCGACGTCAGAGACAGCGTGCGAAAGTGAAATCGAACCTTTGCTGCCGGCGTTTGTGCTTTTAGCAACAACAACAACAACAATCACAGCCGGTTTTAGAGTGCTGCGAGGGGCACGACTGTGTGGTGGGGGTAAAGTGGACGGGAAGGCTTAGGTGGCTTTAGCTGCAGCTTTGGCTGACAAGTGCGAGCACCACCCCCTCGCCATCAATTAGTAATAAAAATACACTCACTCACTCACACACACACTCACACTCGACGCCTTTGTTGTAAAAGTTTCGCATTTTATTTTTAAAGAGGCGACGCAGCGGTTGAATGAAAATTCATTTCGTTATTGCTTGGAGAGATGGAAAGAGTGAGTGAGTGGGCGGGTGTCCCTCTCTCTCTCTTACCTATCCCTCTCTCACTCTCTCTCTCTCTCTCGCTTTCCGATTTCGGTCACTGAACTTTGTCCGACTGGACTTTCGTCATGAAAATTTGCATACGTACGCTCGTTCGCCAGATGACGCGACCCCCACTTGTTGGGCGCTGAAATTGGATATTTTTGGGTGCTTGGCCCGGGAATGACGCGTCAAAAGTGAATTGAACGGGCGTCATTAGGGCAAGTCCCGTCGCTGGGCGAACGGATAGCGAGCAGCTGCAACGGGCGGCAATTAGTTATGCTGCAACTGATCTCTCTTGTGCCTAATTGTGCCATTCCGTAGGAATTAATTTTGCATCTTGGAAAAATATGCAATTTTAATTAGTTAATAAGCACCGTTGTTTAGCAGCTGCCAGGATTCCTTAGATAAGCTAACGTTCGGCGCTCGGCCAATCTAAAACGCAGCGCGTCAAATGGGCGTCGCGCGCAATTAGCGACTTATATCAATTACAATACATAAATAAGAAATCTACATTTATTACGTATACGACTCGCTGGCCCGTTAATATTTTTACATTGTAAATCATTTATTCAAATTACATATTAAAGCTGCCTCCGTTGAAAGTGGACCCGGTGTGTCTTGGTCAGTTATACTCAATTGAACCGAAGCGGTTCAGTGGCTGGTGGCTGTGTGGCCAGTGTGGCGGGTCAGCTTGTCGCTAGCTAGTCGCACCACGACGGCGTCTCTCCAACAGCTGATCGACGTCTGGCAGTGGGGTCTGAGCAATTTGGCTCTGATTTGTTGCTTGGCGCCCGAGTCAAGTTCAAGAATGTCAAGACGTTCTTTAATGCATTTATTACACACAAAATCATATACATATACATATACATACATGCGGTTTTGCTTATAACTATGTAAATGCATTTGAGAATATCGAAAAAACATATTTTCTAACATTTAATGAATGTTATTTTTGTTGCCTCTTTGCCATGCTATTTAAATGCAATTTCTTTTTAAATTGTGTATTTGTTTGAAATATTGTAAATTTTCAATTATTCTTTTCACTTAATTTATGCATGCCAGCCCATAAAAGTATGTCATTTTCGTGCTTTTGTCACACTGTATCAAAAAGAAAAGCCACACTCTCATACATGCATAATATAAATGGCCTATTTTGTAATTTCTATGACATTGACATAATAATAAACGCTGGAATGCATTTGGCGTATCTGAACATCCAAATGGATATCATTTTCTTATAGTCTACTTTTGTGCGGTGCGACTCGAGCTAGTTACAAAATTGTCCGCCGTTCGCAATGGCGGCGCTTGTGTATGAAAACGATCAAAGCGATCGAAACTCGTATATCAAAGTTGACAATCTTCAAAATGGAAGTAAAAATACATTCGCCATATAAAGTATTAATAGATAGACAATTAAAAACACTTATATAAATTGATTATAGTATGGGTTGTTCCTTTTACCAAATGTTTTGTATATATTAATGCTTATCTTCTTTGAACTTAACAGCGAGGCATAAAAGGATGTACTCGTATATCTAAGAATCCTAGGGAGGGCATACATTTCTATGCAAGCTATGGACAAAGACAATTAACAATTACATAATTGTGAATGAGTTTGATTACAACATTATTTATATTTTATTTATCTATTATAGCTGAGGGCTCTATCTCTCTCACGTTCTATATATTTTGCTTACATAAAGAAAAAATGTACAATTCTAACAAACTCAAACAAGTTCACATCAAAATGGATTAGCAATAGATACATCGTCTACATAAGGATGCAACTACAAGGATATCAGTAGTTACTATTCAACTATCTAATGGTCACGAATATGCCAAGAGTTTGACATGGATGCAACAAGGCTGCAGTGGACTAGTCGTTGGGATTTGTGCGGAATGTTTATAAACTTTCTTTTGTCTTATTTGTTGTTATTGGTCGGTTCTGTACTTGTTTCTAGCTCCTTGTTAAATGGTCTTTCGTCGTTATAAATGTATTACAAATCTCTATTCGAGCTAATTCGTTGGTGCAGTTTATTTTTGGACACGCTTCAGAAAGCATCGTTGAGCTCCACAACTGACATTCGCAGTTCCCCTAAGGGCGGTAGCTACTGCGGCCTCGGCAACATCTCCAATCCGCCCTCCTCCTCCATTTTGGTAAGGAACTTCGTTACGCGGTACTGCGGCTCCGATTGCCGTACCATATCAATTAGTGCCAATAGCTTCTTGATGCCAATCCATACGCGTGCGCCGCTAAATTTACGGGCAATCACTTGCAGCTCTTCAGGACTGAATAGGTCGGCATCCTCTAGCACGGTTAGCACATGCTCGGGATTGGATATATTGGACACGTGCAGAACGGATGTGAATGCGGACAGCATTTCCATTTCCTCGAGCACCTGACGCCTGCTTGAGGTGCACAAGATGAGCAGCTTGCGACCCTTCGGTGGCTGTTTCTTGAGCAGCACCAGCAAGGCCTGCAGTGTTAGGTTGGAGTAGCGCGGCCCGATGGGTCCGTAGTCGAGCAAGCGTTCCACATTGTCCACTACAATGCAGCTGAGCGTGGAGCGATAGGCATCATCAAATATCTTGCGTATGTGCAAACATTTGGCGGACTCGGTGAAGCCCACCATATCCTCTGGTGAGCACACCTTGACAAATGGAAAGTCACTCATCTTTGCCAGATTGGCGGCCAGCGCCGATTTGCCAGAGTTGGGTGCGCCTTCAAGGAGCACGGAGACCAAACCGGAGCTTTCTGTTGCCTTGGCCTGTTGCACATAGAGCATGCCATCCTCCAGTAAACTGGTCACCGGCGGGCCCCAGTTGATGACACCACGGGCTAGCATGTTCTCAATCATCTCCTGAGCTGCACCGAAAGCGGGCTTTATGTCGTTTTCCAAGGCGTGCATGAAGTCGGAACGTGTTACTTTTAGCTTTTCCATGGCCTCGGGATCTACGTGCACTTTGGCGTCAGCTTTGATCAGACGATTCATGGCTGTGGACTGTGCAGCACGCACCAGACCCTCTAGCTCGGCGCCGCTGAAGTTCTTTGTGCATGCCGCAATTTCTTTGTTATCCACATCGCTGGCAATCTTATTGAATTCGCGCATTCGCTTGGTATGTATGTTGAGGATCTGAACGCGTCCCTGTTCATTGGGCAGACTAATTTCCATTTGCACCTCCAGGCGACCGGGTCGCAGGAGCGCCTCATCAATCATATCCCTGCGATTGGTCATGCCAATGACCAGTATATTGTTCAGCTGCTCCACGCCGTCAATCTTAGCCAGCAGCTGATTGACCACGGTGTCATGCACGCCACTGTTACCGGCCACCGAACCACGAGCCTTGCAGATGGCATCGATTTCGTCAAAAATAATAATGTGTAGTCCGCTGTTCGGGCCAAGGCGCTTCTCCTCCTCCTCTGCATCGGCGAACAGTCGTCGAATATTAGCCTCCGACTCGCCCACATATTTATCCAGAATCTGTGGTCCATTTACAATCTTGGGCTCACGAGCATTCAGCATGGTGCCAATCTGTCGAGCCATCAATGTTTTGCCTGTTCCAGGCGGTCCATAGAGCAATATGCCTTTCACATGTTTGATGCCCAGCTGTTCGACCAGCTCGGGTGGGAAGACTCGCGAGGCAAAAGCACGTCGAAAGATGGCGTTGAACTCTTTATCCAGGCCACCAATTCCCATTTTTCCAAAGTCCCAATCGGGATTTATGATGGGGCTCCGCGTAATTTTTCCTTTGGATCTGCCCTGCAGATTGAGTACAGAGTTCTCGGCCTTCTCGAATTGCACCACCGTGTTGCCTAGCACCCGGCCAAATCTTACATTCCGCGCCTTTGCTTCCTTACCATCCCCTACAGTTCTGGGATCGACTGCCTCCAGCGTCTTGACCGCCAAGCCAAGTAGTTTCTTGTCCTTGAAGTTAAAGACTAGCGTTTGACCCACCGTCAATGCCATGCCCGCAAACTGCATAATGAATTCCTTGGCCATTTCATCCGAGTCGTAGGGCTCCTGGGTGATGGTTTTCTTTTGCAGAAAGTCCGTTTCGAAGGACACCGATACAACGATATCAGAGCTGGCATCGAACCGATAGGGACGCACATCGATCTCCTGATTGATGGAGAGGGAGGCCCATTTGCGCTGCACCAGAGAAAAGCCCACATGTCCACGTGGCAGATCAACAATCTTCTCAAGAGCAAATATATAATGCTGTCCAGGTCCCGGCGAGATGTCCACATATCTGTTACCAAATACAAATCAATGATTTAATAAGCTTCTATAGAGACGCCCCCGCCACTGAGCTGGCGTCATTTTATGAAATCATTCAATGTCAAACAACAACAGAAAATCGAACTGACTTTACTTCCTCGGTGAAATCGGCAATATTGACGATTGCCTTGTTGGTCAGAGATAGTTCGTCTGTGGGGCATTTGATGGCCTTCATTCTGTGCGCCATTTCGTTAGCCATTATTACAGCACAAATCGATTTAAATTAATTTTCTCGCTCAATTCAATATTTACGAGGCGAAATTGTTTCCAAATACTGACTCACCAACAGCTGTTTGCACTGCTGTGCACCCCTGGTTGCAAAAAAGAAAAAACAACTAACTTTTAGTGTACACACTGGAAGCGCTTGTGTTGGAAGTGAACAGCTGTTCGATAGAAAGTGAAAACAAACAAAACAAAATTATACAAAAAAAAAATTTTTTTGTTAAAGATGGGAAGAGAAACCGGCTTTGCTAAATAGAGATGCAATTAATTTTGAAATTAGCCAACGACATCTTCACTGATATATAAATATAGCTATCATATAATTGTCACATATTTAGCTTAAATAAATGCTAGGGAATAATACATAAGATTATAATGTATTATTGCTCTTTTGGGCTGTCGCGTTGTGCTAATAGAATTACATTCTCCAGCGTAACATCTCGCGACACATAAAACTTGAGTGACGCCTGATAGCCATTTGCTCGCAAGTGCTCCAGGCGCCCGTAGTCCAAGACACGTTTGCACTGATAGCCAATAAGTTCGCGCTGCTCGCGGCCTAATCTTTGTATGGACTCCTGTTGGGGCTGCTCCTCCTGAGAAATGGCTGCCTTCGCCATGGCCTTGCGCCGCTCGCGACTAACACCGCTGCCACACACAGCCCAGCTCACCATCTTGGTGATGATGACAAAATCTCGAGGCGTGATGTCCGCTGCTTGGAGCCACTTCTTGCCCACATAGGACCGCCAGGAGCAGCGATGATGACAGCAGAGGGCAATTAATATATAATTGGTATTGCATGCCTCTTTGTCGGCCAGCACACAGCGAAGGGTCAGATCTGTGGCGGCGCCACACAGATGTTTCGATAGCGCCACGTTGCGCTGGGTGCGCTGAAGCTCTGGCAGTTGGGACATCTTGAGGTCCGCAATGTCTGCCCGAATGCGCTGCACCAGCTGTTTATTTGTCAGCTTGTTGTCCTTCTTGTGGCGTAGCGAAAGGCGATCCACCAGCACCACCTGCGAGTTGGACAAGTGTTTCGCTTCAAGCGCTGTGGCTAAGTAAAACGAGAGTTGGCCTTTGCCAGCACCAAATTCAACGAAGCTGGTGTTCGTCAGCCAACTGTTGATCCTGCTCCAGTATACCCAGCAATGCGGATGTCTGCACTAAATGCTTGCGTGTCTCCGGCCCATATTCACTGTGGCTCAGTGGCTCCTCGAGAGATGTGTGATTTGGTTGCAGTTGCTCAATATTGCCGGCTATGTGGGTGTCATACAGCTGCTTTACTTTGTCTATGACCCTGTAGAACTCTGCATCCTCCAACTCGTGCAGCTTCAGCTTCTCGTATTCGCAGAGCTCTTGTTGCTTGTCCGCATCTAGTTCTTCGCCAGCATTCACATCTTTTAGTATGTAGGGCAGGTTGCTAATCTGATCTCTGGCATTGCATATGGTCAAGTGTTTAGCCAGCTTTCGTTTGAACACTGTGTGCTTGGGATCCAAAGGACAGGGTATGCGCTCTGCTTCGGCATCGTCTGCAGTTGCTTCAGACGGCGGCTTGTGTGCTCCGCAAAATAAGCTACCCTTGTTCGGTTCCATTTTGCAGTACCGTTTCTTGCGCTGTACCCAGTGCGCACAGTTGACAGGTGCCGGCTGAGCCGGCTTTTCATCTGTGCTCATCTTGGGTTTCTTAGCGGGAATTGTTTCGGCCATGCCATCTATAGTAATAATTTTTAGGACGTATTGCTGCACGTGCCTTTGTTTACAATAATAAATGGTAGTGAGTGAGGTAGTGTGACCGTATTTTGTGTGACATAAATTACCATAACAAATATCCAATGAAAACAAGATATTGCTATTAATGCTACAGTTTTAGAATCAATATAAACTGTTAAGCAATACTGCAAAAACATTTCTAAGTTAGGCAAGAATATCTAGCCAATTTATACTATGTTAGTCATTAATATTTGAAAAAACTATGTTTCCCACTGGGTGGCAGCGCCTTGGTGTAAATATCGATAGTGTCATATAAAGTATCGATAGTTAATATAGCATTTCTTAGACACGGAAAAAAGCCGCGAGGCCCAAACGTTTTAGTAAATAATATTTATAAAGTGTATAAATTGCTTAGAGAGGATAACCATACAAGTGAACTGGTTTCCACACGCCCATTAAAATGTAAGTAAAACAGGCGGAAGCGCCTTTACAGTGCAACTTGAGCGTGCAGCCGGCATGCTCGTTGTTGTTGTGCCAAACAAACTAAAAAACAAATTTTTTGCAGGGCTCTCGTAAAACCCAAATCTGAGCTGACGCCAGAGGAGCTGGCGCGCCAAGAAGAGGAGGAGTTCAACACTGGCCCACTCTCGGTGCTCACACAGTCAGTGAAAAACAATACACAAGTCCTCATCAATTGCCGCAACAACAAAAAACTGCTAGGCCGCGTCAAGGCATTTGATCGCCATTGCAACATGGTCCTGGAGAACGTAAAGGAGATGTGGACGGAGTTGCCGCGCACCGGCAAGGGCAAAAAGAAGGTGAAACCCGTCAACAAAGATCGCTTCATATCGAAAATGTTTCTGCGCGGCGATTCTGTAATTCTAGTTCTACGGAATCCACTGGCTACGGCAGCGGGCAAATAGAAGTTAACACGTAAAACTAAAGAAATCCCATTCATTCAACTACAATCAATAAAACAAAATTAAAATTTTCTATAATAACGAAAACATTGAACTCATGTATTAAAGATATTTAAAGCGCGATGGCGTTCAATGACCGGACGACAGCTGCTTACTCAGTATGGGCACATACTCGTCGTATTCCGCCATGAAGAATGTGCCAGCGATGGGTTGTCCCAGGCGATGATGATCCGCGAATTGTTTGATATGAAACTTGGGTCTGGAACGACGACTTTTGTTGCTAACGCGATTTCCGGAGAACGTCAGCTTCTTCGGCTGGGCATAGAGCAGAAAAACGTAGCGATGCAGACCCGTATCCTTTGGCGGTCCGGCACCCACATAATCAGCTAGCGCGTCACCTTTGTCCACATTGTTGCCAGGTATATTGACAACTAGCCAGTGCTTGAACTCACGCAGTTTGTGATTCGCACGGCTGGGCGCATCCGGATCGACCATCGCGAGTGTATAGAAGGTATCTGGATCGGCTACCCACTCCACAGTCGGCGTATTCTTGACCTGTGTGGGCGTCATAATGTCGCCATTACTTATCAAGAGCCGATCGTCATAGGTGACCTTCAAGCAGACAAAAAATGCAAATTATATTCAAGATGCTTAAAACTTTCTCTTCAATGTTGTGCCACACCCTAAGCATTTGATTCGGCGGCTGGGACACTACGTCAGGCACAACGCCATGCCACTTGAATGCCTCCGTTTCTGGGTTACACTGCACAGTAGAGAGAACGCAGACCAGCGCCACAGATAGCAGTAACATTGTTATTGATGTGACGAATGAAATTATGCAAGACTAAACTGAAATTAACTGAATCAACTATTATTAACTATTTATGAGCGTCGACTGTAAACGTGAACTGCTCGCTAGCAAGCTCTGTCCTCAACTGAAACCAGTTAGACTTGAGGCTGGGCTTATAAAACGCAGCAGCCATTGTGGCCAGCAGCTGTGATTGAACATTTCAGAAAATATGTTTAATAACACCTTTTATTTATTTATTTCTTTTTCAACAATGCACGCCGATTGGACATCAAAATGGATCGTGTGTACTTGTCAATTTAGCAAAGAAAAACAAAGTAGAGAAGCAATTTGCTTATAATAATAATTGTTATCACTTGCCCGACAGCTGTTTGTACAACTTGGGCACATAATCGTCCCACTGTGCCTGGTAGAAGTTGCCGGCAATGGGATTACCCAGCTGATATTTGGACGCAAACTTGGCCGTATTGAATTTGCCACGCTTATCGCCGCTAGTCTTTGGAATGCGCGGCTCATTGCAGGACAGCTTCTTCGGCTGCTTGAAGACCAGGAACACATAGCGATGCAGTCCTGAGCCCTGTGGCGGTCCCGAGCCCACGTAGGCGCTGAGTACCTCACCCTTGTCGATCTGATTGCCGGGCACATTGACCACCAGCCAGTGATGCCATTCGCGAAACTTTGGCTCTTTGCGACTGGGCGCATCCGGATCGGTTAACAGCACAGTGTACAGAGCATCTGGCTCGGTGGGCCACTCGAGCTGTGGTGCGGCCTTCACCTGAGTGGGTGTCAGCTCATTGCCACTGTTGGCCTCCAGGCCGCCTGCATAAGTAACCTAAAATGAGACATTCGCTAGAGGAGAGGCAATCAAGCAATGCGAGTCTGCCAAAGTTTACCTTGAGCATCTGCGGCGGTGGCGCTTGCAGCACATCGGGCACAATCTTGTGTTTCGTAAAGAACTCGGCCATAATTATCGAGCTACGAATTCAGTAAAATTCAGTAAAATTTCTGATTGCTTTCAATTTGCTAGACTGAGAGTTTATTTACTTTTGTGATAGAAAATATTTACAGTGTATCTGATTTGACAATTAGCTGAGTTCATAGATTAGCTTGGACTTAATTTATGCATTTCTTTGGCAATCCAATTAAAACCCGGCCAACAACTTGGTTCGTTGATTACCTAAAAAGACAGCGGCCTTCCCTCAGTCTCAAAGATGGCCTTGTGCAGCACGGGCACTTCAGTGCTCCATTCACAGGTGAAGAAATTGCCAGCCAGAGGAAAGCCCAATTCATATTTCTTTACGAACTCTCTGGTGCTGAAGTTATGACGGCCCTGGTCGCTATGCTTGGGCACAGGCTCCAGAGTGAACTTTAGGTAGTCCGGCTGTTTGTAGAGCAGGAAGACATAGCGATGCACGCCGCTGCCTTTAGCGGGCGTGGCACCGGTGTAGCCAACGCGGACATCGCCCAGGGCCATTTGGTTGCCGGGTATATTGACGACCAGCCAATGGAGATACTCATTTAACTGGGGCGGCGTCTTCATTGGCACATCCGGATCGGTCAGTATGATCGTATAGTAGTTATCCTTGCCGGCAATCCAATTGACCTTCGGCTCATCCCGCACCTGCAGGGCCTGCAGCTGGACGCCACGATCTGCACGTATGTTTCCCGGATACGTGACCTGTATTTAGCCAAAGGGAAAGGATATCTGTAGGGTATTCTTTCTCTGGCTAGAGTTAAACTTACATTGAGAAAGTCTTGGGGGCCAACAGCTATGACGTCGGGTATCACATCCAAGTGCCTGAAGAACTTACTAACATCTGTATCCCGTATCTTTCCACTGTCCGGCAGGCACTGGGAAAAGCTCAGGCACAGCCAGAGGCAGAGCAAGCGACTGCAATTGGTCCACATTTCGATTTCAGCATCAATACTGGCCGATATCTGGCTGTGGCAGCGCTTTATGTAGGCGCTCGCACCCCGGCCAACCCAGATTGCATTATTGCTGAAAAACCGGCTGTCTCGGTCTAGGTCTGGTTGCCAGTTTGCCAAGTCTGTCGCTCGACTTGGGCTGTGTTAAAACAGCTGTTGGTCTTTAAGCCCATGGCAAAGTGTCTGACTGGATAAGCACACGGCTGTTATGCCTTAAGCTCATATTCGCTACATTGGGTATATAGGTTTGCTGGCTAACTATGTAACAGTGTACTCTTTGGTCGAGCATAATGTAGTGAAATGAGCTGATTATTGTTGATTGTTGTGGATTATTGGTTATTTTCTTGAAAATTTTGAGTTCTGCTAAACGAAAAGCTTTTACTTTGCACCATTTGCTTTCAGATATCAAAGAATTAGTTGATGTTAAGGTAAGTTTTTTAAAATCTTGAATATCTATGTGTAAAGCTCTATATATTTTTTAGAAGCTAAATAAGATTTATAAGAGCGAGAGATAGTTATATGCTAACAATGGTACACTTCCACTCAGTGTTAAGTTCCTAATTAATATAATAAATATATTTATCTGTTCGTTTCTTTAATCTAATCTTAAATCACATATTATTCCTACCGAAATTCCTGCATAGCATTACTTCAAGTTATGAGAACAGACAGAAGATACTTGGAATACTTGCAGCTGAGAGTGGATTATCATCTGGTAATAGTACAATAGTTCTCTATTTGCTGTTTAAAAGAAACATAAAAAAAAACTTGGCGTGTGTTATTGCAATTTTAGCTCCAAAAGTTGCGTGACAGAAAATATAAAAGCCGACAAAAAATAAATCATGAAAGTTATATATATGCCACAAACAGTTAGTAGGTCATTTAGTTCTACATTATTTAGTGTGTGGGTAATTGACGCTGAGTTGATGACATGCTAACTCACAACATTATATCTGACAAATGCTGGCTAATATCTCAATTGTATTGTGTTTCAAAATTTAACTCTTTGCCACTTGAAAAGGGGTATCTAGGGTAGCTATCACGAATGTCGCTTTGCCGTAATCGATTTGTTTGATCTGCTGATCATCAAATCAAAATTATTTATTTTTTTAAGTGTTTTAGATATCCGGTTAGTTTAGAAAATCAGTGAATCGAAACAATATGTATTGTTATTAGAGTAGAATCTGTGCAAATATGATAATCAAATATAATTTCAATTTAATGGGTTACTATGCAATCAGAGTGCTGTTAAATTAACAAGAATTGAAGCTATTTTCGAGATAGGCAAACATTTTCGTATAGTATTACACCTAAGCTTTTATAAGTTTTCAAAATAATTTTTTTTATTAACAAGATTTTTTAATTTTAAAAATATTAATTGCGAGCATTAAAATAATGTTGCAAGAAATGTTGCTTAGATTTCCAAAACGATGTTCTTTGTAATTAATAAAAATTCTTTGGCGTTCTGAGCCATTTTTAATTTACTTTAGTATTAGAAGATTTTGTTTATTAAACAACTTTAAAAAAAATGTTCTAGAAAACTATGAAACATCCCAAAATATATTAAAAATAAATAAAAAGACTGTAATTACTTTTCAATTTTTGCAATTTTTAATAAATTAAATAAATAATATTTCAATTAATTTGCTTGATTTTTGGTCGATTTCTGAATGGAAAGAAGAAGAAATAGGTTTAACTAGAGGAAAATGCAGACAGTGAAAGCAGAAGCAGGTATGAAGAGGCGATAGAAAAGAAGCGATAGAGGAAGCAAAAGTAGATGGAATAGATGGAAATTAATAGAATGGCTAAAAGTCGAGCGCTTAAACTTAAGAACTAATTTTATGGCCTAGGCATATTCCGGTTCCATTTGGTCTGCTTACTCAAAGTGCCACGCCCCCGCGGGCAGGTGCTGCGGCACTCAGTTTCTTGGTATGTACATTAACAGCGGCAGTATGATCTAAGATCTAAGATGAATTGCTGTAGCTGGACGAGGTGGATGAGCCCGACGATGAGCCGGAGCTGTACGAGGAGGAGCTGCTGGGATGGTATGAGCTATAGGCCAAATTCTGTGAGTCCCAACGGGCATATGGGCCACCGCTCATGGGTTCCCAGCTGCTGGGATCGTAAGAGGAGGCGGTAGTGCTTGGCACACCGTATTCAGCAGCTGGCATTGGTGGTGGCATGGGCACCATGTTCATCTTCATGCCTCCCAATTTCTGGATCAAATTGTAGATGAGGAAGCCAAGCACCAGCTTGATGGCAATCTTGGACAGGATCAGTGCCTTGGTGGCCTTAAGACTGACCAGAGCCAACAGAATGGGCATGATGACCTTCAGCTTGAATTTCATGAGCAGCAACAGGGGCAGCAAGAGCTTGTCTTTATTCTTCTTCTCAGCACGACCTGCCAAAGGGGGGGATAAAGGGGAAGTTGAGATTACAAATCAAAGAGCAAAGAGTTGAGCGAAGCTGACGCACCTTCCTCCTTGGGCAACTCCAAGTCGAAGCCACGATCGGAGCGATAGGAAATCACAGAGCTGGAGAAGAAAGTCTCTGGCAGCTGGAGGCGCAGCTCGTTGGTGCGCAGAATGCGGGCCAGACGATCCACGATGACCTTATCAATGACATCATCATTGAAGGCGCGACCGCTGACCTCCTCCTCAACATTGGCGACCGTGTCCAGATAGGTGAGCACCTTCTCCTTCAGGCAATGCATGGCATTGGCATGGAAGCACTTATCCACAATGGTCGAGATGAGCTCATCCGAGCTGTGGATGCGGGGCGTGACCGCATTATCAATGGCAGCTCCCTGAACAGACGCCGCCAGCAGCAGCACACTACCGAACGCGATGAAGGATGTGAAACGTTGTGCCATCTTGACCAGACTTTCAAATATCCACTTGCTATATATACTATCTATATATACACTACCAGAGCGCGTAGTGTTCACTGCGATGCCGTTGCGACGACAATGTTGAACACTTGTGCCACTGCCGACGATTTTATACTGAGAGACGCGACTGTAGACCCGTTGTCAGTGCACTCGACATAAGTTTTGGAGCGCAGCGATATATTTTTGGACAGCTACACGCAGTCGAGCTGACGAAAGCCGTTGCCGAACCTTGGCTCTAGCTCTTCGGGGTGTCCAAAGTTTTTCACCAAACTGTTGGATCGGCTTTTTGATATCTGGGTTGACCAGCCCAGAGACTCCCTAGCCCCACATGCAAGCTTTCTCGCTTTCCATAGCGGCCAGCACCGCCACCGCCCTCGCACCACCGTCACCACTCAAGACCCCGCTCGTAGCACTGATCAAAGTTGCATTATCGACAACCGATGAAAATAACTTTTGTTTCCCCCAATTAGTATGCGCGGGCGCAACTCTTACGCGAACAGCACATGAAAGCCAGACCCAAGACATGGCCCGTGACGGACCCAGGTTCAGGGCACGTACATTTTTCGGCGTATTGTGTCAAATTTCGATGCAAGAAATCAGTACGGAACTTGTCTACGCTTTGGTATTGGCCATTTGTCCATTTTGGCCATTTGATGCGTATTAGGCCATTTGTTTATCGTCTATGCGGAACTGCGAATCGAATTATTGTCATTTTGCTTGTTTCTGTTTCTGGGGGGATTACGAAATAGGATCTCTGCTGTGACTTGTGACATATATATTTATGACACGTTTCAGTGCTGCCTCGCAGCTTGTTAATGTGGGTCAACGAAAGTGAAGAAATCAATAAATTTAATTTTCTTTACACATTTCCTAACCTTTTCATTGATAAAGGAGGCATCAAATTTAATTTTCTGAGATAAAAGTTTTGTAAGCTTCTGAAACGCTCGAAAGTTTGTTTGCGAAGTAAAAGTTCTTTTAGATGAGGTCAGGGTTCAAATCACAGCAGATGCTTGGCAGTATAATAGTTGGTTATGAAGGACTCAGTCAAGGCTATCAGCATTATAGATTGCAGGAAAATCTGTTGTATAGAACGTATTTAAAACACGTTTTATATGTGTAACTTGAAAGTATTAATTCTGCTATTAAACTAAATAAACTTGTTAAGTTGGTTTGCTGAAAGTTGTATTTAATTTTCTTATAATTGAATTTCAATTTAGTGAAACTTGTATTCGTGCTGCATATAGCATAAAGGAATATTCAGCGTTTACACTGACATTGGATTGATAGATGGATGGATTGACAGATAGACGGACAGACATATTGGTAGAGTCAACTCGTTGTACTGATGTAGAATATTCATATATACCTTATAGGTTTTACCATGCTCTCTTCTGTCATTCTCATATTTCACAATGCAAAAATATACGATTCTTAGTAAAAGATGAAGCCAATGTAAATATTGATATATATTTTAGATCATATTTTAATAAAACTTGCAAATATACATACAATACATTAAAAATTTATTTAAAAAAATGTATAGTTTAAAAATAATAATAAACCACGTTTTAGGGCGTGTTGGCTATTGGCCATTGGAATGCGATATTAAATTATGACTCTATCCCTTAGCATTAAAAATACTTATTTCCTCTTCTGCGTTGGGTTGAGTTGTCCCACATATAGCTTGAGTTTACTTTTTATAAAATAAATTTATTAAATATATCATTTATTTATCATGCATAATTTAAAGCAGAAAATATATTCAAATTACTCTAAATTATAGAGCAATTTCGATATCGTAATATAGCTGAAAAAACTTCAACTATGTAAACAAATAAAAATCCAAATAGTTAACTGCTGACAACACGCGTAGATTACCTAACTGATAATGTGAATAATGCAGCAGGTGTCGTTGTCAGCGTCACACGATCTGTTATCATCCGGTAAAAGAAATTTTGTTGACGTTTTCGAGCGCCACACTCTGCTCGATGCGTGCCAAAATTGAAAAACAATCGAAAATGCAGTCAAAGGAAATAAAACGAAATAAAGAAAAAAAATAAACAAGTAAAAGTGACAGGGATGCCTGACTAAAATATACCTGGCAGAGCATTAAGCTGACGACCCTTTGAATCAGAGTTTTATGCATTGCATATAAAACTGAAGTGCTCTTTAGTCGAAAACTGTATACTGAAATGACATAGACTCGTAGAATTTAAATACACCTATATAATATATGTATATAATATATATATATATATAGATGAAATGGTAGCCAGCGTAGGTCAAATAGATAAAAATATATAGAGAGCTGGAAATAATGTCTTATGTATGTAAATTTACACGTGAATAAGGACTCAGCTACATCAATTTAACTAGATTTACGAGCTTCCCTTCGTCCATGACCCATGGGCAAAACAAGTTTAACTTTTATTACCCTCCAACGCGTACAGGGTATTTGCGAGTGTAAACAAGCCACAAATTTCCATTTGCTCATGTGGCTATGCAATCTACTCTTGAATGCCAAATTGTTATGAAAGCAACGCAACGAAGTGCGAAGCCAACTGTCCCACAAATTCAGCTTTCCCCTCGTCCTGTTCCGTCCACACATTCCAAATTGTCAACTGAATTTTTTAAGTTTTTCCACTTGGCCAGCATGGCCTAGCTGCTCAACAATTTGTTCGCTTTATTGGCCATAAGAATCCGCCTGGACCAGCTGCTCATATAGCATTTGTCCTTTATTGCTTTAAATTAAATTTAAATGTGTGTGTGTGTGTGTGTGTGTGTGTGGCAGCTCGCTGAAGCCTAAGAATTTTAGGTCGACTTTTGTCATGCGGCACTGCACTTTGGCTGCGGTCCATTCTGCTCCAGCGACTGCTTATCGATTAGAATATGCAAAGACTTTCACTTTCGGCCGCAACTTTCATCGGGCGAGTGAAACGGAGTCACTTAAAAATTAAAATTAAAGACAAGCTCATCGCATTAATCGAGCCAAGTGTAGACTAGAATATTTAATTAGACGCACAGCGCCAAAGAATTTGAGCCACTTAAGTTTGGCTAATTAGGACGTCGCCAAGTGCGTCTTGGCCCCATGCATAATTGAGGCGCAGTGAAACTTCGGACTGGGCCAGTTGGCTGAAGGCAGCCCTAAGTAGGCAGCACTAAATTAATATAATTCACTTCAATTTGTAGGTATTTATTTGTTGTAGTTTTGGTATTTTTGTTTTGCTTTCTTCTTTTCTTTTTCTTTTTTTTCAATAAATAAATAAATAGTTATTACATACATATACATATATAAGTAGGGGGTCTAAAGAATGCGGCCAAATCAAGTCACAAAAAAACAAAAACAATTTTCCTTTTCTAACAATTAACAACATTTTTGTGGCCTGCTTTTGCGGCTTCAGGTTCGGAATTAGGCATAGGCCTGATAGGCCAATTCCTGGGCCTGCTGCTGGGGCTGCTCCACAACGGAAGCGGGCAGCGCAGCGCCAAAGCTGCGACCGTCCCACGGTCCATGGGCGGTGATGTGGGCGGTGTGATGATGATCATGCGCAATCTGTGTGAAAGGGGAGAGAAGATGCAAAGCAGAGATTTCGCATTAAAAAATGAGCAGCTGTCGAAGTTAATGGCACATTTTTGGGTTTGCTTTTGTGTTGTTTTTAGTGGGTGCTTTTAAGGAGGGTGTTGAGGAAGAGGGTGTTGGACTCGGGTTGCTTTCTTGTTTTCTTGGTAAAACTTACCCAGAGCACGCGCCCTTTTTTTTCTGTGTGTGTGTAACTATACATACGTGCTAATATTTAAGTAATATTGTATTTGAATATAAACCCGTCGCCCTCTCCACTCTTTACTCTCCTCTCTCCACTCAACTCACTCTCATTAGCACTCACTAATTACCACAGCCCGCGAATGCCTAGAAGATAATAGAGATGGCGTTTTTAATAGCTGAACGGTCTTACCTTTTTGCACAATTGGAAAATGGCCAAACCAACCGAGACAATGAAGGAGAAGAAGCCGAGAGCGAGCGCATTGAACGCCTTGATCTTCAGTATGCCAATTGCCATGGGTATCACGGTGATGGCCTTCAGCAGAATGAGCACCAGAATGGGCATGGCCAGCTTGCGTAGACGATGTTTCTTGCCTAAACATGGGGAGGTGAGTGTGCAGGTGTTTGGTTTTCAGTTTAGATGCTTTCATTCACTTGACTCGAGTTAACCCACCCTTCTTGAAGATGTTGCCCTTCTTACCCCTGGCTTCGATATCGGTAGCATCATCATTGTTCAGCTGCAGATTCAAGCTCAGCTCGTCGTTGGCCAGATTGCGTGCCGAGACGGTGATCTTGGCATCGGCCAAGGGCAGATTGAGGCTGACATCATGGCCGCTCATATAGTTCTCAATGGCGTCCAGGAAGCCGTCGCTGGTGCTGGCGCGCGCCTCGTTGATCGGAGCCACCGTCTGGCCATTTGTGTGCACCTCCAAATTGGATAGCTGCAAGCGATAAGAGATGTATAATGAAGAGGAAGAGGGAGATCGAGAGAGAGAGAGAGAGAGAGAAAGGGAATGTTTTCTTACCTTGAAGCTATCTTGGCTCAGCACATTGTCCACGAAGCGCATGGCACGCTCTTTGATGCACGCCATCGAGTCTTGGCCGCTGGCGCATTTGCTCTGCTCCTCGGCTATCAGGCGCTGCATTTGAGGCGCCGTGGCGCCCTGTGCGACTGCTGCCAGGGCTGTAATGCCCACAACCAGAAGGAGCAATTTGGCCATTATGTTTTGTTGTTTGTTTTTTTTTTTTTTTTCGTATTTGCACTTGACGCTGGGCACCACACAACAGACAACTCGCTTCAATGCTGGCACAATTGAGTTTAATAATCGTTTTTCTATTGTTCACGATTTTTATACTTGCCCAATGTTTCTGTGTGAGACTCGGTCGGGCCCCCGCTCGGCTGGCTGCTCGTACGCAAAGCAAAAGAAACATGGCGGAAGAAGACATAAATGAAGCAGACAACGAAAGAGGCAGAGCAACATTGCATTGTTGTTGTTGCTATTTCTGTTGCCGTTGCCGTTGCCGTTGCTGTTGCCGTTGCCGTTGCTGTTGCTGTTGTTGTTGCTGTTACTGCGGGCTTTGTGGGCTGCGCGTGTGCGTGCCTGAGCACCACGTGTCGTATACTTAATACGGTTTTATTTCAAACGCGTGCCGCTCTCCGCCTATTTGCTTGAGCGTTGCGTTTCATTTGGTTAACTTTACTTTGATATAAAATGCATTTTCCTGCTGGATTTTTGAAAAAAAGGTCTGAGGCGCCAAATTGTTTTCAAACATGGCCCGAGGAAATTGAAGAAAACTCGAAACGAGCAGCAAACACTATTAGGCCACCATTTACGCATGCCTTTGAATAGTTAACTAAGCTTTTGAATTGCACATTATTTGCTCTTTAAAAGGCAATGTAAACGAGAGGATTAGAGGACAAAGACTTTGCACACAAATGCATTTTCAGCAGCTTAATGAAATTTAATGCTTCGTTTCACTACATTATTATGATTAATGAATATATGTTGCGATTGCTCTACAATGATTAAGGATGGACTGCAAAGGCAAGCTAAATCTATGAAGGTATGTATGTATGTGTGTATGTATGTATGGATGTATGGAGTATATCAAATTAATCGGTAATGCTTGGAGTATAATATATTTTAGTTGCTGAATAGTTAAGTAAAAGAGAAATAACTATTATGCTTATAGAAATTGACTATGTATTAGAGCTTACTATCTGATAAGCATTGATTTCACTAAGTATATTATATTATTATATTAAGTATATTAGAACTGTGTGCTGACATGAATTTCAAATTGGTATATTGATCAATAAATATAATGTTGTTTATTAATGATTTTCATCTTGGTTTTCTCTAACTAATGATGTTGAGTATAGTCAAAATCCAATACTGATTGACTTTTCATATCAAATAAATTACTGCATAGCAGAAGCGTTAATATTAACGTGCTTAATATATATATACTTCAGTAGGCCTTTTAAAGTATATTATGTAAGAAATACCTGATACAATAGCTAATTACATAGCTGCCAAGTAGCATATCATTTGTAAGCTAGTAGAAAGGACAACAATTAGAAAATAATTGCATTAAAATAAACATTTACCATAAGAATTGTTAGTAAACACGTCATACATAAAACTCAGCTTTAGAGTCATCTGGGCTGCCACATTGTGTGGTAAGCAGAAATATAGGCAACACTTATTTCTGGCAAGCAGCAAAGAGCAGCGCATAGGCCGCTCTGTGGTTGCTCAAAAACTAGTCATAAAATAAATGCAACGCATATTTTATACAACAAATTGTGTAATTAATAAAGAAAAAACTTATAATTAATAATTAAAAATTGAGTTGCGGTTCGAGCCAAAGTTGAGCAACAGCTCGACTACGTTGAGCCCATGTCAATGATGTAGAAAGTGTTTTTCCTTATCGAAAGCGAAAGTGACAGCAGATGCGCTGTAGATACGAAACGCCACCATCAGCGCACCACCTGCACCACCCGGCCACAGACAACAACCACTTAACTACACACGCCAACGACACGCGCTGCATATCGAAATATTCGTGTTGCAACATGCAAATTATGAATCTCGTATATTGATTACGCTTTTTGGCCTGCCACGATGGAATTGATATCAGTTGAAAGTCAGTGCATATATCTTTTTTACTTTTATTTATTTACTCACCTTTGTTTTTAGTTCGTAAATTGTTAACTCTTTTGGTGAAGTCAAAGTTTCACCACGCATTGGCCCTTGATTTGCAATTCCGAGCGCATTTTGGCAGCCGCCGAAGCCCCAACATTTGCCAATCAAATTGGAAAAGTTATTTTTTTTTTCGTTCATTTCGCATATCAAATTGTTGCGTAGAAACGGCCAAGCGATAGCAGTCAAGTTAATATCAATTGGCCAGCACGCGAAGCCATATAGACTATAGCTGCTGGTTATGCCTTGGAAAATATTGTAAAGGGCTAACAAGCTGCTGGGCACGTGTTTGGGTCTGCGTGTGAGAAGCAGCCTTCATTTTATTTTTAGTCTTGTCTTTGATGCTAGATTTGAGAATATGTGTTCTTATACAATTGTCTATCTGTGCGCCTACCTCTGTCATTCAATCTGTCCATTTATCTGCATAACTGCTTGTCGCGTCTACTGTGTGTGTACTAAAAAAAGCTAGACACTCTAAACTTGATATTCATATTTTTATTTTTACAGCATACAAAGTTAGGACTTTTGTCATTACCATAACATCGATAATCTATATTGTGAACATGTTTTCATTAAGCATAAGCCGATGACTTTAGGAGTTAAGGTCTTACAATATCTTCAAGATACATTTTGTAAAATTGCTTTTGAGATTTAAATTTTACATACATGTTTATATAATCTATATCTAAATATATAAATATAATATATATTTTATATACATATATGATCAATAATTATATATACTATATACTATACATAATATCTATCTATAAAATCGATCAACAAACAATAAACTTCTTCAAGAATCTTATGCTTGAAAGAGAGAAGAAGAGGAAGAAACAGTACTACATACTATATACATACATATCTGTGACTATGTTGTTTCATAAATATATCTAGAATATATAATAATATATCTAGAATTGTACCAACAAGCACTCAGGGTATCTATCAGTCGAGCATACTGAGCTGTTGGTGTTGCTATTGCTGTCAGTGTTTTCTGTCAGTGATGTCGTTGTCACTGCTGTTGTGGTTGCTGTGGCGTCTGTTGTTGGCGCTGGCGCCATTTTGCATAGTTGCACGCAGCCTTTGTCACTGCTGTCACTGCTGCTGCTGTTGCTGTTGTTGGTGTTGGGCGCGCTGCAACTTTCTCGATGGCCACGTGTGAGTGCTTAACATGTTCCACTGGCAGCTATTGATATTGAAAAAAAATAAGCGGGCGAAAGGCAAAAACAAAATACGCGAAAAAAATTCAATTTTCAATTGTTTTACGAATGTGCCGAAAAAAAAGCCAAGAAGAAAAACAAATAAACAAATTGAATACAGGCTGCAAGGATGTGGCGTCTGTCAAGCAGAGTGCGTGGCACGTTGCGCTTAAGCTCCGTGCTGCAAATACTTTAATGCCACAGCCATTGTCACAGCCGTTGCTCAGCTGGAGTTTGTGTCATTTACAGCTTACATTTGGCCAACTCTTGTTTTTTTTTGTGTGTGCCTGGCCATCAAAGGTTAAGTGCGTTAGGTCCCTGGCTAAGCAAGTTACTCTGAGTGCCCTAATTAAGAGCCTGTTACATTTGCTAATTACAGTTTACGTTGGCTCAACAAACTTTTGCGTCCAATACCTTCAATTAGCCAAATGACTTTTTGCATAGTTTTTATTGCACAAATTTATGCCAGCCCCTTTCAATAGTCTGCAAAACATATTCGGGATTTTCCTTTTTCCTTTTATGGATTTTATCTTACTTTCAGTTATTTTTTTTTTCATTTTGTTTTGTACATAATAAATAAATAAATAAATAAATAAAAACAATACGTTGCACTACTTAAAATAGAGCCAATTGTAAAAGTCCTCTCATCGTCTATTAGATTCTCGATTTCAACGCTTCTTCTGTCCCGCATAGGCCATGTCCTGGGCATCCTGGGGCTCTTGGGAGGAACGTGCCCAGGCATGTGGATCCCAGGCGGGCGAGGGATGCTCCAAGTGCTCAATATGCTCCACAGGCAGATCCACATGATGATCTAGATGATGATCCAAATGATGATCGATGTGATGTGGCACAATGTGTTCAATGTGATGTGGCACAATGTGCTCGATGTGGTGTGGCACCACATGCTCGACCTGATGGGGATAGTGCACCACCTCATAGTTACGATCTTGGGTTTGGCAATCTTGAAGATAACCAGAGCACCGGACAGCACCAGCGAGAGCAGACCCAGGGTCATGGCCTTCCAGGTCTTCAGCGCGATCAGGCCAAGCACCAGCGGCATCAGCACGGTCGTCTTCAGCTTGAGACCCAGCAAGAAGGGCAGCACAGCCTTGCGAATCATGCCACGTCCTGTGGAAGAGGTCATATAAGTCACCAAATTAACGCTGGCTGGAATCAGACTTACCTTCATTGGCAGCGCCGAGTGGTATCAGACCGCCTTGGGTCAGTGGATTCTGCAGCAGATAGTCGGGCACCAGGGCGCGTGCCTCGGAGCTGCGGAAGTATTCGGGTGCTTGAATTCTGAGGGCATGGCTGGCCAAATAGCTGTCGATGTTGTCGAACAGTTGCTGCTGGTGCTGCTCGGCGCTCTGTGCACGAGCTGTGCTGCTGCTGGCCTCCGGCTGCTGCTGTGTGGTGCGCACCACCGATAGGCGTTCGGTTAGCCTCACCTCGTTCTGTTGCAGCGCTGCGTTGAACCACTGCAGCGCCTTGGGGCGCACACACGATATGCTCAGATCCTTGAGGCAGCCATGGTACATGTCCAGGGCCAGCTGTGTGGCCGATGGCGTTGTTGGCTGCGTTTGGGTGGTGGCGCCATGGGCGGTGGCGGCCAGCGCGGTCAAGGCGCCAATTAGCCAGACGTAACTCTGCATCCTTTCAGTATTCGATATATTCGATCCAAGCTGCGCACGCGTTGGCGACTCAATGGGTTATGCAAATGTGGCCCGGCCAGCGCTTGGTTTTTATACGTCGGTACTTTGTTAATTGAATTGCGTATGCGACATACGCGTCGCTCTTTGCGGCCTCCGTTTCGGCGCTCAGCTTTATTGGCCATTGCGTTTTGTTGTCAAAGTCATGGAAAGCGCAAGTTGTAGCAAGTTTCACCTGTGCCAAGCCAAAGGGCTGTGTAGCTGGGCCACTCACTCACTAACCAGCTGCTCACTGATTCTATGGCCCACCGTAGGCCGCCTCTATTGGGTCGACTCGGCTCTGCCCTTTATGGTCATGCCTCTGGCTAACTGTTTGGCCTGTGTCTGAGCGTCTGACTGTCTATCTGCCTCTGGTTTAATCAGGCATAATACTCACCATATCATTCCGCACATAATTGAAAGTTATTTTATGGCTTCTGCGCTTCGGTTTTGTCGTAAAATCAACTTCCCCAAGCCAACTCAATGTGCGTGCCTGGCAACTCAATTAGAATGCGATACGATGTGATGCGATACGATATGATACGGTACGAAGCGGCTGTATCTGCATTAGCTAAAGGCCACCTGTAAAGCCCACCAAATGCACTTGAAGGAAGGCGCGGCTCGTGGAAAACAAAACTTTATTTCTGTCTAACTCGAAAAGGCAGGGTATATGGCTGTCTCAAAAGACTTGGAATCTATCTATATATAAAATAAAACAATTATATAGGGATTTCACTTATAAAAAAGTTGAGCTGCTTAGATTTTTAATGTATTGATAGCTATAAATATATATATAACGTTTATTTTATGATAATGTTTCTTATCAGTGGGAATTATGTTGAAGCCCTTTATCAAGTGGCTTGGAATTTAAATTTAGATTTAAAATTTGTAGTTTTTGTTATTATTAACAAAAATTATATAGGTTTATAAAATGATTTGGTTAGCTCGACATGTGTTTCCTCTTGCAAACTTTTTGGCCAAGTATAAGTTTTAGCATGAGCAATAAAACTCATGAAATGAGCCTTAAAGCAGGCGCTTGGCCCAAAACCGCAACCGGAACCACAAGCAATTTTTGTAGGCTTCAACTGTTGATTAATAAATTAAATATTTAATACAAATTAAGTTTAAAGTAGCTAAAGCAGCTGGCCGAAATTTATTTAAGCGCCTTTAAATTTGAAGCCATATAATATTTATAGTTTGCTCTGGTTTAATTTTTCAGCAAGAGAAGCAGCAGAGCTGTGCTTAGAATTTCCTCCGGCTAGCTCATCAGTAATACATCAGTAATGCCTAAAAATAGTCGAGTATATACCAGTAAAAACAATCAAGCTCAAATGTAATTTCAATTCAATTGAATTCCCTTTATTACCCTTAGAATGTTTTGCTTAAATTCTGCGCTAGGCGCGAGAGATAGGCATGCAAATTTGTTCGCTATTAGAACTTGAATAGAACAGGAATAGAATTCTCAATGTATTCTGCAGAAACGCCCACGCAGCGACACATTAAGTGATGAGCTCTTAAAATTTTGTTGCCAACACTTGCTATTAAATTATCCCCTAAGACTCTAGGGAAGCGCTGCGTGGCATCAATTAATAATAGAGTAAATATATGTCAAACACACTGACAGTGTCTATGGATTGTCTTGTGAGGGTATGTATAGAGTTGTCGCTACCCCATTAGCTTTGTGCTGCTGCCTATTAACGATTTCTTTTGTATGTTTGGTTCTGCTATGAATTTGTTATGGGCTGCGTATAACGGAAATATAATCGTAGCGCCCAAAATTAAGCCAAACCTATGTGGGACTGCGGCTAATGAGGCAAGCGGGCGGGCTGACATCAGCTGGAATGTATCCAAATACTTTTACTGCTACGGCATTTAATAAGCCATCTGCATGGCAATTGGTGTTTTGATGTCAATGCAGTCGAAAAAAAAAAAAAAAAAAAACAAAATAATAATAATAATAAATAAATAAATAAATATTTCGTGTGCCTTTGTTTCCGCTTTTAGTTTCCTTTTCTGTTCAAGAATTCTTTTGCGAAAGTAAAAGCCTCGACACTCGTGTAATAATTGCAAACCGAGATTCATACATATATACATATACATATATATATATATATGATTATATATTCAAAGAATTTCACTTGACTTGCTTTGAGAGATCAAAGCCCAGAGCTAAGAAATTTCAATAGCTCGGTAATAAATATATTTATGCTAATGAATTCTTTTTAATTTCGACTGCTACAACAATTGGCAGCACGCTGTTCTCGGCTGTCCTTGACGCACTGATTTATGCAAAGGGAATTATTTTTATTTCGTACACGCAATGCCGACGCTGCGTATGAGTGATTTCACAGCATGACTAATTTTATGGAACCAGATACGGCCAGGCATGCATGCGCCGCCAGCAAAGAAAACCAGCAACAGCAACAGCCCATTAGCTAAACTCAATTCATATGTGAAAAACACAAGAGAGAGAGAGAGAGAGAGAGAGAGAGTGCCTTAGTATGGGGTAAACGACGTGCAAATACCCTACTTGTGGTTTCATGTGAATTCAACATAAGAGGAAAGAGATTTGAGCATGTATGTTGGCATTCAGTAATACAGAATCATTGGCATGCCTTTGCCCTGACAACGTATTAGCCGTGTCGTGAAATGCTGAATAGCATCATTCGGCGTTCAAATGGTAGTTTGAGCTGCAATGTTGGTGTAAGTTATTCAGGAATTTCATTTGGCTCGGCAAAAGTTAGCCAGAGCTATTCCTGGAATTTGCCTCAAGTATAATATACCAAGAAATCAAGTTAGCCACAGCCACAGAGACTATATTTTTTTTTTTTTTTTTTTTTTTTTTTTGCAATCTTGAGCAGCTAATTTTAGGCCAACAGCTAGAAGGAAGGAAAAAAAATCTACAATCTGAGTGGAAAATGGCTAATGTATTTTGAAAATTTGATTAGTGTTTAGCTGTATGGCTTAAGCTAAATACTGTTAATTTTTGTTACTATATATAAAATGACCTACAATGGGAAAGTTCATGTTCTGGGTGGTCATATGGGGGCCAATACAGATTAGGCTGGGCCTTCAAATTGTTGCAAATATTTACCTGATATAAGTGAATTTGTTTTGATAAATGACTGGCTAATATATTAAACTTAAGATAGGCATATATATGTCTATATTACTGTTTATTTCATTCTACATTCATTTTTCGAATAAAATGTATCTGTGACAGCTAGCAGAGTATTGAAAGCTGATTCTATTCTTTTACTCACTTCTTCGAATGCCTTGTCATTGCAACATTTGAAGTACAAATATTTTGCTGAAAAAAAAAAAAAAAAACAAAAAAGCTTTTCCACAGCAACATGGCATGGGTAACATAAGAGGGGAATTTGATATATGATTTGAACTGATGAGATATGTGAGACAATTTTGTCATTTCTCACAAAAGTCTGTAGCAGTCGTCAAACAGGACTAAAAATAGCAACAGTGAAAGTTACCAGCAACGACTTTAATATTCTTCTTCAGTACATTTTATTTTTATCTATTTCATTGAAGTTACACTTTACAGAACAGTGAAATATTTATAGTGGCAAGCTAATAAATTAATAAATTTGACTACATTTTTTTTTTTTTTTACCATATGAGCAGCATAGTATACAATTTTTATATGTATAACTTTCCTTTTTTGCTTTGTCCTTATATTTCATTTATTTTTTATACAAAATGTGCGCTCACTGCTGTTGCTGCTAGGATCAAATTTTATGAGCCAATAGAGTTTAGAGTTTATATATAGTGAAAAGCCAATGCCATCTTAAAGCATATTTTATAAAATGTTATCTTTCACATATTTCAGAAAAATTTAATTAGCAAAAATATTAAATAAAATAAAATTTTCCTATTGCAGAGTCTAACTACAATTTCTTAAAGCTTTACTATATTCATATTTATTTGCGAGCTGAAATTACACATGCGCTAAAATATCAAAAAGTATTTAATGTAAGAGCATGTGCCATTAAAATATTCATTATATTAATAGCCAAGCGAATGTTTGTTTGTTTGTTTATTTGCTTGATTCCTTCAATGTGCCCCGCTGCACATTGAAAAAAACAATACGCGTAATAATTGTCCCGCTTGTTTTTATTGAAACAACACACCATAACAATTAAAATGCGGCATATCATACAGATTGTAATTGATTTTTCGTATTTTCGACGTATTTTAATTTGTTTTTGTTTTTCTTTGAACAAAATGTAAACAACAATATTTCTATCGACTACAGAGCTGGGGGCAATTTCTCGATTTAAGCCTCGATTGTCTTTTAATTAATGCAAATCCTGATTTCATTTCAGTTGTTGTAAATGACACAACAGTCATGCCCGGTTGAATCCAAGCAAAACTGTTTCACAATAAATATATGTAAATTGAATAAATTTGTTTGTAGTAAGAATTGCAACAAAATCAGAATGAATATTAATTAAATGTAGACGACAGTCGACTTAAATTACATACACACACACATAAGCTTAAGTAGAGTTCAATAAATACAGAAATAAATATAATAAATAAATAAAGAGATTAACAATTAATTTATGCTTAAATTGTTTAAGTAATTCGCATATTCACAGTTCGATTTAACAAGGAAATGTTGACTCAAAATAATTGATTGCTGCTGCAAGTGGCGCAGCTGCACGCGAAAGTTTATCGCTTCGCTGGCATATTGCACTGTGGATAGAGGCTTTGGCAATCCTTTTGATCCTGGCCATCGCGGGCCGCTTGGATGAGTCGGTAGAAGCGACGCACTGCCTCATTCGCATGCGTCACGGGTTCCAGTTCGCTCGTCTCTCTGCAGCGCACAAGGCAACCAAAAGTAATTGAAAGGAAAATGTTAAATTGCGTTAATTCAATTAATCTGATAGAGCAGCTGCTCGACTACATTGTAAAGCAGCCAGGAACTTGACTAATTAACATTGCCGCATTGTAAGTAAACTTTCGCTCCACTTCTACTATGACCACGTTCCCGTACGTGTCCTCTTTTGAGTGTGCGCGTATCTAACTTAGCTCCATCTCTTTGCCAACTTTTCTATGTAGACTCTTTTGCACAACTAAACTTGCTTTCTGCCCTCTGGAAATGCTGTGGGCCATTGTAGTTTTGGCTTTCTAGCTTTGCAACTGGCGGCACAGTCCTTAACAATGCCAAGCAACTGCAGAAGCTAATGGATTTCTCTTATTGCTACTGAATTTCGAATTCATATCCTGCCGAAAGGCAACTAAAAAGCTACTTAAACTGCCAGAAGTACGCGTGTGATGTGAGACGTGCTCACACACACACACACACACACACAGACTGCTGAGTGAGGGAGGTGTGGCAGACTCTTTATATGAATGTGCAAGGAATTTATTTTAAATTTCATTAAAATTAATACGATAGACTCTTACATTTCAGTGTCAGTTGATATTTAAATGGAAAATTCTATTCACTTCCACCTAATTGGGGTAGGAAAATTTGTCTAAGTGCATGCACCTGAGAGTAGGGGAAAAAGAGTGACAATAATATACATATATATATATATATATATATATATATATATATATATATATGTATATATAGATCTCGTATAATGTCTTGATTAAAGACACTTTTAATGAAATTAATTGAAAGTTTCGTTAATTGGGCTATTTTATTAGTCTGTTTGAAGCCGTAAAGCGCTTGGCTTTGTTCTGCTGCTCTCTCAGATTGTCTGACTTCCCTTAAACAATAGATAAGCAATTGCTTGAACAGCCCTCAAAGGCTATTGCCACTTTAAAACTTATTCTGTTGCTCGTCTCTGGCAGCTATTTTAATTAATTTCCTAGCAGCCGACATTGTCTTGCTACGAAGCCACTGCGCCACGGGCCAGCTACACTCGCGGTTAGGATTTATTTTCGTCTGAATTTCGGTATTTTGTTCTTTTTGTTCTGCGTTGTTTGAATCCTCGAATGCGTCTGATAAGATTATTGAACGCACTTGGGGCATTTAATTAATGATCTGCCATTAACAAAAAATGCTCATAAATCATACAATGCGAGCCTGGCCAGCGCCCACACAACGCTCCTGCTGGCATGCCACATTGTCGCCGCTGGCACAGGCCAAATTTGAGATTTGCTGTTGAGTGTCAACAAACTTATCAACAAATTTTACGATCCAAATTCGCGTTCATTGTCTGTGCCATGTGCTGCGTGTAGACATAAATGTTTGTGCAAAACAAAGCCAACTACAGAACCCGCAAAAGCAACACGAGCTTGGTCTACGTAATGGTGACTGATGCGGAAATACCCTGTAGGCTAATGGGATGTGGCTCGAGAACTAAAAGCAAATAATTTTTGGAGAGCCAAACATGTAGAGAGACCAATCAGATCAACTTGAATCAACTGAAATGCTGATGGAGCTTAAAGATATACTGTATATGTATATTCTAGATCATGAGTTCATACAGTCTAATTGGAATACATTAGCTCTATTATATTCATAGCAAAAGATGAATGCTTTGATAAACATTCAGACTAGCATGACTCGGCTGCTGAATGCAGTTTGAAAGTCGATAGAAGATATGAAAACATGCTTTAAAATGGACGAGAAATTGAGTGTCATGCTGTTTACAGGGTATTTGAAAATTCTGAATATATTTATCTGGCCTGTGGCACGCATGAGCGCTCCTCTGTTGCCAGTTGACCGTCGTTAGTCAATTATGAAAATGCGTTGCGTGTGGCTGGGTGGGTGGGTGGTTCGGGTGGTTGGCTTGTGTTGACGCGCTCTTTGACGCCGAACGTGAACGTGGGCTTTCCACATGGCTGCCCAAGTGCAGTGTGCAGTGTGCAGATTGCAGTTTGCAGCTTGTGGCGCGATTAGCAGAAGATGTGAGAAGACAGCGTGCAAGATGAAGCATGCTGTGACAAAGGTTGCACGCATCTCTAAATGAGCATGCGGCGAGGGGCGGGTATTAGTACTTTCTTTGTTCCCGCCCAATGATTGAAAAGTTGCTCGTCTACAGTTTTCACCTCGGGCTGGGGCGAACGCATTAGTTAAACTTGGAAAATTCATGAATGACATTTTGACTGGTCGACATTACAATTTGCTGCGCGCGACTCAAACTATTAGAGCACAAAATCACATTTATAACACTTGACGCTTTTATAGAGCTGACAGCTTTGCAGGCAACTAAACCAAGTTGAATGCTCGACTGACAACTGCTCTAATTGAACTGCTATACGCACCGACTGAGCTCTGCGGATATGAAATTGCTGTGCGGGCTATATGTGGCCGGGTCCTTGTACATGCTGCACACGACGCGCTCCTTGCACAGATCGCTTTTAATGCCCATCTGCTCGATTATCTTGTCGATCTTCAGCAATATGGGACTATAAAATGGATCATAGTTCAACGGGTACAGTGGCTAGAAAAAAAAAAAAAAAAAATTGAAAGTTTCAACCCATTCAACAGCTGCGTGTGTCCATTATCAAACCTGTCCATCCTGCACGAAAGGCTGATGCTCCAGAATTTGTTGCTGCTGCTGTATCAGTCGCTGTTCAGCCTGAATGCGTATGGCCTCCTTCAGCTGGGCAGCCAGCTCAGGCTGCAAACGAGAGGCAAGTCAGAGAGAATGTTTAATAATGTGGGAGAACAAATTTAAGCTTTAAAATTTAAGATAAACTTTACTAGGAGAAACTTAGTGCTTATATATAAGAGTTGCTTTGCAGTGATATCAATATAATAATAATAAGCATACGATTTTTAATTGTCTAAACTGCAAAAAAATTATGAATACCAAATTAATATTTCACTTGCTAATGAATGGAGGTGAAGAACTTAAAAAGTTCTGATTGCTATCAAGATTGTATATTTATATTCTAGTACAGGTAAAACTTACAATTAATTATTAAAAGAAAAAACAAAACATATATTCATTTATTTTTTTTTTTTTCAAAATAAATAAAATTCATTCAAAAGTAAAAAAAAGTATTTTTTTACTTTACAGTTTTCAATTGCTGCCAAGCTTATATATGTATATACAAATAGTTCATGCTAGAAAAGTTATTTATTTAAATAACTTTTTTAACCTATTTTGAATACACATGGAGAGAGAAACTTGTAAACGTCAAACATTGTTTCAGTTTATATAGCAACAGCTAACTTTAAAAGTCAGCCGGCGAGCCCAAAGGGTTTAATTTATAGATGACAAAGTTCACAAAGGTGTAATTGTTATCCCGAATGACTTAATAAATAAAATCATTAAAAAAAAAAAAAAAACAAAGTTTATATACATCATCCCAGAGCCAATCCCCCATTTATTTATTTATTTATTTATTTTTTTTTTTTAATTTTTAAACTAAAGAACTGTGTTTGCAAATGCAGTCAAGATATCTTTTATTGCTTAAAGTTAAAACTGCTTAGCTTATATAAAAACCTAGGCAGCTTAAGTACAGGGCGTATCCTCTCGGCACTAAATACGCTGTAAAGTTACATTTAATAACATGGTCAAGAGCTTAACTCAATTAGCGACCCAGCAACTAGACGCTCGAGGTATTTGCAAAAGCTCTGGCATACTTTCGCAACGCACTGTCGCTGCAGCATGTTGCACTGTTGCTCCGTAGAGTCGTTTATGCTGGCCTTTTGTAATGTGCACTCATTTCATTAGGCTACAACAGCAGTGGATTTTGCAATTTAGCACGATGTTGTTGGGCCCTGTTAGAGTGCATTTTAATTATGGCCAAGTTAACTGGGCCCACATGAAGACACTTGAAAGTGAAAACCGTCAGTGACCCAGTATAGCTAAGCAAATTATGTGCATAGCACTTAGGCGTCGCACGACAATGCAATTTGCAAAGAGACACTAAACAGGGTCAGCCCGGACGCTCGAGCTGCAAAGATGGGGCTCAATGTAAACCTTTGCAGCTAAGAAAAACGACTTACACCTTAGAGCCAAAGTAAGCAAAAGTGTCAATAAACACTTGAAGTCCATGCGCCAGTCTAGACGTCACACTTGTTCAGAAGTGAAACTGCAGCCGCTTGATTGATTATGTTGTCCAACAGCTGCATATCCCCAACCCCTGCCCAGCCCACTAAGCAGACACCTCGACTGCTGCGGAGTGTGAAAGGCAAGCCATCTCTCAATCATCTCCACAGTGCTGCCAAAGTAATTATGCATTTTAAGTCTGACATTAATATATATATATACATTCGACACTAGGGTCTAGGGTATTATCTGTGCGCAAAGAAGCGGCTTAACTATGTTTAATTTTTTTTTTAAGTTTAATACTATATCATAAGCATATTATACCTTATTAACATGAAATTCACGATTAATGTAAGAAATGATAGAAACAATTCTGAATAGCTAAGAATAATTTATCCGTTGTCTGATTGAAAACTTATCTTTTCGTTATACAATAAATAAATTAAAAATAATATTGTTTATAAATAAATTAAATCTCTTCTTATTAATCAATGTTCACAGTGTAATTTAAGTAGTATATTAAAACTGTTTTTCAACGAATGTCCACCCTCGCAACTAAAATATTATGATCAGATACTATATTTGCTGACATCTTAGCAACGCAGGACACTCTTTAACCTCAAGTCTCCCTCATGTCACTCTATAAACACTGATGACATTAACAGAGACACGAATCAATTCATCACTAATCTCCTGCTCAAGGTAGAAATCATGAACTCCTTAAGTGCAAAAATACAATTCCAAATACACTTTCAGGCAGACAAGGTTCCCTTTCATGGGCTGTTCATGCAGTCAATTTCATTATTCTCCAAATAAAACTATTCAATATTTTTGTATATACCCAATTCAATGTTGGCATGAATGTAGAATATTTTGCATATATTCAAATATTTTTACTCTGCAGTAAATTTGATGTTTTTCCCAGAATAGTTAGTTATCTGAACTTTGATGCCAATCTGCTCAGATATATTCAGAATTGATCTGGAAGTTAATTTCATATATTTAGACAATTCAACCAGAAGTTAAGTTCATATAAATTCATGACTCTGCTCAATAATGATTGCTATTCATCTGCAGTGTGAAGTTCTATATAAGAAAATTCATTATATCTCTGCCTGCACAGTTTTCATTTACAGGGTATTTCTGCTACGATTTCATCTATTTCACATCTTGTCAAACTGGCGTGTGGCATGGTTTATAGAACTATTTGCCAACACATATCTATCATAGTCAGCTTAGGGTTTAATTAACTGTGCTTGCCACATGCTGTGGCTAGGCTCTGCTCACCGAAAGTTGTTGCTGTTGTTGCTGTTGTTGTTGTTGCTGTTGTTGCTGGTTGTTGTTGTTGCGTGCTGGCTCGTACTGAGCGGCAATTTGAGCGGCGGCTGTCAACTGGGTCCATGTCCGTGTCCGTTTCCGGGGCCTGGTACTGGTCCTGGACCAGCGTTTGGCGCTGCGACATAGACCGGATTGTGCTGTGCAAATGCCGGCCTTGAGCTGCAAATGCCAGTCAAATATGGAAATGTGTGTGAAAATGCAAATTGTTTGATAGAAGCAAAATCTCTAACAACTTCTGTTTGTTATTGTTTACATTGAAAGTAAATTTAAACAAATTTGTTTTTCAATTCAACATGTGTTAGTTAACAATCGTTGGCAATTACATTATTTATACGGTTAAGTAGGCTGTGGATGTATGTGTGCGGGTGTGTGAGCTGGTGTGTGTGTGTGTGTGTGTGCGTTACTTGGGCAGTTTATACCTTTGTTTGTCCAGGTTGTGAAATTTGTTTAAACTGTGACTAGAGGCTTGTGCTTTTTGTAAACTGATTTGTTGCTGTTGCAGCTGTTGCTGTTGCTGGTTGTTTTGCCAACGTTGCTGCTGCTGCTGCTGCTGTTGGGGTAATGGCTTCTTGGTGTATGTCTGCGTAGTGCCCAGGCCCCAGGCTTGCAGCTCTTTCATATCGTTGGCCGTGTGCGGCTTAAAGTAATTCCCATTATCCCCAACTTGTGCATCACGATTCATGGCGCCTATATATCTGAACGTGATGAACAGTGTGTTAAATGTGATGAGAGGTGCGTGTGTGTGTGTGTCAGTGTGAGTGTGTGTATGTTTGAGTATTTATAGACAGACATTTAACAAAGTTAAGGCACACAGAGTACTCATTGCTGGTTCCAACTTACTCAGAGCCCAGTCCGGGTCCGCTGTTCTCCCAGGCGCCCTCGAAGTGCTCATGTCCTGGGCCAGGACCGTAGATCTCGTGGACTGGCGCCCCATGCAGATACGCGGAGGGATGTCCCTTAGGCGGGTGCGTGTAGATAATTTCCGGCACACTATGATGCTCACCACTGTGCCATGGCGGCACCACCTGCAAAGGAGACATAAACAGAGGGAGGGAGAGAGAGAGAGAGAGAGAGATACGCATGAAATTAAAGTCAGTTCTTAAATTTTGTAATGCTCTCCTCATTACGCTACATTACATTTATTTTGAGCAAATTTAGTTGACGCGGTCTACGTTTTTTTCTGGTACTTCGATTCGGTTTGCTTTTGTGCTTTGGTTACTATTTATAGCCTCGCACTCGAACAGATGCGCATTATTTTGGTTCGACGAGTGCTCGAGTTTGATTTCGGTTCAGTTCAATGACTTTTAAATTGTCGTAAACAACGAATCTGCGCCCGGTTGCCCAGATATGTGACCAAATAGCAGCCATTGCCAGACAGAGCCACAGTTCAATATCTTGTTCCATGAATTGAATATTGTTGCTTTTTGTATCCTCGATACACAAGTGGGTCTGGCACGGCTAAGCGTTTATGAGTATGGCTATAATGTTTTGAAATTCATGTTTCTTGTTTACCATTAACTCAAGAGTTTGTATAGGAATAATGAGCAAAGGAAGAGGAAGGAATAAAAACAAACTAAGATATCTCAAGTTTAAGAGCATAACCATAATTCTATTTAAATTAGATCAATTCTAATGAATGTTTGCTGAAATGCATTCAATACAAACTCAGTTTGGCTGTTTTATGTTATATCTAAGGCGATTACTACAATTTTATTGCTCAGCTAGAATCAAGTGATTTGCATTGCTTCACTCTCAAGATGGATTGAACATTATATGTCTTTCACACAGAAAATCTGATCCAGTCAAATACATATATAACATGTATATTAATGGAGTACACACATGCTGTCATTATTCAAATCACACTAAGTAGCATCTGGTGGCACAGCGTTTGCCTCTTTCACCTGCTTGTTTACATATGCAGCTCGTTTGCCCCACAATTTGTGTCAAATATTTCAGTTTTTAGTTGTCTCACGTGTGGCTTTCGCTCCTTAAAGGACGAAACTTTCGCCACTCAAACAGAAGAAAAAAAAAAAAAAAAAAAGAAAAGTAAACTCTGAGCAGAGAAGAAAAATGGTGACAATTTTTGGCACATCACCAGCAGATGACAGGCGTTTCGAATTACGGCAGAGAAACTTGGAGCGCAAAAGCAAAGTTATATATGAGCTTTGTAATACATTGAGGACGACATAATTTAATTTATGAATACCAAGATTTTCGCCCTCTTGTGTGTACGCTGGCTTAAAGCAGCCACCGCAAAGCTTAAGGAAATTGTTTTCATAGTTTAATTTTCTATGCACAGGTGAAATGAAGTTGTGGTAGATAATTTAAGCTAAGGACAAAATGCTTGTAGACTTGAATGTTCTGTGAAATCGTGGTAGAGTCTAGGCCAAGAGCGTTTATCCAAATTTCTCTTTTATATAACTACTTCAACTAACTTACAGCAAATGAAGTTTATATGAGAGTTTATAAACGCTGCAAAAATATTTTTGATATTAAATATTCTAAAAAAAATTCCAATTTATTTGCCAGCATCAACTGAGAATACTCAACTTTAATTAACTAAACGAAGGACATGTCTAGGATTATCAGAGCTTAAGCAAATTGCTTGAAAAGTTATTAAAATTTTGCATAGACTTGGCAATTTTCTAGATTTAGTCGTAAATTGAGGTTAACTCGCATTTTCATTAATAGAAGAGCAAATTTTCTGCACAAATTGCATGCCAATCAAAATTAGATAGTCTGTGCAATGCTGGAGACTTGTTTGAGCCATTAAAACAGCATTTGCAGACTCGAGTCGAAGTTCTTTCAGGCAAAGTTATGACTCGTTTTGGTTCATAGCCTCTGCCATTTATCTGTGCACAAATGGCCAGTTAATAAAGGCGAAAGCAATTGCTGAAATCAAATTGAACCCAGACGGGTTCAAAAAACGCGCAGTGCCATCTTTATCCTTAAAACTCGTGTGAAATGTGTGCCAATGGCTCATCCAATTATCTAGGCTTATTCTCATATATTTGCATATGTATCTGTGTGTCTGTGTATGTGCGTGTGTGTGTGTGTGGGTGTCGATGTGTACAAATGTCTGCTTGTGAGTGGAACTCTAATCCTTGCCAGTGACAAACATTCATTTGAGCAGGATTTCATTTGATGAAATGTCAAGCAGTTATTTCTATGGCATTACCAATGTGTGTGTGTGTGTGTGAGTGTACGTGTGTGTATGTGTGTGTGTGTGTGTGTGTGGCATATCTTTAAGTTGAAGCCAGCACGTGTTTGAGTTCGCTTGACGTTTTTGCTTGGCCAAATTCAATTAGATAAATTTCAGCATCCATGCATTAGACATATGCCATGTATTTGTTTAATTGCCTTTGAAGAGCGATTCGTGGGCGTTTTCTTATTAATAAAATCAACAACAACAACATAAGGGCGTGTTAGGCATAATAAATGCGCTAAATGACATAGAAATACAAAAAAGAAATTGACTTCAATGAAATTCCGCACAAAGACAAAAGACAAAAGAGTGAGACAACAACAAATTTAACAATAATAGGAAATAATAATAAAAAATAGAAAAGAGAGCGAGAGAGAGAGAGAGAGAGAGAGAGAGAGAGAGAGATTGAGTTACTTCTTTTGCATGTACATACCGTATGATGATGATTGATTAGATGATGATGATGATGATATTTGGTGCCATGATAGGACTGCTGATAATACGAGCAGAGCTTGAACAGATGCGACAGCGCCGGGAAGAGGAAGAGCAGGAATTTGAGCAGCAACTTCTTGGCAGCCCCCACGCCAATCACAATGGGCAGCAGCCAGAACAACTTGATCTTTATGATCTTGATGATCAACACCAAGGCTATGAATGAGAGCAGCAATTTGTTGCGCAGAAATTTGTCTAAGGAAACGAAAGTTGCAGTTGATTAATAATTTTGTTTTTTGTTGTTTATTTCCTCCAACTGTATGAGGCACTTTCTGCAACTGTCCAGTTTGGCCAGTTTTGTGCTGCAGTTGTATTACTTACTGATCTTCTTCTTGATCATGGCACCAGCCAGTCGTGCCTTGACCAGCTGCTTGGGTATAAGCTCCAGTTTGGCAATGATTCCGTTGCCTTCTATGGACCGTGGCGAGATGCGAAATGTTGCTCCATTGAATACGATCTCGGGCAGATCTAGCTCCACATCGTGTGTCATTGCGAACTTGATCGTTTTGCCATAGAGCGCATTGGACACTTCCTCGATGGGGGTTTCCGGACTGGCTGCAGGAAATCCACAATAATGTGATAAAGGAAAGTGTGTTGAGTGAAAATGGAAGCGGACAAAACTTAACTGACAGTTCTATGCTAATGAAAGTTGAAATGGAAAATGAACAGGTATACAAAATACCCGTGCTTGCATAATACACAGTTGTTGATATTGCATTAGCCAAAATCAGAAATCAGAAATCAGAAAACAGAAATCAGGCAACAACAAAATCAGCTGCTGCGAGCCGTGACTCACATTGAATGCGACTCGCATTTCTTGCCACTCAAAATACGTAAAATCAAATCAAAATGCGCCAAGTGAAAGTTGTGAGTGTGAACGTGCCAAGCAAAATGGTAAACAAAACTCAGCCAAAGAATCGAATGCCGAACAAGATGTGAAAACGTTTCACAAACAGCCAAAAAGCCAATAAAGAAAAGGCCTTAAACAACAAAAATATTTAACGCAATGAAAGCGAAATGAGCCAAGGGCTTCTTACATAAGATGCTCTAATGTTAGAGCTTTCAATTAATTAGGAATTGCGAGCACTGAACTAAGCATTCAATTGTAAGTATTACAAGAGCTATTGAATTAAGATTGAAAATGTTTGCACTGCAATATTTTTGAATGAGGTATCTATGGAAACCATATACTCGGCTGCTTGATTCCTATTATATTGAGTGATTGACAGACATGTAATAATTGGCACGTGTATTTCTTAGGAATATGCTCAGTATGTTAACAAATTTGAGAAAAGTATCGATATTTTTGAGTATGAGTACTTCCATGTTGTATTTAGAAACATTGGTATTTAGATATAGACCAAGTTTGTTTATAATTTAACAAATTTTTCTTAGTTCAATGCAAGCTTTTGAATTAGATTTACAGTGGACAATGATTAAAGCAACTGTAACTACGTCTGTAGTGGATCTTTGTGGATCTCTTTGCTAATTGAACTGAGCATATCAAAATGTTGTAGAACTTGTCATTAGCCTTCAACGTTATAGAGGCTAGACAGCTCCAGTTTCAATCAAGTTTCATGTCTTCAGCATTGCTCCATGGCAACTTAGTTGCAGTATTGCTTAAAATTAATAAACTTTCTTTGCAGTGCAAATATATATATTTTGTTTTTAGCATTTTCGCTTTGAGCAAAGCTAGCTAAAGTCTTACCGGAACGCGCATCGTTTGTTGTCTCCTCCTTCTCCTGCTCTGTCTCGTACTGCACCTGATTCCTGTAGAACTTCAGGCGCTGCGTTATATTTACATCCTGCGAGTCCAGGGCGCTATCTAAATAGCTGTAAACATTCTTTTGGAAGCAGGACATATCCGGCTTCAAGTAGCACTCGCGTATGAGTCCATCCCAGAGCTCATTTCCGCTGGAAAAACTTCGCGCAATGCGCAGCAGCAACGAATCGTTGCCATTTGGACGCTTCCTGGTTGGCGCTCCAGTGCCATTCACAATGGGACGCCAGTCCTCGGTGGTCTGTGCACTTGATGTTGTCGTTGTTGTTGCTGTTAGCGTTGCTGTCTCTGTGGTCGCAACAGGTGTTAAAGGTGTCGTGGACAGTCCACTTTCATTCGCATCTGCAATGCTGTGGCAGAGGAGCGCGGATAGAAGCAATAGCCAATGCAGCCAGTTGTTGCACTTATTGGCCATGTTTGAGTGATTTCTAATGCGATGCTCTGATGTTGATTTTGTTGTCGAGGATGTGCACGGGCTCTCACCCGTTGGCCAATTAAGGTGTCTGCTGCTCAGTGCAGACTTTTGCATTTTCAATTTCCTACAATTTACACCTGGAGCCACAGCAGTTGGCACTGTCTGAAACTATTTATCTGGGTTCGATTGAGCTGCGACACACTAACTGGGCCAAGGGGCAGCTCAGTTACAGCCAAACAATCGCCAATTGTTGTCGCTTTTGTTGGCTCGCACAAAAACCGATTAGCACGCAAACACAATTTCAGCAATTTAGTTTTATTTCTTTTCCTCGTATTGTAAAATATATTATTGATTTTCACAAATTCTTTAAGTGCTGCGTAGCGCGCGCAACTTGGCTTTCTTTTTTTTTTTTTTTTCCAATTTTACTCTTCGTTGTTATTTTGGACGCGTTGTTTGCAATTTCGCTGTAGCATTTAACACATTTTCTATTTGAATAAACAGAATGACAGAAACGGACAGCCAAACAATGTTGTAAACTTGTCGTCGACTGCAATTACTTCATCTACGCGCGAGACACGCCCACGAACTAACGGCAGACGTCTCACAAATATTTCCACTTAAAATTCTGCAATTTATTTCAACGGCGTGCGCATGCGTGCGCGTCTGACCGACAACTGACTCGATTGCTCGCAGTGTCAGTCAAGATCATGGCGAGGCCAAGCTGCCGGTAAGCTGTCGCTCTTTGCTTAACACACACTCTCTCTCTCTCTCTCTCTCTCTCTCAACTTTCGTTCAGTTTACGCGCTTCGTTCAGTTTGTGCATTGCACTGACTGCGTCTGCTGTTGCTGCTGCTGCTTCTGCTGCCGTAGCTGCTGTTGCTGCTGCTGCTGTTGCTGTTGCTGCTGCTTCTTTGGTCGCACGCGGAATTACTTAGTTGAAATTCTTCCGCAGCGCTAACTGTAGTCGCTGCTTTTCGTTGTTGTTGTTGTTATTGTTGTTGTTGCGGTTGGTGTAGTCTGAAAGTTGTTTGTGCTTTGTTTACGTTTTCCAGTTAGCTGCGATTGTTTTAAGAGCAGTTTGTCCGCTTATTAGATGCAGCGGGCTGCGCTTTTCACGGCTATTTCAGATTCGCCTGGAACGAGTTTTTTCCTGTAAAGATAAAACAATTTTGTAAGAGGTTTTTTTTTTTGGATATGCAGCGTTGTCTATTATAGGCCACTATGTCAGGGTTGTTTGATATGAATTTTCATAGCTAACGGGAGTTGTGATGGAATTGTGTGTGTTCTAATCAAATATGGAAAACAAAATGATAAAACGGAATTTTTATTTACTTTTTATTTATAAGCAGTTTATTTAAATATACTTCAAATAAATAAAATCTTCATTTTATTATTTTATTATTGCTTTTCTGGAATTAAATAACCGTTAATATTTAGAAGAAATCAGAAATCAAGTATTTTAAATTTTTCGCCAGGTATATACATACAATAACCATAATTAAACTTTATTTATTTCTCACGAGAACTTTACAAAGACTTTAAAAAGAATTCACTTAATTTATGTAAATACCGAAACAGTCAATAATAAGTAATTCCACTTGAAGAAGTGGCACGAGTAATTGAAGTTTTGCTGAGTGCACAGATGTCATGTCCTTTCTCATATATTATTGATGTAGCCAACGCCTAATGTTATACTGTAATCTACCGAATTTGGCCTAATTACGCTCCAGCTAATGTCCTCTGCATACACAATCGCAAACACAAGAGCACAGACAATCACAGATCTGTATATATAATGTAAGCTGATGTAACAGGCTGGGCCATTTATAGCGTCTAGTATAAGAAAATCAATTAGATTAAATTACGCACACAGCTGCAGCTGGAGCTTATTATGAGCAATGCGAATTATGAATGTATTTTTTAATGAGCTCGCTTGTTGTGCGGCTGCGGCTGCTACAGCGACTCCGACTGCGGCTATGGATGTGGCTGTGACTGTGGCTGCGGTTGTGGCAGCGGGTCGTATGAGCAATGCCACAGATTATCAGTGTCATATGCTTTAAGCGGCAGCTGTGATTGCGTTTATGTCTTTTCATATTAAACACACATATTCTTTATAAGCGACCGTGTCGCCTTATGCAATCAAATGCGAAATGGTCATAAAGCATTTCATTTCAACAATTTCATCAAAATAATGGCCGGCAAAACAGCTAAACAAGTTTTGGTAACGTACAGAACTCAAGTTAGGTGTTACGTATGATGGGGCCAGTTGCATGATTTGTAGTTTCCAGTTGGTTATTGTTGTTGGCATGGACTAGCGGCTAACGGTCGGCGGTCTTAGCCATGAGCGGTCACAGTTCAGAGTTCAAAAGATAACTAGAACATTGCGTGTGTTTTCGCTCTTAGCAATTAAAGCGAACACAAATTTCTGTGTTTGGTTATATAATAGCAGACATGTTAGTTCAGCCCGACTATTAATTGATGCAGTCTTTTATGCTTTCACTAGATAAAACTGATTACTCTGCATAATGATTTTATTAAATCTTTCATAATGTCACTTGGCTGCAAAAGTGGCCAAAATGCTGTGTGGCATATTTTTAATTCGGTAACAAGCTTTCGCTGCCACAGACAACATTTTCAGTGAGAGATTTTATTGCATTTTTATGTGACAATTTTGTGTTTTTTCTTTTTTTTTTTTTTTTGTCGAGCAGACGATACTATGAAAAAAATGAGGAGTAGATGCGGATATCAGACTGAGAGATACCTCGTTGCAGTAGGTGTTGTATCATTGTATAGTTTTTAAATTAATAATTAAAATTTTTGCGATAAAAAGATACACAAACAGTAATATATTAGAATAGGAAAGACAGGCAGAAAGTCAGGCGGTGAGAATGAGAAAGGTGAGAGAAAAGAGAGGGAGAAATAAAAAATAAAATAAATGACAAAAAAAAAGTAAAGAGATGGATAATGTAAAGACAGAAAAAGAGACAGAGAAAGAGAGAGATAGATAGAGCGAGAAAGAAAGAGAGATATAGATAGATAGAAGAGGGTTTGACAAAAATTAAAATATTGCTACTGGGAAGGATACCGTGAGGTGAGAGGGAAAGAATGAGAAGGAGAGAGAGCGAGAAAGAGTAAGAGTGAGAGATTTGTACAGAGAGAAAGAAAGATAGATAGAGGCAGAGAGAGAAAGAGAAAGAGAGAGAAGGAGAGTGAACTAAAGGTAAAGTGAGATAGAAAGAGAGGCAGTGATACAGATAACCAGAGAGTAAGGGAGATAGCAAGAAAGGTGCAAAGATGAGAAAGAGCAATTCATTTACATAGTGAAAGAGAAATGCAAATAGAGGCCGAGAGAGGAAGAAAGAAAAAGTTCGTAACGCTGACTAATTGATTAGTTGATTAACATAGGCAATGAGTAATTTTCTGACTGATTAATAAACTGACTTCAATGAGGGCCACACTAATTTAAGTATGCATTCGGGCTCTAAGAAACATTTGATGTATATTTACATCACACTTCACTAATATACCCCATCTGCAGCTGGCTTCTACGTCCACTTAGCTAGTTTAACTGCTGTATTATATAAATAATATTATAAATTGTAAAATTAATTTCATATTATATCTCGCATAATCTTGTAATCGCGTTGTATCAAAGCTATGCATTAAGTATTGGCTTAAACACTTGCCAACTTTCAGTTTTAGCGCTTGCATCTAATAGATACTTAATTTCACTTTGTGCGTGTATCTTTCAGTCTGCTTTCAGTCTGTATCTCTGCTTGACTGTCTGTCTGTCTTTCTATTTGTTTAATTTTTTTGTTTTTGTGCCTGTGGCAATTTGTAAGCCGATCGCGTCTAGCGTGCAAATATTTTTATAAACTGTAACTTAGGCATTTTTTTTTTTTTGCTTAGTTAAGAGAAATCTAGCTGGGCCAAAGCAAATTCACTTTCGTTGCGGTTAACCAACTCGACTTACTAATGGCTTATTAAGCCACAAATAGATTGGCTTAATTTTTATGAGCGCGTTTTTATGTGCAGGCGAGTGCAACGCATTTAATGCCATTCCCCGACTTAATTTGAGTGTGCTTTATTCTGTTTTTTCGATAAGTGAAGCCAAACGGCAAAAACGTGTTGATAAACCGACCATAAAAACCATCAGGCGACACAATTCGCACATTCCCAATGTGAATCGATTATGGTAAATCGTTTCTTGGCAGCGGGGACTATAGTGAGAATGAGAGAAAGAGAGGGAGTGTAAGAGATAGCAGTAGTCTATTAGCTATATACGCACAAATGCTTATACACATATATACTTTTTTAATATAGTCTGTCTGGGAATTGATTTGTTATGAAATATTTGCAATATCAGTTTCTCTTTATTAGGATTACGTGCAAAAAAAAAAAAAAAAAAAAGAAAAAGGAAAAAATACAGTAAATAATTGCATTGTTATTATTGGCATCTATAACACTTTCAATTTCTGTCAAGCCACTCATTTAAGATCAAACTGAACCGATAAAAAAAGAAAAAGAAATTATCTTGAATATTCAAATATTTTATTCTTAAATATTATAAACACAAAATAGGAAGACTGAAATATTTTCATATATTTACATTACAATTGTCATCAAAGAAAGCTCTGTTCATCTGCCGAGATATTACTGTAAATGCGTTAACCTACAAATAATCTGCTGCTTTTTAATGATTCTTTCCGTTTGTCTCAAACAAAATTAGCTTTATTTTATTGGCTCGACAGCCTGCATATATTATGCAAATACATTTTACGTTAATTTGCAGTCGGCAAGGGAAGATAGACATCTCCAGATTGGCGAATATGAAATATGCTTGAATTTATAGAGCTGCTGCATAATTTTTTTGATATATTTTCATATAAAAACATTATTCCCAAGCGAAATTATGTCGAATCAGAGAGTAATGGAAATTGTCTGGCGCATAGAGGTATAATGTGATGAGAAAAGGAAGTTTATGTAGCTGGGTGGAGTTTATATATTTCCTCTCCATTAGACAGTTCATTCATTTTTTATTACTATTTTATTTAGATAGGTTGTTAGTTCTTTGAGTAAATATTAACAACTTGTATGAATGCTAAATGTTATAAACAGATTCTCTAAAAATAACCTGATGACGAATGCTTAATTTTTGTTTAATGCTTGAAGGCAGAGTACTTTCCAGAAGAGTTGTGTTTGCCTTGAATGCAGCCCAAATATTACGCACTATATATACTATACTTTATATATACATTCGAGTTATATACAGACTACACATACCATTTGCATATATACATACATAACTGGCACTAAAAAAAAAACTGTTATTCGTAACTAACATTTGGCATGACAAGTGAAATGTTTCCTTTTGACATTTGTCGCCATTGCGTTGAACATGACATTTAATAGCGAGATCTATGTAAATAGTTAATAGTGTTTAACGACAAAATACTGAATGGCACGCCAGCTGTTTATAGCCGGGCTAATTGCTAGAATAATGCGCACGCTTGGGCATAATGTTATTGCTTTCATTGTTGTTGTTGTTGTTGGGTATTAGAGCATTGCGGCGATGCTCATCTAGCATGCGCTAATAACTCAAGCGAGCGTAGACGTAGAAAACCAACAACAAATGTTCTAGCTGCCAGAACTTTGATTAAGTCTCTATGTGTAGTCACACATGCGGCATGTTGCATGCCACATGCCACATGCTCTTCTGCTGGCAATACACAAAAATTTCACTTTTACATGCGCAACGCTCGTAATTTGCGCAGGAGAAATGCAGCGACAAAACAAACAAAAAACATAAAGCCGGAGAACAGGTTTTATGGCTGCTGATGCTGAGGCTGTGGCTGTGGCTGAGGCTGGTGTTGGTGGTGCTGATTGCCAGGCGGAAAAGGCCACGTTTTATGGAAGGCTGCCGGACATCAGCCTTGGCCCCTGGAGGCAGCTGTGTAGCTTGCAATTTTTTTTGTTTTGGCCAGTCATGCAACTAGCTGCAACTCGAAACTGGGTCAAATATTTGCATATACGGCCAATAACTGGCAACGCTGTGTGCATGGCTTTTACTTACGGCTAGCGGCAGCGATTGCATTCATTTATTTTGATTAAGCTCACACACACACACATGTACACCTGTATACACACGCACTTTGATCAATTAACGCATATTCGGCTCTTGCGTGACGTCTAATTAGCAGCGACTGTGGTTTGGTACTGTTGTTGTCGTTACTTTCGCTTGTTTGTACAGCAAATAGAAACAAATTTCACGAATTTCATATTAAGAATTAATCTTGTCAAATTACTCGCGCCGACGTCTTTCACTTTTACAGTTGTTGTCGGGCTTTTGGGTTTGGACTTTTTGTTTTATCTCGTGTTTGCTGCTATTGTTTCACTTGCACCACGCGTCGAGGCGTTGTTTGTCGACAAACTGTTGAGCACCAACTGAAGTGAGAAGCCAGTCGCATCGAACCGGGTTCCAACTGCAGAGATGTGGCCAACATTGGGTGCTAGTGAAATGGGCTTTAAGACATCAGCCATAAAGAGAGAGAGAGAGAGAAAGAGAGAGCATTTCAGAACAGCCTAAAAGTATGCTGTATTTGTTGCGCGTTGATGTGCTAATAGATCACTCACATTGGCAAATAATGAGTGAACAGATATACGAGATTAATAAAATTGAAAATCTGTATTTACTATATGCGAAACAATTTTGGTGTCTTTTTTTTATTATTTTTCATACGGTACTCCAATAACCCTTTTGTAAATTGTAAATTGATTATGTAAAATGATTTTTTGTTATATTCCTTAATTTGTAGCATCAAATAAATAAGTAGAAAACTGTAATAGGTTAATTACTTGGAGCAGTGGTTGTAAATTTGTTCTTCTTGTTTGTAATCCAGTTCCTGATGGATAAACGTTTTCTGTCCTTTGTGGTTGCAGTTTTGTTGAGTGCCGTCTTTTCATTCTGTTTATTCCAGAAGTTCGCAATCTTCAGTAGCTCTTCGATGTTGACTACTTCCGTGGTGTCCTTGGAGTCTATGGCGGCCTTTACGATTTTGTGCGAGCTCTGCTGATCGGCAAATGGAATAGGACTGTAGGGTGGATATGGATAAGGGGGATACATGGGCTGGGGATAGTACAAGGGCTGGCTGTAGGGGCACTGCGAATATGGCATGGCATATGGCATGGGTGCGGCTGCTGGATAATATGGTATAGGATCAGCCGTTCGATGGTGATGATGAGAATAAGTGTCAGAATTTCTAATGTTTGCATGCTGACGTTTCTTGGTGGGACGAGTCTCTGCCTCAATCTCATTGACTTTTTCAAGTTGCCTTGCCAGTTCTTCCTTCAAATCCTCGATTGTAAAAGGTGATTCATCAGATTCCTCATCGTCATCTTCTTCCGACCCCAAATTTATTTCCCAGTCATCGGCTTCTTCTGTGCCGTTCACATTTACTTCACTGGCTATTGGCGGAGCTCCCTGAATTGCTGAGCACATCCATGCTGTGTAAAGCACCAGGAATATAGCTGCGAGAAAACATTAGTTATTTGTATATATGAAAAAGTCAAGGACTGACTAATATGTTCCTTACCACTAAAAGGTATCTTCATTGCGCTTGACTGTGAAAGAACTGATTCGCAGATTCAGATGTTCGGCCCTTTTATGACAAAAATTAATCATACTTTAAATTGGGTTAGAAGTGAAACTATTGACCGCTTTAAATTTGCTAATAAGTATCTTAAAATTTACTTAATTGATATGTCACAATATGTCTAGAATTAAATTATATTAACACTTAAAAAATAATAATAATATTATTATTAATAATACAATTTGATTTTTGTGTATTTTTTTTTTTTAAATTAATTTTTAAAACTTGCGCAGTAAACCAGTTTTATGATGGTAGCATAGAAAGCAATAAAATTTCAATTATTTTTTTTTTTTTTTTTTAAATTGATTAAGGGCTCAGGTAAGCGGGATTGGTGCATCTTGTCTCTTTCGTCAGCTTATTTTGTGACGTTGTGATTAAGTTGGCTTAATTTATAGTTCTGACCAAGGTTGGCTTGAAATAAATATATCTTACAATTGAATATGAAAAAAATGCAGACAGATTTATGGCCTCTAGATGAGTCGATTCTGTTCATTATTTTTATAAAAATATATTTTAAATATTTATATATACATATATAGGAGGTCTACATTCTTTTGACTATTTAATTATTTTTAATGAATTCTGGGTGCAGGAAATGTATATAATATAAATATATATGTATGTAATATGGAATGCATTGTTTGAAAATAATTAATATTTTAGATATAGGCATTTATTAATTTCTGTAGTTTTTTTACATTTGTTATTTTATTTTCTTTATTTTTGACATAATGAAGAGTTAAATAAATAATTGATAAGTCAGTAGGAAACTTAATATATATCAATACATAATCATGTTATGGGCATTTCCAGCTCAGCTGATCATTAGCTTCTTCTGTGCTATTCAAATTCATATCTCTGGCTGCCGATGGAGCACCCAGGATTGCTGTAAGTATTTATTATATTCTTTTTTTTTTTTTTATCGCGAGGTGCCATTATTGTGCTTGACTGTGAAGGAACTGAATCGCAAAATTAAGCTTTATTTTTTTTTTCCATTATTATTTATTAATTTTTTTTTTTATTACAAATAAATATATAAGTGGAAAGCTGAAAAATAGCGACACGATAATCAACCTGAAGGAGGAATCGCTGGTGGAGGAGCAGCGGTTGTAAATTTGTTCTTCTTGTTTCGTAATCCAGTTCCTGATGGATAAACGTTTTCTGTCCTTTGTGGTTGCAGTTTTGTTGAGTGCCGTCTTTTCATTCTGTTTATTCCAGAAGTTCGCAATCTTCAGTAGCTCTTCGATGTTGACTACTTCCGTGGTGTCCTTGGAGTCTATGGCGGCCTTTACGATTTTGTGCGAGCTCTGCTGATCGGCAAACGGAATGGGACTGTAGGGTGGATATGGATAAGGGGGATACATGGGCTGGGGATAGTACAAAGGCTGGCTATTGAGGCACTGCGAATATGGCATGGCATATGGCATGGGTGCGGCTGCTGGATAATATGGTATAGGATCAGTCGTTCGATGGTAATGATGAGGATAAGGGTCAGAATTTCTAATGTTTGCATGCTGACGTTTCTTGGTGGGACTAGTCTCTGCCTCAATCTCATTGACTTTTTCAAGTTGCCTTGCCAGTTCTTCCTTCAAATCCTCGACTGTGAAAGGCGATTCATCAGATTCCTCATCGTCATCTTCCAACACCATATCTAATGCCAAGTCATCGGCTTCTTCTGTGCCGTTCACATTTATTTCACTGGCTGTTGGCGGAGCTCCCTGAATTGCTGAGCACATCCATGCTGTGTAAAGCGCCAGGAATATCACTGAGAAACAACATGAGATGTTTATATAGAAGTGAAGGAGCTATTGTGTTCTTTTTGCTTTACCAGTACAAGGTGTCTTCATTATGCTGGACTGTGAAGAAACTGATACATAAGTGCAGCTGCTTTACCCTTTTATGATGATACCTCGACGTCCAATTGGGTTAGAAGTGAAACGAAATAACTTTCAAATTTGCTAATTTGCAGATCACACGTGCGCAAAAGTATATTCTTTGGTCTTTTGGCCGAACATGTTAATAAATAACTAAAAATTGACTTAATGAAGTGTTCGTGATGTTCACAATTCAATAAGGTATTAAAATAAAACTAATATTATTTATTATATTAATATTAATAATAGTAATACAAAAATTCGTACTTCAATAGTGATGCAAACAATTTAATATATAATTAATAATATAAATACTGACAGATCGAATAGCAAGTGAAAGTCATAAAATGATTTAATTTTGATTTGAATTGGATGATTGCACATTCTCAGCCAGTTTGTTGTTAAGGTGTGAGGTAAAATAAGGCCATAGAATGAGGTGGAATATATATATATATATAGTATTAATTAGAACTAGTCTTACTTAGGTTATTTCCATTTGATTTTCGGCAAGAGCTTTAGTAAGCTGTCAAATATTATAATTGAAGTTCATGCCAGGATGTTGGAGGTGTGAAAAAAGCATTATATAGTTGGAAAGTTAAGCCATTATACATTATAATATGTTTAAGCTGGTGTAATTTAAAACTTATAATAAACTATTGAAACTTGTGTTACTTACTGAAAATTGTAAAGACTTGCACTTTATCTTTAATGATCTTTACCATTAATAATAATGAAACTCTTTCAATAGAAAATATGATTTTGTATTTTAAATATATGTAGGTACTTATATAAAGTCGACACTTTGCAAAGTTCGTACTCCATTTCATTTAACTTAAACCAATTTTGCTGCAACTCAGATTTTCATATATTGTCATATTTTTATGACTCTGCTCACTGACCAAGGACACACAGCAATTGTGCTTAAAGTACATTTATGTTCATTGTTTGCTATTGAGGCCAGAAATAAATTTCACAAATTGTATTCGTGTTTGAGGGTAGCTCATAGTGTTCATGTTGCTCATTCGATATTTGCTTATGATGCTATTCAAATTGATGTGTAATAAATAATTAAATAAATACAATAAATAATTTATATACTATATATATGCTGCGTGCATTATAACATTTGCAGCTGGCTGGGCTGCTGCAGGTGCAGAGCGCGCGCATATCCCCCGTAGCCATAGCCGCTGCCACTGCCGCCGCCAGCTCCGATGCCGGCAAAGTGGGCGCTGTGCCCGTGGCCGTCCTCGTGGCTAACCGAATGCGAGTGGCTGGACGTGTACACGGGCTTCGCCACGATCTCGTATGTTGTAGATTTGCCACCGCCGCCGGCCAAGCTCTTCAGACCTAGCACGCCGCTGAGCGTGAGCGCCATGAGAGCAGTCATCAGCGCCTTGCCGGCCATCATGGCAATGGCTCCGAGACCCAGGGCCATCAACATGCCCTTCATCATGACGCCAGCTGCGACAAGAGCCTCCATGCCGCCCTTCTTGCCAAACTTGTGCTTGCGTCCCTCCTCCAAGCTAGTGTCATCGAGCAGGCGAAAGCGCAGGAAGCGCGTCTTCAAGATATTCTCAAACTTGGCTAGAATATAACCGTTGAGACGCGTATTCGGATCACTGGGATAGCTGCGTGCGACCTCTGGAAGAGTGTGGACAATTGTGAATATATTTTTAATAAATTAGCTAAATGAGCTGAGCCCACCTGCCATCAGCTCGGAAGTTTTCAGTTCAGTGGCATTCTCATCCTTGACCACAGTCACGCCCGGCAGCACTTTGAGCTCTGGCTGCTCAGCTAGACGCTCCATAATTTTCACAAATTCAATTTTCAGGCACATCCAGCTGAAGGTGGCTGCCTCACACTCGTTTAGGCCCACAGCGGGATTCCTTTGGGTTGGCTGCAATGGCTCCGTGTATTTTTGGCTCGGTTCCGTGGGCTGCACACTTGCCGCCTCTGCATATTTGCAGAGCAAACAGAACCAGGCCAAGTAAAACAGATACTCCAAGGTCTTAAGCAAGAGCATAATGTTTCTTTCTTTTTTCGGCTAATATGAGTGTGTATGAAAGTAAGTCTTGTGATTTGTGAAGCTCTTGAGTGACTGCAGCAGCTCATTTTTATGGCTTTGGTTTTTATACCCATTTCCCTTTCACTACGCACAGAGCGCCAAGAAAAGTCATTGCCGCGTTTAGGTTTAGGTTGGCCGCCGTCTTTGGACCTTTTCTAATTACCCCACGATTTGTGGTCGAAATTCTTCCCAGAGCCGTTCAACTGCGTCTGACCAACCAAGCAGCGAACCAACTTTGCGACTGGGCGGCACTTTCGCTTTCCTCCTCTCTGTGGCACGGCGCTCAGTGTAGCGCAACGTGCGGCTAATATTTGTCACCAACTGCTCTACAGGGTACCATCCTAATGAATTTGCTGAGCCAAAAAGAAAATTCACAAATACCTGCATAATTATGGGACAGATAAAAGTCGCGTGCCTCGCCCCAAGTACATTAATTAATTACTAGCTGGCAACAGACAACTAAACTTACTAGCTAATTGCCCCCACATTGTTGCTAATAATATTTTAATACGGCCAACTTGGAAGCTGTGCTGGCCAAGTTGTTGAGTCATCGAAGCAGAGAAGCAGAAAAACATTGAGTCATTAAGAAGAGCATGGATTTTCGTCTGCTTATGTTAAGTACCCTTATAATAACAACTTTGAGCATAATAATAAAAATAAAGTCAACAAGTAGATCAATAATAATGATAAATCGAATACAAAGAAAAAAAAAGAATAAATAAATAATATATAATAATAAAAAATAAATAAATAACAATAAATTAATAATTATAAAAATAAATAAAATGACAATCTAATTCAAAATGATAAAAATGAAAAGTTAATAATAATTAAATGGATTTTCGCCCTGCTTATGCATATTGCCCTGATAATAATAACTTTGATCATAATAATTATAATAAAGGTATTGAAGGACAATCAATAATAATAATAAAGCGAATACAAAAAAAAAAAAAATAAATAAATAAATAAATAAATACATAAATAAATAAATAAATAATAATAAATAAAACAAAAATTAAAATAAAAATTAAATAGTAATTATAAAAATAAAAAAAAAATTACTATCTAATTCAAAATGATAAAAATGAAAAATTAATAATAATATAAAATATAATAATAATAAAAAAAATAATAATAATAACAATACTAAACAACAAAAACAAAAGTAAGCAAATTCATATAATATTATTCCCATTATGCGCCAGACAAAATAACACACTCTAAAATCTTGCTTCATACATACATTAATTTGTCTGCCGACTTTCATTTTTAGTCTAATAATAAATAAAATTTCTTTAACTTGGCTTGCATGAAGCTTACGAACCCCTTTTATGACCCGGCCCTGATCAAAGCACAATAAATTTGCATTTCATGAATCATTTTTATTCAATTGCTATAAATTATTAAAATAAATACTTAGTAAGTAAGCTCTTTAGCAGACATTTAAGTATTTCTTGCTTACATTTCGTTTTCTTTTCATTATTTGTTTTGTATTTTCTTTGTTTTTTTTTTTTTTTTTTTTCTTTGTTTTGCTTTGTGAACCTGAGCTGCATGTCTGCTTGAAGAGCATGTTTGATTGTGCAATAAATATGGCGCAAGCATTTAGTATATGTAGTCCGTGTGCGTTATCCTGAGCTAGCGAAGTCGTATTTGATATTCGGTTGTCATCGTTGATTTATCTCGTCTCTGGAAGTTTTCTCTTCGTTTCTTTTCTACATTTTTCATTTGTTTCCTTTTTTTTTGTTTTTTTTTTGTTTTTGGTATGTCGCAGCTAACTAACTAAGTTAAACTAAATAATTATTGACTACAACACTACAACAAGTTTAGCCATGTGGGAGGTTTAAGTCTTTAGAGGGGAAAATAGGGAAAGGGACAGCGGGGAGGGAAAGATAGCGGATAGAGTGGGAACTTAGAATGGAAAGTTCTTGGATGATTTGGTTAAGTGGAAAGTGATGAAATGCTTAGAAGGGCTGAGCCAGACCATAATGGTTGTAGGCCAAATCGGCAGCGCTGGCCTGACCGTTGCGGTTCCAGTCGGAGTGCACGATCTCGGCGTTCAATGGGCTGCCGGTGATGTAGGCAGTGGTGATGTGGTCCTTCTTCTTGGCCAACAGATCCTTGAAGAAGGTGGCACCTGCACACAACCATTTGTCAGTCAAATAGCTCACATTTGATTTTACTGTCTATTGGACACTTACCAGCCAGGATGAGGGCAAGGAAAGAGATGGCCAGAGCCTTCAGAGAGATGAACTTGATGATGGTGAACAGGACCTTGACGACGACCGCCTTCTTCAGCTTCAAGATCAACAGCAGGGGCAGCAGCATCTTCTTCATGCGCTTGCTGCGCGACTCTGTGAAAGTGAAGAGAAATCGAAAGTCATTTCTTGTTCAGCACAAAAGTATGCAAAATTGAGCGAGTAAATTGGCCGCTTTCGTCGTTGCCGCAAAGCATGCAACACGAGTCGAACAATAAATCAGCAAATACTTGGGTGCACACGGCGTATGTGCAATTTATGACCAGGCAGGCACCCACTCAGGCAGCCAAGCTAAGGGCCGAAGGCTCGATACTGTTGCTACAAGTGCTTGCAACAAATTGCCTGTCAATTGCACCGGCAACAGAGTTGCAAACTGTTGCAAACTACAGTGAAAGTTGACTACCAATTTTACGTGCGAGTCGTGCAACGGCTTCAGGCAACTCACCCTCCATGGCACGTCCACTGTATGCATTCTCGGCATTCTCATCCTGCTCATCGCCGGAGAATGATAGATTCAGCTCATGCGTTTCCAGATAGCGTTCGGCACGATCCTCGAACGATTCGAGACCCTTGGCGGAGCCGAAGCTGCGACCCGTTTCGGTGCGATCGATGCGCAGACCGCCAAACAATGGAATCGAATCCTCAGTATCCAGTTTATTGAGCATATTCACTAAGTCCTTTTCGCTGCTGTCCTGCGAGGGCAGGGCCAGAGCGCCGCACACAAAGCTGGCCACGAGCACAACACAAACGAATTTCGCGCACATTTTCGGATTGGTTTAGTTGAGTTCTTGGGACGGGGAGAGGAGCCGTTTATTGATTTTATATATTTTTGAATAATCCTTGGCTTTAGCAATGCGTTCAGAGCACACACTGCTGTTGGCTTTGTGATTGGGAGTTGCTTTGTGATTAATTGAATGCAATGGGCCGCAGTTTTATACCTTTTCGATGCGAACGTGTGCCTTCGAAGCTTGCCGGGCACAGCGCAGCGCACTTTGTCCAATTTGGTGGCTAGAAATCGACGGGCCAAAACAGAAAAAAAAAAAATAAAATAAACAACAACAGCAATATCAACAATTTATGCAAATTTTATGCGTATGCTAGTGCGATGCGGCTGAGTCGAAGCCGATGGCCAATTGGGCAGCCACCTAAAATTTCTTGACCATATTTTCACGCACGTCCCACGACCAAACGAAAGGGAAGTCGTCGAGCGGCTTGAATATTATTATTTTATATAAGCAAATGCCCCGATTTCCTTTTGACTTGTCATGTGTGTGATGAGGCAGGTGGCGTGGTGGAGAGGCGGCAATGGGGCGTCGTCTCACCGTTAGCCGATCGTAATTGGCATGCAACAGCCACGCCCCGGACCGGCAAGGAACGTGACTCCATTTGCTTATGTGCCAGATTCTTTGGAGCTCTCATTAGCCTCGCGGCAGCCCATCGAATGGCATTAAAAGCGATTATTATTAGTGGCCAACGTACTTGGCCATATTTGGTATGCACCAGCCAGCTGCTTAATGCGCGCTTTGGCCCAGTTAGAGACGACGCTTTCAACGCTTTCGATTTCATTCTCTGCGAGTCAAGTCTCGTTTTCTATTTCAATTGCTTCTAAATCTTTGACAAATCTGCGCAAAAGAAAGCTAAATTGTCGCACATGCTCGCATTTGCTCGCACACAACCGATCGCATCAGCCATGTAGAAAGTTGACGGCAATTAATGTGCCCAGGCCAACATGGAAATATTTCAATTATGAGGCGTGGCAAATGCCGAAAATAACCAAACTATACTATACCCACGCACACACACATACACACATATATAAATATATATATATATGTATATATTTTGGGCATGTGGACAGCTCTGTGTCGGCGCTCAAGAACTGGCCAAAAACTTTTGTTTTAATAGCCACAAAACAAGTTGCCTAAATGTCGAGCGCTCATATAAAATATATATATGTGTATATAAATAGTTAGGAACCAGTTGAGAGTGCCTTGGGAAAGTGTTGCCACAGTTTTAGTTTTGGCCACCGTTAAAAGGGTCAGCTGCTCTCAAAGTTAAGGCCAAGTTTAAGGTATTTATCGATTTTATTAACATGACTCTTTAACTGATGTCTTGTACAATGGTAAAGTGCTTGTTTTTTTTTTTTTTTTGCAATGCGTTATACAATAATAAATTAGGCAATTAAATACGCGTCAGCTTCACGTCTCAAATAAATTACTACAAGCTAGATTTTCAATTAAAAGAAAAGGCACATTTCTGGCTATTGGCCAAGTGAAACGAGGTCCGCTTATTGCTGCTGCTGCTGCTCGGGCTGCTGGCCAGCGTAGGCCAAGTCTTGGGCATTGTCGACTGTGATGCTGCGGGCATAGGGATAGGCGGAGGAGGCGCCGGAGCTCCAGCCAGCGCTGGCAGGTGCGGACCAGGCGTTCGAGCTGTAACCGCCAAGGGCGCTGCCGCCGAACTTGTTGCCAAAGCCGCCCAGCAGACGGGAGCCGCCGACCAGAATGGCCAAGAAGAAAGCAATCTTGGCCACGATGACGGCCTTGAAGGTCAACAGAGCGAGGAAGCCGAGCACCAAGGGAATGACAGCGAACAGCTTAGCACCAATGGCCAGAGCAATGGGGCCAATCATCTTCTTGATCTTGCCGCGACCTATAAATGGAGCGGAGAGCAGAGACAGAGACAGAGAAAGAGAGAGACGATGTTAGTCTAAAGCTGATCTGAGTATATTAAATTGAATATTTATGTACCTTCATCCAGAGCGCGTGCCACCTGCTGTGTGGTCTCTGCGGGCAGCTTGAATTCCAAGTTGTGGGTGCTCAGGAAGTCTGTGGCACTGGATATGGCCAGATCAACCAGACGGCCATTGCGCTCATCGCCATTCTGTGGCAGCTCAGCGTAGATGTCCTGCTCGCTGATTGACTTGCCGCTGCGCTGCACGGGGCTGGCGGGATCTCTGCAAGGGGCATGAAGAAAACACAACTTAGAACACAGACTCAGAGGCAACAAGACTCAATTCGATTTCACTCAATGTGATTTGCCACATTTCGAACTATTCACTTTCACACACACCTCTGGAAGGTGACGCCATTGACTAGCTCAATGTTGTTGCTCCTGGCGGCGCGATTCAATGCGGTAATGCCCTTGACGGCCAGACAGGTGGTCAAGTCATCGCTCTCGAGGCAGGCGCCCAAATAGCGGGCGGCACGTCCGAGCGTATTATCACTATCGACACGATTATCTTGCACACTTGGTGCGGCCCAGGCGCAGCTGGCCGCCATGACGAGGCACACAGAGGCAATGGAAAACACTTTCATTTTCGTTTAGTTTTTGTTCGAGAACTTTTGCTGACACGCGACGCGATTTAATCCTTAGCTGTTGACTGGAAGCTGCTGCTGTTGCTGCTGTAGCTACTGAGGTCGAGATGAATTTGATGAAGTCTGAAGACGTCTAGCCTTATATATTCCAGCAACTTTTGTGACAGCTGCGCAGCCGGCGTCGAAGTTGACGTTACAAAACAATTTTGAAGTAAATTAAGTAAAAGACGCAGCTGCGACGCAGTCGCAGCAGCAGCGACTGCGGAAGCAACCGAAAATTGTGAAAAAAATGACGCGAAAATAAAGGCACTGAGCACATGCATAAATCTAGGCAACAACAATAACAATAGCAAAGGCAACGGCAGCGGGCCCAAACGGGCTAAGCAACAACATCAAAAGTAAAAAAAAAAAGAGAAAAAAAAGAAGACAACGGAAAAATAAAGTCAACTTGTTTGTTAAGTGATATGTTCATTTCTTCTTCTTCTGCTGCTCGCGCGCTGACTGACTTTTTTTTCGGCAGCGTCAACGTCGACGTCGACGTCGTCATCCGTCAAACTCAAAGTTGACGTCGAACGACGCGTCGCGACGCTGCAGCGCTGCGCGAGAGAAACCTGAGCTTGGCTAGGGCCAGCGACAGACAGGGAGAGTGAGAGAGGGCGAGTGAGCAGGCAGAGTGAAGAGTGAGCAGAGATCGAATAAGAGCGGCCGGCAGAGTGCAAACAATTGGCATCATTGGCTGAGCCCATGGGCAGCGGTAATTATGGCATTGCGCGCATCGATACACGCCCTCCCAGGCAGCGTCCGCTTTCATTCGGCTCGCCACACACACACACACACACACACGCACGCACACACAGTCACACACGTGTGTGTGCTAATTTATTGATCCGGTTGCGGCATATTTTGAGCCTGGCATTTAGCCGTCTGCTTAAATGGGTCAACTCTTGTTTGCCCTTTGAGCCACAGCGAAATATTGTTTAGCACCTCTGCTGATCAAACATAATCATCAAATTGATTAAAAAATTGAAGGCTTTGAGTGACGTGTGCAGCAGCTAAATATTTGCAATCTCTATTGTGCAATAACTGATTAAGATAATTATGAGATTATTATGGGATATTATTGGTAGTAGTTGGAAATGAGCGATCGTTAATCTGTTTATATGTAATACGTTCATTATATTTATATATATCCATCTCCTTCCCTGGTCTAACTCTCCCTTTCTCCTTTCATTTCTATATAACGTTATGTCTACGAGAAGTTAAAATCAAAGGTAAGTTAAGATTGTTATCTAAATTAGTAAAGTTTTAAGAGTTATTTTTTGTGAATTTTTATTTTTGTTTTGTTTTAATTTTAAGTAAACTATTAAATACTTTATTTAAAGATCTATTTCTTGCTTCTATTTTACATTGATTTTATTTAATTTAATCTTCTAGCATCGATTTAAATCGGCTTCAATTCAAAGTGACTTTTAACGTGTTCTATCAAAGCTTTGCCAATACATTCTCAACAATTCATTCACACTTGGCAACACCGTTAATAAGCTTATTACCAAAAGCCTCAACAGTCAAAGGTACTTATCGCCACTTATCTGTCTATCGTGCTACTTATTAGCGCTTATCAATACTCCTCATAGATTTGAGAGCTTTTGAAGTTCGAGTTAATCTTAATGAAATTTCCATTTATGAGTGATGATAGGAAACTTTGTTGATCCACATGCTTAATGAGCTTAAATCATATTAAACAAATAATTAGCATATGTTCAAATCGAAAATAGCATTTCTTAAACTTTTCGCATATTTAATTGATATGTGCTCAAACACGTTTTTAACTGATTCATCGTCCGTTATGTTTGTCTGTCTGTCCCAGTCACGTTTTTTGAGCTCTCACGCATTCCGACATTTCTCCGGCGTAGAGCTACATAAGATCTCATACAAAAAATGCCGCCAATAAAAAATCGAAATAACACATTTCGTATTTTACTTTTTAATTTTATTAAAGCAGCAGCTTATTAAAGCCAAACTATTCACCAGGCAAAATCCACAAAATAATAATAAAAACGAGAAAGAAAAAAAAAAAAAAAATCAAACTGGAGAAAAACAAAAGTCTCAATTTACTCACTTTCATTTATATTACAGCGATATGCGACACTAAATGCTGTGTAAGTATATTGGCATTGTTGTATTGTTGTTGTATTCAGTTGTAGTTGTTATTATTGTTGTTGTTGTTTTCGTTTCTGCTCTGTGGATTTAGCTGACGCCTACGGGCGTCGGCCTGTCACACGCTGCGTATGAGTGACGCGCCTTTATTTTCGGTTATTGTTTTAGCTGCCTAAAATCGAACAGCAACCGCAGCAGCAACAATAACAAACGGCAAAAAAAAAAAAAAAAAGAAAGTGCGTTAGGCATACCTCGCACATATACCCTATATACGCGCTCAGCCCATGGCTTGGCCATGATTCACCTGCTGCGCTCATTTGCATAGAGCTGTTCGCTTGCAGCTTGCGGCATGTCAAATATTTCTCAGTAGTTGCCACACACCTCGCACTCGCACTCACCTGGTTCGCAACACGCATTCATTGATGATAACTCACCTTGCCCATGTTCGAGCCTCAGTTGCTGCCGCTGTCACGCCAACCTTTTTCCAGCGATCATCTTGCGGTCCAGTTTCGCATTCATTCATTGACGTCGTTTAGCGTGAGTGAAAGTTATGTAATTTTCGATGAATTTTGCAATTTGCAGCGAACATCAGAAAAACCTGATTTCGCCGGCTCCTGCACTAACCACAACAACAACAGCAGCAAAAGCAATAACATTTGCAACAACAATTAAATTTGTGCTCTGTATCAATTGTGTGGCTAAATGTCAAATCAAAATGAAATTTCTAAATGCCAATCATATAGTATGTAGAAATTTCTCTTTTTTACCAAGCACAGTTGTCAGCCAACCCCTTTGCACTCGCTGCTGCCGTCTCGCTCTTGCGAATAATGCGTTTTTGACAGCTTTACACAAAGGCCTTTAACGCGCCAAATCAGTCCCAGATATAACTATCTTATATATGTATAAAAATATATATATAAGAAATTCAAAAGCTTCAATTTGTTGACTCGCATCGCCCAATTAGCCGCAACAAGTGACCAAAAAAAAAAAAAAAAAACAAATTGGCCGCATACTTACGTTGTGGGTGTGGCCAGCTATGCGTATGAGTCGTACGCTGTATACCCTGTAATATATATTCTTTTAAATTAATATGGGCATTCCATTAATCGTATGCGAGGGCGACTTTATCCATTTGTATTTTTCGAGGAATGATCAAAATGTTAGCAAAAGACTAATTTTGATGACGAATATGAATTTATTTATGATAGTTAATATTGAATTGGGCTAAAGTACTCTCAGTATATGAAGATCAATACCGAAGACATTTTGAAGAGAATCTGATTTTGTTATTTATATATCACATAAATATATAAAAGAAATAAATTGTATAGTTCCAGGCTGAAAGCTAATATTCAAACAAAGCTTAATAAATATATTTGTAGATTTTTAATTTTATTTATTAATTTTTTATTTTATTATAAAATAAATGCTGAAGCATCTAGTATATGCATATTGTTTTCTCTAAAATGAAAATCGAAATATATATAAATAAATATGCTGAGCTGATAAACAGAAAGTGTTTATTTAATATTACCAGTTTATGAGTCACCATTACAGGGTAGCTTCACAGCCATGCGCGGCTTTCGCATCACAATCATCTTTTTGTTGCTGCCAAGTTGACTTTTGAAATTAGCCAGACATATTTCGCAGCTCAAGTTGGCAATGCCAATCGCTGAGTGCGAGGCATTCAGCGTGCGTTCTATTGACCCGATTGCGTGTTTGCATGCATATATAATAAATACATATCGATTTGGCAGACCATCAAATATAGTACGTAGGAACAGTTATGTAAATGCAGGTGTTCCTTGAGAACATATTGGACACCATTGTCAGCAGACATATGAAAACATATAAGATACATTTTAGAGCATGAATACAAGAAGAGAAAAGTAAATAAAATATGATTATTTTTCACATTCTTTCTTTTTAATTTTACCTGCTCGTAACCTGCTCTTAAATGATGAGGAACATAGACCGTATATTAAATATTGTTAAATACTTTCATATAACCAGCTATTTCTGTTTAACATTATAGATTCTTGTTATGCCATATAAATTCTTTAGTAAACATTTATTGAACAACTTTAAAATTGTCTTGTCAATAAATCATATTATTGAAGAGTGCCATAACATTTGTGTTTTCCTGTCATGCTCTTTGGGTCTCTCAACTGCTTACCTTCTAATTTTTTTATTTAAAATATTCAGTCAAATAGGAAAAAGAGCTTCTACTCTATTAGGTAAAAGGTGTTGCCCACCTCCAGTTGTTTGTGAAGCGAAATAAAGCTAAAAGTCGCAAGTAGAAAAAAAAAAAGTAGAAAGAAACAAAAATATACAAAAATACAAAAATGTGTTTTGCTACGTTTTTGGGTTAAACGCGTAAATACCGAGAGGTGAAATTGATTTTCTTTTCATTTGCGCAAATATGAATTGTCAATATTGTGCGTAGTCTTCGTAGTCGTCTGAGAAAGTGCAGCGTTATCTTCTTGCATGGAGCAGACCTTTTATTTTAGGGTTTGGGTCTGCTCTTGGTTGCTGAAAAATTCATGGGCTGGCTGACGACTGAATTCAATTCACTTTGCGGCTAAATGTTGGCCTAGCAATTGGCTTCAAACTCTGGGAACATTTCCTCAATACATTTGTGGAAGTGCGCCTGTGGGAGTGCATGCGCTTTCACGAGGCTCTTGGCTCTTGGCTAAGCCGGACTAGGCTGGGCTGGGCTGGGCTGGGCCAAGGGCCCGGACAATGGCAGCGCCTTGTTTACCTTAACCCATTTGCCCAAGTCCCAAAGAAAGTGAAATTGATGACACAAATGTTCAAACAACAAATACTTCAACTTGAAGTTGAAGCTGTTGCTGTGGCTGTGGCTCTGACTGTTGCTGTTGCTGTTGCTCTTACTGCTGTATCTATGCTAAATGGTCTGGTTAAGTAATCCCGTGAGAGTCGCAAACATTGCGCACTCATCGAAGCGTCCAGCGCCGACTACGCCGAGAATATTGTCAGCCCCACAGCCCGAGATGCGACTGAAGCGATAAAATTCACGACGATGACAACACCTGCCTGCAGCTCAAGTATTAACTTGTTTTCTAAATAGAGCCTTCTGATTGTGGCAGGCAATATGTAACATGAATTGTGGTTTGTTTTCATTTTGCATTTGACTTAGAAATATATAGAGATTTTTGTTTTATTATTTTTTATATAGGCATTTCAATTCACATTTATTCAGTTAAAAGATATCATGCAAATTAACAAAAATTATTTTTAATACAAAATATTAAAAGGTAATATAAAAAAAATAAAAAAATTGTTAACTAAACCATTTATAGTCTAATTAGACAAGTTTGGTATATCTAATTAGACTAGTTCAGTGCTCAATGATTACAAAATATGATAGTACGATTATATTATGATTATATTATTATATTATATTATATTATATTATATTATGATACATATTAATTTTATGCCTTTGCTTAATTCATTTATTATATAAAATTTAATAAATTTAAAATTTAATAAAAGAGAAATAAAATGGATAAGCATTTATGTATTACTCTAATCTTCAACTGCAGGGTATCTCACAGTCGTCACTTGTCATATTTGTCGCACTTTTACCTGTTTATTTTCTTAAGCTAGAAAGAGGCGCCCAACACAGAGGCGACGCCTTGTTGATCGATTTGTTAGATACGCGGGCAGCATGCGACTTTGTTGTTGCCGTTAAACTGCCTGCAATTGTATTTGTCTATGTGTGTGTATGTATGTGTGTGTGTGTGTGTGGTTGTGTGTATATGCTTTTTTTTTTACCATAAACTGCGCGCCCTACAACTTTCACTTGTGTGTCGCAAGACCCAAGCATAGCTATGGCCACAGTCCATGACTCGTGGCGGCATTCTCACTCGACTGTTGGATAACTTTCAGTTCTTCTTTCTGACAGTGCTTACGTAAAGTAATTAGCCGAGTGAGTGAAAACTCTGGTGACGACCCTCGCTGGCGTAGCCACCCAAGTGGTTGACTGCAGCTGCTGCATGCTGATTGATTTGTGACGACCTGTTTATTGACTTTGCTTGGGCTTTTATATAAGCCCTTTTTTACCACTTGTATTGCAACACGCATTTGCGGAAGTTCGTCTTGGCCAAGTCGTCTTGGACGTCGCGCATGCGCAATAAACCGTTTTTTTTCGTTTTATGCATAACGGCTCTGTGCACGCATTGCCGCTTTGTTCGGTCAGACTGCGGGGTCCACGTAACATCATTTGGACGCGTGCTAATTAACTGTGAATGGAAGGCAGGCAGGCAGGCGCAGCTGAAGAGTTATGTGGCTTTATTACCATTGGCCTATTGGCTAAGACTAACACTAACACTAACGCAAACACTACAGCAAATCTTGTCTCTATAGGAAGGGCTTATTATCGTAACGATATGTCGAGTCCTTGGCCATGCCCAGTGGTATATAGTGCTGCCTAAGTGGTATCCAGCTGCTGCCGCTCGAGGATATATCGCCGTGGTAGCTCTTGATCGTTGGCGCCGAGGCGTGCACAATTTCCAGACGATCGTGCGTTGTACTCATCATGGACTTCAAGGCCAGCAAACCGGCGGCAGCCAGCGCTATTTTGCCCATGACAAATGATGAGGCCGAGAGCGCCGTTAGCCATTTCAAGATCAAGGGCAACAATATAAACTTGGCCACCACCACAGCGCTCAGCAGGGGGAAAAGCATCTTGAACAGCTTCTTTTGCTTGTGATGCTTGCCGCGAGCTAAGCGAAACGAAAATGTTAATTACGAGCGAAAGTGGAGAAGCGAACGCTGCACCTGCAGCTGCCTACCTTCGGCTGACCAGTTGCCCAGCAATTGATTCAACTGCTGACCGCTCAGCTCGCCACTGAGCACTCGATCCAGCTGCTGCTCGGCTAGCTGCAGCCAACGCTGCTCCGTGATTGTGGCTGCTGCTGCCATCTGCTCTTCCTGCTGCTCTGCATCCTGTTCGACGGCTGCGACAATTGCACCACCCAGCTGCACCGCTGGCGGCAGGCCATGCGCCCAGCCAACAGCCAACAGGCAGGATATGAAGACTACAACTTTCGACATTCCGCACTTAGTTCTATGCAGCAACACTCTGCTCTGGCAACTAAACTGGCTAACTAACTAAGCTAAGTTATGCGCCCGCATAGTGCAGCTCGTTGCACTCGAATGCACTCACAGGGGCTGCTGTTCTGGCCAAGTGGTTAATAGCTGGCTGGTTGCTGCTTAGCTGCTTTGTTCTTCAATAAAGACAGTTGAGCGGAGTCTTTTGACTCTCACATGAAGTTTGCGATGCAGAAGGGAAGGTTGAAAGTAGCTCACTATAGACTGATTAGTCAAGTCGAAAAAGCCTTAGTATAGCACAAGCTCATCAGAGAGATTAGTTGATAAAATATATTTTATTATATTTCTGATAATATTTCTATTTTTCTAGATTTTTAGTGCTTCTGCAATACATAGTATTTAATTGTATATTCATTTTTTATAAATTAGCTCAATCATAACTTATTCCACATACAAAAACCACAAAACCCTTTCTCTTTGAAGAGCATTCGCTCTTCGTCGTTTTGCTGTGACTTTTATATGCTAAATTATTTTCTTTTGCTTTCTGTTGTTCTGGTTTTCGATTCGGTTTTACTTAAGCGTGAACGAACACACATTAAGTTTTCCCTACTTTAATAAACGGTTTCATCGTTCATGTTGTTATTGTTGCTGTCTGTTACTTTGACTGTGCTGTGGCTACGGCTCAGACATCAACAAGTAAAAACTCTTTATTAACGTTGGCTAACATTTTTCTTGGCGCGTTGCGGTTCACTTGCCATTTTAGCTGAACAACACACGAACAACATTTTTCCATTTCTAAATCGCAGTGAAATGCCACCTACAGACACGCCCCGTGCGCCTTCACTTCGTCGACCTTCTGCCACACAAAGGTCGGCGCGTATTTCCTTTGTAATGTCCGAATAAACATGTTTTTAAATGTTAAATACATTTTAAATACACAATATAATTAAATGTGTAATAAACATAAGTTGCAAAAAAAAAAAAAAAAAAAAAAAAACAAAAACAAACACAATTTGCAATAGTAAAATGTTGTTGACTTGCATAAATTAATTATTTAGCAACATGTGAAGCGCGCCTCGTAGCTACAATGGATAAAATGTAATTAAAACGAATTTTCAAGCTGAAATTGTATCGTCCAATTAGCAACTAAAAAAAAAAATATGTTTATATGCAAAGCAGTAACGCTCTGAATGGGATGCGTTTTAATTGGCTTAATTTATCTAAAATTTGCTGCAAATATACAATTTAAGTTTACAAATAAAATAAAGTTTTACCGACAACATTTCGTTGGCACACGGAACTAAATGTTGTTCAACTTTGGCTGTCGAAATGTTAGCAAATGTCAATGTGTGTGTGTGTTGGTGGGTGTGTGGTTGGGAGGGGTGCACGTTGGCTGCTAACGGTTGTTTTTGAGGTCCGTAACACGCATACTAAAATGCGCTCCAACTAATGCCAAATGCCAAACGCCAAACGCCTGCCTGTCGTCACATATCATGACCAGACTTTGGCAATGCGCTGGGCTTTTAACGTCACTTGAGTGTTAATGCGATTTGCGGGCATCCGGTTCGATGTTACTGTTGCTGCTTTTGTTGTTGTTGTTACTGTTGTTGTTGTTTTTGTTGTTGTTGTTGCTGTCGGAAACACTCTAACAAAGTTAAGGTATGATTAACTTGATTGACAGCAATTACTAAAGAGCCTTTAGTCAGCGATCAATTAAGCCTATTAATATAAAATATTTGTTTAAGTAACGTGAAATTAAACAATTTTTGTTTTGCAAATAAATTTTGTAAGAGTTTAAAATTGTTTAAACTGAAGAAAAAATAATATTACTTAAATAAAATTGCATTCAATTTAAAAAGATCCAAATTGTTAAATACAGTAATTTGAGCTACTTAGTAAATTAACAATAATAAATAAATAAATAAAAATATAAATTAATAAATAAATAAAATAAAATAAATTAATAAATAAAAATAAATAATTAAATTATATAAAGTAAATAAATGTTCGAATTCCTTTCCTTAATCAATTTATTGTTTTCCTAAATAATAAATGCAAATGACATATGACAAAATTTGTTTGAATATATTTGGCAAAGTTAAAAAATTAAAATTAGGATTCAATTTTCTATGAGCTGAAACATTTAGCTAAATCATTTTAAAACGTAATAAATGCAACTTTAAAATTTATAATAATCATTGTGAATTGACAACTACTTGGACTTGTATTAAAATTAAAATAAATATTAAAATACTTAAACAACTATAATTCAAACTCTGATCATAAGCTGCTGTCCAGCAAATTAGCGACTGTGAATACTTTAACGAGATTTTAAATTATAATATAAAAGATAAATATATCTTAAGCTTGAGGTGAGCGTATACAAAGCTCGCATACTCAATAAAAGTGTCTCATCAAAAGCCCTAGCAATAAATTACTTAATTCGACATGCGATGCTCGGGGTTCGGTCTTATCAACTTAATCAATTTAATCTACCATCGTTAGCTGTTCAATGGGCCCCACCGTAAGCTGGAGCTCTAGTTTTGAAGCGTAAACCTAAATCTGAAGCCAATCGCCGCAGGCCTCAAATTTTCTTCAAGACAATCGCTTTGCTGGAATGGCCAACACCTGTTGACGACTTGAGGCTCATCACGGCCGTGAACAGGGCAAAGAAGAAGCCAGCGAGGCCCGTGGTGCCCACTAGCAGCGTCAGCCCGCCAATCAGCACTGGTATCAGGGTCAGAAACTTTAACTTGTACGCAATGAGCAGAGGCAGCAGCAGTTTCTGAATTTTCTTCTTCAATTTTTTCAGCTTGCGGCCCTGAATGCTAGCTGCCAGCTGACTGCCACGGCCTTGAATTTCCTTTGATGTTGTTGTGCCTGTTCCTAGTTTTTCCTCCGTTGCTGTGTCTATGCTTCGCCCAACCAATTTATTTGGTATGATATCTGCAAGGAGAAGCATCCCGGACCTTTAGTTAATTAACTGACTAGACCTTTGAGCGTTCAAGCGCACCAACAGAGTCATGGACACCGTTCATCAGCACAAAAAAAAAAAAAAAAAAAAAAAATTAAATTAAATACAAAAGTAGAAAATAGCTGAGAATGTTATAGTAGTATAGAGCTGCTTGATACTCGCTCAGATTTTACTATGAATTTTTTGAAAGAAACTTTTATGAAACTTTTCAATCAATAACTGAAATTTCATGCAATTTTTTAATCAACATTTCAAACAGTTCATTCTTTTTTCAAAATCTGATAATAACGCAAGATTTAATTAAAAATGTTATGTACTCTAGCTCTTGAAGCTAGATTCGTACGGATTTCAGTCGATTTGCTCTACGCCTCGATGTAGTCCTCAATTGACTCTGTGGAATCACTTGAATCACATTTATCTAGACTGAAAGACCAGAGCAAGTCAGACACTGTCTAATATACTCGTTTCATTTGCTAAACGAGTATAGATACTTTATTATTAAAAATCAAGCTTACTTGTCACCAATGACCTCAGTTCCTGTTTCAGGTCTTGGTCCTCCTCCCACTCATCTCCATCCTCCACGCTGATGAGATCTTGCAATGTGTCACAAAAGTCACGCACCTTACGCACAGCTCGTTCAAATGCTGTCAAATAGTTGTTTATACGTTGAGCCGTTGCTGTGGGCTTAGCCAGAACATCAAGGGTCTCATCAGCGGCGTTTGTGAATGTCGCGTGGTTGTTGGCTTCGCGCACTTCCGGCTCGATATGTCCCCTCTTCACTTCCGGCACATCCTCGGCATTCGACAATTGTTGAAGAGTGGGGCTTAAAGCCCACACATATCTGGGAGCCGCCGCATTGAGATTGGATCGCACCTGTTTGTAATTTCCGCTGGGAGCATCGTTTGCGGCAGCTGACGCAACCGTTTGATAGCGATGATTGTAGGCGTAGTAATTGACAGGAAGTTGCCCTTGTTGTTGCTGTTGCTGCTGTTGCTGTTGTTGTTGGTGTTGCTGTTGTTGTGGTTGCTGCTGCTGCATGGCAGTTGCTGCTGTTGCCTGCAGTATCAGCCAATTGTTGTGGCTCGTCAATGGCTGCCAGGCATTGAGCTTGACTTGTAGCTGTTGTGGCTCATTGTTCGTCAAGCCGGAAGCGACGCCATTAAAGCGAGTATCCATGCCGGCCTTGGTCTGTGCCAGTGCTACATAAACGGTTAACACAAATACTTGCTGCTGCCACATAGTTTTAGGTGTCGAGAGCACGAACCACACCGCACGCTGCTTAGAATCGAACTGAATTCCAAGATATAGTTCAATTCTTTGAAACTCTCGAAATTTTTACGACTGTTTTAGTTGAGTGATTTTAATGGCCTTTCGCCGAAAGTGGCCGGCACTAAATGCTGGGCCTCAGCTTAGCTGTAAATGCAACTAAGTTGACTTTTACTATGCCACTAAGCGTGGCTGCCAAGCGTGGCTTGCCACACACACACACACACACACAAACACACACCTGCCACACGTCTAATTATGCGGTTAGCAGGAGAATTCGATGCTCAAAATTGCAAAAGTTTACATATATATAGACGAGTATAGGGACTATAGTCAGATTCTCAATTTGTTTTCACTTTCGCTGCCTGCTTGCGTGTTGCAAGCCCTCTCGATGCCAACTGCCATCTGCACCTAATATTATGATTCTATATAAGTCCAAGTGCAAGTCCGACCTCAGCTGGGAAAGTGTATCCAATGCAATCATGCAGCTTAAGTAGTTTGGGGCAACGTGCAATGCTAATCGCCAGCTCTTGAAACTCAACTTGCAGCACAATTTGCCTGACTGCCTGCCGGCTGACTGTGGGCCTGTTAATTGGCGCCTGTCTAAGTGACAGACTGTTGCTGTCAGTGAGGGCCTGGGGCTGTGCCATGCAACTCAGCCTCAGCTGCGCCTAATGTCTTCGAATGTCGTCTGTCTGCAGACGCGTGAGCTTTTAAGTGTTACGCTTGGAGCTGTTGCACGTTGTCAAAAGTGTTGCATGCTTTTAAGCTGATTTTCAGCTGTGGCTGGCGTTGCCTGTTGCATACTTTTGAGGTGGTGGCACAAATTCGTTTTCGTGCCACAGCATGTGGCTTGTTTGCCATAGGGTTTGGTTGATCCAAGGAGTCCAACTCCTACTCAACTCTGCTGCTATTCCGGCCTGCAACAGCTGCTGCTGCTTAAATTGGTTACGTGCTTCATCATGCGAAAGTTGTGATTGCTATCTAAACGATAGTTTTTTTTATTTATTTATTTTTTTTTTTGAGTAGAGATACATATTTGTGGGTGCTTGCGCTATCGAGTATTCATAGCAGCACTCGGGGAATGTGAGCCAAAAGGGAATATGTACGGACATTTCCAATATATGATAAGACCCTATGGGTGCGATAAATTGCAGATGTGTGACATGATGCGATGTGGAGGGCATTGGCTTTGGATATGGAATTTTTATTGGTTGAATAACACCAAAAATTTGTTCGCTTTATAGCTTGTTTAGCTAAAGCAGAGTTTAAGACTCAAATCAATATATGGTTTATGCTGATGTATGACTGTAAGTATATATTTTAAATCCATATTTTATATTTAATAAATGTATAATAATAAAAGAATATTTAAATCAATATTATATATATATATAAGTATGAAAGGTAAGTGGCTTATATGATTGTTTATTATTCGCTTGACATATAAAGCTTAGCTTTGATTCAAGCGAAAAAATGATATAATCTAATAAACAAATATGTTTGAAAAGTCTGAGATTGAAGTAAGGTTATTGTCAAGTGCTTGCCTTCAAATAATTAAAAAAAGAAAAAGAGTGATACATATAAGATAATTAATTTAGCATGCTATAATATTTTCTTATGATGAACCAATGATAGCACAGAAATAGCTTCACAGCCAACATGATAATTTTTTGTATGTTTAGCAATATTATTATATTTGATTAGTCAACGAGTACATGGCCTAGAGCAAAATTTATTAATTTCATTTTAAGTACATGATACATATGTTCCAATATAATTTCCTGTCTGCTTTGATAGTCTTCAACTTCCACTCCTACGATTCAAACAGAGAGTGCATTATAATATGTAATATACATAATATATATTAAATAGATATAAATATATATATTTTTTTAATACTAAGTCACGCATTGAGAAGAGTATATTGCCTCTGTGCACAAGTTGTCTTGCTGTCCATTCAACTGTTCATCTGCTCGTCTGTCTATATAAACGCAAATCAATATTGCATTTGAAACGTGAAATCTTTTGTCAAATTGTCCCAAAAAAAAATCTCCTTTGTTCAAGATTCACTCATTGATAAAATTTACCCGTTTGGCTGGCCCATAAACGACTATTATGCAGTCGTTAGCGTCCGTCAGCAACATTTTTAACTCTTCATATAAATAAACTTTGAATTTATAACTTCGTAGCTCGCGCATTTCTTTAAACTGAAAACTACAATTAATTATTTCCTAATTAGATAATTAGATTATTAATTAATGAAGTCCGCTTAAATTAAGCTTGTTGCCCTACAACTGCAGCCAACTGATTATATTCCTTATTCAAGTCAAGAGCAGCTTGCGTTAACTCATCAAGTCATCTGCCATTACCTTCCTCATAATATTTCATTGTCAAGGCTTGAGGCATGGCTAGATGCAATCATGCTAGATGCCCGCTGGAAACAGTTAAGACTTTAATGTGTTTATTTAATTTTTATGGCCGCAATCTCCTTAAGTATGTGTGCTCGCGCTTTAGAGTGCTATAAACTGGTCACACCTCCCGGACTGCCCACCTGGCATGGGGCTCATACAATTTGCTGGTTGGACAACAATTCAACAATTTGACTAGCGCTCATTAAAATCATAAATTAATTCAGTTTAATATATTGATGTACAACAACAGCAACAGCCAATAATGAGCAGCATAATCGAGTGAATATTAGTTTGTTTCTTTTATTGCTTGTCAAGCGATCGGATGTGATTGAGAGCAGCGTGTACAATGTATGCATTCGATTGTTGTTGAACCGAATCTGATTTGTTTATTTTATTTTTATTTTTTTTCCAAATGATATGCTAATTAATTCGAGCAGAACTAGTTTAGGATCCACACTTCCTAAGCGGTCACTAATGCAAATAACAAATATACTTTCTGAGGCGGAGGCAGCATGTATAACCAGCTACAAACCTTTCCAAAGGCCAGCTCTTACAGACACGCATACACACACACACACACACACACACACACATTGGCTGGCTAATTTGTTTTTGCTTGCCTGTTTTTTGTTGCTGTTGTTCTTGGCCAGGCTTAATCGGTTTGATGCGCAGACAGCTGAGAGGCGTCTGCACATAAATTGAAAGCGCTTTGCTAATTCGAATTAGTTTTTCGCCTGCTTTGACAGAGTTCGGTGCGTTATGAAAGTGAGTTAGCCAGCTGACAGGATTCAAGGACTCGGCTCCTTTCACAGCCTATGAACACACCCACTAAATCGCTGTCTCTTTCTCTCTCTTTGTCTCTTTCACTCAGCTGTTTGTGTGTCTCCTCGTTGTGGTCGCCACATTGGCAACAGCTCAAGCTGGACTCCTGGGTCTCCTAGGCAAGGGTGGCGGCGGTGGCTACGGCGGCGGTGGCTACGGCGGCGGTGGCTACGGCGGAGGCTATAGCGGTGGCTATGGAGGCGGCTATGGTGGCGGCGGCTATGGTGGCGGCGGTTATGGTGGCGGCGGCTATGGTGGCGGCGTCCAGGTCATTAAGGTGATCAATGGTGGCGGCTACGGTGGCGGCTATGGTGGCGGCTACGGTGGCGGCTATGGCGGCGGTTATGGCGGCGGTTATGGTGGTGGTTATGGCGGCGGTTACGGCAGCGGCTATGGCGGCCATGGCGCGGTTCAGGTCTACAAAGTCATCACAACCACCAGCGGCGGCTATGGCGGCTACGGTGGCGGCTATGGTGGCGGCTATGGCGGTGGCTACGGCGGTGGCTACGGCGGTGGCTACGGTGGCGGTGTCTCCTCCGGCTGGTGGAAGAAGAAGTAAACGCCCGACTAACTGTAGATAAGAAGATTGTACAAATAAAAAGTGATGAAAACAAAAAAAAATAATAATAATTTATCAATGTCTTTGCTGGAAGCAACAAAAAATTAGACAAACAAAATGTGCATACTTTATTTAAATTCAGGATCAGCTGTCTTTAAATAGTGACTGAGTGGGTGTATGTCTATGCATATATAATAGAAGTCATTGGGGATTCACAAACGCATTTGTAGAGCTCGCAGCGGCTGAAGACATCTCTCAGTGCTTTCATAAAAAGTCTGGAATATTCTGCTGTTAATTTTAGTTCAAGGCTGCTAAATGATTTGGCTGCAAACCGGTTAGATCACGGAACTATTATGGCTTTAAAATAAATATAATGGTTTAAAAAGTTTCCCAAAATAAAAATTTATATATATTTTTATTTATATTTAAATGAGTTTTGTGCAGCACAAATAAACCGCTTTGAAAACCCATATATGAGAGAGCAACTTCTATAGATTCGAAAACAATTTAAAAGTCTCTCTCGATAATCTCTTACAACATATATGAACCAGCGTATTCGTAAACACTTTAAAAGTATTTCGAGATCATAGTCTCTTACAGATTCTGTCTACTACTAAATGCCCGTCGCACAGTGGGGCCACTGCCTTCATCGCGTGGCAGAAAACAGAAAGTGATGAAAGTCGATGTTGATGTCATATAAAGCACAAAACTGTGTTGCATCACCCTGTGTTCAGTATCATCAGTATCAGTATCAAGAATTCTCTTTTGGAATTTAAAAATTTTAAAATATTCTCTGCTGGAATTTAAAAATTTTTAAATGTCTTACTTGGCTCAAAAGCTATGATTATTGCAACGCAAAAGGAGCAGAAGCCCCACTGTGCGTCGTTCGTCAGACACGCCCACCAGAATCAATTCACAAAATTTGCATAAAATAATGTTTCAGTTCCATCATCTCTCTCGAAGCACGCACGTCATATGGCAGAGACTTGGAGGGGGAAACCTGTATAAGGTAAAACCAGAATAGATTATCAGCTGACGAACTCAGCTCGTCTACGATTAATCAAATTTAATGTATGCCTCTAATAATTATGTAAAGGTTACAACTCAACTTTTAATAGGCGATGCAAGATTGTTTTCTTTTTTTTTGGAAATATGAATTCAGTTTGTCGAGCTGCGGGCTTGACATTGAACTTGAATGAATTCTATTGGGGATTTTTTCATAAATTAATTAGTTGCTTTTGTCGCCTTTCTAATCGGACAAGCGTTAAAGATATTTGTGCCGAGTCACTTCATAGCTTCATTAACCGCAATCGTTGGCAAGATAATATTTATATTTGTAGAAAAAAGATTCAAGATATTTATGTTCACATTGCATGCATGTGTCCTCTGGAATTTCCTGCAGGAGCAATAAACTTGTGTCCTGGCATCAGCTGGCGCAGCTGTACGTGAAAGCATCTAGAGGATCGAGACTTGGACCCTGCCCGAGGGAGGAGGCTTGTTGTACGACAACAGTGGGCATTTGTATGTATGTGGACGGGCAGACAACATATGGATACCTACTGGCATTCAGCACAAAGGTTGTCAAGGACACTGAGCAGCTTGGCATATGGCAACAGGATGCCAGGAAGTGTATACGTGTCCTTTGCTTGCAGCTACATCAGCATAAAGGAGAGCACGTGAGGCCCCAGCTGCTGAACTTTAACATGACCTTGCGGCAGATAATGCCAAGACACTTTAATAAATTGAGCCACGACATGGTTTCTACACGTAAATGTTTTATTTATATAAAAATTTATATGTATAATTTGTATTTGTATGCGTAATTGTATTTGTATTTGTGTTTGTATTCCGCTATTCTCCATTTCTATTCTTTTCTTATTATTATTTTTATTTATTTTTTTTTTGTTACTTTTGTGTTTCTTGAAAAACTTTGCTGCTTACATGCGAGACACGTCTAGAGTTAAGAAATAAATAATGTTAATAAATTATTACACTAGACTACAGTTAAATGAATTAAGCTTAAAGTTAATCGAAAAATGCGCGCGTGAAAAAATGAGCTGGAAACGAGAGCAGAAGCCGACAAGAATGAATGAAATAATAATAGAAAAAAATCAAGTAAGTGAATGAATGAATAATTGAAAAATAACAGTAACAGTGAGTGCAGTTAGATAATAAAAAGAGACGGAGATATGAAGAGATAAAGTTCAGGCGGAGTTGCAGTTGAATAGCTGTAAACGGGCATAGAATGGAAGCGGAACTGGGTGCGTATTACGCAAATCGTTTTATGTCTTATGCAAATGCCAATGATTAAGTTAGCTTCACGTTACAGATACATTTGTTGCCATGTATCCGCAGGTGCAACTGCGCATTTGACCGTTATTTTTAGATGAAGTGTGCAAAAAGAAAAAGTGAGATGAAGAAAGCAGTTGATGAAAATCTAATTACAATTTGCCAGCCCTGTCTCGTCTCAGTTTGTCTGACCCTAAGATTTATCTACAAGATAAATGCAGCTAGGGAGCTATGAACTTTGTGTATATGTGAGTGTGTGAATGTGTTGCTTTCTATGTGTGTGTGTGTGTGTGGCGTCTATGACTTGACCAGCGCTGGCTGCAGAGACGCTCCCAGTGGCTGCTGCCGGGCCGCCTGCTGTTGGGTCGCCTGCTGCCTGCTGTGCGCACGATATGCCAACTCCTGAGCCTCGGTCAAAGAACGTCTATCCCAGCCGCCGCCGCCACCGCCACCGCCGCCCGAGGACCAGCCACCACCGCCGCCGCCACCGCCTCCCGAGGACCAGCCGGAACTGCCGCCCGACGATTTGCCAGCCATCAGCTTCTTCAGGCCAATGATGCCGGCCAGGAGCAGCGCTATCTTCGAGATAATCAAAGCCTTGCCCGCCAGTATATAAAGTGCGCCCATGGCAATGGGCAGCATGCCCATCAGCTTCGTAGCCATCATCATGGCCATCATCATGCCCATCTTCTTCATCTTGCCGCGGCCTGCAACAGAGCAAAGACAATAAAAAGCATTTAGTAGTTAAGCATAAAGACTTAATTGTAGGCATATATGTAAAATATGACTGAAATTCACTTTTGCCATGAATTCTCACACGCTTTCCACATAATTCCTGCAGCTGTAAACAATGCGTTTGTTCAGCTTGATGCTTGGCCTTAATGTCAAGGGAGCATTCCTAGCTTTTGGCTTTGGTGAAAGTTCCCATGCAACAATGTATACAAAAAAAAAAAATATATATATATATATATATTTATATATATATATATATATATTATATATATATATATATATTATATATATTTATGTATGTTTATTCAACTTTGCAGTTGGTGTGGCTTTCGTTTCGCTGGAACTGCCGCATCAGGGACATTTTTGGCGATTTCACTTGCTCGAGTGAAAATCCAAAGGGGAGCGATCTGTCTGTGCAAATGCCATCGAAATCCAAGTCGATAACAAGATGCGATTGCAATTAACTGCAAATGGTGTGGCAATTGGGAAAGTGTTGGCCAAGTTGAGCAACTGAATATCTTGAACTTCATCAATAATATGAAAGTAAAAGAGGAAAAATATCATCCATGCATCGTGAAAGTAAGTTCGCTTTTCATTACGGGAAAATATTTGAGCTCTGGCTGTCGCTGGCAATGCATTAAGTGCTTCTGTCAAATTTGTAATTGATGCAAAGCGTGCTCGCCTGCCCACAAGTAGTCGGTTAACATGGCCCCAAACACTAGGCGGGCCAAGTGAAACGTGGCCAACACTTTCATTGGGCTGCGCATTCGACATGGACATGACATCTTAAACTCCATGGCATGGCGTGTCGTGTCTTCGTGTCCATGCAAACAGGCCACATTTAAATGTACTTCAACTCTAAATGAGTCTTAACTTTCGGCTGTTCATTGTTTTGTTACTTTGCTATTTGAGTCCATTAAAAGCCAAGTGTGTTGCCATGACTAATATCTGTCTTGATGTTCTTGATAAGCTTTTCTTTTTACAGCTAATAATGTCGAGTGAAAACATGTATGGAAATTATGATTTTCATATTTTTTGGGCATTAAAGTGCTTCTTAAGCCTACATAGTTACGCATTGAGAAAGTATTTATAGTATTTACAAATAAAAAGCTTTCCAGTCTGGGCGTTATTTATTAGTAATTAAAACAAAAAAAAATTGATTAAAAAAATTAAAACATTATACCCGGAATAATAAACTGAAAATTTTCCTAAAAAGTTTCTCTCTAAGTACATCTAATTTTTTCATAACTTTTTCTCTGTAAAATTTAAAATCTAAAAAGTCTACAAAAATTTCATAGTGTGAACTGTAAAATTAATTTGATTATTGACGTATGGAAATACTACTATATTATATATGAAATATACTATTTATTAAAATTCTTATCTCATTTAGCGATTGACTATTAAATAACATTAAATAGTTAACCGGATTATCGTATAGGAATATTATTAATAGGCTCACTATACAAATTAAATCTTCATATAATTCCACGTTTTTAATTTGCATAATATCAATTTTATAATCAAAATATGATCAAATTTTCTGTATCGTAAACTAAAGAAAAAAAAAGCTGATATGCATATATTAATATTTATATTGAAAGATTTAGAATAGAGAATTTGAAAAATATTAATACGTCAAAAGCATTTGACTTTTAAATGATATTCTGTAATGAATAAAATTATAATAAGAATGGTTTCTTCTATGCTCATCCATAATATTTTGGCCAAGATATCTAGCAAATTGATGTGGGTCGTCAGCTCATATGCATATATGTCTAAAATATAGTACATATAACTTCTTCAGCTTTGAGCCATTATTCTTCCATCATTTCAGTGCATAAATTGTATATACATTTTAGATATAAATTCTAAATGAAACAGTCTTCCGCCATCAACAACTTTCATCTAGCCGTCACTATGTTTAGCCGTGCTATGTTTAGTCTAGACTTTTTGTATCTCTTTCAGCATTGTGTTTACAATTACGAATTGAAGTTTTTCCCAAAAAAAAAAAAAAAAAAAAACTCTCTACAAACGAAATACATAAACTGTTTTCAGGTCTTACGAGAGCATTTACGTTTCTGCATGCGTCTGTCTGCCTGCTCATGTTTATATTTTGTGCGGGCCAACACGAAGCTCTGGCATGACAATTTTTATTTTGTCATGCTTGTTGTTTGTGGTTAGGGTTTATAGGTCAATGTAAGTTTTTCGAACGAGTTTTGTGTATGCGCTGAGTCTGTGTGCGTGTGTGTGTAGGCTAAAAAAACAATTGCACATCTTCCCAAAGACCAGAATTTTCCACGCTGTGCCACGCTGAGCCACGCTTCGCTCTTAGCATACAATGCAACAGCGCGGCAGTTGTTAACCCACTTCCTGGCTGCCAATGTCATTGTCAGATATTCAATTAAGCCTTATCTGTATGTACATATCATATACATATATGTGTGTTTATAAGGTGATATGTGTAGCTAACAGCGCCTGGCTCTAATAAACGCCAATTATGAACGGAGCTCTGGCAAAATTATGTCACTGTCACGCGCAATGGTTAAATGCATGAAGCGGTTAACATAACTGCAATTACAGTCATAGTGTGTGTGTGTGTTGTGTGGTATGTGTAGTGGGGCATGCTTACCTTCCTCGAGTCCGCGTCCAATCTCATCGGAAGTCAATTTGGGGAAGCTGACCTGCAGCGAGTGCCCGTTGAAGAAATAACTCAAGCGTTCAATTAGCATGTTCGTCAGCTTCGCATCCCGGTCGCTGCCGGAGCGCGCTAGGGAGGACTCCAGTTCGTTGTCGCCGTAGGCAGGTGGACGTGGCGCCTTCTCTAGGCGCACCAGCTTGATGCCATCGGCCACATTAATGGCATCGATGGGTGCAATTCGATCAATAAATGAAATGGCCTTCTTCTTCAGGCATGGCACAAAGCCGCTCTCGGCCCGATTGCATTCATCATAGACACGAAGCAGAGTGCGAGCGCCTGCATTCTGACTGCTGCTGCTGGAGGGCAGATTGCTTAGCTGCTCGGTGGCCGCATCGCAGCCGCTGCTGCTGATGGCCAGGCACAGGCCGAGGCCGAGCAGGAGCACTAAATGCTTTTGCCTGAATGTCATTTTCACTCTGACGCTCACGCTCACGCTCACGCACACTCTCACTGTAGCACTAGACACACGCGTCTTAACACACACACAAACACGCACACACACGCGTCTGGACTAATCCTGGCTGGGTATGTGATATCGCTGGATATGTCTTGGAGCGCGTCTTGCACTGGCTGCTTGTTTAAATCAAACTGATGGCCAGCCTTGGCGCGCCTATTCTTTTATAGACCTCGAGCACGGCTCGAGCTTCACTTAATCGCAATTTGATTTTCTTCGTGTTGCAGTTGTTCAAGTTCGAGTTGGAGTTGGAGTCGGAGTCGAGACTTCGTGTCGGCTGTTCATGTTGCTGTTGCTGCTGCTGCTGTTGCCGTTGCTGTTGGGTAGTTGCTGCCTCTAATGATCATTGCGCCGCCAGCAGCAACAACCGCTACAACTCTGGACGTGTTTCTTTCGTTTTGCCAGCCGCTTTCGTTGTTTATGGCCAAATATATTAGTTGAATTTGTTGCCTGGGTAGGTGTTTGGCTTTTGACCATTTTAAACTGGCTGCCGTTTTGGTCAACATTGTCGCCGCTGCTGCTGCTCTTGTCGACACTTTAATTTCAATTTGGCATTTGCCAATTTTCGCCTCGCATTTCTATTGCCATAAAGAAAGTATTTATTAACCACTAAACGTTTGCAATTTCCATCTTAATTTTATTATGCAAATTTCCCAGAAGGTGGCAACAACAGCAACAGCAACAGCATCAGTAGCAGCAACTCTATTTAGCAACCGATCAACACCCAGCATAGATACAGCATATATCTACTAGCTGATTGCCAATGCAATCGAGGGCTTTCAGCTACCATGATATGCATCTATTAAAGCCAGGCCGGGCCATTGACTTGCGGTCGGTGCTGCTGCTGTTGCTGTTGCTGTTGCCACAAAAGACAAATTGTTGGCCCTGCCTCTGTTGTCTGTGTTTTATGCATGAGCCAGCATCCGTTGTGTTTCTCATAGAACGTGCCACATGAAGTCGCATAGATAGGCAGCCAGGCAAAAGGAAAGCTGCCGCATAATTGTGGCTTTGAGCCAACGTTAGCAAAAAATGTTTTCCCCAAAAAGACCAGCGGAAATGTTGTGTGAGCTTGTGTATGTTTTTGCTTTCCTGTATTCTTGTCCAGTGCTTTCGCCCAGTCAGCTGCAATATTGGGCACTTTATGCGGCAGGTGCTGCGGCCACAAAGGGATTTGCTCGCATGCCACTCAACCTGACTCCGCCCAGCCGCCCCGACACAGCTCCTGCCTGCCCTGGAGCACGGCTCGGCTCATTTTCAACTAATAAAGTCGCAAATTTAAGCCCCACAGCTGCACCTGCACAGCTCCCTGAGTCTAATGACTGTCGTGTGGCCGGCTACTTGTTGCCCACAGAAGGCATTGCCGATCGGATATATACGAGTCCAAGATTTCCCTCTTGCCAGATGCCATACGTTGTTTTTGCCGTCGCTTTCTGGGCCACTAATTTTTGATTTTGGCTGCCGCAATTTCCACTTTACTTTCACTAATGCCCACCAAATGAACGTCCCGGGGCGAGGGATAGGGCAAGGCCTTCGATTTCGCATGGATCGCTTGATGTTATTGTATTTAGTTGCTTTGATAGCATTACGAGTACTTTTCAATGCTGATGAGCAGTGGTGAATGGCGCGCATTTCAAGTACACATATTGCTGTGCTGTCCTTAAGTTGGTTCACTGACCGCTTCAGCCCGGCTGCATAATATTAGCAGAGTGCGGGAGAGAGTGAGAGAGAGAGAGTGGGAGAGAGAGAGAGAGAGAGTTGGGTGGACTGTCAAATGCTAAGACTGCCATTGAAAGAGACGAGCATCTCATTATTTCCATGCAAAAAATATGAACAAAAAACTTTAAGCAGCGCAGACAGTTTTCATTTCGGTTTGTGTGTTTTTAATGCCCTAAGCACATTCAGTTGGGCTATAACTCTGCTGTGGTAAAGGTCAAAGGTCATAATTTTAAATTGAGCTGTAGGGATAGCTATCTATTATTATATTAATATTATTTTTTTTAAATGCATAATAATATAATTCAAATACACAATAGTATTTACTGAGCAATCTGAGTAATTAAGAATCAAAATTAATATATAAATTCTCCTGTAGAGCTTAGATGATTATAAAATACATTTACCTACAGCATTTAAAACTCTCTTTGGCCAGCTAAGAGGGCATCTGTTAGTGAAAATTATTCATTTAAATTAGCTTATACTTGCTTGCACTCAATTAATGCATACTAATACCAGTGCAAATCTAAATAAAGATCATTTTCTATTCATTTATAGGGCATCTCTGAGTCAATCAATTATTATCAGCTCGCCTGTCCATTCCTTTTTCTCACTTTGACAGCTCGGCATAAGCGTTACGTTATCTATTATGCACAAATTTCATGCTTGACATCTAATAAGCTCGCTCTTCACCACAATTTATGCGCCTCAACCAAGCTCATGGATAATGCAGACCAGTCGAAGCCGTCAAGCTGTCCATTGCGTTGCTTACAATAGGGCCGAGGCGTCTACAAACACTGGAATGCTCTGTTTTTTTTTGTGCGGGTGCAGCTGCCTGGCTAAACACATCCGCATCCGTGGCGCGAGAAAGAGAGATATATTTCTGTATCTGTTGCCCATTTCTTGGGCTTTCTAGGTGCACGCGAACCCCATGTTCAATTGTCTGAATGAGCTCATGGCGTCGCCGGCGATTGCCGCGGGCAAGGCCAAACAGTGCCACAGCGCACACATTACACTGTCTATTGGTAGCGTCGAGATACTAGGCAGGCCAACCGCCAACCGCCAACCGCTAACCACAACGCTTAATCCGGCATCTGGCTGTGACACGCCTTGCACTTTTCTTTTTAAGAGCCACGAGATTTTTCACTGTTTCTGTGTGCCATTTTGCGGTCGAGACCAAAACACAAAATAAAAAAGAAACAAAAAAAAAAAAAAACTAAATCAGCTTAAAGTGTTTTAATGAGCAGTGCTCGAATTGAAGATATTATACATTGAAGGGGTAGCTGGAAACAATAGAACTTTGTGTTATAGATAGGCCAGTATTCAAATGAGTTTTAGATTAAGTTATATTTGAATTGCAGAGAGGTGGATGTTTATGAGATTGAATAGAATAGATTATGGAATAGTATAGGAAGAGTAAGAAGCTGACTTGTTTTATATGGACTTTAATGAAATAATAGAATATGAATAATAGAATCTTCATATGATTTCAAAAATGTGTTTTACACGAATCTAAATTAATTGATCAAATAGATATATGGAATTTGTATATCTAAATCTATATATACTTTACCTGTCTTTACCACCTGTTACATACACTTATGTTCAACCGTTATACCCCTCTACACTCTCGGCATTGACAACATCTACAGGGTATACCAAAAAAAAGCAGCAGCAGGCGCAGCAGCGGCAAGAGCCATAAAAACAATTTCATTGTGGCTACATTAAAAACAAACCAGAATTGCGTTTTAATAAACAGCAGACAACGCGACAGCAACAACAACAACAATGACAACAAAATCAACATTTAACAGTAAAGACAGCAACAATGCATTTTTCCTCTTGTCTTTTTATATGTGTGAAGTTTTTCATTTTTTTCTTTTTTTATTTTCCATATGGAGAAAGTAAAAAATTTGTTCTAAATTCTTGCCATAAACTTTTGGGTGCCAACAAGTGCCAAAGCAAAAAGTCGCTGACGGGTTAAAGTTCAGCTTGACTTTCAGTTTTTAGAACTTAAGCCCTACATAAATACACACACATACACGCATACATATACACATATGCATAACATTATGTGTGTGTGTGTGTGTGTGTGTGTGTGTGTGTGTGTGTGTGTTTTCTTATACTTAACTTTCTATTTCATGCGGGCGTTCATTCAAGCGACCCAAGTGCAATAAAAATTGCAATTTTCACAAAGTCAAAACAAAAGAAAGTGAAAATGTATGTGTGTGTGTGTGTGTGTGTAAGTTTGCGCCTATGTATGTGTGCTTTCATATACTTGTTGTTTAATTTAGACGCTCTCAGGGTCTTAATAACTTTGCCGACAGACTTTCAAGCATATCCGCCGATAAAGATCGGATACAGCTGCTTAGACAGTAACATGCGCTTGTCGAGTGTATATTAGATTCGGTGTTGGCTTTCAGTTGTTTGATGACTCTCTGCGACTAATCAAAGACCAAATCTCACACTAATTAGCCTTTAGAGGCGATCAGCGATGCTGCCAACTTTCTGCTTCAGCGGATGTGTCAGCAGGCAAACGTGTCAACAAATGGAGACAAAGATGAAGATGGAGACGTGGATGTGGAAATGGATGTGGTTGTGAGTGGGGGATAAGCCTGACAATGAGCATCAGCTTGGGAAGGCGTCTTTCGATGGGTATGCAGCACTCGGCACGGCACGGGACAATTTTCATTTAATCTGCACACAATTTATTTAAACGCTTGACCAACTTGAAGCCTTAAGTAGAAACAAGGCAAGCTCATAGACAGCTTAGAGCTTGCGAAGATTAAATACACTTGACGACAAAATGGGAATAAATTCATGTCAGAGTGGGAATTCATTTGCTAAATGCATTTCAGGTCTCGCTATTGAGAGAAAATTTATAGGCATATAGCTTAAAGCTATCCTAATTTATCATATGATGGAATAGACTTTTTGGAGCTTTAAAAGTTTTTCCCGCTCATCAATCAGTTTTTGGTAAACTAAGATGATTGAGGGAGACAGGTAAGCATAAAATTATTTTGATATAAACTTCTACATGAATATACATAAAATTAACAAATTATTATTAAAACATTTTAATAATAAAATTATAACAATAAACATATATTTAATAATATTTTCTTTTTAATTTCTATAAAATTAATAAATTGCAAAACTAAAGGATATTTAAATTATCATTTTTGATCAAAAATAAAAAAGAAATCAATAAATGATACTTATAAATATTAGAAAATCGGATCAAAAGAACCAAAAAAAAATTTATTAAAATAAAAATAAATAAATAAATAAAGTAACAAAAAAATAAACTAAATTAAATAAAAGAAGGAAACAAATACAAATTTCAATAAAAAGAAATAGATTAAAAAATAAATAATAAAGTTTGTATAATAATATTACTAATATAATTATATAATTATATAATTATATTAGTTAATATGCAAAATTTAAATATCATTTTATTTTATTTTTCATTGCAGTCGATTGATTATCATTCTATATATACATAAGCTTATGATTTGTTAAATATACCATAAATAAAAATTGCGCATTCAAATAATATTTTCCAATGTATATCAAATTTCGTGAGAATATTGTGTTACCCTCTTCAGAAAGCGTATACAAATGAAAAGCTTTTTGAGCATTTTTCAGAGCTGGCCACGCGCAAGTGTCTAGTGTCAAAGTAAATTTATTTTTATTATTGCATCAATTAACTATAATGCGTTGCTTTTGCTTTCTTTGGTGAAAATTGAACAGATGCACATTTCGACATCATCTGCTGCTCTCTCTCTCTCTCTCTCTCACTCTCTCTCACTCTGATTCTCTTTCTCCAACTGTATGTCTCTCGCCCTATTTCTTTGTACAGATGGGGGCCGTGGGTTGTGCGTAACTTGTAATTAGATTCCCAAGTATCGCATTTACAACGTAAAGAGTGTGTAATGGTCGAGCAACCTTTGTTTGGCATGGCATCTCTTTCTCTAATTAAAGCGATTTAATCGCAGAAAGCCACAATTAAAATTCATGCACATTTGACCCAAGCCACAGCGAAGAAGAAGAATAAGATGCCAGTGTGTGTGCGTGTGTGTGTGTGTGTGTGTGTGGCGAAAAGGGTGAGAGTGACGGAGCGCGTAACGCAGACAATCATATATTGCAAATGTTTGCATTCAGCAAAATGGAAAAGTCATTATCACGTATCCAATGTAAAAGCCCTTGAGCTTTGGTTGTAAGTACGCACACACACAAACACCCGCACTCACACACATACACACACACACACACAGACACGTACAATATTTGCTTTGCAACAAAGGAAAATCTGTGGCGCCTTTGGCATTTGCAACTGTTTAGCTGAAGTCGATCAGCTTTTGCGTCTTGCCGCCCCCTCCCCCCCTGCAACGCATATTGACATGCAACAAGCTGTGCCCCAGCTCCAACTCTCCAAAGACTTGCCACATTGTGGCGCTGTGGTTAGAGCGCAATGCATGCTGCTACAATGTCGCGGCCAAGGCAACTTGATGCTGCTTTGCCAAAAGGTCGCAGCAGCTCTTCCTTGGCCAGTTTCACTTACCCGCAGATGCTTTCACTTTTGTTTGCTCGTTTGTTTTATTTTTTTATTTTTTTTTTCTATTTTGGGGCCGTGTCACGTTTGCCTTTGCATCAATTTATCATCAACGCTTGGCTGTGCAGCCGGTCCATTGAACCTCCAGCGCGCTGAGGGGTTTCACAGAGCTCTTTTTGTTTTTGTTTTTTTAAAGGTTTAGGCTTCTGTCATTTGTCAAGGTGACCAAATGGCGACCACTGCGGGACGCACCCAAAAATCATATTTAAATTTCAAGCTATTTGCCCAAATTCTTTGGGATTTGTGCAAACAATCGCGCCTATGTGGCAGGACCTTTTTATTGCCATCTCGCTGAGTGCTGCACAAATGTAATAAAAAAGTGTTTGCAATCCTTGTCGTAGGTATGCCCTATACGCATTGCGATGATACAAAGGGTAAACAGGGCTTCATTTTTGTGGCCAACTGTGTGCTGCAGAGAGATGGGGATGCCGGAGATGCTTTGCTTACTTTTGCCTGAATTCGAATCAACTCAATACATGAAATAGAGATAGATTAGCTTAAGTTAGCTTAATCATCGAACCTTAAGTTACATACAGAGCATATCTTAGTCGAGCACTCTTGCTCTTTGTAGTTATTACTTTTGCTGTTGTCTGCAGCTGTATCATGACAGTCTGACAAGTGGCCTGCGGGCCTGGGCGAGAGCGAGCCTTGCTCCGAGTTGAGTAGCAACGAATGTCAAGGCCTCAAATTCATTTATAATGTGAAATTTAATGCACCGCACTCGTCTTATTATTTGTGTCGCTTTTGCGTTTTCGGCAAAGAAAACATTCAGTCGGCTCTGATTGATGAGCGCTGCTCGGAGGCTGGCCAATGTTTCGCATTTGACAGCTAACGACTGCAGCGGCCATGTTCATATTGATTGGCATTTAACATTGAACTTTGCATGTCGTTGTCGACTCGGCACTAGGCAAATGATGTGGCAACGAAATTTCACTGCAAATACTTTGGGAGAAATTCAGATTCGAATGTGCATATAAGGTAATCAAGCGAGAGCTTTATTTATGAATTAATCAAATGCGGCGTAACACAAAGTGAGGACAAGAACAACAACCTGAGCCGTGAGCTATGAGCTATGCTAGCTAGAAAGCCCCCAGCTGTGCACACGCAATTTATTTCCGAGAAGCTCAAACGTTAAGACCGCACTGAGGGTGGAAAACTGTGGCGCTTTGCTGCCAAATGCGCTGGGGAAAAATTTGAATTTTACTGCCAGAATTTGTTAAACAAAACACAGGCAAAATGATTTGTAACGTGCTGGCAGCGCATGCAAATCTACACAAAATATTTACATTAAATTGACTTGAATTGAAAGAAAATTGCTTGGGAAAACCAGCAATACCAACAGCAACAACATCAGCAGCAGCATCAGCACCAGGAATAAATGTGGTTGACAGCACGGTGAGGCATATAATAAATTCATCAGCGCAGCAGAGTTCGTCAAGCCGGTCACGGAGTCCGGCTTTCCACGGCGGGGTCAAAGTGAAACGTAATTGGCCAGCAGCGCTTAATTTTTGATTAACCATCGCAACCAAGCAACGGGCCAGCACCTGAAGCAAAGTCAATTGCGCTGCCAACCTGTAGTACTCTTCGAGCGGGGGCGCTTACGATGTCAACACAAAGTGAAAGTGAAAACTCCACAAAAAAAAAAAAAAAAAAAAAAAAAAACGAAAAAAAAAGATAAAAAAAAAAAAATAAATAAAAAAACGAAGGCTTTTCCTTTTATGCAATTGCTTGGGACCCACGCTTGGCGTTTTCCCAGAGCGCCACGACTCGTTCTGGTTTGGCGTTTGGTTTTCTTGCGTGGCCTGGCACAAAACAAAGGCCAAATAAATCGATGGTAAAAGTTTCGTGCTGATCTTGGCAAGTTCGTTGCCTCGCTCTTTTGTTCCTAAGCGCCGCAATTGGCATTGAATGCGGGGCAGGCTGCTAAGCGTTTTGTTTGCTTTGCTGTTAACACAAATGGCAATTACGGCAAATTGGCTATTTCTGCCACTGCTGCCACTGCCACGGCAGCTGTGGCTGTTGCATTAATTTAGCTCTGCTTTTTGGGCTATTTGCAGCTTCCACTGCGAAAGTTGCATTGCGATTGCGTGTGAGCTGCACGTGAATTACCATAAATTATCGCCAACGGATTATGCGGTTTGTCTTCCCATGCAAGCACACACACAAGCTAACATCAACCCAGCTATGCATGTCCAAAATGTAGAACAAGACAGAGAGCATCTTCTCTCGCAGCCAGTATCAAAATTTTCAACTTTCACGCTGCTTGCACCTGTGCAAAGCAGCCATAAATATATATATATATAGATATATTTATATATATATATAAATACATACATAAACCGAAATATATATGCACTTAAAATTGTATATGTATTCGAGATAATATACACCTGACAGCTCATTGCTTGGCATTTCATTTGAAATTATAATTAATTTCATGAAAAGCTGAAATTACACAGGAATCAGATGCAGCTGCAGCTGCAGCGCTTCGTCATGTGTGCAGCTGACAAAGACTGTCTGATATGAAATTTCAATGCGCCGCCTGAAAGCATGCTACAGTTTTTTTACAGCTCACAATTGTTGAGCATATTAAATGCGAACTGTAAGCTAAGAGGAATATGGAAAAGACATTTTAAAGTAACGTTTGGGTTTATTACTTCAAAGCATTCTTCAGTAGTAGCTATTATATATAATTTCAAATTTAATAATCATATATATACATATATAAATTCATATTTCTTTACTACCGCCAAGGCAACCCGCGCAAAATAGAAATTCTCTTGTGTTTCACCAAGAGCTATCATAGAATAATTGCCATAAATGATCATATCGATTCGTTCCGAGTTCTATGGCTGCACTTTCATTAACTTTCCTATTGGCGGCGACAATTTTCTAGCAATTCCGTCGGCGAGGCTGCAATTTGCCCGCAAATTGAGTTCATTTCGTTTTCTATGCAGCATAGCTAATATCTGTGCCAAAATCTTTGCGTGTCCAAATGAAACACTAGACCAGGCGAGAGGCTGCTGAAATATATATAAATATTAAGTTTTTTTTTTTTTTTGTCTGTTTGAGATAAGTCTTAGCAGCCGATGAAAGTGGGCGTCAGAGCGAATGTATCATTAAGCGCGGCAGCGGCAATAAAAATAACATACAAAATACAAGAGTAAAAAAAAAAAAAAAAGCTTGAAATAATTACAAAGACTTGCTAATTACGACAATGAGCAATGAAATTGACTGGATGCCTGGCTGGCAGCCGCCTGTTTGCCTGGCTGGCGGTTTTACTGGCAATTGCACTAAATCTGCAGCGAAGCAGATTGCGCCGTCAGCTTAGCAGCTCAACAGCTCAACAGCTCAACAGCTGCACAACTCAGCAGCAGAAGTGCATCCAACATGCATATTACGCTCTGAATAGCCAATTGGCACTGGGGCGCCAAGAAAAGCAAAACTGGATGCAACGGCTGCCTGGCTAATTGTGGCAACTACAAGTGTATAAATTTGTAGCACAGCACGCCGCACAAGATCAGTTGGCCGAGCGAGTTGGCCAGAACAACAACATAACTATACACACAGCTAAAAAGTGACAAGAGGCTAATCCCAAAGGATATATACGCACAATGGATACGCGTTTGGGTCTACTCGCCGTGCTGCTGCTGCTGGCGGCGCCCATCTGGACGCTGGAGCTGCCCCACAATGCGACTGCGGCTGGCGAGAGCGGACTGCTGCGCACCATGAGGCACGTGTGGACACAGTGCGCCGAGAGCGAGGATATTTTTTGGTGCTGCAAGCTGCAGGGAGCCCGTCTGCTTGGGCGCGCTCTTAAGGTGCAGCAGCTCAGCATTGTGGATGGCATTAATCTGGTGAGGCGAGCAGGAGGCGGCAGTGCACACGCCGAGGACACGCGCACAGGACGCGCCAGCATTAGCGAGCATCAGCTGAACAATCGCGATCTCGAGCACATGTCCAGCAAGAGCCTAGATGCACTGCTGCTGGAGCGCTTCCTCAACTTCCTGCACAGCCACCAGCTGCAGGTGAATCTGCCACGGCTGCTGCGCTACGGCGAACGCAACAGCCAGGACTGGCTGCAGTCGCTGCTGGGCTACTTCATGAACGGCGAGCAGTCGGGCACTCGGGACAACGAGGGTCGCAAGAAGAAGGACGACAAGAAGTATCTGGGCCCGTTCATAGCTGCCGTGCTGCTCAAGACGGCCATCCTGAAGATGGCCTATCACTCGATAGCCATTGTGGCCGGCAAGGCGCTGATCGTGGGCAAGATTGCACTGATCATCAGCGCCATCATTGGCCTGAAGAAGCTGGTCAGCCACGATGGCGGCGAGAAGACCACCTATGAGATTGTCAAGCATCCGCAGGTGCAGCAGAGCCACACCTACTCATCAAGCCACCAGGGCGAGTATGAAGCCGGTGGTCATGATGGCGGCTCGTATCATCGCAGCATCGATGACGAGATGATGATGCAGGACAAGGCCTATCATGGCTGGCTGCCTCAGGCTGGCGCTAGCGGTCCAGCTGGCGGATCGGCTGCTGCATCTGGCGCCTCCACCAAGGTCTCCCGATAAGTCGCCCAGCAACTCACCCAACACCAAAGAATCGAAAATTGTTTCGCATAGCTTCAATTCGTCTGCAATTGTATTTACACTTGTTGACTTTCAACTTAGCCTTAGTTTAGTTATTATAGTTACGATTATTTTTACCACAGAAATACATAAAGCTAGAGAAAACCAGGTCTGCGCACTGCGGCAGTTGTTGACTCCATCTCTTTATTTAGCGTCAATTGTCGTCGACTCGGCTGCTCCATCTCGTACGCATAATAGGCCTGATCGTGACTCGAATGCGGCTCATCTGCAACTGTCTCTGACGGATGGATGCCACTGTAATCGTGCGTGGGCATGCTGCGATGCCAGCCGCTCTCGTGACTGTGTCCTCCTCCTCCACTCGTCACGATCACGTGCTCCGGAGTACTACTGCTGCCAGCCGATGCCTTTTTTAGACTGCCCTGCAAATAGGAGCGTAGCGCCAATTGACTTGATCGGAACAAAATTGCTTAAGCTACTCTTATGCGAAATTTCCAATAAAATATTTAGTTTTGGAAATCATTTAAATGTAAAATAAATACTTATTAGCTGAAGCATTAAACTAATATAGACCAGATGTTATTTTCATACACAAATGCAAATGTTTGTTTGCTATTATTTCGGTACTAAAATGACTCACCAGCAGCGATATGACGAGAGCGATTTTGGCCATTATGAAGGCAGCACCAGCGATGAGAATGACCTTGCCGAGGAACATTTGCGCAAAGGTTGCCAACATTATCATGCCGCCCATCATGGCCATGTTCTTATCTTTGTCCTTCTTCTTGCGACCTGTTTTATTGAAACAGTTTTTGTTTTTATTTTTCTTTTTCTTTTTATCTTTACCTTTCTTTTTCTTCTTCTTCTTCTTCTTCTTCTTCTTGTCTTTATCTTTGTCTTTCTTATTCTTTTTCTTTTTCTTTTTTAGCTTATCTTTATCTTTATCTGTATCTGTATCTGTATCTGTTGCTGTCGCATGCACTGCCAAACTACCAAAGCCCGCAAATATGTTATCGATTTTATCATCTATGCGAGCTACCGTACCTTGATCCGAGTCAGGCGCAGTGCCAAAGTCATCGATGGCATTCGATATGGTCAGCTGCCGTGGCAGCCTCACCCGCAGCGCTCTGCCCTGTGCCAACTGCAGCAGCTTGGCTGGCAATCCTGCCGAGCTGCGCGCCTGCTTCGTCTGCTCCGTCTGCCAGGTGCCTGGCTGATGTGGCTCAATGCTGAGATACTCGTTCAGCTGCCAAGTGCTATTATCCTGCCGAGCTGCATCCAGCAGTTGTTCCACTTGCTCAGCCAGGCAATGCCACGCCTCTGCGCTGGTCAGGCACTGCTGCAGCAGCTGGCCCAAGCTGTGTGTGCTCCACAAGGAGACTTCGCTAGTTCCATTGAGCTGTTGTGCCCGGGCAGCAGCGAGCAGCAGCAGCAGCCACAGCCAGAAGAACACGACTTGCCGCATGTTCGACGTTCGAACCACTAATAAATGGGTTGCCAGCCTGTGGCTTATTATTTATATGAGCGCTCTGTGACGTCACAGGGCTTTCAATGCAGAGTGCCACAATTAAATGGCCTGTCAAAGCGCGACACAGCCCAAGCGAACGAACGCTCTTGATGGGAATCTAATAAGAAAAGTTTGTCTTTCACGCCAGCTCGAACTCTTGACAGAGCGCACTGCTCACTGAACCGCCAAATCTTTCGCATGGAGCGACTTTCGCTTTGGAAAGCGCTTAGAAAACACGCAAAGTTTTTGTTTTTTTATTCTTTATTTACTTTTTTTTTTTTAATTTTAGATTTCATAAGTTAAGTTAAGCTAATTGAACTATGTCTTAATTAGAATATGAAACACTGTACAACAAAATTGAGTTCTGAATGAAATGATGAATGATGCCAATATGACTTTTCGCATAGTTAACGAAGCTTTAAATGACTTTAGCTTATTCAAAATTCTATTATCTGCTTCATCACTTTTGTAATACAGTGTAATCCATAGGAGCTCACAGCGATCTCACATCCACAACCTGCCAGCCATTCATCTGGCTGCTGGCAGAGCTGCTCTGCAGACTGCGCACTAACGCATCTGCTGTGCCAATGCTGTCCTCCAGTGGATTCTTTATCCTGTGCTGATTCTCATAGTCATAGAAATGATCTTGAGTGGGACGCTTGGTGCTAGCAGCTGGCGCTGGCTGTTCCCTTGGCTGCTCGAAGCGCACTTTGCGATCGCTGCGTTTGTAAGGCTGCGGCTCGTGCACATTGTACTGATGATGCAGCTCATCGTGCTGATTGTAAACTGTTGTCTTGCCCGGGAAATGACCAATGGGGCGTGGCCCGCCAAAGCCGCCAGCATAGCCGAAGCCGGCGCCGCCTCCAAAACCACCCAATCCACCAAATCCGCCCAGTGTGCCCAGCACACCGCCGAGGCCCAGGAAACTGCTCACATATATGGCCAACTTTGCCAGAAAGAGCGACTTCTTCAGCAGCAGGCAAATGCCAGCGAAGAGCAGCGGCACCAGAGCCACCAAATTGAATTTCAAACCCAGCAGAAAGGGCAGCAGATACTGCTTGGCCAGCAAGCGACCTAAATGCATAATATAAATTAAACTGTTAACTGTTAAGAACTGTTAACAAATTGAACCTGTGCTGGCCTCCTCATAGCCAAATTGTCGCTGATCAAGGGAACTTCCATCCAGCACAAATTCCGCCACACTGTTCGCATCGGCTGTAGGTCCGATTTTGAACATCAAGCCCGGATATATGGCATCCATGTGCCATTCCAAGCTGCGCTGTCCCATCACAGCGCCCGCGTTCTCCAAGATACCACGAAAGTCCACTGGATCTGTGTCCAGCACATTGACCAGCGAACGACTTGCGGCCGTCTCCTGCTTTACGGCCACAAAGTCAGCCATAAACGTCACGTTGTCGCGCTCCTCGAGGCGCTGTATAAAGTTCAGAGCGGAGCGACCAAGGCATTCGCTCAGCTTGCCGCGCTGCGAGCCACGCACGCACTGCTTGAAGTGCTGCAATTCCTCTAAGCCATCCTGCTGTAGGTCGGTGCCAGCTATGGCTTTGATAAGCAGCAGCAGTAGCAGGAGCAGAGGCGAAAGAGTTTCCATGCTGTACAGCTTGATGAGCGCGAGTCAACTAAGCCTGCTGGCCAGCTGACCTGTTGGCTTTATAGTTGAATCAGCCACGTTATACAACTCAGTTTTTGGCCAAATCTGCTCGACTTTGGTTCACTTTTTGCACATGTAACGCCGCCGTGGCCCAATAACGGAAATTGTTGTACATCAACGCCAAGTGACTGACATTTGTTGTTAACGTTGTTGTTGCTGCTGTTGTTGCTGTTGTTGTTGTTGCTGCTGCAGCAGCTGGCATCATGGTCATGGTCAGTGCACACGCGCTGCCGGCGACCCACTGCGCCGACTTGTGGCCAATTTTGTTTCCCCTTTTTTTCTTTTCGCACATCTTGGCCATTACATAATGAGCCATTGTTGAGCTCCAGAAATATTATGAAAGAGGCGCCACAGCTTAGATCCAATAAAGGCAGCTCTATCAAAGAGCGTCTGCAATTATGGCATTACCGCAAATGAATGCCCATTTAAAGAGTCAAATTTTGAGGGTTTTTAAGCCTATTAAGAGCCCCAAACAAATCTGCGGATATTAGAGTTCCGATCAAGTTAAATCACTTGCTAGTTGCCATTGTGATTAAGTTAAGTCAAGCAAAGAGGCGCAGCTAATGTGCCTTTGCGACCTTAACAAGCATTGATGTTTGGGAGGCTTATACAATGTAAAGCGATTATATAGACAAAAGATATTTGCATTGAATATTGAAAATTAATATATGCAGGTTAAAAAGGAAAGGCTTGCAGAACTTATTAAGTTTTCCTCTTAGGCATAGGCATTCCCTAGTAGATAATAGATAATAATAAAGACAGAGAGAGAGAGAGAGAGAGAGAGAGAGAGAGAGAGAGAGAGAGAGAGAGAGAAAGAAAGAGAGAGAGAGATACAGGGAGAGAGAGAGAGATACAGAAATAGAGAGAGTGGTACAGAAACACAGTAAGAGAGAGAGAGAGAGAGAGAGAGAGAGAGAGTAAGATAGCTCTTACTGAACTTAATTGCAGGTGCTCCTAAATTTGGCCATGCATTAAGAGAGAGGATGACTTCATAAAATATCATTCTTGAAAATATCCAATATAAAAGCATACCAAAAAATCTGTAGCTGGGCGTCATTGGGGTACAAGCTTGGAATGGAAGCTAGTCAAATTGACATAAATACCACACAATTCAAGATGAGTACCAGCAAAGCGTATTAGAAGTATCTAAATTGCAGAGTCTGAACAAACATTCTATAAAGCCAGCAAATTTTTGTATGCCAGACAAAATATTTTTTTAATATTCGGTTCAAGAATTTTGTTGTATTAAATATTTTTTCAAGAATACAAACACGCATCTGCAGCTCTGGACAAAATGTTTCTAAGAAAATTATTTTAAGAATATAAACTGTGATAAAACTCACAAATTCTTAGCAAAAAAAAATATTTTCTCTTACTCAATTCATAGTCAAATATGCTGAGTTATTTTCACAACTCAAACTCTCACATTATTTACTTAATTTTCCTTAGAAAAGCAAACTTTTATGATTTGCCACTTATCATTTTATATTTGTATTTTCTATTTGTAGATGTTTGCCAATATATTCCCTAGACGTCGCACACTTGCCTAATGATGAGCCCTTTCCCTTTTTTTTTTTTTTTTTTTTGCAGTATGTTGTTGTCGTTGTTATGGGAATAGCAAACTGAAAGAGGTTGACCATTCGCACCGCACAATGGATCATTTGGCTGCTGTGGGGCAAGAGGAAAAAGTTCATTCGAAAGTGTTGCATACTTTCAGGCGGAATGTGTTTAAACTTGAGTACAAGTTTCGGTGTTGCCAGTCCGTCGCAGTGCAACAAAACTCTTAATAGCAGCAACATCATTAACAACAACAAACAACAACTGTAACAACAACAGTATCTTGAGTTGTAGCAAGTCGTTAGATACTCTCGACACCATCTACATGGTCTACAGCCCTTAAGCCGCTGAGTGGTTGGAAAAGTTTTGCATATTTTGCTAATGAATTCCGACTGTCGTGAACTTTAGGTAGCCACAAGTGCCACAAGTGCCACGCCTACTGCGGCCCACTTGTTTTCGAGTAGGCTAATTTGTATACCGAAATTCAAGGCAGCATTAGCCTGGCAAAAGTTTTCGCACTCTAACTGTAGTTAAGGAGCATTGCTCTGGCTCTGTCTGGGCTACTTATTTGGACCGATTGCTGGCCAAATCTGGTCAAATAAGTGACATTAAGTGACATTAGTTTTCCCATTGCCACAGACTGTGACACACGCAGGCGATAGAAATTGTATTAATAAACACTTTCACCGGCAATATTTGAGATTCAACGAACGACAGCAGCAGCAGCGGCAGTGGCAGTTGCAGCAGGCGAAAATTGTTGATAAACAGTTAAGAAATCGTTTTGGCCATTTGGCATTTGTCATGCGTCCATAAATTGCAATGAACCCCCCACCCCCCACAGTGAGGGGCGTGCCCCATCTTCATGTTAGCATTGACATTGCGAGTGGCGTGAGCAGAGTGCAGAGCGTACGTGCTGCAATTGCATACATGCAAAAAGCAGGTCGTGGCCAAAAGCGGGAACTTTCATTTGATTTTGGAGCGACACCGGATACCAATGAACACCGAACACGTTGGCGTGGGCAGAGACCGGCTGCCAAGGGGAACGAGTGCTATCTGGTGAGTGCATGTGCAATGGCTAGGCCAATAGGAAGTTAGTTAGCCAGCCAGCCAGCCAGCCAGCCAGCCAGCCAGCCAGCCAGCTGGCGACGGCAGCTCTCAGTTGGATCTCCTGCACGCCCGAGTGCGCTGGCTGCAAGTGAAATTCTACTTCTACTTCAGCTTCTTCTGTGTGCTTGTTGTTGCTGTGTGATTTTGTGTGTCGCACATGCAATTGATATCACTGGCCTCGTTCGCCTTAGTTGGTAATTCATTTTATTAGTGAAAGAGTGAAAGCATTTCACTTGAAAAACACGAGAAAAAATCCAAAGAAAAAAAAAAAACAAAAACAAGCAAGCTGTATGCGGTGCACGTTGCGTATGCGCAATATAAATATATATACACTTGGATATATATGTATGTATATATTTATGTGTGTGAAATGCAAAACATTGTTTTCAGTTACAGATAAATGCGGCTTTATTGAGTTTCATTTGAGTGGCTGTGTGTGAATGTGAGAGTGTGAGTGTGGGGGCAATTGGGTGCGTGCATGGGGGCGTGGCGAAACGTTGACTGGACAGAGTAGTTTGTGTGTGGCTTGTCATAAATCATAAAACAATAAGAGACTGTGTATAGTTAATAGTTGTAAAAAATAGTAAAGCTATGAGCAAATAATTACACATAATACAAGTACATGAGTACAGTTAATAGTTAAGAGTTAACAGTTTAGAGTTTACAGCATACGGTTATAGTTTCTAGTTTTAAAGTTAACAGTTTAGTTAAGTTAAGTTTTAGTTTTGAGCAAGTGCCGCCCCCGCTTTCATTTCGCCGACTGCAATGACAGTCGACTGCATGTTTGTTAGAGCTTATTAACTAGGGTTTCATTTCTCTTGTTTGACAGTGTTTATTATTTTGTTTTTGTTGTTTTTCATGTTGCTGTTGATGGCGCCTTTCGCTTGAGTTAAGCTACAAATAAATTAAATAAATAAAATAAATTAAACGAGCTGCGAGAGCTCTGTGCTCATTTCCTTTGCATTCTTCCTTCACTTTGTAAGTTTTTTTTTCTCCTCATCATCATCATCATCTTCTGTGTATTGCACTAATTGTTGTTGCTGTTGTGGCGCTTTGTCTATTGCTGATACGCCGCATAGGCCAAGTTCTGTGCCTCAGCATTATTGTGCAGCGACCTGCCATAGCTGTGCTCGTGCTCGTAGTGCGGATGCGCAACCACCTCGTAGTTCTCCTTCTTCGACTCGAGCAGCTTCTTCAGACCGATAATGCCAGAGAGCAGCAGCGCAATCTTGCCAATGACCAGAGCCTTGAACGAGATGAGCGCCAGGAAGCCAATGGCCAAGGGCAGCAGCGCGGCCATCTTCAGCTTGAAGAGCATCAGCAGCGGCATCAGATACTTCTTCTTCTCCTTCTTCTTGCCGCGCGCTAAAAATCAAGCAAAAAAAAAAAATACAAATGCATTTGATAAGTGTTTGGCTGACATGCAATACTTTCGCTTGCTGGCTGGCCATTGGCTTGTTATCTGCTCATTAGCAACTGGAGCAAAGCGCATAATTACTAAATAGACGTCAATGAGCAATGAATAATGAAGTGGCAAACAGGATTGGCCGCTTTCTATGGTCGGAAATCGCACAAAAAAAGAAAGTGCGCCTGAACCGCGCTGAACTGGCTAAAATGCAATTAATTGCAGCGAGCAACAAACGGCAACAAGCCGCTTGCCAAGCTGCATGCCACAAGCGCCTGTCAATGCACCGCTAGACCAAGAGCCGCCGCATCGGTCCTGCTAGCTGGCACTGACCCCAATGTGTGTGCGACAGCTAACAGTGAAAACAGGATTTCAAGCGTTGCCTAGTTTGCGTCTGCTGCTGCTGCAGGTTGCCAGCCAAACGCAACTGCAACGGGCTGACGATAATTGCACCACTAACCCAAATTGGTTGCATAGCGCAGAACTAGTAAGCCAGAATCCAAGTGCTGACCAGTTAGCGACTTGGCTAGTTGGTATGCTTTTCTTAGCTACTCACATTCTTCGAGAGCGCGCTGCATATCCTGAATGGAGTCCTTGGGCACCTTGAACTGCAGCGTGTGTGTGCCAAAGAAGCGTGCCACACGCTCCACCAGCAGTGAGTCGACCTCACTTTCGCGTGCCTCCGCCTCCTCCGGCAAGGCCACATCGTTCAGGGCACGTCCCACGGGTATATCGTCGGTTTTGACCAGGGAAATGCCCTCCGTCAGCTTCACATCTCCGTTCTCCGAGTCGAAGTAGTGCAGGGCACGTTCCTGTTTGCAAATTAGTGTATGAGTGTGTGTGTATGTGTGTGTGTGTATTGTTTTGATATTAGGTAATCGCTTGATAAAGCCGCGCTCTACACTGTTTTTGTTTACCTTCATGCACAACACCATGGAGCGCTCGCCGCAGTCCTTGACCATGCGAAGGGCACTCGTCAGCAAGCTGTCAGCCTCAGAGGCTGCTGCTGCCGTTGAGGCAAGCAGCGCGAACAGGCACACGAATTTGAACATGATTTAATTGAATTTGATTTATTTCCCTTATGCGTGAGTGAGAGGGGGCAGCGTGGGATTTGGCGCACACAACAACACTTAACACTTGGGTATGGGAATATGTTTGTTTGTGTATTGATTATCCTTGATTTGGGCACACGACTCTGCCTGAGTCTTAGCTGTACAGTTGATTGAGTGCACTGCGCTCGATTGGCTTATTCGATCTGTCGGTCAGAAGGCAATCCGTAAACTGTGGCTAGAAGACGCACGCGGATCGAGTTTTATTCCCGGCCAGCAGCGCTGTTGCTGACAACGACAACGACACGACGTCTATGGCTACGACGACACACGACGCGCTAGCCGCATCCCCAACACATACATGCAGACACACACGCACACTGACTCAAACAGTAGCCGAGCTTAGAATTTAAATAAACAACCTGACGAAGACGACGTCGAGCACAAACACAGTCACAATCGCCACATTTACAACCACAGCGAAGCGCAACGGCTGCGGCGCTTAATGCAACCTGGCTTGACTTGGCCTGGCCTGGCCAACAGAGTGGTCTTTCTACGTGTGTGTGTGTGTGTGTGGCAGCAGCTACGCTGACGCAGTCTCGCAGTCGCGGTCGACGGCGCTGTCGCTGGCAGCAGCGCTGCGTTGGCTTGTTAGCGACTTTTGCTGTTGTTATTATTGTTGTTTGTCAACAGACTTAAGCAGCACTTAGCTATTTGCACACAAACACACACACAAACACACACGCGCATACACAGGCACACCTAGCCGTATAGGCAGATTGGACGCTAAATGAATTGAAACAGTTTAGCGCGCATTAATTTTGACAGCTAAAAATTTTGATTGTGGCGCCTGCACATTTGGCACACTTTCAGGTGGCTGAGAACCAACGAGCTTTGAGTGTGGTCTGTGGTCGGAAAGTGGTGCGTGCTGCTAGACGCTCCACTGATCGAACCATTAGAAATTGCAGACACGTGACTTGATCTGGCATTTAAAGCGAGGCTTAATCAAACGCCAGCATAGCAAAGCCAATTGTACCACATCAGCAACAACAGCAACAACAGCAACAGCAGCAACAGCAGCAGCAGCAGCAACGTCAGCGGCTCTACTTATGATGAAAGCAACCACACGGCAACGGGCATGGCTCAAATTGGAGTAAAATAGAAAATTAACTAGTTTGCAGGCGGCATGGATAAAAAAATTTCACTTTAATTTTGCTTTTTATTTATGTATTTGTTTTTCTCCATCTCACTTATAGCTCCATCGTATATCTCTCCTCCATACACACACACTCGCACACATGAACACATCAACATATCTCTATATATCTGCAATTTTGTATGCCAATCGCTGACATTTGCACAAGAGTTTCATATCAAACAAAATCTTTCGCATTATGTCGCTTTAATTTTTACTCTTTAACATGAATAATATTTTTTTAAATCTTTAGCACGTCTTTAAAAATACCCTGCATGTTGCAAAAAGTAGTAAGTAGTCTCTGAAAAATTTAGATTGCAGAGCATCAATATATATTGCAATCTTTTTTTTTTTTAAGAATTATCTACTCTGTTATTTTACGTTTCTGAATACGAGTCTTAATTTATGTACAAATTTATATATATATATAATTTATTTATATAAAAAAAAAATGGATAATAATAATTGCTATAGCGTAGTTAGTAATTTTCTAAAGCTTCAAGCATTTGTTTGATAATTGTAAATATTTGCAGAAAATATAATTTTGTTGTATTCAAAATTTTATGAAATAAATATTCCAAAAATAAAAAAAAAAAAAAAAAATATATATATATATATATATATATATATATATATATATATATATATATATATATATATATATTTAAAAGTTCAGAATAAAAACTGCATTTATGGATGTAAAAATATACATTTGCTCAGGGTGAAAAAGAAAATCTTTAATTGTAAATTTGTTTTATAATTATCTAATTATTTATTAGTGCCAAATCCAATCAAGCAAATTGTACTCAATTAAAATATTAATAAGTAAACAGTTGTTATTTATTTGTTTATTTATTTATTTATTTATTTATTTTTTTTAATAATCTCACATCTAAGCAGCAAGTCTCTTGGTAGGCTGCATATGTAAAAAAAAATAAATAAATAAATAAATATTTAATAAGAATATAAAATCAAAATAAGTTTTTAAAGAAATATTACAAATAAATTGATTAAAGGGTATTCCATAGTCAAACACTCTACACTTGCACTTTCTCGCTTGTCTCATTTCGTTCGTTTTTTCTTCTTCTTCGACGGTTTTTGTGTAATTTACGCATTAGTCAAGTACCTGAAAGAAAGCGCTGAATGCTGAGATTTGCACGCTACTTAAGCTCGATTCCAGATGCAAAGCAAGCCAAATTTTTCTGTAGCTGATTATCTAGCCTAGCCTAAACAGCGTATAGTTGATGAAACGAAAGGTGTTTAGTTGCTGTTATTGTTGCTGTTGCTGTTGCTGTTGCTGCTGTGGCCGATGCTGATGGGATATGCAAATGAAGTGCACGTGTATATGTAGATGGATGTGCGTGTGACGTGACTTGAATGCCCATCAGCCATCGAGCTATCAAGTCTGAGGTGCTGTACACTCGTGCAGCACGCATCTAGCTTTAAATTGTGTGTAGGGCATGTGTCAGTCGACTAGCCAGCTGTTGGGCAGCTATTTAAGATTCGGGCAATTATTTTGACTGCATGTCAAAGCAATGAAAGTGAAATAGTATTTGATTTCATTTGAATGGCTGCAGACGAGCTGAGATTTTCGCTTATGTAAGCATCGCATCGGTGGCTAAACTCTTAGAGAAAAGCCATTAAAGTGCTTTGGGTTTGGCAAAATAGCTACTGAAATATTTAAGATACTTAACGATATTTGCCCGAAAATTGACTCGGAGCAGGAAACAACTTGGCAGCATCCTGTACATTAGGGATTAGTTCCACCTACTACTCTACGTTTACTCATGGCTCCGACTGCTTTCATTTCACGCTCAGGTCCTCAGCTCTCGGGCCCAACCCTTTTTTCAGCTGCCATCTACCTACCGAATTGACACCTTTTTGAAAGTTTCACTTTCATGCCAAGCATGAGGCCCGCCTCCGCCCCCCGTCGCACAATCTGTGACATTTGCTGGCGGATTCCGGGTAGCTCTTGTTCCGTTAGGCTTGAGTAATTTTCAATTAATGAAAGTGTTGCCCAGGCCCCGAGTGTGACGTCAGCAATTAAAGCAAACCAAAGGCCATTTGATTAGGCGTGAGAAATGTATTTAAATGAGTCTCAGGCACAGTTTTCGTTATTTCTGTGTCTTTTTCTTCGTTAATAGGTTCAATGTTCTACCTCGTTTGGCCTGGCCGCTTGCTTGCCCATCAGCTCATTAATATTTTGTGCAGACTGCAAAAGTGAAAATGTCGCATACCGCAGAAAGCAAGCACTACAGCAACGGCAACTACAACACAATTGAAGCGAGAGACGTTCGAGCATATTTGATCTATGAATATTGCATTCGACTCTAAAAAATGTGCTCGCAGTTTTATATATATATATATATGTGTATATATATATATCTCTTTTTGGTAGAAAGCGAAGACGTCTTCAGTGCTTTTTTTTAGCACGCACGTAAGCACTTTTTGAAATTGTTATCATAAATTCAGCTGGCGCTGTTGAGGCGTGGCTGAGCTGTCAGAGACTCAGATGTAGGCAAAGTTTTAAGCAAAAATTGTTTACTACATTTAATTAACGCTTACTTAGGCCTAACACACACATTTAGTTCGTTACACATAGATATCAGTATATGTATATAGAGATAATCGAATCGAATTAAGCTAAACATTATTGATTATTCAGACAATTCATGCGGCAATCGTTTCTTTGGTGAACTCCATCTCAAATGCAAATGCTAGCTCAGCTGGTTGGCTGGCCGCTTTACAGGCTCTTTGCGCTGCCCGCCGACTCCTTGGCCGGCTTCCAGCCGCTGTAGGCCATGTCCAAGTCACGGCCCCAGCCCGAATGGCCGCCGGAGGAGACGACCACCTCGTGGGAGGACTCCTTGCCGCCACCGCCGCCGCTCAGCAGTTTCTTAATGCCAATTATGGAGGCCAGCACCAGAGCCAGTTTGGAGACAATCAACGCCTTGCCCGCCAGCATGGCCAGCGCGCCGTATGCAATTGGCACGAAGGTGCCGCCAAGCAGCAGGGGTATCATGATGTAAGCGCCGTTGCCTTTCTTATCCTTCTTCTTGCGTCCCTCCACCGAGTTGCTGTCAGTGCCACGCAAATCGGGAAACTTGATCTGCGAGATCGAAAGGCAGAGGGAAAGCAGTTGCGGCGCACTCGCTGGCCAACATTAAGCCACACTCACCTGTAGCGTGTGCTCCTGCAGGAAGGTGCCCACACGCTTCATGATCATGCTGTTGAGGATCTGCTCCTTGGCATCTAGGCCACGCGGCAGCACTGCCTCAATATCCTTCTCTGTGATAGAGGGCAACTGCGACCGCTTCTGCGCCTCATCCGAGTTGCTCACAAACTGAATGCCCTCGAACAGAGGCAACGTTTTGGCCGAGCGGAATGCCTTCTCGAGTCCGGTCAGCAGCTTGACCTTGAGGCATACGGACAGGTTCTCGCCCGTGCACTGCTGATAGATGCGATAGACCAGCGACAGATCTTTCCACAGGCTCGTCGAACTAGCCGACTGTGCCGCCGGCTGCACTTTCTGTGGCTGCTGCTGTTGCTGCTGCTGCTGTTGATCCACGCCTAGGCCATTTATGTGGTGGTAGCTGGCCGTGCGTGCCGTATATCCAGGCAGCCAGCAGAAGATTATCAGCAATGCTGCCACGTGCCACATGTACTTGATCATCTCTGTGTGGATGTGTGTGCGTGTGTGTCTGTGTGAGGTGTATGGGCTTGAGTTAAGTTCCTTTCTGGCTATCCCGCTGCGTAATGGCAAAACTGTTGCTGGGCGCTGCTCTTAAGTTGTTCAACTGAGTGCTGGCTAGAGCAGTGTAAGCATTTTATACCGCCTGCCCGTTTGCTTGGGTGCATGTCAAGCAGCAACAGATGATTTTCATCAAAGAAAAAAAAAATCTTTACAAATAATGCAATTTTTGCAAAAACAACAAACAACGCAGTTTGTTTTAGTCTAAATATCACGCCAATTAGTCGGACTGGCGGCTGTGGCCAGAGGCTGTTGGCCATTGAAGCTGCGCTTTCGTGATTTCGCTGCGAAAGCAACCGAAAATCTGTGCAGCTGCAGCCACTGCATATCCATTGCAAGTGCTGCAATTTCATTTGTAATTATAACACACAACTTGCAGCTCGTTCTAAGCTATTGAGTTTTTCTGCGCATGTAAAACAGAGCGCGCTGCTGCGTGCGTGACTGCCACATGCCACATGCCGCATGCCTCATGCCTCATGCCGCCCCCTAGTCAATGGCATTGGCATTGGGCGCAGCTGCTAATCCCCAAGCTACATTTTCTATATGTGTGTTAGGTTTGTTTAGTAGACCGAATCGCTGCAGTTTTTTTTTTTTTCATTTTTTTTTTTTGTCGGTTTTTATCACAGATTCACTGTCATCCCACGAGTCTTAACTTTTCTTTTTATAAACGAAGAATTTAGTTTGTCAGTACAGCAAACATACGCTAAATATAGACAGAGGGAATGGTTAAAAAATTATGCTTGAAAATTTATTTAAAATGAATTTTTTTCGAGGTTGGATTGTTTTTCTCTTATAAGAAACAAGGAAGGAAAAAAGAATTGTCTTTTCGATCCGTTTATAAGATTTCCTACATTGAATTTTATAGATATATATGATTTTTTCCATATTCATTCCAATTTCTACAAGAGAAAAAGAATTCTTGGTTTAATTATAATGCTTAAGATTCAGCTAAAAAAAAAGTCAAAAACTTCTCTAGTCGTTTTTTTATATACAAAAAGTGTTGCATACTTTTGGGAGGTAGCAAAAAATCGGTTGCGCCTTAAAGCAGTGAACATCTGAAGAGTGCATTAGCTAACGAAAGAGTTGAGACACAAACTTGGTGAAATTTAACGAAAGTAAGAGAAAGCTCTTCTTCGTCTTAAGCTGATAAGATATATACATATATATAAAAGTCAACCGCCATGCTCACAGAAACTTGAATTGGAGTCAGTAGAAATGTTGGTTGAATCTAAATTAACTCTTACATAATTTAGCATATAATTTGTTATGAAATCTGAAATATATATATATAATATATATCAATGAATATTCATTTTAATAAAGAGAATATTAAAATAAAATACATGACTCAAATAGCATTTGCTCCTTATTTCTAATCCGACAGAGAAAAAGAAGCTTAAAGAATATTTATATCTATTCAGCTGACAGCACAAGCAAACCATTTATACCTTCTCATCTACGAGCAACCAATTGAAGGCAAAGACTAAAAGAAGGTATTGAAAGAGTAGATTAAAGAAGGGCATAAAAGAATAATATATATATATATATATACTGAATCAAATGCCCTAAGCAGTTAAAGCTTAACATGTGCTATTGAGCTGCATGACAAAATACTGCATGAAAAAAATATATATATATTTCTTTCAGAATCGCTTATAATAAAAACACAAAACATTATATGCTTCTACACTGCCTGAGAGTAAAATTAAATGCCCCAACATTTTCCGGGATCCGTGTTCGCATATTTGCTCTAACTGTCTCATTTAATGAAGCAAATACAGTCATAATCCAATCAGTCATGAAAATCTGTAATGTTTCAATTAAGTAATGCGAACTTAGTGAACCGCATAGATATGCTTATGGCCCATCGGGCGCAAGACAATGTGCAACTAAAACCACATCGATAAAGTTTATGCATAATCATATAATGAACTACTGAAGCAGCAAAACCACGAACTAATCGATCGTTTGCGGCCATTGCGGCTCATCAATTAATCCACAAATTGTTATTAACTAACTGAGAAGTGCGATGTGCTGCGCGTGGAGTGGGCAATAAGCGCTGTGTGCACGCATAGTTGGAATCATAAATCAACCGTTAAGTCGACTGGGCGTCGTTATTTAGTTATTCAACTGTTTCAGCGTTTTGCATGCGACTCGCGTGCCCAATTAACTTTCAATTAATCATGACCAATAATAATCGTAACTGCTCACGGAGGCGCTTAACAAACTTAACGCTTCCATGAACAACAATAGAAACAGCAACAACAACAACAACAGCAACAAAAACAAATTACTGTAATAATAATGTGATGCGTGTTTTTCTTTTCTGTTTTTTTTTTCTTTCTTTTTTTTTTTTTTTTTGTTTTGGTTGAGTGTGGGAAAACTTGTTCGTGTGGAAAACGATGACAACCAGTAAAATGCTTAACACAGGTGATTTTCGTATGTTGGAAAGCGCAATGCAAGGCCGGACGATCACGTTGTCTCTTAGCCTATGCAAACGTTGCTGCAGCTCTTGTTGTTGTTGTTGTCGGTTATGTTCTGGTGACCTGCTTTCTGACTTAAAGTCAAACTCGTTTTCATTTCGTTCAACATTCTGCGGCGCCCTTGCATGCATCGAGGTCCGTTGACAGTGAAATTGCATCTAAATTGGGTAGCGGCAGCTCAGACATTGCACGATTCTCAGCACTGCAGCTCTGGCAGGCCTGAATTATATCTGGCATTGTAGCGTATTTGTATGTGTGTGTGATCGCAATTCGCTGCCGGCTTATGAATTATTGCAAATTTCGTGGCTTTTTATCTGGTTTTCAGAATGTGAAATTGGCAGCCAGCCATTGGATGCCTGCACCAGTTTTTCTTTCAGCCACAACCACAGCAGCAGCTGCAGCCAATTCACATTTCTCTAGCGGAACTCTTCAGTCGAGCCACAACGGTTATTCGCTCCAAATCGCATGGGTAGCCTTTCATTTCGGGGGAGAGAGCCGGAGGCTGGGGGAGTGGGAGGGGGCGACAAGCATCGATTTGCATAAGACTACAAAATTCAATTCGGCACAGCTCAAATAGCTGACCAATGAAAGTGGAAAGTGCTATTTAACACCCCATGCTGATTCAATATTTGAAAGGAATTTTGGTAAACAACGATTCAAAGGCTTAAAGGCTCAAGCAGTATGGAAAAGAAGGTTATAATCAGCCAAATTGCGGTAGAGTAAAGGCAAGCCAAGTCAAAGGAAATAAAAGTTCAAGGTTGCAGGAAATGCAAATTTTGGGTCAATGAGAGATCAAATAGAAAGGACCAAATTAGCAAAGGGTAAAATGGAATTGAAACAGGTAAAGGTAAAAGAATTGTGAGTGTGTCTGACTCTCAGATACCCTCATCGAATAATACAATGAAAAAGATATTAAAATAATAATGTAGAAATATCTGGACAGATAATAAAACATATTTAGCATACTTACTTTCATACTTACTTAAATTTAACTTCATTAGATTCACCTGTATTTCCGTCAATAGCATACCCCTTGTTGGACCTGTTCTGCTCTTACAGGGTACAAATTAACACCCATTGCTCAAGCTCAAACGGAGAAGCAGGTATAGCCTTAAAGCTGAGGTCAGCTACACATTAAAGCTGAAATTCTTTAAAATTTCCCATACTAAAAGCCTAAAACAAACATTTCATCAGCGCTGCTCGCACATTCTAATGACGATGCCCACGTGACACAATTAACTCGTCTTTTTCTCGTTGTACTGAACATTGCTGCTGATGAGGGTTTCTTGTGAGTGGGCATTCGGTGTCACATGGTTGCCCACTTTTAATAGACATTTTGTGCTGAATTTGGTTTGTGTTGTCTGCGTTTCTGTTGTTTTATTTTTTTTTTTTTTATTATGTTTTGTCGGTGTCAGTGGTCAACAGTTTGTCTGCTCGAATGAGCTGTTAACTTGGCTTTTGTTGCAGCACACTCTTGCCACTTCACCTGCCCCTTTGTCGAGTCGTTAATGCTGATCATACGCTAAGCTAAAAAAAAAACAAAATGCTTTGGCTGTGGCCTGGCATTTTATTAAGCTTTTCACAACACGTTTTCAATGCATTTACTGAATGTCGTTGTTGTTGTTGTTTATGTTGCTGTTGTTTCTGTTTCCTAACTGTTTACTTTCACTGTCGGTTGGCATCAGTTTTGGCCGCAACGGTAGCCAGCGGGGCACACTTTCGGTCACCTTTTTGTTGTTGCCGTTGTTGTAGCCGACTTGGCAACTGCCTCGACCAGACTCATAATTATTTACACCTTTTAACGGCCAGGTCTTAAATATTCGCTTAGCCAACTGGGTCGCAAATCAATTTCACTTCAAATGAAAGCACTCTCCTCTCTCGAATTCTTCCACTGATCCAAAGATGGACTTGTCAACGGCTCTGATCTGATCTCTGTTGGGCATTATGCATAACCATAACCATCAAGCTTCATTCAAATTTTTCGCATTCAACTTTTATCGCTTTCACCTGTTGGCCGTTTTGAATGTATATGTATATATGTTTATATATATTCATGAATATAACGATGTAAACACATTGTTGGATTTTTCATTGATTTTTTATTAATTCCTTGTTTTTATTTCTTCTCTTTTTTTTTTATTTTTTTGTACTTATTGTTTTTCTTCATTTTTTAATGACATGCATTTATGACAGAGAAAAGATGCTGCTTGTAAAAGAGATTTACATTCTTTGTGTGTGTGTTGTTGTCTGTTGTTGTGTTTTTGTGAATATTTGTGATTTATGTTTCTTCTGCTTCTGCTACTACTGTGAATTGCCCAATTCATCTCGCTGTGAAAGTGCCGTACGATTCTGCTTAAGAATATAGATATATATATATGTATGCATATAATAGATATATATGTTTTCTTGAGGGTATTATAAATTAAGCGCTTGACGACTTGGTGCTTGTGACCAGCGCGCTTTCATAATGATTTAAACAAATATTTCTAAAAGCCGATTAGAAATAGTTTAAGCCAAAATGCATAAAGCGATCGCCGGCAGCCGGGCAAACGGTCCAAATCGCTGGCAAACATCTAAAGTACAATATGTATTCAATAACAAATGTGACACAAAAAAAAAAAATGCCTACAGTGAACTATGGTTACAGAGAACGTACGTGCGTGTGTGCTTGGAAGTTAGAGCGTTAGAAAGTGACAGCAAGAGGGCAGCAGAAAGAGTTACGATGAGAGCGTGAGGGGCAGCAACAGATGTTGAGTGAGAATGATCGAGAAAGAGACTCAGATGGAAATAAAGTGAGCAAGAAAGAAAAGTGATAGCTATATTGTGAAACTGAAGGTGCAAAAGGAAATAAGAAAGTTCACAGAGCTTGAGTGAAAATTTGAAAAGTAGTAACAAAGCTTAGACAAGTTCGAAATTTGTAGTTCAGTTCAGTTTTGAGTGCATGAGGCAGGAAAACTATGGCAAGTTATGGCGTTTGCGAATACCAAAACTATGACTCGAAATAGTTAGATGCATAGATGGGATAGAGCTGAGACTTGTGATAGTTTCATAGATAGTTAGATAGATAGATGTAAGAGCTAGTTTGTTGAGTTAAAGCTAGTTGCGATAGTTGCTGTAGCTGTATTGTTGCTTGTTATTGTAAGACTAGAATTGCATGTAAAGAGTACAGGATAGCGTATATGGTAGAGTAGAGTAGAATAGAATAGTCGTAGTAGTAGTGTAGAGTAGAATAGAGTAGAATAGAGTAGATTATTGTAATTACTTAGTTAGTTCGTTGCATGGCAACCAACAAAGTTTTGGTATAGTCTTTAGAGTGATAGATGTCGATAGATGATAGATGGATAGATAGTGAACGAGCTACAGAGAATGTATGTCTCAGAGACTGTGCGCTAGAGAGAGAGACAGGTAGACAGAGAGAGAGAGAGAGAGAGAGAGAGAGAGAGAGAGCGAGAGAGAGAGTGAGAAACAGATAGATAGTTAGATAGTAAGTGTGTGTTGTAAGTGGGTGCGAGCTTAGACCTAAGGCTGGACGCTGCACAGAGCCGTCGCCTGGGCTTATGAGTATTTGAAACGATTTGCATAAGGTACCGACTTTAACTCTCGCTTTGTGGTATTTTTTACAAACTTAACTTTAGCTTTAAACGATATGGTATGTATGTATGTATGTACGTATGCCAAGCAACTAAATGCACGCACACTCAGCATTGGGGTTTCGTCTGCTCTGCTTCTTCTTCTCTTTTCGCTACGATGTCGTTTAACAATTCTTTTTTAAATGATTTGATTTTTTTTTGTTTTTTTTTTTTTTTTTTAGATTTTTAGTTTCCGTTTTTGTGTGCGTTGCTTTGCGCTTTTTCGTGTGGAAAAATAAATAAAATAAATTATATTAATAAATTAATTAAAACGAACAATAAATTATATGCGTTCTTCTTCAAGAGTCTGTGTGTGAGCTGAATCGCTCAAGTCAGTGATTGGTTGTAGTTCGTGTGGTTGTTATGGTTGTTGTTGTTGTTGTGTTGTTGTAGTTGATTGACTGTGACTTCACTTAAGCCTGGGGCTTCTGGGCACCATAGGCCAGATCCTGGGCATCAATGGAGCGTCCCCAGCCACCATGGCCGCTGCTGCCGTACGAAGCAGAGGAGGCGCCCGCATCGGCGCTGTAGCCGCTGCCGTATGAGTCGCCGTGGCTGACAGAGTGGCTGCTGCTGTGATGGGGATGGGCGACCACTTCGTAGGTGACGTGTTTCTCCTGAGACAGCAGCTTCTTCAGGCCAATGACGGCCGACAGCACCAGAGCGATCTTACCAATGAGCAGAGCCTTGCCGGCGATCAGAGCGATGGCACCCAAGAGCAGGGGCAGCAGAGCGGCGGCCTTCAGTGCAACCAGAGCCAGAATGGGGCCCAAGATTTTGGCGGCCTTCTTCTTCTTGCCACGGCTCTCCTCGGGCGCATTGGGATCGTTGCTGCCGAACAGTGACTCAGAGGCATCTTCCAGAGCGCGGCCAGTGGAGCTCACGGCCTGAACAATATCGGCACCCTTCAGTTCCACCTTGATGGTGTGCGAGTTGAGGAAGCTGCTGATGCGATTGAGGGCCAGCGACTCGAACGACTCGTCGGCGGAGATGGAGCGTGCGGCCTCCTGGGCGGGCGCATCGGACGAGCGGACGACAGTCACGCCCTCGGTGAGAGCGAATTGGTCGCGGGCTCCCAGCACCTTGTCGACGAAGTTGAAGAGTTTGTACTTAACGCACGAGACCGAATCCTTGCGCAGGCAATCGCTATAGATGCTATCCATAATGTCGTTGTCGCCGCCGATGGCGTTGCGGGCATGGCCGCGCGTTTCCTCAGCTGGGAGCGCTGCGGACAGCGTCACCAAACACAAGACACCGAAAATAACTTTATTGTTTGCCATTTTTATGGTTGTATTGTTTTTTTTATTTTTTTTTTTTTGTTGCACTTGTTTGTGTTGTTGTTGTTAATGTTGTATAGTCCTTTAAGGGCTGTGAACACTGTTTGGCTTTTGTACCGCACACAAATCGACGAAACGCACTTTCTCTTTTCTTGTATTTCGTTTCAACTCAAGAGTCTTGCACTTTAGGCACACAACGCTGCTGGCTGCTGTGTTGCTGCTTTGACGGGTTAGGATGAAATGATACAATTTCCCAATGCCAAGCACAATTTATATAGGCGGCGTGCTCATCTCTCTCTGCCACCTCTCTGCCGAGGCAGCGGCGAACGAAAGCATTTCTGCCTCGGCCAAGAACTGGTCGGGCAAGTTTCTCGCTTAAGTCTTTCGTTTTGCCAGCCAACGGTAACGCGCGTCGTCGTCTTGACGTTGGCTTGGAAAAGCATTGTTACTGTAATTTGTTAGCCTTATGCTCGCTGCGCCGCACTGCGCTGCTTTCGCTTGAAGTTCATGTAACATTGTCAAAATCAGCTGAACCTGAAGCTGAAGTCAAGGCGGAGACCAGACGCTAGGCGTCTGCTCTTGCTGCACTGTGGGAACAACGTAAGTAGTTATGCTGCTAACTTTTACCCAAAAAAGGCGCTGAGGAGCGTAATCTTAATTGTTTTTAAATTGAAATTGAAATCGTTTAAATGGCCACGTTTAAGGTAAAATGCATTTCCCTTTCGCGTTTCGCCAAAGCCAGCAGCGCGTCAGGTGCAGCAGCCAGGTGCTGCGATAACCGTGATCGGTCACTGGTCTCTGATCACCGATCACCGATCACCGATCACCGATCACCGGTCACCGGTTCACTGGCTCAGTTGTCACGGCTGGAGAGTCACGTCTGTGCCGAGTCAGGTTCGTGACTGTGTGTGCCCATTAGAATTTGTGTTACATAAAAGACGGCTAACGAGCTGCGAATGTGGGCCAGGCCAATAAACAATCAAGCATAAAGAATAAACCAAATTGGTATTCGATTCAAAATATCATACAACGGCGATCGCAGCCATTCAAAAGGGAAAGTTGCGACACTTCTCTCTGTGGCATGCAGCAAACCGTTGTCCGCCCTTTTTACCGCTGCCCCGCCTCCTACTGCGCACACTGCTTTTGCTTCAGCTTCAGCTTCTGCTTCAGCTTCTGCTTCTGCTTCAGCTTCTGTTGTTGTCGTTGCTGCTGCTGCATAAATTTATGTGCATATTTTATGCGTTGTCAAATACCAAAATGGCCAAAATAAACAGCCGGCGGTTGAGGCCCGCTGAGTTATTGACTCGCAGCCAGTAATGTGTGCCGAAAGTCCGCTGGGCAAACAATCACACACACAAACACATGCATACATGCATACATGCATACATCATATACGACTGCTATATTGACCAGTAGCCCGTGGCTGTTAGCCAGCACTAGTTGGAAGCGACAAGTAAAAGTGCGCAAATAGAGTTGATGCTTGGACCAGGAGCAGACACGCAGACACGCAGACAAGCAGGCTGGCAAAACGCCTGCATAAATGAAAGTCATCAGGAAAAAGAGAGTTGATAAGCTGCTGCTGAGCGGCAAATCGCATTTGGGCCCAGGATGCAAGAAAGTGTTGAGTATATGCTTAATTAAAGCATTATGAATGTGTGAAAATGCAGCGAAACAAAAGGCCGGCAAATGGTGTGAAAACGCTTTTCCAGATCAGCCAACGGGGCAGCATCAGTGAAAGCGAATTTCATATGTGGCAGGGGCAAGTGGAAGGAGGCCGCTGGCAGATGCCAGATGGCAAGTGGCAAATGGCTGATGGCAGTAAGCAGGAGGCAGTAGGCAGGAGGCATACGCATTGCGTGCAATGGCAGTAGGGATGCAAATCGTGACGAGGCCATCGAACGCAGTTGAATGCTGAATTATTTGACATTTAATTAACTCTTGGTTTCTTTTCCCATTTATTTTGCCTCGCTCCGTTATATTGTGCAGAAACCGATGAGAAACGACACTTTCACTGCATTTCGGGGAGGTGCTGCAGCGAGATTTGGACCTCATGCTGGAGCTGAAGCTGAAGTTCGAACTGGAGCTGGAGCTAAAGGTGGCGCTGCAGCTGGAGTTCGAGCTGTGCTCTTCTTGTTCTATTGTGCGATGACAACAGGTTTATTTGGTTTCGCTTTGAAAACCAAAAGTAAAATTCATAACAGTTCAACAAGTTTTTAGCTGTGCGACCATAAAAGCCAAATGTGAATATACATATAAAGCTGCAGCCACAAGCGGAGTACATATTTTATTTATAATATTGTGGCTGCTGTTGCTGCTGCTGCTGTTATTGTTGTTGCTGTTGCCGTTGTTGTTGTTGTTGCTGTTGTTGTTGGTGCAGCAAAAAAGAAAGTTCAACGTGAATTTTCCTTTTTCGTAGACAACATTCACCGCCTTGCGACCGAGCCCGACGCGCCGCTCAACGCGTGCAACTTTGCGACTTGAAAATATAAGCTAACAAAGCAGCATGAATGAATGAATAAATGAATGAATGATTGACTGACTGACTGACTGCCTGGCTGCCTGGCTGGGTGAGTGTGCTGCCCAGGCACTCGCAGTGGGTGTTCAAGCCAACAAACAACAATGTCGACGTCGTGTCCATGCCGCAGCAGCTGCAGATGCCACCGCACTGCCCCATCGCAGTGAAAACGTTAAACAAACTGCAATCGCAATTGCCACAACTGCCAACTGCCACTTAATGGCTTAATTTCGTAGTCCGAGCGGGCTGGTCAAGTGGGCGGCAATGCCCTAGACGTGCCCAAACAGTTGCATCGCAGTTCCAATGCCAAATGAGATGGAGAGAGAGAGAGAGAGAGAGAGAGTTTATGTTCAATTTAATATATATTATATATTTTTTTCCATATCATTTAATTTAATCTACTAATAAATAAATAAAGCAGATTTCTATTAAATATTTCTATATTATTAATTAATTTTTTTTTTTTTAAGTAGCTTCATTTTTTTCAAATTTTTTAAACAATCTTTACCAAACCAATATATGTATATTATATGTATAAATAAAAAAAAAATTGTTTTGAAATTAATTTTACATCTTAAATCATTTTAATATTTCTATATTATTATTTCTTTACTCAAAGATTTGTTTAATAATAACTGTACTTTTTTTAACCTTTTCTAAAGTGACTTTACTAAACAAATTTATTTATTTAAAAAAATGCAATTACTTATAAAAAAGTTTAATAATTTACTTTTTACATTTTAAGTTTATTTTGCTTAACAAATATATTAACATAAAAAATACTTATTGATTTTTCATACTCAATTTTAAATCAAATAATTTACATTTTTTTCAACCAAATAATTTTCACAAATAATTTAAATTAAATTTATAATTAATCTTATAAGAAACCTCATTGTCTAATTATTGGCAATCTATTTGAAATATTTAAGGCATAAACAAAATTCATGTTGTCCCAGTTCGCTTAGTAATATTGCGAATAAAAGAAACAAAATTATTGAAACTTCACTTTGAAAGCGAATTCTGAAAGTTTCAGCAGCTTGTGACAAGATCGAAATGCAGATTTAAATGGACAAAGATTAATATCGAAATTAGACAAATGAGAGCTCGAAATGAATTAATAATGTTAAGCATTTATGTATCTAACAGATGCAAATGTATCCGCATATGTTGCCAGGCAAACTCAGTCGCATATTGAGGTCTCCGAGATGATGCCAACATTGATTGATCAGCCGGAATTCGCTGATGGCGAAGGTGAAGTCCATGCCACATAAGAAATTAGCAGCTACTGCGGCTGTTGTAATCGCCAGCCAAGCTGCCACAGACATATTAGCATTAGCATATAAGTATTTCAACATTTTAGCAACAGTTGGGCAGGCCGCCGGCTCTGAGATACAAATTAAAAATGCACGAATACAAATCTCTGGGCACACTTTCACTTTCCATGATGACTGCCTGCCCCTCACAGATATGCAGCGAGAAGAGTCACGGCTGCGGATACAGATACAGATTGAGGCAGACTGTTATACATAGATGCGAGCCATCCACGCATGTGGTACATATTAAATTATTATCTAATACAACGGTCATAATCAACGTTTACAGCTAACTGGATTGAGACAAAAGCGTTAAGAGACAACTCACGGCGACAATTTTGATTGCAGCATTTACTCGATAAATTATTAGTCGAGATGTTGTTATTGCAGCTATTGTGTCGCTGCTGTCGCTCCTGTTGTTGTTGTTGTTTTATGTAAGTTAGTTACGATTGAATAATTGATGGCCAAGTGTAAACAAATGATGGCGCAATACCTGCAAAGCTCTCCATAGTCTGTCCGAGTCGACAGTTATATAATTTGTGAAAAACAACTGCACTTACTTGCCGAATTTACTTCTTTCATCTGCCTGCTTAAGCTTGAAGCTGTTTCACACGACTTTCTTTCGAAAGAGAAAGGGTTTCGGTGAGGCTTGAGAAACTTGCCAAAAATAAAAAATAAAAATAATACCAAAAATTGCAGTTTTATGGCTCGATCTTAGCCGTGGCGCACGTGTGCCCAGCCCTTTCGCTTTTTCATTGCTCTTTTTACCAATTTTTCTTTACTTCTGTTTTTCTTATTTGGAGGATAACGTCGAAACCTGAGGCTTTGACAGCTTCCGCGACTTTCACGCAATTGCCGCAGTAACGCCCTTGATGCAGACGCTGCTGATGCTGCTGCTGATGCTGCGCCCCACTTTGCATCATAAATAATGCAGCGCTTGCCGCCTAAGGGCCCATGGACCGGATGCTCAGCGTTTGCGTTTAATGCATTCTTTAAAGTGAAATTTCGTTGAGCGCTGTCTTTTTTTTTATTATTTTCATTACTAAAACTCTAAAACGACTCACTAAATTAAATTAAGTGAAATAAAAGGCCAGCAGCCGGCTAAGTGATGTTCATAATCATGAAAAGCGGGCAAATTCTAAACGGCATGCCACAGATGAGCTGAGCTGAGCGCGGCCGCAGCTGATTGTTCAACTTTCTTCTTTTGCTTTCAATGGTATTTCGGTCAGAGACGAGCAGCGGACAAATGTTGATCAACAGATCAAGTGATCAGGAGGGGGCCAGGCGGTGGCCCTTTAGATGGTCAGGTTGGGATAGATCAAACGGTTGTTGTTTCCGGCTAGGCCAATTGGAGCATGCGTTAGGGCCAATTAAATATTATAATAAAGACTTTAGCTGCTTCGCTAGTTGTGGGCCAAGTTAACGAACCGCAATTGAAGTGGGCTCATTGTCTGACTTGGCCTTTTCACATTTTCCAGGAACATCTCACCACGTGTTTGCCAAATGAAAGTACACTGTTTACAGCGTATGTTTTCTTATGCAAAAAGAGAGGGGCCACCATGGGGATGGGGGCATGTCCGGTCCGGCATGGCTGCTAAACAAGTGTCAATGTCCAGCCGGGGCAGTTGATGGCTTTTCGTCACGATTGCGCGGCTTATGGCTTATGGCTTATGTCTGTGCTGGCTTATAGCTACAACTGCGAGCTATAGCTCCGCTCCAGCCATGGCTCAGCATCATATCTGCTGCTCATCATGAAGTGCGCGGGCCTTTTGACAGGAGTCGCAGCGACAACGTCGCGACGTCCGCTTCAAATCAGCTTCAGTGAAAGTTTTTTTTTTTTCGCTGCGAAATGTATATAAATGCAGATATATATATACAGATATATATACCTAATGCATATATAAACAAAGGTGTTCATGTATCTGTATCTTAAGCTGTGCCTGTTCACATGTCCGAACTGAACTTGCGGCACTTTGCGGCGCCCAGCTCACCGCAATTTGTCTCCGGTTGCTGCTGCTGTTGTTGTTGTTGTCGCGTGTAATTGGCATGCTGAAAGGTATTTGGCTAAGAGCTCATGTTCGACAACACGCTCAGAGGCATGTTCATGCCGTCATGCAGTGCTGAGCTATTAATGGATTAGTAAAATATATATTGTTATACACACGTGCATAAGTCGTGTGCCCGTCGATAGCGCGACTGACCCCAGGTTCCAGCAGTTATAAATCAAATTTTGACCACGATGGCCTCTTGCTGCCAAAGTAAAAGCCAGCTGCTCATCTTAGCTGTATGCAATTATGCCCAGCCATCGCTCAATGTCCACGAAATGCAGCCAGTGACAGGCAAGTGTCTGCAAATGGGGTGTGGCTTTGCAAATTGTACAGGAGACAGCTCTAATTGGGTCAGCGAAGCGTATACGTAATATTTCGCCAAAAGCATTGATTAAATTGATTACTTCAAATGAATTAGAGATAAGTACAAATCGAGCAGAGCCTAATGCGTAAATAAATCTAATCTCTTAGCATTAAATCTACTGCGTAATGCCGCATATATTTCATAATCAATAAAATAAAATAACTTTTGACCAAGTGGCTGAGACAGACGAAGAGACAAAGATGATCAAAACTTTTGGCATTTCACGTTTATCACGCAACATTTCATACCATCGCCTACAACATAAGTAATTCGTGCGTGTGTCTGTGTGTGTGTGTGTGTGTGTGTGTGTGTATCGGGTTCGCTTATGTATAATTCATCCTTAGGGCGGGGCAAATGGTCGAAGAGAAACAACAAAAAATAATAATAAAAAAAGAAGCAAAAAAGATGCCATATTTATAAATAACTGTAAACCATTGAGAAAGTGAAATTTTTCTTATAATCTTAACGATTTATTTTATGCCTCACCTACGGTCATACACACACACACACTCACATGTGTATATGTATTTTGGGTCTGGCTGCTTGCATGTAACTGAATGGACACCTCTTTGGCTGATGGCTGTGTGTGAGTGCCTTGATTGTGGTGTGTTGTTGCTTGATTTATCAAATGGCATAAATCGAACCAAAAACGGATATAAAACAGCTAACAGCCAGAGCGGTCCAAAGTCGAGCAGCGGTCCCAGCACTTTCTTTCGACTCGTTTGGCCGGCTGCATAGCCAAAGATATTGTAGAAATTCAAAATTAAGCGACACGGCCAAGCGAATGCAGCAGCCAGCAAACACCGCAACAGCAACAAAAACAAATGAAAATCAAAACAAATATATAGCCACAGCCACAGCCTCAGTCGCAGTGGCCGTCGCAGTCGAACGCTTCGATTCCTACTCTGATTCCCAGCCAGAGCTCAAATCAGATACGAGCTGCGACGTGGAGCGCGTGCTGCCAAATGGTAAAGGTGGAGGCAAAGGCTGGCGAAACCACAATTTGAATTTAATTAATTGTCAGTTGGGTTGGGCACAAATCATTTGTTGAATGAATGAATCTTTGCTTGCGCTGCCCGTTCACAGAGCCAGCCCTCCGTGTCTTATCGGCGCATCGGTTGGAAATGAATGCGATTAATGCGATTCTCGATTGCAGAGAAAGGCGTGACCCACATTAGATGCTGTTTAAGCCCTAAATAACAGCTTCTAATTGAGATATTTAGTGTTGCTCCAAATCACACACTCAATCATCGGTGTCTGTGTGTTTGAGGCTCGACAACTTTCATGTTGCGATCGAGCCAATCAGCAACAAAAACTGAGCATAAAATTGACTTTATGCCTTATTTTCTAGCTGAACTGAAACACAGTGACTACTACTGCGACTGCGACTACGACGGCGACTGTGACTGTGACTGCGAAAGTCTAATGTCATTATGGGACATGAGATATAATAACAAAAGAAAACACAACAATAGCAACAACTCCAAAGCTGGCAATGACGACTGAAAGCTATGTAGAAGAAAAATAATCGTAAAAGTGAGAGTTTCCACTTCATAATCATTTCTTTCAAGTTTCAGATTCGACTCTTTTTTTTTTTTAATACCCTACTGTCAAAAAGTGCATGTGAAAGGGTATTATATATGGTTAATAATATGTATTGATGCGGCAAAAAAAAAACTTGGGATTTACAGAGCAAGGCATCAATATAAAATATTTCTTTTATTCTTAACTTGATGTTATTTTTTGAAATAATCACATGGTATCTGGTAGTCGCGGAGGCCTTTGTGTTTGTATATTGTACATATATTAGAGAGTATTCATTTCACTCACTCTTTATCTCAGTTATACTACAGAGTATCTACATATTGCCTAAAAAATTATTGATCTACTAAAAATGATACTTTTTAAGTGTCAAATTCTGATAAGTAAATTTAAAAAAAAATCTCTCAACCTTGACCTCCTAATACTCTAAATATTAATAGATTTGAAGTTTCCATTTTCCAGTTTGACCCTATGCTAAAGAATATATACTAGTCGATCATTTCATTAATCTCTATCTCGCATAATTATTCAGTTTTTACCTATGTAAAATATTCATAGAAGTGTATCTACAATTCGCCCATTTCGTTTAGTTGATTCCCATTTGAAAAGCTCATGAAAATTTCAAACGACCCCACGCTGAAATGCAAATCTCTGACGCCCTATTGTGCAGCCACGCCCACATTGTGTAATGCCAACTGGACTGCAAAATGAAGAAGCGAAAGCCGACGAAAAAAAAGTAGTGTGTAAGCAGTTGGGCGTGGCAGCTGGCCGCTCTGCTTTTAATTGCACAGGTTTCACTTTCAAGGCATTTCATTTCATTAAAAAGATTGTCGTTTCTTTATGATCAGCACTCACACACATACACATACGCACACGCACTCGCACACATATCAAAAATGGCATTTCACTTTCGGTTTGTTCTTTTGTTGGCCAAATGAGCCGCTCGCTCAGCGGGCTCTTTTATGGTACGCTTTGGCGGCAATGGAGATCAAAACAGCTGGACAGTCAAACGAACGTCGTGCTCATTGTCATTGTCAACGACATTATGATCAGTGCGATCATTATGATCCGACTGATCAGTATTGGTCATTAGCAGCTATATACGTTCATTTATGCGTTTTGTACATTCGTTAATTTGTTGACAATAAAAGTGCCAAACTGACAACTTTCACACATCTATCGACGCACAACGAACTCAACAACAACATCAACAACAACAACAAATGTGCTCACTGTGAGTGTGTGTATGTGTGTGTGTGTGTTTATGCGTAGAGTGCTCTTCGAACAGCTGCTCTTTACACTGCACTACGCACTATTTGTATTTGTACAAATATTGAATTATTGCTGCTCGTATTATTCAATGTCAGCTTGAGCATATTCAATAAATGCTGGCTGGCTAATAGTCGTCGCATATTGCAACACTTTCACACACGCTGCGGCTGCCACTGCACCACCTGGCTACCTGTGCAGTGAAATGGCCAGCATTTCAAAGCCAAATCCGTAAAGTGTGCATTGACCCATGCCCAAGCGCTAACCACAAACCGGAAAAGCGCACGGGACACCAAGCAGCAGCAGCAGCAGCAGCAACAACAACACCCAATAGCAGCAACAACTAACAACAACAGCAACTTCAACCGCAACAGCAACTGTAGCACTCTTTGGCTGTGGTTTATTACTGCCTTTGTGCACTTGTTTAGACCATAAAAGGCCATAACAAAGTCGCACGTGCAACGCATTCCAAATGTTAAGCCTCAAACCATTTTTTTTTTTGTTTTTTGGTCTAAAGCTTTTCAGCCCAGCAGCAGCAGAAGTGTTGGCAGCTGTGACATAAACCGCAGCTTAAATCCACCACAAAAAATACTAGTTAACAGTGGTTGTTGTGGTGCGACTGTTACAACAAGTCGTGGTCTACTTTTTAGCTGGCTTTAAAGCGGAACCTGGAGAAAGTCGCGCTCAGCTGTGCTTTAAATATTTGCAAAGCTTTAAGCTGTGTCTCGGCTGTTGCTTTCTTTATGAAGCGCGCTTTAAGGCGCCGCTTGAAAATTGTCAGCTTCTTTGTATGCTTTGCTTGGAAACTTGTTGAGCCTCAGATTTGAACGGCGTATTTAAAAACAATTTTGAAAGCGTGAATTTATTGAGAGCAGAGAATGTTCCAGAGCTCAGAAAGAATAAATAGAATATACTCCTTTTTTTTATTTTCATTTATTAATTTATGTATTTAATCTTTCAATAATTAGAATATACTCTGAATCAAAGTCAAATTATCGTATTTTATTGGTTAAAATAAAGTGAGATAAATTCTCGAAAGACAAACGTAATACGTCGATAGCTCGATATTTTTAGGAATTATAATATATAAATGTTTTTCAATAAATAATAAGCTACATAAATATGATATTTAATAGTTTTATTTCATTTTAATAAAATAAATGTTTTTAAAATTAATAATTAAAATAATTATTATTTTAATAAAACAAGAAATTTGTTGTACAAAAGATGATTGGAATTCCACATTTGACTCCGCTTTCACTTTCAATTGCCGCAGCAGCTGTGCCGATGTCGAACACTCCAGAATGACTCTGTTGTCGGATGACGCTGTCAATGGTAAATGACGCCGTTAACTTGGCCCACAATGTCAATCGATTTGAGGCGTGGCAGCAGCACAAATTTCACTCTAACAAAGTCACGCAGTTAACTGGCAGAAATAGCGCGACAAACGGCAGCAGAAAATTGTAAAAAAAAAATGTTAAATGCTAAGCAAATATAACAGCGATAAAATGGCCCAAATGATCAGCAACAGAGCGAGAGAGTAAGAGTGAGAGACAGAAACAGAACTGCTAAATGCTCAGAAGGCAGACGCAGAGACGGCGACACATTAATTGCCGACATTTGTCGGAAGAAAGCCAAGTTAAGAGGCGACGCTCGGCAAACGGCACGTAAATCAGCCGTTGAGGGCAATGGCAAACACACAGCATCAGCGTTTAGACAGCAGCCATCAGCCATCAGCCATCAGACATCAGCCATGGGCCAAGTGCGCGCAGCCTCTTAACTGGGTCATATTCATAAGTAAAGCGCCCAGTTGTAATAGCAGCAGCAGATTGGCCCTAACTGTCGCCATTGCCAGTTGCAGTTAACCAAAGTTGCTCGGACCGCTTGAAGCTTCTTCACTTACTATTTTTTTTTTATTTTTAAAACTTAATTTTATTGTATTTTGGGAACTTTCTTCTAGTAGTTGTTTGGCAGCGGACAACAATGCCCGAGCGAGAATATAAAAGAGCGACAGGTGCAAAATGTGCGTCTATTGTTATGACCATTATTGTTGTTGTTGCATTGTGGCTGCCCCCGTTCAGCAAACGCCTATTGAATGAGCCCCAAAATGTTTGTTTTATTTTTTAGCAAATTGCTTTGTTGTATTCTGGCAACGAGTTAGACAGAGAGAGCGAGCGGGAGATATGGAGAGATGGCCGAGGAAAGTGCAATGGAAATGAAGATCCACAAATATATATATATATACATTTATATATACATATATAGTTTTTGAGTGGGTGAAATTTGTAGAAAGCATCATTGTTAGATTTTGGGACTGATAACAAAGAATGAAATGGAATGAAATGAAATGAAAGTGGGGGGGGGGCCAAGAAAATGCAAATTGTTAGCAGACAATGATGCGTATGAGTGATGTCTGCAATTTAAATTGAATGGGCGAAAAGTCGTGTCATTGTGAAATGAAAGATTTTTTCCAGTTTGTTGATATTTTTCGGAATTATTATTTGATTCTTTGATGTAGCAGCATTTGTTAAAATTTTCCGTTTCGGTAAGAGCAGGAAAACACAGATTGAGTATGAGATACAGATACAGATACAGATAGAGAGATAGACAGATACAGATAGAGATACAGAGAGGTAGATAGATAGATAGATAGATAGCTAGGTAGATAGATAGATGGATAGATAGACAGACTGATGATAGATAGCAAACAGCGACAGTTAGCTTAGGCGACTGCCTTTGATTTATGGGCGCGACTAGTTCAAAGCATTTTGTGCACATAAATCAAAGCGCAGCCGTGAAAATATAGTTATGATAGTACGAAATAGTGTCTTGAGTGCAGAGTGAAATTAAGTTGGTCTGTGTAGAAGTTGGGTGTTGGCTGTTGTTGATTTTCGTTGTTGTTGCTGTTATTTGTGTGTACAGATGAAAAGTGAAGTTGGTTGGTGTTGTTGTGTGTGTTTGGAGTTGCTTGTTGTTGTTCGACTGCCTCTCGGCTCGGAGAGATTACAATTGGAAGGCACTTAGTTGGTTGAGGACCACGCGGGCCCCGCTCTCGTTCACGTTTTTTAGGTAAATAAATTAAAATAAATAATTTATAAATAAATATAAATATAGACATTATTGGTCATCATTGTGTTTTGTGTGTAGTTTCGTTAGTGAATTTTCCATCTGGTGACCATGGTTTATTTACCGCCTGGCCTGCTTGTAGCCCTGGTAGGCAATGGTCTGGGCAACGGGTGCGCTGTAGGCACCGTGCGAGTCCCAGCCGGCGTTGCCAGAGGACCAGCCACTGCTGGCAGCACCACCGCCCGAGGACCAGCCACCAGAGCTGACAGCAGCAGAGCCGGAGTTCTTGCCACCGAACAGACCACCCAGACCGCCGAGCAGACCACCGCTGCCGCCGCCAGAGCCGCCCAGGCGACCTAGACCGCTTGAGGCACCAGCAGCCAGAGCGAGGAAGAAGGCAATCACGGAGACAATCAGAGCCTTCTTGGCCATGAAGAGCAGACCAAAGATGGCGCCAACGGCGAGCACGGCGACCTTAGCACCAACACCCAGAAGGATGGGCAGGAATTTCTTCAACAGCTTCTTCTTGCGGGTACGCGACTCAACAACCAGCTCACGGAGATCGGCCTTGATGTCATCGGGGATGGCACGGGCAACGCTGCGGGCGGCATTGGCGAAGTTGAAGTTCAGAGAGCGCTCCGACAAGAAGCTCTTGACATTGTCCATGAAGTAGTTGCTCATTTCGGCGGTGCGTGCCTCAACAGTGGGTGCGGCTTCAACGGCAAGAGAGTTGTCCAACGATTTGCCCTGGCGTCCTTCATTGGCCTTGACCAGAGAGACACCGCCGAAGAGTTCAATTTGGGGGCTTTCGAAGATGGACTTGGCCTTGCGGAAGAGCTGCAGAGAGAAAGAGAGAGACACGTGGGGAGAGAGAAAGAGAGAGAGAGAGGGGAAGCACAAATTAGCGAGGTTGGTTCAATTGGTTCACAAGCTACAACTAAATATTTGGCAATTATCAACAATTATTGTTCGTATTCCAAATGATTGTGATCGGCGCACTTTCACTTTTGCCAGGGAATCCTTTGCACTTATATAACAAATATCTGTATATATTGATTATATGTTCATGTGTTTTGGCATGTCTTTAGAAGACTTTCACTAGCAGGTTCATTTATCGATCTTGCCGATGATATCATTTTCACTTTCACTTTAATTGATGATTATTATTATTTGTTGATGTTGTGGTTCAAGTTCTTGTGTAATATGTTTAATCCTTGTTAGTTAATCCGTACCGTGAGCTGCAGACACGAGATGGAATCAGCTTCCAGGCACTTTGCAAATGCGCCGGGCTGTTCATCGGTGGCGGCTGCCGCCTGAACAGGATCGGCCGAGATGCCGGACGCCAAAAGCAGGACACAAGCGGTGGCAATGAAGAACTTCATGGCTGTATATGTTTTGTTTGGAACTAAACTGAATTTCTTAAGCACCACCGAATTCACTGGTGTGTTCATTCGAATGGAACAAGCTGCGGTTTGATAACTTTTCGACTCTGTCAGGCTGTTTTTAAAGAGTTTTCAACCTAACGGACGCCTCGACGCGCCATAACGTAAAATTATGTAAAAAGTGCACACACACACATACAGAGACGGACAGAAGAGAGCGACCCAGCATTGGGCCCAGGCAGCGACGCCGACCGCGCATACACAAATATGTATAAGAGGGCCGCACAACCGCTCCCTACACATGCGGAGAGAAAGACAGAGTGAGAGAGAGAGAGAGAGCAGCAGCAGTAACAGCAACGGCAACAGAAACAGCATCTCAGCTCTTAGAAGACACATTAGGTGAGCAGCGACGCCAACGCTAAATGCTCACGCGCTTTTGTTTGCCGCTGTTGCTGCCTCTGCTTCCGCATCAAAGAAAGTCAACGGCGACTGAGCAAGGGCTTGACGCAGCGACGCCGGCGCAGAATGTGAGCGCGCGAGAAAGTTGCGTCCGCAGGCAGGCAGAAGAGCGGAATATGAGCAAGCGCCAAGGTTGTCTGCCGTTGGCTCGCGCTGCCCGGGCTGCCTCGCTCACTCACACAGACACAGCTTTGCCTGCATATGATTTGCTGCTGCGTATCTGCAGCCTCCGTTACTTCTCGCTCTCTCACGCACACATATGTACGTTGGCTATAGCATTCTTCGTTGAGTTATTGATATTGTTATTGCTCTTCGCGTAAACTGTTGTTGCTGTTGCTGTTGCTGTTGCTGGAGTTGAAGCTACACAGATTACAACACATGAGGTGATAAACAGGTGCGCAGCTCAACCCACCATCCCCGCTTTTACACTCTGCCCCCAGCATATGTAGCAGTCGCAACTAGTGTGCCATATTCTTCTTCAGCCTTTGTTAATTTTGAACGCTTTTTGTTGTTGCTTTCGGTTGTTTTTGGCCGCAAGAAATGAAAGTTGTGTGTATTATAATGTATTTTCATACTACTGTTACTCGGCTGCCCCTTGCCCCATAGCCCCTCTTTCTCTCACTCTCTCTCTCTCTCACCCCTCTGCCAGTTGCCGCTCTTCAGCTGGACTCATCTGCCTTAGGGCGGCGCAGGGCAAGTGGGCGTGCGGTTAACATTTTTTGCGTTTATCGCATGTGCGCGCCTTGAAATTACTTTTCATATTCGTGACTTCATACCTGCTGCTGTGGCTGGGTGTTTCTATTGTTATTATTATTATCATTACGTAACATCAACTGCGATTTGTATCACAATGTGAGATAATTAAATTCAGAACAGTAAGTGCTAAAGGTTAGTGGGTGTGTAGTCTAGCTCAAACAGTAATCAAAATATACGTAAATGCAAAGGGTCAGGTCATAAAGAGTGAAAAGCAATCGAGTGATAAGCACGTTCTGCTGAGGGCAGGTGAAAATCGCCCCACTCGTGCCGCTCCCTCTGCCGCACTTAGCTAACAATTAAATAGGAAAAAAGCGCTGACTGACTTTGCAATTGTGACACATTAGTCAACAATTTGAGCTCAGCAAAAGTGCAAATAAGCGCGCGCTTCAATTGCTCAAGTGAAATGAAAGAGAAATTACACGAAAAGCAAACAAAAACGGATATGAGCTCAGTCCGTCCGAGATGTGCGATAAATGATGATGGTCTAGCGAGACGGAGATGGCTCTGGCGCTGGCGCTGGCAATGGAGTTCGAGATGCATGGATGAAGTATGGGTTGCTTGGCCTGCCGTCAAAGCAGAAAATAACAAAAAAATAAAATAAGAGTCAACAATTGCTGGGCTTATACTTTTTATTTCTTATTTTTTCGCACTCTTCTTCGTTTTCCATTTACATTTCCATTTCAAGGTGAATGCGTGTTGAGATATGCGACACCCTTGGACACTCTTAACTGTCAGGCGGATCTGTGACTTACGAAACGGCCGACTGAATCATTGTCATTATGCGGCATAGCCGATGAGTGGCCACAGGGCGTATGAGTAATTCGGAATGCGTTACCACAATTTAATCAGCTTTCGTTGCAATAAGTGTGTGACGTCAATTGGTGTAACGGTAAAAACAGTGTACAAGACTCTCAAATTGCTCGACAAATACCTGAGCACACACATTTCATAACCAAAGCCGCATCAAAAAAACGGGGCGCAGCAGCCGTGACGCTGGAGGGAAAAGCAACGCAAATCGGTTCATCTGCCATGTTGAAATTTCGATTTTCACCGGTCTGCAATCTCGACACACATTCAAATGCAAATGAGTTCAACCACACACAAAATGCTCCACACTCGCACACTCACACTCACACACACACACACACACACACACCTGCGCATCCGTTTACTCTAAATTATGTTGGTCCACGCACTGAACGCCATCAATCTGCCATGTGCCACCATGGCCAACAGTTAAAGCCATCAGCCATAAGCCATAAGCTTAGGCCATGGCCATTCATGCGAAAAGCAGCCAGCCAAGTGTCGAGCGTCATTTTATGAATGAATTTCGCCGTAGTTGCAAAAGGCGTTGCCGCCCGCTCGACAGCTGCCACACGAGCCTCACTACTGCGGCAAGTGCCCAATGGCCAATGGTCAATGGGCAATGTACAAAGCCCAATGCAGTCCAAAGCAAACAGATTGCCAAATGGCTTAACACTCAACAAGAAATGGTCATAAATTGTCTGTCTGCAGCAGCACATTACATCAGCTATTACACGCACACCTATATATACACATATATATATACACACACACACACACGCTCACAGTGAAACATTTGTAGTCGCAGCTATTTTTCGGTTCAGCATTTCAGTCATTTATCTGCAAAGCTCAAGGGAAAGGATATTAAAATAAAGCCATTTGGTAAAATGAATTTGTGAGATTATTTTGTATTATTATTAAATTCTGAATCACATGCTGTACTTATTCAAACGCATAACACAAAGGCTATGTCAGCTAGTCGCAAATGCTCAAATGGATTTACCTCTTTGAATTTATTGAATTTATGTCTTAAATCAAACAATAAACTTGTATTTATTTTTTGACTTTGACTAATTTTTATTATTTCTTCAATTTTATAGTTTCCTTTATCTCAGATTTCTATGCAGTGCGCATGCAAATGCAAATGTAGAAAAAATTGTTTATTTGCATTGTTTCGTTTGAGTATTTGGCTATATTTTCCATGGAATTAGGTTTCAAATATGACAATTTTCAAGAAATGGTTGAGAACTTGCTTTGCTCAATTAGAGTCAATTAGAAAAAAAAAGTACAAATTAAAATTTAATTGAAAAGTATAATTCAATATTTTTGCTGCATCACTTTTGCTTTATTTTATGTTATTTATTCTTTTTTTACAACTTCTATTTTTTCAGATGTATATTTTAACACACAAGTTAACATGTTTTAAAATGCATTAAAATATTTAATTTTCTGACTGAAGCTGATTATACTTATTATTATTTAATCGATTTCTTTGAAGAAATTTTTAATTTTCCGCTATGAACTAAAAATCATGATATAAATAAAAAATAAAAAATGTACTATAAATTAAAATTAATCAATCGATTGCAGTTTTAAGAATATCAACAAAGTAATATTTATATATATAAATTTAGTTTTTACAGTTTTATATTATTTTGTATTATTTTATTATTATTAAATGTAAAAAGCTGATTTTTTTTTACTGTCTAATGAGAAAGCTCTTTATCTCTTTAACTTTTTTTTTTTTAGTTTTAAATATTATATATTTTATTATAATGACTATGGTATTATGATTCAAATGCGTCACTTTCAGTTTTTTCGTTAGTGATATATGCACTGACGATAGTATCTGGGTAGTGAAGCTAGTTATTTATGGATAGGGGCCGGGATAGCATCTTTACTGCTGTACTCTCTTCGATGTTCTCACTTTCATTTCGCTTGGCTTCGTTTCGGACCGCATAGTCATTTGTCAGGCGATGGAACGACTTGGTTCGATGTGTTTTTTTTTTCTTTTTGAATTTTTACAGTTTTTGGCTCTTGCTGTTTCAACAAAGTATTTGAATTAAATTAAAGTTAAAATCTGTTTTTGGATGAGAAAGTTTTTTTTTTTTTACATTTGGCTTTTTGTGTTGGTTGGTTAATTTGCATAAGCAACAAAAGCGACTGTTAGAAACGGGGAAAATCTTTGCATTAGTAAACTCTTGCGACTAATTAGAAAAGATTTTCGTTTCAGTTGGCGTCGATGCTTATCGGCGGGGGCAAGAGGCTGTCAAATTAACGGTACCGTTAATGTACCGTGCGTTGGCCAAATGACAGCGGTAGCTGTTGTGACAGAAGCTCAAGTCGCGACAGAGGCAGCGAGCGAGGCACAGGTAAATAGTTTCAGCTGCGATCCAATTGGTATTACAATTTCACATTGCTTGCTGACATCTTTCTTCAATATTTTGCCAATCAATTGCCACATTGTGCGCATGTGTGTGTGTGTGTATATATATATGTGTGTGTATATGTGAGAGTGTCCAGACAGCAGAAATATTTCTGATTTTCTGTTGATTTTGCATTAAATTTTTGTGTCGCTTGTTATTGAGGCCTCATGCAAAAAATATTTCTTGTGCGCCATGTAGGTGTGTTTATATAAATATCAACAGCAACAACAACAATAATAATAATAAAAAAAAAAAAAAGAAAAAAAACAGCTACCAGAACAACAACAAAGCACAGCAACAAGAGCGAGGAGCAGCAACAATAGCAGAAGCAAAAATTTAATGAATAAATAACAACAATTTCTCGGAGAAAGTCGTGGTCAGAAGTAAGCCATATACAGCAGCCATAGCCTCGGATACACAATACTAAGCAACAGATACAGATACCAAACACACAAATATAAAATTTGCATTCAGCTGCCACGCAAAAAAAAAAAAAAAAAAAAAAACTGAAAATGTGAACTGAAATCACGCCCAATGCTGAAGCTGATGATGATGCTTCCATTGCGGAACTATTCAATAATGGAAAGTGAAATGGAAGATGATGCAATAAGGAACTCCACGAAGTGCTACAAATGCAAATCATAAAAAAGGTATTTTATAAAAAACAAAAAAATATAATTAATAAATAGCTGGAGTTTGAATTTGTGTATTGAGTACTTTGATAAAGTTTTCTAGAAATTGATATAGCAAATCAAAGTTAATCAAAGTTAGTTTTAACTAACTTTATTATAATACATAGTAATGAACCAATATTAGAAAACAATATTTAAAATTAAAAAAAAAAAAAAAAATGTTTGCATTTTATCCAAAGCAAATATATGTAAAATAATTTGTTGTTTATCATGCAAACCAGATTCAGCATATCAAACCAAAATATTTGCAGGCGGTACAAAGACAATGTTTATGCTCCCAAAATTAAATTGGTTCAAGCGAAACAAATATCCACAAAGTAAGGTATATATTTCCATTAAAATCCCATTACGAACCACAAAAAAAAAAACGCATCAAAGCAACTATACGCCTTATAAATATGTAATTAAAGAAGAAAATTTCACAAGCCATAAACTTGGTTAGTAAACTTTAATCTCATTCGCCTTTTAAGTTCATTTGAATTGTAAGTAAATTTGCATAATAATCAAAAAAAAAAAAAAAAATATATATATATAAAAAGCAAAGAAGAAAGAAAAAAAAAAAAAACGAAAAAGTCGGACCTGATGCTGTGACAACAGACGTTCAGTATAAAGAATTTGCGGTATTTGGGTTAAAAATTAATTTACATGTGAAACGGACAGCTCAGCTCAGCCACCACAGCTGTTCATCAGCAGGTGGGCCGAGCAGGAGGAGAAGAGAGGGCCAGCTTGTGGTGGCAGGAGGGGGATCATCATTGAAAAGTGAAATTTGTGGAAGCTGCGACTGAAATGTAGGCTGCGTGACACTTTCAGTTAGCTTGGACGGTTCGGCTCTCGGTCATTTTCCAAGCTCATCGAACGACGATTAATCAGCTAATTTCTTTATGAACTTTCATTTATGCTGCAGCAGCAGCAGCAGCAGCAGTAGCAGAGTCAAGAGGCAGAGGCAGAGGCAGAGACAGAGGCAGAGACAGAAGCTGAGGCAGAGGCAGAGGTAGAGGTAGCAGCCGCATTCAGGCACGTTGCCTCCATCTGTTCAGAGACTCATATATTTTTATTGTCAATTTTGTTGGGCTGGCAGATTATGCGCAATAAAAAATCAAAAAGCCGAAATTTAGAAAATCAATTTGGATGCGTTGAAACGGGAACTTACATAAAAACGGCAGCAACTACCGCGTAATCATCAAATATATGTATGTATATCATATCCATCATCTCACATCATATATATGATACAAATGTTTTTAACAAACAAATTCACTTTTTATGAACTTATTTTATAATTTAATTATGCGACAGAGACGCTAAACTGCAGCCGACTGGCCGACTGGCCAAAGTCGAACTCGACTCGAAATGCGAACGCGTTAAAAGCCGTTTAAAAGGGAAAGTTAACGTCGACGGCCACAGTCGGAGCCGCGCGTGAAGTCGCAGTCTGAGCCACAGCCAGTGCCAAGGTTCGTGGTGCGAGGTAGAGCATGTTGCGCTCTTCAAGATATCCCTGCCGTGAGTTTAACGGGTTTTTCAAGTGCCCCAGCCCGGCTCGGACCGGCTTGGCCCGGCTTGGCCCGGCCTGGCTTTAATTGATATTGTGTAACAGAACGCAGCGTGGCCAAAATAAATGTAGGTCTCTCTCGTGGTAGTAATTTGTTGTTACTGCTGCTGTTGCCCGTGGCAGACAGTTGTTTTTGTTGTTTTCATTGTTATTGTGGTTGTTGTTGTTGTTGGTGGTGGCTGTGGTGCTGCTGCTGCTGTTGATCTCCAAAAAGAACCGTTGCGCTGCCAAAATAGAGTGAAAGTTACCTGGCCAGCTTGGCCTGTATGCAAATCGAATTAACCAAATTCACCAGAAATCCAAATCCATCCCAGATAAAAAATCTGTGACGCCGTGCTGCTGCCCAGAATGCAGTCAAAACCTTGTTGCAGCTAAAACAGATAACAACATCATACAACAACTATCTGACAAATTAATGACAAAGAGACAAACAATAAACATGACAAAAAGTAGCATTTTAAACAGCATACCGACTAGTGTATGCTCTACGAATTTTTAGCTTGTATCAGGTCAAACTTTTGTATTAGGTCAAACTTCGCTATGGAATATTTATTTTAAGAACGGTCATTCACTCGTTTATCCCTTGAAAATATATTACTTAGAGACAAGAAGCCAAACAGTGAGCTGAAGCTGTCTCTCACTCTCTCTCTCACTCTCACTCTCTTACTCTCTCCCTAGTAGTAAAATACAAAAGTCAAACTTTACGGGAGCATCAGTAACTATATAGCTTATAGAATATTGACAGCTGCATATAGATAAACGGATGTAAGGCTTGGCAAGAGAAACTCAAAGAAAAGTAAATCAGACTCAGAGCATTCATACCCAAATTTATGGAAGCAAAGTTCAATCAACTGACAAAATTATAGCACCCCTTGAAAGGGTGTTAAGACAAGCACAGTCAGAGCTGAAGTGTGGCTGCTGTGAATAGCTTGACTGCTTGCTGTAGTTGTTGCTGCTGGCAACACAATGCGAGCTGAACTAAAATAAACTTTCACCAATTTCATAAAGCGAAGAGCAATAGCAGCAGCCGCAGCAGCCCCAGCAGCCGCAGTAGCCCCAGCAGCAGTCGCAGCAGCAGTTGAAGTAAACAAGACAAAGTCATGTTGCGACAGTGGCAGCAACGAGTGTTAAACAAAGAACAAACAGGCAGCGCAATCGGTGGCAGTCAGGCGATTGCCCCTGTTTAGAGTAATTAAAAGAGATTTGTCATTTGTTGCACACAAGTTAAATAATAAATTAATCAAGCATATATAAAATTAGTTAAAGCTACAAATACAAAACAAATACTGATGCTTATTCCCTTGCAGCTCTGCGCTGCCAGGCCCTGTAGGCCAGGTGTTGTGGCTGCTGCTGCTGCTCATCCACAATGCTGGGGACATGACGACGACGACGTTTGTGATGATGTCCCTCGCCGGTGACATAGGAGATGCTGTGGCTGCTCTCGTGTCCCTGCTGGGAGGCGGCTTTGAGTCCCAGAATGCCAGCCATCATGAGTGCTACCATGGCCACGCCCAACGCCTTCATGGCCAGAGCTCCGATGCCGCCCAAGCCCAGCACAGCCATCATTTTGCCAAACATCAGTGCCATAGCCAGAAGCAGGCCCTGTCCTTTGTCCTTCTTGCGTGCCTCTGCGTAATCGAAAAAGAGTTGCAGAGACAACATTGGAATTTATGAGTCCGAGTTGATGACAAAGCATAACTCTGCGTATTCCATGTCTAGACTTTGGCTTCAGTGAGAGAAATAACTGCCTTCTGTCTGCCAAATTTATTGGTTAGGGTCGTAAAGTTACAAGTTACTGGTGTGGTATTGAAAAGAGGTAAGCTTAGTTCAGAGTACCACAGATAACCTGCGCTTCAGGATATTTAACTGAAGGGCTTTAAATACCTGTCAATGCCAAATGGCTCCTTGAATTGAAGCTATGATTATTTAATAGAATTCGAGTTAAACTTGGAATTAATATATGTCCCATATCCTTTCGAGGTATCTATCCCTTTGAAAATCATATGAGAAATATTTCAGAAATATTTGTAGACTTTAAAACAAGTTAAGATTTAAGGCTTCTGCTCCCCGATGACAGCTTCATAATTAACAGCTCAGAAAACATGAATATTAAAAATTTCCCTGAGGATAGAGTTTAACTCAGCTGGCAGTTAAAATGCATGTATTCAATCAACTCATTTTACTTCGCCTTTTGAAATATTTAATAACACCCACCGCTAAGTGGATGAAAGTTAGTTCCTGAGTTGGTAAACACTTTTGCAACTTTGCTGACAACTTTTTGTGGCACAGTTTTGAGGAAATACCGAAAACTTCACGGCAACAAGTGTCATAAGCCTCTTAGAAACTTTGCCGGCAAATTGAACAGAAAATGCAAATCATTTGCCCCACTTGCACCGCCGCACCCACCTGCCACTGTTGCCCCACTGGGACTGTCCTCGTCCAGCAAATCGGCCAGCTTCAAGTTCAACTCGTGCGTGCGTAGATACGTGGAGAGGCTATCCAGCAGCGTGACGTCCGCATCCGCATCGATGGTTGCTGTCGGTGGTGCCTCTACCTCGTTGGGCAGTGGCACTATCTCCAGGCCACGCATTATCACCAGAGGCTTTTCGCTCTTGCTCAGATTCCGCAACACATTCCGCATGGCGCGCTCGCCGCGACAGAGCAGCGTGGCGGGATCCTTGCTGCAGTTGTCCAGCTGGGCACTGGCCAGGCACAGCAGGCAGAGCAGGCACAGTGCAGTGGCGTAGCGTGGAGGACACATGTCGCTCGAGTCTCGTTTGCGTATCAACTGAAAGCCTTGACAATGGCATGCTCATACTTTATAGCCAACTATTCTGAGACGTTTTCCCAAGGCCAACGCATTCAAGCGAATTGTCACAATTGAATCGAAACAGAAGCTGAAAATAGCAAAAAACAATAGCTTTGAAAATATAGTTAAGTGGAAATGCTTTCTGTTTGCGTTGCGTTTTTCGCGTTTGCATTGCAATTTTCTTCTTCACTGGCCGCTGCAATTTTCAATTTTCAACGGTCAGTTGGCCAGCGGGCTGGTCGTGTGTCTCGCATCGCTGCGTCGGCCACTTCACATGCCCCAGAGCAGCAGAAGAAAAGTAAAATGAATTTCAAGCATAGCTCCCCACTCTCCCAAGAACTTCAAATTATACAAATTAGTGCTACTCAAAGTGCCACAGGTTTGTTCCTAGCGCACACCTTACAGATTACTATGTGGTTCACACAATTGTCTACCAACTGGGCCTAAACAGCTCTATTAGCCCTCTACGCTGTGCGTGTCCCCATACCCGACTAGAAAAGCGAAAGTCAGCTCAAATTTTGATTGCTTTGTCGAATGCGTCTCAAAAAAGGTCTTTAAGCTTGTTAATAGTTGTTTTATTTTTTTCTTTAAACATAAAGCATAAGTAAATTTGAACCCATGTCGACCTCTTTTATACCCTGAGCCTATTTCAAGTGTATAGAATTGAGTGGCGTAAAGTGGTTAACAGGCAAAACAAGTCTATTATAGTTTTGAAATGCATTACAGGCCTATGCAACTGGCCAACCCTTTCCCGTAAGCAATGAGAGGAATGACAAAATCAGCTCAACTGGAGCTCTTTTTTTTTTTTTTTTTTTTTTTTGTAATATTTCAAAGGATTTGCATATAAAGCTCATCTAAAATAGACTGATAATAAAGTTACCTTTCAAATGTATTCATAATTTCGACTACCATCAACTTGTGAGTTTCATAAGTTATTAAGACAATGATGAATTTTTGGTAAATCTAAAATAAGTCAGCTTAGATAAATTCCCTTACAATCCTCATACCACAATGCCACTGAGGGTATCTTGCAGCTTAATCACATTTTATTTATAGTTTTATTTCGCCCTAGCACGCCATCCAGTGCTTCCCATGGCTAAGCTGTCTGCCCAGTGCTGCTCCAAGCTTGGCTGGATCTATCGCATGCGTTTCATAAGCTGTCTAACACTTTTCGACTATTTTGTAATAGTGCACAATGTATTAATCAAATTGACGTGACTTCAGCGCGCAACAGCTACAATATTCCATCAAAAGAAATCAGCATCATTATGAACAGCATGATCACCATTATTATTATCATGACGATCGTCAGCAGCATCGAATGATGATCGACGTAGCTATTCACAAAAAGCAATAACTTTCACTCTCGATGTATTAATTTTTATATTTAACATATTGTTGTTCACAAACCATACACACATACACAGACACAGACACACACGCACAAATACACATACACATACGTACATATGCTTTATATTACGAGAAATTTGAAGCTACTAAAAAATTGTATGCATTTATATATATATCTATATATATATATATATATATGGATTGTATCCGCAATAAAAACAAGTCAAGTCAAAACGTTATTGAACTGTGCTCGAGCCTCGAGCCGCCTGTGAAGTCAACCAAAATTGATCTGAACTCGTTACGTTTGGCTTTTTTTTTTTTTTTTTTTTTTTTTTTTTTTGACGTTGACGGCAATAAAAAGAAAGTATCTACCAGCCACTCATCTACCCAGCAGCAGATCATCGAGCGGCAACAACAGCAGCAGCAGCAGCAGCAGCAGCAGCATTTGGTGTCCAACGGCGGAACCCGTTGCTCTGCTATATGGAAAGCGTTTGACGGACCAAAAGTCCGATTCGTTTCATTTGAGTGTGCGACTATTGTGAATTCATTCACAGCACATTGTTATAGATTTAATTGTTGTAATTGTTGTTGTTGTTGCTGCGTAGATCTGTATCGGCAACTTGTTATAATTGATTGTTGTGCACCATCATCATCGTCATTTCTATTGAAGTTTTCGTGGGTCCAGTTTCAATGAGCTGAGCATTGCATCTCCCGCTTATTGAGTGGCACTGCAACTAGTCTATTGCGACGTGGGTGGGTGGGGGTTTCAATGCAGTCAATGGACCATCCATCATGGTGAAACACTCTATTAGAGCGACTGGATGAATCGACAATAATTATTTGTTTTGCTACAATTGTTATTCTGAACTTCTTTCAGCATTAATCATGCCTCACTTCCTTCAATGAAAAACTTATCAAAGTGGTTTGTTTGATTTGGAGATACTGTGTATTTGCTTTAATTGAATATAACTTTTTCTTGCGTTTGAGCCATGTATAAGATACTTTATATTATGGCCAAGTAAAAGATACTTTTCAGGTAACGTAATCCCTGTAACAAGTGAAAAGTAAAAGTGCCATTGGCATTATTATAATACCGTAAGATAGCCTCAAGCTTCTATAGTTGTTTAAAACTAAGTTTGTTCGCCCAACAAATACTTAACTTAGGTAAAATAATTGTTAACAATAGTTATTGTTTATAATAGGGAAACTGCTCTATGGGTTCCCTTGTTAAAGCTCCAAAACTATTTTCCATCATTGCGCGTGCTCACTAACCAAAATTAATATTCTTTAGCTATTATTTATCTCTTATAATAAGTGATTTCCGTATACTTAACTTAATTAAGAATATTTGTAATTTATACAGAGTTTATTAAGCATTTTCTATCATTCCAAGAAAAAGCTAATTTGTTTTTTTTTTTAATTTTATTTTTTTTATTTTATATATATTTATACATATTTCTATAGCTTTAAATTGTAAAGGGTCCTGTTTATCCTCTGAAATGCAAGGATACCCTCTAACAAATAAAAAATATGAAGTTTTTACTGTCAGTTCTTTTCTGTTGTGTTGACTTAGGTCGGGTCAAGTCAACTGACTGTCTTTTTTTTTTTTAATTGTCTCGCATACCTTGATGGCCAAAGGTCACATTCCGATTCCTTTCGACATTTGTTTCTGTTTTTTTTTTTTTTTTTTTTTTTTTTTTTGTGTTGTTCATTTCTGACATTAGATTTAATTTTCCACAAAGTTAGACTCTGTAATAAAATTCGTCTGGTCAATGTCTTCTTTGCATTCTTCACTTTGATTGCATTTTTAAACAAAAGTCTTTGGCCCGCAACCGCAATTCGGCTAAATCACAGCCTGTTATCAAAACATCGCCCCAAGTTTCTCCCTCCGTAAGATACCTCTTTTACGATGTGTTTGCTAACTATTAAAGCCCTTTTCGCCTTTTGGCATGAGATATAAAGTCGGCAAACAAGCTTCATATCTTTTGTCATTCCTTAAAGTCGTTTTAAATATGTATTTATATTAAGATTCTTTATTTCAATCGTATTTCTCTTGTGGCTTATTTAGTTGTTTGAGAAGCTGAAAACCGAATACAAATTGTTTTTTATTTGTCATTTTCTTTTATTTTTGTGAAACTTTTTCCTTTGCGAGTACATTTGGCTAAATCAGACAAAATTCATAGTAAACCCTTGAATTGTCTGAACAGTTTCTGCTAAATCCAGCTACGTAAGTGAAAATCTAACATACGATGCAACATTCAGGTTCATTGTAATATGATGCGTGCCGCAAAGGCTGCCACAAGCAAACATGCGCCCGAACGTATGCAACGTTTTATAATGAAACCACAGCTCGTATTGGATTAGCATACCACATCCGTTTTAATTACACATGTCGTTGCTGAAACGCCTATTTGCTGTCAGAGTAATTATTAAAGTAATTCAAATTGTGGCCAGTTGGATTGCAAATTGAATTCGAAGCAGTTATAGTGGGAGTTAATGCTGGTGAAATCTAATGAAAATAAGCGAGTCGTTTTAATTAGAAAACAATTAGATTAAAATAAATTAAACGTATCGCTGGGCGCAGGCAATCGATCTACCAACTGAGAAATATAAACAACAAGCAAGCACCACACGAATGCGCAACATGGGCGAAATTTGTGCCAGAGAAAATAAAACAAATATAACACACAACAGCAAAACAACATTTAACTGCTCGCCTCGCCTCAACGTCTGTCAGACAGGCAAGCAATTAAAGAAAAAATCAACAATTTTATTGCGAAAAAAGAAATGAAAAAAAAAAATATATATATATATGTATATATATATATATATAAGTATATAAGTAAATATAAAAAAAATACAAATATATTAAATTAATTTAATTGGCAATTTTTTTTTTTGCTAACTTTTGCATGTCTCTAGGCCATTCGTTTGTCCCGCCAGAGACATGCGTTTAAGAGCCGTCATGCAATCGTATCGAACAAGAACTTTTCGTTGTTTCACGCCAGAAAAGTCTTTAATAATTGAAACACTATCTAAGCAATGCATGAATTATTCAATTTTCACTTTTCCTTTGCAATTTTCGTTAGTCAAGCCCAAGGCGAGGGCCAATAAGGTCGCTAAATCAGCCTTAAAATATTTAAAACTTTGTATGAACAATAATCAAAAACAGTCGGCGAGCGACAAAGAAAATAAATTCCAAATTCATTTGGGGTATGTGCAACATAGTGATACTCTACTCAACTGCTAGATTATACGTTTTTAAGTAACGAATAAGTAATACCCTATGATTTTAGTTCCTCAGATATAAATGTTCCATTTCGCTGCAACTTCAAATTGCTTGTTAAATTTAATTTAAGATAAGCATGACTTGAATCATATCTAGATATTTTATTTATTTTTTTTACTTATTATTTATTATTTATTTCTTAATTTATATATTTTTTTTTAGATATTTTATTTTCATAGTTGACTATGCCCACTCTGACTTAATAGTCAGATATTGTGTAGTACTTCAAACAAATAGCAAATATGGCACATTGCTGCTTTTGACAATTGCCGTTGGCAGCAAAAAACTTTGAAAGTAAATAATTTATTTTTCATATAAATTATGAAACGCAATTTCGTTAAGTGCAATTGAAAAACTTTCACGACTAACTAGCAGCTGCAGCCTGGCCGCGAGCGGCGTGTCCTTTGCCCATGGTGAAGACATTAAAGTCAATATTGTTGCAAAAGGTGTGGCTGCGGCCTGATTTTAAGTGGATCCGGTTGCTGTATGTGTTGCAAGTCAAGGATCATTAAACTTAAGGGGCACACATGCAAAGACACACACGCACAGCTGACACAATAGATTGTCGCAACATGGATTGGCATTGGATTACCACTTTCTGTGCAATGGCAATGGCAATGCCAACGCCCGCAACTGCATGCCGAACGGCATCACTTTCCCTACCAGAGTAGCGGATGATGTGCCGTGCACGGTCACGGCCAGTGGACTGAACTGAACTGGCTTCGATTCGAATGGAATGGACTGGATTGGACAGGCGCCTGGACAATGTTAGGTTTGGGAGTGGAGGCAGCCAGCTACGCTTTCTTGTTAAATGAAACCTCTGCGAACTCTTCGCATTACTTGCGCTTTTGTGGCCAGCACGTACCTGGCCTGGCATTGACCGCGAAGAGGACAATAGTGCGTAGATTGGGTGTCAGGTTGCCATAAGGCATGAAGCATGCGGCGGGCAACCTGTCATTCGTTCCATCGACTTGGCTGCTGCGATTGGATTATGGCTATTATGTTGCATAGATAAAGCAGCCAATTGTCGGCCAGGTGCAAAATGGTGCCACAGTTTGAAACGGTTGAGGTCTGATTGCCATTGCCAAAGTCTTTAAAATTACAGTGCAACAAGCGGCAAGCAGCAAGCAGCAAACAGCCAACAGCCAGTGGCAAGCGCCAAAAACTGCAGCAATTATATCGAGCAGTCGAGTAGCCTGCGTGACTGCCTAAGTGAATTCGTTATTAGCCAAATGCAAGATGCTTCGCCAAGTGATGATGCCTTCTCCGCTCTTAACATTTATTCGCTCCGCCATCGCCCCTCATCGCCAGTCTGCCCACATGTGCAACAGAATGTAACTGAGCCAGCCGCTGAGTGCTGCTGACTGCGGTTCCAGCGGCTACTTATGATAAAAACGAGAGCTAATAGTTCGTTTCACTTTTCTTTTATTATTTATTATTTATTTATATGTTGGCAATTTTGCTACACTTGTTGACTGCTCCCGACTCCCAATCGCTGAGGCGCCGAGGCGTGGTCGCACCGTATGTGGCGCTGCACAGTCTACCTCACTTGCCCCAGTGGCCTTCACTTGCTAGCGGTGCTTTAATTGTCGGCGCTGTCTTTGTTTGCTTTTACTTTTGCCAGCAAAATTGTTTTGTGCAAATTACCCACAAATTAATGAGCAGAAAATTAACCACATTAGAGCACTGCATGGCTAATGCGGTGGGGCGGCGAGCAGGTAACAGGACGGCTGACAGCATTTGTTGTGCAGTTATTGCAATTGCATTTAATTAGGCTCAGCCCTTGAACCTGTGACAGTGCCAAACTGTAGCAGAGATCAAAGCGTCGCATGCAACATGTGACTAAAGCAGGTGAACAAAACGTGTTAACTACCATCAGCACAGCAGCTGCACAGTAGTACAAAGCGCAATCTAATTTGTCATTAAAGACTAAAATGTAATACTGACAGTTACTTAAATTCAATTAAATTCTCTGGTATATACAGGTTTGCAACATTATATTGTCTTATGAATATATGATTTTAATGGCATGGAATCAACACTTAATAATAATTGACCTTTTCGGCTGCATCCCTTGGGTAGAAGTGAACTATGACATTTTGTATTACTCTGAGTTCTATATGTATATTAGATAGCGTGTAGTTTATCGGATGTTATTTTTTTATGATGACAAGTGTTTAAGCACTTACATTAAGTAATTACTTTTATTAATATTACTTGATTAAATTAAAAATGAATTCCTTAAAAATTTATTAAATAAATAACTATGTACCTGAACAAAAATTTAAAGACGAATTCTTTAAAAATTGATTAAAACTATGCCAAATTATCGGCATAAATAATTTTAAAAATTAGTTCTTTACAAATTTATTTAATATATGCCAATGTATTTATTTATTTCATTTTAATAGTATACTGTTTAATATATTTAATAATTCATTAACGTCGACAATTATTTTTAATATTTAAATTGAATATCGTTGCTCCTAGGACCAGTTGAAAATAATTTATAATAATGTACTACATAAAATTAATAATATTTAATAATAATAAAAATATATAATATATAATATATAATGTATAATAATATACTACATAAATTTAACGTTTACTTCACGTTTTTGCACCACTGTGCATGGCATGTCTGGCTGCTGCGATTGGATGATGCCGCCTCCTGAGCGATGGCCGTCGCTCAGCTGCTTGTCTTGAAATCAAAACTGTAGCAAAGTGGTTCACAGCATAATATGCCTAGGCATTGCAGAGATGCCGACGCCAACGTCGCTGGCCCGTGGATGCTGCTGCTGCTGCTGTTTGCTGCGGCTAACAATAAAACTGAGTTGCATGCAACAGCAAGTAATTAGTGTTTATAACGGCGTGTTGCAACGCGCTGCAGCAGCTGCCAAGTACTCTGAAGAATATCCATATGAAGGATACGCCGCGTACTCGTGCTCGTCCTCGTCCTAATCCTGTGCTGTGCTGTTCAGTGTTTCTTGATCTTTAAGTGCTGTGCCTTGCTAAATAACTGTTGCATTAGATAAAGACCACTGAATCGATAAATAGCCGCTAAATAATGTTGCACTACATCGCTGCCAGCTGTGCGTTGGTGGCACTTCTGTGCGCGTCGCCAAGCTCTGGGGCAATCCACAAGCGCAGCGGAGCCCGAACGGCCAATGCGCTGGGCAATGAGCCAGAGGCGACACCCACGCAAAAGCATACGGCTGAAACGGGTGCAGAGAATACGGATCTGCTGGATAAACTTAGCTGGAAGTGCGCCAACAATGCCAGCTGCCTGCACGGCGTAGCCAATGGCATTATGTCCTCATACCGTCGCGGCGATACGATTAAGCTGGGTCTCTTCGATTTGGTTAAGCTGCCCCCTCTGGATGAGGCACACAAGCACAAGTGGGGCACTGGTCGCGGCATGTCCAGCTTCATGGACTTCATCAGCGGCAATGCAATACGTGTTCCTGTGGGGCCGATGGTGTTCAGTGTGCAGCGTGCCGAGGATGACAGCGATTACATTGAAGTGGCGCTGCTGAAGAAGGCGTCGAGTGGCACAGGTAATGGCCCTTGCAGCGCTTGATTGATCTGTACCTAATTGGCAGTTCGTGCGGTCACTTAATTCCGATTGGCATATAAAAACATATGCTGTCCAATTGGAGTACATTTCGTTTTGAGTTTTTGAGATTAGTTGTTATGCAGCTCACAACGAGCAGAGAGTTGACCTAATGCGACAGACTTGTTTGTACCTTGGGGCAACATCTGTCAAATGCCTAACCTTGGCAGGACCTCTGGCGCATATAAATGGCCCAGCGACTAGTAGGCCTGCTGTTCTGGCAGCCATTATTTATATTCATTAGGTGTGATGCTCGTTGAAAACATCAATCATATCAGAACGCTCCAATTCTATCCAGTCCAAACTACTATTATCCCAGACCCACCCATCCACTCACACACACACTCATCGTGATACATTAAAGCCATAAAGCTTAAAACGTGTCCTGCTTCCATAAATTTGTACACAACAGGACGTCTGCAGGGCAATGGCGGAGGAGGCGGCGGACTGCTCGGCGGAGGCGGCGGTGGTGGCGGCTTACTAGGCGGCGGTGGCGGTGGCGGCCTTCTTGGCGGTGGTGGCGAAGACGGTGGTGGTGGCCTGCTCGGTGGACGTCGTCGACATCAGCATCAGGACAAGAAGCAATTCCAAATGTATATACCCATGTATCTGGCCGCAACAACCTTTGGCTGGACCATGGTGGCAGCCAAGGCGGTGGGTTTGTTGACCCTCAAGGCTCTAATCCTGTCGAAAATAGCCTTTGTCGTCGCAGCCATTGTGCTGATCAAGAAACTAATGGATAATGCCAGTGAAAAGTGAGTGAACATCATCATAGCCAGCATCTGCTCTAGAGCACACTCCCAATCTCCATTTGCAGAATGATGTACCAGTTCCCGGAGCACACGCCCTACATGATGCCCTACGGCATGGACTATCCCATGCATTCGCCGGATATTTCGCCAGAGATGTTCCCCAGTGCCCTGCATCAGCTGGCTGTTGCTGGCGGTGGCCAGATGCCGCACCCAGGTCATCCTGGCCTGGAGAGCATCACCGCTGAGAGTCACTTGCAGTCGCAGGTCTCCAGTGATGGCAGCAACAACACCAACCCGCTGGCCGCCCTCGGCGCGTATGGCGGACTGGGGCACAAGATCAAACGTGAGGACTCTTGGATAGCGAAGAGTAAGTGCATTGTGGGCGGCGTCATAAAACAGCCTTACCCTTGTTTCAGATAGCCAAGTCTATGTGGCCTCTGCGCTCTGGTAGATCGCCAGGCCCACGATGGTACAGTTCTGGCCAGATTGATGCCAGCACGCTCGCCGTGGCCGCAGCCGTGGCCGAGGCGAGCGTTGAAGCAGATGATGAAGAGGATGAGGATGATTTCTGAGTAGTGTATTTATTTTAGCTTCTGCACAGGCACTGAATATCTGGTTGGCTTCTTTAGCTTCTTTTACGAATAATAAGCGATTTATCTGAACGATATGCACCGCACTTTGGGTAGGCGAGGAAGTGTCTTTGGGAATATTTTTCAATCTATAAGACTTTAAAATTTATATGTGTCTGATCTTACTACTATTATACTCTTGATATGCACTGAGACTAAAACATTAAGGGACATATTGCAATGGGACATTACTGTTCTATATACTGTTCAGATAACTAAGCGAGACTTTTGTTTGGATTATATGACATTAGATGCCTTATATAACCTAATAATTGTTTATTATGAAAATATTTGATCGGTAGAAATGATTTAATATGTGAGCTTAGCTAGTACATATAGTGAAGCTTGCATTTAATGGCATGAATGCAGCTATAGAAAAAAAGATAAAAATAAATGTATAAGAGTTAAAATATTATAGGCTAGCGTCATTCCCTTGTTATCGATTATATTCGTACTGTAGTATCTCGATGTGAGTCTAGTATCTCGCAGTATTTAATATCTCTTACACTGACTTTTCTCATCACAAGAATACAGTATAAACAGTTTCCATATGCAACTCTTTAATATAGCTGACCTATTTCATATTGTAACCGACAGCCGTTATAAATGTAACTAATATTCCCACAGCAGCCCAATATGCTTGTAAAATTCACTTTTTAATTTCTTAAAAAACCCTTGACATATTTACATACTCTGTGCTACACGAAGCTATTGCAGTTGCTTTGGGGCTATTTTAAGCCAATTTGTGGCTGCAATATTGCGCATGTCCTCACAACTTGTTGCTCGTTCATTGAGTTAGCAAAATATTGGAAAATGCACTACCTATTGCTTATTAGATTGCACAATTTGTAAGCGGACAGGCAGCCGAGTGGGGCACGTTCCAAAGTTTTCTAATAAGTCGTATCCCTGTTTGCAGAAAGTTTCAGTTTAATCCAAGCAAAGTGGTCCTAAAGTCAATGCTGCCAGCATTTTGTTTCCACTTAATTCAACAAAGCCGCAATTAAAAGACACACACTCAACTCTCTCTCACACTCTCTAACCACACACACACACACATATGGAACTCTCTCTGGGCATATATTAAATCGCTGCATACTTTGCGGCTGCACGTAAAGCAAGCACACAAGCGGGCTATCAAAAGAAGAGTCGAAAGTTTGGCTACTGATTGCAAAGTTATTGCGTACTTTGATGAACTATTTATTAAAACAACTAGAGAGTGCTTTCCCAGAGAGCGTTGATACTGATGAGTGTATTCGTTGCAGCCACCCCGGCCAGACGACCCCTCATCTACAACTACGTACAGCCGCAGTTGCCCTTCTTCCGTTCGTAGGGGCTGGGCTTAAGCCAATTCGTGCAGCTCTTGGCCCCTACCGCTACCAAAGACCGTAAGACGACAGTGTGAAGGAGAAGGTGAGGAGGTTCTGCTGCCATAACAAATGAACATCTGATGCCCGGCAAACGAGGAGTGCTCTAAGCTGCTTAATTAACATAATTAAATTATTTATTTATTGCTATTTATATTTATTTATCGAATTGTCTTTAGTTTAGAATTAGGTCTAGCACACACACTTAGTTAAAAATACCTGAAACTAGCAACAAAAAAATGCTACAAAAACTAAAAAAAAAAGAAGAATAAAAGTAATAAAGAAATGAAGAGCCCAAATTGTCTCGCAAATTGTAAATTCGTTTATTTGATGTGTATTTCATTTAATGTGAATATTGAATTAACATATTATTTATATAAGGTAATAAATAAATATAAATAAATATAAATATAATTAAATAAAGTACAAGTAGATTGAAAGAAAGCAAAGTAAAAGTAATTAAAATGCAATTAAAAAGAAATTACAAAAAAATTAAACAGAGAGATATGGAAAGAACGTGAGACCGAGATAGTATCATGAAAAGAGAAAGCATGATTACAACTATAATGAGAAAAGCGCGGCCCCCACTTTATAAATGCAACATTAATGAAAAGCTTCGCATTTTTTGGTAGTGCAATTATTTGTTTCTTAATTGTTTTTTGACATTCTCTTATTGCGCCACCTTGACGGGCTGCTGCGCACTGTAAGCCATCTCCTGCGCCTCCTGGGCCATTATGTGCGCCGGCACCTGGGCCAAGCCCTCCACAAAGCCATCGAAAGCACGTGCCCATCCAGAGCTGTAGCTGTCATGGTGTGAGGGCACCTCCACAATGGTCTTCTTCTGTGAGAGCAGCTTCTTCAACGATATGATCACAGCCAGCAGTAGCGCAATTTTCGATACAATCAACGCCTTGCCGGCGAGCAGGAAGAGACCCTTCAGCAGGATGGCGCCCACCATGCCCGTCTTGGCCGCCATCATCATTAGCACGGGGCCCATGTTCTTCATCTTGCCGCGACCCTCCTCCAGCGCCTCGATGGGACGCACCGAGACGCCAATGTTGAGGCTGCCCTTGGGACCGCTATTCACCACAAAGTCCGCATTGTCCGAGAACTTGTAGCGCAGTGTGCGGGAGCGAACGAAACGCCAGAGTTTGTTAGCTATCAGCAGGCCGTACGACTCCTCGTCCGAGTCAATGGCACGGGCCAGCAGCAGCTCATCCTCGCTGTCGTCAAGCACATCAGGCATTGCTCTATTTAGAGCACGAATGAATTAAGAGAGCTTAGTGTAGAGAGCTCACTGCTATGTCACTCACCTGTTGCGCGAGACCCGGAAGTTTTCACTCAAATCAATGCTGGATTTCTTGAAGAGGCGATCCAGAAAGATAACCGTCTTCAGCATGCTACACGAGTGATTATCGTTTTGAATGCACTTCTCGTTCAGCTTAATCATGGCCTGCTCCTCCTCCTTGCCAACATAGTCGCCGGTTATCTGGAAAGGAGCATTAATGGTATTAGGCATCGGCTACAGCACAGCAGCAGCTGCTGCCGGCCGATAAAATGGGCAAGCCATAATTATTTGACCCATTTCTTGGTCGAGTGCAAACAAAGGTTTGACATAAATGCGTTGCAGTCCTGCGGCCATGTTTGGAAATTGATAAGATTTCGGGAGCAAGCGCTTGGACTCAAGCAAGCTCAGGCCAGGATATTCGCAATGCTTAAATTGGCCAGCGATTTTTCACTGTTATCGCTGGCATTTTATGAACTTTTTCTATTCGTTTTTTAAGGGAACTGCAAAACTTTCTTTGACCTTACCGAGTTGTCACTTCCGCTCTGGGTGGGCGTGGCACGTGCCGTGGCAAGGACAAGCGCCATGCCCAGCAGCGTGTAGAAAGTAAATGTTTGCATCTTGTTGTTGCTGTTGTTGTTGTGGCACTTGCTTAGTTAGCTGCTTTGTTGTCTTATTTCTGTTATTTCACTGTATACACTGCTCGACTGTGTGTTTCATAAATGTCCTTTGTATACACACACACACACATTCACACTCACACTCATATGTGTATACACGCACGCACAACACTTGACGGAAGCGTCTACGCTCTGTTCGACTGTCACGACAACTGTTCGGCGGTTACTGTTGACATCGTTGTCTTATAAGAAAACCTAATGCGAATTTTCCGCCAGCGATTTCGATTTTATATGAAAAGCGGCCAAAAGCGACGCAAACACAATGCAGGCCGATGCCAACGTCGGCGTCGACGTCGACGTTTGTTTTTGCAGCGTCAAACTAGTCGCAGGCCAAGTGTGTGAGAGCGTCTGTGTGTGTGTGTGTGTGTATATGAGTGTCCCAAACTCACAACAAAAGCTGCAAATGGCACTGGGACTTGTTTAGCCAGTTTAAGGAAATTCTAAGCTGGCGTTGTCTATGGCCCCACTGCCAAGCGCACAGTCGGCAAATTGACTTTGCTTACGTTCTGCTGCTTTTACTGAGTTTGTTTTTGTTTTCTTTAGTTGGATTGGCCAAAACAATGCGACTGAAAGTAAACAACAGACCCAATTCCCAACAACAAACAGACCAATTTTCCCACAGACCCTCGACAATACAGCACGAAGCGGTGTGGCTGGGGGACTCTGTGGCATGTTGCATGGCAACGTAAAAACAATTTAGTTTGCATCAATTAGCGCCAGGCCACATGTGATCGAGGCTTGGGTCACAGATATGTGTGTGCTCATAACTCAAAGGGAAAGTCAAGCTTTAAGAACTGAGATTAACAACCAAAGTGTGGCCTAATACATCCAAAGACAGGTAGTTATTATCGACTTCAAGGCTGTGGAGAGTAGCTAATGCAACTCATTAGGGCGACATCTCAACTTTTGCACATCAAAGTGGAGCATAATTTATGGCTTTAGTGGTTGACTGGCCGTGTTAAGGGTTCGTGTTTGGCCCACAAATTGAATCAATTTGACTGTCATGAGCTGGCCGAATTATTGCGCACATTGCAAATTGGCTGACAAGCAGCAGCAGCAGCAGCAGCAGCAGCAGCAGCAATAACAAGTACCTGAAGAGAGCTACGAGGTGGCCAAAGTAGGCTAACATGAGCCACAAAACGAGCGTTCCACAAAATGTGGCACGCCACGACGAAAGTGGTTGGCAGTGGGGCGCAGAAACCGCTACACGATCTGACCATAAACCGTTGTGCTACTGCTGCTACGTGGTCCCAAATCAAACCGCACCAAAATCAAAAACATTGCGTCCGTCCGAGTCAGTTAGCTACAGTCCCTCCCACTGCCCCGCCTCCTGCTTGCCACCTGGCTGCCGACGGCCACAGGCAGAGTCATAACAATTTCTCAACTGCTGCCGCTTTCTTTCGAAAAATGTGGTCCACTCGCCTGAGCCGATGCTGTCGTCGCCGCTGCGCCGGTGTTGTCACCAGGCAGCCAGGACAGACAGAGCTGGCAGATCGAGCGGGAGAGCTGCAGAGCAGGAGCACAGCAGCGTATGGGCAGCTTTGCGGTTTTGGCATTGACTTTGAACTGCCAACACCATGGTCAAGACCACGCCAAGCGAGGTTTCATTCAGAAAAAGGCGCTCAGCTCAAGCGAACAAATAATTCATATAATTGAATACATTTCAGAAAAGCGACGCATGGCTAACTTTACCTGTCATACCTGTAATTTAAACACTACCTTTAAGTCGTAGCACAATACTATTTAAACATATTTATGTTCATGCTTATGCCAAGCATACGCTTCAAAGCCAACATAAAACATTTTCTGTTTTTGTCATTTTAATGCAATTCAATTAGGCTGCGTCACACAGCCCAGAGTACACAAATCGCCCGAAGCTTAAGCCATGGCGTTGTGTTTGTCCAATTTGAAATCGCTTTTTAGTTTAAAATGGAATATATGAATTATACATGTATACATATATGTTAGATTGGGTTGAAATTCCTGTGAAGTACTCGAACTGATTATTTTAAATATATGGAGTAGTGGAGGTTTTTGTTTTTAAGTTTAAGTAGACACAAGAATTATGTAACTTTATGATATTTTATTTAAAGCAGACTGAATTCATATATACATTTTTACTTTTCTCTTTTTTTATTTATTAAGCCATACATGGACCCCAACAACAACTTCGTGGACTTCGTATTCGTATTTGCTGTAAAGTTTTAATTAATTCGCTTTTATTAATTTATTCCATTTTATTTTATTTATTCATTTACTTATTTTTGGCTTTTTTTATTTATTTATTCATATATTTATTTATTTTCATTTTGCAAATTTTGTAATAACTAGTAAAAAGGCGAAATGTATTTATTTTACTAATTCAAATTTATTACATTTTTAATGTATGCAAGCTTAACGATTCAGAATATATTAGACCAAACCCGAAATGGAAAATATGGGTCAGCTGATAGCTATAAAAAAAGTTTTTTATTTACAAATAAAGTTGTTTATTTGCAACTCTCTTTCTGACAGTCCTTCAGCTACCTTTTATAGAATAAAAAATGCAATTTTTTTTATGGATTATCTCTTTTTTTTTTAGTGTGCCATCAAGAGGCAAACATTTGTGACGGCCCTCGTTAAAGAAAAGCAAGATTAAACACGCCAGGCCACTTTTCCTTTGCGCTGGCCGTCAATTTCTCGCCTTGGCATTTCATTGCCTTAATTAAATGCTGCATTTTATTTGTGGCAGCTTCAAAGGCAGCCAACGCGAGCGAAAAGTGAGGCAGACAGACTCTGGTACAGATAGATACACGCGCACATTTGGAGAAACATTGAATTGTGAAATTTTCTATTGCTAATTAGTACACCCCATCGATTGGAGCAGCGTCGGGCGCGCCCAGTTAAACGACGTTTGCTTTGAACTTAATATTGGACTTTTATTTACAGATAGAGTAATAAATATTCTTATAGGAATGCAGTGCCGAGGGCGCAAAAATAAATAACAAAGCGACCTGGTCTAGACCGGAACATCCTTTAACTCTTCTGTTGCGTCGCCTGGGGCTCGGCAGCAATATCCTTGCCGGTGTTGCGGCCATAGTAACCATTGTAGGCGGCTTGCTGCGAATCGCCGAAGCTAATGGAGTTGCCGCCCACCTGACCCTGGATCGGCTCCTGGCCCTGGTAGCTCTTGCTGTAGTAGTCGCTGTAGGGCTTGGCAAACGACGGTTCTGGGCGATAGTAGGGGCCAGGTGCACCGCCGCCATGGCCGCCTTCGTAGTGCTCATGATGATGATAATAGGTGGCAGCGCCCACGCCTTGAGGCGTGTACTCGGGGAAGGAGGGTTTGCCGCCAAAAAGGCCGGACAGGCCACCACCAAAGGCACCACCAACACCACCTGGCGGGCGACAGAGCTTGAAGTAGGCAAACAGGCCTGGCAAGATGATGGCAGCCAAGCCCAGAATCTTCTTCAGACCAGCAATGCCCAGAATGAATGGCAGGAAGAGCAAAAGCTTCAGCTTGAAGATCTTCAGAACCAGCAACAGGGGAATAATCATCTTCTTCAACTTCTTGCGGGCTGCAGAAAGGGAAAGGCAAGGTTAGTCAACGCCAAGAGCTGACTGAAAGATGAATTCACTTACAGAAGTGTCCGGCGCGCTTGTTCTCAATGACATCCAGTTCGTCGTCAATGTCATTGCCAATGAAGCGCGCCTCATAGCGACCGGCTTCGGTCAGCTCCTCGGGCCACTCTAGCTCCAGCGCAGTGGACTTGATGAATCTGCGGCACAGGAAAAAGGAAGTTGTCAAACAAAGGCGAAGCACATTTTATGCATAGCTGGTGAATTTTTTTTACAAAGTTTTTGGCGAGTCAATTAAAAGTGCTGGGACCCACATTAATTCAGCTGAGCCACGCGCCGCAAAACTTGAAATTATTTGACTAATTGTCAGCCCATTACAACTTACCGTTCAGCGCGGCGGAGAGCATATTTCACAAGCAGATTCCAGTCATCGTCCTCGGAGCGCGGCTCCTCGGAGTATTCGAAGGGCTCCTGCAGCAACGAGCGTTGCTGTGTCTCAGGCAGTCGCACGACGCGCGCAAAGTCCGAGAGACTGTGAAGGACAAGCAGAAGGTGAGTACCAGCTGATACAATGATAAGATGTTGTTAATCCTACCGATACTGATCCTTGTAGAAAATCTCATCGAACGTGTTGAGTGCTTGTGTTTTGAAGCACTCGGCTAGATCACCACTCAAGCAGTTGCTGTTGGTGCGAGCCAAATATGGATCGTTGTCATTGCCCAAGCCGAAGATGCTCAAAAGTGAGGAACGACCACGCTCCTCGCCCGGCTGTGCCGCCTGCTGTGGCTGCTGCTGGAATTGCAGCGTCTGTTGCTGTTGCTGTTGTTGCGGCTGCGGCTGCGGCGCATAGATCTGTTGGATGTTGTTGGACGACTGCTGGTCGGGCAGACGCAGCCCCTCGGCGGACACGAGGCCGATGCCGCAGCACGACACGATGGTCAGCAAGGCGAATGCTCTCATTGTCATGGCTAAAAGACAGAAAATTTCAGGCGCGTTAGCCGATTTGACCATAAAAAACACATAAAAAGCACAAAACACAAAAAAAAAAACAAAACAAAAATGAAACGTAAAACACTTTCGGCCAATTGAGTCTGGACCGGTCAATCGATGTTTTCTCTGCGATTGGTTTGACGTCTCTGAAGCTGCGCGCTCCAAGCGCTCAGCTCGGCTTGAGAAAGCAGTTATGAATTAAAAGTGTGTGTGCGTATGGGTGTGTGTGTGTTTGTGTATGCTTAGCTCTTTTTTTTTTTTTGGCAACTTTTATGCTTGGCTCATTGTTTGTTTACTGGCCGAGCTGATTGGCTTTTAACTAGCGTGGGCTCGGCTCACAACTGGCACACTTTGAAGAAGCGGCCGGTGTCTCGCGTTTGTCACGGCCATTGACAAAGCTTTTGGCAACCGCTGTTGGGTCCCAACTTCTGCAGTTATTTGCGCACACGTAATAACTCTCACTTTCCAGCTAACCGCAGCGTTTACAGCTAACAGTGCTCGCGGTGTTCGCTCGAACCAATAGGCGAGCTTTCTGCGGCTTTGGCGTCGAACATAAACCAAAAATTTTGAATGCCCAAAGTGAAATGCAATCAAACTGGTTTTGTTTTGTTTTTTTTTTTTTTTTAACTTAAGGTTGAGTTTGCCTCTTTTTTGTGGGTTATTTTGTGGCCACTTAACCCTATGTCCGCAATGAGTTGGCTAAAGCAACTGCACGTAATTGAAATTGAGTTAAATTTACAAACCGCAAGGGTAATCGACTATAAACAGGAAATGCTGAGAGAATTTAACGAAAACTCAATACTCTGCAATATATGAGAAAATGTGAAATTTGCGAAACAATATTTAATAATAATAATAATAATATATATATATATATATATATATATATATATATATATATATATATATATATATATTATATATTATATATATATATTATATATATATATATATATGTATATATATATATTATTATTATTAAATATTGTTTTGCAAATTTCACATTTTCTCATATATATATATGTATAAATATATATATAAATATATATATATACAAAAAATAGTTAATAACTTTGGCAAATAATTAATATGAAGGAACAAAACATATTTGAATTTAAGAGATGATATATTAAAGTTATCATTTGAAGATCGCTTCATTCAAAGTAAAATAAAATATTGCCGACTTTCAGGTGCTATGTAAAATTCACTTCCTACTTTCAATCTCTTATCTCGAATGTGAATTGAAAATTTCTTCGTATGTATGGGTTCAACACTTAAATAAATAAAAAAAAAAAAAAAAAAAACAAAAAAAAACTATTTAATAAACTACTCTTTGAATTATCTCAGCAAGTTATAAATGCTTTAGTACATTATGCCTGCAAAAGTTTTAAAAACTCTAGTGCTCATTGCTTGTGTTTATAAATGCAGCATGACAGAAATGTAATTGCTCGTAGAGAATTTAATGGAAAAACCAAAATCAATCCATGTACGATTGAGAATTTAAAAAAACACTGCAAAAAATGTGCTGAATCCACAAAAAATGCTGCAAAGCATACATAATGGAAAATGCTTGGTGCATTTGTGAGCTGTTGCTCGTTTACTTTTCATTCGTTTGACAGTGAATCGATCGATTTTCTATTATGGCATTATACGTGGGCGGATGTATCCTATCGTGAGCAGGGAGGGAGCCACGAATTTCGCAGTTTAATCAATGCACCGCAGCACAAAAGAATGCGATTGAATTGAAATTGATACTTGACAACGCCAAAAACTGTACAACGCACGCAGCATTATGGCAAATGGCAATATTTATGGCGGCATAAATGGGAGCGCGCAAAAGTAGGCAACGGTTCGGAAGCTTTTAACAAATATTCTGCAACAGCCGCAAAGCATGCAGCACATTTTCGCTTTATGACCACGCTAATGACCCGCATTGGGGCAGGTTAGTAAATTTGCATTTGATTTAAAGTGTGCTTTGTATACAAACTAAATTGATGTTGCTTTTAAATTAAAATTAAGTGCTTTTTACACAAGCTGCGAACTAATTTCTATAAATCATTGCGAAATTGAAACCAAATATTGTGATGGCTCCATTTGTTTGGCTGTCGAATTAGCATTAACCATTGAAGGTCAATGAAATGTCGGAGACATCGGCGTTGCCAAAACATATGCAAATGACAGATATTGTTCAACTTATTTGTAAACATGCTCACATGCGTGCAGCTTAAAAACTCTGGTTTATATGGGAATGTTTATGCCTTTTGTAGCACACACTGTTGATATATATATATGTATATGTATATATATTATGGCTTTTTCCATGTCACTTTTCTGTATTAATTTTTTTATTTTTTCGCATATTGCATAACACGCCGCACTTCATTTCACTTCACTTTTGTTTTGCTTTACGCTGTGGCCTTCTTTACCTTTTGCTGCTTCCTATAAACACTTGGGTTTGTTGGCTTTATCCTTAACGTGTTACTTAGGTCTTCAGACCCGGTGTTTTAGCTGGCTCTGAAGCGACTGTGCTGTTGCCGTTGCTCGGCAAAGATTTTATATGAAATGCGAGAAGTGTCGAGAAAGAGGTGCAAGCAAAAACGTTGCTTTTTTGTGCCTCAAGCCAACGCACAAACACAAACATAACGAAACAATGGGCAAGAGCAGAGCTGAGGCCCAGACATCAGCCATCTACAATGCGGATAGCTGAGAGGCACTCGCCCGATCAAGCGACTATTCATGATGATGTTAAAGAGACGTCAACACGCTCACACTTGCGGTAGGTTGGGGTTGGCTAAGCGATGTAGGTCTGTGGGCTGCAGCGTCAACGACTTCGTCGTCCGGCTGGCCGCCTTGAGAAATCCCCAAAATTATTGTGGCGCACGTCGAGGCCTTGGGTCAAATTCGAGTTTAATTTAAAGAGCCGATGACTCACCATGCGGATCAGCGGGAAAACGTACGTCACAGCCAGAGCCGCAGATTATGTAATGCTGAGCACAGGTAATAATCACTTTTACTGTTCGAATCAACTGGTTGCGACTGAGTCCCGCCCACGAAACTGGGGGACAGTGCTCAATTTAAAGTCATGGCAAAATGTGAACAAACTGTTTGCAGCCACACAAAAAGTTGGAATTTACCCGTATGCAGTTGAGGCTGCAACGTACCAATCTTTATTTTCAGTTTTTGCGTGTTTTTGGCTGCTGTGTTAACGACTTTTTTTGGGAAAGCCCCCGAGAAGCCGAAGCACAGATTAAATTGGGAAATTCCCACATCGACTGGCATTTCTGTTCCATGTGTCTTTCTGTTCGCCACCCATCAGCAAGGGAGTTGTGCAGAGAAAATTACACTTATACGACACAACAGGCCAGCCAGTGCCAGAGGTGTAATTACAATTTGGACACAAACGCTACTCGAACAGTTCCTACTTTGTGGGCCTGTGACAATCATGATGTGGATTAGACAGTTGTGGCAGCTGCCATGTTGCTCAGCTCCGCTTGTCATCCAATTAGCCAATTGAAACTTGCTACAGCTGACAGATATTAAAGAATACTTAAATGACAGATCTGTTTACCCACCCATGAATTCCTCATTGTGGAATTCATATGAATAGTAGCTTAAAACATAATATTATTCGCTTCAGTTAATGCAGACTTCATTCAAATGGAATAAATAAATAAATACACAAATTTTGTTATCAATTTCAGTTCTATGAAGTTATTTGAAAGCTTTGACGGTTTCTGAAATCAAAAAGAGGAGCAGACATGCTTAAATGGCCACCACTGTAGATGCTTACAAAGAATGAGTTCTATTAGTTTAGCCAACATACATTCACACTTGTGATACACCATGCCATGAGTGTAGGGTATAATTAGATGTACATACATATGTATTTGCTGTGCTCACATTGCATGTTAGATCACCCTCCCAGCTCGGCTAGTAAAACCTTTGAAGCGGAAATCAGCTGTCAGGCACAAACGACTGCATAAAGGGCAGAAACTCAGTTACAAAAGAAAACCACAAAAATATGTTGACTATGTAGTATTGTACGCATGTCTTTATATAAATATTTTTGTTATGTAACTGCAATTCTTAAAGAAACTAAATTAAGAAGAAGTAGATAAATACAACTGAAATCGTAGCATTTAACTAGCAAAGAGAATTCGATTCTCTAACACACTTACGGCGCATAAAAAGAACAAATTAAACTTGCTTTTCGTTTGGTATAGCAGACAAAATATAAATGTATGTATATATAAATACAGCATTCATAAATACGCAGACGCATACTTACTGTCAAAGATACATTTACAGAATCGTGCACAGTGAGGGATGAGTTAATTAAAATGACTTTTGGTGCAGAGTGCCAGATTGTAAAACAAATTAGAATTTTCACAACAGTTTCGTTGATATTCGCTTATTTTTTTTTTTTTTTTTTTTTTTTTTTTTAATATTTTAGCTGATGTGCAAAGGCTTTGAAAACTAGTTTTTGACGCAGACGTCCATATAACTTTACGGTTGCTTTGAAGTTGAGCGAATGATAAACAGAACACAAAAGTTTTAAAACATTTGCCAATCCCTTTTGTATTTTACAGATGCGGGTAGAGTATCAAAAATACGAGAATGTATTATAAAATAATAATTGTAGCTATGCACGAATGTTTATTTTTTACTTTATTTTTTTTTATTAATTTTTTATTTATTCATTTAGTTTTACTTTTATTTACTTTTTTTAATCATGCATATATATCAGTTGCTGAGATTTGATATGTGCATTAATGAAAAAATAACAAAAATTATTTAAACGTAGATAAAAAATCTTGTTGACAATTATTTTGCAATTTTTTCGTCAAATGTTTATTTAACACATTTACATTTCGTTTGTTATTCACATTTTCTATTAATACTTACTCTGGGTTTACCGTTCACTTTTTTCATTAAGCCCCTGTGAAAAGTCCTAAGCTATAGCTTAATGAAAATCTTCTTGTCATATTTATAATACAGATTAATTTTTTATTTATGTTTTTGTTGAGCTTGAACAGCTTTAAACAATTCAGGCTGACTAAGTGAATATAACAATTTTAAATAAATAAATAAATAAGTATATAAATACATAAATTATATTTCATATTCAATAAATTAATCCGTTTAAATAAATACATTAAATAACTCAACTAAATGGCTAAAGATAACAGCAACTGCTTTGCGTGTTAATTAAACTATTCAACATAAAAATTCTCTATATACAGCACACTAATTAAAGCCCCGAAACACACAACCCATCGTCTGCTGACAACATATGCAAGGTACATAAATATTTATGTACATGTATAGGTGTAGCTACTAGTAGTAGTAGTAAATATAGATATATAATGCATAGTCGCTCATATGCGTTCATGTATGGCTACGCTAAAGTTAAATTTGCATAATTACAGCTACAGGCATCAACGCCTGACGTGCCCAGGTCTTGCCCAGGTGCGAACTTTCACCTTTCACGTCGCTCGTCTGGCAATCTGCGTCCTACGCCAGTTTGCGGGCCTCCACCAATTTGTTGATGTCATTGTAAGTGGAGAGCATTGCTGGATTTTCGAAATCCTTGAATTCTTTGCATTTAACAAACGACTGCTCGCAGTCGACGCCATCCTGGCCATCCTTGGCTGCGCGCATGTACTTGAAGAAGCGCAGGATGTCTGGGTTATCGGAGGTCGGCTTGCGCAATTCATTTAACTCTCTGCCAAATGAATTAGAAAATAAAATACATAGTTCGGAAATTTCACACATCGTTTCATGCTGTTTCATTGCATAATTTTGGGTACTACGAAATACTCACCGACTGAGCTGGGCCGAAACAAGATTGCTATACGGAGCATACTTTGCGGGATTGGCGTACATCAGACAGATGAGCTTCTCGCGGCAATGCTCGTTCTCCGAGTTCAGCTTCAGCTGGGCAAACACAGAGTCTAGACGCGACAACAACGGACTGTAGAAGGGATCATAGTTGGACAGCAACAGCGAGGAGTTTGGCACCTTCTGGAAGCTCTGGAATGTATTTATATTCGCTGGCGAAGCGGGCTTCTTGGCCATGCCGGGTGCCGCCATGCCGCTAGACGACCCTGCCGAGAGACTCTGCGAATTTTTGAAGGAGGCAGCGCCTATGCTCTGCAGCGCACTCAGATACGTCTCCTGCATCTGCTGCCCGCCATACCTGGACAGCGTGGCCGAGTTCAGTGAGTTGGGATTGAACGGCGCATACTGCGCCTGCTGCTGCGATGCCTCTGTGAAAGAAAAGAGAAATACATATCTGGTAGGCGAATGCAATTAGTGAGTCAGTTAGACATACCTGCGTTGTACTCGTAGCCAGGGTTCATCTTGCCATCGTCGGCCATGGCAAACTTGTTATCCTCTTCAAAGTTAAGGCTGTTATCTCTAAAGTCCAGCTCCTGCGGCGGGTCCATGGGACGCACAAACAACGGAATTGAGCTGGCCGAGCCCGAAGTGATGCCTATTAATGAATCGAAGAGTTGTAGAAATTGAACGAATTTTGTGTTGTGCTGTGAAAATGTTTGGCCGGCAGATACGCTGCGAATATGCATTCACATGTATTTGTTCAGTCTCGTGACATTCAAAGATTACAAGTTTTATGGCTGGCATATATTTTACTGTAGGTGCTGCGCAAGCTTAAGCGCTGAAGATGCTTAAGCTTAACTACTCAAGCAATAAATAATCTCCTCTATTACTCACGCTAAGTACTCAAAAGGGTATGCACATGCTTCAGTACTCACCCTTGCCAATCAGTCGACTCACGCTGCCAATAATTGTGGGCAGGAACAGGGCGAACAGCAAACTCTTTAGCACCTGCAGCACCATGTAGATGGGCCACATAATCTTCTTGAGGCCTGTCAGAGAAGGTAATTCCTTATTGAATGAGAGAACGTAGCTTTGTTAAGGTATTGACTTACCTGCAAAAAACAATAGCCGAGCGCTTTGCAGCGCACGAGGAACATTGAGCTCCACATTGGCTGCTTCGTAGGCACTGCGCTGGAGCCTTACAGGTTTTTCGACATGTTGGTTTGTGTGATTCTTTTGTAGAGCAAACACAAGCCCTGGCATGGGCTCATATTTGCCTTCGGTGAAAAATTGCTGCACATATTCCATGAGCAAGTCCTCCAGGCCCTGCAGCTCATTTTGCATCACAATCGAACTCTCGTTTAGCTGGCTAACTCTCTCAAAGGGTTTTGTGGTCGTTGTTGTCGTCATCGTTGTTGTTTTTCCCATTGTCGTAGTTGTTGACCTTTGAGTTGTTTTCGACCTTGGCTCTGGCTGGACACTGCGGGACTGTGCAGGTGCATCCTTCTGCATGTAATCCTTACGCTTCATTGCCACGGCCAGGCGCAAGTCGCTCTCGCTTTCGACAGGCTGGAAAACACGGTACTGCCCCGATTTGGTAAACACATTCCGCGAAATAAACTCGGGACTTATGTCCCTGGGCAGAATGGGCCGAAAGCTGTTGTCGTCGTTACGCGCCACGCCCGTCATCGTTGTCAAAGGCTGACTGAAGGCCTGCCCAGCTTGTCCTGATATTCCATTGTGCCCGGCATTTGTCAACACTGTGGCATGCCCTAGCTGGCAAAGTAGTTGCAACAGCAGTGGTAATAGTGGCAACAGCAGCGGGCTGCATCGCCGCTTTCTGTGCGTGTTTGCTTTTAATTTGATCTGAAGGCTGGCAACAGCATTCGCCTTGCTTAGCATTTTCATTAAACTTGCTTTGCTGCACCACTCTGCAGCACTCTGCGGTAATTTGTTTTTATATATTTCTGTGTTGTTTTGTTTTTGTTTTTGTTTTTCTTTTATTTTGTGCATCAATTTCATGCCACCGTTTCGCTAGATCGCTGTTGCACGTTCTGTTCGTTACGCTCTCTGCAATGAAAGCCAAAGGCGTTAAAGTTATTTCTCGCACTCTGACGCTGCGAGGGCGGTTCGAGCAATTCGCCAGAACTGCGATTCGTTTGCGAATAAATCATTTTACAGCACGTGCGTGACAGGCGCGTCGAATGTGACCTGAAGCAGCAGCCATCTACTTGTTAATCAGCTTGTCTATTACCAAAGCACTCTCCCCTTCTCCCTTCCACCCCCCTCTATCACTCTCACTTTTTCTCTCTCTTTCTGTCGCTCCCACACCCAAGCACAGAGCGCAGCCAACGGCGTTTTGTTGGGCGTTAGGCAAGCAATGCACGTCGCACACTTTTTATTTGTCTTTGTCGGAGACGAGTTTTAACACCAAGACCGCTCCCCTCAGGAGTCTTGAAAGTGAAAATGTAAACAGTTTGCTTATATTTACACCACATTGCAGTGTTTCAGCTGAAGCTGCGTTCAGAAAATCAACACAGCTCACGATATTTTCATGTCGAATTTTCACTTTCAATTTTAGCTGCAGCTGCATGTTGCTCGAGAAAAACGAGTATTACAGAATCAATATCAAGAGGTATATCATTTCAAAGAGCAACAAATGGAGCTCTTCGCTCTTTCCGTTTTGAGTAGATATATTGACTGAATAAACACATTCTATATGCCAAGAGGCATACTCCTTAACTCTCACTCTTCACTGAGTATTAATTGCGGGAGGGCAAATAAAATTTAATGAAAATTAATACAATTTTGTGCTTATTGATTTAGCTTTGCTTTGATTTATGTTTGCAATTGAAAAAGTGACACAACTTTAATTATAAAAGCGAAATATAAAACGCAATTTTCTTGTTGATTTATGAAATTATCTGATCTATATTTATACACCTACAGCGGAAATGTTGCAGTATATTCAATTGCAAATCAAATTAACATAATAAAGTTCTCTCCCACTAAGAAATGTCCATAATAAAGCAATTGGGTCAATTGTATCAAGTTTTGCCAAAGCTGTAGCTAACTGATAATTGGCAATAATAATTACAGTGTGAATGACAATTGCCACTATCGTAAATAATATATCATATGAAATGGTAGTTCCGAGTTCAAGCAAATTGAGAATAATGCTTAGCAACCAAATGCTAATCAACTTCTGGGCTGGCCAAAGGCATAATTTATATAACTTGTATTTTCAATTAATATACTCAGTTTCAAGTGAAGTCTCTTGAAATAATTAAACTAACACTTGCATTTGCTATCTATATTTGTGCTCTGTTGCTAACACATTCGAATTTCATATATTATTTCAAATGCAGCCATTGAATTTGCATATTAAAATAAACTCTAGAACAAAGGCCAAAGGCTGCAAGCATTTACCTAGTTTATTCTAGAGAGTTCTCGGCATTTCAGTTACATAAACGAGACTAATTTATGCTTTAACTGACTGCATTTGCTGCTCCAAGCAATCAAATATTAATAGTCAGCAGGAGGCGAGTGTGAAGCAAGTGAACAACTGAAGTGTAAGCAGCTGCATTTGCAGCTCAGTTCGCAGTTGTTTGTTCAACTAATTAACACGCAGCACAAACGTACCAAAAGCAAGTGATATGGATGCTTTTATAAATGGTGCATTCACGGTGCATTGGTTGCAATCATTAATCATTGACAGACGCATTTACAGTCCGCTGTTGCAGTAGCTCCACCTGCCATTGCTTGGCAAAGAACTTAAATGCACGTTTCAAAAATCCGTTTTCATAGGGGTATTAACTTTAATTACTCGTAGTTGGTAATGTGCCCACGCTATGCCGTGCGTGATGTCAGCATGCAAATTAGCTGCCAGAATTAAAATGCTCAGATGAAACCCAAAAGTCGACGGGCAGAACCAACTAACGAGACTTTATCACGATGTTGGCATCTCTCTGTAGGGCAGCGGAGCAAACCTAGCTGCATGCTTCTTATTCTCTTCTAGCTCCAGCTGGCTTCATGCTCTAATATTCTGGCCCCCATATGTGTCGCACGTTTAGCTCAGGCTTTGCAGCTGGCAGATAGAGGCATTTAATCTGCTTTGCTCTGGCCTCGTGGCCATTTACTTTTGCTGCTTCCAACTCAGCGCTGGCTCGGCTCATCTCAAATCTCTGTTCTAGTCGCAGACGCAAGTTTCTCAATTAATTCGCAAAACTTTATGAAACTTATGACAGCCGCCGCCGTCGTCTTTGCTCTAATGCAAATTGATGGAATTGGATCATAAGTCGCGTCCAAGTTGTTGCATATGAATGTCATTGGGGTTTATATAAAAGCACAAAAAGCTAACAGACAGTAGAGAGAGATAGAAAAAGAGAGAGAGAGAGAGAAACTTGTGTGGAGATGTGGGGTTAATAAGCTGACTGTCAGCATTTGCGACATGCTCGAGCACTCACTGTGGCTGGTAATAATACAAAGTACCAAAGTTAGACAATGGCTGAAGCCACAGCAACAAGTTTGTGTAACAAGTTGACAAACGGCCTCCAGTTAGCGGTCAAAAGCGCTCATAAACAAACACTTTGGACGCCGCAATTGCCTCGGCCAAACGGCTGACATAACCGTTAGCAACAGTGCTCAAGTGTGGTCTAGAACCAGTTATCAACTGTCTAAGCAGAATCACTTGCCACAAACAGACGCAACAACGGGCCAAAAGCCAAATGGTATTCTGTACCCAGCACTCGTGGGCACTTCGAGAAGGGTAGCTATGACTCTTAGCTCTTGATAAGGAAACATAAATAAGTTGGAATTGAATGAGACTAAGATAAAGTATCATCTCTTCAGCTGTAATAATATCTATAAATAAAATGAGATATATAAGACCTGACTAAGTATGGAGTTTCTCATATTCGAGTATCTAGCAATCGTAAGGCAAATCATTATATAGTAAAAGGCAATGCTGTAATGCTAGTTAGTTGTGTGTGCTCATATCATTTCTGTCATATGCAGAAAATGGCAAATAAATTGGCTTCTTAGGGCGAGCTACAGTTCTAAAGAAGCACAAGCCAGTATGGGGAAATGACAGTTGCCCACACAATTGATAAAAAAAAATCAAATCATTTTCCGCAATTATTCGAATAACATTTTCGTTTTGTTCTTCTATTGTTAACTTAAGCACAGCAGAAATTCATTCTTAAAGCAAAATCCATTCAATAAGTACTTCAATCAATCAAAAGTTAAAGTCAGCCCTAAATTCGCTCATAAAAAAAAAAGGAATTACAAAAACAAGACAACAAAAACAACGAAAAAAGTCAATTTAATTAGGCTTCAATGAGCTCCTGTCATACTGCGCACTCTGATTAATGGCTAAATCTGGCTGGCCATACACCTTGCCACTGCTCTATGCCACACAAATTTCTAGTCTATTCTTGGCTCGTGCTTGAATGTCAATTCATATCAATTTCCTAAGCTGAACCGAGCCGAGCCGCACCGCGCATCCCCATTCCATGCCTTGCTGGCACGTGTAATGCAATTTCGTTGTGCGTCAAATGTGAAATGTTGTTTTCGCCAATTAGTTACCAATTTCGCCTGCAGCCGAGGCCCATTAAGCGCTGATTGTATTTTTTTTCGTTCCCCCCAGTTTTGGTTTATACTTTTGGGGCGTCGACTGCCAATCAAATTGAGTGATTTGTATGCGTGGCCTGCGCCTTGCTTTTGGCCAAAAATAACTTTAACTGCAATCGCAAAAGGCCATTCGAAAAAAAAAACAAAAAAAAAAAAAAAAAAAACACCATTTGATGCTGCTGTCGATGCTTTAGAAAGTTTCATCTCTGCAACGCGTGCGGTCGTTAAATGGCATCCACTAAATCCAAATTGAATTGTCTTAGCTGACAAATTACGCAATCCATCCAAATACTTGGCGGCCATCGAATCACAATGGCCAACAACTCACTTTCAGCGCTATATACACATATTATTTTGGCAAACCTGGAGCGCCGCTTTTCCGCTTGGACAATTTGTCAGAGACAAATGTGCATATGGCCTCTATCTGTCGGATGCATATGGTACTCATCAACTGGCGGCAGTTGCAGTGGCAGTGGCAGTGGCAGTGGCAGTGGCAGCTTTGAAAGTTGCTGCTCATCCGCTGCTGCACGTCCTCAAAGCGAGAGTTGGAAATCAGCAGCAGCAGCAGCAGATACTTATGCTACCAGTTGCTGCCAGTGAGCAAAATGAAAGTACGCAGTGTGTATCTGCAGTGTGTGTGTGTGTATCTTGCAGATACATTTCACCAGGCCCAACCACATTTACACGCACCACCGGCCAGCACCACAGTGCGACAGTTTCAGTTACAGCTGCTTAACGTTCGGTAATCAATAGTCTCATAGTCACATTAATGATGAGCTCTCGGTGCAGCAGCCTGTGAAATTATTAACATTTTGCAGTTGATTGATGGCAACAACAAACAAAACCGAAACCAAAACGAACATAAAAACGAAAACAAATAAAATTAAGTTGCGGACTTTCTTGTAGGCGCAAACGCATACACTCAAATGACTCGAAAAGAAAGTGTCATATGAATTTGCTGTTGCAACAGTTTTTGCTGTTGTTGCTGCTGTTGTTGTAGACGCGTTCGATTCTCTGTTAATTGAGGTAGGCCAGCTGCCAAGTCTTATATAACACACAAGCTCTTCAACAATTCAATTCAAGCCCTAACGCGCTCGCTCACGCGCTTTCAATTCAAAGTCCACTCGCAGGAAAGAGAGAGGGAGATAGCAAAGCAAATCATAGCATAGTGAGCGAAAGAGAGGTGTTACTTTGACGACAGTGAAATGTTAACAATTGACTTGGCTATTATTTCTGTCACGCTTGCTTTAGATCTCCGCAAAATCTCACGTAATTATAGAGCCGAATTAATTTTCAGCGCCGTTACTGAGAAATAACAACAACAGAAAAAAACTCACTTTCAATCCGCTTAGTTTTTTAATTAGTTTACCTCTTAGATAATGCGCATTAGTTCAGTTGTCTGCAACTTGCGGTTAATTGATTTGTTTTACACATTTTACGGTTATGGAGCTGCGATGCTCACTGGAGGCTTAGCTAAACTTTTGCGGAATCCGCCAAAGAATTTGGCTCGACTTTACGAATTTTGTTGAAACTTTCGTTTTTGGCTTTTGGTTTGACTTGTTCGGAAATTGGAATTGCAGTCGGCGTTGGTGAAATGCCTGCAACGAACAACTGACTAACCGACTAACCGACCGAAAACCCGTTCACTTTGCGCCAACTCTTCGATTCATCACTGGATCATCTAAACTCACTGTCAATGCAATTGTTGCGCTTGCGTTTTGGCTCTTTTCACTTAGCCCACTTTGAGCACACGTCAATGATTTGTCGAGATATTTATGTATTTGGCATTCCCTCACTTCAATCGATATGAGCGCGCATCAACGTGTAGATGCTATCTAAAGTATGCTTTCATTTAAATAAATTTGTGGCGCGGACCGGCAGCGTGTTGCGACTGTCTTACAGCTCGCCAAGAGTTGGACTGTCGGGCGAAAGCCAACGGCTGAGATGTCGACGCGGCGGGTGCGATCAACCAGTTTGGCTGCCGTAACGTAAGCGTAAGCGTAAGCGGAACGTAACGGCTAACGTCTTACCGTTGCAGAGAGTCACAGCTGTTCGCTGCGAGTGGAGCAGCTACTGGCGCTCCACTAAGAGCAATCTCCGTCCAACCTGACATTGACGTCGTAAACATTGTGACAAAGCCACACTCGACTAAGTGTTGGCGACAACAATTTTCTCTTTTACACGGAAATTTGAAATGCTAATGAAAATGGCCAGCGTGAAAAACCTAAACTAAAACTCCATTTAACCCCTGCCGGCTGTACCTGCTGTCAATGTCGGCAACCCCAAAGATTATAAATCTTTGCCGATTGTGCTTTATCATCGCGAACAATGAATGTCATCGCCCTGCAACACAGATTAACGGAAATGCCAATGTCAGGCCGGCTGACCCAGCCAAATGGACTTTCGTTTTTAATGGGCATAAAGCGAACTGCAACTGCAGCGCTATACCTAAAGATGCTAAAATATGCTATTCATCGAATACGAGCCATTACAGTCGAGCAATTAGAATAGCTTAGACCGCCCCAAGACATAAAAACATAATGCTGTCACAAAAGTAATTGCAGACACATCTGCCCGGCAGTATATTGCTCAAATTATAAGCTTAATTGTCAATTAGAGAGCTAACACGTGTGGCAGTCGAAGATGTAAAGGAAATGCCTCTACTATTCGCATCGATTTGTCGTTTTTAGTTAAAAAGAAAAAATTATTATTTCTTGAAATATGATTTGGTTTTAAGAGTATTTAGAGCTTCATAAAGATATAAAAAACATATTTAATATTAAAATAAACATTTGCAAAATTTAACTATCACTATTTAAATTAAGGTTATTATTGTAATTAAATCTAAGTACAATTTAAATCATCATGTCCATAAAAAATTCTTAATTTCAATGTGATTTATTTTTCAACTTCTTTTGTTAACGTTTTTAGCATTTATGCCAACGAAATCTAAGAATTAAATAATTACTCATTCCTATCGCTTGAGTGCATCGACCTCTATCGATCATATCAGCATCCTTACCAACCGGAATGCCAACAAAAAATATTTATAAATTCAAGCCTCGTATTCACATCATCAATTTAATGTCTGAGCCATATAAAGTGAAATTAAGAATATATAAATATTTAATTTGGAAAAACTGATGAATTTTATTAGTAAAAATAACAAGATTCAACATTCAAAGCCAATGTCAGCATTTTAAAAAGTTGTCCTATGAGTTAAACCAACAATTGCGGAATTTCACTAACTAGTTCACAGAGTTTGATAAATCAGTGGTGTGTATTATTTATTTATTGGCCGGTGAACGAGTTTCTTTGGCCGGTTTACGCACGAGAAAGTCTTCGCCCAGAATTGTTCAACTAAGCGGCGCATTGTTATTAATTTCTGGTGACAAACGTGGCCATTGAGCCAGAAACTGCGTGGAATGATGGCTGGCCTGCTGCCCTCAACTTCGACCACACTAATTCAATAGCTGCAAAATCAAATGGCAAAACGAAATGAAAGTTACTTAGTACTTGGAACCGCAGAATCAATAACAGTTCGCTCTCAATAACTGAAAACGTGAACAATGTTTTTTTTTTCTCGTTTGCGGCGTATTCTATGTGGGCTGGAAAATGAATTGTGGACTAAGCACGTGCAAATATTAGCCAGCTCTTGAGAAAGTGTCGGAAATTTATTTAGCATGTCTTAGACAAAAAGCTGACAGCCAGCAACTGGCAATTGGCAAATCGGCAGCTTGGCAACTTGGCAACTTGGCAAAGAAAGCATTCGAGCCGCTTATCTACGGGAACAGACATATGTTTATGAGCTTTGAAGTGGGAACCAACCATGAGTCAGTGTGGGCTGGAATAGATTTCGTTCTCTATCGTATTTTGTGGCCAGACAACCTTTTGTACGCATCAACGCTTTGGCAATAAGTCGTATTAGTTGTTGGCGTTGAACTCTGTCAATATTAGCGAACCTTTTTTACTTTCGGTCTCTGTGCATTGCTGTTCATTAATTTCACTTGTACTCATAAATATGCTAATCACTTGCTCACGCTTCAGTCGAACCGCTGCGCAGCTTTGTCAGATTGATTTTCATAAGAAATATTTCGGTTGCTTTCTGGCTCTTACCCAAATCGTTTATTATGTTTGACACTTGAGGGCAGTTGGCTTACAGTCTAGTCAATTTTAGAATGCCTAGGCCGTCAGATTGCATTACGTAATTCGATCAATAAGAAAGTTAAATAACTTTTCTCTCTCTCTCTCTCTCTCTTTCTTTCTAGTTTCTACTTTCCACTTGACGTTGAGGCATTTGGCCACAGATCTCTTGAGTCCACAGACAGTTTTTAGCATATGGCTGCCAACTGTAGTTAGTGACATCATTTGGCCAGGCCAAACCAGGCCACACCCGCCAAATAAATAAACACTTTCACATATAACTGCAAGTGCAGAGAGTGCGACTCGTCTGCCGCTCAGATGGCCTAGCTCGAAATTATTTAATTAAATTATTATTATTATTATTATTGTTTTCTGTCGTGGGCCGCTCTCACCTTTTGTTGGTGCGTATCGCTCGTCACATTTGGGTCGCACGGGTGTTACTCGCCGCATTAGAAAGATGCGTTGTTAATGATGATGATGAGTCTTCAGCTTGGGCGGCAAGCCGCTTTTCCAGCCACAACAATTAACGCAATTGTCACAATATTACAATTAAAATGCCACCACCGAGTGGCTCCGACCGCCGAGTGGATGTTGTCTTCTTATAAAGGGCTCAATCGTAGCCCTGGGCCAACTGCAATTCAAACAGCTTAGCCACATGCCTGAGCTCAGCCGACTGTGATTGATGAGCTGTGTCTGGGTGGCTTATCAATACACTTACATACACATTTGGCAACACACACATTAACATTTGTCCTCAACTCAGCTCCAAAGTGCGGATGTGCGGAAGTATGGATGTGAGGCAACATAAAACCGGTTGTCTGTCGGTCTCGCAGCGCTTTTCTTATTTCGGCTGTCACATAAGTATCCATATGTAGGTCCCATATACTCTCATACGTTCGCATTTATATTTATCACAGTGGGCCCACATTTGCGCCGTTTAATGGCCCATTGCTCTTAACGTTATGCTTTCCTACTTGCCAGTTCGACTCCATATCAAGTCGTGGCAGCAACTACACAACAACAGCTGCTTTAAAGGGCGACAGCCAGTGCCAAATGTTAAAGGTGTACCAGGTGTACCAGGTGCATAGCCAACCGAGCAGCTCAATGAAATGAATAAATCAAGGCAAATGCACACAGACCAGAAAGAATAATTAATATCAGAAGAATGCCCACAAGAATACATAATCATAAATATCAGACTTATATCTAATGTTCATAATTAGCCTCATGCTGTCAGGGAAATATCCTGAATTAATATAAGAAAATAGTGAAAGATGTGTTTATGAAGTATTTTATTTAGATATTCCTAGCATTTTCATTTTAGAATTTATTTTCCATTACTCTTGCCTGAGCATCAGGCTTTCGGCACAGGCTTTCAGATTCCTGGCGAATATTTTTGTAAATAACTTCCAAAGGCTTTACGGCGTAAATCCATGTCTTTAAAAACCCCATAAAAATAAGTCTGGAACAGTTAAATCAGATGAGGAGGCATTCAGCGGCCAAAAAAATCTTCATTCCTTCTCAACCGATTCATGGCCTGTCGATTGCACTGTTTTCTGCGTTTACTTACTTCACAAATGTCAAAACCGAATTGACATTTAACGCCATTGGCAAAAGTTATAGCGTTTTCCTAAAGGGTGAGTGCTTATGCTTATGTGTGCATAATGAATGTATATAAATGCTTAAAGGTTCCTCACAAAGACGCAAAACCAAATCCTTACCTCATTCAATTGCAAGCAATTGATATTTGATAAATTGATGATAAATGAGTTAGGGCAGCTGTTCATTATACACGCTCTACTATAAGCTGCTTTGACAGTGGAATTTCCCAGCAAAATAACTAACTTTGAGGTATTTAATAATCCTTGCGTAACCCGAAAGAACAAGTACAAGATAGATTAATTAAAACATTTATTTATATATTATTTGTTGCCAAACAGCAAATACTCGGAATTCATTATAATAGATCTTAAGCTGAGATTAAGTTTATCTGATGTGTAGTTAGTACTATGGACACATTGCATGTTAAGTTATTATTATTATATATTAACTATTAATATACTATATATAAATAAATTTAAACCACATGGAAATAAGTTCTGTAGCGAAATACATACAAAGCCTTAGAGTGAAAAGCGTAAATAGGAACAAGGTGGAATATTTACTCATACTATACATATATATTATAGTTTATGTATACTTATCAATGCTTATATCTGACGAGTTGTGTGTTTATCAATTACCCGAAATTTAATTGAAGGGCTCGTTCAATTAAATCACAGTATTTGATGAAACTGAAGTGTACTATGTGTATTGTGTGTGTGTGTGTTTTTGTAATGAATGACACTTAATAAATACATATGTAGAGTTTAAGTATCTACAAATACATCTTATAACTGCCGCACAATTATCCAGCCTAGACTTAAATTTAGCTCAGCTTTGCTTTCAATCAGTCAACATAGATGCTTATACACAATATTCGTAAGTCTCTTAAGCTAGGTTTCCATATTTCAATTTCAATTTAGTTTATTGTTGCTGCACGGCTCCTCGTTCGAGACTCCGATGCTTAGAGTTCTGGATAGTTTAGCTGGCATTGGTGCCCAGGGCAGAGTGGGATGTATTGAGGTTGAGCTTGAGTTCAACACTGCAAATTGTCATTTTAGTATTGATGCAAAGCTGTAAGTGTGCACAAATATTGAAATGGTCTCTACGAAAAGTACATCAGATGCACTTTTGTTTACTTGCGACTTAATAAATGAAAATAATGCTACAAAATCTCTAATGCAAATGCAAATGCATGCAACCTGCGGCATTGTTTCAATTGCCTCTTACAAACATCTTGCATGCAAATTCAATTATCTGTGAGCTTCGAAGCCCCAGCATGGTCGGCAACAATATCTGTGTTTTGTATATATGTATATATACATATATTTACAGATATTACACACACATATTTATATACGTACGACAAAACACAGAGAGTGGCTTGCTTAGGCAGAGATTGTTTTGGGTTAGTATTGTGCGGATTTGTTGTTGACTGATTACGGCGGTGCCAGGATGATCAGCTCCGAGGGAATGGGATTCTCGGTGAGTGCCACAGATTCCGTGACGGCGCTGCGCGTTCCATTTCGTATGTTAAAGTCGGTGGCCGCGACGCTTACACCACCGAGGCAGTCGCCATCGGAGGCCACGCCCCGCTTTGCGCTCTTACCTAGCAGCTGCAGCTCGCCCTTGGACAGGTCGGCTTCATGTTTGCGGCGTCGACGCGTAGCAGCTGCCTGGACGTTGCTGCCTGTCGTGTGACCATGGAGAGCAACATTAGTGGATTCAGTGCAACGACACAAGAGTTCTTGAAATTCTTTACGGAAGTTATCGTTGAGCCATCCATACAGCAGCGGATTCGAGCAGGCCGAGCTCATGCCAATCATGTGGCAAATGGCGTACGCCACAACCATTCTCTGTGTGAAGGCCGATGGCCGTTGCATGTCCGCGTACAAATTTATGAAGTTCAGCGGCAGCCACGAGACCCCGAAGATGATCGCAATACTGATCAGCAGTCGATTTGTGCGCTGCATTCGCCGGCCTCGCTCCGTCTTGCGTTGCGAGCACTGCACCGCGACTACGGTGATGCGGCTCTTCAGCTTGTTGTAAATGCCGAAGTAGGCAATAGACACGATCACAATGGGCACAAGATACTGCACACACAGTGAAAAGATCGAGTAGTAGAAGCGGCCATCGCTGACCGGCCAGTCCTCGATGCAGTACGATATCCTGTCCGGCACGCCGAACTTCTGCAGCACCAGCGGCATGTCCGTGTGGATCAGCTGCTTGTAGATGAATAGCGGCGAGGCCAGTATTAGTGCGAGCGTCCAAATGCCGGCCAAAATAGTGACAGCTCCGACAAACTGCAGGTTGTCCCGCGTGGGATAGACAATTACCTGGGCAACGGGTGAGGAATTTGTGAGGTAAAAGGTAAAAGTTTAACGAAATAAATATCTATTACCCCCAGAAGCTTTCTTTGAACTATACACATCTTCTTTGTATACGCCAAATACTCTATAAACTAAATCTAAAATCCCTCTGCTTGGTTAACTGCTAATCGACTATCTAAAAATAAAATTTTGAAACTTTTATCTATATACTTAACAGAAACAAAAAAGTGCTACGACAAAGATAAAAGGCAACAGGAAACAAAAACTTGCAAAGTTGTATCCAAGCTTCCATTGAATTGCTTAAACTTTTTCCTTTCACTGAGGGGGAGTCTAAAGGCTATCAGGGAACTGTTGTATCCTGGCTTAACGATGTCCCCATCAGTTTTATAGTTGTCTTTGCTAAACCTTTCGCCACATTGCCCCCGGAACACACAATTTCTTTCACGCTCTTTGACTTTTGATTAGAAACGACAAAACACTTCGATGTCCCTTCTATCGATTTTTCGGATGTTGCCATAGCAGTTGGCAATGATTATGGTTAATGTGCAACGGAGCTACTAACCTGATATCTGTCGAAGGCAATGGCTGTTATGGATATGGTGGACACGAATATGCTCAGAGCCTGCAGAGTGGCAATCGTTTTGCACAGAGTGGCACAGGAGCCGTAGGGCCAGAACTTCGAAAGGAGTTCCATCAGAGTCAGCGGCATGGTAACTAGGCATAGCAGCAGGTCTGCAAACGTCCAATGAGCAGTCATCATAAATGTGAAATTTCGGGTTACATAACGGGTAAGAAACGAACAGCCATACACCTGCACATACACAAACATTGGCAACTCACCCGATATGGCCAGATTGAGAATGAAGAGGTTGCGGGCTGTGCGCATGATTGGTTTACGCAGCACTGCAATTACCACCATTATGTTGCCCATGGCTCCGAATACAATCAACACACCGTACATGGCGATTAGCAAGTGGTACCACGGACTGCCAATCGAACGGTTGTGCAGATATTGGTCCATCAGCACGGGGTCCATTCCTGCGGGCACATAGCTCCCGTTGTTTGTGTTGTTCAGCAGCAACATTGTCATGTTGTCCTGATTTATGTTGCTGTTGCTGATGCTGATGCTGTTGCTGCTGTCTTCGTAGTTGTTGTTGAGTTTGACGTAGTTGTTGGTATTTGTGTAAAAGCCACCTGCATTAAGGCCAGAATAATTAACCAAAGGTCGACCTTCTCCAATCGTATCGAAATTGACGTTACTCGAAAGCACTTTTAACAACTCGGCTGAGCTCAGGATGTGGCTGCCAAGTTCAGTGCGATTCATGGCGATAATCTGTGAAGGGAGGAAAAAAAAAAAAAAACAGAAGCAAACAGCCTTTTAGTCAGTTCCAGGCAACAAAAAAAAAAAATATGGGCATTCCTTTCGGCTTTGCGTGTGTGCTAAGCGTGATTTAAGTGCTGCTTCTAACGCACATGCCAAACGCCCACCAACAAGAGCAAAGAATTTGACTAAAAATACACAGCAATCACTATAGCCGAAGTCAAACAAGTAAGGAAGAAAAAAGGAAAATTGATATGCAGTGCCAGCCGTTTGGTTTACACCAAAACTTTTACCCGCTATTGCTTTTTGACGTGAGCCATAGGAATTGAGACTCGACGGTGATAAACCGAAAGCTTAGTTAGCCCATAAAACATTGCTAACTTAAGGCTAAGTTATGACATTTTATTTTTCAATAAGAAAACACAACCTTTTTCATCCTGCCAATCTATAATTATAGTTAAGACATATCAACAAAGAAAAAACGAAAACTGATTTTAATTAAAAAAGTTTCCCTTGCGGAAAAATGAAAAATGAAGCCTGCAATTTTTTCCCCTATTCCTTTCACTCACTTTTCTCAGTAATCTGCATTAAATTAATGCAAACAACAGCATCGAACATTTTTGGACATATGACTGCACTTCTAATACCCTGCCAAACTCTTTTCGTATGTCATTTAGTCATTGAGTCAAAGATGATATTAAATGCTATGACTTTGCTAAAAGAACATTCGTAGTCGGTGATGCTCGAATTAGCGTAATGATTTTTGTTTCCTGGTTAGTCATGAGTTTTATAATTAGCTTTAGAATTCTGTGAAATCATTGAAGCTCTATTTTCATCATTTACGTCATAAATTATGCGAAGCCCCCCTATTAGCGCTCCAACTAAAGCTCTGTTTTAAATTCAAGTTCCATTTTGATGTGTTGCTATGCCGAATATTTTCGTAACACAAACAGTATAAAGTGGCCACTCCAATTATCTGAGATGCTGCGTATACGCATTGGGGCCGGGCAGCATCTCTTTTATATCGCAGATGGGCCGGCAGTTAGAATACATTCGATTTGTACTTGGGTTATAAATGAAGACAATTGCTTAAGATAATTGCGTAATTTTATGCACCAGATGAGCGCGTACTTATCAGCATCAATAAACCGGCGACGAACACTCGAAAAGAGCAGCACATTATTCAGATTCCCCAAAGTATGCAGCACAATCGGTTGTCGCGATTAATGTGCTGTCTATAAATCAAGTGGGTTAGCTGTCTCGCCCGACTCGAGGGACCCACAGCCATCCCAAAGGAGTTAATGCGAGTAAGATTTGTAATTGCTGCTCTCTAGAAATAGAAATATTGATTTTTTATTCCCTCGACTCGAAAAAAAGTGCAAACAAAGTCGCACAAAAAATACAATTTTAAATTTTGCAAATAACAATTGACAAATTTTGGCTCTGTGCAGCAGCAACAGAGTTTACCAATAGATTCACTACTGTTGCAAATTTTGGCTGTCTGGGGCTTTTTAAAAGATACGCTAAGAAAAAAAATAAATAAATAAACGAAAAGAATAAAATATTTACAATTGTAAAGAATGTTGAACAATAGAATGACAAAGTTTGATTCAAAGTTTGACCAATTGTTTCTTCATTTTTTTTTTTTTTTTTTTTTTTTTTTTTTTTTTTTTTTTTTTGGCAGAAACAGGCTTAGTTTTGGTTAGTCATTTGCTGAGAATCGCAAAGATGTGCGACAAGATGAAAATTGAGTTTTCATACCAGCGAAACCGCTCCAAGTTTCTTCTACAAATTTGTTTCAGTTTCTATTATAGTCTTCTGTTACTTTAGCTCTTGCTTAACTATATCTGGTTGGGGCGCTTGCGAAATGACTTTTTCCAAAGTTGATGACAAGAAAATTATGTAAAGTAGCCTCAAGTTCATAGAACTTGTCATGAATTTGAATAATTTTCAAGCTGTCAACGTAGCCAGCGCATTGCGTGGGTCTATTTGCATTTCCACCCATCTACAATTCCACGCTAAGCTGCGTGATAAAGATTTTAAATGCCAAAAAAAAAGCTAGCACACACACATACACATATATAACTGAAATGAAATAAAAATAAATAAAACACCCGCAAAATAAAAATAAAAATAAAAAAGTAAAATGTTAACCCATTTTTCTTCTTAGCTCTGCCATTTATAGCTCAGTGGCGTTTGTGATTTATCTGATATGCTGGCAAGAAAGCGTGGGCGTTCCCCGCCTTTTAGTGAGTGCTGGGACTGCTGGGCTTAAACATGAGAAATGTCTCAATTTGATATGGGAAATGTAATACATTCATTCGTGCTGCTGGAGCCTATGAATGGACTCGATCTTTTAATTGGCTGTAAATATGTTTTTCTGCTAGAGAAAAGCCTTTCAGAGTGTAGTGAGGAAATCATTTTGATTATACTTTTGCAACAGCTAATTCAATTTCTACTTAGCCAACAGTGTGCATTGACAAATTGGATTTGGGACGGCATTAAGTAACATTTTGTGGTCGGAAATGGAAAAGTCGAGGAAAGGAAAAAGGGTATTAATGTGTAACTAAATGAAGCTTCACTGGAAGTTAATTAATTAAATTTAAAGCAGCTTCCATGCGTATCTGCGGTCCGCTGTCCATCTGTCAACTTGTCAGAGGCTCTATCAATGTAAAATGAAATGATGGCAACTGCCATATGGCCAAGTATGTTTCGGATGCCCTACCAAGGAGCGCAATTTAAATTGCGAAGTAAGCGAAAAGTTTTCGCCTTCTGTTGAAAAACAAAAGTTGAATTGTATTTCCAGCTGACATCTCATTTGGCAGGGCTTCTTGGCAAGTATTTATATTGCCATTACAGAAATAATACATTCCCTCTCACTCGCAGTCTCACTCCCACTCTCTCTATTACCCACTTAGGTATCTGTTATTAGCTGCAACTATCTGTAACTGTCTTCAGCAGTCGTAGCACTTGCTGTTGCCACTAGCATTTGTCTCCGGCCGTTGGCAGGGCACATTCATTTAACTTGCAACATGAAATACTCGCAAGGGACTTCTGCCTTATGCTTGTCGCTGTTGTTGTTGCTATTGGTGTTGCTGTTGGTGTTGCTGTTGGTGTTTTAGAGTGTCCTTTTGGCTTTTTGCCTTAATCCGTGTCTTGCCATATTTTACTTCAACTGCACGGCACAAAATGGCACTTGTGCTGCGAATGATGCTATCCCAAACATTTCAAATAAATCCCTGCATTTTGCGAACGAATAAGAGGATTTCGCTCTAAGAGTTCCGAAGTCTTCCGCTTAGGGGATCTAAGGAATCATATATTACATATATTTAGCTACAGACTTTCTAAGTTTTATATTCTAGCAATGTCATAGAAATGCAAGTATACATGAATATATTTTTATACATATTATATTGCGCTTTATAAAGCTGTCATGTTAGCAGCAGGCGACAAGTTAACAAACTGTGAAAATGCATTTCATTGACATGTCAAATAAAATGGAAAATACTTACATCATCGCATAGCGTCTGGTGAATGGCGACTGACGCTAAACGAATTGAAATTCTTGCTGAGTTTTAATTTTTCTTCTTTGCATACAATTACAATTACCCCGACAGCAGCGACAGCACTTAGCTAGACTGCTTTATTCACTATCCCCATTAAAATTATGAACAAGGGTATGCTAACGCTAACCTAATATAATTAGGGCACTAATGGAACCATGTTGTTGAACTCCTGCGAGCACATATTAATTTATTAGCAGCGTGGCCTAAACTAGATAAATTGTGGAAGCTAAAACTTAACTTTATTACAATTTACACATTAACTTTATAATGAAGTTTCATTAATGCGCAAATTATGGATAACAAGCAATGAAGTATTCCTGAGAGTATTTAAGCATCCTTATTGTGGAGCAGAAACAATTGTGTGGCTTTCGGATTATTAAACAAATTCATTCTAATTGACATAATTGGCAGAATGTTCAAATATGCTAGTCCAAGGCTTAAGCTCGTATACTCATTGCTTTGTTGACTCTAATTAAAAGCCTGCATTATTTAGTCGAATGCGCTGCATTTGGTCTTAACCGACTGCCTAATTATTATAATCCAAACACAATGAAATTAGTTTAAGAATCGATTTTTTTAGCATTTGAAATTTCTCTTTAATGGATTTGACCAAAATACATATTCAAATGCTAATGAAGCTTAATTGAATGCTATGGTAGATATAGGATATAGAATATATAGTATATAAAGCGTATGTATTCACAATGACCTTTACATCTGTCAAAGGTACGAATAAATAGAAATAAAAAAAAAAAAAATATGAAATAAAAATTAGTACGTTTTAAAGCGACATTAAACACGAATGGAATGCAATATTGTAAGTTTCTAGTTAAGTGGTGCAATTCTTGGCGCGCGCAGAGAGAGAGAGAGTGGGGGGAGAGAGAGTGGGAGAGAGAGAGAGGGAGAGAGAGACGGTCGACAATTTCACTGAATGAAAAAAAAAAAAAAACACATTATTGTTCACACACAGATTATCTCTTGGATTTCAGTTAAATGATAACACAACGCTCTGAGGGTAACACTGGAACTTGGTGTTTAAAAATGTTGACTTTAAAGCAATCAAATAACTGTAAATTCGTTTCGCCTCTTTGTTTTAAACTAGACATTTCTTCAATATTATATACGGACAACCACATTTTCCTTCACATAAATTTCTCTATCATGAACACAATTAAACAACTTTTGTTTCGTCTCAGAGTTCAGGCAGAATCAAATAATTTTCTGATAATTTCAGAAAATCTTCTAATAGTTTCATAATTATTTTCTTTACGCTTCCGCTAAGAGCACACATTTTCACACAGTTTATAGAGTACACATATCGTTCCACAATAAGTTCTGAATGGAAAGCGTTAATGCTTGACGCTTTCGCACAACTTTCATAATTTCACTCAGGCGAAGTGCTTTTAGCTCACTTAAACGAATTTCCGTTCTTCATTTCCGCAAATCCACATGAACCGAGTAGAAAACACCCGCAGACTGTTTGTTTTTCCATTATTTGGCACTCTGCATAAATTCCGGCACTCGAATCAGATTCCGCTTGAGTTACAATTTCCTTTCAAGATTGACTTTCCATGTACGCATTTGGACCGCTTTGCACTAGTGTAATGTGTATAGATAGTTACAATCGCGATGATGAGGTTTGTCTGCCGCACACGTCGCTTCGCATTACGCCCGATTCCCATTTTGATTACACATTTGGCACTTGGGCAGAGGGGGGAATACAAATTCTAGTAGAGAACCAAGTACACAAAACCGAACTCATAATTCACAATTGGAAAAGTGGCGTCCGGGCGGTTATTGGCAAATATCCGCGCAGCGCTCGGGGTATTCTCTGAAAATTTCACGCCTTCGATTTTTTAATGGCGGCGAATGCGAAAACAAACAAAAAACGTTTTCACACATCTCGCTAGATTACCTTTTCTTGATTTGCACAATCATTTTCCAACTGCGAACATATTTCCTATAAATATTCAGCATTCTGAATATTTATAAAATATATATTTATATTTGATTTTTTGTTTTTTGTTTTTTATAACTTTTTTTTTTGTATTTTTTGCAATGTGTTTTGCTTTGATTTCCAGTTTTAATTACTTAAAGCGTTCCAATTGAGATTTGTCGATCCCGATAACTCGGCTGGTGAACAGCCGGCGACCATCTGTTGGCTTTTAGTGCACAGTCCTAACTTTTATAGCGTTGGCCCTAAATGATTTTGAAAGCGCCGAATGCTGCTCGTTGCGTATACGCTGTGTGAACCCGAACTTGCAACTGAACGTGCCGCGCACGCTGTCTGCTCGAAGGCGAATGCTTTCGGGTTTGTTTTGGACCAACAGCTGTGTGGAGCTTTCTTATCAGCACAGCTAGGGGTTGAAGCTGTCCACAAAAGCTGTCGGCACAGTGGGGCAGACATGTTATTATGATGCGAGAAGCAGCATTTGTTACAGGCATTGGGGAAGTGAATAATATTCATATATTTACATGTACTACAATAAAATCCATAAATATCCTAAAATGGAATGGTGATAAGCAAAAATAAATACTTTTACTGCTCATCGAGCAGCCCCTTGGCATCGAAGAATGGCAGCAATTTCGCTACAATACTCTGAGCTCTGGCACCTTCGTATACCGAGTCCTGAAAAGTAATAGCCTCTGGCGTTTCCATATACAGTTTACAAAAGTCCGGGCATTCGTTACCATTATATACCATAAGAGGTTGAAAGACCAAGCCTATAATCACGCCTGCATGAAAAAAGAATATCTGGCAGTTAGCAGGCAACTCAATCAACTCAATTTCATAAAGAATGCAAGGAACTTACAGAGAAATCTGCGACGTTCGAATTGTAAGTGGAGTTCCAGCAGACTGGGTACGTAGCCCTTGTAATTGAACTGGCTCAAGGCACATTTCAACTCATAATAATAATACTGAACTAAGCTCCGTCTCTCTGGCCAGCACCTCATCTTGCAGAGAGGTGCTGAACAAGTAGTGAAGGTCCGAGACTGGAGATCCGAGGATGCTGAACTGAAAATCTATGGGCAGCACTGTGATTGGCTGCTCGTTCGCATCGTATTGGAACATAATATTCGTAGTCCAACAGTCACCGTGGGTCAACACCTGGAAATCGTTTTCTGTCACGTCAAACACACGTGCGGCGTACTCCATGAGATTAGGTAAAAGACATTGCAGCTTGTCATAATAGCAGGCTGATAGCTTGGGCTGCGTCTTGACGTAGCGCATGAGCCCCTTGAAAAGGCTCGTAAATACCTTTGTATAGCCCTGAGGACCGCGACTGAAGAAACTGGTAGTAAAGCCCTTAGCAAACAGCTCGGGTTGCTGCTTGCCTCAGCTTCAGGGCACTAGCATGGAGCTTGGCCAGCATTTGGAGCGTGAGGCGTGTGTGAGCCAGGTCCAGTTGCTTCACACGGTCCGCATTCTTATACTGGAGCGGAGTTAGGTCCTCCAGCAACATGATGCCATGCTCCCTATCTATGCATACGGCATGCGCATGCAGCTTGTCCTCGATGCCTACCTCTTGGAGCAGCATCTGCATCCTGGGCAGCATAAACTCGTACATATCCATTTCGCGTGTGTATACTCCGTATTCGGCAAACAGGCCAGCCTGAGGAGAATCATCTGGACAGCTTTCCTTCAATAAATATGAGCGCTGCTCCACTGCACCGCCTGCCAGCTCGAATTCCACATAAATGCGCGTCACCACGCCCACATAGTTTTCGCCCTTACCCGTGGCGGCATTCGACCATAATTTGCGTACATTGAGCTGAGGATCTTTATGGTAGGCCTTGAGCTGAGTTTGCATATAATCCTTGGTCAGCCAACTGGGTGTATCAGAACTAGCCATTGCGTAGAGTTCTGAATCTGCTTGATGCTTGAGAACTGAGAGAAATTCGCATTGGCGATCTAGCTATTATAATGACGTTTTATCTTATCACGTCACTTTATACTTATTACTATATTACGGAGCATTCACTAAAGTGTGCCGTTAACAAACTGCAAATATTGAATAATCTTTATGTGAACCATAAGTATATGTAACCAAAGTAAACGCGAACGCATCGTCTAGGCTCGTTAGCTTAATAAAAAATATATATTCCCTTAATGAATGCAATCTTAGTTAGGAAAAGTGACCAAAAATATATCACAATAAGCATGACGCCGCTAATTCACTTATCTTCAACTATAGGTGAAATCAGCACTTAGATGATCTAGCTAAAATATGTTGTCTTAGGACTACGGCTGATTCTCTTTCTCTCTCAATCTCTCTCTATTTCTATCTCTCTATCATTCTTGCTCTCTAGCTCCCTCTCTCTCCCTCTCTATAAGGGCGTGGCAACTCTATGGCTTTTAAGCGAATTGGCGTCTAGTTAACCCTTTTCCAGCACACATTGAATGTAAATAAGTTCGTCAGATAAACATCAAATATCACTCATAAGTCTTCTAGATGTGGTCCCTTTCTTTCAATTCTGATTTCATGACTTTTTGAAATTTACATACATATATAACTGAATGTAAGCAATCATTGCTGCAGCTCTTACTCGAGGTGGACTCCATTGTAAAAGGTTTCATCCAACTATAGCGAATTTCTATTGATTCATCATTGGACATTGCTTATTTTATTTACTAGCCAAGGCTTGGCAACAGTTGCGGCTAAAAATTTAGCTGCTGGGGTGGTTCATTCAGCACGTTGCCCACCTCCAGGGCGGTGCTTATCATCTGTGTTTGCTGGACGCTTAACTACGTGGCTTCGGATGGCTGCCATAAATGGGCACAAACAGCAGCGAAGCTCGAGGTGGTTCGACCGTCATTCAATCAATGCCAGTTGAAGCAGCAGCTGCAGAAACAGCAACAGCAACAGCAACAGCAATACCAACCGCAGCGGGAACAACACCTAAATCATATTTGCTCAACTAAAGCATTTACATATGTACAGTGAAGATAGCGTCGAGGCAGTCTATTAGTCAGCTAGCTGCAAGTTTTATTTATATTTTAATGGGCATCACTGCGGTACAAATAATATAAACATATTGATGTTGGCCCTGGTTGCGTAGTTTCTGTCTTCTGGGCCACTTTTTCGGCAGCCAAAGCAAATTGTTGGGTAAACAAAAGCGTGCCGCTGATAAGACATAAGTAAACAAGTACGGCCCACCCGTCACCCCTTCACGCCATCGCACCACCGAAACGTCGGCATATTTGAGCAACAGTTGCGAACATTTCGTTTATTAAATACATTCTATTACCTATGTAAATCAACATTTATTAAGTTAAAAACAATATCAACGACGACGATGATAATTTATCTAGGGGCGAACTCATGCCTGGCACGGAATCGTTCACTCGGCAGGGGTCTCACTGTACTCGCTTGCTAATCGTGTCCAAATAGTTGTAGCCATGGTAGGGATTGCTCGTCCTTGACCAGTCCTTGCTGTAGCCGTTGGCATTGATCTCATGCGGACTGGACGGATTGTAGCTGTTGGAAAAGCTGCTGCCCAGGAACTGCGAGTAGTCCGCCGGATCGGAGTCGTAGACGTGCGAGTGGCTCTGCACCAGATGCGGATGGATCTTGCAGAGCGTCTTGTACTTCAGATAGTGTATCAGCCAGCCCGTGCCGCCCACCAGCAGCACGTTCATGCCCAGCACACCGAGCAGCAGCGTGACCAAGGTCATCTTCAGATGGGCTATTTTCATCAAGATGATCAGCGGCAACAGGATCAGCCACTTCTTCTTCTTGCGAGCACCACGCGAGTCTAAGCGTAGGAAGGCGTTAATTACTTTGGCTTGCATTCGGCTCTTACTACTCACCACTCTCATCCATTACCCGGGCGGCTGTGCCTTTCGGCAGCGCCAGCTGCACCCCGTGATTCCGTCCAAACGTCTCCACGGCACGTTTAAGGAACTTGAAAATATTCAACAGTTCACTGTCGCCTGAAAAAACATGAGAAATAAATGCGTAAGCAATTAATGCCAGCAGAAAACACTTGTTTATTGATTTAAGCGCTATTTGCTAAGCGAAAAGAAATAAAAAACTTTAATGAAATATATTTGCTAGCTATGTTGAAGTTTTAATACACTTGCAGAAATGTTCGAGATTCAATTCATTTTATGCGAGAGCAAAATTATTAAATATAAAAAAAGAAACAACTGATGATGGGTAGATTATCATCTGTCAATTTGTGACTAGTTTTCACGGACAATATCGACTGAAATGTTTGCTGAATAATTCATATATAAATACAATATTCTACATATTCAGCAATGGCAAGTTTAAGATATATAAATATATGATATAATGTTTCGCATCCACAGTATTGTCTCTTTCTATACACTACACATAAAATGTCTCAAAAGTGGAATTCTCGCGAAATAGAGAATTCTGGCAAAGATACATAAAAGAAATCCAAGTTGCGTGGAAATTAATTTATTAGATGAGCGATAAACATCCGCGGGTGTTTATCACTTATTGAGAAGCGATAAAACGTGGGTAATACATTGTAGACTCTATGCGATGTTTGCATTCCAAACAAAATGAGGCGAGCCACAATTGCTTCTTCTTCTTCTTCCACTACTACTTCTGTTGCTGCTATTGCTGGTAGTGAAAACAATGTGGCCAATAGGCCAATCTTTCGCCACGGGCTGCGCATAAAGCGCAGCTGTTAATTGCCTTTGCACTGGCTGCCACTTTCCATTCGAGCAGCAATCAAAGCATAGATTGAGACTCACCTGCCAGGCTCTTGGCGTCGTTGAAGACCACGATGTCGTCGACCGGCTCGCCGAGCTGCACCAGGCGCAGAAAGCGCGGCTGCTGCTCGCCCAGCGTCCGCTCATGTTCGTTGGGAAAGAAGCCCATGCCGTTGGTGGCCAGCTTCCAGATGAGTTTGGATGCCTTGTACTTGATGCAGGACACCAGATTTCGCGTCTCGAAGCACTGGCGCTGATTGCGCGCTATGTAGATATCACTCTGGCCGATTAGGGAGCCGCTAGCGCGCGCCGTTTCGACATTCACTTGGGAAGTTGGCTCGGCTGATGGTGAAGGGGCTAGGTAGGGGGCGGGATATAAAGGTGTCTCTGGTGCTGCTGCTGCAGCTACTGCTGCTATTGCTGGGGGTGAGGGTGAGGGTGATGCTGCAAGCAGCTCCTGTGCACTACCGAAATGCAGAAGCAGCAACAGCACCAACGCCACATAGGCAGCTATGCTCCAGCGGGAGAGCGACATATTGCTTCGATTGTTGAAAGTCTCTGATTCCCGCGCACTGTCAAACACCACCGCACGGCTGGCCGAGTGAAACACAAATGGAAACTGAAGGCGACCGGGTACTCCTTTTATCACAAAGCATCAACCACATGCCGGCTAACGAGTCACAGCCACAGCCACAGCGACAGCCACAGCCACATCCACATCTAATGCTTATGCAGCATGCATCGAGAGGCATGCACCGGAATTGAGATTCCTGCTTGCTAGCAGCAGCAGCAGTATCCAGCTCACAGCTTACAGTCCAAGTCGAAATCAATGGCAAAGCCAGTGCGTTGCTTTCTGGGTCAGAGCTAGAGCTGCGAGCGTGTTTCGAGGCGATCATTGAACGAGCAAAAGCATTCACAACAAATTGAATCGCGTTCGTCGTCGTTGTCTGGATTATGAGCCAGCGACCGGCTCAATGCCTGCGACCAGCGTGCGACTGAAAGCAAAAGCCACAAACGTGAACGCCAAACGAAAGTGAATCCCGTACCGCCAACAGATACTCGGGCACACGAAACGCCTTGGCGCCATCCAGGCCTTGGCCTAACAATGTACCACAACAGTTGCGACTGCGGCTACGACTGCGGCTGCGGAGATGCCATGTAAATGATAGCAATCAGAATAAGTGCGAATGCATTTAAGTGAGATTAACCCGTGTGCAGCAGCAATACATATCGAATACACACGGGTGTGCACTGAGCGAAATTTCCTGAATACAAAAGTGAGGCAAGTAAAGCTTAGAAATATGGCATGAATCAAACAATGAATATGAATGAATATTCGAGTACAATAAATTATTTTCACAATTTGTTATAATTAATTATAAAGGCAATTTCAAGAAATTAACAACATAAAATAAAATATTCACAATGACAATGAATAACATAGAAGAATCAAAATCTGCAAAAAAATACAAAGATTTTGTTTTATAAAATAACAAAGCTGCTTCTTTGTATTATATGTTTTAATTATTAATTTTCTATACATAGTAGCAAAAGTTCTGAATTCAATTAAGTGCAAAGTTCGGCAATCAAAGCCAGAATTTCTGCAATTCTTTTGAGCACAAGCAAGTCGTTTGTTTCTCTCAGTGTAGCTAAGAGATGTGCGCATTTGCGGTTGCTCTGGCTTAGTATCAGCGTGTAATTTGCATATTTGGACGAAAAAGTGTGCTTCAAATTGTTGCGAATTATGAATAGTTTCAGTGCGAATACAAATCGGAGTCGCAGTTAGAGTTCGAGTTCGAGTTGGAGATGGAGTCGAAGTTGCAGTCGGAATCGTAGTCGGAGTCATTGCATCTCTGACCGTCTTAATTACAACGCAGCCAATGTTGCTACGCGAAAGTTGTTGTTGCTGCTGGTGCTGCTGCTGCTGCTGCTGTTGCAATTGTGATTTGTGCTGCTGTTGCCCCTGTTGCATTATTGACCAGTGAAAGTAACAATTGGCGCAGATTGTCGACTGTTTTTATGGCATGCATAGCATGTTTCATGTGGCATGCGGCATGTGGCTTGTGGCGAGAGCAAGTAGAGTATTGTCCACACAGTCTCGCATTCTCAGCTAGCTAATTAATTAGTCATTGTCTGCGGCTGGCCTTAGTGGCGGTCGCTCATGAGGTAATCCCGAACGAAGCGTAAATTTGACTGATTTATAGAATGTGCTTCGTTTGCCCCGGCGAAGGTATACTAGATCTTGCCAGCTGGCAGCTGCTGGTAGAAAGTTTGTTTGCAGTTGCTGTAAACATTGTGTTTAGACAGCCGCAAAATAGTTTTTTGTTGGGCAAAACTTAGCCAACAGTGATGATTGGCCTCAGATCAAAGTGGACGGAGCTGTTGGCCGCATATCAAATTTTTGTGGCACACGCAAACGTGCGACTATTAAGAGGAGAAAGAGGACCGCCCGACCGCCGAAAAGCAACTATAACGAGGCTCAGATGCCAGCGAGCCGAATTAGCAATTAAACAAATTAAAGCCGAGAGGACTGTGCCCCCCTGCACACAAACAGCCAACTAGCCAACTAGCCAACTGGCCAACTGGCCAGCTGTTAGCCGGATGGTCATTTTATTATATTGCCAGGCTGGAGACTAATTAGTGTTTCCGCCAACGAGACTTTGACTATAAATCTTTTTTTTATTTATTTATTGATTACTTTTTGTTTTTTTTTTTTAATTTTATTTTTATTTTTATTTTTATTTTTTATTTTTTTTTTTATTTTATTTTATTTTTTTTGTTGAATGAAATAGCAGTGAAATTTTGTTGATTAATCGGGTGATTAAAATCAGCCATGAAATTTCAATGTCAAGATCATAAAATGACAAAATGACAAAATGTAAATTGGGTAATCAAAACCACATTTTCATGGGGAACCTAGTGTTCGTTTAATTTCATTAATTAAACACTAATTAAAATGTCCTCAAGTAATTCATCGAGTTAGGCAAAAGAAATTAGATAGATGGCATTTGGCCTCTTACTATTCAAATTCGTTAAAAAAATATCTTATTTTGGTTGCTTAGGACCACTTGAAGGATCAATGCTTCAGTGTCCGCCAAGTATCCAATCGGTTAACAGAGCACTCTTTTGAAATGATGACGTCACACGACCACTGTAAGTTAACATCAAAAGTAACTTAACATCAAAAGGACAGGGACCTACGGTCTTTTAACAGAGATGAGATGCCTCAGAACAAATTGCAAGTAAAATTAACAGAAAACTGTAAAGTTAACAGACCACTGTAAAATTTTTATTGTTTGAGATGCTAGCAAAGTAAAAAAATAAATAAATAAAAACTAGATGCCATCTAGTGGATGGTAAGAATGGTTTATTATGGCCTACTATATACGATAACAAATAATATGTTAATGGAATGCAAGACAACAAAAGCATTCAACTCAAATCTCTAAGATCATTATTTTAAAAATTGGACAATCAATTTAACGTTTCAGGTGTGTAACTTAACTATAATTTGCATAGATTATTATGAAGATACACTCGATTGATGTACCTTTAAGATACTTTACAACATGCTGTTTTTCATAGATTTTATATCAATAAATTATGTTATACCAAATATCACTACACATCCATCCGTATTAAATACATACATATGTATTGTAAAGCTGAAATTAAAGCTCTGCTTGGTTTGTGTCTACACTAAAAGTTCTCTCGATTAGTGTGGAGCAATTTCCTACTTCGTTAAGTACGAAAGCTAGCTAGCTGTGGAGCATATTCCACTAATCGTTCAGCGTAGGCTATGGTTGCTGCATTCGCTAAGGTTGATGAACCTGGGCTAAAAAAATCTGTACAATAGATGGCAGTGCATCGTACTCCGAAACTGCATCGATTGTGGAAGGTATCTCAAATTCAAAGCAGTCACGTTAAGTGAGGAGCATGGTTTGTGCAAATGATAAAATATCATATGCAACAACCACAGGCTATAGGCAATAGATGGCGCCATGTCTTCATTAGTTCAAACAATGAAACATTTCAATAAGCAACAATTTATTAATCCAACAACTATGGCTTACATATTTAAATGTATTTAATAATCTAAATAACAAAGAGCACACATATCACTGACTCCTAACAAACAAGCCTACAAACACACTAGATAACTATATTCTTACCACTTCTGGCCCGCAATAGACGCATAATCAGCGAGTTCTTATCGAGCCCATATATCGAGGTCTGCTCACTTTGTGTGCTCATCGGCTCATCCGACAAATAGTCCACGTTGGAAGTTGTAGATGGATCGCTCACAATTGCGTCTTCACTTGCATTTGTTGTACTCGTTGCTGCTGTGGTTGCGGTTGTCTCTGCCTCGTCCATTGTGCTCTGATCCAGACTCTCACTGGTTGCCACATCAAAGATGCTGTTCGTGGCCAGATCAGTGGAAGATTCCTCTGTCTCTCGCTCAGATGTGTATTCAGTGGTGGTGTCTTCAGTGCTAAGAGGCGCAGCTGTGGTGGTGCTTGACTCTGCTGTGGGTGTGAGTGTGTATGCTTCTGAGGGAACTGGCGCCTCAGTTGTGGATGCTCGAGTGGTTGCTCGAGTGGTTGCTCGAGTGGTGGCTTGTGTGGTTGCTTGTGTGGTTGCTGCCTTTGTGCTGGACTTCATTTCGATTGCATTGGCTGTTGCCGCTGTACTGTCCATCATAAAGAGTATCTCCGTATCGGCCTCAATCTCACCAAAGATTTCCGCCGCCGACTTCAAGTCGAAATTAAGCAACTGCGCATTCCCAATGCCTTCGAGTGTGTTCAGTGGTGCTGGGCTGGTTGTGGGCACAGTGGGGCGTGGCGTGGTCAAAGCCTGCTGCCAGTTGTACTGCGGATACTTCTCACTGTGCGCCTTCTTATGATGCGGCCTCTTGTGATACGCATCCTTTCCATTCTCCGGCAACTGCTGAGTCTGCCAGCTCTCCTTGGCGGACCACATCTTCTCAGTGAATGGAGCCTTGATGGGCACTGGTTTTTCCTCCTTGCTGTAGCTGTTCGTCTTGTAGCCTTGGAAGACGATTGGCTCTATTTTGCGTATCTTGCGATTGCTCAGATCTTTGAGTGTGGGCGTGGGCGTGGGCGTGGGCGTGAGTGGAGGCGTAGGTCGCCTGGATTTCTTAAGCATTCGGTCTGGCGAATGAGCAGCTCTTGTTGGTGTGTTGGATCGTCGTTTGCCCCATGCTCTAGGTCTGAAAGTGGTTGTCGATATGGTGTCAGTGCTGCTGCTCCTGCTGGGTGGCACTGCGTAGAGCATGTGGGGAATGCGCGCGGATGGCTTGGGACTGGGTGGGGGCAAGCTCTGCGCCACCTCGTCGGCGGGCAGGATGCACTCGCCTTTGTGTGTGATCTTCCAATCTGTCAGAGTGAGATGACAATTCATTTGTGGCCAAATTAAATGGAAAGGAAAAAAACACTTACTGCTATTGGGATCCTTGCAGCGCACACGCTCGAGGTAGCACTCGTTGATGATGGTGTAGCTGATGCCATTGCGAGTCGCGCAAACCGGGCTGTATTTGCTGGGGCAGGGCTTATCGCAGCGCCGGCAGCGACCCTCATAGAGAATCGTCCAGGCTGTGAAGTAGTTTTAATTACAGTCGCTGGCCAAATCCCCGACGGTTCAGTGCTTACCATTGCCCACCGTTTGACTGAACTCCATCAAAGCGCACACATTGTCGAAAGTGCGACTCTCGCCATTGAAGCTGCCGCAAACGGGTTCATTACTGAACACGCAGGGCTTTGAGCTTACGCGTCTGGCTGGATGCACCTCGTTGCCATAGCCGGGGCGGGATTTCGGTTGGCTGCTGCCATAGATACGTCGGGATGGGCTCTTCACCCTATTTGACTGAGGGGGCTTGCGGGCGGGCAGCGAGTAGCTCTTCTCCATGGTGCCCGAGTTGCTGATGAATTGAGTGTGAAATGTGGAGGGTGCAAAGATTTGCACTGCATCCTCGGCCAACTCGAAGTCATCCAACTGATTGGCCTCCTTGTAGCTGCGCTTGCTGCGCTCCATCTCCACCTTGGGCTTCGGCTTGGGCTTCCATTTGCGGTTGTGCTTCATCTTAGTGCTGTCCTCGCCGCAGAGACCCTCCGACACGATGCGCCAATCTGCAAGAGCGTAACTTGAGCTGCTGTTGTTGTTCAGCTAATCTCCCATCGTGCGCTTACTTCTGTGGGTGCGAATATTCTCCGCATTGACCAGACACTCGTTGGAGAAGGTGGACTTGACGCCTGCATAGCTGGCACAGACCGGCCTGTAGACATTCGTGCAGGGTATGGGCCGACGACGCTTGCGCTGTCCCACGAGCACAGTGTGCGCCGGCTGCTTGGGCTGCGCCTGGCCACGTGGGCACACGCCCCACTTGTGCACCAGCCAATCGGACCTGGTCAGGCAGCTGGTGCGCATCATCTCGCAGCGGTTCCGGAAGCTCTTGCGCTCACCCGTGGCAACACTCACGCCGCAAACGGGCTCAGCGACGCCCTCGCACTCCAGTTCACAGCTGGGCAAACAGTTGTGCAGGGCCACATCAACTGAGGTGGGAAGATGGAAGCTGAATATATGATCTGACTCATAGCCAGGCTATAGCTGCCTTAGTGACTTACATAGTGCTCCGCCCATTAGATTTTCGCGCTGCGCCTTGCGCAAATCGCACTCGTTCTTGAAGAGCAGATACTCGCCCTGGCTGCGTCCACATATGGGCGTATTGTCATTCGCGCAGAGCATCGTCTCGTGGTCCACAGTCGCAGTTGCCCCTAGCGTGAGCAGAGCCAGCAGCAAGGCTGCTCTCCCGAATTCTAAGCCAATCCCAGACATATTCTTGCTCAACTGCAGTGCCTAAGTCAAAAACTAAATGCAACTGGAGATGCGTTCAGCTCTTTTATACCAACGCGTGACACACGCCGCTGATAAAGCACCAAAAATTGTTGCACCGCCAAGTCGTTGTCAACACGTGATAATCGCACACGCACACATGATACGAGATATGAGATAATTGTGCAGATAGAAATATGCTCAGCTCTTGTCATCACATATTGCTTTGAGCTGCAAAAACTTATCTCTGCCTCGATATGGTAACCAGCTGCTACACATTGAGTAACTACGACTACGGGCACTGTTTACATATCTTATTCGATTCTGCAATAATGTTTGCTTCATAAGACTAAAAGGTTTTTGATCAAGCCAAAGCCAAAGAGTTGCATTTTCTTTATGACTGCCAACTAGCAATGCAATTGTTGTTGGAGTAAGTAGCCAATGCTTTTCTTTTTCCAGCAGCAATCCAAAAAAAAGTTACCTTAAATTATAAATTATTCACTAAAAATAAAAATTTCGCGACTCGCTTTCATAGAATTGTCGAAGCTATAAAGTCCAAAGTTTGCAATAAGGTCAGAAATCAGAAGAAAATAAATTGTCAAATGATCTAGTATTTCTAGTAATTGAGAAAAGTTTTGATTTTTTGAATTAGATGTGTTTCTATTGGCATTTTGCTATACGAAAATCGAGAATCTTGTTGCGGCTTTTGCTACGTGATTTCTGGGCGATTTTGACAAAGCGGCGCGAATCTAGATAAGACTTCAAACTTGGCATTTGCATTGATTGTGTGGTCTCTGCTGCTGCTGCTGCTGCTGCTGCCGTTGGTGGTGTTGGTGGTAGCATTTGGCCAAAGTTTTATAACTTGGCTGAGTGGCAACTATTTGGACTTTGCTGTGACTATCGTTTCCGCAGTTCTGCAAACTGATTATTGTGCATTTCGAGCTGCTTATCGCCCCAACGGCTTTACTCATGCTACACTTCATGCCGTATCAATAAAGTTGACAAACTACCTGAATTTAAGCAGAGCTATGTGTGCGTGTCTGTGTGTGTATGTGTGTGCGTGTCTGTGTGTGTGACTTTTTTTTATACTGTTGAATGAATTTTGTGCAATGGGCAATGGAAATTCTCTAATATCCGGCCGATAAGTGGGCAAGGCAACGCATATATTCATTCAGCAAAATATGTCGAGCATTCGCACGCTTGCAGCTGAGATAAACTTTAATCTTTAATCTGGCTTGTTGATGTAGTCTTGCAGGCAAGAGGCATACACGATGACCAGATATATGTAACAACTTCAATGTAGTTAGCTTCAAGTGGGCGTTAAAGAGATTGCGAGTTGTCTCTTATCACTGGACCAATAATACTTTGCACAATTCAAATAAATATTTATCCACTTAAAGACACTCATCGCAGGAAATAAAGATTAAAATATTCACTTAGCGCTTGGGGAAGCCATTTCGATTAAATTCAACTGGCTTTCGGCTTCAATGACAGCGATTATGAATGCAATTAAAGTTGATAAACCTGGTTTGACTTATTGCCTGCAATAAAAATCACTTGCATATTTGTCAAAGTGATATACTAGTTTGCATTGAAGCAAACATGCATGCAAATGGACATGCTTTTATCGATTCAGCTCCCGAGGTCCATTCATCTTGAGCTCGACGAGAGCCATAAAGTACATTAATTTGCCTTTTTCATAGCCTGCAGCTCGAAATGTTTAACAGAGAGTTTGACTCTTTTTGCATGTTAACTCTTAAATTAACATCATGCAGCTTAAATGTCAAATATGTCTAGAGAGCAGAATTTCACATATATATATTTTTATTATGTGTATGGAATGGTTTGGCTGGCATGAAATGTCATTCATGGAAAAATTGAGCTAGTCTTAATATGAGTATATACATATATTTATTTGTTGTGCATTAGCAAAAATGAAAAAATTCACTGACTGAATTGAGACTGACTTGAAAAATATGCAGAAAATGCTCAAATACCAGAAGCTTGAAATTGATTTCAAGCTATTTCATGGCAACGAAATAACTTATTCATTTATATAAAAGCAACTTGATCAGCGCGTGCTATAGAAAAAAACCTAAACGTACCAAATAGCCAAGGTTGTTTACTCTTATAGATTCTGATATCGTCTACTTCATACATAAAACATTTGAACAAGGCTACACAAGAATCTTGGCTCATTTTGCCAGCTATTTATTATATATATATACATATATTTATATATTCTAAGTTGTATTCCCACATTAAATGGATACAGAAACTTGTAAATATTTACATTCAGCTAATTGTAACTAATCTTAGTAAGCTTTATCTGACTCATTAGTAGATTGTAATGACCCAAAGCCTTCATTAACCGATGGTTCTTTGCCGTCCATATATCTTCTCTTTGGCAGTTTGATGACCATTCAGAACCATCTGCCAATGGTCGATTGGCTATTCTTAGTATAGAGCTATTGGGATCTTGGTCGAGCTCTGCATTGACATAATCGTCGGCGAATCATTACGAAGACTTCGTGGCGATCTACTGGCAGCTGCTCTTTGCAGGCCATTAGAAGCTAGCCAGAAGCATCTTACGAACGCTAATGGCAAACAATTTGAGAACAGCAACAGAAACGGGCGCGAAATTGCAAAATTTAATAATGTGCGCCTAATGGAAAATACCCGTTTGCTCTCGAATGCTACGATCGGAGCTGCAGATCACGAAGAGAAAGCAGTTGTGAGCGTTTGCTGAATCTGAGCGCTGAATGCGACGCATAACTAGGTGAAATGTGTGAGAGACAGAGTCAAAGAGAGAGAGAGAAAGAAGCAGAGGCAGTGGGAGAGCGCGAGTAAGCGGCGATCATGGCTTTGTCTTGGATGGCTACTTGCTTGGCTGGTTAGCTGCTTGGCTGGCTAGCTGTTGCGCTGTGACTGCGGTCTTTGCCAGCTTTGTTAGAGCAGCGGGAAAAAAACGCAGCGCAGTCTAACGACAAGAGCTGAAGCATAAAGACATGCGAGGACGGGTGCAACGGCCACCAGAGTCAGTGAACGGAGCGCATTAAAATACAATAATACAACAAAATACAAATAAACAAGTAAAACCAACAGAGAGTTAGCTCTGTAGATCTTCAGATAATCCGACTTTAGGCCCCAGTGTTGAAACATAGATAGAGCTATTGAGTGTTCGCCCGTGCTGAACATGGTTGTGCAAAAGGCAGCCACGCCAACACTGCCAGCCGCAGCTGTGGCAGACGGCCCAGCCAATTGCTACATGCAACAGTACCAGAAATATGCCACACACTGCGAAACGGCGGACAGCGGCAACGGCAGCGATCTGGAGAGCAACGGTGGGCCCGTGCAGGCCACACTCATCTTAACGGACGACAGCGAGGAGAGCGGACCCTCCTCGTTGAACAGCGACAGCCTCAACTGCAGCAGCACGGAATATGTGCGCCAGGCTGCTGCCAATCCCAGCGGACAGCTCGGTCAGCTCGGACAGCGCCAACGACACAAATCGCTGCGCATGCTGGGCACGCTGCTGCCGGACTCGCTGCTGCGCGATATACGGGACAGACGGAGCGCGGAGTATGTGGTGCAGTTCAGCAGCCCCGTCGAGGTCAAGGACAAGCCGCCAAACCGGCAGACCAAGGCAGTGACTATCGTTGAGCCAGAGATGCAGCCCGAGACGGAGACGGAGACGGAGACGCTGACGGAGGCAGAGTCGTTGCGCTTGTCGCGCGAGTCGCTCAACGAGGCGAACATCGAGGAGCTGCGCGCGGCGGTGCAGCGGGCCAACTTTGTGCAAACCGGTGAACAGACACAGCTGGCAGCCACATCGCAGACGGACAGCCGCAACAGCAACAGCAACGGCAACGGTAAAGGCAACGGCAAAGGCAACGGCAACAGTAACCGCTGCAGCAGCAACTACAAATATGCGGACGATCAATACTACAGCTTTCACATAAACGAGCACGAGAACTTCAGGAGCTTTGTGCGGCACGGCGATCAGCGGGACGCGGCAGCCGAGGATGAGGAGCACGACGTGTTCGCTGGCTATCGAGATGTGCGCAGCAGCGCCAGCTCCACACAATCCACAATACGCTCTGCCAAGGGCACCGTGCGCGGCGTTAAGAATCGTGTGCGCAATGGAATAGCCACGTTCTTGCAGCTGCAACAGCAGCCAAATGCAAAGGTGAGTTATGCAACAGCCAATTTCCCACGCTATCTCTGTGTGTGTTTGTGTGTGTGTGTGTGTCTGTGTGTGTTGCCCTTTGTTGAGCCACTTGCTGGCCAAATTATGCAATCGCGACGCGCGCATCTTGGCAAATTGTTTACCAATTGCACGCTCCATGGGAGAAAGTGCTGCCAAACAATTGCCGTTAGTCGTGGTTGCTGTTGTTGCTCTGCTTACGGCTGTTGGTTTTCAATATATCTCTATATACATATATATATATATATATACATATATATACATATATATATCTTTCACATTTGGTATTTATGTCTGACTGCCTGCTGCTCGTAATCTAATGAGCCACGAGTCTGGCTAACACCATAAGCACTGCATCTTTCTCCACTATCTCCATGTGTGTGTGTGTGTGTGTGTGTGTGTGTGGTGCGTGCAATTACATACTCGCATGTATAATGAATACCGTTAAGTGGCTTATTTTGTTGTCGTTCGCTTGGCTTTAGCTTATTTAGATATCGGTTTTGTGGTGCTTTGGCACCACTCGCTGGTTTGGGCCAGCGGATTTTTTCTCTGTCTATTTTCTGTCCATTTGTTTTTTACTTTTTTTCTGTTTCTTTTTTTTTTTTTTTTAATTTTTTGTTTTTTGGTTTTCTTTGCTCCCAGAGAGATAAATGGTTTAGCTTGAGCCGTTGAGCTGCTAATGGCAGCGCTCGGAAATTGTGCAGTTAGAAAACTTCAACAATAGAAACAACGAGTCATAGAAAGTCAGCAAAGTTGTTGGAAATTGTCAACATTTTCTTTGGGGCGTGCTCTGAGATCTCATTGTGAAGAAACGAATCAGAAAGTCAATTAATGAAACAAGAGAGTGTCATATAACTAAGATATTACTTATATATTTCCCAGCCGTATAGAGTATAGAGAATGTTCGAGACGAGATGTATGAGCAATATGCCCATTGGCATCTACGGGAAGACGCAGATTAAATTGCTCTGCAAACAAGTAGCTCACTTCCTATCACCACATATCGTCATATATGATTTCATTTAATTACAAACAGCTCATATGAAAACTTGATTTTCAGTCTATTTTTATGGCTGTTTGATAATATCATATATTGCCACTTTGTTGATTGGCTATTCTCAACAAACATTATTTCATGTACAAGTGGAATCGAAATATGTATCTTTGGCAATGGTAACATGGAGCAGACAATCTTAAGCGAGAAACACAAGCCTCAAGTTGTTTAACTTCGTTCCTGCAAATCATTTTCTACTACTACATCAGAATGTTAAGCAACAAAGGCTTGTAGTATATATGTATACTTCTTTGCATGTCTCTATGTCTAATAAGTGAAGAACAGACCAATGAACCAAGAAGCCTTTATACTTACTTCAACTAAGACAACTTCCATAAAACTGTATGCATTGCATAGGAAATCAAGTTCTGTTGATAGTGAGGTTTATTAAATTATTTTATATAAGTAACTACATATACGTTGCTCATTAAATTTCAGTAATTAAACAATTTCAAGTTTCACATTGCCGAAATCTTAATCAGACATCAGCATATCGTATAAATTCTGAAGACATCAGTCATTATGAATACGATGCGTATCTGAGAGATTCGTAAACAGTTATTTTCATCTGATAACGAGCATAAAAATCAGTTCATCCATAAAGCTGATGGAACTTTCTGTTGCTCTGTAATGATATAGATGTGTTGTTCAGCTGAATATCAGCCCAGTTTTGATTGGTTGGTTTTTTTTTATGCTCTTTAACTTTTATTATTGAGTTAGTCAGCTGTGCGCATTTCACTTCCACAGAAGACCCGGAAATTTCCCTTTATCTATTTTAATGCTTAGATTTAAGATCAGTTTAATTGTTGCCTTTGTTACTGCTGCTGTTGCTTTTCACTTTCAAAGTTATAGAGCTTGACTCTGGGGGCCAGAAGATGAATTTGATGGAATGTTGAAGAGCTGAAGAGCTGAAGAGCTGAACAGGTGAAGAGGCAAACAGATCGCCATAAATTAGCTAAATGCCAAAGAAAAGAAATGTGTTTTATGGCTTTATAGCGGCTCACATGCAAATTAGCCAAAACGAAAGAAGTCGAGCTTAAATCCAACGCGTTGCGCTCCTCATCTGCATAACAATCGCGTGGCTCAGATGCTGCTAATTACAATGCAGTCAGCATGCGAGCAACTGGAAGTAGCAACTAGTATGCAGAGCAATCGCTATGAATCGAAAGTGAAAATCTGTTGGCCATTGTTTTGAGACTTTACTGTTGAGTTGTAGACTTGATATTGGTAACAGGCAGAGCCCTTTGATTTATGCTCTGCAGCTGGCAATTGGCTTTATGCCATACATAATTAGAGCAAACTGCTGTCAAATTTGTAGTTGCTGCTGTTGGCCACAATTAAAAGTCACTATAAAACCAACAATCAAGTTGCTACCTTTGCTTTGTCACCTTCGAGAAGGCAGCAACAGCAACAGCAGCAACAACAACAGCGACAGCAACTGTTGTGGCTGTCAGCATTGGCATTAGCCTCGTATCTGACTCCGCTTGTTGCTCAACTCTTCGATTGCCAATCACTCGAACCGACTCTGCTGCCTCTGCTGGCCATACAAGTGACCTGCTTTCTCTTTTTACCAATTCATGCGACTGCGGCTGCGGCTGCGGCTGCGGCTGCGGCTGCGGCTGAAGCTTCGACTGCGACTGCGTCTTCGTATATGTTGCGGCTGCAGCTTGACATAAACAGAAACAATATCAAAAAAAAAAAAAAAAAAAAAAAAAAAAACAAGTAACTGTGCTCTAGTCCATCTAGTGATCCACTAGTAGATACTCTATAGCCAGTGCAGTGTTTTCACTCCACACAGCTATTTATTAACCAAATCAAGCAATCACGGAAGCACTTTCTGCTGAAACTACTTACTCTGCATTCTCAGATCATCAGACTTAACAACCTTCCATCGTTAATGCTAAAACAAAAGACTTAAAGTTCTAAAATGAGCTGCCAAACAAGAAGAGTGAGATCAGCAAATTGTTTAAAGAATTCAAAGAGAACTGAGACGATAATGCGAGAGGTATAAAAAAGTTGAATTTTTGATATTTACAATGCTCTTGCATTTAGCAAGAGTTTTGCTCGAATATCATTATCAATCAAGGGCGAAAACCTGCAAGTCCACACAGATACATCTCAATTCAGATGGAATCAGTTCAACAAAGACACAGATAAACAGGCGTATAGATAAATATATAGATATACAGATAAAGAAGATGACTTTTAGACAGTTTGCAAGATATCATTATTGCTGTTGAGTAGATAGACTGTTGTTAATACTCTACATTAAAGCTTTGTCTATCGCATAAATTTGCACAACCTTGACATCATACCCTATTTCAAGCAACAATGATAATAGGGTATATGAAACTGTTACTGCCATGAGGTTAACCGTGCAAATCACGTGTGTTAATTGTTTGTCTATGTGTTATTCATTTTGGTATTTATCTTTTTATTTATTTATTTATTTTTTTTGGCAACTCACAAAATCACATCTTAAAGCCTGCCCGCTGACAACACAAGTTGCAGCTGGCCGAAGCGTTAATCAGGCTCAGCGGGCAAAGTGAATGGTGGGTCGTAGAGGGGTATGACAGGTAGATGGGGAGAGGACATCCTCGCATTTTCACCAGGGAATCACTCGTTGGCATGGAGTTGGAAAAACCGCCTGGCGACATCACACAGCGACGTTCACCGCATTGCACAAGTTGACTTTCCATTTGACCGCAGCTTGTTTTTGTTTTGCTGCAAAGTTTTTGGCTCGAGGCTTTGAACTCTATTTTGTCATTATTTGAGTGAAATATTTTTCACAATATCCGAGCTATAAATTAACAAACATGTATATTTTTCATGCAACAATAGCAGATAGTTGGGAGCAAATTATTTTTAGCTGCGAAATTTTTATGTTTATTTTGAAAATATCAATGAAGAGGAGTATGAATATATGTACATATCTATGTGTATTTATTTATTTATTTATTATTTTTTTTATTTTTTGTTGATCTGTATTTGTGATGAGCAATGCTAATTGGAACAGGTCTCGGATATTTGTTATCAAGTGCGCTGCAGTCTAACGGTCTAATCTCGTATTTTAATGCATTTGCCTCTGCGAATTCTCGTTGGACCGGTTTGCAAAGCGGGGGATTAGAGACTTATTTCGGAGTATACCCACGTTCGTGACTGCACTTGTACAGTTCATTGATACCAGCAGTGGCTCGGTTGGCTCGGTTGGCTCGGCCTGGCTGGCTGGTTGGCTGGAAAGCGGTTCATTAGCCAAAGCAGACGCCACCAAAGTTGGCCAACTAACGGAAATGTTAATTGTCAAATGAAATGAGTGAACCCGAACCGGTTCAGCACCGGCCTTACAAAATAAGCCATCATAAATAGTCGGGAAAACGTAGCATTTCCATTGTGCAAAGGTGTGAGTGTGCGTGCTGTCAATTGACTAGCAGTTTTTCCATTATTGCTTAATTGAATTGATTAATAGGATTTTGAATGACATGCAGAGTCGTTTGGTTACGTGAGACACCAAGAGCTAATGAACCCAACAGCTTGTAATCACCCGCTTTACAATGCGTTGAAAGAAACTCTTGTCCGAGCCGTCTATAAATTTGTTTGGTTTTAACACATACCAAAAGTCTATTGTCTTTGAGGCTGGTTCTGTCTTCCAGAGATTTCTCCCGTGTCGAAAGCGGAAAATGTCGCTGCGTTTTGTATGGATTACATTTGGTCATGGTAATTGTTTTATGCTCCGTTCTTTGCAGCCTCATTTGATCTTCATTTGGTCTCGCCCCATTCGGGCCATGTCCAAAGTCTGAGCGCTGTGGCGAATTCTGTGCCAATTTCAAGCATTTTATTTTTAGTGACCTGCTTTTCCCGTTCGACTAGAGAACTGGAACTAACATTCTAATCTTTTACCTGTTCCTACCGTTCGCAGTGCTACATGGAGAAAGACCTGGGCAAGGTGGTGCTCTACACGACCAGCATGGGCGTCATCCGAGACACCTACACGAAATGTGCCAATGTGAAGCAGATATTGCGCACTCTGCTGGTCAAGTTCGAGGAGCGGGACGTCTTTATGAGCGTCGAGTATCAGGCCGAGATGCGGCAGCGCATGCAGACCTCACAGATCCGGGTGCCCCAGCTGTATGTGGAGGGTCAGCACATCGGCGATGCGGCCACAGTGGAACGCATGAATGAAACCGGGGAGCTGCGACAGCTGCTGAAGCCCTACAAGTCCATTGCCAGCAACTACACCTGCCAGACCTGCGGCGGCTATCGGCTGCTGCCGTGCCCCTCATGCAACGGCTCCAAGAAATCCGTGCATCGCAATCACTTCACGGCCGAGTTCGTAGCCCTCAAGTGCATGAACTGCGACGAGGTGGGTCTCGTCAAGTGCCACAACTGCTGAGTGGAAATTAGAGCCCTTCTACCACATACATATATATATATATATATATACAGAAATATACTCGTATTTAGCATTTAAGCGCACTATTTGCATTTTGTATAACCCCTTATCATAAGCCCAGTTTAACTTAGTCAGCAATCACAGCAACAAGAAGAAGATCAACAAGCATGCAAACATACTAACTAACCAAGTCTAGATCTAAGTAGTAAATAGTTTTGAAAAGGCAAACTCTGTGTTTTATTGTGACTCGAAATGGATTCTGCACTGTGTATTATATATTGTATATTCATGGCCAGCAAAGTAATTATATGATTAATCCGAGCATGACTATGACATTATTTATTTATTTATTATTTTCTCTTCTATTTTTGATCTGCCTTTGTCTAAAAGTATTAAACAATGCTAAGACAATACACCTTCTATTAAAATATATCTTAGTTCAAATAGAACTTATATTTGAGCTTATGCAGCCAGATCTCTCGCTTACTTATCAATTATCATCCAACCAAGAGCAACATTACTTGTATGCAGTTTTCAAAACTCTTCAAAGTCTTCATCAATAAAATGAAAGCTCATTTTCAGTTTCATAAAATAGACTTTTAAGTATTTGATTTTAGTTTACAAAAAGTTATACAAATTGTTTTTTAGTCTTCATGGATGGATTTTTACTGGTTAAAGTTTGAATATTCTTTTGAAAATTGCAATCCGATTATATACTTTGTGCGGGGCCAAGGTGTGCGCACACAATGCCGTTAACCATGTCTGATTGTGTTTGCAGTCTCTATCTCACTCACTCTGTGCTGCTTCTATCTCTCTCTCCTCATCTATTCCTCTTTGCTTGGCAATTATGTAAACCTGCTCCACTCAGACTCCGCACTGACCGTGCAATTTTCTCGCGCCATTTAATTTCTGCCAGCCGGACCCCCAGCCCCCAGCGCCTGGGCACTGCGATGGCTTCCTTCTACGGCTCCAACTCAGAGGCCAGCTTCAGTTTCAGCTTCAGCTTCAGCCCAGTCGGCCCATTTGCTATTGCCATTTGCTTTTGGTGTCTTTGTTAGTTATTGTTATGGCATTTTTAAATGTTATTTTCCACTTGGCTCACATTTGTGTTTAACATGCCGCCCACACGCACTCCGCCAGCTAGCCAGCCAATCTGGCCGGGCAAACTGACCAGGCCAACTGACCCTGGGCCACCAGCAAACCCTTTACGACGGCGGGTGGTTGGTTGGTTAAAATTGTTGTGTTTCCGCATTTGCTTGTTGGCGACTGTTGGCACTGCGGCCCGGATCGTTAAATTCACAGGCGGCTACATTGTAATTACCAGACCGGGCGACCCGTCGAGCGACTGGCCCAAATCCTGAGCCAAGGCAGCTTGATTTATGCGCCAACAGCGACGCCGTCGGCATCGACGTCGGCGTCGTCGTCATACGCAATTTTTCATAAACAATTTGGCACAATAACACACACAGAATATACCGCTGAGCATGAGGGAGTGGGCGTGGAGCTCTTACTGGGCGGCAGTGGGTGGCAGGTAGATTGGTTGGCTGCCAAAAACCGTGCAATATTAAAATAAATATTGTAAATTCCGGTAATACGGGCAAACGGTGGCGCATGAGCAGCTTGTGGCCACAGCAGGACTGGCAGGCCAGGCAGGACTCGCAGGACTCGTTCGACTGACAGCTATATGGCAGGCACTGGCTGTCGCCGAGCCTTCGCTGCCTGGCAGTTAAACCTTTTAAAGGCACACGCCCTTTCACAGCCTTGTGTTGGGGCTGCCATTGTTAACTTTATCCACGGTAATTAGTTTATGCGCACAATTTCATGTGCATTTCGGTCATTAAATGTCATTGTTGTTGTTGTTGTTGCTGTTGCTGCTGTTTTTTTGCAGCTGCTGTGTGCATAGTTATTATTTTGGCATACTTTCCGGCAGCGGCTCCAATATGTATGGCGTACATCGAAGCTTACAGTTAATGCTGCATACTTTCCGGCGCAGGTGTTTAAGTCCGCGCACTAGAAATTGTGTGTGTATTGTTTGTGGGGTGGGCTGGAGCGGGGGTGGTGCTCCCAATTGGCGACAAATAAAATTAGGAACACATTATGTTTTCGACAAAAACTTTGAAATTGTTTAGCCCCTTCAACCCCGGACCAGCCCGCTCGGCCAATCGGCGTGCCTTGGAGCTCATTACATTTACTGGGGCTGGGCCACAAATCACGGGCAGCTACTCAACGGATTATTAAGTGAAAATTATGGCACTCCTAAGGCTCATAAAGCATTCACAATGCTCTTGGCCCCGCCAGTAGCGGCGGTTAGTTACATTTTTTATTGTCAAAGCACTGCTGATGTTGTTGTTGTTGTTGTTGTTGCTGCTGTTGCTGTTGCTGTTGCTGCTAGCAGTGCCCTAACCCATTTGGTGTCTGCCATAAAACTAACATAGCTCACATTATGGTACAGCCCAGTCAGCCAGAGACTTTTATGCTTTCAGTGTGTGCATAAGTTTTAATCTGCCTTTGTTACAATCCGTTGGCTTCGTTCACTATGTGGTTCAACTGATGATGCTCCTGCTAGCCCTGCCCCTGCTCCTGCTCCTGCTGATGCTTTTGCTGCTGCTCCTGCTGCTGCTGCAGTTGTGGCTACTGCAAAACAAAAGACCATAGCATACTACGCTGAAGCCCGAATGCTCAATCCCAAGAAGCCAAACAGAGACCAATCGCTTTGTTCAGTTAACAGAGAATGTGGCATCGATAATGGTTGCTTTTTACAGCATATCACAGCAAAAGGCATTTGTAAGATATGTGTGAAATGGATGGAGTAGCCCTAGGGACACATTTCGAATTTATACACGTTCTTTCTCTAGCCCCTCTTTGTCCTTAATATGCGTTCGTCCCCAGAGATAGTTGGGGTTCCTTTATCTATTCACCTAAGATCGGACACTTGTTTGCGCTCATCACGAGTAGCTCAGATTCTAAATATTCCCTTAATATATTTTATTTGTTTATCTATTCACTTGAGATCTAGTAGTTGTTTGATGTCGTAAGCAGACCTTTGTATACTTTGCATTTATCAATAAATCATTTAATTTTTTTGATTAATTTATTATGATTTTTCAAATTTTCCTCTCACATTTCTTTCTTTCAGAAAAAAATTGTAAAGCTCTAAAAATAGAGTAGCTCTTACTCTTCTTGTGGTCTCAAGCACCTTAATGAATAGTATTAAGATCCTTACCGAATAGCGTCTTTGTTTTTTTTTTTTCTAGAATTCTTTTCCCTTTTACTCTAGTTCACTCGTTTCGTTTATTCTGTCTTAATTACTTTTAATTATATAAAAAAATATTTCTGTTTTTTTTTTTCGCTTTCCTGTGGTATATATAGCTCTTATTTATCCATTGATACATATATTGCCAAGATTTTTTGCAACTTTCTCTGGTATAGTATAAAGTTTTACTTCAATTTGTGTTACCAACATCATTAGCCAGTTTTTATACCCTCTGCAGGCAGCCAAAAGTGCAAAACAATTCACAACTTGTGCGCAGTAAATAAAATAAAAGCAAGCAAGAAAAAAAAAAAAAAAAAAAAAAGAGAAGAATGTGAAAAGAAGAAGCTAAAAGTAAGTAAACAATTGATTAAAATTTATGCACTTTATCCGCTTGAACCGCACACACAGGACCACATACACAGCCTCACGCAATCGAACCGTTTCTATAGAGATATAAGAGACCAGTAGACATACGCTTTTATTGAAACTTTGCCTTTCAACTTGTATATATATGTGTGTGTGTATGTGTGTGTGTGTGTGGCTGGGTAAACAGCATTTTGATTAAATTATTTTAATGGTAAGTGAGAGATCTATGGTAAATGTATGTATAAGGCCAGCCAATGCCAGAATCCTATCTCCTACATCGCCTCCTCCCACTCACAAGTACACACATACACTCCCGCCCCACCCCTCCTCTCTCTGGCCCAGCTGCAGTCAATTAATTCAGCTGCGAACTATTAAAGCACACACCGGGCGCTCATAAATTGAGTTTGAAACGCGACTTGCGAGCAGCCGCACATGAGTCAATTCTCTGAGGGGAGTTGTAAATGAATGAATATTTCATACGAGCCCAGATGCAGATGCAGATGCAGAGATGCAGATACACACGTTTGCCCATACTCACAGCCACACCGCCCCTTGGCCAATAAGCCGTTGCTAGCCATTAACAAACTGTTTCGATTGTATTAGCTCCGTGCCAGCAGATCTTTCGGAGAGGTTTTTTTGGTATCTCGTTGGAGTTTGTTTTTGGATATGGATTTGGATTTTGGCAGTGGTGAGATTTACCTGCCCGCACGATTCCGCCTTACAGTTCTAACTCTTCGCTGTCTAGCGCTCACTCGCTCTCGCTTTCACTGCATCTCTCTCGCTGCTCAGTTTGTCTCTGTTTAGCTACCTGGCTGACTAGCAAATATTTATTGAACACGATTTGCTCGTTAGGCGAACGTAATATACACACACACAAACACACACGCATGCACACGCTGGTTTTTTTTTTTTTTTTTTTTTTTTTTTTTGTTTGCTGCTGTTTCGCCTCGCACATTCGTTTTTCACTTTGATTCATTTTGTAGCATTTTTCAATTTCTTTGTATTGAATACTTTTCTTCATTTTGCCGTCTGCTTGCTTTTCTTATTCTTTTTTGTTGCCTTTTCGTTTCTTGTAACGATTTTTATCTAGGACGCTTCTCAGCTGCCGAACGATTTGTGTGCAAATTTTCCACTGTCATTACGCGCATGTATGTGTGTGTGTGTGTGTGTGTGTGTGTGTGAGTATTTCTATGTATTGGCGTAGGTGTGCTAGTTTGATATTTGGCCTAGGCCCGGCTAGCAGCTAGGCCAAAAGAAACAGTTAATAAAATCCCTTGACACGAAGGCGTTTACATAAGCTTTTAGCAAATAATTGAGTGTGCGTGCCTTTGTTGTTGTTGTTGCTGTTGTTGTGGCTGGCACGTGTGCCGTGCCGGGACGAAAATTGTACGGATTGAGCCCTGCACTGCTATGGCCAGCCGTTGCCAATGGGCAATGGGCGGGCCAGGCAGCTTTGCGACCAGGGTGCCGGGTTTCATTTTCATTTCTGTAACTGGAAATTCAATTGAATTGGCAAAAATTGTTGTTTACATGCCGATTTGCTTGTTTGATTTATGCAAAATGTGTGTGAGGCTGTGTGTGAGGGAGCTTGATGTGCGCCCCGAGATTTGGCCAAACAATTCAGCTCCAAAATTAGCCAGTGCTCCAAGCCAACGCCAACATACGTCCGGCCGTTCATTCCAGAGAGTCTACACTTTTGTGTATTAAACGATATTAGCTGCCAATGGGAAGGGAAAAGGGAGAGTTCACCGACTCTGATGGGGGCCGAACCCAGAGGCATACGCTGGAAGTTGTAACCAAAGCTGGGGCATGCCTAGATTGCCATTCGCCGATAGCTTTGCTGCGTATACTTGATAAAGGTTTGGGCCTTAATAAGCTGCTGCTGCTACTATTTGCCCAGATCCTTTTGCCTGGAATTCGTCTTGTATTTGAGAACAAACATGATTCGAATCTAACAACAGAACTGTTCTATTTACATATGCCGCAAATTGAGCTGCTGCTGCTCCTGGCGCTGCTCCTGCTGCTCCTGCTGCTTGGCATGGCCAGCACGTAAGCGCATTACGATTACGCATACGCCGCGTTAGCCAATGGCTAAAAGCTTAGCACTCAGCGCTCACTCACTCACCCAACCTCCATAATAACCTGACCAACATAACAGCACAGCAGAAGACGAGGCCAAAATGGAAAGCCAGCGAACGCAGCAAGTGAAATAAAATTTGTCTTCAGTACAAGTTGCAGTCAAGTTAGCGCTGAGTTGTGGGTAAACATTTTTCAGCAGCAATAAATAATGCGCAAAGAAGCAAAGAAAAATATTAATAATAAAAGCATGCAACAGCAGTGCACAGCGCATAAAGGGACAGCAGCAGCCACAATAGATGCGCCTGCCAAGGGGTAGAGCGCTTTGGCCGGAGCCAGCAAGAAAAGTGCATCCACCAATAAAATCAAAGCCATCAACTGCAATTGCAGCAGGAGCTGAGGACGAACTGGACAGCAGAAGAACTTGGTAAATTGAATGGTTATTGAAAGGGCTGCACGAGCAGGGCAGGCAGAGTAGGGTGGCAGGGCCGGGTGAGGCGAAGCATGGCATGGACTGCGGCGTTAGATATTCTTGGAAAAGCAAAGTTTTTCACCACCCCTGAATGGCCATAAAACCATTATGCAAGCTGCACGAAGACTTTGTCAAGTGGAAAATATGAAAAACTTTTACATTTCGATGAAAAGTAATGCCAACGCAATTGGCAATGTGTGAAAATTGTGGCTCGTTGCATATGGTACGCAAAAAAGAAAATGAAAGAGCCAAAGACGAACAAAAATTGCTCTAATACTCTAAGTTGTACAAGAAATTGTTCATATATCTTAAAAAACATCATTTTTATATACAAACAAAAAATTCTTACTAAAGCGAGTCACATATTTTATATGGAGATTCATGATCAAAAACTAAGTTAGATCTCATCAAATAAAAGTCCTTAATTGCTGAAAACAACTTCTGCATGTCGTTAAGAACTAAGGTATAAATATTTGATTTGAGTTGGATTTATTTGCCTGCAATAAAGTATCACATTTCGTTTGCCCTTTTGTATATGAGGTGATTAGGCAGCTGTTGCCAAGTTTTGTCAAAATCCAACTAATTGTTGCACCATAATGGTTAACAGGTTGAAAGTTTGGTTATTAAAATGCATTTAATAATAAATTTAATGGCCGATTTAAAGATTAGAGCGCAGGCAACAGCAGTGGCTGTCGAGCCAGCAGCAAAGGCAAACAATGTCTAACATGGCACAAGGCACACTTTCAATTTTCTTAAAACACATAAAACTTGATTATCTTGATTAAATTGCAAATCAAAAACATGTTTCAAGGATTACTTGTGTGTGTGTGTGTGTGTGCGTGTGTGTGTGCCACACTCACAGAAGCTTCTTACTACGCAGTGAACTCTTATCAAACCACACACACACACACTGGCACACATACACATACAATTACCTAAATTGTATGCCACAAAGGCAAATCTGTGTATACATATATCAGTCTTATGTGTATACACATTGTGGGCATAAATAATAATTGTAAACTGCAAGCCACATACTCCCTCTGTCTCTCTCTGCCTCTCTCTGCCTCTCTCTCACTCTCCTGTTGCTATGCCAGCCTGGTGTGTATGTTAATCTGTTAACAAGAAGCTTAGATCGATTTCATTTCAAAAGTGTTTATATCAATTTAAAGTAATTACAAGCAGCCACAAGCACATGCGAACGAGGTTGACACAAAACAAACCCAACATCTGTCTCAATGCGACCCAGCAGAAGTGCTTAAGTGTACAAGTGTATGTTTGTGTGTGTGTGTGTGTGTGTGTGTGTGTGTGTGCGAACGACCTGTCCTAATGGAAAATATTACGCAAATTGATTCTATAAGTGGCATGTCATACGCGCTGCGTTCGCTCTGCTGACAACTTGCACACAGCAAAAAGCCAAATGGAATCCGAAACAGCAGTTTTCTCTGCACATCATCTAGCTTATATACATAAATCGATCTATACATATACCCCAGACACATAACTGCATGTATAACACACTCTTAGCCTTGCCAAATGGCATCTCAACTCTGAAGTGTATTGACAAAAGCCTTCTGCTGAGGCATGTCGATTGCCACGCCTTGTCATTAATATGATTATTGATTGATTTCCGGCGACAAGACTCAATAATCCTCTCAATTTACATATGCCGTTATGTGGATAGTGTTAATTAATATCAATCAACTGATTAGTCAAAGGCATTGAAATTGATTGAGTCTGTCTGTCTGAAAAGGTCTCTTAAGATATTAAGTTGATATTTTCAAATAGTATTGAATTGAAGATACAAAATTATCTTTGCTTGCAAACTACTAAATCTCCAATTTAACATAGTAGTTCCTCGTTCTCTACACTATTCTAGCTCAACCTCAACTCTGATCTCTTCTGTCCTCATTTATCTTCTAATTGTTTGCTAAATCATTCATTACAACTTTGTCCCATAGTTGTCTAATGTCATGCTTAAGCTTATATCTTCTTTCCAAATCATTGTCTGCAGTGTCCCAATATGGACAGAAGAAATTCTAGCTTTAGCACCACCTCACAAAATGGGGCTTATGTTTAGCCGTCTGTCACACTTGGTGCAATGAGCCACAGTTGCATTTGTCATATAAAACGAGGATTCTTTTTTGGGATTGCAGCTGTAAAATGCATATTAAGTAGAGTAATTAAATGTCAGTTCCACGAGCGAGTACTCAAGAGCGTACAACTTTGTTGCCCTGGTGCTAAAAGGCAGTTGTGGGTTGTTGGGCTGCTGTGTTGCTGGGTGGTTGGGTTAGTGGGTGCTGCTAGCTGTGGTGCTGTCACAGATGTTACGGTTCAGCTGGTAATGCGCAGGTAAATCTGCAAATGTCAAAGGGCTGCCAAGCCAACGAAGCACTGGCTGAGCTACAAGCTATGCCGAATTTTCAAGCTAATCTGACCAATTTGAAGCGCATTGTCCCTGCTGGCTACATCCAATTGTTAATGTGAGAAAAGGAGAAGGAAGTTTGAGGTAGAACAAGACAAAAATCTAGCATAGAGCAACGTGTGCGCAAAAAGTAAAGTGCCCATGGCATGTATCTATGTCAGAGTGTGTGTGTGTGCGTGTGTGAGAGGTGTGTGTTTGCATTGCACTTATGCACATGTGTACAAACAGTAAGAAGAACGAAGAGCAAGTGGGTATGGGGTCGAGGCGGAGGCGTAGCTATGGCATTACTAGAGTAGATGACGCTGTAATAGCATTCAGAACTCTTACTAATGAGCAGAGTACGAGCGACTGTTTATGTGTATGTGTGTATGTGGTGGGTCGCTGCAGGTCGCAAAGGTGAGAGGGAGCAGGCGCTGCCGCATGCCATCACCTTGCCACCGGCGGTGGCAGCAACGCTTGAACCAATTTTACAATGTACGGCATCAACAAGCAGCCAGCGCCAAGTACACTGGCACACGCTGCACCAGAGAGCAGGCAGCAAGCAGCAGGCACACACACACACACGAGGTAGACACCAGGATACCCACTCTTAACCCCACGCATACCCGCTCACCCGGCAACTGCCAACCGGCAGCTTCAAACTAATTGTGCAATTATTTTTGCATAAAGTGGCATAAACATGGCTAGGAGAGGCATTATGCAAGTTGCCTGACTTTTGCAACATATGAAGATGTAGCAACACCCACAAGCACTCGCATGGGTGTGCAGATGTGTGTCTGTGTATGTGCGCGTGCCTAAGTGGCACTCGTACAATTTGAATGTAATATTCATTATTCTTTGCACATTGTCTGTCGGCCTAAAGCTTTTTGGGCCTGGTCTTTGTGTGTTAGGTTTTTAAAGACTTCACGTGCTAAGCCCTGCACATGACTGAGCGTGGCATCTCCCAAGATTAAATTTGGCTAAAAAAAGCATTAAAATTTAATGCCTACTGCTGACCAACTAATGGTCTATTAAAGCATTCAAATAAATGAAGTGGAGTTAGAGCGCAGTTAATGGGAAACAACTCTTGAAATAAATTTAAATTTCCGTAGAATAAGTTAAGTGTTAAGTCTGCGAAATACGCATGGATTTTCTAATATCTTAAGCTGAGCTGATTGTTTACTTTCTAGCTTCAAAAAGAGTTTCGAACAACAAAATGATGTAAGCACTTAAGGTAGCTGGGCACAAATCTGTAAATATTATCATATACAAAAAATAATAAAAATAAGCAAATAAATAAAATAAAGTAAAATAAATAAATAATTTAAAAAATAAATAAAAATTTAAAAAATTAGTTACTGTTCTGTTTCAGCTCAAAATATAATAATAAATAGACTTGCACTAACCTAGTCGAATACTAAATTATTCATATATGTATATGGAGAAAGAACAATTTTATCATATCTTTAATAAGATGTCTTGCCTTAGGGAAACTTATACATATGTCAAGAACTATGTATTTGATCTAGAATAAACTATTCTTCACTATTTTTCATTTAATTTTTTTTTTTTTATTTAGATTTCATTTTATTATTTATTTTATTTTATTTTTATTTGATTTAAAAAAAAAATAAAAAATGTTAATTTAATTATTTATGTTTTATTTTATTTGTTCCAACTGAATCACAGTAGGTCACTTACATTTTATTAACAGATTCCAACAATTATTCAACAACAAATTTTCAAACGGATAATTAATTTTTTTATTTGATCCATTTGGTCTGTCCACAGACTTATTTGTAAATCAATTATGTTGACATTGACTGTTTTTTTTTTTTTTTTTTCATAAGTTTCAAGTAATTCCAGTTAATCGTTCATGTGATTCTGTATGTGTATCAATTATAATGTCTTTTAGCTGCTTAAATTGTTTTCAATTTGTTTCAGTGTGATAATTGACGTGCATAACCCGCTTAAATCAAAATGTTTGTGTTTATATAAATGTTGAAACCTGTTGAAATGCGCTCTGATTACTTTATTGTAATTTATTAAATATTTGGCTTACTGCTCTGGACTTATCAAAGCCTGCAATCAACGTCGTGTGTAGTAGATTTAATTAAATTTCGCAATTTAAAAGGCCACAACATAAGCAACTGTCTCTGTATTTATATATATATATATATATGTGTGTGTGTGTGTGTGTGTGTTTGTATGTGTTTGTGTGTATAAACGTAAAGTTGTTTTTTCGCTTTGTTCAATCTTGTTGTCGGAGGCAAAGGAATGCGGCTTTTCAGTCTTATGTCAGTGTGCCATAGTTTTTCGTGTCGGCCTGTGAACCGGAGGCTTTAATTTGAATTAAATTTGCGCACGAAGAAATTTGCAAAGACTCGAAGTTTTTGTTGTTGCTTTTTTTTTTTTTTCTTCTTTAAAGGCAGCAGAGCGAACCGAGGCCGAAAGGAGCTGAACCGAGCGCTCAATGGTTTCCGTATGGCATTTTTCGACAATTAAAATTAAAATTTAAATGAAATGAGCGCTATGTGTGTGTGCGTGTGTAGAAAAGCCACAACACACAGAACTGAGAGCTTCTTCGGAAGGGGCTGTGGAGCTGTGTGGCTGCAAAAACAAACCGCAGCAACCAAACCCAAACACAAATGTTACATAAAGAAAAAGTCGACTTCGTCGTAGTAGTCGTCTGGGCAAAGAACGAGCACAAATATGTAAATGAAATTGTATGACTCGACACACACACACACACACACACACACACAGAGTGAGAGAGAGAGAGAGAGAGAGAGACATATTTCACACACTCTATGTTGCTCATGTGCAGCAATTGCTGCAGTGCCGCGGCACAAGTAACAGCAACAGCAACAGCAACAGCAACAGCAACACTCGAGCAACTTCTAACTAGGAAAGGTGCAAATGTATGCAGGTGTGTGGGTGTTGCAGGTTGTAGGTGTCCCTGTGTGTGCCTTGCTTTGCATGTAGTTCGTTGACTTTTCAAGTTGTCGACACAACGCCAACAGCAACAGCAAACAGCAACGGCAGTGGCAGCGGCAGCGGCAGCAATTGCACTTTGCTGTTACATTTATTACATTTGTAATTGTTGTCAGTCGCAGTTGCGTTGCGAGCTGAGCAGCCAGAGCGTTAATTATGTGCCAAAAGCAATTTTCGGCTGGCAAAGCGCCGCAGCTGCAATAGCAACATCAGCAACATCAGCAACAACAACAACAGCAACAACAGCAACAACGACAACTTTACACAAGTTGTTTTGGCGAACGTGTCAAGCGGAAGTCGTTGGCAATCGAAGTAGTTTCCGGCTTGACAGGGCGCTGCCTTTGCTGTGGCTTTGCCTTCGCCTTGCCACATTTTGCAGCCATTTTTGGGGGCATTGCATACTTAACAGCGCGCGTTGCAACTTTCACTTTTACAACACTTACACACACACACACACTCATATACGCATATGCATACGTGCCGTATTTAAAATGCCTTTGCATATTTCATTAACGGTTTAAAAATTCATGAACTGCTAATTGAAAACGTTTGTCGCACAAACACACACACACACACACACACATAGCAATTGCGACCTGCACAGGAGCTGGATGCGTAACAGAGGTTCGCAAAAGGGTGCCAGGACCGCACTACAAAGCCGGGCAACATAGTTTAGCACTTTGGCTGGCCGTCGTCTAGCTTCACATAAGAAATCAAAAGCCGGGACGGGAACAGGAGCAGCAGTTCGAGCTGAGGCTATTTGCCGTAATGTATGCGACCTAAGCGAGCCAAGCGACCTGCACTCAAAGTTCACCACGTTTGCCCTGGCACTTTTGTATGCGAAAATACCAACACACACACATACACACACACACACACATATATACACACGGACACACCTTCAATCACTTCCGCTGAACGATGAAGTAGCTCTTTGGCACGCTATTATTTTGCGGCTGAGGCAAAGGCGAAAGCCAGGGGCATACAGAGTGGGCGGGGGAGCGGCTTTGCTGTTCGTATGTAATTGGAACGTGTGAGAAATATAAAACAACGGGTAGCAGGAGTCGCGGTGCCGCTTAAGTTGTAGCCCCGTTTTGCCGGATGTCCTGTTAGAAGCGTAAATAGGCATAAAACAACGAAAAGAACATTTCTATTACACCCCATCCCCTCCCCACCCTGCGGATAATAGAGGTTGCCTGGGCACAGGGTGCAAGTCGGATGAGGTTCGCCTGCAGCCAGCCGTGAAAACTTGTCTAAAGTCTTTGGAAAGCGGAAACGCTGCCAGGACCTGTCTAATGGCTACGCAAGAAACCTAACAGCAATCCAGCAATACTTTGACTCTCTTTGTTATACCCTGTATACATTGCCAAATGGATTTTACCAAAAAGGGTTTATCGAAGTTGCCCTTGCTAAATGTATGTGAAAAGCAGCTGGAGGCAAGCATCTCATCAAAACAGTGAACTGAGCTGCTTGTCTACATATTTGTGTGTATCATGTGTATTGGCACTTTTATTTTATGATAATTATTGAATGTCTGTACTAACTTTTGCTACAGATTAAACTCAATGACATCTAATCTATTAGTTTCTTGAATAAACTTCGTCAGGCCGTTTCTATGCTCAATTCGAAAATATATGAAAACGTTTATCATAAAATAATGAAAATCTTCGCAAATATTATAAAATATTATTATAAAAAACTTACAAGAATCATTTATATCAAAGCATACGTATATATATAAATGTAGTTTGAAGCATACACAAATTTCAAAATATTATATTTCATATAAAAAATGATCTTTATAATATCGAAGAATCAAGATGAATAATACGTGCAGAGAGAAACTTCAAAAGTTTACCTGGTTAAAAATTGGCGGAATCATATAGGTGAAGGTGAAAGGGCTTAAATCGAGCACTTGAGAGCATTGAGCATAAATTCCTTCCTGAATATCGTTGGATATTAAGCTTAAAACTATTCAGAGTTACAGCAGATGTTAAACTTCAGTGCATCAATTTTCGATGTAGATTACCTTTTATGATATGCAGCTGAATGCAGGGCATCTCTATTAGTCTATCATTCACTCAACTCGATATATGTGTCTTGCGATATTTTTCTGCTCTTGTTCTGTGTTGGTTTTGGCAAATTATATGTAAATGCAACATTGCCATGGCGACGGCCAAAACGCGCGACTGCACCGAGCTGATTATGCCAGGCGGCTTTCTTTTGTGTATATACTTGATATATTTTTTTTTCGTCACGGCTGCCATTCAGTGGCCGTCGCCTGTGCTGACACCTGGCAAGTGCTTCAGCTTGGCCACTTCTTGCTTAACTCTGCACCACAAAAGCTTGCTTAGCCAGTCTTAAAGTCTAAGCACATACACAGCCACATGCAGACACGCAGACACCGGCACAGTCAGTCACAGAGCAAAGATGTAGAGACAAAGGTAAAGGCAACAATGGCCAAGTGCCAAATACACGTGCGCTTTGCACGTGCACGGAGCCACGCCCTGTAATCGCGCCCCTGCCCTGGTGGCCAGCTGCCACGCCGCTACAGCTGCAGCTGGATAAACTGCTTTTAGTCAACTTTAGTTAGTTTGGTCAAGCGCCTCTCCACGGCGACTGCCCGCTGCTAATGGAGAAGCTGAAGCTGACTGAAGTTTTTGGCTGCTGCGTTTTTTAGCTGGATCGGGACACGAGTCCTGCTGGTCCACTATTTACAGCTTTAGTTTTGTTTGCCTCGTGTTTTGTCATGCCTCTTATGTCCTGCTCGAAAAGTGTAAACAACTTTGGGCGCTTGGCCAAGTGCAAGGTGTACATTGCACACAGCAGGAATAGCAGCAGCAGCAGCAGCAGCAGCAGGATGCTGCACGTCCATGTCCATGCCCATGTCCATGGACCTAATGCTGCCTCGACTGCCCCACTGACCAGCGTCGACTGTTAATCCGAGATGTTTGTTTACCTTGGCACTGCCACGAAGGCTACGTAGCTGCTTTTTAGACTCGACTACGTTGTGGAGCGGCAGCAACTGGCATGGAGCCTCATTTATCTTGTGAATGCAATAACAACGACTTAGCCGTAGCTTTGGGGAGTCCAGTGCAAATCCATTGAACCTGCAGAGACTATAATAAGTTAGTCGTGAAGTTTGCAATGCATCCACTGAGATAAATTAGACTCCGCACTGCTGGACTATAGCTGATACGCTCGCTTATTGCGCCAAAATATATGAAGATGCGAAATTTAATTCGAAAGGTTTTCTTAAATGTGTTGGAAATTAAAAACAATCTATAATCTTTTCAACTTTTAAATTTACACAAAAACCAAAATGCTAAATTCAGAATGCATATTTATGTAAATGATTCGAGTTTTTCTAGAGTGCAGATTACAAAAAGCTTTATTTTCTTTATTCCAATTAGCCCATTGGCTCAAAAGTGTTATTATGTTTAAGTACAGATATATATGAATACTTAAATATATCTGTATTTATATATATATATATATATATATATTTATATATATATATGTATATGCATTGCAATTTAAATTATGCGCAATTTGTATAAATGCATTGCGAATCGAAAATGTTGTTAAATTTTAATTATGTTGGCGATCATTGTTGCGAGTTTTTTGAGTTTTAATCGGACAAACCGCTTTAATTCGAATTTAAATTAATTAAAATCACTTACGAGCACAGGCCAAACCAAACCAAACCAAACCAAACCGAATCGAACCGAATCAACAACAACAACAACGACAGCAATTTCAATAATAACAACAATAACAACCATTTAAAATTGGCAACAACAAAAACCCAAATTAACTTTGCAGCGCTTCAGATTCAGAAAAAAAAAGAAAGAAACCACAACACAGTGTGTGCTAGGGTTGACACAGGGGCGGTGCATTGGTAAGGGGCGTGTCACAGCAGGTGAGCACAAAAGGCGCAACTGCCAAGAGCTGCTGCTGTTGCTGCTGTTGCTGCTGCTGCTGCTGCATGAAATTCTTGTCCAGGGTCGCTGAAAGTGGACCAGACTATCGAAAGGGCGTTTTTGGCCACGCTGGGCGTGGCTGCAGCCAGTTTATAGCGCATTTTATTTTAATAAAGACTTTTAATTGAATTTTCAATTGTTGCGCACGCGACACGACGCCAATGTTGCAGCTGCTGTTGCTGTTGTTGCTGTAATCGTTGTTATAATCATTACAGCTTTATGTAGTGCATATCAACAGTGCATGTAGCTGCGTTGTTGTTGCTGCCGTTGCTGTTGTTACTTTTCAATAACCTGCTGTTAAAGCGCAAGTCTGTGGTTAAACAATTACGCGGGTACAGGGTATGCACACAACGCCAGATAAAGGCCAGCATCATGGCATGTCGTGTCATATTGCACATATATATTTATACATATATATCCATATATATATATATATACATATATTATATATACGCAGGCAAGGACAAAGGCACACACACACACGCTCAGGCAGGCGGGTGGGCTTTATTTACATGCGTCTCGCGTCAGACGCGAATGGCGTTCGCCACTTCCGGTTTCCGGTTCGCGCTGCTTAGCTGCACAAAGGGGAACAACAAAAGCCCCGTTAAATGTTAAATCAATGAACGTGGCAACAATTAAAATATTCCACTTTCTGCATCCGCTGGAACTGCGACAACAACAACAACATCAGCAACGAAAATGGCAACGCCCTCTCACTTATTTATGTATGCATTCTTCTTCTTCTTTTCACTCGCGCAAATTATGGAATTTCAATCATTTATTTATTGCATGTAAATAATAAAATGTGCAGCCAAAGTTATGAATTTTATTAATTTTTAATATGCAGCGTGTTACAGCTGCAGCTCCTGTTGTTGTTGCTGTTGCTGCTGCTGCTGCAAGCGCTGCTGTTGGGCTTATTGTGCACTTAACTGTCAAACAGTTATTGCTGTTGCTGTTGTTGTTGTTGTTGTTGTTGCTGCTGCTGTTGTCGGTCGATTTACGGCGTAATTTTTATTTTAATATGAACTCTTCATGCGCATTGTTTGTACTTCAGTTTTGTTGTACCAAATTTCAATTAGTTTTTTCATGCACTTTATTGGCTATTGTTTCCAGGCTAAGTGCTTCCTCACACACATGCCCACACACACACGCCAGGCACTTCCGTTAAATGTGTGTACATTTCACAATATTCACAGTTCTATTGTGGTTTTTTGCACGCACTTCTTTTATTTTCAATAACCAATATAAAATAAAATATATAACAACAAGAATAAAGCTCTTCGTGAGCCCTCAATTGTGTTGCATAGTGTAGCATGGACATTGTAGGTCGTCATATTAAATAGATAATATTAAACTACTATATTACAAATTTAAAGGTCAAACCCCTTAACAACGGACAACTATTCCAATCAAAATCAATTTAAAATTTACAAATATAAAAATTAATAAATAATATTTCAAATAAAAAGTCATAACATTATTACATTTCCCAAACACATTAAACTAAATGAAATGCATTAAAAAATTCCATTTCAATTTAACGCACTTTTTGCTATTGATTTTTCGCATTGCCATACAATATCCAATTTAGGAGTACAATTGAAAATGAATTTAAAACTCAATTGTTCAGTCTAATTGCGCATATTAAAACCAAATATATCAGAACCAAATTTCATAGCTATTTAAGTGCCACAAATGTGTGCAATGTGAACGCATTAAATTGGAAGTTGAGATTGCAGCCCACTTCGTAGCCATAATTAGCTGACCGAGTGCATTATCCCGTGCATCTCAGATGGCAGATGAGCAGAAGACAAAGCAAATAAAAAAATACGAACTGCAAAGGCAAGAGTTAGATGGTATATAACATTTGTATATATGTTGTGTGCTTTGCTCTTTGGCACATAAAAGAAACACCCCAACGACCGCAATTTTGAGACTGGCCAAATAGAGCAGGAGCCGGAGAGCCAACATAAGAATCTTGTTGCGGTTGCCCAAAATGATGTCCAGAAGCGAGTTCCATTTCAAGTTGCATGTCGAGTCAGGGTCAAAGCATGCATATAGACACACACTGAAGCTGACTGATGTATGCAAATATGAGAGCTTGTGGCAGGCAGCTGCCAGTCGACAAGGTGTCAAAATCAATTGGAGGAAAAAGGAACTCTGCATCGAGGCAGGGCGAGGGCAGTGGGTAGAGGTGCGACTGCATTAATTAAAAAATTTGAATGCAACGCCAAGTGAAAAGAGCAGCGTCTAACAAATTTTTCATAGGCTAATAAACTTGAATGCGGTAGCAACAGCGGACCAACGCAGGCAGCAGGAGCAGCAAAGCAAGAGACAGAAAGAGAGAGAGAGAGAGAGAGAGAGAGAGAGAGAGAGAGAGCGGCAGAGTGAGAGGGAATGCCGACACTCAGCAGAATGGTGGGCCACAACTTGTTTTTTGCCGCACTGTCACCCAATTATGTCACACAGTGTACAACAAATTAATGCCTCGTTGCGTTGATTGCGCCGAGTGCGGCTGCTGTCGCTGTCGCTGTCGCTGTCGCTGCTGGCGTCGCTGTCGCCAGAGCTCACGAAAGTATGCAATGCAAAAAGTATGCAAAAGTAAAATCACTAAAAACAGCAGCCGACCGAGAATCCACACTGAGCCTCGTCACTCGCTCACAGTATATATGTGTGCGTGTGTGTCTGTTGATGTCTGACTCTGTGTATGTGTGTGTGTGTGTTCGTGTGTGATTGCGTGACAATTGTGATTGCGTGACAATTTCAAACAGATTTAACCGCCAATTTAAAATGAAGTCAATACAAGCGAAAGCAACTGAACTGAGCACGCAAAAATGTGAAAAAAAGAGGAACTGTATACATCAATAATAAAAGCAGTCCATCCATAAGATACCCTGCAAATATACTCAAAGATCAACTCAATTGAAGATCATTTATATGTAAACATATAATCTGTTAAGTCAACTCAATTCAGCTACAATGACTGATTTTCAATCTATTCAACTATTGAGTAAATTCCTTGCTTTACGCTCTGTCAGCACAGCAGGGTATATCCTATGCAGCACGCTTTACAGGGTAGCTGCTGGAAGCCACAGTGGAGTTGTCGCCCAGCGACAGATCATCGGTCCATCAGCAGCGACGTAGACCAAATGTCCAATGTTGTCCATGTCTGGACTTCTCTGCTGCTTCTCGGCTTTCTTTTTTCAGTTTTCAGCTCGTTTTGTTGGCAGCCAACATTTAAATGCGCGCAGTGGGCGAGACAGCGCCCCACTGCTGTCGTTGGTCAGCGGTGCGTGCTCCACCGCCAGCTGTAAAATGTATTGTAAAATTCACGTTTTTTTTTTTTTTTTTTTTTTTTTTGTCGGCTCGCCTGTTGGCGGGTTGGCTTGACTCTCTCTGTGTGGGTTTGCCTTCTACATCTTTTCCGTTTTTTTTGTTTTGTTTTTTATTGGGACACGCTGCGCGCTGTGTCAGACAAACGATTTAAATGAAATAAATTACAATAAATCACTCAATCGGTTTAAATAAAAATGTTGCTCTTGTAATGAGATATCGAGTGCGAAGGCAGCAAAAAAAAAAAAAAAAAAACTGGGAGATTGGCAAGTGTTAAGCCAGCGGAAGTATATGAAAATTACAGCATTGATTTAGTGTCAAATTTAAGGAGTTTCTCCTGCCAGAAATAGTAAATGCGATTGATGGATTAGTTGATGGATCGAAACGTAACCTACTTAAATAGATTTTTATCAGATTTAAATAATTAAGCGTAGCGATGTTTTTCAGGAAATCAAAAATAGTTAGTAATAATAGCACTAGGCATGCTTTAAATAGGTCATTTATGGTAGCTTTACTTAGTTAGCTTATAATAGTTTACAATAAATAGCCTCTTGGCCAACTATGCATGAGCTGCTTTCTTAGCTAAGATCTATCAATTCTCTGGATTACTTCTTATATTTCGTGGAAATACCTGTGCTTCTGGCTACAGACTAGAGCATAAATCTCTTATGCTCTCTTGATCAACATGCATTTGTGTAGCACACACTTGAGAGCCATTCAATGCTGGTAATACATTTACTGGCACACTGAGCCATAAAGCAATTGACAAGGCAATCAATTGATATAAAACTCGCTTGTTTGACTCAAAGTGAGGCTCTGCTAAATAGTGCCTGTGTGTCCCGCTTGCTCTAATGGCTTGGCAAGGGTCACATAGTTGGGGCTTAGTGCCTAGTGGCAGTCAGCAGTGCATGTAAATGCCATGACAATGGCTTCTGGACAGGTAACAAGTGATGTCAGCGCAGACGGGGAGTGGTGGGAAGACGGAATACTCAAAAGCATTACTCGCATTGCTATGAACCAACCCAGACAAATCTAAGTCGTCGGGGTCAGCATCAGTAGACACACAACGTTTTGTCCACCTAAGTTGTCAACAAACCGTGAAATTATCAACCCAAATTGGACGACAACTTCGAAAGGCAGTAACAAAGACAGAGAGAGAGAGAGAGAGTGAGAGGCAGAGCGAGTGTAGTGTAGTTTCTTTTTTAGCTTGGCATGAGGAGCACGTCTTAATGCATATGTTAAGCTGGCCTCCCGCCTGCCAAAAGCTTTTAATACAAATTGAAAACGCTTGAGCATAAAATGGCAAATGCTCACAAAGAATCAAGACGCCGCACTTGTGATAAGCAGCTCAGGTAACCCCTGACAGCAGCTAACCAGCACTATGAATACACGAATGGCTGCTTCAATGACTGACCAGATGTATCTACGGCTCAGTAGTTGGGAACTTCCAACAGCCAACTGCCAACTGCCAACTGCCAACTGCCAGCTGCCAGCTAGCAACTGACTGACTTCATGTGCCTGCTCGTCTGCAGCATCTTAGATAAGCTAGAATGCACGGAGCATCATGCAAAACTCTCGCTTTGTATTCATTCCCCTCACTATGGCTGTTCGATGTCCTTTTAGCTGTGCTCTAGCCTGCTTTTAACTTCATTCGACGCTTGCATAAATGTCAGCCAAGAAAATTTGCATAGCATTCACTTGCGGTTGAAGCTATTTATCTTTGTGTGCCCGACCAAATTCAAGTGCAGCCGAAAGTGGGCCAGCTATGGCTATGGCTATGGCTATGGCTATGGCTATGACTGCGGCTCTGCCTGTGGAGTGAGAGCAACTGACTGCGAACGGAAATGCGCTTTATGCAGCATTTAAATGCGCCCATTTCCGTTGCCGCTACCGCTGCCATTGCCGCTACTGTTGCCGACCTTCAGATGCCTCAATTATTTCATTAAGTAAAACGTTTGCATTTCACCTAATTCCGCCCAGTTTGGGCCTGGTCCGAGCTCTGGCCATATCCGCTGCATTCGTGTGCTGGCACGCAAAGTCAAGTCTGAGAGTTGGCATCGGAATTGGTGTGCCTGCCGAAACACACGAAACGAAATTTATTTCTCAATTCCCACTTCAATTTCGCAAATTGAATGAAAAAGCGCTTAAAAATATACAAAAGCAGCAGCAGCAGCAGCAGCCAACCAGCCAGTCAGACCCACAGTACCCAAAAATAAAGTAACAAAAGGACACGGGGCTGGGGATGTGAAGAAGGCCATGGCCAGGATCGGTAGCCCAAGAAGAAAAAAAAAAAAATAAAATAAAATAAAAGGCAAACGAACAACGAGCAGAGCGAAAGGAAATCTTACAAATAAAACGGAAGTTAATTTACTACGTAAACCGAAAAGCATGGCGCAGCCACATCCGGTGGAGCGGCGGTGGGCCCAAGCGGTGTGGCAAGGGGCGACGCTGTAAAAAAATACTACAGCTGGGACCGAGTGCCAGCCAGCCAGGCAGCCAGCCAGGCAGCCAGGCAGCTCTGGTCTACGCCAGCGGTTGGCCATTTAATTGGCCAAGTTTGTGCTGCACTGCTGCAACCGCTGACTGTCGCTTAAGGTGGCCAAATATTTGCTCATGCAACAGACGCGACTCAGACGGAGGCAGGGCAGCTGGTGTGAAAGGGTGGACGAGAGCTTGGACAGGTGCAGCTCACACTTAAAAGCGCTTATTACGTTAACAATTGCGAATATCGGCGCGAAATGAGAGCGCTGAGCGCCCCGAGCACAGCAGCAGACAGGATTACTTTGCATAATTTTAGGGGCATACAAATAACAGCCAGCGATACCCTGAAACACACGCACACACACATGCGCACAAAGGCAGGCACAGCAGCGTGTGGCTTTAGGTTGCGGGTGTGCCAATGAAAACGGAAGGAAATTTCACTAGCCAAATGCAGCGGTGGCAGCCGCAGCCGCAGAAGCAGCAGCAGCAGCAGCCAGGGGAATAGTTAAGAGCTGTTTGGCTATGTCTTTGTGTGTGTGTATGTGTGTGTGTGGTGGAGGCGTGTCAGGCAACAAAGGCGCATTAGAGCGATAGCACCGGGGCCAGCACAAGTATTTGTTATGCGGTAAAAATGCATAAAAATCCCGAGACCGGCATTTATTTAAATTTATGCCGTTATAACGTAATTTTGCATTACCCCAAAAAATGATGGCGTCTGCTACCCCAAACGCCATTTTATTGTTGCTGCATACATATGTGTATAAGTGTATGTGTGACTGTGTGTGTGTGGCATACTTTACACAGCCATTTTTATACAAATTTTCAGCACATTTTTGCGGCCGCCTGTAGCAAAAAAAAAAAAAAAATCCCATTCCCTTTTTATTTTCGACTAAATATTTGCAATTGTTAGTTTTTATACATTTATATCTATTTCTATAAGCGCAATTGTATTTGCGGGCCATAGTTTGCGACTTCTTTTTAACATTTCAATTGTTCATACATTTGCGTGTTGTATTATATATTTGTTGTTTTTTCTCTTTCTTTTTCGGCTGGCATTGCGGCTCTAACTCTGGCATAACACAATGCAAAAGCCGTTCATTTGTTATGCATATGAAGTAGACCAAAACAGCGCTTGGATTGCGGCAACAGCAAAGGCATTCCTGTTAGCTGACTGACTGTGGTGTAGGTGCTGGCCTGGCGGTACTGAAACTGCAGTCGCAGTCCAAATGCTTGGCAAATTGGCGAGGCGCTTAAGTGCGGTTTCCGCTGGCACAAGCAAAGCCGCATTACAATGGCCAAACTAATATGCCAAACTATTCAAAATTAAGAATTACATTACAAAAAGGCCACCGTGAAGTTGGCTTTATAACTCAGTTCGGGTTTTGATACATATTATTAAGTGTATCATGTACATGTATATGGAGGGTTTTACTGCCAAGTAACTTCAATTTAAGCTAATATAATGTAAATGTCAGTTATTTAATCAACAGTGTCCTCATCGTGGACTACCTTTCTTAATCGTAAGTAACCATTTCGACTACTTTGGACATTGTCTTCAAGGCAGGCTTTACTATATCCCAAGCTTCCGCTTGTCCAACAAAAATTAATTACAAACCGAAAGCAAACACGCTGGCTACTTACAGATTGCAATGGGATGCAATAGAGAATAGGGAATCTAATTTGTTAATCCGTTCGACACGTCGATTGACTCGGTGCCAATTACTTGGAAAACCCCAAGCACGCGTCACAGTTAAAAGCTGCTCAGCTGCCTAATCCTTGACTTGGGTTTGAGGGTGGTGAAGATGCCTGAATGTGGATATTGCTCCGAGACTATGTCTGAACTCAGCATGGCAGGAGGCATTCAATCAAATCTAACTGTAACGCCAAAGCAGTGTCTTCTGCTACTGTTATTGCTGCGGAGCCTGCTGCTGTTGTTGTTACTCTCTGTGCTTCGAATACAAATTAGGTAAAGTGATGGCCACCCACGACATGGCTGAGCCAAGTAAATAGACACGCCTCCAATCAATGAGCAGAACAACGACATTCTTGTCGACGCTGTCATTGATGAAATCGACTTAATTTAAATTCAAACTAATTAATTAAATGCAACAGCATTCGCTCGACTGATTCAAATGCCTGCTTGCAGCCGTCTAATGCACTCCATAAAGCCATTTGTTTGCCTTCACCTGAATAAATATATATATGTATATAAATATACAGATATACTGTACTATCCAGTCTGTGAATTGCTATAGACAACGACTGGCGCTGCTTAAGCTAATTAAACGCACAATTTGTGTGTCCGGGCTGGTCCTATAACGGTCCTAACGAGGGCCAAGTGCTCAATACAACATATGTGTCAATATCTCACTCCAGACGGCATCAACTTTAACCTCTCTCTCTCTCTCTCTCTCTCTCTCTCTCTCTCTCTCTCACTCTCTCACTCACTCTGCTATGGCGGTCGGGCGGGCAGGCGATGGCAGTTTCAATGATTTTGTTTAGCTCAGTGAATCGGAGAATTGAGTTCAACACACATATGCCACGTGTGTCTGTGAGCTCTGCAATGCCACACACGAACGCAACGAGACATTTGAATGTCTGTCATGAATTGATACCAATTTGCAATTGTTAATGAAACGCTTTGTGCTGTGCCGATTGCACTGCACCACCAGCACCACGCCTTCAAGGCGAAAGCCCAGCTCACACTCGATAATATGTATAAATGAAACGATATCCTACATACATATGTATGCTGCACACCCACACACATGCAAAGCGACCCGCCTCCGGCTGCACTTCAATCTTCGGCGTTCATTTCACTTTCCAAGCTTTCTTTGACATTCGAGTTACAATTTGGCCAAGTTTGCGAATGTGTGTGTTGTATGTGTTTATTTGTGTGTGGGCGGCAACATTGAAAGTCTCCCAGGATAGCCACACCTCCTCCTGTCTGTGTGTGTGTGTGTGTGCGTGTGCGTGTGCGTCGAAGTGGCCAGCTTGCTCGTGTGCTTTTGCTCATTTCAATTTTGTAATTGAGAATAGCTCTTGGGAATAATGGAGATCAGATCATTTAATTAACTTTGTTTTCGAGCACATCGAATCCAGCTGCCGCTGCTCCTGCTGCTGCTCATCTTCTTCTATTACGCCACAGTGTCAAGTGCCAGCAATTGTCAGTGCGGGCGTCTTTTGTGCTGTCTGTGCGCAACTGATTGAAGCTGCCTGCCAGCGTCCAAACGCAATAATTTTACGACTCCTGCTCGACTGCTGCTTCAGTTGGCTATTGTTTTTGTTGTTGTTTGTGCTGCGGGTGGTGGTGATGTTGCCCGTCCATCTACTTGAGAGCTGCCAGTTAATTTTCTGTTGGCCAATTTCATTTGTTAATTTGCATTACGAATATTGCAAGCATTTTGTGGTCAATTTTCAGTATGATAATTTGTGCAATGTGCACGTATTCAAAATATCCTGTAAATATGTAAGGAGATTGATATAATTATATGATTGCATTGGCATCTTTTCTACCATATATAAGCATAAGGTAAATAGAATATAAATTGTATATATATCTATGGGTTTCATTCTTTTTATATGAGGGCAAGGAGCGGAATGGAGGATATGTAATATTTTGTCGTCTTGACGAACTATGAATTAATTTATAATCCAAGTTTGATCTGTATCTTTAGCATCGCTTATACCCAGCTCAGCGCTATATACAGGGTATTTTGTAGCCACACCCTTCAAAAATGCACCATTGTTCACTTCTGGGGTTGCTTTGAAGTTGGAATGTTAAAAATGTGATTGCTGCTCGTTGCAGTTGCTAGTTTCAATTTGCTCTTGAAGTGCTCGTCAAGCGGCTGTGGAGATATTTCGGGTCCATGCATCTCATTTACATTGGCTAAGTATTGTGTTTTCTCTGGCTCTTTGTTGGCTGCTGTCTTAGCTTTCTCAGTCTCTGTCAGCCGCTTTTATTTTAAACAATTCATTTTCTCATTTTCAAATTGCATTCAGCTGTTTGTATTTAAGCGCTGTCATGGTTATTCAAAATTACTTTTTTGGAATAATTTTATTTCTATTTTCACACCATAGACGCTGCTGCAAAACTTGTACTGCCATCCACTGTTTATGCAGCCATAGAGCTGCCTCGACGACTTTTGTTATTCGTTTGTTTATTCAGTTTTTGTTGCTTTCTTTTACTTCAAACGCTTGTCGAAAGTAGAGTAAAGCGTCCCTTATATCCTCCGGGCAGACAATTGATGTATCCGTCAGAGTTTTATGCATGCATGGCACGACTTGTATTTTAATTAAAAAATGCTGCACTCTGCAAGCAAGCATCTCTGCAGCACATGATAGCCCAAAGGTGTGCACATTTGTTTGCTTTCGGGCACAAATTATCAAGCTCTAATTTTTTTTCTTTATTGCTCATTAAAAGACTGAGTCATATGGAAAATAAATTGGGGCGACAGTATAAAGAGAACTGCACAGATAACAATATTTGTGAAAATTTATGAAAGAACATAGATGAAAAAGAAAGTTTCTATTATTCCAATAATATGACAGATTACAAAATTTTGTTGGCTAAAGAAACTTTTATTCTATTAAAAAATTGTATTGTAGGTATTTCTATTAGCTTTGACATTTTCGAAATTCCAGCCAAGCAAAAGGCTAAGAGCCACCTCTCAACAACATATATATAGCATCTATTGCAAAAACCAATAAATTATCTAAAAATTAGTTAACATTTAGAACGCAGCAGGCCTGCTGCACGTATGCAACGCGTTTTTATTGCCATTGAAGGACTCGCGCAACAAATGCCGCAGATTCAATGGCTATTTATCTGCAGGCAATTTGTTAGGCCCTGACTGAGCAAAGAGTAGGAGTGCATGGGGGTGTGGCGTTTACAGTTGAGTTGTGCACTCGAATGTATTTGGCAGATCAAACGAAATGCGATTACGCATACGCAGCGTATGCCTGCCGCTTTTGCGGACAGGGGGTGGGTGCAACGACAGTGACATCTGTGTGGTTAATTAGGCACTGGAAAATCGTTGCACGCCATTTTGTTGTCAGAATTTGCGTACCTGCAGCGCTGGTTTTTGACAGTTGGCCATTTGGTTGCTCTCAAATTGCACGGCTCATTAAATTTCAATAGGGCGCTAGGCGCCGTCTGTGGGCCGCATATGATGTGCGCTACGATTTACGGCGCTGCATACTTCCAGGCGTCGATTTGTGTTCGCTGCTCGCGATGCGCTGCCTACTTTTAGGAGGCGGCAACGTCACGCCACGCCCCGTTCCATGCGCGACATGCCACTGCTAGAAGGCGCCAAAAAGTTGTCGCAACTTTTTGAATGCCTTTTGCGTTAACTTCTTGGCGCGAAAAGTTTGCTGTAAAATACTTTGCGCAAATATTGTTTTCGCATGCTTTTGTTGCGCTAAGCGCTCTACGAAACTGTGTAGCCCAGTGTAGCTGGCTACCCCACCCCAGATGCTGGCTGCACAGTAATTCAACTCGCTTGCAACGTAAATTGTATCAATGTGCGCTGTCTTTTCAAGAGTTTGCTGCTACTTTCTGTTGTGTCTTCTCAACGTTACGCCATTCCTGCGCTCATTCGCTCACTCGCTCACTCGCTCTCTCACTGTCTCACTGTCTCTCTATCTTGCTGCTTTCTTCTCTTTCTCTCCAGTTGAGCTTTTGTTTCCGCCCTACGCTTTGCCATGTATTGGCATTTTCGACGCTTATTTGTATCGTTTTCGCTCACTTTGTTGTTGCTTTTGTTGCGGTTGCCAGTGCAACGTGCAACCCTTCTTGTTTGCCACAGATTTTTGCCATTTTGCCTGCTGCTCTTTTCGACGATTTCCTTAAAACGCAAACTTGAAAAACTTGCACGAAATATTTGCGGTACTTGTTTTCTTTATTTTTTTTCTTTGCTTTCCTATTCTTGCGTTTTTTTTTTTTTTTTTCCCCGAAAGTTTTCAAATCAATTGTGCCATCGAGTTTGTAACAATGACAAAAGCCTTTCAAAGCGGATGCCATATGCTATGTGCTTCATATTTAATACAACAATTCGAATAATATAAACTGAAAGCGGTATTATTAGAGAAGCTTTACTGCACCGCTCTCACTGACGACGACGTGTGACTGGCTGGAATATGCCCTGCGTAAGGGACAGTAGATGATACCTTAAAAGAAACGAATATTTCGCTGCTTAAGATGTAACTCACACGGACTCGCTTCAATATGGAATCCTTGTGGACATCGTAGGCCTGCTGCTTCGAGGGTATCTCCAGCACAGTGGGCACTGGCAGCAGATGCTGGTCGATGGTGGCACGTATCATATCCGCATATATCTGATTGATCATTATAATTGCAATGTCCTCGCGTGCCACAAAGCGCTTGAAGCACTCGCCAATGGCCGCAGCGCTCGTGCCTGCAAATCAGCAAGAACAACACGAAAGTTTTGAGTTACTTTCAAACTAGGAAAGTGGATAATTATGCAGCTGCAGACAAACTACCTTTCTCGACGACCATAAAGTTGGGCTGACGCTCTTCGTTTATTTCGCCAATGCCACCAAGCAGAAATCCCACACAGGTGTCCTGCAACGAAATAAAAGAGAGCGAATTAAGAGAGAGAGAGAGAGAGGGAGAGGTATATTAATAGCTAACGCCCACCTCGTCGCCTATGACAGCCATGAGTTTACCATCCTCAAAAGAACTATTTGACATTTTGATTGTTCAAATTGCTTTTAAAATAAACACTGATCGAATAAGGCTTTACAAATAATATGTGAGCTAAAGCAAATTCAATGGTATACTGATGGAGTTTTCTCTTCCAGAATTTAGCTTAACTATGAATGTATTTATTTGTAAGGTTTATATCCAATGCAGAATTCTTACCTAATTTAATATTGTTATGTAAAATTAAGAGACTGTGAATACCAAATTCTAAATAAATTTATTTAATTTAATTGGAAATTAAAAATTACTAAGCCGTAACACATTCTATTGCATTGAATAAATAAGCTAACTGTAAGAGGATATTAATTTGCAATAATTGATGTTCAAATGAAACACATGCAGTAGCCGAAGGCCTCTAAAATGCAATCAATATAAACCAATTTAAGCTACGTAATAAGTTTGATTTAAATTTCATATTTAAATGGGCAAATAATAAAAACTATTATGACGGAACTGTAAAATAGAATTTAAGCCGAATTCATAGCACAAAAGTTTTAAAGTAGATCAAATGATTTTTTAATCCTATTTTCGGATAACTTGTCAATACAACTTTTTAATTAGAGGTATTTAAAACTGAATTATTTTATTACCTATTAAAACCGGCTTAAAGGTTGAAAAAAAAAAAAAAAAAAGAATTCCGCAAACCAAAATATAAATTGAATAATCGTCAAAATTTCGCAGCCATCAAAAGTGCTGAAAAATGAACAGCAGCAATTCAGTGTTGATTTGTGAAATAATTTTCACTGAAAAAATAAATAAATAAAAACAAACATTAAAAAAAAGAAGAAGAAAAGGCGGGCGTTGCTGCACTTGACAGCTGTGGCGCATTTGATGGCAAATCGTTGGTTGCACTTAGTTGTTGCTGTTGCAGTTTCAGTTGTAGCTGCTTTTTATTTTTTCATTTCTTTTTATTGTTTTTTTTTTTTTTTTTAGCTATGTGAAGCGTAAAACAAGTTTTATAATTGTTTAAAATGTTTGCTGCCAACGTCCATTGCAATGCAATTTTATAACGAATTTTGTCAGTTGCTGCTCGAAACTTAATCGAGAGCAACAACAACAGCAACAGCAGCAGCAGCAGCAGCAGCAACAGCAACAACAAACATCAGCAACAAATTTTGTGCCAAAACATTTGCAGCTGCCCCCGAGTGGCCTCAGCGCCTTGACTCGCTGCCACGCCCATTGTGCTTTTTACGCAATGTTGCGCTCGAAAACTTTAATGCTGCGACAGCTCCTAATTGGATTAGATAACTTCTCAAAAGGGCTTAACACACACATACACTCGTGCAGCATATACGCACACGCAGTTAGCCGAAAGCGCACATTACGCATACGCCGCATTGTCTCTCTGGCAAGTGAATCGTTTCAAATCCAAAGCCGGTTATGTGCACCATTATACCTTTACTTTTCCCTGCTGCTGTTGTCGTTGCTGTTGCTGTTATTTCTGTTATCTCATTTGCGTTACGTAGATCCAAAGTAACAACAACAACAACAAGCCTTTAAGCTACATTTTGCTAATCGTTTAACAAACTTTCAACAATAGCACTTTGCCCTCTGCTCTGCCCTTACGGAAAACAAAACTTGTTCGAGCTCCAATCGATTTTTCAAATCAGCTCTAATTATTTACATATCATTCATTGGTTACTCCAGTGTTGTCGTTGTTGTTATGGTCGTGTGGCATAACTAATTATGATTAATGTATCGCCCTGAGCCCGTGACATTTACAGTTAATTAATAATTGACGGCGGTTCGGCCATACATGTGCTTCATGTCATACGTGAACAGTTAGTGCAGCGCCCAAAGGTGCATTGAACCTTTACACTCACTCGCTAACCTACTCGTGCTGCAGACGCGCACAAATTGCCATCAATTGGCAAATTCAATACGCCGAACGAGAACCGATTCAAAAGTTCCAATTCGTCGTAGCCCAAGACCAAATCCGCGCTGGCCACCTGACCTTTTTTTTTCCACTCTTCTCTATGGACAGCAATTCACGTTGACGTTGCTGTTAGCTGTGAGCCAGTCAGTCGTTTGACTAACTAACCAGGCGTTGTTGCTGTACAAGCAAGCGCAAGCGGCATTTTATGCTACCGGTTTTTTTTTTTTTATTAACTGGCAACAGCAGATAACAACAGCAACAACAATAACAAACTGTGACTTCAGTGGCTTTTGGTTGTTTTTTTTTTTTTTATAAATATGGTCATGCTGGCATCTAATATGGTGCTGCCTAGAAAATTTTCACTTATGCCCGGCACGTTTTGCCTATTTTCCTCTTAAGCACTAAATGCTTTGGGTCAAGCTCTCGAAATTGTTGAAAATTGTGCCAGTCGGGGTGAGGATTAGCTAGAGAAGGCGGAGCTGCAATATGTTGTTGTTGTTGTTGTTATTGTTGTTCTTGCTAACTAGGTGTTTCGATGTTTCGGTGTTTTCTCTTTTTGATTAGAATAAATATGTGTTAAATGCTGACGTAGAATCTCAGCAGAGCTCTACGCTTACAACTGCTCACAACTTGGCTGACAAAAAATGAAAAGGGAACACTTATGTGCGTCTAATACGTGTAAAGTTAGAGCTGAAGCATTTAATGTAAGCTGACATGCATGAAGCTAGGATTGAACCTTTGTAATCTTAGTTTAAATAGCTTATTGATTGAAGTATTAATTAAATAATCTTAACTCAGTTTTCATGGAATATTATGATTGGGATATGTTCTATTCATTGGGGGTTTCATTTCATATTCGTATATTCAAAAATCCTCAGTTTAGTATATTTTTTTGGTTTTTATTTTTTTCCGTTTATAGAATTGAGCTCTAAGCCCAAACTATACTTTTCAAGTCTGGGCTTTTTTATATCTTATTCAAATATCTTCTAAAATATTTTATAAGTTCATCCGAGTCTGCGACGCTCCATAGAACACAATCATTTCAGCCGTCCTCTGTTACTAGCCAGATTTGACGCAAGATGATTTTGCTGAGACTAACTCCATCCAGGACCGAACAGACACCACAATTGGTCTGCATATGCAAAGTTTTCATTTGAACTTATTGAATGCTTAAATAATTATCCAAAGCTAACTACATTCTATGCATATCTAGTAAACACATATATGAGTCAGATATTAATTTTTTTCAATCAGGTAAAGACGTTTTAACACTTAAATCAGCCACGTGTTGGTTACCCCCACATATAATGCACTCGGTTGTGGGTCTTCATTCCGGCACATTTTGGCCGTTGCTCTTGTTTCTCTATGCCTTTCGCCCTTTCATTTTTAGGTATTTTTCTTTTGGTTGTTTTGAACTTTAAAGACATACACGCTTGTTATTTATATAGTGCTTGAAAATAGCATAACATTTGCGGGCTTATATAATAAAAGTACGAGTGCGAGTACGATTACAGCTGCTATGCCAACTGGGTTCGTCATCGTCATCGTAGTAGTCCGTGTTGTTGTCGTATGCACATCACGCAAATCAAGTCACACAAAATTCGCAATACGCTTTCTTCTTGAACCTTTCAATGCGCGTATCACGCTGTTGTTGATGGTTGATGTTGCTGCTGCTGCTGCTGCTACTACTGATTATTCAACAATTTTTATTGAAAGCTAAAGAGGCGTGCAAAAACATCAACTACAACAACATTAGCAAGAAAGCAATGAGCGAAATGTCAAATGCAGGCAGCAAGCAGAGAATACATAACAGCAAAGCGACATTAGCGACAACAGCAACAACAACAACAACAACAACAACAACAGCAACAGCAACAGCAACAGCCTCATCAATATGAACAGAGATGCCAGCCTGCCATTCACTTGGCAGCCCAGCACAAGTCTATAAGCGCTATACATTTATGTATATATGTTTATTTATGTAGCATTCACTATAGTTCGATTCAATCGAACTGTAAAATTAGCATAATGACATTATAATAAACCAACGATAGCGACAGCAACAGCAACAGAGCGATAAATGCAACAGTTGACGTTTAGGGAAAGGTTTGGCAGGCGTCGAGGGCAAAAAGCATTTTCAAGCCAATTCTACAACAGCAAATTAAAAATCTGTTGGTTGGGTGTTTGTGCGTCTGCATGTGTCAGTCTGTGTGTGTGTGTGTGTACGTTAACTGTATAGATACTACATTTGGTTAGGTAAAGCTTTAGCCAGCGCAAACGTGCGAGTTGGCTGGAGTTGACTATATAATACTCTGTTTAAGTTGAATTGAAGCCTTTGACCATGTTGAGAAGCAGTTGAGAGCAGAGACTTTGATGACTTGCAACAGATGATAGACAACTCTTCTGCCTGTCAAAGATCTACCACTAAAATGTTGAATGAGTATCAGTAGATCAATATAATTAAAAGAGAGAGTTATTGTGAAGTAAATGAAATTGCTCTGTCATCTGAATTTTATGGCTGTACTTTGCAAAAAATATTCTTCTTGATTCTGGAATTTATAATCCAAGTCAAAAGATTTTAAGACTTTTGCTCAATTGTGGCACAGCTTTAGTAGGATTTTAGAATGATCTTTTAAACAAATACAATTTATTTATTAAATTACATAATGTATTAAATAATAAATGTATTTTTATTCAGGCTACATACATATGATCTAATAATTCATTAGTTTAACCTTTAACCTGCGTCTTCAGGAATGACAAGTCCAGTGGATGCCTTCTCTTTAAATTTAAAGTGTGAGTGTACTGTTGTCGAGTAGATGTAGATTTATTGCTAGCAGGTCTACATGGCTATCTAGCCATCCATATCAATTGATGAATTAAGTTTTATGCTATCATAAACTGACCGCACGTTCTACACAGTAGTATAGAACCACAAGTGAGGCAAAAATCAATTCACTCGTTAGCACATCATGAACAGCGTATATGAATACTGCATATGGCTGGCTGAGAGCCAAAAATTGTGTCAAAATGCATTGAACGCAGTTTTGTTTTGTTGGGTTGATAACCTCAGCAATGTCCGAGTGAGTAGAGCCCCGTCCGCCCATTCATCCGTTTGGTCGCGCATGTCGCGTATTTGTCGATTCCATTGACGAACTGGGTCAGCATGCGGCCAACGGGCAACGGTGCGACAACCGTTAATAGAAAATGCATTAAAGCTAAATCGAATGAAATATATGGCTAGGCATTTGTTCCAATTCTGAGAGCATGCCACACATTAGTCTTAAGTAATGGCCTCCTCTGCCCATCACGTGGCGAATCAAAATTTGTCAAAAACGTCACGTAATTACGAAGCAGCCGTCACCAATTGACAAACCGAAACACACTTGCAGATACAGATACACACATAGAGATACAAAGATACACATGCTAGAACCAAACTGTGACTTCTTTTCAAATTCCCAGCCAGCTGCCTGACGAATTCACCAACAGATGCGTTTGATTTGTGTTGCTGCTCCATGCCCCATGTCCCGTATAGTCCCTCTCCCCATATTCCCTGCTGCCGCCTGCCACAGCGTCTTCCACAGACTCAACGCCATTGTTGTCTCCGTGTATTGTATCTTATTTTATATTCCAATCACAAAAGGCGTTGTCAAGACAGCGACAGCAGCGCCAAAAATTGTTGTTGCCAGCCGAACCCGACACTGCCACTGAGTGTGTGTGGGAGCAGGAGATTCTTAAGAAGTGATCGCCACGTCAGCTGCTCTTGGGTTTGGCAGCATGCGGGGGCAGCTGCTGATGGAGCACGCACTTGGCAAGCAGCTCAGCTGCTAATAGAGCTCACTTAGTGTTCCGCTGGAGCGTTGACATCATTTGAGATATTCAATATTTCACAGCACAAGACAATTTCAGGTGCCACAGTTCGACAAGCGCAGAAACAGTTAAAAGCAATTAAGAGTCGAGAGAGACGGGGAATTTTGTTGCTCTGTAATCCATGGCTTGGTTTGAAAGATGAGGAAACAGCTAGCAAGCCAAACTGGGTATGGCTGTAGATTCCAAGCTGAAAGCTCTCTAATAATGATTGTAAATATGTATTATTTTATGTGAATTATAGAGAACCAGTTTCACATGCCTAATCTTAAGACTGTTTTATCAACAATTATCATCAATATTTGCAACGCTCTTCCCAATTTGCTTCGCCTGCTGGCCAAGCCCTGCAGACTTATATGTTTATTTTTTCAAATGCCTCAATTGGTTTGACTTTCGATTGGATGACACAGCAGAGTCAAAGCTCTGCGGCTTACATTTTATAGCCCAACAGCTGTTGCTGTTGTTGTTTTTGGCTGGCTGAGGCGCAGCTTACGCTAAGCCTTTTTCAAATGGCTGCCGCTTAATTGCCCATTTAAATTAATATAAATTTCAATTTGTGTGCACTCACACAAGCACACACACAGGCACACCCACACACACAGCATCACCGGATTGGCAGTATGCAAAGCACAATGTGCATACCACATGTTGCCAGCAACGCCTGTCAGCTCGCCTCTCAGCGTCTCAGCGCCTCAGCGCCTCAGCGCCACTCCAGCCTCCTTTCATTCGGGCGACACGCGAGCTGTACAAGAAATGTGAATATCAGCGCTTATAATACGCATGAAAATGAAATAAAATCGCATTTTTGTGATTGATTGAAGCATGAGTAATGAAAAATTGAACGCGCAGCAGGCGAAAGGTGCTGTTTGGCGGGCAGAAGTGGGTGGGACTGACGCTGACACTGGGGCTGGGGGAAGCTACGTGTTATGTATATGTCTGCATGACTCTGATTTTATGCACTACATTACCTTTGGATTTCAATTTGAAGCAAATCAGGCAGCAATTTACCTAAATAAAAAGAAAATATGATGAAAAACTGCAAGCACATGGGATCAACAGCAAGCTGAAACGAAAAAGAGAAAGAGACTTTCTTCTGTTTTTTTTTCTTTTTCTTTCTTTTAATAAAATTGTATACAATTGAATTGAATTGAATTGAATTGAATTAACTGTGTGTATATGTGTGCAGCTGCAGGGCATAGCCTTATCTGTTATCTATATATAAATATCTCAATCTAAATACAAATCGCTGGCTGCTGCATGATGACACGCACGTAAGCTAAAGCTGAAGCTGAAGACAACAAAACTTCTCACTAGGCAAACAGCAATGACAACATCAATACAAAACACGATGTGAGGAGGGCTGGGTGGTGGTAGGGGCTGCGAGGGCGATGCGTCTAAGCTAAACAAAAGTTACGAGCCATATTAAAATGTCATCGTGTCAATGGTGCAGACGCTTGACCAGCACAACAGAGAGCTCTCGGAGCGACCAGCAACTAACGACGACATGATGAAGCGTAAACAAACATGTTCAACTAGCAGACAGACGGCGGACTCCGTAGGGTGTCTCTGTGTATGTTTCTAGGCACGTATGTGTGTGTGCAAAGTAAAACAAAATGAAATTTTACTTTGCATTTGAAATGATTTCCAGCAGCTGCAGCAGCAGTAGCTACGTCTCTCATCCACACACATGCTGCAGATTTTTATTTGTATTTCAAATGTTTTGTGAAAGTACCAGCAGCATTTGAGGCCAGAGTCCATTTGCTAAACGTACTACGAATCCGTCCCTTCACACTCCAAGCTGTATTTTTTATTTGTGTGATTTTTGCAGGCTCGTAACTTCGACTGCTGCCCACTCAGACTGCCCCAAAACTCTACTTGTGCCGAGGCTGAGAAGTTGGCGACTCCCAAACAAAAAAAAAAAAAAAAAAAAAAAAAATTAAAAACGCTCCACAAACTAACGATTCGGCAGGAAGGGGCCAAAGGAGCTAGGCGGCACATGACTTTCAAATGCTGCAAGTTGTAGCCGGAACTGTAGCTGGGAGTAGATGACCCGCATGAAAATGCTGGCCCTGGCATATTTTTATGCCGCAAGCATCCAGGACAAATGGCTGAAATTTTTGCTGCTGCGTCGCTGTTGATGATGATGATGATGATGCCAACGACCAGCAGAGGAGCAACAATGCCATTGGGCAATGGGCAATGGGCAACGTAGCTGCCTGCAGTTAGTTCCCGACATGTGTACGTGGCTGGCCTGCATCAGTTCAGCTTGGAGCCTGAAGAGAGCGAACAAAAAAAGAGAGAAAAAAACAAGTGACTGCTCCTTAGCTAGCTCGGACATATTTTCTTGCTGCAACCTTGATGGGGAGAGGGTTGGGGCTTAGTTTAGGCATTGCCCGGCAAAAATATAGAGAAATTGAACAAGTCGTTTGTCGGCGGCCCTAGAATTTATGTGTGTGCAGCGCGCTGCCGCTCGAGTTGAAAATTAAACATTGCGTATACGCCTAGGTGCATAATAATTCATGCCTGGCCCAGGCAGGCAGTCAGCCTAGCTCGCAGGCAGGCAGGCAGGCAGGCCACCAGTCGACCAACTGCAACGAAATTGTGTGTAAAATGTTTTAATATGAGCTCATAATATACGAGCCAAAGACAAAGAGCAAGAGACAGACGGCCGCAGCAGAAGCGAGGCTGGGCTCAATTTCTGATTTATTGGCAGCCGAAGAAAACAAAAATCAAAAAAACATACATACATATCTATATATATATATATACATATATAGCACATGCTGTTCATGCGACAGAGAGTGCTGTAAGTGTGTGTTTGTTGTCGGCTTGAAAAAATGTTATTGTTTAGTTTTTGCTGCTGCTGATGCTGGTCAAGGCCTTCGATATATATGCCTAAAATGGCTGCCATCCGGATATCCTGTGCCACACAGCCTGCATGCATACGATGTCCAATTGAATTTGCATTTGGTTTCTACTGTCCAACACAAACAGCAAAAAACGATGAGCCTATGCATTGCATGCAAACAAACGCAAAGCATCGTGTAGTATCCCATGTAGCTTTTGGCATTTATTTTGTTTTAAATTGCCATGCGACTTGCTGTTTCTTTTTTTCTAGTTTTATGCAAGGGAAGAACAATGCAATTCTTTGACGTTGACTTTATGCTTTGGAGCATTTGACAAAAGTTAAACAAGGTTAACCAGCTTTAACTGTAAGCTGGATAAAAGATGATTTTCTTAATTGAGTTTGCAAAGCGTTTTGAATTTAATTATTGTATTTACATCGATATATTTTTTAGTTCTTTTGGCAAAATGTTTCAAATGTTCCAAGCATATTTTTCATAAAAATAATTATTTTAATTTATATGAATATTCAGTCAACTACTCAGCTGTATGCTCTGAATTTGCTGAGTGTATTTTTAATTTTTTTTATTTCGAACAATAAAATTAAATATATTCCATATGTGTTTTTGAGCAAAAATGCATTTGTGAAGAGTATTGCAAATATGTTTGAATTGTTAAATAAATACTAGACCAGGTAAATGGCAGGTGGATGAATGCTGGCTCTGCCCCACAGCAGTTTGTTCAATTTATGGCATCAAAGTTTAAAACGATAACTGAAAATGTTGACCCTTGAAAAGAGTCACAGGTTGATGGCCGCCCCATAAAACGCCATGAGCCCAGCGAAGAGAAATTTCACATATTCATATATGTTTTTTTTTTTCACATTTTTTATATAAATTTCTTTATTGTTTTTGTTGTGTGACTAAACCCAGTGGCTGCCAGCTAGGGGAACATGCAACATAAATAATGCGAGATTTAATGCCAAAGTGAAAGAGTGTCAGTCACAACAATAAATAAATTATATTAATTAATTTATTTAATAATAAATTAACAATTATTGTAAAACAATAATATCAATAACATTTCACATAAGAGGGGCTTATATTATTGTACATACAAATAGATGCCAATCAAAAGCCATAAATTTTATTTGCCTGGCAGGCTCATTTATAAGCCTTTCACCATCTACGTCTCTGAGCTTCGGGTTTAAGAACCTCGACGCACCAATGTTAGCTGCAATGGAAATTCCCTCAGGAGTTACGTCGATTCTGTCGTTGTTGTTGTTGTCGTCGCTGGAGTTGGCAATTTGTGCATTTTGTGCACCGCCTGCCGTTAATTACACAAATGCAAAAGTCCGTTGGGCAGCCAAATTGGTTGGTAATAAATAAATTCAATTGAATAATTTATTTAATTTATTTGCGGCTCTGCAGCCGTGACAAAACAAAATATAAACAAAATGTTTTTGTTTTTGTTGTCATTGCTGTTGCTGCTGCTGCTGCCGTGTGGCAGCCCGAGTGCCCAAAACAGGCTAACGTTTATTTTTTCATTGCGGAAGTGTGCAGCAAATGGCCGACGAGGTGTTAGAATTTGCAGCAGCTAAAAAAATAGCATAACAAATAAAAAAAAAACAACAACACACATATTTCAGCAACAAGAAAAACACACTCTATGTATGTGTGTGTGTGTGTGGCAGCGACCAAGTGAATTTGTGGCACAAAAACAAATCGTTTAATTGGCTCAAACAAAACGTAACCACTATGTACTAAAGCCACCGACGTCGCCGCCGATTATATAATACCAGGCCAAAACCAACCAAAGCGCGGCCCAAACAATACCGTTGACAGCAGATTCGCTGCCGCAGTCGACGTCAACATCACAGTCGCCGTCGCAGTCATCGCCGTGGTCCAAACCCAAACCTGTTTACTACACTTACTCGTTTATTTTTTTTTCTTTTTGATTTTTCTTAAGAGCAAAACTGACGCAAGGGTACCAACGGAGCAACAACTCCACCTCCACCTCCACCTTCACCATCGGCGCACCACTTGCACCACTATTGGACAATCCCCTTCCAGTCGAACAACGGGTTTAGCATGTTATTCACTTTGGTGACTTGGCTTTGGTTTATTATCTAGCCACAGCCGATTGGCTACACACAAATTATGAACAGAAATCTTGGCTCGCTTCGCACATTCGCATACAGGCCCTGACAGAAGTCGGTCCAGTTCCAGTCGCAGCCGCAATCGCAATCACAATCGCAATCGCAATCGCAGTTTCAGTCTCAGCCTAGAAATGAAAGTCAACAGTTTATTGATCGGCATTGCAGTTGTGTTGGCAACAGTTGCCGTCGGCCAGGTAACTTTACCTGCCCTTGGCTAAAGTCAACTGAACCTTCATATTGGCAACTTCCTTTCAGGTCAGCGCCAAGTTTCAGATACGCACGCACGAGGATGCGGTGCAAGCGCACGAGGAGTGCCAGGAGAAGTTCAATGTGCCCGAGGACATTTACGAGAAGTACCTAACCTATGTGTTCCCAGAGCATCGTCGCACCGCCTGCTACGTGAAGTGCTTCGTGGAGAAGATGGGTCTGTTCACCGAGAGAAAGGGCTTCAATGAGAAGGCAATTATTGCGCAGTTTACATCACAGAACTACAAGGACCTGGAGTCAGTGCGTCACGGCCTTGAGAAATGCATTGATCACAACGAAGCCGAATCTGATATCTGTACCTGGGCCAATCGCGTGTTCTCCTGCTGGCTGCCCATCAACCGCCACGTCGTGCGCAAGATTTATGCTTAAGCTGAAACTAATTATGTATGTGATAAGTCCAAAATAAAGAAACATATTTTGCCCAAATAAGGCAAAGCCCCAAAAGTTGACCCAGTACGCGCTGCGGATGCTCGGATGGTTCAAGTGGTGCTCAGCAGCTGCTGGAAAACATTGAACCCGCGTTCGCTGGCCTAATCTGAGCTGCCTGATAAGCGGCTGCTGTGTGAGCTCATGAGCTCAACGCTTGTAGACGTACATCAGTTGAGATTGTGCATTCCGAGTGTTGAGATGCGTCTGGCTGTCAGCTTATTGACCTTGTGGTGCGCTGTGGTGCGTCTACACAACAGCAGTTAATGCCGCATCTGTTAAAAACAACAATCCCGTCACATTTTGCAGGCCTCAGCCGATCTCACGGGCGATGCGCAGATTTTGGAGAAATGCTTGAGCAGCATCAGCAGCCCGGAGCGCATCGAAAGCGATCTGCGTAAGCTGGCGAAGTATGCGAGCTGGACCAGCGAGGAGGTGCCCTGCCTGATGCGCTGCCTGGCCAGCGAGAAGGGCTGGTTCGACATCGACACCAACAGCTGGCACAAGCAGCGCGTGGCCGAGGAGTTGGGCGCCGATATTTACAATTATTGCCACTACGAGCTGCGGCGCAAGTCGCGCGATGCCTGCAACTATGCCCATCGTGGCTTACGCTGCCTTAAGCAGGCCGAACTGCACGCGGGCAATAGCATCTCCACCCTGATGCAGTGCAGCGGCAAGCTGAATGCCACCAATGTGCAGATGCTGCAGTATAGCACACTGAAGCCCAAGGAGTCCATTCCCTGTCTATTCCAGTGTTTCGCCGATGCAATGAATTTCTATGACGAGGCGGGCAACTGGCGTCTGCTCAACTGGCAGCAGGCCTTCGGACCGATCCATCAGGAGCATCAGCCGGACTACAGCCTGTGCCGCAGCAGTGATGAGCAGCGCGGCCTGGCCAGCAGCAAATGTGCCTGGATGTACGATGAATATCTGTGCTGGGAGCGACTCAATGGAAATCTCAATGCAACGAATCTAATTTAGGCATACTTTCCACTCAGAACTTAGATAAGTCTTAAGCTTTTGTCATTATCAGTTTTCGAAATTAGTAAGTAAGCTGAGCTTATTGAGATATTCTCTTTTATTATATAAATAGACTCAAACTGAATTTCCTGTCTCATGTACGATATGCCATTCAGATCGGAAGTCGAGCACAAAGTTACACAAGTTTTATCTGCTGATATGGTAGCAGAAGAAAAAAATTAAAATTTGCGTTTTCTTCTATATTCATTTCTTGATTTAAGCTAAGCTAAGCTAAGCGTCTAGATGGCTACCACAAAGCAGTTGAACTGCTGGTAAATCGTGGAGCAAGGATTGCGACCGCGACGCTGAGTGCAGCCAGCTATGTGAGCGCCTGCGAGGGGCACGCCTAGTGATTGGCGCATGGTGGGTAGACGCCAGCGACGGGTGCGTTCGTCATATAGTTGCATCTGCGAGATGAAGCAACGCGTGAAACAGGGTATCGGCTCTATGGACGGAAAGTGGGCGTAGTCGGCAATGCGATTCCATTCGACTTGGTCCACCTGCTGCAGACATTTCTTCATCGCCGACTTGGCTGTGCGTGTGACATTTGGCATCTTCTCGATCAGTATGAACGGATCATTCTCCAGCTGCAAATAAACAACAATCACATATACATACATATATAGTAGAGGCGAATCGAGCAGCCGCTGTTATCAGCTCTACGGTCAGTGGCCCACGGTCTGGCTTATCGCACTCACGCTAACAATGCAGTGAAAGCCCGCATAGGCATGCTCGCAGCTGCTCTCCTTCTGATCAGCGCCCAACTTAAGCCGCTCTTTGCACGCCTCGAAGACCGCGTCACCGAAATGCTTCCTGATGCGACGCTCATCGAAGCCCGTCTGATCGTCATAGAATTCGAACATATCACTGAGATAGCACCGCGTGAAGCAGGGCAACTCCTCATAGCTATCCGACCATTGGGTGTAACGCTCCAGACGTTCCAAATTTTCCTCATTCACTCCCCCATAGCTGCGCAAGCACTTCTGGATGGTGCGCTGCTCGCCGCTCAGCAGCCCCCAGCTCGGCAGCTACAAGTATGTTTACTGATTAGAAAAGTTTTGCAGAGACGATTACAATTATGAAAAAAAAAAAAAAAAAAAAAACAATTCTCCGTAACAACAGATAATAAATGAAGCAGGAGAAACAGATGAGGTTGCATATCTTTATAGCGATATGTAGTGATACTTGAGATAATTGCAACAGAGCTTTGCTAACATCAATTTGTCAAATATTAGGAAAAGATGAAATAAATAAAATCGAAAATTAATTAAAAATCTAAACACAAATACAAAAACTTGTTTTCACTACATTTTTGAAACCAACTCAACAAATACCGATTGCTCAATGCTGGATCAACATTTTTTATATACATATTTCTCTATCTATATATATATAGATAAAATTAAAAAAAAAAAAAAGAGTTTATATATGACTCTTTTTATTAGCAACATTTTTTAGTCAATGCAGCAGATTGCATTTGAAGATATAAATTTGATTAGTTTTACAAGCAAACTATAATTTTTAGAGTTCAAGATTGTACAAGTGATTTAGCTGACTTAAATAACTATCGAGGTACAAATCTCTAGCTTTACTTGTATAGTTATTTGCACTTGTAAGCATAACAAAACTAAAAACTTATTAAGTTTTAGTGTAAACCTTAATAAATTCCATATAGAAAAATATTCACACTGACTGAGAGATTTTCAAAGACTTTTTTTTCTCTCTGTCTATCTCTCTTTCAACCTAGCTCTATCTGGCATATAAAATAAATACACTTTATGACACTTTTAGGCACTGGCACTGGCAAAGACTTTCAGCCAATTGTAGAGTTCTTACCACCATCAGACACAGATATGTTGCAAGCAGCAGCAGACGCATGATCTTACTATCGATTTCCAACGCGTTCTAAGTACGAGCAAATACTGAAATGCTGCCAAAATCTGAGCAACAATATTCACAAATTTTAGTTGCTTCTATTGATAATCCGAATTTGACTACCTAAGGTTCAGTCGAACGGGCTGATTAGACGCCTCCACTATCAGCCACGCGTCAAATAGTTCAAGTTTAGAGCTGACTTGTGCAAGAGTAAAGAGTTGTGCCATATCAAAGATTCTCGATGGGATTGCCAAAGAGCAGCATTACGGAATGGGGGAGCACACCTCAATTGACTTACGCAATGGGCCCGACCCAGACCCGGCCCAAGCTAGTTGCATTTTTATTGATCAACACCTGCCAATGAGGTCACAAACAAATCAACAACTTGGACTCTTTTTTTCCCATTCGATGTGTGTGTGTGTGTTCGTCTGTTAATTGTCTTGATGTTTATTTGCTGTGTTTTGGCATTTTGCCTGGCCAGTTTTCAGGCATTTAATAATATTACAGAGCGTTGCTGTTGTGACTGTTTGTAAAGGAGCGACATCGTCCCACTTTACGCATATTTGAGCAACCGGATTTCTCGAGCTGTTGATGTTTCGCCAAAACATGTTTAACACGTCGCTCAGTCACTTCTGCCCAACTGCGCACGAAAATCTTCAGCTTCAGCTTCATCGTCATCGTCATCTTCATCGTCATCTTCATCTTCATCGTCATCGTCATCTTCAACATCTTCATCATTAACGGGCAACATCATTATCATAATGCTTGTCATGATCATCTGCTTTATGGGCTACCGCGTCTCAAGTAATTGCAATCGAAAAGTGGTTCTGCCATGGCGCAAAAACTGAAATCAAATAAAATGAAACCACAAGTGCCTCTGCTACAATCCTGAATCGGTAGATCGCCGGGGCACGTTTATTTGCACACTGCGAGAAAATGAGTGTTTGCAACTCATTGTGTTGAATGAGACTTGAAAATTTGCTGCTTTACTTTATAACTCTCACTCTTTCGATGCGCTACTCAACAGATTTTTGAACTGATTTTCGACTTTATGCTGAAGAGATTTCTATACTAAAAATATATCAGTGTACAACTCCAGCTAGTTAAGGTTATGAATCATTTCCAATAGCTAAGAAACTCTGCATTCTAAAATCTTCAGAATGTCTCAAAAATATATTTTAATTTCTTCAATTATGAAATCTCATTTGTCTCTAAATAAATCTCATTCCAAATATATTTTCAGTGTAAGAATTTTGAATTTATCGTTCCATTTCATTTCCCATTTTTGGGCTCTATTTCTGGCAGCTGCCAAATGAAAATTTAGCCAAGACTTTGTTTTGTTCTCAGTTCTCAATTAGAGCAGTGTTAATTGGCTTTTTGTTGATTCATGATTCTGTTCAGTGTATTGTTATTCCACATGATTCCACAATTTCATTCGCTGCTCTCGGCCGCTTCGCAATGACCTTGGCTTGTTTTTTCTTGCGTGTTTTTTAGCCATTATAAATCCAGTTTGTTTTTTATTTTCATTTATTTCTCTTTTTTTTTTCTCTCGTGTATCTTTTCTTTTTTTTCCGTTTCTTCTCTTCTTTCACTCTAGCTTTGTCAATTTGTACAAATTTTCGTTATATGGTTAATTGTTATACGTTTGGATGTTGTTGTTCCTCCTGTTTTTGTTGTTGTTGCCAAACAGCTTTTATGCTGAATGCAGTCTATGTAGCAATGCTCATAATGATGCTAGTCATGATAATGATAATGATGATGACACAGCCAAAGAGTGGGACACTGTCTAAACTGGCTGCTTGGGATGCGCCGGCTGCAACATCGTCTGCGTCTGCAGCTTCTTTTTGGCCTGACCTTTGGCAATTTGAAATGCAGGTTTACAGCTGTTGCCCGACCCGTTGGAATATTTTTGTCTGTTTCTGATGGGATTGCGAAACGCTCTTTGACTGTTTAGCATTTTAATGGAGCTTAGCATGGATTTGAATATAGATTTATGTTGCTTTTTTCTCTATGTTTTTATTTCTGCTTCTGTTTGAGCTTTTTTTTTTTTTTTTGTTTCTTTTGTTGCTTTCTTTTGATGCGCAGCCTAGCTTTGTGTCGCAGCGTCATGAATTTATTGATAAGTTTGAAATTTTCAACGTTTCTTTTGTGGGATTTCAAGGTTATAACCTAGTTTTTGGCAAAGGCGCGTTCAGCGAAAAAACAAAAACTGAAGAAAAAAAAAAACAATGCATATTTTATAGGTGAGAAATCGATTCGAGTTCGATTCGTGCATGTTTAATCCATTAAATGAAACTGCAACGGCTTTGATAAAAAACCACACGATATACAGATAACAGAAATACGTCCTTGGGTTACTTTGAGGCATCTGAACTTGGCCAAAATAAACTCTGCAGGACAATATATATGTATATTATGTAGTCCAACAAGTGCTTTTAATTGAGAGCTGGCAAAAGCAAAGGAAATCGCAGCATAATTAAAAATACATCAGCTCATTGGGCAAGCTGTTCGCGATTTGCGTTTGGAAAATGGAAAATGAAAGCCGATTAGTTTTTGGCCAACAAATATCAAGTGCTCGGAATGGCCATAATTAAAAATACATCTGTGTGTGTTTGGCAAGTGAATTGGCGCTATAGCACCGCCCAATGTGACAGCTGCGACCGATTGCATGGACAATGGAAGCAGCCAAAAACTGAAGCCAAAAACTGAAACTGAAACTGAAACTGAAACTGAAACAGAAAATAAAACCGAAGCCGAAAGTGGGCCCCAGACGCAGACAAAGAAGTCAACAACCTGCGCGTGTTTGTTGCCTTCAATTTTGGCGCAAAGCGAACAACGAGCCACACTCATTAACTCTCGACAACATCTTCGTTAGTGGGAATTAATTATGCAGATGTATTCATTGTATTGCGATTTCAAGTGTGGTAAAATGCAGCGCTCCATTGTCGTGATTGGATTGGGAACGGGGGCTGGGTCTCTGCGGCTAATGGCCACAAGGTGTGGGCAAGCAGCGGCTGCTCGTTATGATGATGATGATGATGATGATGATAACGATGATGACGATAATTATAATAGTTATGACAAGCAGCGACAAGCAGGCTAGGGCGTTGGCTGTGCCCTATTTGTGCATAATACACATGTCCCCCAAGCCCCAAACCGCATTACAAAAGCTTTTTGTTGGCTTTGCAGTTCGATGTTGCCCAAACGGCGGCTCAAGAAATGTTTGGGCTTCCGCTGGAGCTATTTGCCGATCGCTTTTCAGTCAACAGAAAAGCTGATTTTTTCTTTTTGTTTTTGAAAGTAAATTTCACTGATCATTGACCTCGACTGACTGTGTGGCGGTTGCGTGTAAACGCCGTCGCTGAGGCCTGAACGATTTTGGGATTACGTAAATCCGAAATTAGTTAATAAATGAAAACTATGAACTGTGAAATGAGAAATGAGAAATACTGTTATTGTACAATAAATATACAAATATATCTCCATCTACAGCATATATACATATAGACATCGGCCCGTCACGTCTGCTGCACTTTTCGAGCTGCACTTTTCTATCGGCCCAAAGGTTTTTTTCTACCTGCCCACAGGGCCTGTTCGCTAAATATCTCGTAAATGAATCTTACGTAAAGTGTTGTAAACAATATTGTTGTCAATGTGTCAATACGGCCATTAGGCTTGGGCTCTAATAAACATTGGCTAAGTCTGGCAAAGGTTGCGCAGTGTTTGTTAAATGTTTATAAATCAAACTTATCAAGATTTCGAAATTCACTGGATCATATAAAATTCATGCTCTGCACTGCCATCCAAATCATTCAAACATCCGATTCTTTCAAATGAAATAAAACAAGGTTCTTGTTTGCCAAAAGTTCTCATCGAAAAGATATGCACATAAAGATTACAGCACAGAGCTGAACTTGAATCGAGTAGAGATTGGCCAGACTTAAGCTATTAAAATTCTACACCGGAAATCTTGTTATAGTAGAGTATAGCATAAATCTCTATAATGCTCACTGCTGGCGTTCTCAAGAAAGCAACATGAGAAGCAATTAAAACTATTTTTGGCATAAATGTATAGCACGTACTGGACAAAGAACCTTATCTCAGCTGCTCATCGAAGAGCTTCTGCGGCTCAGAAGTCGCAAAAAAATTGGTTTTGTAGGCATATGAATGGAGTCTTAGCTGCTTCTATTTATTGCGAAAGTAAAAATGAAGATTCAAACGGATAAGAACTTCGCAGAAACGTTTCTGCGCAGAAAGTAAATATGGAAATTTTCAAGATTCATCATGCTAGAGTCTTTAAGACGTATGTATATAGACGAGCTGTTTGCTTTGCCACATATTGCAATTAGAAATAAATTAGTTATAATTCCACATAACACTGTTACTGGCTGTGACCTTTCGTTAAATAATAATTTGAGATTTCAGCCCTAGTTGAGCTGCTTTAGCAACTCGGTCACTTACTAGCAAGGCCGTTGTTTAATTAAACAATTTGCAATTCAGCCTCAATTTATTCAGTTATTAATGAGAAAATGTCAACCAAGCTAAGGTTAACCTTAGCCAGCTGGAGCTTAGCCAATTTCCGACAGACAGGCAACGAAATGGAACAGAAATAGTTTTATAACGCTCGCTAGCCAACACCTTCACTCAACGTAAACATGTTCTAACGGGTTTTTGTATTTACTTTTTTTATTGTTTCTGTATTTTGTATGTTGAGCATAAAACAAACGAAAGATTCAACTCACGAACATGCGGCAGCAACAGTTAACGACAAATTACCGTTTCGAAATGCACTTGCTAAATACGCGTTAAGAACTTGCACAGCCAAATCGGACGGGCCCCAACTACGAATTGGCTTAATTGTACACACACATACACGCACACACATGGTATGTACTGCATGGGTGTGCGACGAATCAGATAGCATACAAATGGCATGCATTGTGAGCCAAGGCGTGAGTGCGCTAAGACAGAGAGTAGGCCAGGCCGGGCCAGGCCAAGACAAACCAAACTGCGCCAAGCCAAGCCAGCATTGGTAACTTTTCTTCCGCGTTGCATATGCTACGTCAACGTGGCGTTAAACGCCGCACCCACCCACAAGCGGCCCAGCTTAAGTCAACAATTAAAAGAAAAAAAAAACAAAAACAAAGCACTGCTCACAATCTGAGCCAAGTGCTGATGCAATTTTTGCATTTTTCAAATACTTTGGTACTGCCTGTCCGCAAATTATACTGTGAGCGAGTATGCTTGGTGTTTTGTTGGCCAATAAGCATTTAGTTAGCCAGTTGCTGGCTGCTAGCTAGTATTCTCAGCGATTTGGCATTCAATTTAGAGTGGAGCGCCGCTAGCCGCTGCCATAAACATAGCTCGCTCTGGGCAGCACACTCCCCGAAATGCCAGGCTCAACCCGATCTATAACAGGCCAGACGTCGTCTGACAGCTGCATGGAAAAACGGGTTTTTGGTTGATGTTTTTTTTTACTTTTCGATCTCTTTTTATTTTTGGGGCTAGCCAAACAAACCCTAAAAATCGGGTGAAACATATAAAGCAAGCTAGAGTGGTATGCTATCGACAGCAGAGCGAAAACTAAATACGCTTTGCTTTTAAAATTAAAGTGAGAATTTTTGTCTGTCGTTAATATGGTTTTCATTAGATTTTATAAATATATATTTAATTTTACTTTGCTTATATTTATTGCGAATACTTAGAGCAAGAAAAGATTTACATATATACATGCAGTGTATGAACTCTTGTTCACTATAAATATATGTATATATGAATATTATTTATGCATATACATACACACATATATATTTATTTCATGAAACAAATAAAATATACCTTGCTTTAATGGATTACATTTATCGTGCCCAGATTACAAATGTCTTAGCCATGTGGAGCAACATATGAACTTGTAAGTCGTAGATCTACTACAATTACTATGAATCTACTACTTTTTCCAAGAATCTACTACTATTTGTATGTAATTATAGAAATACGCAAATTGATATATTGAATTATTGTATTATTATTATTTATAAATTAAATAAATATTTAATAATTTTTCAGTTCAATTACTTTTGTTTTTAAAACAATTTTGTCAACATAAATTTAAATACCAATTATGAAAAATTTGATTTCAAAATTTTGTAGCTGCTGCGCCGTTAAAAGCCATTTTTAGCTAAATAAAAAGGCTATAGGCAGTGGCCTTTTGTACATGCTGAGTTTATACTTATAACTGGCTAGCTAACTATGCAGTAGCAGCAATGCAGTTAGCTGCAGTAGCCGCAGCAGCAACAGCAGCAGCAGCAATTGAAAGCGAAAGCATAACTCTGACAAGGTAGCTTAGTTTGAGTTTATTTTTGTTGTCGCTTTTTTTTTTTTTTAGTGCTAAAACTGGTTCGCTGTCTGGGACTGTGGGCAGCCACAGATTTTCTAGAGACCACTTCAATAACACACTGAGCCAGGCCAGGCCAGGCCAGGCCCGGCCCGGGGTCGGGCTACAGACCACTCTCGACTACAACAAATTCGCAGTCTCGAGTCGTTGGCAGCTGTAATTGTTCTGCCAGTTGACTCTCGTTGTTGCTGTTGGCTGTAATTTCATATTCTTCCTGCATTCCGAAACCTTGAATCACATTTCTTGCATTTAATTGCACACATTTTCAACAGTTTGCGGTTTGTTGTTGTTGTTGTTGCTGCTGTTGACGTTGCAGCGCCGCTGAGTGTCCGTCGTTGACCGCCGCGCTGGGTCAGTTTTAATAGTGTCGCTGGCGCGGCTGCTGCAAGCAGCTACTGCAACTGCAATTGGAGCCTGCAACAGCGACTGCAACGGCGACTGCGACTATGACTGGCTGGCCTACCTTTTACTTGCACGCATCGACAGTTGACGGCCTGTTTTTAATGCCAAGCCGCAGTCAGCGAGTGCGTATTTGTTTATGTGCGAGTGCAGCGGCATATCAATTGCAATTGCATTGCCGGCCACCAGTTGACCATCACATTGCTTTTACATTAAGAAATCATGTTAATTGCGTTGATTAACATTTAATATGACGCTTAGCTTGAACCTGTCAAAGAAAAATACACTTTATTGAGCGATACAATAGACTGCTAACAATTAAAAGGAAAACTTGTGAGAATAAAATTTAATGAAAAATGTCATATATAATAGGCCATAAGACTTGTTTTACTGCCAAAACTTTTTAGGCAATATACATTTTAAACATTTTAAACATACATATAAGCATATTGCTCTTATGAATCAAACATTTAAACATTCCGTTAGAAGCCCGTTCTGCAAGGGTATACCAACTACATTCTACACAGACAACGTGGCGTATACGCAGCGCGCCTAGAGCTGATGCTGGAAATGCCAGGCGCATGACTCAGGCGCGAGACAGGCAACACACACACACACCCATAAAACATGAGTGCACACATACTCACTCACTCATATGTATGGTTTCAGCCAATTAGGTGAAGTTCAACTATAGATTTTGTTTTATTTCTTTTTCTTTTTATACCCTGAACCCATTGAAAATGGGAATTCAGGGTATAATGGTTTTGTGAAAATGTATGTAACAGGCAGAAGGAGACGTCGCAGACCCTATAAAGTATATATATTCTTGATCAGCATAAAAAAATAAGTTGATTGAGCCCTGTCCGTCTGTCCGTCCGTCCGTCCGTCCGTCCGTCCGTCCGTCCGTCCGTCCGTCCGTCCGTCCGTCCGTCCGTCCGTCCGTCCGTCCGTCCGTCCGTATGAACGTCGAGATTTCGGAAACTACAAAAGCTAGAGAGCTGAAATTTCACATGAACACTCGTGTGTTACCTACGCAATACGAGTTTATTTTGTTTTTTCGATAACTCATCCCATTTCCAAATTATCGATAAAAAATCGAAAATTCGTTTCAATTTTTTAGGTTTTTTGGGTATAACTACTACACCGTTTTAGCTAGAGACTTCAACTTTATATATTTAGTTAGATATTATGGATACGCAGATTTTGTAGTTTGCAGATTTTGGATGCCACGCCCCCTTCGCCCACAATTTGGAAAAAACGCATTTCAAATACTAGAGACTTGCAATTTGGCACATAGATAGATATATATATCCTTATTCTACTCTGAAAATTTCATGAAGATCGTCCATCTAGAAATGGAGTTATAAGCGTCCAAAGTTCAGCCCAACCCACCCCCAAGCCACGGCAGCAACTGCGCGATTAGCAGAGCGCGCGCTTATAAGTGCGTAAAGAAGAAGAGTATCATTTTCTTTACAGGGTTCAGGGTATCTCGTAGTCGAGCCGTCTCGACTAGAGCCTTCTTACTTGTTTTTTTTTTTCTTGCTATTTTGGGTCGGTAAGTAGAAGCCGTGCCCTGAGGCCGGCAATCGAACAAAAAGCCAATCCATAATTAGCCACAAGCATCAACAACAAATCGAAGTGGATGCTAGTTGCCTATACACACACTCACTCACACAGTCACACACACACACACTCACATACACACCTAGACACGCTGAACTTTCAGGCACATAAATTCCATTTGCAACCCCCGCCTCAAAATGCAAAACGTAATGCCGCAGATCAAATGAGGAATGCTTCGCTTTGGAGGCAACCGAAATACAATAATGTGACGCTGGCAGCGCAGCTGACGTCGCTGCCGGCGACAGTGCGCCGCGTGCATACAAAACAAGCTAACTTACAGTTAAAAGCGACGCGTCGTTGACAATTACAATTAAACGTGTACACGAAAGAGAGAGGTTGAGACAGGGAGAGAGAGAGAGAGAGACAGAGAGAGTGAGAGAGAGAGGGCACAAAAGTAAGAGAGCGTAAGCAGCGACGCAAGAGCGAAAGGAAGAGAGATGGTCGCATCGCATGAGTGCGACAAAGCCAGGTAGCTGCCGTAAGTAACACCAAAGCTGACTGCTATGAGCCCCAGCCGCCTGACTGTGCTGTGTACCGTTGCAATCGTTCGCTAGTGAACGTTGCCGACGTCGCCACCGTCGCCATCGTCGCCGCTGCGCAGCCGGAGCACGCGTCGCTGCCGACGCCAACGTTCGTCTGGATTGTTCGCGGCTGGCGCGCATGCGCAGCGGTATAAAAAGCTCCCGCACCAGCCAGAGCCACACACAGTTTCAAGTCGTCGGTCCAAGTGGTGCGCAAAGTCAAAGTTTTGTTCAAGTGCTACGAGCCGCCTCCCCCCTACTCTCTCTCAGATCGGTTACGTATCGGCGAGCAACGGTTAATAGCGTTATTACCAAATACACAGCAGCAAATAAACTAAAACCGCACAATGAAGAAATTTTTAGTTGTGTTTGTGGCATTATTCGGAGCCGGTATGTATTATTTGTTAGCTACATACATACATACGTACATACATACATACATACATACATAAACACCTACATGCACATATGTCGATCAGAGAAAAGAGAAATGCCAAAGAGCAGATAGAGCGCTCAAGGAGCCAGAGACAGCTTACGCTTACGCAATCAGCCAACCGTTGAAGGACACTTGACAAGCGTTCAAGCTGCACAGTGTTAAAAAGAAAGAAGTGTTTTTTTCAATCGAGTGTGTTATTATAGCGCCCGCTTGTGCAACAAGTGATCAACTCTGATCAACTATCGCCCAGCTTGGCCCACTTTCGAAATAAAAAAGGCGGAAAATACAAAATGAAAATCACAAAAAGTACAGAAAAAAAAAAGGAAAAAGAAAAAACAGAAATAAGCAAAGGCACAAAATCCAAATGCAAACCATAAGCGTAATCAAGCCAATTGGAGTTGGCCATATTGCAGCAACCCAACACGTTTACTTGCATTTTCTATAGCCCCCCAGCGCACACACGATCCACATTCGCTGTAGATGTATCTATAGCAGTTGTATCTGTATCTATTGGCTCGAATCGATTTCATTACCTCATCGCGCGGCGACGCCTTTCAGAGTGCAAGAGATTACAACAGAGACAGACGCTCACTGTTCGGCTTGACTGCGCCAGTCGCTTACATCACCAGCATCATCATCATTAACTGCATGATGATCGCTGTTTTCAATGATCTTTAGTTTTAAGCCAATTTATGAGCATATTTGCATGACATTGACATTGAAATGCCTTCCTTACTGCTTCATCTGCTTCTGCTCAGTATTTGCACAAAAACAAAAACAAAATTTACATATTTTTAAGACACGTTTGCAGTCGGCTAATTGAAAAGATAACTGCGTGATATTTTGCTTTTAATTTTTGGCACAGGAATTTCAAACACGCAGCAGCCACGCCCAGGCGGCCCATTAGACAAACTTGTTTCAACTGAGCCATCAAAGTGCTTTTAGCCGCAGCATTGTTGACGTTTTGATTTTGTATTTGCTGTTGGTTATTCAACTTGAAAACAAAAACAAAAACATTAAAAAAATTAAAATTCGAAAACAGAGTAAAATCGCCTCTGGCTAATTGCGTGCCATGCATTTGAGTTGCCGTTGTAATTTCTTCACCACTTTACAGTTAATTGGCAACAATTTTCAAAGTTATTAAACTTAACAACAGCAAAACAACATTTAATGAGCCTAGGCCAGGCGCATGCAGCGCATTGTCAAGTTCAAGTTGCTTGTTGTCGTAGTTGCTGCTGCTGCTGCTGGCAAACAAATTATGCAACATCAAATGCTGTTGGCCAAATACGTAAACACTTGGCCCAAATGTTGCCACAAGCATGCTAATCACGGCGATAAACAATTTGAGCTGTTCAAAAGATTTCCGAAAAGCATCGAAAAACACAATAAATTTCCGCATTCGGTTGCGCGACTCATTTTTATTTTTCTTGCTGGCGGATTTTTGCATTCGCTGCTGTTGCTGCTGCTGCTGCTGCTGCTGCTGCTGCTGCTGCTGCTGCGGTTTAGTATCAGCGGCAGCAAAAAAGCGTAACAAATGCAAACAATATATGTGTGTTGCCATTTTGTTTTGTTGCCACACCACAGCAACAACACGGGCAGCACAGCAGCAGCAAGTCATGCTTGAAAAATTTTTATTTTGTGGCAACAAAATCAAATGAAATGGCCAAAACACACACACACACGCACAGCTGCGCAGCTAAGGCTTGCATTAGTGGCACAACAAACACCAGCCACACACACACACACACACACACACATTAGCTGGGTATCTGCGCTGATTTATGGGGCCAGAGGCAAGTGTAAAAAAAGTCAACAACAAATGCCAAAAAAAAAAAAAAAAGAAAAACAAAATACAACTCTTAAATGCGCTGACGCCACTCGAAAGTCAATTTGCGTGCCACATTTTTGCCATTTACTGCCACTCGCAATGCCTTGCCCCTCTCTCTCTCTCTCTCTCTCTCTCTTTCTCTCTCTCTCTCACTCTCTCTCTCAGTGTTTCTTTTTCCATTTTTGTGTTGCCGCAGCTCAGGCTGTCGTCGATGCGTTAAATTTGAAAAATAAATCTATAACTTTTTGGCATAGGCTAAGGCGGATTTATGGCTCAATATGACGCGTCAGAAACTATTTGAGAATACGCCATGAATGACGCACAAACTCGACAACAACAACAACAACAACAGCAACAAACATTAGGCAAACAATTGAAAAGCAGATTAACCCACATACGTTGCATGCCGGCAGCTATGTGGGTAAATATTTAAATATCATTATGGCAGAAAGAAAAATAAAAACGGTTTCTTGGCGCAGCTCAAAGAACCAAAAACGAAGAACGGCAGCAACATTTAGCGGAAATACGGCTACAAACCAAAATTGTTGTTGTTTGCTGCTGTTGTTGTTGTTGTTGTTGTTCTGGCTGTGTGTAAATAACGTAGCCCCCAAAGTAGAAGCCACGAAACAAACGTAACGAAACGAAATGAAATGAAACGTGCTTAAATGTCAGCAATTTTCTTGATTTATATGGCCGGCAATGTCTTGGCGCCAGACAACAATGGCAGGCACATTCAGTTTGCCAGAAGCCCAAATGATAGATAGTTGCAAGTGCCACAAAACACCTATTGTGAGTTGCTAGCTAGAAAAAAGAACAACAACAAGAACATCAGCATAAAACTGAAGCTCTGATTGCAGCCCTCTTGCGGCTAACGATTATGAGTCGAAATACAAATATGCAGATACCACAACCACATACTTGGGCAGCGGTCTGGCAGGGAAACTTTCAGCACAGTTCTTCAAGTGTTTTTCGCTGGAATTTGTTGCCTTTCAAGTGGATGTGCGAACTGCTAAGTGTGTGTGTGTGTGTGTGTGTGTGTGTGTATTTATACACTTCTAGCTTGAGCAGTTCAATGCACTGAGCCCTGTTGATATTCATATTTATGAGTCACTGTAGCGCAGGCTCAATGCCTGACACGAAATGCAAATTTGTCATTATTTGTCATGATATTTGCAGGACACGTAGCCATGCAAATTGCGATATGCATCTAGAAAGGAATGTCATAGATGACAGCATTGATGAATGGCCTGTAACTGATATTGCAGTAAATGCTGATATAAGCATTGTCAAAGCCTGAGAGAGATCTATGCCTATGGAAGCATATATAAGATATATGAGAAAGAGAGATCCAAAGCTGTAAAAGAATATATGACATATATATATATATAATATATTCATCTAGATATTATCACAGTTAGATATTAAAGTGCAAATCTAAGCAGCTGAATCAGAGCACATCTAACAAAATTATAAACATTTTTACAACATTTTCTTTTAACAATATATTAACTCTAATTTAAGCTTAGCTTAACATTTGTAAGCCCTGTAATCCGATTTATATATTTATTGTTGGAGCACTGCACTGCAATTAAAACTCTCACTCTGTGAGCAGGCTTCATTTGGCAATTGATTGCCTCTGACGGTCGCATGTAATAATAATAATAATAATAGTTAATGCTCTGCCATGTGCATATCACATATCAATTGGCATTGTTGTGAATAAATAATGTAGTTGCAATTTGCGAATGTATTCATTGTTCAAATTGAATTATTCATTTATTTGTGTTATTTGCATCTTGACAATGTCTGTCATTTAGGTGCAACATAAATTAATATAGCTCCATTTTTTTCGCTGTAAATTTTTTTTTCTCTTTATTAATTTGTGTGCTGTGAAGCGCTTTATCAACTCTGTTTGTGTGTGCGTGTGTAAAGTTTTGGTTAATTAAATGATTATGTTAATGGACGACCGGATGAACAGGCGTAGATATAAGTAGAAACAACAACAAAAACAACAGCAGCAGCAGCAGGAGTAGTTAACTGCAGCAGCTGGAGCGATATGCATTCAACCGACAAGACCAATACAATTGGCGGTTTTACTGTTAAAATGTCAATAAAAATTTATTATTTAAACACAAACACACACACACATGCTCACATATTGTTAAAAAATATATATACGTAATTAAGCGCTCACTATTGATAGATAAAACAATTATTGCAAACAGCTAATTAAACAACATGCAACATGCGACAACAATCAGTCTAACTAAGTAAAGCCCGCTAATTTGTGAGATTGGCCAATCGAGGCATTTAAGCCATGTGCGAGCAAAGAATGTGCAGGGCGTGCCGGCCGGAACTGTCAGCCAAAGCGCGCCTTTATTGCGAGTGGGTTAGTAGTCGTAAGTGGCAGCAGACCAACGGGTCGGTCTGTATCCAGTATCAAGTCAAACCGGTTTAGCCGCAACTCGAATGCGGCCTAGAATCGCTTTGGATTTGCTTTTGCTTTCGTTTTCGTTTTCGTTTTCATTTAGCAGATCAGCTTCTAGAATGAATTCTTAATTAGCGCTCGAAATATTCCACAAATGACATCAGTTGTTCCTCGAAGCTTACTTCAGGTCTCAATCAAGGAAATACCACGAAATGCAAAATTTTGTTCAAATAATAATAGGCTAAAAGCGAAAGGTATTTAGAGTATATACGAATACATTTGGAATATTTATTTTTAGAATTCAATCGATTTTGCTTGTTATTAAAATGCAACAAATTTAAAATATAATTATTGTACAATAAAATAAATAATAAAAGTTGAAGAGCTTCTGGTTTCTATTCATCAAAACTGAATGCGCAAACCAGTTCTGCTCTAGAAAACAAAGAGGAATTGAAACAGGTAGCAGAGAAGGACTTAAGCTGCTTATTGTTTCCAAATATATTAAAATAATCATGCAAATATATATAATGTAAAGCTCATGCTCAAACAAATTTAGCATAGCATTCGTAGTTCTCTATCTATTTATGTAGTTAAGCAGAGTTAATAAACATTTAATTATTTTGGTAGCTGCTGTTTGATCAATTGAAGCATTTCACAGACTGTCTCTCTCTCTCTCGCTCTCTCTCTTACTCTCTGTCTGGCTCTCTGCTTTTATTTTTACTTTGTTAGAGTACTACAAATTTATAGCGTATACGCCACTTAGGCCAGTAGCAATCGCCTGCAGCAGCAGGAGCAGCAGCTGCTCAAAGGTAATTGTTTAGTTAACATGTGGTATTTACGCTACGCGACAAAAGCACACACACACAGCTACACACACAGTGAGTGAGACATACAAATGTACATAACTCAATGTAATCATCAGTGTGGGCATCGCAGCACACTATGCACATATGTAAGCGCATTAGTGCTGCGGTCTGCTGTTGCGGCTGCCACAGGCTATGCCCCATGCCACATGCCCCATTCCATACATGTACAGCTCGAGCCTCGAGACGAGCTGGGAGGTTTTTGGGTCTGTTGCACTTGCATTGGAATGCGCTTTTTGTGCACTGCTTCGGTTGCTGCAACAACAAACTAAATTATTATAACTGTTGGCTCTCTCTGAGAGAGTTTAGCTCTTGTTTGTTAGTTGTAAAATGTTATGTGTGTTTGGATATAGCAGCTAAGTGCTTGAAAGTTCCTTTTTTTTTTTTTTTTTTGTGCAAAAGCATTCCAGCTGCTGGCACACCTGAGCTGCTGCTGCTGCTTGTGTAGGATAAATAGTGAGATATTGGAGAATGAGTTATTTGTATAACTCCAAGAGTTAAGCACATATGAAAATAAATATAAATGATTTTCATAAAATATAAACTCTGCTAGTTTAGTGTCTCATTTGAGTCGAGTTTAAATTTGATATATTTTATATAGTTGTCCATTCAAATACTATAAACTTTTAGTCAACATTTTTGGCAATTGCATTCGTGATGCAAATTTCAATTAGAATTATATTTATGTCGAGTACAAATTTCTTTTCGAATGCTATAAATGCAATATCTCTATAATTAACGATATTTGAGTAAACAACAAGCAAAGTGAATTTATGAAAATGTTTTTATATTATTTTATAATACAATTGACTAACTGCTCCCGCCAGACCAGCTGACCGAAAAGTGCGCATAATAAATATGAGTGCAGCATGAGAATAGTATGTGTGTGTGTGTGTGTGTGTGTGTGTAGTTGATGAGTGTGTTTACACACACGCATAGCAGATATAACGAGTGCGCGTGTAAATAAATTCCATAGGAAAACAAAGTTTTTAATTAAATTCTGCAAATAATTTGATAATCGCCAACAATTTTGATTTCTGATTTAAATACATATATATCAGAACGCTCTCTCTCTCTCTATATATATATATATAGTGTATAAAAAAAAACTTTTCGATATTTGATTAGTTTACACAACATGAAAATTGCATGCTGTTTGGTTTATCAAGAGTTGTTTTAGCTGGCGGCTTTTCCATCTAAACACTATCTTTTTTTTTTTTTAGTTTCAATTATTTTTATTTTGATTCATTTGATGAGCCAGGCAGATGAGTCAGGTGGAGTCAAGTGAGTCAGGGGAGTCAGGCACTTCTGATTGGGCATTTGTAGCCATGACCGCAGTTTTGCGGCTTTGCAATTAGATTATCGCACAAGGGCTGGCACAGAGTGTGGCTCAGGACTCTGCCATTTGTTCATTTCGTGCGAATTTGTTGGCGAATGTTAAAAACGTTGAATAATTATTTATTGGCTGGCTGATGTTGCTGCTTCGCTGCTGCAGCTGCCATTTGATTTGAAACGAAATTAAACCAAACGAAATCAAATGCATTGCACATTGCAGGTGAACAAAAAAAAAAAAAAATAAAAATACCACATTAGTTAGGGTATATAAATGCAATTTACGTTCGTTACGCTCTGCGGTTGCACTGAGCTCCCATCTCCCAGCAGCGTGGCAGCTGCGAGGGCTGCTCTGATGGAGCGAGAGGTGCCGCGATAAGTCCTTGGTGGCGCGTTTCAGGTGCTTCAACTCTGCCGCATCAGGGTTCGGTGTCGATGTCGAAGCTGTAATTTCATCGCCAAAAAAAATCACAAGAAAAACAACAAAAATCACAAGCGCAAAAAGTAAATGCAGTTGGCCCTGAGCTGTCAACGCGTGCGTGTGTATGTTTTTGTACTTTGTATAGATATATATATATATATCTCAGATCTCTAGAGCTGTCTGTTGAAAGTTGCCAGCCAAAAGATTTATTGGCAGCCATCGTCTGAGACGACTTTTTAAAGTGAATGCCTTTTGCACGAGATGACAAATTGTTGTGCACAACACAACATCGACAGCAACAACAACAACAACAACAACAAGAGCAACAACAACAACAACAAGAGCAACAACAACTGCGTGTAAATACACGTTTATATATAACAATTAAACGCCCCTTGGCATTGGACATGCAATTTGAATAGGCTCTGGGGCCTATTAGTTGGCTCGTTCCGTCTCGTCTCGCTCCACTGAAAGCCTATAATATAATACAATATTCAGGGGAACAAATTGATTTCAATTAGTTTGGCTGTCGCACTGCATTTGAAATTTATACTAATTGCGTTTGTACACTTTCTCTGGTAATTGCAGCTGTGGCCCAACAGAGCTTCAAGTGCCCCGATGATTTCGGCTTCTATCCACATGAGACATCCTGCGACAAATACTGGAAGTGCGACAATGGCGTCTCCGAGCTGAAGACCTGCGGCAATGGTCTGGCCTTTGATGCCACAGACTCCAAGTTCCTCACCGAGAACTGCGACTATCTGCACAATGTTGACTGCGGTGAACGTACAGAGCTGGGTAGGTCTACAGCAGACATTGAAACCATATTTGTGATAGCTTAACTGATGTGCTGCCATTTACAGAGCCCCCAATCACCACGCCTCACTGCTCACGCCTGTACGGCATCTTCCCCGATGAGAACAAGTGCGACGTGTTCTGGAACTGCTGGAACGGCGAGCCATCCAGATACCAGTGCTCTCCCGGCCTGGCCTACGATCGTGATGCTCGCGTCTGCATGTGGGCCGATCAGGTGCCCGAGTGCAAGAACGAAGGTGAGTCTCAAGCACACAGCAGAGTTCTCAAAGTTCGATAACTAATTAACTTTTCGTCTGCAGAGGTTGCCAATGGCTTTGCCTGCCCTGCTGCCGGTGAGCTGGCCAATGCTGGCTCCTTCTCCCGTCACGCACATCCCGAGGATTGCCGCAAGTACTACATTTGCCTGGAGGGCGTGGCACGCGAGTATGGTTGCCCCATTGGCACAGTCTTCAAGATTGGTGACAGCGATGGCACTGGCAACTGCGAGGATCCCGAGGATGTTCCCGGCTGGTAAGTTGTAACATTTAAGCCTAAATACACAATATGTTTAGCACCTGGTTTGCTTTGGTTTTGCTTGGAGTTTTTGATTATGAGTTTTGAGTTTATTTTGCTATGCTTGCACCACAGACCACACCACCGAACCACAGACAACAGTTCTTAGTCGTTCAGCAGATTCGCAATCTACTCTTCTACACTAATACTCTTGTATCTATTCATGCATTCACACTTTTATACTCTCTCGCACACACCTACACACACACACACTCACAGTCACACTCACTTACATACATACATATCTCTTGGCCTATTCTCACATTTGTCTTTACCTCGTCCCTTTACAATTGCAGCGAAGACTACTATGGTGATCTGGACTTGAAGAGCATCCGCAAAAGCGAGCTTCTAGCTGGATTGAACACTGAAGGTCGCACTAAGAGCGCGCCCAAAACCAAAGCTGCCACCTCATAAACATAACAACAACAAATATTATAACTAAAACAACAACAACAACAACAACAGCTACAATACTATAACAACAGAAAAGAAACAACTACAACAATATCAACTCGAATCCTTTGCTCAACTACTTTCCCACTACTCTCACATCACAAAGTCTCACCTCTAACAAGAATCAAAAAAAGTGAAAAAATAATACTCAACCAGCCTCTAGATCAAACTACTATTTTCAACTAAACTTCATTCAATGTCCTATCCTAAACATTTCTAATTATCTTTTACCTATCCATGAGTCCAACTGTTGATATCTTCAACTCTTCCACTTTGAGAACTTATGAAGTTTAGGTCCAAAAGGCTAAAAAGACAAATTCGTAATCAAATGTGCGAAAGACACACACAAGAGAAAATGAGTGTAAACAACATAGAGGAGAGAGAAAAATCTTTCAAATTGCAGAGTAAAATTGAGAGATTTGTACATTTAAGTGATCTTTGTTTATAAGCTTATAATTTTATTTTATACATAAAAAAAATACACAAAAACTAAAAAAAAAAAAAAACAACAAACTTTATAGTTCTTATTTACGAGAGTTCTCTGAAATGAAAGAAAAAGTAAAGATTCGTTTTTATATAATTAATATTAAGTTATAAACAATTCATCTAAAAGTTAGCTCAGTTCAAATTGTTGATTTGATTTCAATCTAAATATTTTCTAGGCAATAACCAATTAGGACAAATTGTATTCTCTACATAATTAAATTACAAATCAAAACTTTAAACCACTCCAAAATATTTCCACTGTAAAGTTCCTGTTACATAGTGAAAGTAAAATTTAGCAAGCTACAGGGCTAGGCAAAGTTCGCGATTTAAAGCTCTATTTGAGCAACTAAAAGTCGAATAATTTTTGGGCGGCTTCATGGCTAGGCTAAAACTACGAACAAACTCGTAAACACTCGTAAATTATTTATAATTTTGCCGTGGGCCTGTGGGAATATGTGGTGGGTGGTGCGGGCTGGCGAATAGTAAGGGCATGTGATTTTTTTTATTTATTTATTTTTTTTTATTTCCGTATTTTGTTTGGCTGCGTTTGCCGTCTGAAGTCGGCGAGTCTGTAAATAATAAGTAAACAGAAAACTTTGCGATGCCAGCCATATTTGTCGCAAATGAAAAGTTGGCAGCCTTTTCGAGCGTCCAACGTCTTTGCTAACGTTGCCAGCGTCAGCGTCAGCGCCAGCGTTAGCGTCGACGTCGACGTCGACGTGGACTTCAGCGTCAACGTCGTTGACATCTTTTGAAATGCACAAGAACTTTGTTAATTATTCATTAGATTCTATAAACAAAAACGCGATACAAAAACTTTAAATGAATTTTCAAATTATCAACACAATTGCAGGCAGAACCAACACACAGACAGACAAACGCACACACACACACACAGACACACACAGAGACACACAGTCAGGAGCGCACACTAGCACGTGGGCTATGGTACGTTGAGAAGGGCGCCAGCCATGAGAGCGGCAGGCGGATTGCTCAACTAAATCATAAAAGGGGGCAAAAACTTTGCTATGCCTTGTCGTTGACTTTTGTGTATGAATGCTGGTGTGTGTGTGAGTGTGTGTGAGTGTGTGTATGTGCATAGATACACATACACTAGCCACATTTTTGAAAGAGTTTTAAAACTAATTAAATAAAAATTATAAAACTCGACAAACTCAAGGCGCAGTCAAGGCAAAAGGACATTTTCGGCTTATGTGTGTGTGTGTGTGTGTGTGTGGTTGAAAGCGCGCAAAGGACTGCAACATTTTGGAAAATTAGTACAAAGTGGCCGAAATGCACATAATTCGCTTTAGGTCCTGCTTAAGAGTGTGGTAACAGTTATAGCCACAAAGCGAGATAAAGAATCAGAGAAAAGAAGACAGAGAGAGAGAGAGAGAGAGAGAGAGAGAGAGATGGTGATAGAGCAGTGAGGACAGAGAGTCACCGAGTGGATAGCTATACACAAATCACAGCAACAACAGCATAGCTCTTGTTATCATATTTTGCTTTCACCTGCTTTACACAGCTAGCAGCTCCACGTAGTTGTTGCAATCTCCAATTAAAAGTTGTTGCAAGCGACAGCGGTGAGTCCTTTGGCCCGTGTTGCAGACAGGGCCGGGAGCAACGAGAATAACGGCAAACGCCGAGCACATAAAAGTGTTTTATAAACATAAATGATTAAACAAAGTTGGACGAAACCGCCCGCCACACAGCAGCAACTGTTGCTGCTGCCAAAGAAATTGTGTGGCAGTTAGAAATAGAGCCATGTCCAAGCTATGCAGCAGGACAACTGCTGCTGATGCTGCTGCTGTTGATGGATAATAGCCTTGCTCCAGCATTCGTCTGTGCTCCCTATCTGTGTTGGCTATGAAAATCCTTTTAGCGTTTTGACTCTAATTAATTTTAATGATCTTATAAACGCACAGCAAGCACATAAAACTAACAGAAGCCGCAGTAGCCGCAGTAGCTGCAGCAGCAGCTAAGCCCTCCTGTCAATATGAAGCAGCATGAAGCACATAAATATATAATATGCTAGCATGTATTTGCAGACCAACTATCGAAACGAAAGCGCATTATTAACAGCACAAAAAAAAAAAAATAAAAATAAAATAAAACACGCGAAATACAATAATACAGAAATGAAATGCCGAAGCTGAAATGCTCTATCAGAATTATAAAGATGTAAGATTGAGATGGCCAGATAAGTCTTGAATGAATATATTTATATGTAATATATTTGGAATGGTTAATTTTCTTAGCATTTGCCCCAATATGAATTACGCTGCACCATAATATTGCTATGAAGTAAAGAAAGCAAGAATTAGGCTATAGTGAAAACTATTGTTAAATGTAAACGATTGTTTTTAAGATTTTTCAAACTGAAATTAAAAATTGAATATAAATCTCATATTTGAAATTATTAAGGTTTAAAATTTTTAAATATTACATTTATTTTTATACTTGATTACTTTATTTTGCTGTCCTGCTTTAAACGTCAAACTCTGGTGAATGATAATGATAATGAGGCTATGATAAATATTTCGATATATGCGAGACTTATATAAGATCTCACAGATATGTGCAATATATCAGTCTAAAATTATATATATTAAATTGTTCCACACATCAAATACAAATTCTCTCTTAAATTCCCACTCAAACTTTTCATAGGCAGCTATATTTACATCAATTCAGCCATAACAGAAGTTTACACAACTTTATTTGTAGGCATTACACATTGCTTAGCACTATTAATATACCCCATTGCCCATTGTGTATAATAAATAAATATTATCTCCAAAAAAAAATAAAAAGAAGAAGAAGAAGAGAAGTGAAACAACAAGCGATTTCTGTCCATATTTTGTAGCTTAGAATGCCATGTCGCAGGGTTTTGGCCAATTCCATTTAATTTAATTTAATAGCTTTGCGCTTTTTGTCATTTGCTGGACCAGACCGCATCGCGCATTTTGTATGAGGCGCTGCGTACATGTCCTTCGAGCTGCTGCTGGCAGTGCTGCCGCTGCTCGTCCTTGCGTGCGGCGGGCTTTAAAGCCAATTGGCTGGCTTCCGTATGGTCGTGCTATCTCCGCCTCTGCCTCGTTGTCTCTTTAGCTTTGTGTCTGTGTGTGGTTGTGGTCATAGCTGTTGATATTGTTGTTATTGCAGGAAACAAGCGAACATCTTCTTTTAATCCTTGATGTCCTGTTGCTTCGCCTTCTGCCTTCTGCCTTTTGCCTTCTGCCTTCTGCCAACTGCCAACTGCCATCCCATTCAGCTGAGTGTGACGCAAGTACATTCAGCAGCGGTTGCCTTTTCATCAGCCATCCGCTACTCGCTCTTAACAAGTTTTTAACAATATTATTTTTTTTAATTATGGTTTTCATAAAAAATTCTTTTGTTGATTTATTAGACAAAGGGCGCCACTCCAAGGGCGCACACAGCTTTATTAAAGTGGCAATCAAAATGTGGCAGCATACCAAAGAGTGAAAAAAAAAAAAAAGTTTAAGTGTTCTGTTGGCAGTGTTCCACTGACAAATACTCTTACTGCTACTAACATGCTTACTATCAGGCAAGATTTAGTTGGCTTCCTGCTCTGAAAGTGTATTACTCTTATACATGTTGGTCAAATATATATATTTTATATACAAGAACTCTGCGTGTTTCAAAGCTTATCTGAAAGTCATAATCTCCTTCTCAGAGTATGAAGAAATATGTGAAAAAGTTCTCTCTGTCACTTAATATAATTTCACTTGGGCAACCGTATGCAATGGCAGCATTCCAAACTCACACACACACACAAACACACAGACACAGTCACAGTCACGTGTCAAGCAAAGGAATTTAATTAAACAAATCAACCCAAAGCCAAACCAAAAAATTAGTGTGCCTTTTGAATATTACGTATACGCAGCATGAAGCTGAAAGAGGGAAACAAAAAAAGTAGAGGCACAAATTTGTATTAATGCATGCATTTCTTTCTTTTTATAGCGAGGATTACTATGGCGATGTAGACCTCAAAGCTTTAAAAAAATTGGGCTTTTAAATAAAAGAAAACAAAAAATATATAAAGCACACAAAAGCCAAGGCAAACATCCTGAAATCGTGGTGTAATGAGCAAGAAGCCAGCTGCCAGGAACCAGGAGCGAGAAGAACCAGAAGAAGCCGCCATAATAGCGGGTTGAAAAGGCTTGCCACACAGCGTTAAGTATGCATAAAGAATATTAAGAAATACATACACACACACACACATACAGCCAGCCACACACACACACGTATTGTTAAACAGTTGACTTTAAAGACTGAACAAAAGTAGAGACAGCGAAGCCTTAAAAACAATAACAAATGCAATAAACGAGCCCAGAAACCCGCATCATGAAAGCAAATTGAACAACTACACAATGTTTAGTAACCAAGACAATAACTTAAAGACAATAACCTGAAAGCTAAAGCTCTAGAATATACCGTTCAAGGCATATATTTGGCTTCGTCAGCGTGCGGAAACCACAGTCAATTCCTAGTTATTAGCAGAGCCGAAAGCACTTGGAAGCAAAGTCAAATGAAAACTTAACTTATTAACCAAATGTCAAAGAAGTAAACCTAAACAAATACACAGCCGAAGCACACGCATTGTATATATATACCTGCAACATTATATTATTAAGTTTTATTGCGAATAAAAATAAACATAATGAAAATGGAAAATTTTGCGTTTTTTTCTCAAGGGGAAAACTATGTTTAATGCAAATAAATGGAATTCAATTTAATTCAATTTAAGTTAATTCATTTTTTTTAGTGAAATATGAATACAACGAAAGTTAAAATTTAATATTTTATAGACAAATTGCATTTATGCCTTAAATAATTAAATTTCAAAATTCAGAAAAAAAGTATTTATGCTATAAAATAATTAAATTAAAAAATCATCATATATGTATATATCTTTTAATTTTTTTACTCATTTATTTATTTTATTTATTTATTTCTTTTGTTTAATTAATTAATTATTTATTTCTTATTTTATTTTTTTATTTGTTTATTTATTTTTATTTAAGATTAAAATATATTATTATTGAATCTGAATACTAAAAGCTTTACATACCTTTAAGTATCCAGTAACATATAATAATACTATTAATTTTAATAATATATAAAATTTTACCCACTTCATAAATCTTTCCCACTTCACAGCTTTTCAACTATCATTTATGAAAAGCTTCACAGTTGCATATATTTCACAAATATTAAAAATTGTATCTTAGTAAGTAGTAAGTATATTCCCCACAACTTTCCAGCAAATATCGTCATTATCACAACTGAAAATATTTGTATTTCAAACAATTTACATGCTCTCAGCTCGAAATTTTATTAAAAATTTGATAGTAAATTACGAGGCTATTCAAATGCAATTTTTGCAGCCTTTGCAATGCCATAATCAAAAGTAAATATTTCCGCTCCATATAGCTGCATATCGATTAAGGGCTTTTCTGCTGCAGCTATGAATTGTTTGCCTTGTAGCTGGGCTGAGCCTCTTGTTTGCAACATAGATGCAGCATAGAGCAAATATTTTAATCAGTCGAACAAGCTGCCAGCCGTAAAACTAACGTTGGCATTACCGAATGTCTGGGACTAGACTCGAAATTTATAGCAGAACTTTAATGCAAAATTTACTGGACAGTAAGAGCAAACAACCACAAGAGAGTAGAAGACAACACGCATACGCACTGTTTGCCGAACAAATGCCTTAAACCAAAAAACAAGTAAATAAACAAAACATGCCAGATAGCCACGCACACACACACGCACACACACACACACACAAATTGATAATTATTGAAAGAAGAGCAAAAGCAGCAGCAGTGACCTCTGCCACACACACGCACTGAGAGATACTGTAACGATGCACTAGTGTAACATTAGCCAACGAAAAGATTGAATAGCAGCAGGAGCAGCAGCAGGAGCAGCAGCAGCAGCAGCAGCAGGAGCAGCAAGAGGCGACAACGACTGAATGTTGCATGCAGCTAACGTGTGTGTGCAACAATGCAGCCAGCCAGATAGAGTGTGTGTGTATGTGCGTGTGTCTATTTATACACAAAAGAGACATGCTGTTGCATGTTAATTGAAATCAATAAGTGCAACACACCGACGACACACATGCACAGCATTCGATATGTGTGACACTGGCTTTAATGGTAGCCAGCAGCAACAGCAGCAGCAGCAACATCACAATGGTTAGTTATCGAAGTGAATGTGGTAAAGTAAATTATTTGCACAACGGCTAATGACAACAGCAACAACAACAACAACAACAACTGCAAGAACGACAACAACAACAACAACAACAAGTTGTAGAAAAAGCAAGAGCAACAACTGGGACTACGTCCTTTGGCCAGCATTCGCATATCCTTTTGTATTTATTATTTAGACAGGCGGCAGTTACTTTGCCCATTGCCAGCTGCTACAGTTGGCTGCTACATTGGCCAGACGTAAATTATGCATTGTTATATTTAGAAATTTTTACCTAAAACTGACTTTTACTTGCTGCCATTCGAAGCATGCTCTGCTGCTGTTGCTGTTGCAATGGCAATTACCGTGCCACCAATGGAGGCACACAACAACTGCCGCAATGCAGTCGCATGTAGTTGCTGCTGCAAATGGCTCGTATAACGTGCAAAAACTGCAACTGCAACAACAGCAGCAGCAACAACAAGGGGAGCAGCACACACTCGAGCAGCAAAAGGAAATTATGCTTGCAATAACATTTACATGCTTGTACGAGTCTGTGTGTGTGCCTGCATATGTGTGTGCCGAATTTATACGCCAATTGCTGCTGCAACAGCCAAAGCAGAGGTCAAATTTTCATTTCAGCACAACAACAACAACAACAGCAACATCAAGTTACATTTTTGATAATACCAAAGCTGACAGCTCTAACAGAGAGTTAGAGACTCTCAGAGTATGCAAGAATTCGATTAGAATCTTAACAATTAGCTGGTATAAATTTCAATTAAAATATCAAAGACAGAAGGTATAGACATAAATAAATTAGACTTTCAGTCAAGAAGTCAATATAGCGAAGATAAGTTCAGATTAAGAATTTGGACGTGCTACAGCAGTAGAAATACTTAGAAATATCTGAATATTTGATGCTTCCATTCCAAAGCTCATTATTAATATATAATGAGCGAGGGATTGCAATCACATTGCGTATATGGCCATTGCTGCAACTGCTGAGTATTAAAGTTTCGTTTTTTCTGACAAGCTGTGCTTATCAATGACACCACAGGCCCGGCTCAGCTCCTGCTGCATAAGCCGTCATTCAAAGTGGGGACACTTGAGTCTGATGACGCCTCAGATTCAATAAAAATTGGCCTCCGCCGGTCATTGTTAAAGTGGGCACTAATGCGCTGCAGCCGGCAAGTGCCTTGCGTACTACTTATACACACAAGTGCCAGAAGCCACAAAAAGTGCCAAGAAATGAGCCAAATAAAAAAATTATATTCTGCTGGCTGCTGTTGCTGCTGCTGCTGCTCCTGCTGCTGCGAATTGCAATGACAATGTGCTCAGTGCTCAGTGCTCAGGGCTTGGTGCTTGGTGTTCAATGTGCTTCGTGATGATGACAATAACAACAACAACAGCAAGTAGGATTACTTTAGCTTAGTGTAGGCAGACGGAGAGATACCCTATATAAAATATATATATGCAGGTGAGAACAAGTGAAAGAAAACTTTGTCAAGAAATCAGCTTGCCAAAAATTGTCTTTAATCAGTTTTTCATCAAGGAATCTGTTAGCTATACTATATTTTATTTGCTCTTCCATGCAATATACCCTTGACATTATTTCAATAGTTCCAGGGCAGAACGTTGACAAAGCGCGACCAGGCATTGCTTATTTTTATTTGCCTGGCCAGAACTAATGCCCAACACCAACACCAACAGCAATCGCAATAGCAACAGCAGCAGCAGCAGCTGCAACAACAAGCATTGCGCTCTAACGCCCTTATCCCTTATCCTGGTAACGACTTTCCCGCTGCTTCTGCTGCTGCGCTTTTGCGGTTGACCGCATTTGCTGTGGAGAGAAAAAAAAAATCTGTTGCTGCCAAAGTATGGCCAATGTAGAAGCTGTTGGCTATTGGCTACTGGCTGCCAGCTACCAAGCCGTGAGCTGCTCTTGACCGAGTGGAGCTATAAATATCTGCGATAGCGAAATGCAATTACGTGGCAACAATGAATACAGCAGCAGCGATTGCTCGCTTGGCCGCTGTTGTTAGCCCCATTCCCATTCCCATTCCCATTCTCATTCCCATTTTCATTTCCTTTTGCTTTCCCTCCTACCTCTTGCTCAATACGAATCGAGATGGCGCAGAGGGAACGGGCTCACATCCGGCAATTGACAATGATGATGTGTACGTAGTTTTTTGTCTTCGCTGCTGCTCTTTATGCGAAGTACGAAGGACACTGTGCTGCGGCAACAGCGCAACTGTATATGGCATTTGTGCTACAACATTTTGCTGCATTGTCCAAGCCGCTGCTCCAAGAAATTCCAAGCATTGGTCCAGTCTCTTCGCTTCGACTTCAGTTTCAGTTTCAGTTTCGGTTTCAGTCTCAGTTCTAGTTGCTGCCCCTGTTTCGGGGGCAGTTACGTTTTGTGAATTTATGTGCGCTTTATAGAGAGTTCAATGGCAGCTATCATAAAATATTGAAAATGACACGCAGCAGCTGGGCAGCTGGGCAGCTGGCAAGATATTTGACAGGAGAGGGCAAAACGAGCGAGCGGGCACCGCATTCCAATCTACTAGATTGTGCAAATATATGATATAAGAACTGTGAATGTCCACTGCCAGCAGCAGAGCTAGCATAAGAAGCTAATCTAAGCTGGCACATCAAGTCGTCTGCTTTATTATCTCTACACACATTATGAGTGCTGGCTGACCAGTGTTATGCAATATGCAGCCGAAGTTTTCATAAATATGATTTAATCTTCTCTTAATCCCATTTCATCTAGCAATGAGTAATGCTCTAAAGCGCCTACGTTTGTCTGTTTCCGATAATTATTTGATGATAATTCGTGTTTCGAGCGCGAGTCCTTGATGAGTAAATTGCGCTGCAAATCGCGTTTCAAACACTACAATTTTCGCAGTCCTCTAATTTATTACGTATTATATAGACCCCTTGCCCGGTGAACTGTAAGTACGGTATACTTTATCTACAATTTGTGTAAAGTAAAGCACACGGCGAACAATGGCGCACAAAGTAATTGCTAAAGGACTCTCTTTCCCATTCCAGGCGCTGAGCCCGCCCCTTTCGCTCTTTTCCCTTGTCCACCCACATCCCACATCCACATCCGGGCAAATAACAAAAGTCGGTTGGCATTTTATACGCTTCGCTATTAACTTAACGCATACCGAAAAACAGTCGCAGACAAGCTCCGATTGTCGCGACCGTCGGACTTATTCCACGTAGAGTGCCCGATCCCTCTCTCTCTCTCTCTCCCCCCCTCTCTCTGTCTCTCTCTTTCTTTCACTCTTCTTTTGCCTATTTGAGCGCCAAACTATGTACCATAAAAAGGCAATTTTTCTAGTTGTCAACGGCAATAGCGTGGCTTAAATTACGGACCCGGCCAACGGATGCCGATTGGCTGACAGTTAACACCCCAGCCGCATAATTACATACTACGTACTGCACTACGAACTGGGCTAGGGGCTGTTGCTGCTGCTGCTGTTGGTGCTGGTGCTGTTGTAGCAATTGTAAGTCATTTGAAAACAATTTTGATTATATTTTTTCCAAGCGATTTCACAAATCCGTTTTATGCTAAGGCGTACAGCGAAATGTGCGTTTGCTTATGGGTAGTTAACAACATGCCCCATAATAATAACATACATTTGCTTGAAGACCCCAGCACTCACTCCCCCATCCCCCCTCACACACACACACATACATTCTCTGACGAAATGTTTGCTGTAAACGACCTTAAAAAACCAAAGGCAGAAAAACAAACAAAATTGCCTGCACATAGTATAAAAAAAAAAAATAAATAAAAATAAAGATGGAAAAATCAGAGGCTGTTGCCATTTACTGTTGTTGTTGCTACTATTGTTGTTGTTGTTGTTGCTGCTGTTGTTGTTGAAGCAAATTGCAAATAACAAGCAAAAGTTCACAGGATCGAGCAAAAAATGTGCGTAGCATTAGCCGTAGTCGACTTGATTTTGATCGCTTCAATGAACATTAATACACTGGCAGAATGCCAAGGCTGTAGAGAGAGGGGAGGGCGGCGGGCGAGCGGGCTGCTGTTTTTTTCTTTTGGCAGGTGGAGCAGCCTAGGCCAGGGCAGGGGTGGGCAGGAGGTGGGAGGAGTGGCAAGCTGCTTAAGTATATGCCTGTTTACATGCATACTTGTATTTAGCTTTGGCAGCAGCAACAACAACAACAACAACAACAGTAACTAGTACCACGCAATCTAATGTAGTTAGTCATGCTCCAAAATGCCCCGTAAATATATATAATGGGTGAGCTCGGCTAGTGAATATTATTTTAGAAAATTATAAGTAAACAATATTGAGAATAATAATAAATTTTATATAAATAAAAAAATAAAATAGTGCAAATTTATTGAAGCTTTTGATTTATGATTTATGTTTTATTTTAAAATATATTATATACAAAGCAATAAATTGTAATTTAAAAAAAAAAAATAAAATAAAATAAATTTTAAAAAATATATATATATTTATTAAAATTTGCAAATAAAAAAAAATTAGCCTTTTTTTTTTTTTTTGAATTCGCCGTAACAAAATAATCGATATCTTCTTATTACTTTGTATGCCTAATTTTTTTTTAATTCATAACTCTTTTTTGCGGTTCCTGAAATAAATACATACATAGTAAATATATGAAATAAGATTAAAATTTAGCTTTACTTATATTACATATAGGCAATTTCTTAATTTTGAATTAATGTAAACGATTGGAATACAAATAGTTTAGGACGAAAAATCTAATCATTTACAAGTTTTAAGTGTGTCCATAAAATTTTGTTAATTTTTTTTTTTTTTTTTTTTTTTATCAATTTTCATGTAAAGATACAATTTTATATCAAACACACAAATCTGGAGCTGTTCTAAATTAAGCTGAAATATAGATTAACGTGAGTCCAGGTATTCTATTAAATCTACTAAATCTCTTTATATTATTGCCAACAATGTTTTCTTATTTTTTAACAATTTATTTATTTATTTTTATTTTTATATTTTATTTTTTATTTGATTGCCATATTTTGCCAAAATGGGTATCTGCTAGTTGTGCACATGTCTAGCTGCCGCATTGAAGCGTGCCATGTTATTTTTCTCTTTCTATCTCTCGCTCTCGCTCTCGCTCTCACTTTAATCTTTTTATATTTTTTTGCTCTCGTTTGGCTGGTAAATGAAGCCTGCTTATAGGGGATCTTGAATTGGCGGCATGTAAACATACACAGCATACACGTATGTGTGTAGGCGTGTGTGTGTGTGTGCGTGTGCGTGAGTCTGTTGTAGTGTGTGTAAGTATTTTGGGGCTACTATATGCGGCGCTTATTTCCGGCGTGGCATATCTCGTTTTAGATGCGTGCCACGGCAATCTCTTTGTTGGGGCCAGCGCCTGGGTTTCGCGTTTTCCTGTCATAAATGTTGCTGAACCTTTGTTATGTTTCCGTTTCACTTTTATTTTAATAATTCATATAGCATTTATGGCATGCACACAGATACTTTTATTTATACGCATTTGTATATGGGATGGGTGCTGCCCCCGCTCTCCGGAATGGTTCCGGCATCAGCACCTGTCCTGCCCCCAACCATTCGCTCAGCCATTGTGCACATCATAAATCTCATTTTTCCGCTTCCGTTAAGCATCCATTGGCCATTGCCTTTCGCTGTGCGCAACAGCGTTTTCCATAATACGAAATATTTTAATTAAATAGCTGCTTAAATATCCAATTTTATTGCATTAGCTCTGAAAAGTTGTCAGTTGCTTGCGAATATTTTGCTAGGCAACAAGTGAAATTCGACATTTACCTCTTAATTGGCCGTTGGCAAACGAGTTTGAATTACTTGGCCCGAATAATGCATTGCATGAATTTCCCTTTTGCATTGAGTGAGTGCACTCTTATACTACCTACATTCCATTCAGCACTGCAAAGAGCAAATTGCCTTTGGTCTAGGCCGTTAGGTAACAATTTGAATTACGAGCTGAAAAAAAGTACCACTGTAAATTCCCCAGAGAGCTGGCTCGTTTCAATGCAAAGAGTAAAATATCCCTTGCTCGTGTACCGACAACCAATAGCTTAGCCGTTAGGGCAACAATTTGAATGCCGAGCGGCAAAAAGTACCATACAAATTTCCCTGCACGCTCTTATACACATGCTTCCAGTGAGAGTGTGCCAAAGAGTAAATTTACCAAAGTTTGAGCGTAGTCTGGGCACATTTGCTCATCGCTTGACTTCGTTGTTGTTGCCTTTGGCCATGGGCATCGTTTGTGGGCCACAATTGTTTGAGATTTTGACTTTTTAGTGAGTGGGAATTTATGCTCCCTCCCGTCAGCCCGACACCCGCTTATCAAATAGGTCGCGGCTAGCTGCAAGGCAGGTGAGGCGCATAGCCACCCGCTTAGGGATTTTAAAATATCTTGACGCTCATTACGCGGCACACACACACACACACACATACATACATATATAGAGCTGGCCACAAAGCTGGCAGCTAAACGATGCCATTTCCGCTGCCTGTTCAATGGAATTCGCACGGGGCGGCAAATGCGGCAAATGGAAATAGAAAGCAAAAAGAATTGCCAAAAAAAAAAGGAGAGAGAGAAAAATATTAATTGTTCGGCAGCTGAAATGTCAGCAATGCAAATTTTATTGTTTCGCCATGGAGTATGATTAAATTAAGTGTTTAACTTATGAAATTTTAATTTATGGCTCGAAACAAAATACATACCCAATAGAATTTAAACAAGTTGAGCGCCCGAACAATTAACAAATGCATTTAATATATTCGAACGCTCAAATTCATATGTTTTGTTCAAGCTATGCGAAATATTAAATCAACTTAATTATTTGAGTTTGGAAATTTCAATTCTTGAATGGAATTAATTTGATTGGCATTTGTAATGGAAACTTGATTATGATTTTGCATAAATGTAAATAAACAAGGAATGCAGGCGAAACATAGCAAGCCAATAATTATATGCAAGTCTCTATAAATGTAATAAATCTATAGATATACCAAGTGCCAAGAGGCCAACCACTTTAGACTTTAGTTTTTAGAGGAGCTCATTTGTGCCTCAACTAATTCCGACTCAATATGCTCAATGATGTAATCATAATATACTCCCTTGACTTACTGCACGAGCATTCACTTTAGAAATATTTCTCTATCCACACACGTTACTAGTTTCCATAGCTAAAAGCAAACGTCAGTTCGTATGAATACAATTTATTGCAATTCATTTCTTTTTTTTTTTTTTCTCCTCCAATTAATAGAAATATTTGTTAAATATTCACATGTAATGAAAAGTATTTGATTACCTGCATTTATCTAAAATATTTGAGTTAAGCAATTAACATTCATTCATTTGTGCACGTTTGCGTATCTAAAGTTAATTTTTAATTTAAATTCCATTTTTTGCATGCATTAAAACTAATAATATTTATTAATTTATTATATTGTATACATGATGAAGTAGGTGGCTTTCATTAAAGGAAGCTACGTAATATTAAATATATATAAAATAAACATAATAAATAACAAAATATTTAATATTCCATGCATATATATATATATGTATATTATTTTTCAAAAATGTAATTAAGCAATAAAAATAACTATGCAACATTCTTTATAAAGAATATATGGTAAAATATACTTTTTATGTCCTGAACCCATTGAAAATGGGAATTCAGAGCATAATGGTTTTGTAAAAATGTATGTTACAGGCAGACGGAGACGTCGCAGACCCCATAAAGTATATATATATGTATTCTTGATCAGCACAAGCAAATAAGTTGATATAGCCCTGTCCGTCGGTCCGTCCGGAAACTACAAAAGCTAGAGAGCTGAAATTTCACATGAATACTCGTATATGAGTTACGCAGTTTATGTTTTTCTTTCGATAACTCATCCCATTTCCAAGTTATGGATAAAAAATGAAAATTCGTTTACTTTTTTACGTTTTTTGAGCATAGCTTCTATACCGTTTGAGCTAGAGACGTCAAATTTGTCACGCCCATTCGTCAACAATTGGAAAAAAAGCATTTCAAATACTAGAGATTTGTAATTTGGTAAATAGACACATTTAGATGCTGTTAATATATTCTAAGAGTCACATGAAGATCATCCATCTAGAAATTGAGTTATATGCGTTCAAGGTTCAGCCCACCCCAAGCCACGACTTTCGTAAAGAATAAGAGTATTAGTTTTTTTGCAGTGTACAGGGTATCTCGTAGTCGAGCCGTCTCGACTTACTTGTTTTAAATATAAAATATAAATATAAAGTAAAAAAAAAAACTATCAAATGAAATTCATCAATATTATTTACATTAACAACATTATTTTTAAGCACATTTGTGAGTTTAGCAATCAACAGTTAAATTCTCTCTTTAAAACTAAAATGATGCTTATGACAGTCAAAAACAGCGTATTGGTGTACTACTCTAATACAGGGTATGTGTGAGTCACACACATGAATTTCAATTTTATTCTATATCATTAACTACTGCACAGAGATTTTAAAGCTCTATAATATGCTAATGAGTTGTTAACGATTTACAAAGTATCCATAGATCTGTCGCTCGCACCCCTCTTATTAACAATATATTTGCATAAATTTAAACTGCTCAAAATTAATTTTAATCTAAAAAGAAAAATCTATGAAGAAACTGTAAGCTTCAACTTAAAGGGTATCTCCGCCTCTCATAGACACAAAATTCTTTAGCTGCATTTGCTCTCCTATTTCAGCTGTATTTGCATTTATTAATTGGCCTTATTTGCTGTTAAGCATGAGCGATGCGTTATAAAGGTTATACTTTCGGAATTGATTTTTGCTTTTTGCACTTAGCGGCCATTGGGTTGGGTACCCTGCCACGCCTACCATACCCCAGGGAATGGCCAATGGGGACAGAGCATGACAAGTGGACAGGCCATTTTTAGCGCAACAAAAGAGCAATACAATAAATGATAGACGCAGTGGCAGGCGGGCAGGCTGGCATGAGCAACACAACAGTGGCACAAAAAAGTTATGACACACCTACAGCATTTAATCCGTGGGCGATGTCAACTGATCCACAGCATAGAGGCAGGAGCAGGAGCAGGAGCAGGAGCAGAGGCAGAGGCAGAGGCAGGAGGAGGACAGAGCAATGAGTGATAACCATCAATCAAGCTGCTGCTGCTGCTGGCTGAAAGGGAGGCGTAACAGAGTGGACTGGAGCTAAGACCAGACATGACATGGAGTTCATTTCAATCATTAGCGTGCCGAGTCGAGTCGAGCTGAGTCGAGCCGAGTGGCCTGGAGTGGCCTGGAGTGGCGTTACCTCCTGTTGATGCTGTCAAATTAATAAAGAGCCCGCGGCTGCACAAGCTCTTGGCTTCTATGATACGAACAAAAGAGTGAGAGCGAAAAAGAGAGAGAGAGAGAGAGAGAGAGAGAGAGAGAGAGAGAGGGAAAGGGAGAGGAGTTGCGACCAGCCCATGCACTTTGAAGCAGCGCAATGTTTCTGCTCATAACGCCCATAAAAAATTTGTCATCATTAGCTGGCGACGGGCATAGTCGAGGGCATCGTGTATCATTCAACAAAGGAGCAAGCTTATCTATCAATGTGTGTGTGTGTGTGTGTGTGTGTGTCTGTACGGGTGTGTGTGTGTGTGTATTGTTGTTAGGGACTCTTTAAAAGATTGTGCGGCTATTGCCTTTGTCGTCAGCGAGTATTTGTCAAAAGCTTAAAGCGCTAAATGGATTGATTGTGCGCGTGTGTGTGTGTGTGTGTGTGTGTGTGTGTGTGTGTGTGTGTGTGTGGCCGTTGGTCAAGGCACACAAAAGCAGCCGCCTTTAAGGCTTAAAGCTGCCCATTAAGGTTATTAAAAACTGCCCTTGCGCTGAAGTGTTTCAATGTGTGTGTGTGTGTGTGTGTGGGTATCTATGTGTGCGTATGTGTGTGTGTGTGTTTGTGTTCATGGAGTGTTATTAGAGACGTAATGGATTGCGAATATTAATTTCTTTGCATGACGAAAGGCATCAACAAAGAACAATGCGCTTAATCTTTATTGACACGCAGCACAATCGAGAGCTGCTGCTGTTGCTGTTGCTGCGTGTGATGAAGAGAGATAGCGTTAGCAAGCGGCTTGCGCAAAAAAATGATAACCGGAAGCCATTAAAGGAAGTTTCAATACAATAGCAACACACACATACACACAAATACACTCCGCAACACACACGCATGCAAAGCTCTTTACAATGGCGCCCAGGCGGCAGCCTGTGGCAAAGAGCTTCTCGCTTCAGCGGACTTCCTTCCTCTTGTGTGTGTGTGTGTGTGTGTGTGTGCTTTGATCTGCCTCTCCCATTCTCTGCAGCGCTCTCATGTGCGTGCATGTGTTGCAGCGTCAATATTGTAATTTTTATTTCTCTTTCATGGCAAGCAAGCAACAACAGCAGGCAGTCAGGCAGACAGGCTGGCGGGCGGGCAACGTCTAGGCCAAAGCCGGGACAAGTCAAGCCGAACGATAGATTCGCATTGAATAGAGTTAGGCGAGGGCGGCAGGAGGTGGGCGATGCCGACAAAGTCAAAGCGGCACACGCACATTGGAATCCTGATTATGTTTTATCCTAAGCATCTTAAGATTGCCGCACCATAGGCTGCAGTTTGCAGTTTATCCTGGGCAAACAGTCGCCACATACGGAAGTCAAGGAGCAGGAACTCTAGCTCGGGCTCACTCTCTGAGGCCAAACAATTGACTTGATGCGCCTGTGTGTACTGTGTGTGTGTGTGTGTGTGTGTGCACACACTTCTTCAGTGCCATTTTCAATTGATTAAACATCAAATGCACTGACGTACACCTCATTGTTACACACTCACACACACACACACACACGCACATCTCGCTTGTGGCTGCAAAGTTTTTGGCTTGCATTTTTTACGTGCCGCAGCGCAAAAATGTTTAAGCACATTATACAAAACATAATGCCCCCGATACATATAGTATACATGTATGTACATAAGTGCCAGCATATAGAATGGCGTTATATGAAATTCCATTGCATTTTATGGCCACACAGAGGGAGTGAGCGAAAGAGAGGTGGATAGAGGGTGGGTGGGAGTAAGAGAGGAAGGAAGGGAGACTGAGTGAGGTAAAAGACAATGGCGAGCACTAAAAACCTGCGGCAGAGCCATTGTGTGGCATAAACAAAAGATGCAGCATGTTGGCTGAAAGTACGAGCAGGAGTCCTCAAATCGGTCAGAATATAATAAAAGTAAGCAGTCTCAAGACGAATGCTAAATGCTCTAAACAAATTGAAAGAAAGTGAGAAAAATAAGAAATAAGATATAGTAAGACAAAAAAGATATATGAACTGACAACATTAAGACATACGAGTGCATATTACATATATATGTATATATTTTTAAGAACATCATCAAGATAGCTTTAAGGCTGGCACTCACATAACAACTATCCATTCGGCATTGATATGCTGGCAATAAAGAACTCACACGCATTTCATAGAAGTGAGTCAACCCGCTGCAAGAGTATGCGAAAACATATCGCAGACGAAAAAGAAAGGAATCCAAAGCTATTCGAGCGTGCAAAAAGGTGAATCTCTGCGCACGGAGCGTAACACGGCCAGGGAGCTGGTAGGGGCTGGTAGGGAATGGCCTTTAGGAATGTGGCAAAGTGAAATTTATAGCTTGGAAATTAATAATGATGAGCACACAATGAACTAGCTGTAGAAATCAACTGATGTGTATGTGTGTGTGTATGGATGGTAAATGGCAAATGGCCTAAAGGCTCGACTGAATAACAAAGCGCATTCAAGCTGCCCCGCCGGGCAAACGTTGCGTATACGTATCGTATCGAACAATGGCAGCACATTCGATGTCATGCGTACCACAAAATTACATTTTTATAAATTGGCAAAGCCAACTAATTTAGTGTTTGGCCAACGTTTATAAACCTGGCCTCGAGGCGAGGCTAGCAAATCGACTACGCAAAACTTGTAATAATAATTCTAATTATTTTTAAAATATACATATAGAAAACTTAAATAAATCGATGGCCTCAAGCTTAAGCTGAACTGCACAAATTTTATTAAAAATTTATTTTTTAATTTCTTTAGAATGTCAAAGTGACGAAAGCAGAATAAATTACATTTTCAAGCTTCAAAGTGTGTCCTAAAATATCTCTAGCTGGGTATGTCCGACTAGAAGATGACTTAAAACTGAATAATAACATCCATTGAGTATTTGTTGATTTAAAACATATTAAAATTACTTTATGCCACTGCCACGCCTACTTCTATACAATTTATACCATCAATTTCAGTTTTTAATGCCTTTAGAGTATAGAAATTATATTAAACTATTATAATGATGGCCCAGAAAATGCTTTAATTCGACTTTAGTTGTAATATTCGGTTGTATATTTCCCTCCCACTCAACTCATACATTAAAAAATAGTTCATTATAACAACAAATGCAAATTTAATTCACATTTAAGCCTTAATTCCGTTTTGTGACATGCAAAAGTCTGTTAGGCAATCCCCAGGCATTTGGTTTGTAATGCTAACCGAAATGCTAAAAATTTGGTGTTTTGTGGCTTTTTATGGTATTTAAAGAGCTACATATGCAGTTCATATCGCTGGGCAATTAAACGTTTATAAAAGTGTAATAAATGCTCTGATCTCTATAAAGCGCACATTAATTTCTGAGTTTTGTGCGATTTCTCGTTACGCATTTCTTCTGGCCAAAGCATAAAATTTATCGCATATGGTCATAAAATTTTAATTTATATTTGAAATTTAACACCCCAATCCCAACCAACTTGATGAGGTAGATTTCTGTTTTTTTATGGGCAACATTAATAGCCAAGCGAGCAAAGTCATATTTTAATGCGCATTTTATAAATGCGGCTGAGTTGGCGTTCAGTTTGGCTTGGTTTGGTTTGGTTAATGCAATTATAACCATTGCAACGCTATAATGCAGTTGTAATTAAGTGCATTGTTCTTGTTGCTGTTGTCGTACAATAAACATGAGCAAATATTTTAATAAAATCAACAGTCGCAATGAATCGCACCGCAAGCGCAACAGTTTGGCAGCAACTGGTCAACGACTTGCGCGTGCTAAAAGCTTTCAATTTATGACCATTTCACAATTTACATATGAATAAATAATTTATATTTTTAATTATGCCAAATTACATATTGGCCAGCTCATTTCACTTAATGTGCGTGCGAACAGACAACGAGACTTTAAAGTTCAAGTTGTGAAGAATTAGATGAAAATCGTAGTTTATAATATAACATTTGTTCATTTCTATATTCCTTATATTTTATATCTTTATATATTATATTTAATTATATTTTTAATTTTTAATTAATTATATTTATTATATCAGTATTATGTGATAGTTTAGGCATTTTTAAAAATATTTCTTTTATATTCATATTTATTTCTGCATGCATAAGACCTATTAAATTAAATACCTTTAGATCTGTTGCAGCTGTAGTATTCCAAATTCAAGTACAAATATTTTTTAAATGAGACTTACATGCAAATGTCTTATTTATATTACAGATAACATATTATGGAAGCGCACCACGCATTTTCATTCAATAAGCTGTTGTTACTATGAAACCAAACTGAGAATATTGCATGAATTGAATTTCATTCTCAGAAATTTACATAATACTAATATAATATAATAAATATTTAATTAATTAATTATTCATAATCTGGATTGGTTTATTAAAATAATCTAGATTATTATTATTATTATAATCTGTTCTGCATTGAATTAAAATATATAACTTGAAGCACTTTCAATTTATCAATTTTTTAGCTAACTCATCAATTTAAGTATTTATTGATATACAATTAAGCAAAACAGTTCAATTAACAAAATATCGAGAATAATATGAAATCATATAATTCGAATACAAATAACTAGTCTGCTGATATATCACAAAAGTAATATGATTATTAACCAGATCATGGCTAACAAATTTCAATTTCCTAGTTTAAACAGATGAGAATGACGCACTGTAGCCAAGGCAATGCGATTAACTCTGCGAAAATGGAGCAGTAAGTGCATTTAATGCAGCCGCAGGTAACGTGGCTTAGTGCAGGATACTGCTGCTACTGCTCCTGCTCCTGCTCCTGCTGCTGCTGCTGCTGCTGCTGCTGCTCCTGCTCCTGCTCCTGCTCCTGCTGCTGCTGCTGCAAAGCGCGTCCTAACATCATAAAACACGACATTTTGCCAACGTATTTGTATGTGTGTGTTGAACTGGGCTAACGCCCAATGGCCTAATGCAATTTGCTTGCAGATAACAAAACTCATTTACAGCCTGTCCATGAAGATGATGCAAAATCGCAGCCAGGTGGGACTCGACGCCAACTGGCAGCAACTAGGCAACGTTGCAGCTCTTGATATCAAAACACTTTATATCAAGTGCAGCAGGCAGAGCTCTGTTCTCTGTGCAATACATTTTATAATGCTTGTTTTGAATCATATTTAGAGACAGGCTGAGTGGATGGAGGATGTTCGCGTCTGCGTCGCCTGCTTGCAAATAAAATAAATTAGTTGCAGTTGAAAGGTGGCTCAGACGCAAAAGTCAACACGCGATGTCGCCGGCACCGCAAACAAACGCCAGCTGTTGGGCACAGATAAAATGGCAGGCAAACAATCGGGCGACCAAAATGGAGGAGACCTGCTGCCAAGGTGAAGGAAGGAGCAGCAGACAAGAGCCGAACAGAACGGGGTTATGGGTTTGGGCGTCTGCCTGGGCAAATCAGCTGCCAACGCTGCACAGCTTACTGGTAAATATTAAAATGCGAATTTTTATGCGCGCTGACATTTGCGCCTCGCCTCGCCTCGTCTTGCCACACCCCCTAACCGTAGGCAGGCGCCCACTTTGCAAGCATAATTCTCACTATGAAAGCAGCGAGTGGCTGCTGCCGCCAGCCTTGGCTAGCATTTTCTTTGCGGCATGCGCACATAAATTAGCTGCCAAGCTAAGAAATGGTTACGGGCAGCAAAGGTTCACCCCTCCCGGCGCCTCATTGTTGCCAGTTGGCGTGTCGTTGATATGGCCAACAGCAGCAGCAGCGGGAATTACAGGAGCAGCGGGTTGGCAGTGTCAGCTACCGCGTCCAACTGCGGTTTGTTGCGCCATGTTTATGCGGGTGGCAAGGTGCCTGCTGCACGCTGCCAACAGCCCACTGCGTCGGGTGCATTAAACCAATAAATCAGCGAGCACCACTGAAAAACATAGTGTTGTCAGGCGTTTGCTTTTTGAGGCAGCAGCAGCAGCAGCAGCAGCGGCAGCATCGGCAGCGGCAGCATCGGCAGCGGCAGCGACAGCAGCCGAGGCCGCTTTGTCAGCACCCTCTGTCGGAGCAGGCTCGAGCATTGCATATTTAATCAATAGCCCAACCACAAGACATAAATTAATCTGGTCCCTTTAAAGCGTTTCTCATTTTTTGTGTACCCTATATGCTTAGAAAGTAGTTCAAAGTCGGCTTGCTAAATTTTTAATAAATTAAGCAACAGACGAAACTCTTCTGATCTGCCATGTATTCTTAATAATTGTATTCTTTATAATTATTAACAGAGTCTGCAACAACAAGTTGCCAAATACTCTGCACAAGAAATATCACTGTTTTCAAGTGTCTTAGGCTCAAACTCTTGAATATTTACTCTTTAAGCAACAATTGGATTGGTTGAGCTTATGTAATCTGCTTGAGCTCACATTTTCGACAGTTGATCAATTCGTCAGTTTATTGCGTTCACACAATCTTGACAAGTTTCAACTTGACTCTTGACAGCTTAATATATAAAAAGCAACTATATGGATAATTTAATAAATAAAATATAAAACAATTTTGCACACTCTAAAATTATCTTTGTAGTTATATAAAAAGGCTTTAGATTTATTGTATGTTTTGAACTGGTAAGAAATAAAATTTCTGAGCAGATTTATTGTGTCTGAAGGAATGTTCATATTTAACTGAGATGATGGAGCTAGAGAGGTAAGACCTACGCCTAGGAGCACATGTACCTATGTTCCAGATTAGAGTGAATTTTTGTCTACAGTTTTCTACTTCTGTCACGCAACTCTGAACAGTCAAGCACTTTCTTTGACGTGACATATGTCAACCTGCATGAGGCTATCTTGCAGATATGACAGCATCGTGTCATAGCTCGAATAAACTCACCCAGTGGCACTAAATTCCTCTTAGAAATTACTCACTTGAAGTCATTGTCAAGTAAGAGAAGGATTCTTTCAAGTTGGAAGCAACGGCATTTCCATAGCGATAGATTGAACCAAGTCAAATAGTATTTGGAAGTCTATGCTTTTGGTGAAGAAGAAGAAGTGTTCTCTATAGCATATATATTTTATATTATAGTTAAGTGCAAATGTCATATCATCATCATCTCTCTCTCTCTCTCTCTCTCTCTCTCTCTGTCTCTCTCTCTCTCTCTCTCCGTACAGGGTAGTTACCAATCGCGCACTCCCTTAATCGACTTACTTCCTGTCTTGAGCATAGGCATTTTTTAATTTCAGCAATTTTTTGCAGCCATAAAAGCTTTGCCGGTCAAATCAATTAAATTTAAATTGTATCCCATTAGAGGCGCATTAAATGAGTTAAGTCATTTGGGTGGAGGCACAGCGAACGCCCAGCCTACGCGACTTACAAAGCGTCGCTCGTTACCATTATTTTTTTATGCCGCTTTGAAAAGGGTACAAATGAATTCATTTTCATTTAATTTTTTAACGCAGACAATTTGGCCACACTGGCCACTGGCACGAAAAGGGATTGGAGTCGGATGGGGTTTGACCAGCGTCAAAGTCGTCGCATTACAAACACAATTAAAATGCCCACGAGCTACTAATTCGCCATGGAGCAACGCGGTCCCCTCCAAAAAAAAAAAAACATGGCAAACTGTACAAGGAAATGCTCAGAAAGTTTTTAGGCCTAAAAGCCTGCCCAGTCGAAGGCAATTATTTTGTATTATAAATGTTTCTCTCGCTTCTATAACAAATTTCATGTAAACCATGCAAAATGTGCTTAATGACTTCTGTTAGAAATGCGCAGACAAATATATTAGTCCCCACGCAGTTGGCAGATTAAATAATAGGCACACATTTAAAAAAGAAAAAAAAAAAAAAACATATTAATTAATTTAAAATAAATTAAATGAATAATGCTATGTGCTGTAATCACTAAATTGATTGAGAAAGGGAATTAAAATTAACTAAATATATATCAATTTATTAAATTTATTATTAATATATTATACAAATATATATTTTTTAATCGTTATATATTTTACATATGAATTTCTTAAATTTGTAACGATTATTACTACACCGAGAAGAAAGCAGAGTGAAAGATGAAGAAATATAAGATGAAAGACGGAAGCTAGAAAATATTTAAATTCTTTTATAATAGTTAAATTTTGCTATTCAATACTGAACATGGAGATAAAAATTCTATATTTCTGTAAATAAAATAAAATAAAATAAATTATACTTCCATGACAATTAAGGTTAAAAAAATTATAAAATAAAATAAAAAATAAAAATAAACAATAAGTCTATTTTCATTTAAAGAAGACGAACGTCAAACAACTTTCACATATCAAATATCTCTCTCAAGAAACTATTTCCCACATCCATTTAAGGACTTATCTTATCTTATCTGTTTTTTGGATTGCATTAGAAAACGATCTACTTTTTTCTTATGTCTCAACTAAGAGTCTAAGTTCATGTAGTGACAGTGTCTATAATTGTCCATTAAAATGCTTGCTAGCATTTGCTTATTGTGACACAACAATTGCCGGCCTATATTTATAACTGCGCATGTTTGGGCCATAAATAAATTAGGCCAATCTCGTGTTTGTCAATGGGCGTGTCCGCTGACATCATTTATAAGCAACGCCCATGTTCTGATCCCGTCGTTGGTCAAAGCTGTCACACAAGATTTGTGGCGCCGACATTTTGGCTAAAATCTTTTTGCTCTCGCCTGCGATTGTTCCATGTCCATTGTCGCTTGTCGTTTGTCGTTTGTGCTGGCTTTAACTACTGGCAGCCAATTTCTGCTGATGGCGCACTGGCCAAGTAATTATCAGCATCTTTCACACAGAGTGAGGCACCAACTGATGATTGCACTCACAGTCGCAAACGCTCTTAGAAATGAGACTTGGGAATACTTGGGACCAGCTTCAACTTCGTCTCTGCCCTAAGTCAAGTGGAAGCGTTAATGCTGCGTGTCGAGCGCAAACTTTGATGGCTTAATCACTTTGATAGGTGCCGAAAGCCGAGCCAATAGCAAAGTTTCATTTGCGAGACAGCAGAACGGTTTAAAGTGCACGTGTTTACCGGGCTGAGAGTTTACAGCTCTCGTAGGCGACCTACAAAAGCAACAAAAGCAAACAAAAAAAACAAAAAAAAAACAAAGTGTCACAAGAGCGTGGCGGCAACTGAAAAGCTGCTTAAGGAGCTGGCGCTGCTGCTGAGGCTTTGCTGTGCAGTCAAAGTCATAAAACCATTTAATTATATTAAACTTTTAATTGCATAGACAGCCAAGAAATACTCGCACACATAAACCCAAACACACACACACACACACACACTCACACCTAGGCACAAGTCCTAGCATATGCAACGGCAAGCCAGAACCCGCACACACACTCACACAGACACAGAGCAGAGCACTTAAGCAGGCAAGTTGCTTGTTGTTTGGCGCTGCAACAGCAGCAGGCGCTTTGCTGTGGGCGTGTCTTGCATGCCCTGCTACTATGTAAATGCAATAATAAAGTTATTAAAAGTGTCATAACAACTCAAGTTGAAATAGCAGAAAGTTAGCGCCAGCTTCTTGTTTTATAGACCCAACTGCTGCTGTTGTTCTTGCTGTTGCTGTTGCTGTTGCTTTCGCTGTTGCTGCAACGGTTTCTACTTGCAACATGCCTCAGCCACAGCACATCAGATTTTAAGTGCGCCACAAATAGCAGACCCGCAGCTCGGCCAGCCAAGCAATTGATGCTTAATTGATCAATTAGGTGGCCTACACAAAAGCCCAATGCACACGCACACACACACACACACAAATGCCCCTATGAATGTCTGCTTGCCTGTCTGTCTCTCTGTCTGCTTGTCTGTCTGTGTTTGTGTGTTTGCGATTTCTGGAATTGCCCACATCAAAGCGGCATATAAGTATATTGACGCTCATCAATCAAATTGATTTATGCCAACAAATCATTCATGAGCAATTTCCCAAAGTGATTATCTCTCGACGAGCCGAACTCTGGCCGATGCGCTAAAGCGAAAGAGCGAGGGATACAGATAAACGTAGCCAGCGTAAAAAAGAGAGATAGATAGGGGTAGAGAGAGAGAGAGAGAGAGAGAGAGAGATATGTGCTATGGCAAACGCAAGAGGCATGTTAACTGACAGGCGGAGCAGGACAGTTGGGCAGAGCAGGACACGCAGACAGCATGTGAGACATAGACAACATTCAAGCCAGCTACAGCTTCAACTACAGCTAGAGAGCCGGAGCCAGTGACTGACTGATTGACGCTTGGCTGTCTTCATCACAAGCAATTTGGCCAGCAAATATAGCTGAGAGCAGCCAACAGGAGGAGCAGCAGCAGCAGCAGCAGCAGCAGCAGGAGTAGCAACAGCGACAGCAATGCCGAGATTGCGTGTCCCTGTCGCAATAGCTGTGCATCAGCCTTAGAGTAACTTCACAGACAGTTCATAAAATCAAACCAGCAGCAGCGGTATATGTGCTGAACAAGCCCCTTGACACGCCCACAGCCACACATACCCTCAGTTGGCATTAGTCAGTGAAGTGTAGCTCGCAGCCTCGTCTGTGCAAACAGACAGCGACAGGGCATCAGCTTGTGTCATATTAGCAGTTGCTTATTGCCTGCAATCAAATAAATTTTCACGGCAGACGGTCAAAGGCAGCAAGGCGACCTCTTGGCCTCAATTTGAAAACATTTTTCACACATGCAAAGGGCACTTGGCAGCAACCAGCACCAACAACAGCAACAACAACAACAACAGCAACGGCAGCAACCAGCAGCAGCAGCATCAGCCACGCTTAAGTCTTTTGATTGATTTGGTGATAAATTGACGAGGCGGCAACTGAAGCGCCAATACAGATTGCTGGCATTCCGATGGATGTGAACAGTGAAAAAGTAGCTGCTTGCGCCTAATTGCTGCCTGGGCGTGGTCCAGGCCACTATTAACAACGGGCTAATCATTACGGTGGGTGTGGCCAGCAGCAGCGACAACTATTTGTAAAATTTTTTTTTTTTGGTAAAAAGGTTTATATTATTTTATTTAAACAAGCTTTCTACTACCTAATTGGCAGCTTAACAAGTTGAACATAAAGATACAATTATTTACAGTAGGACACTACAGATATTACAATAACAATTTACATAAACAACAATCACAATTGGGTTAATTATCACATAATTATCACATTCACTTTTACATTAAACATTAATTTTATAGGAACCTCGCAGGGAGGTCCTGTGGATGGCACTTCTTTAATCTTCTTCTTCTGGCTTCTTTGTTAAGTCTTCTCGCCAAAGGGTTTGGGTGGCCTTCGAGTCTTGCAAGGTATCTAGCAGCTACCTCTTGCATTACGTCTCCAACTTTGGGGACCTTGAGATCTTTTTCAATGTCCCTCGTACGCATGTACCAGGGAGCATTGCTAATTTGCCGGAGGATTTTTGCTTGTACAACTCTTATTTTGTTTAGATTAGATTTTGACGCAATTCCATAGATTTGAAGCGCATATTTCCATATGGGGCTTAGTATTGCTTTATAAATTGTCACTTTACTGTACAGTGACAATTTATTGGCCGGCATAAGAAGCCATGACATCTTTGCGCTTTTGGTCATTACAGTCTTTTTGACCATCGTGGTGTGCATGTTAAATGTCAGCCTTCTGTCTAACACTACGCCCAGATATTTGTGGCTTCTTTTGTGCGGTAGTGTTGAACCCTGCATGCTGATGCGACCACAGTTTAAACGTCTTGTGGTAAACGTAACGTTTGCGCATTTGCTTCCGTTAATTCCTATGTTCCATTTGCGGGCCCAGTCTTCAAAGCTGCTCACAAACTGCTGCAATGACTCTGTAGCTTTATTGATGCAGGTACTACGTGTCAGTACGGCTGTATCGTCGGCATACGTGGCTATCAGTCCATTGTTTCGGTTTGCTCCTGTGATGTCGTTATGTGAGGGCATATCGGCTGTGAACAAAGTATACAAAGTAGGGCCGAGAACGCTACCTTGAGGCACGCCTGCACATATTGGTCTTTTTGACGATTTTATACCATCAACGTCGACCCTAAAGCTTCTATCTCGTAGAAAGCTGCTGACAATCTGGTACAATTGTGGAGTGAGAACGTTTCTAAGTTTGAATAATAATCCGTCATGCCAGACTCTATCAAACGCTTGCTTTATGTCCATAAAAACAGCAACTGCATACTTCTTGTGTTCGAAAGCATCCAGGATGAAATTGACCACACGGTGTAGCTGCTCCGGAGTACCATGACCCCTCCTGAATCCAAATTGCCAGTTTGGGATTCGTTGTTTGACTGCTTCAAGTTGCATAATCCGGTCGAGTATTACTCTTTCGGCCATCTTTCCTAAGGCAGGAAGAAGACTTATTGGCCTATATCCATCCACTTCACTAAAACTCTTTCCAGGTTTTGGAATCATTTTTATCTGCGCTGTCTTCCAGATGCTTGGGAAGTGTCCTAGCCTGAGCATACTGTTTAGAATCAGCACTATAAACAGGAGAGCTTTTTTGGGTAGGAGCTTGAGTGTTCTGTTATCCAGCCTATCCTCTCCAGGAGATTTTTTAACCTTCAGATTTCTAATTATAATTTTTACCTCTTCCAGTGTGACAGGCCGTACAGGCAGAGTCATCTGGAACGGCGTATCCAGTTGCAGTTCAACAGTTCTTCGCGTATCATCGTCAGTGTAGTTGAACGGCATGAAACGCTGTTGTAGGCTGTCTGCAAATGTATTAGCTTTTTGCTGACTGGAGTAGCACCATCTACCTGCCGTATCCTTGATCGGTACTTTTGGAGCTGCAATTTTTTTAAAACGACTTGTGAGCTTCCAAAGGGAGTAGTTAGAAGACGCATCCGGGCCAGCATTTTCCAGCATTTGATCAATACTGCGTTGCTTGATTTCAGCGAGGACTTTTTGTACGCGATTGGAGATTCTTTTATAAATCCGGTGGACGCGTATATCTCCCGTTCTCACATACTCTTTCCTCAGCCTTCTCTTCATTCGCAGTAATGCAGCAGCATTTTGGGGCAGCATATCCTGGGGGTGCTGTCTTGTATGACGTACATATTCTGGGGTCGCGTATGATGCAGCCAAAGATATGTTACGCATAAACATTGCAATAGCATCTTCTACGTCAACCGCGTTATTTATTTGAGTGTTTAGATGAATTCTGCTCTCTAAGTTTGTCCTAAATTCATTAATGCGAGCTCCGGGTGCAAGGATGTATTGCCTCATAGGTCTAAGCTGTGGTGATTGATGCAAAGATGCTACGACCGGTAAATGATCCGACGAAAGATCATGATGCAGCTGGACAGATAGCTTGTTGGCAGCAAACCCATTATATATGAAAAAGTCGAGTGCAGAGGGGGTAAGCAGGATGTTGAAAGAATAAAAAGTTGGTTTTCCCGTTGCTAGGATTTGCCACGTACCACTTGCAATAGCCTCTTGCAGCCGCTTTCCACGGTAACAACTCCGTGAATTACCCCACCATTGGTGTTTTGCATTAAAGTCTCCTCCTGCGATGAACCGGTTTCCCAGGGACCGAAGAAGTACCTTAAAATCATTTCCACTCCAGGGTTCATTAGGAGGGAGATATATTGATGCAATTTTTACGCTTCCAATGTTTGTCATCACACTCAAACTAGCCGATTGTATATTATTATTTGAAATGGGTTCATTGGCGTCATGAACAATGTTAGATTTTATCAACACAGCAGCTCCGCCTTTCGCGGTACCACTGGGGTGATTTGCGTAATATTTATCGTAGCCAGGTGTAAAAATTGTAAGGCCTGGGCGCATGTGCGTCTCTGTGACCAACATCACATCAATTGAATTAGCTTCAAGGAAAAGTCTCAGCTCGTTACTGCTTTTAACCAATCCTCTTGCGTTCCACAATCCGATTTTTAGAATCGAGTTAATCATTTTGAAATGAACTTCAAAGCCAGGTCACGAAAGGCTTTGTTTGCTTCCATTGTTTCCTGGATAAGTTTGAACATTTGATCCATTCTTGCATTTAACTCTGCTATTGCTTTTTCTAAATGGTTAAATTTGCTGTCGTATTCTCGGTCATCGGCATTGTCGTAAGACCTGGACACTTGTGTTCTGGGACCATTTTGAGGATTTACTTTGGGCCTGAAATTATCCGCATAGGAAAAGCCTCTCTGAACAGTGGCGTTTGAAATAAACTGCGTTCTAGAACCCTGAATGTCTGCATGGTTGTTATTGTTTGGCAGTCCGTGCCTGGGTAATCTTGCATCAGGCTTTAGCTTTCTGCTTAGCTTGACTCTGACTGTGCAGCCTTTAAAGCCAGAAGTGTGGTTGTCTCCGCAATTGGCACATATGGAGGTCTCACTGGACTTAAGTTGACAATTCTCGGAGTCAGTAAAATGGTCACCTGAGCACTTACCACATACTGGGTTTTTGAGGCAATAATTTTTCGTATGTCCGTAGTCTTGGCACCTGAAGCACTGGACTATTTCCCTGTTGGGTTTTGCCTTTAATATTGTAACTCTGTGTGTTCCGATATGAGTTATTTTAAGCGCTTCTGCAACGTTTGGCGTCTTTTGCAAATTAACAAAGAACATGCTTTGTCTTGTTTTAGCATCATTCAATTCGTCATCATCTTCTTTATTGATCTCAATATTGCGCCAGTCTCGTTTCCTGGGACAGTAGATGTTAAGTACTGTGAGGTTCCGATCAGCAAAAGCACGTTCAATTCGCTGTTTTGAGACGTTGGGGTGTAAGTCTTTAATGACCACTCTGTATGGTGCATTTTCTCTTAGTTGATGATGCCAAAATTGACAGTTTTGCTTGGATAAAATGCTAACGACAGATCTAAATGCGTTTGAGTTCTTTGTATAAATACGTGAGATTCCAGATCTGGATGTGCGTATATCATACTCGGTATCCGCGATAACAGAGCTTAACGCTGCCTCAAATTTGGTCATATTATTAACCTGCGGTACGCAGATAGCTGGAGGCTTAGGTATTTTGTTTTCCTGTTCCTCCCTATCAGGTTGATGGTTGCTTTCGTTATCTTCTTCTTCCATATCCATTAGGGATTCAGCTTCTTCAGCCAGAGCTGCAAAGCGATTGCTATAATTAGCTGCCGAGGAGGATGAAGTAGTGTTTTTGGTTAGGATCCCAACATTTGAGCTAAGTTGGGATGGCTTCATTTTGCGGATTGTTTTTGACAGTTTGTCCGCTTTTTTTTGCTTTTTCCAGATAGCCAGCTTAGTAGATTGGAAAGTGCAGTCTTTTTTGTGTGAAGGGCTAGCAGCCACACTTGCACAAGAAGATGCGGCGCTAGAAACAAGGGCAGTAGAACATATGCTCCCAGTAGAATAGCTAGCAGTGCAGTTAACATTAGAAAATGTTAGGGGTGCTCGTAGTAATGGTGCTTGTGCTTGTTGCGACCAAACCCACTCTACTTCTTGCCGCTTGAATTGTTGCTTTCAACTGCTCTTCGGCCAGTCGGGTACGCAGTTCCGTAGGTGACGCACCAGCTATTTTCCTCATCATCTCAAACCTGTCCTGCTTGAGATTAAGCTGGGGTTGATTAGGTGAGCCTCCATCCATTTTGGGCAGGATTCACAATTTGTTCAGCCAATTTTGCGACTGCCCAAGAGTATGCAACACTGATTGTTAACCTTCCTTAGACAACAACCAGCCAGTGTGACCTCCGTGTACACCAGCCAGTGATCAGCTGTTTTGCACGCTGTCGCTGGCAAGCGGCCGGGGCCCAATTTACAAATTGCACTTTAACAATTAATTTGCGAAATTCACGTGTATTACGGTCTTCACCGTGTCTTTAGAAAGACACTGTACAAGTTCTTTGCCACTAACGCAGCCTTGGTCCAATTTTTAATTCGCTATTTAACAAAATCACACGACTAGCTTCAATCAGCTGTGTGCTTGTCAGCAGTCGCGACGAGACTATTTGTAAAATTGAACAAGGAAATTCAATAGCGCACAAAAGTATGCTATGAAAAATAGATGAACATTGATGGCTTGCAGTAGCAGTAGAGGACTAGAAACTATGATACGTTGATCAGCATAAGTTGAGCAGTTTATTATGAGAATTGTGAAGATGTGAAAACAAGTAATTTTATGCTTATGTTGTATGAATTCGATTAATCAGTAATCTGAACAGCAGAGACAATATTATATATATAACTACACATAAGCAAAAATATTATAATTTTATAGGTTTAAAAACTTTATTTATTTTTAATTTCTAGCTTAGCAAATATAAATAATAATATATTTATATATCACTCATTTTATTTAATTATTTATAGTTCAGGCTACAAGCAGCGCATGCCAATTGCTTAAATCAAACTTAATTCCAGTCAAGTTCCTCATTTTTTATTTAAAAGCTGAAATTTTCAAGGGACAAATGAGAGCACGCAAAAGTATGCAACCAAATGTTATAAAAATGCCCGCGACATGACGCAAACTAGATGCTTGAAATGGGTTGAATAATAAGACAGGCCGAAGAGTGAGCCATCACCAGAGCCAGAGAAGGTGAGTGAGAGGGCAAAAAGAGAAAGAGAAAGAGGAATGAGTGGGCGGTAGTCGAACACACATGCTTGCCATGGCAGCAGTTTGGCCATGATTAATGTTCGCAATTATCCAACTCCGAGTGTCAAAAATATTTAAATCAATGGCAACGCGAGGCAAATGCCGAAGAATGCTTTCCCTTACCCAAAAATAGAGAAAAAAAAATAAATAAATAAATAAATAAAAAAAAAGCAAACAAGACAACGAGCAGCAGACAACTGACAACAGTCTACAGACAACTGAACAAGGGACAGACAGCAGGCAGACATGAGGCGCGGGTGCGGGAGCGCTGGGAAAGAGTGAGAGAGATGAAACAAGACAAGACAACACAATTCGCGCAAATTGAGCATGATGAAGAGCACAAGCTTTCCTTGTAGCTGTTACGTGTTGTTGTCGTTGTTGTTTTTAGTAGTCAGCAGTGTCAATGCCAGAGATGTCTTTTCTCTATATAACCCGCGAATCGAGACGACGACGCCGACATCGGCACACAGAAACTTAAAGCGTTGCGACAAAATGATGCAAAGATCTAAAATTGAATGGGACGCAATGACAGCGGCAACGTGTCAAAAACATATCATTCATTATTTTCTATTATAGCCACACCAACACACACAGAGACGGAGACAGAGACAGATTCACACATGCAAACATATATACATGTATGCACAACCCTCCACTGGCAGCCTTGTGCCTGTCAGCAGTTGCATTATGTAAGACCATCATTTATCATTGCACGTAAAGTGAACTCTGTTGACTCCAATGCATGCTACCCTTTCCCTCGTCCCTAAGTTGAGTCTATAAAGTGTTGAAAATTATGTTCGCATATGGCTTTAAGTCGTTGTGGCCAAGGAAATTGGTAAATAAAAACAAAGTGGGCTTGAAAGCAAACACTCATATTTTGCCATGCCAAACACTACACGAACAATAACAACAACAACATGACTGGCGCTCAATTATGATGTGAGCGCCAACAACAACAACAACAACGGCAACAGCAGTCGAAAGCCTTAATTTGTATGCGGCGCACACGGCGTATGTGTAACAATGGACCAAAAGTTGCGTGAAACGTTTTAACAAAGATTAATGCCAGCGACGACTGATGATTTTTTTGAAGATTAATTATGCGATGATGAGGCACAAGAACGCAAGACAATGACACCATCAGGCAGCCAGCCACCCAGCCAAGCAGGCAGGCAGGCAGGCAGCATAGCAGAGCAGAGCAGAGCTGGCTGCTTGTGGAGTCGTGCGCAAGAGGCAAAAGCAAAAGCCGGAAGTTGCTCGCATCGTTAAAGGATTACAAAATTTGTAAGTGTGCGCCTGCTGTGCGATTCTGTGTCTCTCTGTCTCTTTCTCTCTCTCTCTCACTTGTCTGCTCATGAGATTGTATTCCAAAACATACTTATGCACATACATATGTACATATGTGAAAATATGTAGTTGGTTTATCTCGAAATTATCAAGGCGTGGCACACACACATACACAGATATTGCTATTCATAATAGCATTGGAATGGCTTGTGAAAATTCAACAAAAATCGTTTACAGTTACAAAAAGTTAAGTCGGTTTTAGTCTGGATTAAAATATTCATTAAAATTTCGAGCCGAACAATAGCTGAATTTCAGCTCAATTTACAAACGTTTCGAGTGGAAATTTATAAATAAAAAAAAAAGCTACACTTGCTAGAAATGTTGAAATGAATATGGAATTCTGATTGTATTCAGATTATTACATATAGTCAACAATAGCCAAAAAAAAAAAAAAAAAAAGGCAATTGAAGATTATCAGAGCAACAAAATAACATGTGTCAGATCGCTTGAGTGCTTTATTCTTGGAACTATGTTTTCAATTAACAAGAATTTAATGTTCCATAATGCAAAATTTAACATGATTGCTGTCTAAGTCTTTAATTCAGATAAATTTTGTGTAACGTGTGTGATTCAATTACGAGACAAGCTTCAATTATCCATTGCATTTGCTTGTCTTAATTGAATACTTTGATACTCCGCTGGCAGACAGTGGAAAACATGTTGGCCCCCAGGGCTTACCTTGCTCGTTTGTGTCACCTTTCACTTGGCTGTTCTTTAGCTGCCAATTTACAGATTTGTTTTGCCTTTGCTGTTGGCTCTGCATTAAAGTTTCGTGCAATGTTTGCGGCCAGTTTAATTGCAAACGCCATAACTTTTCATATTAAACGTGCGGGCAATTTATCTATGAATGGGCAGGCAGTGTGGCGTATGCTTAATATTGAATAGGCCGGTCACACGAGCCAGACGCTGGCAGCTGGCCAGGTGGGCGTGGTCATACATATAGATGCATATTTATATATCGCAACGCCCATGTGTGTGGCTTATGGCCTGCAAGGAAGACCAATGTTTAACTGCTCGTGAATTGGCCTGGGGTCGCGTCCACTGTCGTGCGTGCTGCGTATGTGCATGTGCGTGTGTGTGTGTTGTTTAATTTATCAGGCAACAAAACTGTTGCACATGGCACACTACTGACCGTCACATGAAAATGTGAAATGCGAGCCAGCAGCTCGAATATGGAAACTGAGCGTCTGGGCACTGAGCAATGGGTGCTGGGCATTTGAGCTGTTGGGACAGTTCTGATTGTGTGCGCTTTTTACTGCATTAATGTTGCCTGAATGTGAGGTGAGCGCAGAGGATGCGAGATGCGAGATGCGAGCGGAATCCAGCAGAGGGTAGAAGAGCCAAATGCAGTCAGCGTGTCGTGGCCATTTTTAGCAAAAAAGCTTTTAACAATTAAAATTAAAAATTTCAGCATTTATACAACATGGGGAACAGAAAAAAAACAAGCAAATTTATGGCAAGTCGAGCTCAGAATGCTCTAAATTTGCAGGAGTTGCATCTTATCAAAGTAAACATTGTAGTTGATCCTTGTCATTGTCATGATATGAATCAAGCCAATGCAGAATATCAAAAATATCAGTTTTAAGATCTTCTGAAGTTATAGATCGGTATATCCATACAGGCTGTGTAAATGATTTGGAGTCCACAGTACTCAGACATTCCATCTCATTGACTTCTCTTCATTTTGATTGATGAAATTATGAATCAAAAATCTATTTATGTAAATATGCATCTAAGCAGGCACACATACATCGTACATGTTTATGGCATGTACATACATGTAAATATCCATATACATATATATAATATATCCTTTATGGCATCGTTACATATTTATTGACTCTATTATAAAGCTTTGAAAGGGTATAGGAACGACAGCAAATGCCAAGCGTGTCACACTCAAATGCTATATATGTGTGCGTGCATAAAAGTTGCACCGCCAACAGAAAGGGAGAGGGAGAGTGGTGGAGTGGGCGAGTGAGAGAGAGTGTTCGGTACTGTACAGACTCCCCTGACTGTCTGACTGCAGCATTGTGCACACTCATTTGTGGTCATAAAGCATAAAACGCATAAAGTGGTGTTACAATTTTATGGTGCACTAACGTCATATTCGGGCCTAACCAAAAAACCAACCACTAAGTAGAAATGCATTAGAAACTTTTGAGCTTAAAGATACCCTGTACAAAACTAAGGCAAAGATGAAGAAAATAATGTTTCCTTTAATTTATTGTTGTGATTTTTTATTTTTAAATTTAGTCAATAATAATTATCTATATTTGTTTTTACTGAGCATCGAAAGTTCATTTTCTTAAATTATAATTTATGCGGAAATGAGTGCCTAATGAATACCTATAATCGGCTTTTACTTAAAAGCCCAACGATGTAAGCCAAATGAATATTACTGAAAGGGAATCTTTCAATTAGATTTAAGTGACTTTTCAACAGAATTTTACTGAAACCTCGTTAACCTTCAACAAAACGTCACTTACAGCTTGAAATATGGCTTATGGCAATTATTAACTTTTGCAGAATCTTAATCAGCAAAGAGTTCTATTCTAAGAAATATAATAATATTGCAAAAATTCATTTCAGCTGGAAGTTTGCTCAAAATCAATTTCTCAATAATTTATAATGTAGTTAAATATTCAAATACAAATTGTTATATATCTATATATACTAATTTTAATGATATATGTATTTATTCGAAGGATACTTTTTGTTATTCTTTAGTATACAACTCTCTAGCGATTAAGATGAAGTCTTAAGCTTTAAGTTTATGCAATTTCTAGTGCTTGAAACTGTTTTCATTTCGTTATTAACATATATACCCGCTATTTTTTTAGTTTAAGCTTAACGGATGCAGTGATGGGAACTGCCGTCGCCAGCCAACTCTTTGGGTTGGCTTAAAGCCGATGGTGATGGTGATGATGATGACGACTGTGTCCGTCTAGTGCTGGACAAGCTCGACGGCTGTTGCGATGTCTGTGCAGAGGAGTTGTTGGCCACCAGAACTATCAAGCGACAATGTAAATTTTGTGTTGAGCTTTTTAATTGTGAATGCTGCACAGGGGCAAGCAGAGAGAGAGAGAAAGAGAGAGAGAGCGAGAGAGGCGACACTCGCTCATACGCGAAATGAACGCAGACTGCAACAAAATTACAGCCACTAACTGTGAAGAACGGCAACGGCACGGGGGGCTTGAATTCATAAAAAAAATAAGGGCCGATAGGAGGAGCAGGACAGCTCGAAGAGTGAAGGCGGCCAAATGCAAAAAGTGTAAAGTAGTTGGCAAATAAATTGCATGACAGTGCCAAAGCGAAGTAGCCAACTGTAGTTATATTTTCTTCCTCTTTTTTCCCATATATATATATTTGGGTGACATTGTTGTTGCTGGTGTTGTTGTTCTTGGCGCGAACGCTTTTAATGCAAATGCAGCAGAAATGCCGCTTGCTCTCTGGCCAAAAGTGCAAAATTGTGCATTTTAATTAAGGTGACCGTTCCATGCCACGCACAACTGGCATGAATACCCTCTCACAACCCCTTTTCATTTGACCAGCTCCAGTTGCCACACTCTTAGCAGCTATTTAAGGTTTTTGCATTTGCATTTAGCTGGCTCACATCGCGCGTAATTTACAGCTCTTTTAATTAGCTGCATGCCAAGTTCTTCTCTCCTTTTTTATGAATATTTACGCGTGCAGCTCTTTAAGCGGCATATTGTTTAATATAAAATGCAAGAAAGCAAAACGCTTGAGGCACGCAGCCTCACACACACACACACGCGCACGCACACACACAAATGCTTAAGCACAAAGAAGGATATAACAATTGCAAATGGAAATGTGCTAAAGTGCCAGGCAAAAAAAGCAAGAGCGAAAGACAGAGCAGCGTAAAAGGATCTGAGCTGTCCAAAAAGCGGGCCAGCGAGCGTGGGTGGGGCCAACAGCTGCAGCTGCTGCAGCTACAGTAGCAGTCAAAAGTGCAAGTGACTGAAATGTAAATATTCTGTGTGTCCGATTGTCTGTGTCTGTGTCTGTTTCTGTGTCTGTGCGAGTGCAACTGTTAAAATGCAAAGCGTTAGCTCCACAGAAAAAAAAAAAAATAAACAAACAAACACACACTCACATAACACTTCAGCATGAAGGGCGAGGCACAGCGCGTGGGGCGGAAGAGTGCCATCACATGCAATAAAATGTTTTACACCCTGTTTATTTTAGTTAAATACTCGAAATTATGTGTTTGCCTAAGTGTATTTGTTAACACAATGCCACACATCCATGCATACATGTGCAACTATATGTGTGCACTCTGTGCGCTAGAGTGCTAGAGCTTCGAGGGCAACAAAACCAGTTGAAAACATTAGAGCAAATGAACAATTCACAGTGCACTACGAAATGCTGGTCAAAAATCTCTTTGCATTTTAATAATCTGATTTCATCGGATTGCGCAACTGTTATTTTCAAAATGTTGTCAAAGCGGGAAAGGGACTCAACAATTTGTCAATTAAAAATAAAATTTGAATTCTTTTTGTTTTCAATTTTGGCATTGAAATCAAAAAAGTTGAAAAATATACAATATTCCTAAAAGCATTTACCATTTCATTAACTTTTGAATAGTATTGAAAAAAAAAAAATTTTTTTTTCTCTTTTTATTAAGTCATACGTATAGCTAAGCATCAGTGGAATTCTAGAGTTATTTGAGCAGTAAATTTAAAATGTGAATATATTTTGTTTCGTATCAAATGAAAGCAATATAAATGATATTTTCTAAATATTTATGGATCTTACAGTATTAATAGAAATATCAGAACATGATTTGCACACCTTTCAATCTCTTTCAATCAATTAACCTTTCTCAATTGCTTAAAATTCAAGTCAAGTAAATATTTGAGTATAGTATGCTTACTTCTACAGCAGCTGACTTATAGGCTATACTTGGTTTATGTAAATTTCACTTGTCTCACACGCACTTTACCTTTGTCCGGAACACTTACTGAATGTTGGCCAAGAGACTGGGGAGGGGGGGCGGTGGCATTTCTCTGTTTTGGACATGTGCAAAACGGGCATTTAATGTGCTCTGTGTGCGCGTAGCTGCTTGAAAGGCCTTTGTCAGCGCTCGTCAAAGGCACGAATTAAAGCCATGATTGCAGGGATCGAGGGGTCTTCTGCTGTCTGCGCTCTAACCCATTTGTTAAATGTAGTGTAATGGTTTGTTTCGAGCCACGTTTAGTTCCATAGTTTTTGAGTTTTAGGCAACATTTGCACTAATGACTACACATGCTCTCTGCGCAGATATGCCGAAAATGAAATAAAAATTAAATAGAGAATCTAAATAAAATACACTTGTAGCTGAGATTTCATCACACTCACAGGCAAACACAAGAACAAAGTCAAGACTTTTGTGCGCGTGTTGAATGCGTTGCCAGCACATAAAAAGTACATTTTATATTTACTATTTTTTACTAGTTTTTTATTTTATTTATTTATTTTTTTTTTTTTTTTTTTTGCAGAACTAAACAAAATTTCAATGTCCCGAGTATGTGAATGAATGAGTGCGTCTGTGTGATGTGTACTGGTGTGATGGTGTAAAATGTGTATAAAGAAATAAAAAGAAATTCGCACGCAACTGTCAATGGTTGCGTACTTATTTGCAAGCGCCAACATCTTGTGACCAACGCCCTCAGCCCCGCCCACATCCCACATCCCGCATCCGCAACGCCATCGCTTACGCTCTGTAGAGATTTTGGGTTCGCAGTCCAACCGTCCCTAAATCCCATTCAACTCACACTCCAAGTGACAACGTCTGCTTGACTGCTGGGTCTTGGGTAATATTTTATGCAAATTGCAAGTTAAGTGTGAAAATAGTAGTGATTGGTTTAATTCAGCAATGCCAACCAAAATACTCATAGATGTGGCGAATAGGGGCCGACGGTGGTGGGGGAAGGGGGCACCCCAGAGTAAAGGAAGCCAGAAAACTGCAGAAACAGCAGAAAATCAGCAGAGCTGGGAATTCGAAATACTAAAATGACAATTTCTAAACGAAGCACCGAAGCAGCAGCAAAGAAAAACAGCCAAATCCGCTGAGCAAGTGCGAAAGTGCTGCACATATTGAATGCCCTAACATTGATGGAAATTTTATTGAGGACATTATGCAGTGAGAAATGTTGCTGAGAACTTGGAATACTAAATTGAGTAGGCAAATAAATATATTTCAGCAAATTTCTAGAAAGTTTATCCATGACTTGGATGAAAATTATTTATGTACTTTTTACTTTAATTCAAAGAAAATAATTTTAAAAATAAAATATTATATTGAATATATATTATTTTGTGTTTATTTTGAAGTATATAGCTCTGTACTTTTCATTTTATTTGAGAGCAAATACGAAACTCATTTTAAGGCATCCCATTTGTATTCAGGAATACTTAAATCCATAAAATGTAAATAATACAAACACTCCATCATTTTTATTATTTATTTATATTTATATTATTTATTTATTTATTTATACATACAAAATTTTACCTTTACCTCCTTGGCATATATTATACATAAAGGCAAAAGCTATTTGAAAGGATCATAGAGAGAAGAAGTATTAAAAAAAAACACACACATTTTATTATTATTTTTTTTTTTTTATTAACTAAAATACATATTCGTGGCTTCATTTTCTCAGAAGAGCTTTGCTCTAACATAAATGATTTAAGCAAATATGTTCAACTAAACGCAAATACTCTTTAAAGTCTATTTTTAAATGCTCTGTAAATTACTATATAAGCAAATCAATGAATATAAATCTCTATCATCAACTTTATCAACTTTATATTTACTTTCTTATAAATTAGATACAGATATGCTCAATGAGTTCAGATCATATATAAAGCAAGTACAATTATCCATTGGGAAAACTCTCACTGGAGCTATACACAATGACATCAAAAGACAGATATTCAAATACACTGCAGATTTTCATTGCCATGTGACAAAGTCAGTGGGCAAGGCACACAGAGAGAAATAGAGAAAGGCAGAGCGCAAGAGAATCAGTGAGAAATAGGAGAAGAAAGCAACACGCAATGCTAGTTACAGAGCGCTGTCGTCGCTCAGTTTTTTGTATTCCATTCTCTTCTCTCCTTTTTTTATTTCTTTTACTTCTTTTTATTTAAAATTTGTAGACTTTCTTTTTTATTTGGTAGTCAGACTAGTGCGCTTAAACATTTAGCTGATGTAACATCCCAGGCGAGCGAGGCTTCACGGCACGCCTAGTCACCCAAATGCCACCGCCCATCGCCCACCGCCCACCGCCCACAATCCACCACCCAGCACCCATCGCTCCACTATCAGCATGTTGGCTGAATGTCCTTGTCAGCATTTTGCGCAGTTAAATTTTCGTCTCTTTTTCTTTTTGGTAAAATCTATTTTTCATCTTGGATTATGCGAATACATGAATAGAAAGAAGGAACATTTTATTGTCACAAGTTGAAGCTGACTCCCGCTTCATGTTTCTTTTGCTGCAGTCAGCTACAAGCCCTTGACTGTTAAAAGCATTAATCAAATATACGCAATATTTGTTAGCGATGCCAACTGCCTAACAACAGAATGACCTTCACTTCGGCTGGGCCCAGTCCTGGCCTGGGCGGATTGAAGTTTTGCCAATGCTATTTGCATTTCCGAGAAATGTCAGCTCCATTCATTTGTTGCGCACTTGTTCGCTATGCGGGCCCAAGCTTTGTGTTTTGCTCTTCATTAGAGAACACCTTTGGCCTATGTGCCGCAAGCCCAGCAAAGTATGCAATGAAGTATGCAGTGGCAACTGGACATTTTGAATGTGCATATGCAGTATGTTTGTGTGTGTGTTTGTGTGTGCAGCTGCCTGCAATCGTAATTTCAATAAAAGTTGTTACGTGCACGTTGAAATTTTAATTGAAAGCACCAACCACACACGCCAAGTGCGACCTCGTTGCACGACAGCTGTGTGTGTGTGCCACACTGTCTGTGTATGTGTGACCCTCATCAGTACTATAATCGGAACGAAGCAGTGCAGAGAATGAAACGCATGACATTTCACATCCTCCACGAGCAGTAGGAATCAAGTTGTAACCGTGTCAGATGTCAAAGTGGCGAAAGATTCATGCTACAGCCACGATTCGCTCCGCATCTATGTTACATACATATTTATATCAAAAAGGAAGCTTATTTATAGACTTGAAGCTCATATATATGTATAAAGGAATAAATATTATAAATATTGTATATGTAAATAAATATTTGCAGTTCATTTTTTTTTTTTTTTTTTTTCTTGCTTTTTCCTTGAATCAAATCTTTTGTGCTGAGAGCAAAGCCTGTTGTGGAAATATGCGTTGCGCGTAAATTATGAAGCTGCAAAAGCAAATAAATCTTAGGATGTTAAATTAAATTCATTTAGAGAAAACTCCTATATTTAATTTTGTATTTTTCTAAAAGAATGAGTAAAATTGTTTTGCACTCAAATCTAAGCTCACTTTTTATCTCATTAGCCGCTTGAGTGACAAGCAGAAAATGCTGTAGGAGTTGACTGAGACAGAGTGAAAGCGTTCAAAACATTGACCGCAAACTAAGTCGTTAAAACAAAGAATTCTGCCAACATGCAGCTTAAAGTTAGTTCGCATCCAGGAGAAGAGCGTTGCACGTCGTTTCTTTCGGCTGCTGCCAATTGCAAGTTTGCATCTAAAGCGTCCAACTTTATGCGCAACTTGTGCAATTCTATAAAAGTGCAGGAAGCACTTACATACCAATACGTATATATAATATACAAGTGCATATATATTTATGTACATTCTAATTCCCACAGTGAATGCATGCAAATGTTGCCGACAGGCCAGAGGCAAAAACTATTGAACAACATTCGCATCCAGGGCGCCGATGTTGTAAAACTTTATGCTGCAACAGCTTCGCTTGCAGATCCACCACCAACTCACATCACCCAAAATGAGTTAGGTTTTTGGTTGAGAGCTGTAAGCTAAGGTAAACATGGCTATCGTTTACATGCCAAAATGCCTCTACACAGTCATTTAATCTATTTATCAAGCACTCGCTGCAAACACTCACCAAGAACACGTACACACACACACACACACACACACACACACACACATTGATGTCGTTGATGAAGCTGCTTGGCCAAATATTTGCGAAATGTTGAATGACCCACCTGGCCAGCCGGCTGACGGCTGCCCAGCTGATAGCTGAAGGCATAGAAAATCAATACGCTGTGCTGTGCGACGGCAATCTTTATAATTGATTGCTTAATAAACATGCAGGCTTAACCAGAAAACTTGGCCAATATGCACAAAAACTTGACGCAGCGCGGCAAATTATGCAAATGCACTTGACTGGCTAGCTGCCTGGCTGGCTGTCTATCTGTCTGGTCAGCTGACTGGACACGGGCAAACTCTGCGCCTCGTCTGTACATTGCTTAATGACGCAATACGACCAACTCAATGGGCCGAGCACATAATTTTCGCACAGCGTCTGCGGCAGCTCATCAAAGTTGGTTCGAAAACAAATGAAAGTTTTGCAGTAGAAGCCATGAAACGTTGCAGCTAGTGGCAGGCAGTCTGACTGCCTGCCTACCACTGCCACTGACAAGCGTTTGGCAACAGCTACAGTAGCCAGGACCAACGCTTTATAAAATCAACTCGCCAAAAATCCACACAAAAGAAACTGCCAAACAGCAAAGAGAAAGACAGAGAGGGAGAAAGGGAGTAACTATGAAAGCGAGCAAGCGATTGAGTGCGGCAAATGAGTTGCTCGAAAGCAAAGTTTTTGGCTTCTAACCTCTTTTGTGGCATCACGTTAAGGTGGCGCAAAGACGTGTCGTGACCAAAAGTTAAGATTTTTTTTTTAACAGGTGCTGTCGTTACTCTAAAGCTGGTAACAGCCCCGCAGCTGCCGCTACTTCTCAACGTGGCAATTGCGGCAAGTTTTGGCCAGAAAAGAACTTTGTGGTCTGTCTGTTTATTTAGCTGTTGCTGCTGCTGCCTGTGGCAAGGAGAGGGGCAGAGCAAACGGCAGCTCATAAATTTCAAAAATTTGAAAACAACAACAAATATTTTTCACGCGCTGACCGAAATTATTTTAAATCACCTGCTGCCCGACATTTATCATTAGAGCAGCGCACCACCCCCACTGCAACTCGCTCTCCTCTCTCGCTCTCGCTAGCAAGTCAGTGCGCGAGGATGGAGCAGAGTCAGCTCCCCTAACGAGCGCCCCAAACTCTGAGTGTGCTCAAGATTTGCGAAGAGCACTTTATTTTCTACAGGACACTGGCACGCCCCCAAACCACAAAACAGGCAACATGCTCATAATGCTTGTTGTTGCTGCCGCTGCTGTTGCTGCTGTTGCTGCTGCTGCTGCTACTGCTATTGCTGCTGATGTTATTTTGCCATTTTCGCGCTTGGTCGAGGAAAAACTGTTTTGTTATCACAGTGATAAATGGAAAATTATTTTGAATCGAGCAACTACTTAAAAGAATTCCCAAAGGTTGTAATAAATTTGTGCGCACACATGCACACACAATACACACATACACACACACTCACACACACACACACACAAAGAGAGAAGGACTTGAAAAGTACATAGAGCACTGGCTGGTAGAAGGACACGAACATAATGCTAGCAAAGCTCTGCGGTTTGCTTCGTAATGTCCTGCAAGATAAAAAGGTGATTGACGAACCAAAAGCAAAAGTCATGGCCAAAGCTTTGGCTCAGCAAATGCATTTGTCGTTTGTGAAACTAGCCGAAAACTGTTCGAGTGTGTGTGTGGGTGACAGTTGAAAAGAAAATGGCATTAAAGCCATAGCAATGCACTCTTAAAGCTCAACTGAAAGCATATAGACTTGAATCGAGCGCAATAGCAAAACCAAGCTGTGCAGCTTACAGCGGTTTAAGCAGCAAGCACCAGGTAACATCTATTTTGATTTCATTAAGTAAAAAAATAGCCTCCAAGTCGATGCGATGCTCTCGCTCGCATCTAGCCGCCAGCTGCCAGCCAAAACCACAGCAAAAGTAAACAGTTTCTGTGCTACGTTTCGTTCAGATTATTTTATTTTATTTCTTCTTTTCCCCCCCCCCCCCCCCCCCCCCCCCCCCCATTTTTTATGTGCGCTCTCTGGCTCTTGGCCGTTTCTCAATTAGTTGAGCTTAATTTAAATTTGTTTCGAGTCCTTGTTACACATTACGTTGCAAATTCTCAAGTAAACGCACGTTTAAAGCACCCCAATTGAGGCTGCTGGCAAGTGCAAGTGCTTTTATAAATTAGCAGCGGTCAAAACACTTCTTGGCCGGCTCACACGGCGAATGCGTAATGTGCTCGCTGGCCACTTGGCGTATGCGTAACGTGAGCATTAATTAAATGAAGCATCAAAGACGAGAATAATTACACTCAATTTGGGTTGAGAAATTAAATGATTTAGACACATTATATAAAGGAATAGATACTATATATTAAATTGGGTAGAGAATCAGATTAATCAAAGGCAAATTAATTATATATATATAGAGTTGGTTTTTATTCAATTTTTATTACTACAACAGAATTCTTTATTAAGTAAAATTTAATGTATTTCGTCTTCAGCTTTACTTGTTGCAGCCATTTTATATAATTTTCATTCGCTTTAATGCCTGCGTAGCATTGAGTCATTGCAAACAAAATCCTATTTAATTCAAGAGCTGCTCTTTAAGCTGACGCACGGCAAGCGTAACTTTAGCATTATCTCAAATCTAATTAAGCTGCTGGCACACTTTAACCTCTACCTGCGGCCATCTCTCCCACTTTTAGCTTGCGCGCACAATTGTAGCTCAACACCCCCTGGGCATATCTTAATTCATTTGAAGGTCAGTTTGAAGAGCACGCTAAAGCTGCTGCTGCTGCTGCTGCTGATGGTGCTGAAAAATATCTGCAATCAGCTGCAACATTGTTGGTCAGGTTGCATTCAAGCAGCGCAGATTTCAGGCAACAGTGTCGTCAGTTTAATGGCTTTAGTATGGCTGCTGTTTAAGCCAATGCCCATTAAGTCGTTGAGTACACATGCACACATATATCATATATATACATATATCTATATACACTCTGGTTTTAGTGTCAAAATTCGCCTAGTCGCAGGCTCTTCCGATGCGGCAAATATGGCAGCATGTAATTCAACTTATCAGCGTATCAGGCACAAAACTTTTCTCATCTACTTAACGCAGATAAGCGGCGGGGACTTTTTTTTTTATTTTGCTTTTTGTCGGGTTTACTGACTTCTAATTTGTTGATGCCTAGGCACACACACACACACACACACACACACACACACACACATAGAAGAGACAGTGGCGAAGTGTTGATGGCGTCAACTTAATTTTCAGCAAGCACTCGACTATGCCCGGCTGGGCAAAAACTCCGAAAAGGGCGTCGAAACTAGGCAAAAAAAAGTAGGCAAGAGGCGTGTCGGGTTTGTTAGCTGGTTTTTGCTGTCTTCTCTTGTGTGAAATAAAATTAACTAAATACGCTCATGAGTAACATTCATAATAAACATTAAGCAGGGCGAAGAAAAAAAAAACTCAAATAAATATAAAAAATAATATTTGCCAGACTCCTTTTTGCGATTCTGCCAGCCTCGCACACACACACACATACATACAGAGTGAATGTGGCCAACGTTGTAGGAGCGCAGCAAATAAAGAATTCGCGCGGGAAGCAGCGCGTTGGCAACGAAATTATGGCATAAGTTACTTAGAAGCAAGTTACCCTGTTTGACTTGCCAAGCGAACACCCACACCCATCATACACCCCCCCTGGGCCACACTTGGCTACACTTTACTTTTATGGGGCTGACGAGCGGGCGCCAGAGCAAGCGAGAAATGTACTTGCAGGCGAAATAAAGATACAGAGATACACAGACAGAGAGTGCCCAGATACAACCACATTTGTAGCGATAAGCGTCATAAAGTTATCGTAAGTAAGCGCCAAAATAGAAGAAGCCAGAGAAAAAAAAAAAAACATGAAGAAGAAGCCAAAGCCAAAGCAGCAGCAGCAGCAGTAGCCGCCGAAGCAGTGGCAAAAGTCAAGCTATAAGGTAATGCCAGCGAGGGAACTAACAACTATGATGCGAGAAATGCGAGGGGAGCCAGCGAGACAAAGGCGGCAACAACAACAACTACAGCAACAACAACAACAACAACAACAAGTCAATTACGCAATGGACAGCAACAAAGTTTCGCGTTTCCTCTGTTCACACACTATTCGCAGTTGATTTAATCAAAGTTCTGCGCTCATCGATGTAAATGTATCTGCAGATGTAGCCATAAATGTATATGTAGCTGCAACAGCTGCTGCTACTGCTGCTGCTGCTGCTGCTCGTTTGCTTTTACCTTAATTTAATAAATATCCAGCCACTACTTACAGCTGAAACCGAAAGGTATTTCAAATACATATACACAGCTGCCTGCCCCTGTGTATGCCAAATATCATGAGGCAGCCGAGATTGAACTGCACAAATTGCAAAAAGGTAAATATATAAATGTATCGCTGCGTACATATATAATCGATATGTATGTTTGCACTTCTCGAAAACAAGAGAAATCTGCGCAATTTTAATTCACTGCATACTACATCACGCTGCACGCGTAATAAAAGAGAGCATTATTTAACAGACATACGTACAATAATGTATACGGGTGCATATAGCACATACATACTCAGTCGTCGGTTAAGTGACAAGTGGACATGCATAAGTGACAGCAAAATGTTGCATGCACATGCAGCGACTAAGGTGTTAATGTATTGGCCTTGCTCATCGGACTAATGGACTCCATTTGATTTTATGACGAAATCTCTGGCCGCAGTCGTCAATGCTGCCTGCCGAGCAGCGACTGTTGGCTTTCTGACTCAATTAAGTTAAAAGGTGATTAAGTATATTTATAGATAGCCGAGAGCATCATTTGTTCAGTAATGATAAGATAAATGTGCTGATGGAATGTCAAAGAGCAGCATGCTACGAATAATTAATATCGATGCGATTATACACGAATAATATTCAAGAAAATATGAAATTGAGACAAAGATTATTACAAAATAGGATTTATTAAAAATTTATAATTGGTGATCATAAGATAACTGCAAAATAACTAAAAATATATAACAATTGATATTATTAAATATAACAAAAACAAAATATTCATAATAACAATTAATTAACCGAAGTTGAATGTTTCAAAGTGCCAATGCCAAAGGTCTTTTAAAATTAGGAGTGATGGAAATCAAAAATTATGAATCGAATATTGAATTATATGATTATTAGTTTCAATCTATTTCAATTAGCACGCTCAATAGAAAATATGATCTCTGTTAGCATTGATATGTCTATTCATTATTAAGCTATACCCACACGAAATGGAATATCATATTTGGAGTGATCTATTATGATTGCAATTAATCGCAAACTATTTTACGATAGTTACATATCAAATAATGAATCGTGCCATAACTAAGCATTGAACACTTTCAACCTGTTTCAATTGTTCAGTCAAAGCAAAACTGCAAAAATTTTGCAGTTTCTTACAATACAATTTCCAAAATCAAACACAAAATTCCTAACTCATAGACAGCATCGATCTCAAATTCATATGTACTAGGCCAATTTGAGCTACTGCCTGAGAAATCCTATTAGTCCATATTACGAAAATGCAGTCAACAAATAAGCAGGAATTTCCTAATAGAAAATGCATTGCACTTTTCTGCCAGCAAATAGCAATTGTGTAAATATTTCAACTTCAGCGTCGAACAGCATTAAATTGACTCCGAGCAAACAGCAGCCAGAGCAGAGCAAAGCATGCAAATTGCAGGCTGAGCAATCAGTGCCATATTACGTATACGTATATGGTATAGCCAAAAGTTTGGATTACCAGGCAAATGTAGGCTGTCACATTAGCAGACGCAAAACTTTTCACACCAGACAATTAAATAGATTTTGCTTTAGTTTTTGTTGTATTTTTTGGTTGTGTTTTAGTTTTGGGTGGCAAACTTGGCCAAATGAAATGTCAAAAAATTAAAAGCATTAAACTATGCGAACAACTATGCGGGCAGCGCTGTCATGTACGGACGTTGCTTAACAAAGGACAGGCCGTAGGAAAAGCTCTTCTTCGCTGGCGCATTGGCCGAGCACGGGCAAGACGGCCATAACCGGTCACAAAAAGGCAAATCTCCTGAGGGCGGCAAACAAACCCAAACTCAAAACTCGCAAAAAAAAGAAGAAAAAAAAAACAGAATTCTGAAACGGAACGAACCTAACGGAGCGGCGTCCAAACAACAAATGGCGGTTGAAAAGGTTGCTCAAGTGCCAGGACAATGTTGTTGTCCTTGTCCGCAACCTCAGCGATGCATGCTAGTGACGTGTGTGTGTGTGTGTGAGTGAGTGTGAGTGTGTCTCGGCCACGAGACTAACAAAAAGCGTACGAAAAATTTGCAACTTTAGTTTTTGACATCCGCTCCATTTAGTCAATGGACTGAGCGACGACCTGGCAACAATCAGGCGCATGTCCTGCCATTTGCCATACCCTCTACTCATTGAAAATAGTTGAGAGAGTGTATATTGTTGCAGTGCTTAAGTGACATGTGCAAGGCTTTTGTGGTCATACCACACATACCACAAGATGTGAATTATTTGGTATTTTTAGTAGATTTTTCACTTTACTCTTAATTGAGAAATAATCGAGAAAGAGTTTGATGAAGATAAAGATAGCATAAGAATGTCATATGCTACCAATTTTTTGTGCCTTCCCATTTTATGACAATTATCAAGCATTTGATGCATCCTTAGGTATCTAAAAATAAATTTCATTTAATATTATTAACTTTTGTCGCACTGAGTCTTAAATCAATCTATCTATATCTAAGCCAATCTAAAGGGTATCTACAAATGGATCATTCATGAATCTTATTTATATATTACTACTGTTGCTGCTGCTGCGATTGCTGCTGCTGTTCTTGTAGTCGTGCATTTTAAAGCACTTTCAACAAAAGTTGATTTCTCTTTTGACCCATTATGAAATTGCTCTGGCAATTTTTGCATAAACAAAATACAAAACAAACATAAAAGGCTGACCTTTCCACACACAAACACACACACACAGATATATTTATAGATATAAATATATGTATATATACAGACGGAGGTTCTGCTCATGGCATGTCGCCCAGTCAGTCATTCATTCATTCCGTCTGTTCGGTAAGACTAGTTTTCTGCCTTTTCTTGTTCTTGTTTGCATAGGATCAAGGAGAAGCAGCACGCGCATCCCTGGGCGCTTTTATTGAGCCCTTTAAGTTTTTAGTAAATAATACAAAAGCGTATGCAAAGCGACGGCAATTTGCCAATGCACAATTGTATCTGTAAATGCGTAACATTTGAATGATCAATGGGCAAGGGACAGCCCAAAGCTGAGCCCCAACGGCCGAACGACCGAACGAACCGACTTCTAAAGAATTTGATTTCCATTAAAGTCACCCGCCAGCCCAGCCCAGCCCAGCCCGAGTGGCCTTTGTTAGCTGGGACACTCAACAGTTAACAGCCATCAAACCAGTTGGCCATGCTAAATGATGCATGAAGTTTTCTGCCGAGCATTTCGCATTTCGCTACCAAACAAACTTAGTTAGCAATCAACACGATGAGCTCTGATGGCAACAACATAGATTAAGATATTACATACACATATATATATATATATATATATATATATATACAAATAAATATATATGTATGTTAAAATGGTTCGAATAATGACTTCACAGGAAAATTGATTCACAATCTTGGTAAACAGTCAAAAAAAAAAAAAAAGCTTTGTACACTTGGCAAAAAAACGAACTTTCATTTCCGATAGAAAATATGCAAAAATTAAAATTAAATTGGTTGCCAATACATTTGGTAACCAGGTAACAGGTAAACTATATATGTGCGCCATGGTGACTACTGAATACCCTTTACGACATTGTATTTGAGAGTATATGTATGTATATAGCTACGGGTCTTAAGAGCAGCAATCGATTATAAACCAAGTAAATATTTGCAAGTTGCGATACTTGTATTTGCTTAAATTATTTTGTAATTGAGCTCTTTAGTTGAAAAATAAGAAAAGTCTTTAATTTAGCTTATGCTACTTTGGGTATTTATTTGTTTATTTTTATTATAACAAAGTATCACAATATATCAACTGATTGTTGTTTCCTTTAATTTATGATCATTTTTTTGTGTTCATGAGACTATTCTTTATTATTATTATTTTTTATATATAAATATTTAAACACAAACATGACGTGAGTGACAGTTCATAGTTTGAACCTTTACGCTCTATTCACGAGATCGTACGATAAAAATCGTGAGTCTGATTCTTGCTCCGAGCAGGTGCCTTCGGTATTTTTCGTTTGGTTTTGGTTGAGCGTTTCTTTGTTGTACTATTTGTGTGGCACTCTTTTCCCGAACGTCACTTGGGGAGCGATACAATTGATGCTCGTACAACGAAGCTCGGTAAGTGAGCAGAAACTCAAAGAGTCAAACGATCTTCATATTCACATTCACAAGCACTGACTCATACTCACGTTCGCTAATGATGTATTTAGTGAACTTATTCAGGTAATTAAATAAACATCTGATAGAGAAAATTTCTCACATTCACATCAATAAGGCTTTCTTTCACTTTAAAATTGGTTATTGTATTTCATTGGAAATACGTTTATTAATCAAATGAATGCAATCGAAGCTGATCAAATGGCTGCTTGCATGCTTCAAGGCTGAGAAGCCACAAGTACCAACAGCAAAACCGCAAGAACAACAACAGCAAAAGCAACAAATTCAATAAGAATCACAAATTGATATGGCAAAATGAAGAGTGCATTCAATTGGAGGATTTTTCGACAAGTTTTATCCATTAAATAAAATGAATGCTCTGCATGGATCAAATTGAAAGTAAATTTGCAATACAGTTGAGTGCCAAGGCTTATGGATTATAGGCAAGGCCAGTTTGAGGTCGACATGCTAATCTGTAGCAAAATCAGAGAGAGAAAGAGAGAGAAGGAGAAGAAAAAAGAGAAAGGCAGCAGAAGAGTGAGTGAGAGGCAGAGATGGCACGAAATGTACAGCAAAAGCAAACGAAGCGTGCTCTGAGCTGCAGGTGAATCCAATGAACGATAGAAAAACTAAAATCTAGTTGCGTGCATGTGTATATGTCTGTATGCGTGTGTGTATATATGAGGTGTAAGCACGTTTTTATGTTGTTAACCCACACACACACGCATACAGAGAAAACCCTTGAAAACGGGTAAAAGGCAGAAGAGAAAAGCTGGCTAAAAGCATTTCATGCTACAACATCTGCATATGCAAAGCCCCCAGTCGAAGGCCGAGGACCGAAGCCAAGCAAGCACTCTGGGTCTCTGCGACTGGCGGACACGCCAAAGCGCTGCACAAATATTGACCAAAATGCTGAAGCATTCAGAAACAGTCAAACAACAATAGCTGCACGGCCAGCAGGAAGAAGTAAGCAGAGAGCAGGACGCAGGGGCAGGAGTCGGCGAGGTGCCAACGAAAAGTCTGGGCGGGTAACAGTAGTAACAACAGCTAAGCTAACTAAACTGAACTGAACCGGTTCGATTCGAAGTACACCAATTTGTTGTTCTGAATTAAGAGTTTATAGTTAGTAAAGCTAAAGCTGAGGCGATGCAAACTAAGCTTACTTCACCTATCAAGACGTTATTTATCGAATGGAATAATATAGTATAGTATAGGTTATAAATAATAAATTTAAAATATATATATAAATGTAGCAAATAAATGAAGTTTCGAAAAGTCTGTCGGAAGAACCTGCTTGATAATTTATTAATAACAATCGAATGAAGACAATGCCTATTGAACATATATAATATCGAATTTCAGCTTCAAGGAACTAACTTGGTCTGCCACAAACTTCATAAGCTTCATTCACATAAGTCAACTGTGCGATTAAATTGGTTCCTGGCAGCCCTGGCCAGTTAGCCGACAAACAAATCCCGGACCAGCTGAGCCGTACAACATCAGTAGCCGCATAAGCCGAGCAGCATGAGCATAGCGTGGCATGGGGATTGTAGATCAAGTGCTAGGGGCATGGTTAAGTAGTCATAATACTGTGTGGCAGCGGTCTGACAGCGCTTCAACTTCATTTACGTGAAGCATGTGAGGAGATTGTTTGTTTGATTTGCCGCAGAGCGCTGTAGAGCTGCACTTAACAATATTAATTTCGTGAGCGTTGATGCTACAATTCGATTTGTGTGTGGGAAGCGCGAGTCGATGTTGCCAGCGGCAGCCAACCAGTCAGCCAGCCAGTCAGCCAGCCAGCCAGCCAGTCAGCCAGCCAGCCAGAGCGCAGCGACGGCACCAAAACAATGCCGGAAACCGGAAACTGGAAGCGGAAATGTACTTTGTCTTTTTGGCGGCAAAGCGACGTTGTTGCAAAATACTTGCCGCTAAAAGTATGTCGAGCTGCACTAACAGCGAAGAAAGTGGGCTGACTCAACCCACAAATACCCTGCACGAAGACTTGGCTGGCCGCCAAGTCGAGCTAAGCCGGGCCGAAAGTCTTCTCAGCCAGCTGCTATTGCTGTTGCTGGCTGTGCTGCTTTTGCTGCATTTATGCCTCTTAACAAGAATATTTGTCATTTGCTGTTAGCATTTTGGCTAAATGCGAAATTAAATGAAGTGGATTTACATATTGCGTTGCCTGCCTTCACTTTTAAGTACACAAGCTATCCTTCTCTCTCTCTCTCTCACTCTCTGTGTATCTTGGCATGTGTAGGCTAAGTCTGTGTGTGTGTGTGTGTGTGCAGCTGCTGCGGAAAATAACTTTTTAATGAGATAAACTCGTTGATTTCTAGATTCTGTGCGGTTGCCTCTCTGGTGGCCAAAAAGGGGGAGGCGGAGCACGCCCAGCAACGCATTCCCAGCGGATTACACAAAGTTGCAAAATTCTGCTGTGACAAATTTATTTTTATGCCGCATTATATTGCACGACACTCGCTCACTCGTGTGCGTGTGCGTGTGTGTGCAGGAAAACTTAATGAGCTAGCAGACTGTTAAAGTAGCTCAACAGCTGTTGTCGCCATTGCGCAGCTGCCTCCGTTGCGCCCGTATATAGACGCCTCAAAATTAAATTCAAATATATTTCCTCCTCGCACTCGCTGTGTGCACAGCGGCCGCCATTATAATTTGTCGCAAACTTTTGCCATTTTGTCAGATCTACAATTCTCCAAATTCTACAGCAAGAAATGTGTGAGCGAGTGGCAAATGTTTTGGCATATTTAAAAATATATGAATACGCCGCACTTGGGCTGAGCGAGCAGCGGTCCCTTAACAGGCGCCTTCGGGCCAAACTAACCGAGCAACAAATATGTTTCAATGCCACAGATGTGACGCATGTGCGCCTTGTGGCTTGCAATAATGAGAACTATTCGATTTTCATTACACTTTGTACGCCTCACATGAAAGTACAAGGAATTTCTTGCATATGCAATAAATAGTTGCGTCAAACAATTCTTTGAACTTCAATTAAGTGATCCAGATATGCTCATATATTCACATATATTTTATTCATATTCCATTTATGTATATATTATTTTTACGTCAAAAATTACCTGGATCACAATAAAGAAAATCTAGCTATTCCTTAAACATTCTCTTAGCTATATAATTCATAAATCTTACAAGTTATAATATACACATGTTCCGCTTAATATCTTACAAAATAATCTAATAAAAAAAAAAAAATAATAATAATAATAATAAGAATTTTAATTATCTTCTCTTTTGCATATTAGCCCCATCAGTGGAAAACAAACTTGTTTTAATATCACATTATTTATATATGCAAATCAGTTGAGAGTGGCGTCTGGATCAAGCACATAATCAGTTATTGGTGGTCCATTAAGTTGCCTTATTCGTGTATCTCCATCAGTTCCATGAGCTCTCTGCCAAAGTATTGCTGTCCACTTAAAAATTTGAAATCTATTTAGATATTCACGCTGCAGCCGTGACCAGGAATGAACAGGGAACGAAACGGAAGGGCACGATGCCATCCGTCGCATCGCATTATAAACTTTGATAACAAAATTTACTTGGCAACATTTTGGCTCCTCCCACACACGCCGATGCTTGCCTCCACTAGAGCTATGAGCAACCCCCCCCCCCCCTCTCTCTCTCTCTCTCTCTCTCCAACTCACTCCCCCTTACTCTCTCAGTCGCTCGCTTTCTGTGCCATTATGCGTTATACTTTTAATAAGTTGTGACGCGCTGACGACAAAAAAGTTATCATTTATTAAAATTTTTGTCTTTCCAACGTAATTATAATAGTTTGGTAAAACATCGTGCGCGACAAGCAGCGACTGCCTGGCAACAAAAAGCAACTCCTTCTTAACCCATATTACTTGTCCCCGCCCGCTCACATCGCTCACGCCTCTCCTGCTGTGAGCAATTGTTGCGTTTGTGGGTCGCATTCTGCTGCCTTTGCTCCTGCTGCTGCTGCTGCTGCTGTTTCTCCTTAGCAATTTTTGACAAGTTTCGCCTTTAATTTCCCTTTATCATGTTTCAAATTATTAAAAATTTATGCTCTGAACTGAAAGTAATTGAAAATGTTCAATAACTGCTGAGCAGGACAAAGAGTTATGGCCAGAGCTGGCCCTGGCTGGACCTCGTTCTGTGCTTCCTCCTGCTCAGCTCCATTTCATTTTTTAGCTGTTTGATGGCAGACAAAGTTGCCAAGTGCTAACCAAAAGCTATAACCGATGCTGATGATGATGAAGATGATGTTGTTGCCGCTGCTGCTGCTGCTGCTGCTTTTGATGATGAAGTAAAAGTTGAAGTGTATTGTAAAAGTGTAAAAGTGCAGCAGCATCGTCATCGTCAGTGCCAGCGACAGCTGTTGGTTGGCTTTAGTTTTCTTTGTTTCTAGTAATTTGCATTTGCTGTTCTTCATAATTATGCGCGTTATATAAATGAGTCGTAGACGTGACGGAGCTGCAACGGCTTAGGACATTGATAATATTGACGGCATCGAAGGCATCAAAGCGCTGCCTGACAGCGACTAAGTTGCTGGCAATGACATCTTGATCTGTATCTTGTATGAATTTCAATTAACAGCGAAAAGTAAAAGCCAAACGTTGCGACCAGACAGATGTTGCGAGAATATATCAAATAAAAACAAGCACCTGTCGTGCTGCTGTGGGGCTTAGAGCCAATCAAACATGCCACACGGCGAGCGACTCTGCGGACAGCTCAATAACAAAAGCAAACAAATTAAAATAGACAACAAATGGAATAAGCGACAACCGCAAGAGCCCCAAAAGCCTGGCAACAACACGAAAAACTTTTTGCCATGAAACGGCAAAAGTTCAGCAGGTGTTGCGGGGGTTACAGGTGTTTTTGTTGCTTCGCCAAAAAGGACTGTTGGGTGGCAAACGTACGATTCGCACGCAGTTTAGCAGTTGCCTGCGATGCGTAAGTCCATAAAATCCTCACTAATCTCACAGGACGCGCTTCGACAAAACGCCAAGCACTTTTTGTCAAATCATCCAAACACCTGATGTCTTGCTTGGACCTAAACGGTATAAGGAAGGCACTCTCTATGTGTGTGTGTATATGTGTATGTGTGTGTGTGAGTGCACGTGGGTGGCAGTAAAATGTTTTGTTATTATGCACAGACAGATGGGCCTAGGCTCATACCGATGTCGAGCGGGTTCATAAAACCGCTTTGTCACCAAGCAATTTCTGCGCAAAAATAAACGAGTCGAGCGGAAGTCTGCTTACCGCTGCTGCAGCGAAAGCAGGACCAGCCAAAAAAAAAATGACAAAATGAAAAAAAAAAAAAAAAATGCTTCCAATAATAGATTTTTAGCGCTGAAATGGGCACTCAACGTGGGGCCACAAAAGAAGTAAATAAGTCGAAAGAAAAACAATTAAGGCAGATAATAATAATATGAGAAGCAGCCAGAACAGGAGCCGCAACAGCAAAAAGTAAAAATAAAAATTAAACAAAAAAAAAAAAAAAAAAAGGAAAACTTTCACCTTGGCTCATTTTCACATTGAAAACTTTGCATTTAACTTTTGGCAGTGTTGCTTTCTACGTTTCTTTATCATTTACGCCATATTCTCGTGGGACTTAGCGCCGAATAGTTGATTGCACTAGATAATTGTTAAATGAAAGATGTGAAAAGGGTAAGCATGTTGAAGTGAGAAAACATTAATTAGATTGTTTATAGCATGAGCAAGGTATAGTTTTGAAAAGATTATATCAAGAGTTACTCTCCAATTTATTACTGCAAATATTAACTGAATGATAGAGATATATGTTTTTCCAATTATTAGCAATTATATATGTATATTCATTTCTTTATCTAGTTGCGAAAACTCTCTTGCAATACATTAACAATAAACTAGAAAACATGAAAATAAATAATTAAATTTAGCCAAGAGTTGCTTATGTCATTAACACACATATATTTAAATAATACGAGTATTTCATTTCTAGTATAATTATTTTGCTCAACATAAGTCGTCTATTGCGCTTCATTTAATTAATGCTCAAGTTACGCATACGCCAAGTAGCTAGCAAGCGCATTACGCATTCGCCGCGTGAGTCGGCCAAGAAGTGTTTTGACCGCTGCTAATTTATAAAAGCTTTTGTAAGTAGTCTCAATTGGGGTGCTTTAAACGAGAGTTTACTTGGAAATCTCTTGCCCACACGTCAACCATAAAAGCATTTCTTCATTTATAAATTAATCAATTTTAGACAATTCCATAACTCAATCAGTTTTTCACTTACTTGGGCAGTAATTTCTTAATGTTATATTTATATTTTATTAATATATTCAAAAAAGATAAAATCTAACTGCTTTACAGACGCATTTACTGTGCATGAATTGGCAGAGCAGACTCGCCCAGTGTGCCGTTAGAATTAATTTTTATTTTTACGCCGGGAACGTAATACGTCGACAGCATAAAGTTTTTCTCGCTAGCAAAAAGCTGGCAAGTGAAAAACCTTGCTGGCCACAAAACCAAGCCAAGACCCACGCATAATACATCCGCCTGCTGCCGCCTGCTGCCACCTCCTGCTCACCCATGCACAGACATTTTCAATTCGAATCTTAAAGCAGTGCTTAATTGGTTGAATTTTAAGCTACCGCCATTCGCAGCCTTAATCGAAATTTAATGTAGCCGAAACACGTGCCTCAAGTGAGCCGATAAAAAATGCATGTCAAGTGCCTGACAGGTGGCATGATCGGTAACTGATTAGCTAATAAGCCGCCTGCACACAATCCTAGCTAAAAACAAGCTGAAGGAATTGTAGAAATATGTGTGAATATAAAATAGAAATCTTCTTTTTGCCTCTGCCTCTTGCTTTAGCTGTTGCTGTTGCTGTAGCTGTTTCTGTTGAGTGGCAAAAACTTTCACCCGCCTTGTCGGGTTGGGCTTGTCAGAGTATAGTAAAAAGCATTTATTACGCAAGAAAGTCTTTTCAATTATTCAGGCGCTGCATTCGCGGGCAGCTCTTGCTCCCGCCAATTCCTCTAGCCAGCAATGTCCTGCCCCGGCGACACGCTAAATAATTTACAATTTCCCAGGAAGCTGCACCAGCAGCAGCAGCAAAAGCAACAATAACATTTTAAGAAAATGCATGTACTTTTTGTGCCAATTGGCATAGTTGGTGGTGAGCGGGAGGGGGAGGGGGAAGAGAAGGCGAAAGACGCAAGACGACGCCTAAGAAGGCAGCCAGCTGACGTGCGTCCGAGTTGCGCGACATTCGAGCCTTTGTTTTGGCCAAATGGCAAAGTTTTATTTCAGTGCCTGCACTCAAATGAAAAATAAATATGACAGCAAACGCGCCACGAACAAAAGACACTTGCATATTAAATGATCTTAAATAGCGAAGACTGGAGACAATGCTGCTGCTGCTGCTGTTGCTGCTGCTGCTGCTGCTGCTGCTGCTGCTGCTGTTGCTGCTGCTGCTGCTGCTGCGGATGCTGCTGCTGCAGTTGCAGCTTTCCTCAAGCCCAGCCGTTACAACTGCGTCGCATTAGGTTTATAAATTAGAAATGATGGCGCCCCAAAGCGTCGGCCATAAAAACGAAGCTGCGTAACATCATTCCCCCAAGAAGAGGAGCTTAGAGTGTGGTTGGGGCAACTGGAAGGAACTGGGGCAGAGCTTAAGTTATGCAAATGCGCTTATGCGCGGCGACAAAAGCCGTGCCAGGCAAACGCTCAAAGCTCTGCCAATTGCAATGATTATGAAACGTCGTTGCGATCTAATTGGTTTAATTATGATATCATAAATTAATCCCATTCGAACATTACATTATGCATAGCATCCGTTTCACAATTTCACGATTGCTGGCATGGCTTAAGACATAAGCTACTTTTACCTGCAATTGTTTAATGCAATTATATTACGATCCCGTACAGTATAATGCCAGACATTACACCCATGTGTGTGTGTGTGTGTGGGTTTTAGGTATATCTATGTGAGTGTGTGGGGCCAAGTCAAACCACAAGCAAATTTTGCGGTCGTTAGCTATTCACAAATTAACCAACAAATTATAGAAACCCAAACCAAATGGCTCTAAGCCTTCTTCCCCAATGGCAATTGGGTAGCCCATGCTTATGTATTTGCTTTACATACATATAATTGTGTATATATGTGTGTGTGTGTGCCACATGTTTATGTTTCTCAATTAATATGACCACTTGATGTTTACATTTGCGAATTGAATTGGATAGGTGAATTTGCTAAGCCATAAGTATTTCTCATATCAATTAACTTAGCATGCCTTGAGCTCCAGAAGTTTAATATGTATACTATGGAATAAAAGACAAACTAGAAGTAACAGGTGTATAATATATATATTTATGGAAAATTAAATTGATTTCTAAATGTAAATAACGTTTTGAATATGAACATAAATGGATATTCCAGAGTCCAAGAGAGAGGGAAAGAAAGTAGTATTAAATTGGATTCATCTGAGTCTAAGCATTTATTCCCAAAATGATATGATGATGATATTCGTATGTTTGAATGTTCATGCCTAAACAGAGGCAGAGAGTAAAAAGTATTAAGAAACATACTGTAGAGAGCGAAGGGAAGAAAGCGACCAAGAGAGAGAAGCAGTGAAATTCTAGCACCGAGAGACCTTCGGTATTATTCGTTTTAGTTTTCGGCGGAATTATTCCGATGCTGCTCGTTTCACGAACTTCATTGGAGAGCGTTACGATTGACGCTCACACAATGAAGTGCTGTGAGTGAGCTGTGATAAGTCATGGAATGTTAAGCGAAGACAACTCTCACAACTCTCGAAATTTACGAAGAAATACCACAGGAAATAAAATAAGTTTCTCTTCGATTGCGAACGAACTCGTTAAAAACCCGAAGCAATCGGTTGCTCTCTGAGTTTTTTCGCACAGTGTGAGTGAATGATATTTGCAGACATTCAGAAATGGTGAACAGATATTTGCGAGCTGTGCATAATGAGCATACAGTTCAGAGAGCTGAGACAATGTCAAGAAACGAGAAGCATTGCATTCGCATGAAATCTTTAATTACGATTCTTTCAAATTTATTAAGCATGCAAATTTCTTCATACTACTTATCAAAACAGTTATTTAATATGCCCATACTATACTTCTTTAGCTATCAAATATAAAAGCTGCTCATTAAAATACTTAACATTTTTACTTAATATTTTTAGAGCAGCAATTTATTCGATACAGCACATTTCAAGACTTAACACAGCCACATAAAAGAGTTCAGCAACATTGAAAGAAAAAGCCTAAAATAGCGACGACAAGCGTTAAATGTCTAGCGATAATAATCACAGCTAAAAGTCATCAGCATAATAAACCCAAGTTTTTGCTAGGACAATGGCAACGATAACGACTGATGGGGGAGGGGAAGGTAGAGCAGAAAAAACTATAGCAACATTTAAACATTTATGGCAACATATTTGATCACGTTTTCTCAATCATTGCCCTTACGACCCTAATCAAATTTCACCTGATGGGATGCTGCTGTGGCTTTGGCTGCTACTATTACAGTTGCTGTTGCTGTTGCTGTTGCTGTTGCTACTGAGGCTGCCCTGAATTGGCTGGAATTTAGCAAAAACCATGGACACATTGTGCACTGATTGCTGGCTGGCCCAGATGTCCCGAGATCCCGTTTGTGTGCGTGCGTGCGTGAGTGGGATGTGGGCGTGGCCGGAGGGCCAGTCGAAATGTGGAAATGGGGCAAACGAAATGTTTTGTTTTGATTACAGCTTGACGGTGGCTGCTTTATTTTATTATGAATCTAATTCCTTATAATTCGTAACATATGTTTCATTCCGGGGTCCAGGCAGAATCGGCAAACAGGTTTTGAATTACAAATCAGCATTTGGCCAACGAAAATTTAAGTTAAGACATTGCTGATGACGTTTAACGATAATAGTATGTAAGGCCTGGCGGGCTGGCGACCCGACTGCTCCTTGCCTAGACTTGGGCCCAAGCCCAGCGGCAGCGCCAGTTGGACTGCCCATTAACCTAATGCCCAACGATTTGAGTTTTGAGATTTGCATTTTGCTGCGTGCCCTTAACTTGGTGACACTTTAAAGACCTGCCAGCCAAAGCTGGGCGAGGCCTGGCAGGCAGGCCCTTGTTCTTGTTCTTCTGCTTATTCTGGCTGAACCACCTAACCCACCCATGCGAGCCGCACATATGAATATTTCATTTCAAACACACGTCATTAGAGATGCGGCGTCAGTCAGTGAGATTTCAATATTTTCTAGTGCTCCGAAAGCAAGCAAAGGCAACAAAGCCATCGCGCATCCGCAACGTGGGACGTTGGGGCGTTGTGGGCGGGGCGGAAAAGCATGAGGCTCGCGCGTTCGTGCGCGTGGGCGTGCCGCATATACATACGTATGTATGCATATAGGTGGGCTTGCCATGCAACATGATGGCTATGATGCTCTGGCATATAGCAAAGGCATGGCATGGTATGGCATGGCATGTGCATGTGTGCATGTATGCATGTGTGCATGTGTGCATGTAATTTTCCAAACGCCCCGTTGCAACGGTAGCCTCTGCTCCAGTTACTCCATGTGTCTATGTCTATGTGCGGCGTCACCATGTGGCAAGCGCTTGGCGTTTGCTGCTTCTTCAATAAATGCGGCTGCTGACCTATTCTAGCAGTCAACCATAAATCTGCACTGATGATGTACTTCATGGTATTGTGCTTTGGAATTATATCGCATATTTTTGGTTTCTGTTGCACATTCCCTTCTGGCATGCCACACACCCAACCACCCAACCACCCACACGTGCACAATGGGGCCTGCAGTTGGTGTAGTAGCTGTGTGCATGCTATTTCATCATCATCAAACTGTAGGAATGGGATCAGCGCTGCTGGCAACGCTGCTGGTTGCAAATTTCGTTAGCTGATGACATGCAGAGCTTCCAGCATGTGTAGCCAGACTGGTAGCATGTCCGGCCCGTGCTGGTATTTCGCCTGGCATCGAGAATACCTCAAGCAGCACAGGTAACAATCAGCCACCAGCCAGCAGCCAGCAGCAGAGAGCTCATGTTGATCGCTTTCAAACTTGGACCGCCTGCAACACGTTATGTAAACAAATCAGCTCAATCTGGCTTAGTGCTTCACTTTTAATTGAACAGTTTGGCAAACGAAATGAACCAAATTCCAAATTGGCAATGGCCACAGAAAGAGAGAGAGAGAGAGAGAGAGTGAGAGATAGTAAGGGAGTAAGCAGAAGGAGATAAAATGGAAATTATAAGTGTTGTGTATTGTTTTAGCAATTAGTGAATGGCGAGCCACCAGGCAAAGCTGGTCAAAATACGTTAATGCCAAATTGATTGGGGCCAAAGGAAATGAAAAAGCAAACAAACAAACAAGTGGGCAAAGAAAATGATTCGGAGAAATACCTTTTTCTTCCTCGTTTTTAATTGGTCCACATCAATTAAAAAGTCTCAAATCAATTCGTTCACTCTATCCCACTCACTCTCTTTCTCTCCCTCTCTCTTTAAGTTTTTATGTTCCCTCAATGATTTATCGCTGAGCAGAAGCACTAATTGAGTCGTTTTATTGTCGCCTGTTAACTGTTCATATTTTACTAAAAAATCAGATGAACAAACAGTCGCGACACGCAATTATGATCTATACCCATGTGACCCAATCCCCACAGCTGAATTCGCTTCGCTCCGATTAGTGTATAGCTCTTCTTCATATTGTCTTCCCTTTTTTTTTTTTTTGCGCAGTGTAAATCGCAGTTATACATGCAAATGTGACTAAACCAATAATATGTATGAGCTAAAAGAAGTGCGGGACAGTGAGTGCAGCGGCCAGAGGAATGGGGGGGTCAGTGTGTAGGGCTCGGTGAACAACAGCAGCTGCTGCTGCCGCCGCTGCTGCTGTCGCTGTCGATATTTGTTCAACATGCAAAAGCTACTGCTCGAGGGTGAGACCGTCAATATGCAACATGGCATTTTTAAACGCCGGACATTGCACAATTTATATCCATTGAGCGAAGCACTCACAAAGGGTGTAATGAGCTATGTAACGGCCAAAGGGCGACAATTAAAAATGTGCATAGAAACATGCCCAGGCAGCACTAGGAAATGTCGCGGCCAAACTTGAGACACGCAATGTTTAATTAATTGCTAAGCTGATTTTAAGTTTCGAAAACATTTTGATTTATGTATTTAATTACTCAATTTAGTTGAATTGTTTATGCAACAGCCCTTAAGGCTTAAGTTGTCCTTAGTTGTCCTCAGAATTGAATGTCGATAATAAATATATTAAATAAAATATTTAACTAAGTCATAATGTTGATTTTGACAATGTTTTCGACTTTTCAAATTGAAGCAAAATTATTTTCTAATAATTTTTATTTTCCATGAATTCATTTATTGTAATTATATTTGGATATAATATTTTGCCCATTAATGAATAATGAATATATATTTAAAGTAATAGAATAATTAACTAAAATAAAACGATACTTAAAAAGTAAAAAGACTCTTGTCGTGACAGCTCGTAGTTTCTGTTGATACGGACGGACGGACGGACAAGAATATATATACTTTATGGGTCTGCGATGTCTCCTTCTGTTTGTTACATACATTTTCACAAAACCATTATACCCAGAATTCCCATTTTCTCATAGCTCATACTGAACGAGTTGAAGCAATTTTTAGCTTATTTTTTAAACACTTCTTCAATCAATTATTTAAAGGATCATCTTTTTTTTCTTATTATTCAAAAGCTATTTACATGGTATCTGCACTTCGATCTGTCAACTGCATTTATTGATGTACTATTTTATTTTTTGTAGATATACATATATACTTTTTATCAATATGTTCTGCAAGAGAGCCCTGACGAACGAGCGCACCAACCCTGCCAAACGAAAGTTAATTGCCGTGCAATTTTTGTATTCATAAATAACGGTAAATTTGTTATACACATCACTTTGATTGCGCACGCTAAATCATCACACAGCAGCAGCAGCAGTATGTTGGCGGGGGGTTAAAACGCGGCCCAAAACCAAGCGCAAAAAGTATCGAAAAAAAAAGCAAATCTCACACACAGTTACAGTCCGAGAGCAAATGCCCGTTAAAATGTTTCACATGGCACAAAATATGTTGATAAAAGAAATATATAAATAAAGCACGAAATACGTATGTATGTACATATATGTATACATGCACACACATGTATGCGTATGCGATGCATGTATGTACATTTTCGCATATTTGTGCATGGCACATTTTTATATATTTAAGTCAAATAAATAATTTAGGCACACAAAATGTTTTAGATCCGAGAAAGAGTCAGGCGCAGTTATATAGAGATAAACATGTCGATATTTTGATGTTGTACCATTAAATTGCGGTCTGAATCAATAGATGCCAAGTGTATCCGGCAAATATTTTCAATTTTAGATAATTATAGATACACTTTGCATGGAATTATTTCTGTAGTGAAAACTTCAATTTGAAGCCGGTTTAATCATATTGATGGATGTCAGGCCACGCATCAATGCAGATGCACTGCAAAACTCTAGCCACAATGCCACGCTCCCTTTGCACCCTTGCCGGCCTGTCTTCCTCATGAATGGCAATAATACTTGGAAAATGTTTGCCAGCAGATGGAAGAAGCTGGCAGCAGCAGCAGCAGCAACTGTAGCGGATTGTCAAGCATCAAAAAACACACCACAGAGCATAAAAGCTTAACACATACGTAGACACAACACTCTCCTACACACACACATAGAGAGACACTCACACACACACACACACATACATACATATGAAATTCATCTGTCATCGCGTGTGTTGCGCCAAAGCTTATGACGTTAAGCCGTTAAATGCGCCAAATGCATGCAAAACTTTACACAACTGCAACTGTATGTGTGCGAGTGTGTATATGCGAGTGTGTATATGCGTGTGTGTGTGTGTGTGTATGTCGTGTCTTCAAGGGTCGCTTTGTTAACATGTACAAGTATGCGATCTGCATACATGCGGCATCAACTATTTGTGGCATGTGCCGCTGCTACATGGATGCAGCAGGCATTTTTTTTTTATATCTGCGCGCGAAACCGGGCAACCGAAAAGCGTTCAATCATCGTTAGTTACCATATTCTGTTGCCTGCCACTGAGGTAAGCCGAAACGCTGCCAAAAAAAAAAAAAAAGAGAGAGAAGAAGAAGAGTGTGCTCTCCAAACAAACACACACACACACACATACACACCAAAGATAACTCAAGCTGCAAAACATTTTGAACTTAAATTATGAAATGGGAAAAGGGAAGGAGAGAGTGAGACAGATAGAGAGCGTGAGAGAGAGAGAGAGAGAGAGTGAGAGAACGTGTATATATGATTCACAGTTTCCTTTGTGTATACCCTAGAGCACATTGTCATGTATGTAAGGGTATCTATAGGGTGGTAATACAACTGGAGTAACAGGTAGAAGAGGGAGCTGCAATCTGTGATGTTTTTAAGTGATCTGGATTATAAAACAAAACCATTTAGAATATATCCTTGGTTAAACCATATTATTTAATAACCCATTAAACAGTTACTAGTTTACTTTGGCTTGAAACAATAAAAAATAAATATATTTTAAATAATATTAGTCTACATACTACTACTACTACAAACTAAGAGAAAAACAATGTCTGATTCAAGTAAAACAATCTCAGCAAGGGTATTCATCAGTCCGTCTGTAACAATACGAAAGCACTTGTACTTATTTCGACTTGAACTGGGTTAGTGCGCGACAGTTCATACAAATTCATGGATGCATGGATACGTTATTGACGTTTTGAGGTTGGCTAACAGCAATTTAATGTAATTAAGCTACACTTCGAGGTTTGCACGTAATGAAATTCAAATTTCAGTCAAAAACCAGATAAAGCTCTTTGCAGGCAATGGCAGAGGGAATAGAATTTGTGAGAGAGAGAAAGTGTGTGTGTGTGTTGATCAAGTGGGAAAGAGAGGACAGTCGGCAGGAGCATTGACTGCACCCATTCGTGTGTTAAAACGCAAGTTGACAGCAAGAATTTTTGATTTAACCAAGTGCATGATCTATGACAGCAAATGTGTCCCGCACAAAGGCAGTCCAGGACCTAGCCCAGCACTCACACACATTCAAAGAGAGAAAGGCAGTCGCAGGATAACTGCGAGCCACATTTGCTTGGCATGCTCCGTCTATTGCCAGTCAAGAGTTAACACGAATCAATTACGACACTGCCAGCCAAAGCAGAAAGAGATGGCAAACAAATGCCAGCAGTGGGTGTAAGAGCAGGCACACAGCAATAACGAGCGATAGATAGATGGAGATAGGGATAGAGACGGAGATGGAGATGGAGATGGAGATGGAGATGGAGATGGAGATGGAGATGGAGGCAGTAGCAGTCAGTGGAAACTGCTGTCATATGACTTTTGACTTGGCTTCTGACTGAAGGATTTACAATTTAAAGCAAGTGGCCAATAAAGCAGATGAACGACCAAAAACCAAACGCAGAAAGAGCACCAGCAAAATGCAGCACTCGAAGCTGCACACACACACACACACAAGCGTACACATGTATATGTATAGCTGGAAGTCTACTCGTGTATTCCGAGTACTCGAATCCCAGGCAAGCGGTCATGCCAATATCAATCGACTTTATGGTCCGCTGCTGACAACGACAGCTGAACACACATGTGTTGGTCCCTTAATACATATATGTGTGTGTGTGTGCGTGTGTGTGTAGGTGTGTAGGTGGGCACCAGTATGTGCAGCATGTATGGGTGCATAGAGTGTGCCTGGCTTGATGTAATAAAAACCATAATTACACCATAAATGACAGCTGTTACACCGGCCTTCCTAGTTGTAGTTAGATTGCTGGACAGCTGAACGGACGCATATTAACAGCAATTTTGCAACTATAAAGCAACTAATAGCTGGTTATTATCGTTGCCACCGCCAGCAGGTGATGAAAACGTGTGCGGCATATGCATACAAAAGACAGTAAATTAATATAGCCTTAATCTCAGATAAACTGAGTGTGAAGGCTTGGATATCAGATTAGCACTATACTTATATAGTATAGTGTGTTTGTCGTCAAATTAAATTGACGATAATGCAAAAGAATAATAGAAATAATAGAATTAGAATAGAGTGTATGTGAAGCATTTAATAGAGTTTTGCTGAATGGCATAATATTTAGAGTAGTAAGCTTTGGGAATAGATTTTAATTTATTTTTATTTATTTATTTTTTTTTTTTTTTTTTTTTTTTGTATATAATATACTATTTTATTTTCTTGTTGTAGTTTTTATTTACTTATTTTTTATTTTAAATTATTTTTTTTTTTATTTTGTTTCTTTCTTTTTTATTATTACTTAATTTAATTATTTAATTTTTGTATATGTATTATTTTATCTTATTTTATTCATTTACCATTTTTTATTATTATATTTTTTATTTCTTTTTGTATTATTATTATTATTATTATTATCTATTTATTTATTTATTTTTATTTATTTATTTTTTTTTTTTTTTAATGATACAGATTTTATTTTAACATGTGCTATTTTTTTTAATTTTGAATTTGACCTTCGTTAGTCATTGAGTATAATCATGTTAAGTTATTACAGTTACTCATTTTTTAACTTATTTTAGAGTATTGAATGAAATTTATTAAACAGAGCATATTGTACACATGCGTGTATCATTTAGTCGTGGTGAGCGATTATATAAACAAATTGAAATTGATATTGAAATTTTTAAAATATTTTAATTGAAAAAAAAAAAAACAAGGCTTCTTCGTTCGTGGACACACACACAAATGTTCGCTTTTGTTGACACTCTTATATACTCACGCAAGGGGAAGCTGAGTGATTAAGCATCCGAAGCCAGCATGTAACTAATTGATATACGGCAACATATTGTAATCTTTAGCCATATTAGTAATATCTTAACCATTTGGCTTTAAGCATATAATTGATATATTTACACAAAAATAATTTAATGCCTCAATTGTTTTCAGCAATTTATGCGCTTTTGATAGAAATTGCCAAAGGATTCAAAAGCATATCTTATTGCATTCAATAAACGAGCTGCATACAAATCCACTCTGATAAGCTTTACAACACGATTAATACGCTTGCTGATAGTCGAATAATTAACCGATGCACGCCACGCTACCTGAACTAATGAGGCCTGAAACTCGTTAAACAAAAGCAGCACGAGCTGCATAATTAAGCACAGGTGCAGCAAAGATTTCAATTAGAGCCGCGCAATGGCTAACAAAAGATAACCAACGGCACATTTTTGGTTCGCATGAACATACGTATGTATGCACATATATATGTATAAGTATCGTGTGCTCCAGTGCGTATGCGATAGTAAGAGTGTGTGTGTGTAATCAATGCAAATCGTATAGCGCACATCATGCCCAGGCAGATGCGACACCCATACCCACACCCACAGCGCACAAAGGCAGAGTCCAAATAGATGCCCTAGGAGTAGTTTTTGCGTAATTCATTATGCAGGAGGAACGCATTTTACAGAATTACGATTGCCAACACAGTAAATGCAAACGGCACAGCCACACAGACACACACACACACACACACACACACACATACAGCATAGCCAACCAACTAGCCAGCCAAGGCATGCCACGCAGTCGAAAGAGAAGCTTCTGCTGCTAGTGCAGCTTGTGCTGCAGCTGCTGCAGTAAATAATACTGTACAAGTGCTTGGCGGATGTGGGCGGAGCGGAATGATGGCTGCCATGGCAGCGATATTTGTACAGCGTTGCGGACAAATCGCGTTTTGAGCAATCCATAGTTGAATACAATGGGCAAATAAGAAATTTCTTAAAAGAAAATGTTGATTGTTAGGCATTACTAAGCTTTTTACATGATGTTGTTAACATAGCTTGCTGCTGTTAAATGAATAGATTTTTAATGCACTTAACATTAACAAATTCATCTTTAATAATGAAAGACTTCTGGATACGTCCACTATAATTGAATTTAATGTATTAAAAATTGTTTTTAAATAAAAATTGTTATGTATTTATATATTTTTAAGAACATAAAACAATTCAATGACTTTATCAAGTCTTAAACACTTAACACTTGCACTCGTTTTAAATTAATCCAACTATTTAAGCGTGAATTAAACTCAACGTTTGCAATTAATTTCTAGAGGAACTTTTGCATTTTTAATGGGTTTATAAAAGTTTTAGTTGCGTTAAACAACATGCGCTATTCCCTGGCACAGCAGCACAATTGTGGGCGGAGGACAGGTGCTGACACTGCATTAGGAGCAGTAAAACTGGGGAGCAGCTCCTCATGGTTTGAATGGAGCATGCAGTGAGGGATTTAAATACCCAATGCTAGGGAGATGTAAGTTGTAATGAAGAAGACGAAGAACTATTTGATTACTAGTTTAACAGGCGAGGAGAGGTGTAGAAGACGCAGGTGGGACTGAATCACTTGGGATCAGCGTGAACTACAATAATGATGGGTCTGAAATATATTATATAATATAGTGAAATATAATATTATATATAAATAATATATTTTTTATATTTTATATATTTTTTTATATATATATATTTATATTTTATTATTTATTTGCCTCTTATTATAAACATAAAATAAATATTTGAGTCTTAAATTATTCTGTCACACTATCTCTAACTCTCACCTCCTCCCTCTCTGTCTCTCCTATTTGTATTGATAAATATCTCAACAAATTTCAATAAGTCCCACAGTCCAGGAGTATGCAGGATGTAGTCTATAGCTATTGGCACCTCATCAACGGGCATGAGCAATGTAGTTTACTCGTTTTGCTACTTTCGCCGTCAAATTGTGGCAAGCGGGCAATTGCCCCCACTCTACGCTGTATGCCAACACTTCCTGTACTCTGTCTGATTGTGAATTGAATGTGTATGTGTGTGTGTGTGTGTGTGTGTGTGTGTGTGTGTGTGTGTGTGTGTGTCGCGCTTGTCCACTTCCGTGACGAGGTTTGTTTGGCCTTTTGTTTGGGCACGAGCCAACGCAGCACATTTGAACGAAATTAGAGCGTAAAGAGCCAAGTCTGGACATGTGGACACACAGATACACTCTCACACACATATACGCACACACTCACACGCACACACATATTGAAAAGCATTTGGAAATGCGGTCAGTGAAGCGACACAGACCGCTAATGTGTTGTTTATAAATCTTGGCCCACAATCAAATATGTGTGTGCGTCAATTAATTAACACACACACACACACACACACGCACACACACACGCACACGCACACACACGCACACGTACACTCACACGCACACACATTTCACACAATATGGCCAAAGTTTTCAACACATTTCGTGATTAATTTAAATGACGCATAAACTAAGCAGCCAGAAAGCCATCCAAAGGAGCCAAAGGAGACCGACCAGGTAGCCTCTTGCCCGCTTTGATTAGCCACAAATATAAATACACTCACTTGGCCAGCTCCACAGAGACGCTTCTCTCACAGCAGCGTCTGGTCATTGGGTCATGCATTTTGCATGAGCTTTGCCAGCGCGCGAGCTTTTAGTTGGTAGCTAATAGCCGTTTAGTGGACTCCTGTGTGGGACTCGCCTCCGCAACTGAACTGCTCTGGTCTGCTCTCTCGGTCTCGTTTGGTCTGATCAGGGTCTATGCTGGCCTGGTCTGGTCTGGTCAACACTCACAAAAGCTGACAGCACGCAACCGCACGCATTCAGCACGCAGCCACAACAAAATGCAATTGACGAGAACTGTCTGATACATATTTTATATCTGGTCTGTGCTTCATCAGTATGGAATCCCACATGTCTCTTTTGCCTGGCTAAATGCGCGTGTCACTAAAATAGTTCAAAGTCAAAGCATTGAATGCGCCAAAACCACAAATAGAACATTTGCAAATATTTCAAAGCAACCGAAACGAGAAACTTTAATCAAGTTGAATCTATCGAATGAAATATGCGGAAATTAGAAATAAATATCTTAAATCCATGGGATAAAAATAAAAAAAATATTCAAGTTGAATTAGTAATATTAGAGCTTGAATTAGTTAATATAAATTTGAGAGAAGGCAGAGAGAGAGAGAGAGAGAGAGAGAAAGATAGCAAAAAAATCAAAGAGAGATTGTGACTGAGTCAGTCAAATAGACAGCGAAAGAAAGAGAGAGAGAGAGAGAAAGAGGAAGACAGAAACAGACATAGACAGCGAAGGCACAAACGAAGACAGAAATAATGAGATTGAGAGCAACAGAGAGAGAGAAGGACAGACGGAGACAGAAATAATGGGATTGAGAGCAATAGAGTAAGATAGAGAGGAATTCAACTGCGACTTAAGTCACTCCAGCCTTAGACATGTATTTAGCATTAGAAAAAATATATATAAAAAATAAATATATATATAAACATAATAACAATTCTCTTTACTAAATTAAATATTCTCTACTATTAATCTGTAAAAATAAATCTTCAGAACAAATTTAATTCTATTCAATTCACCAAATTTTTAATGTCCATCATTTTTTCTAAAACAATTAAAAATAGAAAAAAAAAAAAATAACCACAAAATATTTCATACTTAACATGCGCTAGATAAATGTAAATTTTGTGAATTTATGAAGCTTTATTTAGAAACTTCTACGCCTGGCAGGCCATTTGTCAATCTTAAACATATTTATTCTATTTGCACGAATGTCTAGACTCAACAAAAAACAATAATTTAATGACAGAGAGGTCCACACATACACACACACACACGCTTGCTAGGGCAAGATAAGTGTTGTGTCTATTTACGATTCAAATACAATTACAAAAGAAAAAAAAAATGCAATAAATAAATATGTACAAAAGTAAGCAAATTTATATGCAAAATAGAAGAGAAAGAGATAGATAGAGAGTGTGTGTGAGTGAGAGAGAGCGAGAGAGAGAGACAACCACAAAACATAATATTTATTATTTGGCAAATGCCTCGAAGGCCCGGCTAAGCGTCAAGAGTTCATAAATATGATGAAAAATTGGTAAAATAAAGCTGTGCCAGTAAATTCAATAAGAGAGACCCCCTCGAGCGAGGCACACACACACACACACAAAGCTGATGTTATTAGCAATATGTAATAGTGTAATCAATGTGTAGTACAAATAATAAATAACAATTTGATGTACAGCTCCGGTCAGCCGCAAAAGTGCCAATAAATTGATAAAATATGATGAGAGCAAACCAGCTCTTGATGGTCGAGCGAGATTAGCCCGCTGGCACGCAACCAGCCCTAAAGGGTGCTCAGAGCAGACAGTACAAAAGGTCACACACACACACACGCACACGCACACAACATAAATTTATTTGCTGTTTTCCTAATGTTATTTATACCTTTCAATTACAATAAGAGCTGCGCGTTGGCGAAGACCCCGAAAACAACTGTGTAAATAATAAAGCATGACCCATCAGCAATCAGCCGGGCAGAAGGCGCCAACAATTCAGCTGACGACCAGCCACTCCCTCACACCCTCTCCCTCCATCTATGTGTGTGCCCAGCACTATCAAGCGTAATGCGTGCACATAAATAACTCGAACTGAGCCCAAACAAAAGGTGTGAATATTAAGTCACCCTACTATATACAACAGCAACACCTCTGTGCCACCCTCAGACCCCGGCCTGCCCACGGGCGTCAGCTCCGTCAAAAATTTACGGTTGGCCGTAAAAGTGCCGCCTCACTCATAACTCAAATTCATGTCTCCCAAGGGACGCGAAGATGCGCGCGGTTGCCAACTCATTTGATTTTAGCCAGAATGCCATTTGGACGGCTCAGAAGATGCCAACAGATGAGGCGGCCAACCACAGCCAGCCAGCCATCGCTGGCCGTGCGATGTAATTATAGATTGGCAAATTCTAAAATTTTCATTAATTTTGCGGTGCTGCAGACAAATGTCAGGTCTAAGCGACTGTCTCAGTGTCTCGCTGCCTGAACTGAACTGATTGAGCAGCGGATACATTCGGACAATTGATAAAATGTGATAAAACACAACACAGCAGACAGCGACAGAGACAGAGACAGAGGGGAGAGGGGAGAGGTGGGCAGTGAACGAGCAAACGACACGAAAAGACAAATGAGGGCAGGTTTGTGCAATGGAACGTGTGACCCCTCCCCGGTGGCAGCCAAGGAGTTAGACCTGAGACGTGCGACGCGACGCGGGGCAACACAGTTGACTCGCCAACAAATTGAATTTATAGCCAACGCGGAAAGCAGCTCGACTGGCCAGACTTGGTGGAACTGCTTTGGGCGGTTTGATTTATTAGCCAGATATAGCGCCAACATTTAGTTGCTTTTAATTTCCGTCTTTGGCAGTCAGTTTTGTGATTTTGCTAAACGCTCTTTATAAAATCTCAACTAATTTGCCTAAAAGTAGGCAATGCCAGGCATTTCACCTTATCGCGGGGCATGCATCTAAATGAGCGTTGCGTGCTGCGCGCCTTCTCGCCATCTCACACACACACACACACACACACAAAGACACACTACACCACAGTAAATGCTGAAAGTATGCCGACCATTGCAATGATATGACAGCGTTGAATCACGGCCAAGCTAGGAAAAGGTAAATGTTTATATATAGTAAAAATTGAAACAGTAAAAGCTCGCTTAAATGAACAGCTAATGAATATATTTGTTGTTGTCTGCTGAGCGACATGGCTGAGCATAGATAGAAGGGGTAATACACGGATTAATTACACGGAGTAATTACCGATTAAAATTGATAAAGAAAAAAACATGACAATTGGAAAAATTATTGATATTTTTGATTAGTTAACTATAATCAGATGCAGAGAGATATCAAGCAACCTTTTAGCAGAGCTTGGAAATACCTCAGAGTTTATTTAATTTTGTTGTTCCTCGAGAATGCAAAGAAGTAGTGGAACCCGCTTTAAGAAGTAAAAAAAAATAATAATAAGAATAATTAAATTTAAATATATAATATATATTTTATAAATATACATCATATCAACAGCATGTGTAATTAATTATGTTATATATTACTAATTAAAATTTTTTGCATTTTTTTTTTAGGTTCATTTTTACATTATTGAATAGCAGTTTTTTTTTATAAATTGAATGAAAATAAAATGTGTATTTATAATATTAATTTATTTTGTAGGTTTATATCTATATCGTATCAGTTCTAAAAATATAAAATATATTCTATAAAATAAAGAAAAGCAAACAACTTTCTTCCGCAAAATAATATACATTATGCAGATTGAAACTGCCCAGGGAATTGCGCTATTAATGGCATTCACTATAGCACTTATTTATATATTTAGCGCCTACGCACACACACACACACACACATATATACACCTACACACACACAGATACATCCACCCACACACCCCTAACCCATAGTTGTAAACGCTGCAAAATCTTTATAATGCAAATGCTGGAATTTTAATAGCGTTATCAAAGATATTTTCCATATTTATATTAATATATATATATACCTATCTATATGTTTATATATATATATAGCATATAGCGTATGCATCATTTATACGAGGTTGGCGTTAAATCGATTTACATACTTCACAGAATGCCTACGTAAGCGATTGCTTTTGCTTTTTTTTATTATTATTACTTTTTTTGCTGCTTCTTTACTTTGTTTTTTTTTTTTTTTTTTTGTTTGTTTATTCCAGGGGGGACAACATTGCGCGTGTGTGTGGGAAAAAGTGTGCACGTGGCAATGTTGATAATATTTTCAATACCAACAAGATAGTGCGAGAGCAGGCAGGAGGAGGAGCACGCGGCAGCATTGGGGCTTCTTTCAAGTGGCATCAAATGTCAGCCAACTATAAAAATGTGCATATGTATAGGTATCTACAAATATACACGGACACACACACATACACACACAGACACAGACACAGACACACGTATACATTTGATACATGTGAAATTTGGCAATCGTAAATCGTAAACCCTACTCCATAGATGCGAAATGAATTGAATTTGACACAAAATATTGCGAAACTGTGTGAAGAAACAGAACGAGAGATGAGCGCGTGACACGTTAAATAAATGACGTGCGTAATAAGGAAAATGTGACTTGACCTATGTACTGTGAGTACATTGGATGAATACCGATTCTTTAGTATATAGTATAAGTATATAAGTATATACAAAAAACAATAATACAATATAAATGTATGTTTCATATTATATTAATGTTTATTTATAAGCAAATCAATATATAAAACAAAAGCAAAACTTTGATATTTAAAGAAAATAAAATTATTATTATTATTATTATTATTATATATTATATATATACCTTCCTATACCCCCCATACTCCAAAAACGCTCAACATATATTTCAATATCAAAGTAACATATTTTAATTACATATATGTATATATACAATACAGAAAATATGTGAAACATAAACAATTTCAGTATTTGTTTCTATGTACTTTTCAAAAAGTTCTGAAGTTTCTGCATTTAATTTCTAAAATATTTCATTTGACACGAAATCATCTCTTGGCAAAAAGTTACACGTGCAGATTGTATAAAGTTTTGAGCTACCAAAAGTTCTATATTTACAGTGCTTGCCGCAAATAACATATAAGCATGCATGCATACATGTAGATATAGCTACAGATATATATTTTTAATTTCAGTTAAACTTGAAATACAGATTTCTGTTAGTTTTCAATGTTTGCAGAATGCTTTATGAGAAAACCCTTTGACATAGCAAGGAAAATGCGAAATGCTCAATGGAATTTAGAAACATATTTACATATACACATGTAAATTAATAAATATTTATGTATGCTTCATGCATAAAAATTAAAGTTTGCATAAAAATATGCAACTTTTAGTTGAACTAAGCTGAAAATAAAATAATAAGGAAAATACAAATTTAATAAAGTATCCAACAAATCGAAAAGAAATGTTAAAGATATTAATTCAATTAATGTGATGATGCCTCGTGAAAAAAAAATGCCTAAAATAATATTGTTTTACACGTCTGTGTGTGTTTGTGTGTGTGTGTGGGTCTCTGCAATAGACAAAGTTGGCCTAGAACTTTTTCTCTTTGGCTAAAATCTATAAGTATATTTAAGCCGTCTTGGGCGAATGCAGCTTAAGCACCAAGCACACTCACGTAATTCTTCGTAAGCTTCCTGTGCGCTCTGTAACTAAAAATCGACATTAGCGGCATTAAAAGTTGTGGACACCCTCCATCCAGGCCTCCCCCTCCAATGCCAATGCCTGGCAATGCTCTTCTTTTACGGTTTATGCAGAGCATCGAATGCTCTATAATAACATGAAGAACTTTGCGCTTTCGCTTTATTAAGCGTAAAAGGAATAAAAGTTTCATTTAACCGGCGCTATAATTAATACGCCAAATCCCTTACAATGCATCCCCCAGCCAAACCCACCGCACGCCGCACGCCCCAAATCCAATCTTTTTTCGCAACTTAACAAAAGGGCAGCATATTTGAGCTGCTAATACATCAAAGGGAAACACGATTGAAATGCAAAATATTATCTTTGAATTATGCAGATTAATGCAGCTAAAGCAAACAGCCAAGAGTGGGGTCCATTCTTATCAGTTCAGCAACAAATCATGAATCGTTTTAATGCAATTCAATTAATTCCATTCGAAGCATTATAATTGGAGATATCGCACTCGGGTGTCATAGCCAAAATTGACAAAGCGAAACAAAGCCAAAACACACAATAAAAATGCAAAGCTAAACTGCAAAAGAAGAAAGAACAGTTAAGCTCGAAATACCCTAGCATGCATAAAGCAAAGGGAGTTTCAATTGTATCTAACTGTGACACGGGTGACAAGAGGCAAAAAGTATGTTTAGCTAATCACAATCAAAGATATTTGCTTGTGAATGCTGAACAGGCATATATATGTTATATACCACATTGGCACATATATCACAAAGTGAGTTATTGGTTTATCATGCCCATTGTGTTGTCGCAAAAACAAAGGCTAAACCCAAAACGCAAAAGCCAGACAGCGAGGCAGCAAAGGCAACTAAGTTAGAGTGGGATGAGGACAGTGTGGTAAAAGGGTGCGAGTAGAGGGGAAATACTTGGTGTTTCTTTGTGTGTGACGTCATTACGTAATCAAATCAAATAACGTTTTGTACATGGTTCAATTTGTTGTTGTTGCTTTGATAAAAACAGACAGCAAAAACAAAAACAATAACAACAAACCAAATAAAAATGCAAATTTATTTGATTTTTATTATTTGTGAAGCGATTGTTTCTCGCTTACAGCATATTTTGTTTTTGTTTTTTTTTTTATTTGTATTTTTTTTTCGTTCGTTTGCTTTCGATGTTTTATTACGTGACAACTTTGAATTAGTCTTGCGTTTGTTTTGTCTTGCGTTTTAATGCCAATGGCCCGCCCCCTCGCTACCGCCCACACTATAAGCAATAGTAACAGTAAACACTTTCGTGCAGGAGGAAGGAGGACAGAAAGGCGAGCGCATAAAACGCAGAATTGAAGAAGAAAAAGATGAAGAAGAAGCATGCTTGAAATTTGACTCGAAGTTTTAGAAGTGTTTGCCAGGTCAGCAGCGGTTAACTACAGGTCAAGAGGTCACAAAAACTGATACCGAACAAGTTGCGCGAATTGCTTTGTTTACGAATAGATAAGGGCGATAAAGCTGATACTTAGAAAGTCTGTGGTACTTGAGAAATTCTAGTTTTTATGGGAAATATGTATACAGAGATGAAGCATAGTATAAAAGACTGCTAGTTTATTGTGAGCGACTTTAATATACCCTGCAAGCAGCTTTAAAAATAAATTGAAGTAAGATAGAAGAAAATTAAATTGAAAACAAAAATGAAAAACATATCAAAAATATAAATATATATTATGTGGAAAATGTCTGTTTGGAATACCCTGCAAATACTTAAAAATTTCATAGTCGCGAATAAAAGAATCATTTTATAGAAATAGAGTTTTTTCATAAGAACATAAGCTACATCTACTCTAACGTCAAAGTTGATAAAATAGAAAATACTCTGCACTTTAGAGGGTTAATTATACAGATTCCCTGTAACAGCGACATTTAATATACACAAGTTATATCTAAAAGATGAATGAGCCAATAAATGATGGAGCACAGAATACCCTGCACTGTATCACTCTTTGACTATTCTTTAATTATAAACGTATAAAAAATTAGCTGAAATTTTATATATGCTACAGTTTACAGTTGTATATATTATAATACATAATAATAATAAATAATTGAATAACAATAAATTTCAATTTTAATATATCGAGTATATGAAAAATAAAAATGTATTTAAAAAAAAAATGACGAAGCTTTACATCCAGTATACTTCCCATGACTATTGTCAAATTGCAGGGTATCGTGATGCAATGCATAGTTAGACAAACAATTAGCTACCTGAACTTAATTAGATCCATCGATATCTATGACTATTTTACGTAATTGGATATTTGCAACTAATTGAAATGTAAAATGATTTATTCATTCACAAAATCAAAGCTCACACCTTCACAGACGACGTAAGACTCTCACATGTCATAAATGAATTTAAATTTACAAATTATCATGATTAAGTTGTTGTTGTTGTTGCTGTTGCTATTTCTGTTATTGTTGTCTTGCTAATTAAGTTGCAAGTCCTAATTAATACTGGGCGATTAAAATGCATTGCCAAGTGCTGCTATGAAAACAATTAAAGCCTCAAGATGTAGATAGGCACAAACATACAGATTAGTCCAAGACAACCTATAATACACACGTACATAGAGTATATATGTATTTATGTTTATATATATGTATGTATGTATAATCTAATTCACATAGTATCTTTTGATCTGCAACTGAAATGAACTGACCCCGAGGCAGCTAAGTTTAAGTGTTGGCCCAAATGTTGCTCTTTGGTGTCACATAAGCAACAACTAAAGCCGACAACAACGACAACAACAACAACAGTAAACAACAACAACAACTTTTGGATAGCAAACAGCCAGCTAACACAACAACTGAAAACCGTTTACGAAATGCAGCGTGCCGGGCCTCCGGACGTCGAAATCAATTTTGCGAAATTTGTTTATTTATAACATTAAGACGTAAACCTGACCAGCGACAACTAACAGCAACAACAACAACAACAGCCATGTAAGTTGTCATAAATCATGGAAGACTAATATAATACACTAACAAATAGAAAGCTAAGATTTAGAGCTGTCTTCAAATCAACTTTAAAGTTAATTTATGTTTTTGCCTGTGTAATAAATATAAAGACTTTTGGAAATAATAAATAATGAAATATACAAATTTGATTACAAGCTCATGTACATATGTACAATATTTTAATTAATAAAATCAATTTAAATAATAATAATAGGCAATAAATAATAAATCTAAATTGAAATTTTCTATTTTATATATGCATTTTTTTCTTCTTTACAGAAATTTACTCTGAATAAAAATACTATATAAGCAGACAAAAGAAGGTCTTTGCAACGGGAAAAAAAATAAATAAATAAAAATAAAATAATAATAAATGAAAAAACATAATTTACTGAAAATTCTCTAACTTGATTACAAATATATTAAGAATAATAGAAAATTTATTTATTTTAATTTGTATTTTTTAACATAAGCAAATTATTATAAAAATGAATAAATAAATAAAGATAAAAATAAAATCGCTTGCTTAAACTAATTATTTGAAAAAATAAGAAAAAAAAAACGAATGCTTCCCATTCAGAATACACTCTATAAAATATGTGTATCATAGATATGGAAAAGTATATATTGGCAGCTCAGTAATTCTGGAGAATGTGAATGAGCTGAGCTCTATCCCTGCCCTGAGCTCTATCCCTGCCTTGCACATAGACAAACACACTCAGATAATACCTATACCCATAAAAGAAAGTTTATTTATTTATATCGCCTCATTGATTCTCTGCAATTTGCATTCAAGAAACATCTTGGTAGATAGTTGCTAGATAGATAGACAAACCGAATCAACAAAGTGCAACGGCCACAATTTGTAGAGTATTATGAAAACGTAGGCCATTCACTTGCCCATCAGCGCTTCTTTTCCATTGCGGCATTAAATTACAAGAGTCGCCCAGTCGATCGGACAGTTGAGCCGCTGAGCCGCTGAGCCACCTGCAATCCGCATTGGACGCGCTCATATATCAGCTGATAGATTTTTGGATGTGGACGACGACAGCGACGCACGCGCCGACGCCGACGCCGGATGCTCAACATTATTTAGTTTTTATTTTCGCACATTTTGCATAAATTAAATACAAGTCGAGAGGCTCAATGTCTTGGATAGCCGTTGGCCAGTTTAGTTGGTGTCTTTCTGTGGAACGGTTCGGTTCGGCTTGGAGCGTGGGCCACTCGAATGGCGAAGACAAACAAAAACAAAAGCAAATATTTATAACAAAGTGGATATCAAAGCTTATTTATAATGTGTGAAGATTTAGTTGGGCTGCTGCTGCTGCTGCTGCTGCTGCTGGAGCTGTCGCCCGCCTCGGCAGCGGCGACTGCGACGCCGAACAGAGAAAGCGTTAGCCAGCAGCAGCTTCTCCAACATTATCCAGCTGGTGTGGATTTGTTTGAGCATGAGTTCTCCAGCGTATCGCCAGGTGCGTCCAGCGTAAGAGTTCCAGATCCACTTACTGAACCAAACTCTCCCTCTCTCCCTCCCTCTCCTTCAGATGACTTTGATCCATTTGGTCCGGATATTGGAAATGACGATCTGGGCATTGATGATCCGGAGACAATGCCGCGTCTATTTCAAGGCGATATTGCCGTAGATCCGTACACTTACATCACTCTGCGTCTGGGCGTGAATCCTATGCGGCATCCCAAGCGCTTGTGGCCCAATGGCACGATACCTTTTGAGATAAGTCCGCGGTATGACAATAGAGAGCGTAAATTGATAGTGAGTGCTCTGAAGACCTTCAATTCGCTCACGTGCATCCGGTTTACACCATACGATGGCGAAGTGGAGGATTATCTGCTTATTGAGCCGCCCGAGGATGGGCCGCAAGGCTGTTGGTCGTACGTTGGCAAGCGGGGCGGGGAGCAAGTGGTCGCCCTTCAGCGGCCGGATGAGACGAGCGCCCACTGCTTCAGCAGCGAAGGTCGTATCATGCATGAGCTGATGCACGCCATTGGCATCTATCATGAACAGTCCCGTGCCGATCGGGACAATTTCGTCAAGATTCACTGGGACAACATTGTGCCGCGATTCAAGAAGAATTTCAAACTTGTCTCGCGCAAGCGTGGCAAATACGCTTTCGACTACGACTACAATTCGGTGATGCACTATGGAGAGTATTATTTCAGTAAAAAGAAGGGCGAGAAGCCTACGATGACGCCGCTGCAGCCAGGCGTGAGAATCGGGCAGCGAAAAACGATCAGTAAAATTGATTGCTTGAAGATAAACGATTTGTATGGCTGCTTAAAGGGCCGACGTGCCAAAATGTATAAGAGCTTTTGTTATTTGTTAGGTTTGTAAACGTTGTACTATTTATTGTTATTTGAATCACATTGATTTACTTATTTAATAAATTATATCACGAATTGGCGCTCTTGTGTATTATTTTAAATAACTGCCGTTGCATGGCGTTGCCATATGTACGAATTGTACTAACTGAAACATTTTACTTCTACAGTACAACATCCAATAGATGGCGCTTTACCTTTTCCACTTGCAATTGAGCACGGCAATGGAATTATATGATGATGAATAACTAAAAGCAAATTTAAACCAAACACAGCTTGGTTTTGATTAAGAACATAATATTTGACTGCTTTGAAGTCAGGTAACTTAACATTGTGTTTCGCGGTGCCATCAAAAATATCGATTGTTGCAATCATCGCTTTGAGTACTAATCGATAATTTGCTGTTTTAGTTCTGTTTTGCTGCAAGAGCAGAGATCACACCACTTGCGCCCAGCAACATCAGCTTGATATCAATACTAGATATAAATTCGACAAAGTATCTTCGAGCTACTCTTCAATACCGTGTGCAACCCATGGAATATCCCAAGAAAAATGGTACTATCTGTAATAACTATGTTTCAGGATGTGATTAAATTCTTGAACAAATTCAATTTCTGAAATATTCAACAAAAATTGATCATGAGTCATTTAACGCCTGCCGAACGTGTGGAAATTATTAAAAAATTAAAAAATATTCCAGCTCAATTATTAATACGCTGCGTGAGTTTCGTCGTGAAATCGGCCGTCATCATGGCTTCACGGCGCAGACGATCCGGCGCACAGTGGACAAATTTGAGCGGGAGCACACTGTGTTGGATCTGAAGCCAGCAACCAGACGGAGATTAGTACGAAGTGAGGGAACTATTCCCGCCGTAGCATCGAGCATTAAGGAAGACCCGGACAAATCCATTCGCGGTCTATCAGCTGAACTGAGTGTCGGCAGGGAGTCGATACAGCGTATTTTACGATTGGATCTGGCCCAGCATCCGTATAAGATGATGCTGACGCAAGAACTGGAGCTGGAGCATTGATGGTCAGGGATATAGAACGGTGCTACCCGACTTCCTGTGGCCAAATCTTGAAAACAGATCTAGCAGGAATGTGGTTATAACAAGACGGCGCTGCAAATGATAAAACCCTAGAGCTCCTGAAAGAAAAATTTGGGGACTCGAGAGCGCTGACCAATTGGCCTCCGCGATCATGTGATTTGACCCCAGTTGATTACTTTCTTTGGGGCTACCTGAAGTCCTTAATTTACGCTAACAAGCCCAGTATTTTGGAAGAGCTCGAGGCTAATATTCGACACGCAATTGACGGCATCAATCGACATATGTATATTCAACCGAATCATCCAAAATTGGGCAGTACGTCTGACGTTTTGCCAGTGAAGCCGAGGTGGTCATTTGAATGATGTGTTATTCTATATCTGAAGGTATGGATACTATTGCCCTGATTTGGCCAATCTACAGCTTAGGAAGAACTGATCGAATATCGTAATTTTGCATCAGATTCTCTGTATTTAGTACAAAAGCAATTATATTTACTATGATAGCCAAAGAGTTACCCTGTAACAGATGTATATAAAAACTACAATTTTAATCTAAGCTTCTGCAGTTTGGGCTAATAGGCTTCGTAATATCTTATGTAAGACTTTGAGCCTATTCTAAAATAAAACTGATCAGATTGCTTATTAAAATAAATATTATTTTTCAACATTTTATTGTGATTACTAAAGACGAGGAATTTACTTCAATTTATATGCTTTCCTTAACATATTTTTAAATTAACAAACAAAAAGTTATCACAGTACTACTTTCCAAACACAATAAATTAAAACATGGCGCACTTTTTAAGCTTTTCAAATAGCTGCCAACTCATGGAGTTGGTACTTGACCAAATAGATGGCGCTTTATCGCTCATTAGCGAACAACCTTTGAATCCCACATTAATATCTCTTTTGAAATGTATTACAATATAAATTAAATTTATTTATCTTTATAGTATAAAGATAATCGTGAACCATTTAATAAATGCATAGCAACACTAACCATATTGCTAATGATAGCAACTAGCACATTCAATCGTGTGTGGCGCGCACAATAATCGCCTGAAATTTCGATTATTCGGAAAGCAACCCTTGGTCGTGAGCCAATTCTGTGTAAGTCGATAGTTTGTTGCTTCAATATCGCAAGCAAGAAATCATCGTCTTTCATTTCCATTTTGGACGAGGTTAGGTAAGAACACACGCGCATCTGCTTCCACGAGTTTGATGCATAATAAGTGAAAAAATAGTATTAAATAAATTTATTTAGAAGCTTAGTAAAATATGTTAAAATTAGTGCAATATGTAGCTCGTAAATCGTGCGAATCAGCAGTGCTTCCTGCCTGCAGTTGGCGCAATTTATTGATTTCACCAAAGAGCGTGGAAAAATGTATAACGCAACGTCGCCATTTTCTTTTTTGTTCGACCAACAGAACAACCAGCAGCAGTCGTGCTTTGCTCTGCAGAGAACAACCACAACAGTTCCAAGGGAGCCAGTCCAGCGAGGAGTCAACATTACCAACATCTAGAGTATTATCCAGTTGCTCCCAGCAGGCACAGCGTGCGTTTCACATATCGTCAACTCGATACGAAACATCCAGATCAGTCGACGAAGCACTCCCAGCAGACAAGCGAACTGATTTGTCCAGAAGTACTAGGAAATCGTTATTTACTGATCCAGACGAGCAATCAGAGGAAATCAAAATTGAAGGAATAATGTAAGTAAAAAAGCCTAATTTAAGAAAAAAAAAAAAAGAAAACATTGTGAAATGTGTATGTATGTATTGTATATATATATATGTATAGGTTAAGCATACATATGTTTGTGTGTGTTTGTTGGTTTTTTCCGTCGCCATTTTCTTGTCCACGCTTTGCGCTAACGTTCGTAAAAGTCTGTATACGTCGAAACTCAACGATGAGTAATTAATGGAGAGTTACAAATGATGAGAAAGCAAAAAGCAAGAGGCAGCAGTCAGGTTAATTTTTTCTTCATATTTTTATTTTTATTATTTTTTATATTCACAAGCAACAACTAATAACAAGAACCAACCACAAAAAATAGAAGCGAGGGGAAACGTCAGTGTATGTCATAAAAAGAATTGGCTTGATTTGTGAAACGTGTCTTTACTTCGTTTGCTTTTTTATAGCATTTTAATTTGTCTGTATGCCCTAAACACAAACATGAGCACGCAGACACAACGTGCTTTAGTGTGTGTGTGTGGTGTGTGTGTGTCTGTGTAGGCATTGGCGGTGTCTTTCGCGTGTTTTGCTGGCGTATAACAGTCGTAGTACAGTTTGCGTGCTCATGATTTTTTTTTTATCGTATGTCAAAACTGATACCACTGCTGCCTAGGTACATTCGCCGTCTCTGTCTGCCTTTACCAGTTTGTTGGTTTAAAATGTCAAATGACGCCAATTGATTATGAGAGTCTGTTCATCGGCTCGTCCACCCGACTGCTTGCGCGCACGATTTGCCTTTTTGCATGTCAAACCGCGTGACAGGTATAGCGCAAGACAATGTGCATGAGGGAATGGGAGAAGGGGACTAGACAAGACATTTGCTGTCTAATAAACGTTCAGCGTTCTTTTCTGTCAGTTGCCCAAGTTAGCGTGCCTAGAAAAAGCAAAGGGCGGAGCGCCCCAAATTGACAGACATTTGGTATTTGGACGGGTGCAGAAGAAATTGGGAATGGGTATTTTATGGGCTGCACATTACTAACGAATAAACCGACATGTTTAACATGTGTCTGTGTGTGTGTATAATTGATTAATGTCAGGACTGTAACATTTGTGTTTTGGCTGCCGCTGCCAGGTGCCGAGTTGTTTAGTTGAGCAATTGAAGGGCGATTGTTTGTAGTTATGCATATACATATATATATATGTATATCTGTCTCCTAGATATATGCTGGAATTGCATGTTGTTGTCAATCACATTCGCCTTACTGTTTGCATTTTATTCGAAATTTATTTAATTTCCTTAACACGCAATTAGTTGTATTTAAGTTTATTGCGGTTGTATTGCTGTCTCACTCACGCGCTCTCATGTCAAATCTGTCAAATTGTTAGCGTTGCCAGCCAGTCACAAATCTGACGGCGAGCAAACAGCATGCGATCAAAGTGAGCCGCAGTGAATATTCATCCAAACTGACATTTTACACTCTTCGTTAAAAACAAAAAAACAAAAAAATACTGCATTAAAATTTTAAAGAGAAATATGAATACGTTAGAACAAATTTCCCAAAATAAAAAAGTCGGTCACGAATTGCTTAAATTTTAAGTTGCCCAATTAAATTAATTGTGTCATTAGCATTTCAAACTCCATAAGTTTTTAAATTTTATTAACATGACTTTTTATATCAATAGGGCACCTCACGACCGCGATTTTGGATCCGGACCACGTGGCGGTCGCGACCGCGATGACGACCGACGTGGCGGCGGCGGTGGTGGATCACGTTTTGGTGGTGGCGGCGGCGACTATCATGGCGTACGTAATGGTCGCATTGAGAAGCGTCGTGATGATCGCGGCGGCGGCGGGTCGCGTTTTGGAGGCGGAGGTGGCGGCGGCTTCGGCGGTGATCGTCGCGGTGGCGGCAGCCAAGACTTGCCCATGCGCCCAGTGGACTTCTCCAATTTGACTCCGTTCAAGAAGAACTTCTATCAGGAGCATCCCACGGTGGCCAATCGGTCGCCATATGAGGTGCAGCGCTATCGCGATGAGCAAGAGATCACAGTTCGTGGCCAGGCAGCCAATCCCATACAGGACTTCTCGGAAGCCTACTTGCCCGACTACGTGGTAAAGGAGATTCGTCGCCAGGGCTACAAAACGCCTACACCAATTCAGGCCCAGGGCTGGCCAATTGCAATGAGCGGCGCCAACTTTGTGGGCATTGCCAAGACGGGCTCGGGCAAGACGCTCGGCTACATTCTACCAGCCATTGTACACATCAATAACCAGCAGCCACTGCAGCGCGGTGATGGTCCCATTGCCCTGGTGCTGGCACCTACCCGCGAGCTGGCTCAACAGATTCAGCAGGTGGCCACTGAGTTCGGTTCGTCCTCCTATGTGCGAAACACGTGCGTGTTTGGCGGCGCACCGAAGGGAGGCCAAATGCGTGATCTCCAGCGTGGTTGCGAGATTGTCATTGCTACTCCCGGTCGTCTCATTGATTTCCTCTCGGCGGGCGCTACCAATCTGAAACGTTGCACCTACTTGGTCTTGGACGAGGCCGATCGCATGTTGGACATGGGCTTCGAGCCCCAGATACGAAAGATTGTCTCACAGATTCGTCCAGACCGCCAAACGCTCATGTGGAGCGCCACCTGGCCCAAAGAAGTGAAACAGCTGGCAGAGGATTTCCTCGGCAACTATATACAGATCAATATTGGTTCCTTGGAGCTGTCGGCCAATCACAACATTCGCCAGGTGGTCGATGTTTGCGATGAATTCAGCAAGGAAGACAAGTAAGCATCCAAATATTTCCAACTGAACAAAATTTATGCTCACTTTCGTTTTACATTTTATACTAGACTCAAGAGCCTATTGTCCGACATCTATGACACTAGCGAAAATCCCGGCAAGATAATTATCTTTGTGGAAACCAAGCGTCGCGTGGATAATCTTGTGCGTTTCATCCGTAGCTTTGGCGTGCGCTGCGGCGCTATCCACGGCGACAAGTCACAGTCGGAGCGTGACTTTGTTTTGCGCGAGTTCCGCTCGGGCAAATCCAATATTCTGGTGGCCACCGATGTGGCGGCCCGTGGCTTGGGTAAGTTTTTAGCTAAGCATGACAGAATTACATAATTAGTGGCGTATCCGCCAGCTGCCAAAATATACACACTCACACTCACGAACACAATTATACATTTGCTTAACACGCACGTAAAACATTCGCACAGTGAAAGCTCACTTTAACGGACACAGCTTAGAACTTAAAAACTTGTTTTTCTCACACAGCAAAAACAAAACGGTTTCTTAATTTAGCCTTTCGTCAATAGAGCTTTCACTGTAGCCTTCAGTAGATATTGCCTATCCAGCAACTTGAAAATTCCCCCTCATCAACTGCATTTTGACTTGGAGACAAGAAGAAATTAGCGTACGCGAATTCAGATTTTGTTTGTTTGTTTTAAAGCATATTTATCAATACCAACAGTTTTTAGTCGTAAGCCCCGAACAAAGCCAAAACTTTAATAATCAACATAAATTTTTATTCCTACCCCGCCCCGACCCAACCCCTGAACCCGTCCCTCGGCCCTATTTTGGTGCCAAACCCCGACTTTGTGAATGGATAATGTGTCTTGTATTTATGCACACACTATGTCTGTGTGCGTGTCTCTCTCTTTCTTTGTCTCTTTCTCTCTCTTCCTTCTTTCTCGTTTACAGAGGCCGTTTATTGTAGTATGATGGGGAGGATAAGAGACAAGCTGCAAGTCCCAAAACCAGTTCTCGTAACATGAGCGACTTTTTGTTCATCCTAACTTTGAAAGTTTTTTGTTTAAATAATGAGCAAAAGGTAACAAGATAAAGTTCACCTGATCGGGTCGTGTTCGCTTGGCTGCCACACGGACGCGCGATCAACGTAAACGCATTCGCATACGAGACCGGCATTCATATATCCCCAACATCATGCATCATACGTGGCCTCTGCAGTCCTCTCCTCGAGAAAGAGCGTTGAGTCAACCTTACAACCAACCGATCAATCAATCAAACCTAACCAAGAACGAACCAAATCAACAAGCAAACGGTCAAGGGGCACATCTTGTTGTCACCAAAAAAAAAAAAACAAAAACAAAAATTAATAATTAAAATAAATGAGAAGGCGGCGCTACAAAGCAGGCAAAAACATCTTGAGTGGCGCTGATGTCGTCGGCCGGCCGGTTGCTAAGCACACACCACAAACATCAGCCAGGCAGCGACAGTAACACAGAATATGCCCAAACGAGGATGATGCACCATGCGCGGCGCACACACTTGCACAGACACACGCGACCCACACACGCAACCCACACACAAATTGCCACTCCACTCTACAAAGCATCAGAGAGCACGCTGTGGGTATGTATGGACGATGGAGTGCGAGTTGCACTTTGAGATCAGCCGTTATGGAGAGCTGTGTGATCGTCGCTTGTTCGCCGTTTCGTTCGTCGCTGCTTCTGCCGCTGCTGCTGCTGCTGAGTGCCTAGCTACCAAATGGGTCGCCACGCCCACTGCCTGCCTGTCTGTCTGCCTGCGCCGCCATTGCCCGTCGTGTAGTGGGTGGCAACGGATCCTGGACACCGACGCTTGTTAAAACGTTCTCTCTGGTCGACATAAAAACTGTATAATTGAGTAGATAACTATATACAGTCGCGCCGCTCTTCTATAAATATGGAGGAGACGGATGCGGCTGCCGGTTGCCGGTTGGCCTGGCACACTCGCTCGCCAACTCGCCAGCCCAACCCCCCCAAGTCTAAGTCGTGTCGAGTCAGATGAGGTGCACGCGGCTCATTGCAACAAACTCTCGCCGCTCGCTTCGCCATGCGACCATTAATTTTTGTGTGTTTGGAGAGAGTTTGGACCACGAGCTGCGCAGCGCCACAAAACTGTGAGATTTTGATTGAGAGAAAATTGAATGAAACAATTTGTAGCACCAAGAAGGTAACGTACATTTTGAAACATTTTCTTTTTTCGTAAAAAAAAAAAAAAAAAAAAAAAAAAAAAAGCAATATAATTATATATTTTTTAAGTTAAACTCAAAACTTAAAACAAACAGAAAATATACCAAAATGAACTTTACTTAAAAGCGAATCAAAAAAGACAAGTGTATTCAAAGTGTAAAATGTCTCGGAAAACGCTAAGAATTGTTGTTGCACAAAGCAAAGAGAAAAATCCATTTGGCAATTTAAAAACTGTTATAAGCCTTGAAGTTATCTATTTTTATAGTTCTAAAGATGCTAATCTATATCTATACATTCATCTATTTCTCACGCAAATACAGACGTCGATGGCATCAAGTATGTCATTAACTTTGACTATCCACAAAACAGCGAGGATTATATTCATCGAATTGGACGTACAGGACGTTCCAATACAAAGGGCACGTCCTTTGCCTTCTTCACGAAAAACAATGCCAAGCAGGCCAAGGCGTTAGTTGATGTGCTGAGAGAAGCTAATCAAGTATGTATTTGTATGGATATTTCAAACATGAAAATATGTAAATGAATATTTTCCTTTTCTTGCAGGAAATAAATCCCGCCCTGGAGAATATGGCGCGCAACTCGCGCTACGACGGCGGCGGTGGTCGCTCCCGTTATGGTGGCGGTGGCGGCGGCGGCGGCGGTCGTTTTGGAGGCGGTGGATTCAAGAAGGGTAGCATTAGCAACGGACGTGGCTTCGGCGGCGGTGGTGGCGGTGATGGAGGCTTTGGCAACAGAAACGGCGGCGAAGGTGGTGGCCGTCACACGCGCTTCGATTAAGCTAAACACAGCAACTAACTAATATTTAGAATCAGTTGATTTGAATAGCAAATGAGAAGCAGTAGCTCCTAGAACTCAAGTTTAATTTAAGTAATAGCTACAAATTAAGTTTCGTACAACCCCCTAACTCATATTAGATTCTGTGGAAGACAGCAGATAACCCACAATATAGAGGGGTTAGATGTTTGTGTATTCATGTAACTCATAACAACAACAAATTAGTAACAACATAGCATTTTATGTTAGAAACCTTAAACTTGTAAATTATTTGACGCTTCAAATCCACTAAGAGCAAAAACCTCCCAAAACACGAGAACAACACTATTTACGAAATTGCAAAACAATTTTTTAAAATATGATGTGATAAAAACTTTTAATTTAATACAATATATCACTTATTAAACAAAAAGAAAAATCAAAACAACTATATCGAAGCGCGTCGTGTGTGAGGCGAAGAACGAGAGCAAAGGAACATTCCCGTCGTTCCCTTTTATGATGAATATGATAATGACACGGAGCAAGAGGCTCCAATTCTTAAATTTACTTTTGGATACCTTTTATGGCACAACCAATAACTAAAAAGAATTACACATAATACAAATACAGGAGATAAGAAAAGAATTACGCATTGTATGTACAAGGAGAGGATTTCTCTCATTCAATTTAATGTTATTTTGAAAAATAAATATGTGTAAACCTACTTACAACCGAACTAAGGCACGCAATTTTCAATTAAAGTTTAAAGGGAAATTCCACAAATTAAGGAAAAGTCGACATCATTAAGAGAAACTGTCAGTCGATGGGTAGGCGCAGGGCGGGATCCAGGCAGCTTCAGTGGCCAGATAAGAAACTTGTGCCGACCTGCGATGCTGGACAGCGACAACCGTGTCTGACACCACATTTAGACGCAATGAAGCCACTTGCGACGGGATGGAGTGGGCGAATGGCAGGCAGTATTTTGGAATTTATCGCCTGTCGCTCAAAATTCTTATGACAAGTTTCGTTTTCGGGCGTTGGCTGATAATGTGGGTGGGTGTGTGCAAAGGAAAGGGAACCTGAACTTGGGCCAGGGTTTATTGAACAGTAAATGATATAACTTCCATTGAGAAGAATTGACCGGGGTGTGGCAAACATGTTTTCGACTCGGCACCAGTTATTTGTGTATCTATCGGAAAAGTGCTTGGAATATCTAGTATGAAATGCTCTACTAAAATACAGCTAGAAATAATAAAGACATCACTACGAATTTTCGAAGTGCTCAATGTAAGGAAGAAATGTTGGCAAAATTTTAAAAAGTAGTTTTTTAAACCCAGGCATTAAATGCCAAAACTGGAAAAAGGATTGAAAAAAAAAATATTGTTTGAAAAAATTTTTCCAGCTTCTCAAATGATTTTGCCTGACATAGAAAAGTTAAATTTGAGATCATGTCGTACGCTCTGTACCAGGATCCAATGCAAAGCCAGCCGATGGTTATACCATCAGGTAAGTTTGGCTTGAGTTTGACGCCCAAGAACTGGTCCTTAAATGATCCGGCCTTGTTGCGGCACGTCCTCACACTGATGATCACCACGCGCAACTTGTTTCACGTTTATCTGTGCTGGCGTCAGATACGCGTTTGCACCACCAAGTTAGAGCCGCCGAGGGAACTGGCAAGGGTCATGTCAATGGAGCAATTCGAAACCGCCAAATTTGAGGAGATGCACTCTGTGGAGAATACGATGGTCACGTACATCTTCGATATCATCTTTAGCTGCATCGAACTGTACATGGGCGTCTTTCCAGTGATTTGGCGTCTGGTTATCAAAACGTACAGTATTGTGGATGACGTGATTTGGCAGAGCATAGCGTTTGTGGCGCTGTTCAGTACCTATATGGTTATACGTAGCTTGCCGCAGATCTTTTACAGTAGATTGTTCCTAACACCCTATTATGATCCCAAACGGGAAAAGTCGCTGCCCCTAGTGGGACTGCTCTGCTCATTCACGCTGCTGATTGTCTTGCTGCAGGTGGGACTGGTTCCGCTCACAGCGATCTTTTTGGTAATTGAAACCACAAGTTCCAGATTCTTTTTGCTCTGGATATGGGGTGTAATGATCCTTATATCGATCATAGCGATCCTTACATTCTGTTTGTATGGTCTGCCATGCCTTGGCGCTAAGATCAAAGAGCCCGTAGATGAACATTTGAAAGATGCCTTAAAGGATATATTAGAGATGTTTGGATTCAAGCCCGAATCAATTCAAATTTTACGAACCTTTCATAACATTTCTCCAATGGCCTATGTCTGGGGCTGCTGCTGTTACAGGCGAGTGTTCATAATGGAATCGCTAATATTCAACCGTGGTAAGCCCGTTGCGCAATTAAATGAGGAGGACGTCGACAAAGGCTTGCTGAACAATCAACTGGTGGCGTATATTGCCCATGAATTATGCCATTGGCGTAGCAATGATGTCCTGAAAGTATTTAGCGTCATCCACGTCACGCTCCTGATATATTTTCTACTGTTTGGCGCCGTCTATCGGCAGCGCGCACTCTATGAGGCGGCAGGATTTGATACCAACTTCTATCCACACATTGTCGGCTATTGGCTGGTGTATAAGTACGTGATGCCGTTGTATCTGACAATAACTAATTGGCTGATATTCTACTTTCTGCACTACCTGAAGTATGCGGCCGATATAAGGGTTTATAAGTTGAATTACGGTCCCGCTTATGTCGATGCAATGGTCAAGCTATTCGGTGACAATCCAACCTATCCCTATGTGGACAAATTGTATCTCATGTGGCATCGTTACAGGCCCACAACTCTGATGCGCATCCGGCGGCTCCATCGATACGCGAATAAGGACAGCGAACGTCAAGGAACTATAGCTTAATTAAATGTGTACTTTTGTTCCGAAGAGTTGTCAATATCTTTAACAATTAAAAATTTTAAATGTCTTTAAAAAGTATCTAGAATTTCCAATTTATTTCGATTTAAATGCATGTTTATTTCTGCAAATCCGACATTCAGACAATTATTATTGTTTACCTAATTGTTAATTATACTTTTATCTGTTGTATTATAAGTTCTTTGAATTGAATTTAGAATGTAAATAGAATCTTGTTTACTTAATTTGGAAGTATTATTTTTGTTTTGGTTTGGAATTTCATTTCTTTGAATTGACCAAAGACGAAACTTCTGTAAAATCCGTAGGCTGGCTATTGGCGGCTATTGTTTACAAAATTGTTTAACTATGTTTTCTATATACTATAACTACAAGTATATTTTCAGTTGTTGAAATCAACTTTAAAGTATTACTATTTGTATTTTTGTAAGTATTAAGTTTTCCATATTAGTTTTTTTATTCCGATTTGAATTACAAAATGCTTAAATTCACATAAAAATTAAATGTGAATGGTTAAGACTTAAGTTATAATTCTATGAAATTGCTATTACTTGTACTCGTAAAATCATATATTGACATGCTTAAAGACCGTATCCTTATACGTTTCCTTATGACCACAAATGTTATTCCAGTTAATACCTCCCCGAGCGCCATTAACCAGCCGCATTCGCACACTTGCACCACCCTAGCTCATTTATAGTCTAACGAATGTTAGCAAATTGCTGCTAGTCCACTAAACAGAGAGAGAGATAGGAAGAGAGAGAGAGAGAGAGAGAGAGAGAGAGAGAGAGAGAGAGCTCTCACATTCTATTCCCTGGTAACCTGCTCAGGCACTGTGAAGTGAAGCCACTTAAACGACAAGGAAGCAGGTCACTTACTTTGCTGCGCGCGCACTCAGATTACAAAGGAGACGCCACCAGCATAAATTCATTAAATTTGCCTAATTTCGTTTTCACACACACACATCCACACCACAGCCACATTGCCTTAGGTATGTGTGTGTGGGTGGAGATGAGATTCGGGTTATTCAAAGCCAAGACAACCAGTTGAAATTCATTGATTGTATTTACAACACCCGCGACGGCACTGGGTGGCTAACCAAGCCACGCCTGCTGCACACCACAAACAAGATATACACATGCATATGCTTACACACACACACACACACACATACATGCACACTTGTTCCTTTTGGTAATTTGACGCGTTATCACTTGTGTTGAGTTTGTTATCATTAAGCAGGCTGCGCTGGCTGCTCTTTAGCCAAATCAGAGCACTGGCAAAGCGCGTCCTCAGCTCAAGTTAATAAAATCCACGCCTACACACACACACACACACGCATACACACACACACATTAAACAGACTTTAACAGGCAGCGTTTAACTACTTTGGCTGGCTTGAGCTGGTTGGGGTGTTTGGGTACTCTGCTTGTTTTTGACAACTTGGGTATAATAAGACATTAACTTCATGCACATCAAATACTTTATTTATGGGCGTCTGGAGTGTGTGTGTGCGTGCGCCTACTTCAAAAGGCTGGTGCTGGCGGCCACGCCCAGTTACTGCGAACATCTTAGATTTCTCCAGCGTGCTCCTAATTTTTTTCCTTCGTTTTTCTTTCTTTTTTTTTTTTTTGGCATACACCCGCATCCCCTAGTCCATTCCCACGCTTGTTTGCTTTTTAATTTCACTTTTTCTCTCGCTCGCTCTCAACTGCGTAAATCTTTTCTTATATATATAAGTGTATGTGTGTGTGTGTGTGTGTGTTTTGGGCGCTCGTCCTGTTTATTTACCATCGCTCGCCGCCTGTTCGGGCTGTTTGGCAAATTAAGTGCAATTGCTTGAATTTAATTTCATGCAAATAAAAGTTTTGATTAGACGTCGAAGCCACCGCGCGCGCCCAGCCGCTTGCCCTGCTTGGCCTCACACCCTCACACACACACCCTCACACACACATGTGGCAGTCACGTGGCGCCTTGTTGTAATTAAGTCTTTGCACATAAATGTGCTGCTGCTGATAGTCAGTCAGTTAGTCGTGCAGTCATTCAGTCATTCAGTCATTCAATCATTCACTCAATCAGCTAGTTGGTCTTCGCTCTGTCACTTGCGCGCTCTACGTGCTTAACCAACTACGGGCGTATACATAATGCGGCGTATACGTTATATTAGCACAGCGGCAGCCTGTCGTGTCGCGATTAGATTCGCCTTAATCCATCATAAATCATTTTATTTAGCTCAATTTGTGTCTCAGCTAATGCTTGGCACAAATTTTCAACTGCTCTTTGTGTCGATTTGATGGGGTTTTCAGCTGCCAAAGGAGTTAATTGATTTGTGATTAGCTTGTGCGTGACAAAAATAATGAAATTAATGAAAACTAATTATTAAGTGGAGTATGGCAAGAGTTTATATGTCAACTGAGTTGGACTGTGTACAGCATATGCCTTGAGGTTTTCTTAAAAGAGGGTATGCTTTACCTTTTCATACATATAATTACAAAAGTTTACTTAATAATTAATTTTTTTCAAATTTGGTTGAAATAAGATATTCATGCCATAACTCATTTTAAAATATTTCCTTTCACTTTGGTTTTTATATTTTTTTAATGTAAGGTTTATTTTGTTCACTAAGTACTTATCTCCATCAGGAAATTAGCTTAAGATTCAGCAGACTTTTTCAACTATCTATCAAATGTGTCAAGTCTCAAAATATCACCAAGATTCGTTGAAATGATTATGAAATTCTAGCACAGCAACAGCATTACAAAAATTCTGCGAATCGTAATAATAATAGATGGAGTAAGAGTAAAGTGTTTCTAGCTGTATTAAAGCTGAAATCTAAGCTTATTACATCAAAAATCATATTAAATACTGCAATGTTATCTTATACATATAACATTCACTTATATATTGCTAACCATTGTCTAATACGCAGCTGGAACTTCTTGAAGGGAACAAAAGCTTAGCAAAGTTTAGTTTTGCTTAAGTATCTGTCGAAAGTTAAATGTTCACAGTGATTAATTTGTGCTGCGGAACTCCGCTTAATTTCATTTAGTATATAATTTAGAGACAGTAAAGAGTTAAGACTGTAATGAATACCGACACAGAGCCTTACTCTCGCTCCCTCCCTTCTCTCTTTCTCTCTCTCTCTCTCTCTCTCTCTCTCTCTCTCTCTCTCTCTCTCTGATCTGGGTACACTTTGCGTCATATTTTGGATGCCACTCAGCACGAAACATAATTCAATCAAGCGTTCGCCTTGGTGCTGCTTTCCACTTCTCAGCCACCCAGGCGGCACGCCTCCTTTGCATAATGATGTCACAGCATATTACATATTATGTAAATATAAAATTCAATTGTTTAAGCATTTAGCAGGATGCATAATTTATTAAAATGGCACACCTGACGCATGCCAGCAGGCGGCTTGGCTAGAATATACCAGGACTGGAAGTGGGACAGGGCAACAGCAGGGCAGAATGGACCATGGTACCAGGCACCAGGTACCCATGCAAGTTGGGGCGTGAAGCTGAGCGACCCGTAACGTCATGTTGACGGCTATTGGCTTTTGTTGTGTTGCTGTCCCGTCTACCTCGGCTACCCCGGCAACCCCGGCTACTCGTGCTGCTTATGCTGCTGCTGATGTGGCTGCGATTTGAGGCAGGAGGCGTTGTTGCAGCCAGTGACATGACAAGAATATAAACAGAAGATGACATGGCCGAGGGCGGCATGCGCGCAAAAAGGGGGCGTGTGCCTGCAACGCTGCAAGGGCTGCCAGCAGCAGCGAAATTGATTTTTAAACAGCAGCCAACGGTCTGAAACTCATGTCGTTAGCAAATCATAAAAGCGTGAAAGTCCTGCTGCTGCTGTTGCTGCTGGCTTTTAATAGTACATATATAGTATATGTAGTAATAGTTGCTTTGTCCTCGCATAATGAGCCATTGGGCGGAGATGGCTTGGCTGCCATATGAAGGGAAGGAAGCCCGAGCTAGCTGCAGTTGACATTAAGTAAGATGGATGGCGTTGGCGTTGCGTGCAACATTTAACGCTGATCCCTTTGAGTTCATATTGATGGCGCAGCGCCTTGAGGTCCTTGGCAAATTCAATTTGACATCCTGCGTCCTGGTCAAGTTAATTTTCTAGCAAGTTTTTAATGGCGCCTGATGGCCCGTTGGCCCATTGGCTAGTTGGCTCGTTGGCTTGTCAGCTTTTGCTTGGCCCTGATCCACGCGCAATCTGCTGACTTGCTGCTAAATTAGCGTTGCAAATATGGCGCCGGACGTTTGGGGGCGTTGTCATCGTTAGTCCTGCCCAAACAGATTTTCATATTAAAGTTGCAGTCAAGTTTGCTCTCAGTTCCTCTCTCTCTCTCTCTCCTGCTCAGTCCCTTTCTCAGGGGGCGCGTTTTTATGCAAGATTTATGGCTATTTAAACGACGCATAATGTGTCCCGACTGCTGTTGTTGTTGCCACAGTTGCTGCTGCTGCTGCTGTTGCTATTGCTATTGCTGCTGGTAGACAGACAGACAGACAGACAGCCAACACCCTGACACCCTTGACAACGTGCTCAAGTGGCTGCCAGCCACCCGCAGCTCTCATACCCAGCTCAGCAGCCCGCTCAGCCCTCCTCATACATTGTGCAATATTTTATTTACATTTTTCACTCGTCGTCTGCCTTGGCATATCCTGTTGTTGAATCCTTTTTACGCCCGCCTGCTGTTTGCTTTTACTGCTCCTGCTGCCATTTTCTGCTGCTGCCCTGCAGCAATTTTGCTTCATTTTTTTCCTTTTGCCCCTTTTTATTTACATTTTTGTTTCATTTTTCTAATGAGCTGTAATTTCTGTTTTATTTGCAGGCGTCATGCGTGCACAAACAACAACAAATATTAAGGAAAACAAAACAGAGTGTTGTGTCTGCTTGTTATAGGTGTGAAAAGCACTTCTAATATTCATAAGGCTTCCCCCGCCTCCCAGCTCACGCCAAGCACTTACCAAGGCCGTGTGTCTCGTGCTCTTTCACTTTATGCATGCCACCTCAATGACAGCCACTTTAATTGCATTCCAATCAGGCACACACACACACACACACACTCTCAGATATGTCTATTGTCCTTTCCTATGCGTGCTTTTCTTTTTAATGAGAAACTTCGAAAGGCCAAAGCAAAAGAAGTAGTTTAATGAAAATGGTAAAACTATTTCAGCAAATGTTTTGTACTTGGAAAATATAATTGAAAAATCTATTTAACATACTTCCAAGACTTTGCTCTCTGGCCTGGAGTACACTTCATAAAAACACAAAAATGTATTTCAAAATATATATTCTATCTAACTTATCATCTATCTATTCTATATTTTAAATTCTCATTATTCTAATATTTCTCTAAATTCTTATTCTAGCTAGTTTCCCACTCCTCCTCGCTCTCCGCTCTCTCCCCTCCTTTCCCCACTCCTCTCCTCTCTCCTTTCCCACTCTCTCGCTCTTTCTTTTCTTTTTCCTTCCCTCATCTCCCCTTCCTCCCCCACTCTCTCTCTCTCTCGCTCTCTCCCTACTCTCTCCCTCCTCTTTCGCCCACTCTCCTCGTCCCCCTCTCCCTCCTCCCACTCTCCTCACTCTCCTCCTCCTCCTTTCCCACTCTCTCCTCCTCTCCTCCCTTCTTCTTCTCTCCTCTCCCCACTCTCTCTCTCTCCTCCTCCTCCTTCTCCCTCCCCTCCTCCTCTCATTCTCTCCCCTCTCTTCGCTCCTCCCCCACTCTCCTCCTCTCTTCTCTCTTCCTCCCACTCTCCCTACTTTCCCACTTGCTCTCTTCCCCACTCGCCTTCTCGCATCTTCCCCTCATCCTTTCTCTCAGTTTTTCCCCACTCCCTCTCCTTCCCTCCTCCACTCCTCGTTTCCTCTCCTTTCCCACTTCTTTCCGTCCTCTCCTTCCCTCCTTTTCTCTCTCCGTCCCCACTTCCGCCACTCTCTCCTCCCCCCTCTCCTCTTCTCCTTCCCTCTCCCCACTCTCTTTCTTTCTCCGTCTCCTCTTTCCTCTCCCACGCCTCCTTCTCCCCATCATCCGTTCCCCCCCCTCTCTCTCCTCTCCTCTCTCTCTCTCTCCTCTCCTCCTCTCTCTCTCTCTACTCCTCCTCTCCGCCTCTCCTCTCCTTCCTCCACTCCCCCACTTTCCTCTCCTCCTTCCCACTCTCTCTCCCACTCCCTCTCTCTCCCACTCTCTCCCTCTTCCTCTCTTTCCACTCTCTCTCCTCCCCCTCTCCCTCCCCTCACCACTCTCCTCTATCTCCCACTCTCGTCCTCTTCCACTCCTCCTCCTCCCTCATCTCCCCCTCTCCTCCTCTCCCTCCTCTCTCTTTCCTCTCCCCCTCTCCCTCTCCTCCTCCTCTCCCTCGCTCCCACTCTCGCTTCCCTCCCTCTCCATCCTCTCCTCCTCCCGACTCTCCCTACTCCCTCTTCCCACTCTCCTCCTCCCGCTCCTCCTCCCTCCCTCTCCTCCTCCCTCTTCCTTCCCACTCCTCCCTCCTCCCTCCCTCCTCCTCCTCCCACTCTCCCTCACTCCCCTCTCTCCGCTCAACGTTTCTCCACTCACATCTCTCTCTCCCACATCCTTCCCACTCTCTCCTCTCTCTCCCACTCTCTCCCTCCTCCTCCTCCTCTCATCGCCACTCCCTCTCTCCCTCCCTCACTCTCCTCCAGCTTCTCCCATCTCTCTCTTCCTCCCTCCCACTCTCTTCCCTCCTCCCACTCTCTCGACTCTATCCCACTCTCTCTCATCCCTCCTCTCCTTTTCTCCCATTCCTCTTCTCCTCTCGTCTCTTTCTTTCCTTCCTTCTCCACCTTCCCACTCTCCCCTCTCTCACTCCTCATTCCTTCCCACTCTCTCTCCTTCTCTTTCCTCTCTCCTGCCACTCCTCTCTCTCTTTCTCCTCGTCCCTCCTCAATCCACCTCGGTTTCCCACTCTCTCCCTCTCTCCTCACTCTCCTCTCTCTCTCCCATCCCCCCACTCTCCTCTCCTCTCGCTCCCTCCTCTCTCCTCCTCTCTCCTGCCTCCTCTCTCTCTTCCCACTTCCCACTCGTCCTCTCTCTCTCTCCCCTCTCTCTCTCCTCTCTCCCTCCTCTCCTCCTCTCTCTCACTCTCCTCTCTCTTCTCCCTCCCTCCTCTCCTCTCCCTCCCTCTCTCCCCTCCTCTCTCTCCTCTCCACTCCATCTCTTCCCACTCTCCACTCTCTCTCTCTCTCTCTCCTCTCGTCTCCTCCTCTCCTCCTCTCTCATCCTCTCTCCGCACTCTCTCCTCCTCTCTCTCTTCCCAGATTCTCCTCCTCGCCTCTTCTCTCTCCTCAGTTTCCCACTCTCCCTCTCTCCTCTCTCCTCCTCTCTCTCTCTCCTCCATCTCTCTCTCCCTCGATCCGCTCTCATCCTCTCTTCACCTCTCTCCTTTTCCTCCCACTCCTCTCTCCTCTCTCCTCTTCCGCATCTCCTCTCCCCTCTCTCTCTCCCTCCTCTCTCCTCTCCTCTCCCTCTCCTCTCTCTACTCTCTCTCTCACCTCTCTCCTCTCCTCGCTCTCTCTCTCTCGCCTCCTCCCTCCTCATCACCTCCTCTCATCTCTCCTCTCTCCCTCTCTCCTCCTCACTCCTCTCTCTCTCTGTCTCCTCTCTCTCTCTCGCTTCTCTCCATCTCTCTCTCACTCTCCTCCTCTCCTCATCTCTCCTCTCTCCTCGATCTCTCTCTCCACTCTCCTCTCTCGCTCTCTCTCTCTTCTCCTTCTCTCTCTCTCTCCTCTCTCTCGTCCTCTCTCTCTCTCTCTCTCTCTCTCCTCTCTCTCTTTCTCTCTCTCTCTCTCGCTCTCAATCAACTTGACACCCCATTCCAAAATGATCAAATCATTCAAAATACTTGTGAAATATTTTAATGCCACTAATAATAATGCTATACTGAAACTTTTTAATTTAAAAAATTTTATTTTAAATATTAATATTATTCTTTATTTACTACAAGGCCAAACAAAAACTAAACTACATTCTTGAGCTATTTTGTGCTTCGGATCTTATGCATTTTTATTAATTAAGGAATGCTAGGCACTGCAACAAGGATCTTTAGAGATGGCCCACACTGTGGTCAGCTTTTGGCCATTGCGGGCTTGTTCAGACTTGTTATCTAACTGAGATTATTTGTCAAGCATTTGTAATGCACAAAATTCAATTTGCCTAACATTTCATTGGCAATTGCTGGCGGCGCTGCCTTGGGCACTGTTTTGCTTTGTGAAACATCAGATCTCCCCTTGCCACGCAGACCCGATCCGAAGCGATGTTGGCACTGTTGTAGGCTAACCGAGACCACTGGCCGGGCCAGCTTGTTGCCTTGTTGGCTTGTTGGCTTGTTGGCTTGTTGGCTTGTGCTGGCCTCGCTTCAGTACAGTTAGTCGGCCAGTGGACTCGGTCGACTACTCCATTAGCCTTTGGAGTGTAAAATTGCGCAAACAATTTCAATTATCCCCGAAGGCGCGTTGCAGGCGGCAAAGGCGCAGGCAAGCAAACGAGATGACAACGAGCACAAAAACAACACCAAAAAAAAAAAAAAAAAAAGAAGAAGAAGATATACATGAGAGTCGTGCATAACAAATGTTAAAACAGTGAATACCCTGTAAATATTATATAGTTGCATACACATCATAAACATAGAAAATTGTGCGAAAAAAAAAAAACATTTAACACTAAATTCCAGTTAAAAAAGAAATTTAAGAATTTTAATTGATATTGAAAAGTAAAATCTTTATTTATTGTGGAATCTTTGCTGTCTTTCTTAGCTAGATCTGTGAGTTAGAATAATGTCTTTTACAAAACTTTCCTTATATACTAAAACTCCTCCAAGTTCGATGTAGAAATTTGAGCTAATCATGTCCTTGAAGCAAGAACTGAACTATTCAGATTGATTGGCTCTCTATAATATTGTTTATATAATATATTTATAAATTATATTTAACACTGTATTTATTTAATATGTCCAGGTAGAATTTAAAAATAATGTTCCACACTAAACAAAAAAGTCTACCATATGCATATTGCCTTTCTACTCTATATGTCTCTCTGTCTATTTTCCTTTGCTGTGCGTTACACTTGCCTTAATAAAATTAAAATGCCCTCTATAGCTGTATTCGAAAATAGAAAAACAAAATATTTATGTATGTAATAATAGAGGCAAGGGAAACAAGCTTAGTAATGACCATGGTTTTGCCACGCGGTCTTCGTATTTGGCGCAGCTAAACGTAAAGTTAAATTGGAGCTTGGCGCATTTAAGAATTTGCCTTGAAGACGGCAAAGCAAAGGCAGAAATTTAATAAAGCGGGCCTGCTCCAGTTAGAGGGAATATGTGAGAAAGAGATAGGGAGTGAGCGAGAGAGAGCGAGAGAGAAAGAGTCAGGGAAGAATGCAGCCAAATTGGTGCAGACAATTTTTGCTGTTGGCCAACTGAGTGGATTTGAAGCGGGGCACACAAATTTGAAGCTTATGGCCCAATGAATGCAAGACGCTGGCATTTGGCGGCTGCTGCAGTTAGTTGGCCAAGTAGATGAGGCAGTGGCAGCAGCACCAGCAGAGAGCCGGAAATTGGCGCAGCCAACATTGGCTTTAAAGACGATGACTTGGCCTTTTGCTGCTGGCCAGTTTTTTGCTTGAGTTCTTGCCTTTGCCAGCTGGCGGGGTTTTCATTCAATCATCCATTTATTTTTTGACCATTTTCCAAGACAACTTGGTGGTCACGTTGGCCCATTGATGATAGAGGAAGAAAGAGACAGAGCGGGAGAGAGAGAGTGCTAAGAAATGCTTTCAGCCGGAAGCGCAAAGATAACATTGTGTGTGTGTGTGTGTGTGTAGTTCAGGCTTCTTCATACATAAATGCAAGTAATGCGGAAAATATGAAAAATGTTTGGCATGTAATAAAACACACAGCACCATCGTACGCAGGACGCAGCAGGAAAAGAATAGAATGAAAAGGAGTTCCCCATCCTCAACAAATACCAAAACACTCGCAATATGCAGCGCAAATAATAAAGCATCATTACAAAGTGGCATGCGTTATAATTGAAAATAAATATAGCAGTTGGCCGCAGGCAAAAAACTGATTGTTAAGTCTTTGACAACTAATTGATGACGCAACTGAATTCCGGGAAAAACCCAAAACTCATGCAACTTCCTTAAGCAATTCCATGGCCAAAAATGCATCAGATGAAATGAAAGTGAATCAATTGCTGATAATGAAGATGCTGATGATTTGATGTTTGAGAAAGAAAGTTTATTATAAAAGTTAGAGTTTAAAATGAACGTAGGAAACCAATAGAAAAATCTATTAAAAATATGAAATTACTGAAGCTCCGGAAGATAATGAAAAAGATAAGCAACCATTAAAATAATAGTTAATAGTTAACAGTTAACAGCTAACAGTTTGCAAATGTGATACCTAAAATGACTGTAATTGAATTGATATAATATCAAAGTGTGTAAGAGCTTATGTCAGGGTCATTTCTAGTTAAGCCATTCTCAAGTCAAACAATTCTATTTGATTTATTTCAAAAATAGTTGTGCAAATTGTAGCGTTAGACCCGACCCTTAAGCTATCCACTCGATCCAACTCATTATGCTCATCACACAGCCCAGCGGCGGTTGCGTGGGCGAAGGCCAACAATAGGCCAAGTTTTGGGGCCCACCTAAGGCCACTTACATAATAAACCAATTACCGAAACGCCTTGGTCAACTTAATTATGCTTCACATTGCAACACTTCGCACTGCCTGCCTCACTTTCGCGCTCTCTCTCTCTCTCGCTCTCTCACTCTTACTTCTGTAGTAATAACTGCTCGCCTTGGGGCCAGGCATTCAATACAAAGAGCCAAAAATCGAACCCTGAACACAATTGCTGCCACATAATTCACAAAATTCGGCATAAAAGAAAAATCGCTTTTCAGTTACGCCTCAAACGGGGTCTGTGAGGTGTAGTTATGTGTGTATGTATGTGTGTGTGTGTGTGTGTGTGTGTTTGTATCCTTATTCCGCTTTCTACGCCTTAACACTTGAGGCAAGTAGAGCGTGGGGGCAGCATCTGTGTTGTGTTTTCAAAAAGCGCCGAGGCCAAATGAAAATTTGAAAATTATTGCAACAGCCGCCGACGATTCGAAGAAGGCGACGACAGCACATGAAATCAATGAAATGTTTTTGGCACTTTTTGGCGCAAAGTTGTTGCCGTTATGATTATTGCTATTATTGTTGAGCAGGAGCCTACCCCAATTCCGATCCCGCCCAGCAGCAGCTGAGCACTCATAAACCAGCAACAATGCATGCCACAATTCAACGGCAGCAACAGCAACAGCAACAGCCGCAGCAGCAGCAGCAGCAGTGGCAAATGCCAATTTCTTGGCTGTTGCCTCTCTTTCAATACTTTGGCCATATGTTGATTGCTGTTGTTGTTGTTGCATTTGAAATTTATGAGTTTTTGACTATTGGCAACAGATTGGCCCCCAAGTCCATTATTTTGGCATGGCAAACTTTTGAATTTTAATACGAAATTATGCACATTTCGGACCATTTTAATGAACTGCTTTGCAGTAATTTGATGGCCATTGCTGCTGTTTGCCAATTAACTTGGCTTTCTCCATATTTTGAGCACATTGTTGACATATCTAAGTTCTCTGTGGGCTATCTGTGTGTATGCAAAAGTCAGCTACAAAATTGTTCAACCATGTAACATAATTTCAAGTATTTATAAAATACTCTTGAATTTGTTAACCTTGTTGTTAACTTTTCTAAACTGCCTAACAAGTAAGAAAACGGGACTGTCCGACTAGCATATGTTGTTGGGACTCTTGAATTATACTATTACTGGAATGCTTATTCACATATTGAGTAAATCCCAAACAGACATCAGTCGCTTACTTAATCATTTAAAGTACACTCACATTCCTCCAAATAATCACAGCTATTCCCTTTAGACAATTGGGTAAGATTCTACGGTAGAATCTAAGACCGATTGATTGTATTTTCAATGAGTAAATAATTAAATGTTTGCTATTCCAATATAGTAAAAATATGTGAATGTACACATAAAATGAAAATCAAAAGTATACAGGGATCATAGCAGCTCAAAGTACTTAGAGTCAGTCACCATTAAGAATTGGTGGCCACATACATGATAATGGCCAAAATAATTTGCTTCTGGACACAAATCGATCGAAGTGCCATAACCCCATTCTCTCTCAGAGTTCCATTGAAGTAGAGGTATATGGCTGCATGTATCCATTTGGCAAATACACGTATATCTGTGTGTGCGGCTAAATGGTCATTATCATCCGGCCTGCAGACAATACCCGCAAGTTTATAATCGCACACCAACGCGCCACCCATATCATTAATGTTGGGCCCAGTAGTCTTGTCTAATTTGGTGCACATAAAACCAGGCTCACGAATGTACTCATAACACTCTAGCTTACTGACAGTCTCAAGCCACAGTCCTACCGGAGAATTTCTAAATTTTTTCGCCTTAAGTAGGAAGGAACAATAGGTTAGTCTTAATATCGATACACAAGTGTATGTAGTGGATAAAATAATTAATTTGATTACAGGTTGGTCATTGCCCCAGCCGACTACTAAACATTTGGTACCCGGATTTATTATGTTTAGATTAAGGGGTAGATATCCAATAAAACCTATAACGGGTAATATTTCCTCTTGAGTGAAGATCAATGCAATATCGTATGGTATTCCACCACTTTGAAACAATGCATGAAGGCGCCAATGTGATATTTCTAACACCCTCAGCCCATGGCCCATGCCCTCAAGGTACGTGTGTCCTATTACAACTAATACATCTTCTCGATCCTTACTGCAGAAAGTAATGCTATAATGAAATCCAGAAGAGTCACTCAAGTGCACTCACTCATGTATACAATAGGCCGATGTGAGAAGCACTCGATTATGAATAATAGTCGCATGACAAAACGTCCCATTTCCTATATGTCGCGTATACTCCAAGTGTTTGAGACGCAGACTGGCCAGATATGGAACATTATTAATAAGGACGTTGAACCCTCCTTTCATTCTAAATTGACCACCAGTTTCCGCTTGAATGAATAAATATAGTTTATTTAATTGCACAAGATTTCGAATTTGTTATGCCGAGATGCATGCATATAAGTAGGCATACAGAATGTGCCTTGAATGTGTGTAGGATGTGCTTAATGTAAGTAGATACACAGCTATACAGCCGAGCAGGGTATCCCTTAGTCAAGCAATGCCAACACACACACATTGCTATTACTATTACTATTACTATTACTATGGCTTACTAATATTCATTAATGCTAATAGGCATGACAAGGTGATTGAAATTGCCAAAGTCCCCGACGTAGCCATAATATTTCAATTCGGAAACGCAAATTTTGAAAGAACTTAAAAAAGTTTAAATACTTATAAATTTTTTTAAAAATAATATTAACACACTGATATGTCATCTGTGTTTCTAAACGGATTTTGATGACATTTTCATTACTTCATCAACATATTCTTTTCAATATTTGTCAAATTTAAAATTGAATTTCATCTACAATAATTTTATAAATTTTGTAGTTGGTATCCAAATAAATAAATATAATTTTAGAACCGCATGCATGGCCTCTATCAACACCGCCATCTCACAACTAACCTAATTATCGGCTGAAAATTAAAACACAGGTTAACTCCAATTATGATTCTTAGAATAAAACTTAAGTGAATACAAAGTTTTAAGATTTTAGTTACACAAATATGATATGTGAGCCACGTACGAGATATGGTTTCTATATAGAAATCTACAAGAATTTCAAGATCAAAAGACATAAAGACATAAAGAGCTAGTTCGTATCAGAGCCAGCTTGTAACATTCGTCACCTTATATACATATATATTACTGAAATGGTAATAGTAATATATATGCATATATATAACTAAAATACTAAAATTAGGAGAGCTTAATGTTTATAGATATTGGTGTCATTAATTGCTTCATTCTTCATTTGTAGCTCTTCCTCGCAACGCACGTCAGCCTAGCATTAGCTAAACTCAGTAGCTAACTAGTTGGAATAAAACGCACACAAATATATTCTTTTTCTACATAGATAAATGATTTTTTGTTTAAATATATTTTGTAATATTTGATATTACTTGTAAAAAGATTAACTCAATGATTATTTATATCAACCTGCAGCTAGCTAGTTAGCCAGGGCTACCCAATATATGGATAAGATAATATAGCTGTTATAGTTTGTTTTTCTTAAAAAAAAATAAATAAAAAGTGTTCAGCCACTCGCTGCTGAACAACAGCAAACAACAAACAGCAGCAATAATGTTGCTGCCATATTTTACAGCAGCAAAAGCACCAGAAGCGAAGCCAACACCACAACAACAACAACGGCAGCAGCAGAAGCAGCAACAGCTACAAAATCGAGTTAGTTGCCAACATTTATGTACGTTTCCGGTTGCAATTGTCACGGGATATGAAGGCGCTAAGGGCGTTGTAAAGGGGAGACAAATGGAAGGGGATTTGGTGCAGAGATTGCTGCTGCTGCTGCTGCTGCTGCTGCTACGGCTACTGTAAGCGCGGCAGGGGGGTAGCCTGTTCTGCCATGCCCACATAAAATATCAAATTTTATGCATTTAAAAGCAGTTCGGTTGAGCACATGGCGGGTGCTTACGTTTGGCGCGCACTCTGCGTGCAGACAGGGGGAGGGCCATGGTTGTTTGGTGCGTACACAAAGTTTTAATTTTATTTCAGGCTAAAAACTTGGCACCAGTCGAAGCAGCAGTAGCAGCAACCATGATGCCAGACTTAACCGTCGCCAAGTCACACAACTTTGAGCTGTCTATTGGGCATTTCATGAGCGCAGTTGCCCCGCCCACCTGCTCTAATTATATCAACTGCATTGACAACCTGAGACTTTGCTGCAACTTTGTGCACTAGTTATGGTTAGTCATTAATTTTGATTTGGCCCACATAAACGTTGGCCAGAAGAGTTGCCCTGCCCTGCTTTACGATCCAGTTGCGGCCAGCGTCTGATAAGAGAGCGCTTAAAGCTCGCTTCAGCGGGCCTCGCCTCGGCGTCCCCTTCCCTAGCCGCTATCTATATAAACCTGGCCAACATTGTTAAGCGGCAACAATGTTGTTGCCCAGTCGCTTATCGGGCTAAAAGCATACTTTTGGCCAGTGTTATGCATCGTACGTAATGTTCATTAAATTGCCATAAACGTGTTGAGCCAAAAATTGTTATTGTTATTAACATAAATTGTTTTTTTTTTTTTTTGCGCATTAACATGGCCACAAACGTGTTTTTCAATTATCGCCAGGATTATGTTAATGCCAGATGCCGCAACAAATCGCCAATTTATGTTCGTGGAAAACCATTTAGCTAACAGATTTAACACATGTAAAGGTATTATATGCTGATTAAAGGTTTATAAAGGGAGATTCGAGTGCAGCCAGACGATAAATCAGCTTACGGCAAGAGATCAATGGATGGCGAGAGAGAGAGAGAGAGAGATATATATATTTGATTATTCATTTGCCAAACAGGATGTAAGCATCTTGGTCTAGGTCAAGGAATATCTAAAGAATATCTAGAGAGGAATATCAAAACTCTCATGACTTAAATTATTATACTTATTATATTATATATATATATTTAGACCTTAACAAAGACAATAAATGTAACTTTAAGGCACGATTCTACATGGTGTCTATCAACAACATCTTCACTTTATGATATGTCTCTTTAAGGCCTCTCCGAAAATATTTACAGAATCACTAAGTAATAAGCATCGATAACTTAATGTCAGAGTTACTTCCGAGTTATTTCTATTTCTAAAACTTGTTCGTTGGCCTATAAGTAGCATTACAAAGTTTTTCTTCTATGATTATGCACACAATAGGGGCAATACTAGGAACTTCTTATATAATTAGCAGTACAAAAACAAAAATTTTTCTTTCTTCGATGGGAGCAACAGAACGACCCTGAGAGTAGGGCAGCGAGCGAACTTTAGGGAAATTAAATTACATAGTTGAGTTGTAATGGAAAGAGCCCAAGAACCCAAATCAAAGATGCGCACATGCGTTCTAGCTTCCTCTTACTCTCCTTGCTGTTCTTCTTCTTCCACTACTGGTTTTTTAGCCAAGTTACGCCGCATTCGAATTAGCAACACAAAATATCTGAAATTATTTCGTTAGCAGTCAGAACTTTGCTTCGTACACTTTGACACTTTCGTTTTTCCGTTGCTGCTTTTGTTGTTGTTGTTGTTGGACAGGACCACGTTGCACGTTGTTGTTGATGCCCCCGGGCGCACAGTTGAAACGAATCACCAGACACATTGACCATGGGCGGGCGCCGTGCCCGGTTGGTTTGTTTGATGCTTTTAGCTAAAGGGCCAATATTGATTTCGATCTTAATTAACTTTGGCACATTTGGAAGGCAGTCGTACAGTTGCCAACAGTCCATGCCCACGCCCACGCCCATACTCACCGCCTCCTGCCAATGTATATCTATGTCGAACGACCCTCTAAAAAGCTTTATTTGTGCTTGTCACATACCTGAGTTGCGGGTAGTTTAGCTTAGTTATCCAGTATGTGATGTTTTATTGATGTCAATGCGAATGTTCTATATTATGATCTATGAAAGAAAAGTTTTTACAAATCATATCAAATAACTTGACCAGGAAAAGTGGGAATTGTATAAAAATAATATTAAACCTTATTGATTCCTAAAAATTTAATAAATTTGATAAAAAAAAAGTGGTTTATATGATTGCATTAATTTTAAATTAAATTATTATAAATGAATAATTAAGAATTTACATTAAACTTTTTTTTTCTTTGATTGCTGGGTATTTGATAGTCGTTCATTCACATATCAATTGCCTTTACTTGTTTTCTTACTTAGGTAACTCCTTTTGCTAATTTGTTTGTGTGTTCGCTTCGCTCTCGTTTACCGTTTCTCTTTCTATCTATTGGCTTCTGTATTAGTTTCCCTTTCGCACAGGCTTTGCGGCATATGCAAAAGCCCCCGGACTAAAATGGGTGTCAACCTGAGATGAAGATGACTAGAAAAGTTTCTGCTGTGGCTCTGTGGTTCGCTCGGCTTTGGTTTTTCCAATTGTCCAATACTTTCTATTGCCATTTTATGTAGGTGTATTGCTCTCATCCTCTCGCTCTCTCTCTCTCTCTCTCTCTCTCTCTCTCTCTTTCACTCTCTTTCTGTGTGTGAACGAGTTTGTTTCGGTGTAGATGGGAGTCTTTGTCAGTGCTGCAGTCCGGCCATTATCACCATGTAGGCTCGCTTCTACTACTTTTTTTTTTTTTTTTTTGCCGCACAGTGCACTGTGCATGGCATTTTTTGATTGCTTTTACGTTTTCCATTGCACATTGTAAGTGCTAGATAAAAAAAAATCAAATATTTCTCGTCTAGGACTTTCTCCACCAGGCCCAACCAACAGGCTCTGTGACTGCCCTTTGACCGATCAAAAACAATCAAATAACTGCAACTGTAAATTTATTATTGCCTGTGTTTTGAATAGATTTCTGCACAATGTTCGGCTGCATCAATTGATAGCAAAACCATTTCCTAATACGCCTTCTCAAAGAAAATGAACCCGAAAAACACTTTTCCCAGATTGCAACGAAACTGTTAACGCTCAATTATTGTAAGCAAGCTTCCTTTTTTGATTTCCCATCATGCATAATATTAGAATTCCTTGGAATTGTTTGCCATTTCAAGTCTAGAATTTCATTGGAATTTTATTTCTATTCAGGATTGTACTAGCCCCCCCTCCCCAATATAATTACATATTTGCTTGTAATAGTTTTACTTACATGCACATTATTTGCACACAGAAGCGAGAGATTGTCTGGCGAGTCTAGTTTCACAGACAGGCAATAGAATATGTAGACTGCCTGCCTGCCGCTCATCCCATTGTGTGTTGCTTATTAATTAATTAAAATCATGTTGTCAGGGCAGGGCATTCAGTGCGTGGGCTTCATTTTGTTGGCTTTGATGTGCATTTGTTGACTTAATTAAAATCTAAGCACTTTTAACTTGAATGGCTGCTTATTAAAATTACAAAAGACTACGGCTCAATGAAAAGGTATTTGCTAATAAAATTAATAATAATACGATAGGACTATCAGAGAGCCAAGTAATATTAATTTCATCAATTTTCCGTAGCCTATTTTTCAGCTGCAGCGTATATCTTTAAACGTTGCAACAAATTAAAAAAGAAAAAAAAAAGAAAGAAAACAGAAACAAATAAATAAAAATGAAAATTAAAATTAAAAAAAAATGAAGTGAAACGAAACCGAGAGCATGTTCATAAAAAGCACAACAAGAGCGGCACAAAACTTTTAATTAAACAATTTCTGGGCTGGCAACGCAAAAATCTTGTAAAGACAAATTTCCGTGCACCGAAAAAAAAAGAAAGAGCGCGCTCGGGAGAGAGAGAGAACATCGTGAGGCAACGCATTAGATATTCAAGAATTTAAATCTAATTAAATTTTTAGCTTTCTGCTGTTGTCATGCAAATAAATATATAAATACTATATATACATATATACATATATATCTATATAGTATATGGGGCGAAGAGCAAGCTATGGCAACGAGACGAGCTTAAAGACCAAAAGGAACGTCAGAATCGCAAGTTGACGAAAAGTTTTAATAAGGCAAATTCGGGCAAATAGAAAACACAGTCAGAGAGCTGAATTGAGGGGTAGTTGAGTGGGGCGTGGCGGAGGGCAGGGGGCATTCATTAGAGGCACTGCTGTCCAGCTATAATTAAAGTTTACTTTTGTGTGCTGCTCGCTGCAGCTGCCGAAGCAACGACAACTTTTGGCCCAGCTGCAGCGAGCAGATAAAAAAAAACTTCATAGGTAACAGCAGCAGCAGCCAACTTTGGCTTTCAAAAACACATTACACATTTCTTGCAGCCACAAGCAACAACAACACTATTGTTTTCGCGTCTGAACCATTAAATTGCCGTCATTTGCCTTTTATTTGGGTTTTTATTACATTTTTTTTTTTTTTTCTCTTACTCTGCTTTCTTTTTTCGCTTTTTTTATGCTCAAAACTCATTGAAAATTAGATTGACAGGACATGATGGTTTTAGGAAAATGTATGTAACAGACAGAAGAAGGCGTGGCACAAAACTATCCATGATCAGGAGGACGAAGGGCTAAGTCATAGCTATATCTATAGCCATGTGCTGTTTGTGTGTCCGCATGAGATGTAGAGATCGCTTAAAGCACTAAGTCTAGAGACTTGAAATCTCACAAATTGGAAAAAAAAAAAAAAAACTATATACAGTAAAATCTGGTTATAAGACGCTCGAGGGACCAATGATATTACGCCCCGGAGGACGCTCTAATCAAAAGGAGCAAAAAAATACTTTTATCTGTTTTTTAATGGCTGTCATGTTTTCATGATTCCACTGTATATATATTTCAAATTATAAAGATTTGCCCTGTGACAAATATCCACAGATTAATGTAATTTTCACGCTCAGCAGTTCTGAATAATAAAATCGATCAATTCGATTGCTCATACTGAAGTCGCTGTGTATATGTGCTTCGCTATGCACTTATGCAAAGAAGTGAATGATGATCAGCTCTTCGTTGCATTGAGGGTATCTCCTAGTCAATCATTCTCAACTATCGCAATTCTTTCTTGTTTTTATTTGTTTGCGTTAGCCGCTTGACATTTTCGCATAAAAATTCGACAGCACCAAAATTTCCATACCCACAGACAAACCCTTTTGATGTAGCCGCGCTTTTCACTTGAAAATCACCACCAACAACAGCAACAATGGAAAAGAAAGCCAAAAAAAGGCTAAAGATGGCCAGATGCTTGGCCCTGGCCAAACAAAACAAAGGGCAAACATCACAGTGCCTTTTTGTTTGCGGCCGTGTCATTTTTACAGACTAAATTAAAATATCTGCCACAGCGCAAAAAATGGCGGTCTAATTTACATTTGTAAAGCGAATACCAGCAGCCTTTTTTTTTTTTTTTTTTTTTTTTTTTTTTGTTGCTTCGTCTTCAGCATGCCCTGCACTGCACGGGCGAGCAGGGGTATCAATCACACGAAATTTGCATGAGCCGCGCACAATTGCTTGCTTTGAAATTTGAATGAATCTGGAATCTTGAATGAATCTTGAATTTGCTAAAAATAAGAAAAGATTCGAATCGCAAAAGCATTCGCTTCCAGTACAATGCTCCTTACAGGGCAGCAGCTAGTCGTGCAGTTAATCGTGCAGCAGTGTTAATTCCTTTTCTTTTTTTTTTGCCTACTCCGTTTTGGTTCGGACAGTCAAATCTTAATCACTGTCAAGTTCAAACGCCCAAGGCTCATGAATATCAATGACATAGCTGCGGGGAGCCGCAACCCTTTGACCAACTGGCCATCTGGCAAGTTGCCCTCCAACAGCTGCGTCCCATTGGGCATTGGAGCTGTGACTCTGATGCGTTTAATTTTGAAACAGGACAGCTGAAAAGGCTGTGATACACAGTGCCATATATGTACATACATATATATGCACATATATGTCATTCATTTTTGATGCATTGCATTGGCTATCGGCCGACTATTTAATACTCGCGCCATACTCTCGTAAAAGTCATATGCACATATTTTACCCTTAATTAATTTTTAATGGCATGCCATATTATGCATTTATGACCAATTTTATGGGTCATGCATAAAGTTAAGTGTGCGCGCATTTAAATTGCAACAATCGCAACAATTCGTCCCACAGCACACAGCACAAAGTGGATGAAATGAGGCCAAATCAGTCAAACATTTGTAGTTAAGCCATAAGTGGACCAAAAAACAATCAAATTTCATATTGAATAGGAAACAGTCTTAAAGCCGTTTAACCTCATGACTAAGCATCATAAGCTGATTCAGCTGCAATGATTGCCACAGGTTATCAGGTATCATTTAATTGAACATTTAAGCTCGTATCTGAAGCTATTAAAGCATGAAACATTTCAAAAAAGAAAGGCTTCAGTGAAAGAGAGTTAGAGTGAGAGAGAGAGAGTCTCTCAGAGAGAGAGAGAGACTGCGGCAAATTTGTTGAGAGCAATATGTGCTCTCTGTTGACGGTTTGAATTTCGTTCGGTTAAGTCAAACTAAAACCAAAGAACAATTAAGAAAAGTTTTTGTAGGATATTTGCACTTCTTGGCAATTGGGTTGATGAGATGAAATGTCTAAGTGAACCAGTCATTAGAGTTGTGAAATCAAATCTCTTTGTCAAACTACACAGATGCCGCTGCAAGGAATACTTTTCTATGCTAAATATTGTTGCAACAAATGAAAATCGGTTGAGCTTCTATGATAAAAGAGAACAAAAGAGAAAAATATGAATATTGATAATGATAACTATAACAATAAGAAATAGTGGAAATGGTTGTAGAGAGACTGGTAATGATGATGATTATGACAGTATCACTGTCATAATGATATCATTTTGATTAACTATGATCATGAAACTTTGATACGGCTAATATGAGTCAAATTGATTTAAGAAAAACGACAAATGATAATGATAATAATAATAAAAATAAAATAAAATAAAGAAAAATATTATTGAATAAACTTAAAACTTGCGCATTTATGTAAAAGTGTTGCTCTCTGGATACTCCCTAATGCTGGAGAATTATTAAATCTTAAGCTTAAAGCATAATCGGCATCAATAATGAATTCTCTAATGCTTTTTTTTTTTTTTTTTGGCATGCCCAATATATCTAACGACTTGTTAGCACTGCAGCTTAACGTGTATAAAAGTCTTGTTCATATTCTGACTTCCATGTAACTAGCTCGTACTTAACATCATAAGCATAGCACTAAGACCGTTGCATTAAGGGGAGACGAGTTGTGGGGCGTGGTGCATGGTGGGTTCCAGCTCATATAGTTGTAGTTATTATGGCACATTGCTAACGCGTACTTGGCTTGTACTTTGGCTTAATGCATTCATTCGACTGGCCGCATGCACTCAGCTTGCATTTAAGTGCAAAAGTTTCTAATTATGTTGCCAAAGGCTGAATGGGTAGCCAGTCGACAGCGAGACTTAAGCGACTCGAGACTTGAGCATGTGTGTGTGTGTGTGTGTGTGTGTATGTGTGTGTGTGCTGAAAATTAATAGACTGTGAATATGTTAATGATGCAAGTTGCATTGCTTTGAGCGGCTCTTTAAGCAAAATATGGAGGGAAAAAAAAGGAAAATGGAAAAGAGAAAAACTGAGCCAGAGCCAACTCAAAAATGAGCAGCGAACCGTTCCTGACCTGGTTATACAGCAATATATATATATATACATATATATCATAATAATGAGCAATAAAATGTTAAATGCATATCAAATGGCCAAATACCCTTTGACCCGGCGCAGTTGCTGGCCCCAAAAATTGTTGACCTTGGACAGTTATTTATTGTGCGTATTTTATTTGCCTAGTGCTAATTTAAATTTATTATGCGCCAGCAGTCGGTCGGACTGGTCCGGCTATAAATTTTAAAAGCTAAGCCGTCGCCCAGGCCGCAATCATTAATTATAATTCATTGGAGCCGTAAACAGCTCCTCAGCCCATGCCACACTTGGCCACGTAATGTCACCCCTTTTGCTGCCAGGTTTTTGCCTTTGCTCTCTTCTTTTTTTCACCTCATATCTTTTTTTTTGGGTGGGCGCATGGCTAGTGAAATGCGTAGCCAGGCCTGACCAACACTGTAAATCGATTATGTCCGGCAACAGCAAACCACTAGAGTCCATACAAATGGCCGCAACAAACGCGCGCTATTCAAATTTTGCTGGACCAAACAGTTGACAAGCTGCACAAATGCTGCAGTTCGTTTAACGAAGTTGTCCTCTGTCATCCCGGCTTGTCCTGCTGCTGACAATGATGTAACTGCCGTTGCTGCTGCTGCTACTAGTACTCTGCTGCTGCTGCTGCTGCTGCTGCGGTTAGCAGCTGCAACTTTTGTATGGGCGAAAAATTACACATGTAAATTGCATGTGCAAACCGCAAAACGAGCTGTGCGTTTTGTGAGCGCAAATAAGGTGTCAATAAGTTGTGCAACACACACGCACACTCATGCAACATATCTGAATTTGCACAAGTATGCAACAATGGCATGCAACATCATAGGCAACATTGTTCGCCTGCCGGCATCTAATTTGCAAGTGTCACATGTCAATACACACACACACACACACACACACACACTCATAGAGCTGGCCTCTATGCTGCTGCCACATTAAATGCCTTCAACACATTGCGCAATTATGGCAAACATGACGATGACAAGGACAACACACAGTCACACACACACACACACGCACACGTCTAGCTGCTGCTGCTTCAACTTGGCAGCGCCTTTGTGCGTATTATTTTAAGGCCAGTACGCAGCTCCCACTGGCCCCTAAAGCTAAAGTCAAAAACTTTAATTACAATGCATGGACGAACGCCCAGCTAAAAAGTTGCTGAGCGCCTCGTTTAAATCTATTATTTGGCGAGAGTCGAGGAGTTGCTAGGTTGGCCTGGCTATTAAAAATTAATTTGACACGTTTGCATGTCAAAGCGAGAGAGAGAGAGAGAGAGAGAGAGAGAGAGAGAGAGAGAGAGAGAGAGAGAGAGAGAGAGAGACAGCTATGTAGCAACTGAGAGCCAGCCAAAACTTTTGCCCAACGCTTAGCTTGCATAATAATTAATGAATGTGAGGGCAAAAAAAATAAATAAAATAAAAAAAAAAAAAAAAAAAACAAAGAATTAAAGAAAATAAAATAAAATTGCAATGTCCACCCGCCCCGTAATTAACGCGTTTCGTGTGGCAACAAATGATGGGTTGCGGTTACGGGAGCGAGCTACCTGGCATTCGCATTACATTTAATAGCCCTATGCGTGCCGTTGTTGTTGCTGTTGCTGTTGCTGTTACTATTGCTGTTGCTGTTGCCTTTGTTGTTATTGTGATTAACTTGTTGCCATTTCGAGTGGTCGCCATTTTGGCCGGCTTGAGCCATGTATTTTCGCGCCTTGAGCCGAGTGCTCTTTGATTGACAAATTGCTGGCCACGTTTCGGCTGGTTTAATTATGGGACAGAGCATAGTAATTAATGACAGCTAATTACACAGATCAAGCAGCTCGCCCCACACACTATGCGGCGGTCATGTATATAAAGCATTCACTGGCCGCCAGACTCTGTCTCAGTATCGGTTGCAGTTGCTATTGCAGTTTCATTTGGCAGCTAAAGTCATTCAATTTCGTCGGCTAATACCCCTGACTGCACGTACCGTAGTGGCTGACCGTGCTCTCTCTGTGTGTGTGTGTGTGCCACTAAATCCTTGATCCCAGATATCCTGCGTCTCACGTGCTTCCGCAGCTTAGCGCTACTTTGGACTTGAACGGCGTTGTCACGTTGCAACTTGACCAGAAGCAGCAGCAGCAGCAGCAGCAGCAGCAATAGCAGCATCTGTACAGCAGCATCATGTCGCTGCGTGCCACCATTAACATTTTCCACATTTTACTGCTGTGCTCTGTGATGGGGCGTGGCATCTGGGCAGCCGAACTGCGACGCGATGAAACGGTAAGCAGCAGCAGCAGATCGCTGTCGGCAACGACAAGATAAACCAAATCACAAGTTGAGATAATTCAGAGCGGACAGCTCTTCACGTAGGGTTGACCCTAAGCTACAGCAAATGAGTGCATTAACTTTGCCCTTCTTCTTTATAATATCTCACAAGTTTGCTCGAGCGAAGATTTACTGTACCTAATTTAGTGTTCAACTTGCAAGGTTAATAATATATGAATTTGTTCAAATGCAGCTAAATTCTTTGTCAAATATCTTACTCCTATTTAACGGACATTCATCCTTTATCTCAAGCTCTAGCTCTAGCTCTATATTTAACACTAGCTCTATTTCTGCCTCTAGAACTAGCTCTATATCTAGCTGTATCTCTAGCTCTAACTCTAGCTCTATCTCAAGCTGTAGCCCTAGCTCTATCTCTAGCTCTAGCTCTAGTTCAAGCTCTAGCTCTAGCTCTACCTCTAGCTTAAGCAATAGCTTTACTTTGCCTAACTATTGTTTATTATATTTTCAAATATCATTTGGATCTCGACATATACGAGAGTAAACAGAAATAGAGATATACTAGAAGTTAATCCAATTAGGAATTTCCTAAAAGTTTCTTAAAAATAATTTCATATATACATAAAAATTAAAGACTTTCAGCAGAAAGGTTCAGCTTTGCTGTGAAATGTATATTTGTTGAAGACCAACAATCAGCATTTGCTCAAAGCATATTTTGTTATATATTTCTATTATTCTTTTATTATTATCATATATTTGCAAGTATCCACCGCCGGAGATGCTTAAGGAGCTGCAGCCCGTGCATGACAGCTGTGTGGGCAAGACTGGAGTGACAGAAGGTGAGTACAGGTGGTAAATAAGCTGCATAAGCTGGGCCAGCAGACTTGAGCTGAGCTGGATGCCGGACAAATGCAAACAAGCTGCTGCCATCTGTCACTGTACTTTCGCACTCTCGCACTTGTGTTTGCAGCGGCAATTAAGGAGTTCAGCGATGGGGAGGTGCACGAGGACGAGAAGCTGAAGTGCTACATGTACTGTGTGTTTGATGAGACCGATGTGCTGCACGAGGATGGCGAGGTGCACCTGGAGAAGCTGCTCGACCGTCTGCCCGACTCGATGCACGACATTGCGGTGAACATGGGCAAGCGTTGTCTCTATCCCAAGGGCGACACGAAGTGCGAGCGCGCCTTTTGGCTGCATCGCTGCTGGAAGATGGCGGATCCCAAGGTAAGCGTCATTGCACCTGATTAGAGGCAAAAAGCTGCAGAAGCTAATAAATTACATTTTTGCAGCATTATTTTCTCATCTAAGCATTGACGAGCGCTGGACCAAGCTAAGCCTGACATAGACATTTGATTTATGTTTATATTTTATTCCCTATATTTAATACACGTAGACATATATATATGTATAAATCATTTCAATTTTATACAAATAGCATTTTGACGAGCATTCCAAAAACTAATAAAAAAAAAAAAAATAAAAATAGAAAAATATGCATCAATAGAAATGAATATACAATTACGCATAAGGTTTTTTGCAGCAGTTGCTGCTGCAGCAGCTAGTTGGGGCCTTGGGGTGTGCCACTGCGAATTGAATTTTATGCGAACATTGTGATATATTTACAGCAATAATTGTCGCAGTTGGATGGCGCTCATAAATCCGCTGACTGGCCATGGCCTAAAGCATATTTAATTATTTAATTAGCGCTATCTAAAGAGCGCATCTATAATTTTATGCAACGACAAACATTAATGACATCGTCATGCAATTAATATGCGGCTGCTAACTCCATTTACTGCTTGCATAAATAATTATAGCGCTTGCTCTTATTGCTGCTGGTTTCTCCCACTCTCTCTCTCTCTCTCTCTCTCTCTCTCTCTCTCTCTCTCTCTCTCTCGCAATCTCAATATAATTTTTATTGCATTTGCTATTGAAAATAACGCATCGATTGATATGTCATTGACATAATTTATAAAACTCAATGCATGCGTTGGCATGTGCTAGAAAGAAAGGCTAGAAGAAATCGAATTTAGTTTAATTGAATTTAGCAGTTTTTGCCAGGCTTACCTAAAGCTAGATAGATCTTGTTCTCAGATATGACTTGAAACAAAAAAAATATATATATTTACACAAGAATTCAAATTATAGAGATTTCCACTAAACTTTTTCATGTGGATAAAATTTTTGTTGATTCATCGCGATTTTTCATTTAGCGGGGTACAAGTTATCGAAACTCGACTGTATTTAAATTTTAAATATTTACTGGCAATAATTTATATTTTTCTGTTAATTTCTAATTGTTAATAATAATGAATCAAAATATTTTTCATTTCGCTTTATTACATTAGAGTTACATTTTGAAACCATTTCATTAAAATACATCTTTAGCTATATTAAACTTAAAGCTCGTTAAAGTTCAACACATTTATAGCTAGCATAAGTTCGACACGTTACTGTTTCATTAGCGCTGTTCGGCTAACTGAATTACCTTCGGCGGAGTACGCAATAAATCTGAATGGCCAGCGTCTATGCCATACAAATGACCAATCGCCATATCGGTAACACGGGGCGTTACTACCTGTGACAATCAGCGTTCAATTTATGCGCTTCCGGTCTTTCATTTGGCATTTTGTCATTTCATTGGGATCTGATCGCTTGTTGTATGCATTCATTTGCTCATTTCACATACCTGGCAATTTGAATGCAATTGCTGTTGTCATTGCAACCAAACTAGGAATTCGAATACGTATGCCAAACAACTAGTTACGGCTAAAGGTAATAAAATATTACTATTTTCTTTTTTGCCAATATAAATCGTATACAAAAAGTGAAGCATTTGAAACATATTGAACGAATGTAAAGCACAGTTGTTGACATACAACAAAAGTATTGCAAAATTTGATTGAAGTCTTTAACTTTTCTGTTGCGTTTTTCACTATATATTTTCCATTTATATTCCTAGAGGTTATTTTAATCGCTTAATTTTTAGCTTTAAAGTCTTCATAAGAACGCTTAGCTTGCGAGGCTGCAAATAGAGTAATTTGCGAATGCCAGAAAAGTCAATTAAACAATTAAAAAAAAATATATTTACATGTGCATTTCGCATACCTTGACCCACAAAATTAAAAAAAAAATGTAATTTTCTTATGGAGGCCAAGTCTTTATTATTATATGTATGTATGTACATGCATATATCTATGTATGTTTCTCCTTTTGTACAACTAGCAATTGCGAGCACGCAACTGGGAGTGCTGCTTGCCTAGCGAACAGTTGCAGTTGCATGCAAATTAGAAAAATATATATTTCAAGTGCTGCATAGGGCATAGCTGATGACAAGCAACTTAGATAAATATGGACAATGATTGAGAGCTAAATTATAGAAATTTAATGCCGAATGACTTAATGCGCAATGCTTGGCTAAAAAACTTGGCTAAAATCGATATAAAACAGGCCGCCAGAAATGACTATAAAGTAAATTCGATTCTGAGTGCGGTCGTCAGACAGTTGTTGTGTCGCGTCTGTTGAAACACTTTTTTCTTGTTGTTGTTGTCCTGTTGATAGTTTAAAAGGGAACGAAGCTAGGTAAACAACAACAAGAAGAACGAGAGAAACAAAAGTAGTAAAAAACGCGTCAACGGCAATTCGCATAACGAAAATTGAAATGGCAATTAAAAAACCATCCATCGTTGCTGCCAGGGCCAACTGTGTAGCACACACGCACAGCTCCATAACTGTTGCTGTTATTGTAAATTCATTCGTTCTTTATGATTGTTTGCTAGTGTGCCTGTGTGTGTGTGTGTGCCTACGTCGTTTTGTGGCTTTGTTTCGGTTGTTGCGTTGACATTTGATGAAACAAAAGTGACAGTTGTGCACAAGTTGACGTCTTTCTATTGTATTTTGTGTTGAAAAAAAAAGAACATGGACGAGCGAATGGCAAATTTCATACTCGCCTCTACATTTATATGTATATACATATATATGTATGTATGGCTTGGCAGGGGCGGCAAGGCGTGGCAACGCACGTGGGCATCTGGTTGTCAAAATTAACACAACGATTGTGCATTGAAAGAAAGGAACGTTGACAACAGCTCTGAAGCCCTGACGTCTCGGCCACATTTCCGCTTCCGTTTGGCAAGGTTTTTTTCTGTATATTTTTTGTTTTGTTCAGCTAGCGGTTAGAATTAATTTAGCGTGCGCTGAGCTCAGCCAGCAAAGAAACAAATGATTTTTTGTTGGTTTCACTTCTGTCAGCCACCCGAACTCACTCTCTACACGCTACCCAAACCTCTTGCCGGGCTTCCTGAAATACAAATTACAAAAAAGCGCACTTAGAAAAACCCAACACAGAAATATGTGTGCATGTGTGTGTGTGTGCATATATATACATACATTGTCATTGTCCAGCTGTCACGCGTGGCACGTTGTCGTCTCAGCCAGCTCAACATCCATTTCCATCCTGCATGTTGCTCTCTCTCACATTGTGTGCCCTAACAGAGCAAGTGCTCGAATTTTGTCAGCTCGAATGTGCAAGAAAACATTGCTGATTTCATATTTTTCTCTGATCTTGATCCTATACATATTCTTGATCTTGATGAGCATATATTGGAGCTGAGCAATTGAGAGTCTGAGCTCTGCTAGCTGACATTTCATATCTATATCTAAGTTAAGCGCACGCACACTACGAGAGTAGCGATATGTGCACTGAGTTATATTCTCGCGTAGACAAATACACTTGGATTCGATGAAATAATATATTTAATATAACTTTGTATAATTTAGGAACAATAGATGTTAACTCTGTCTCGTCCGAATATAAACTGAATAGAATCCGCTCCGTATGTTGTATTCTGCTCGCATGTTTGATAGGAGAATCCAGCCTACTACGTATCCTGGACTCTTTCCTTAACTCCTTCCCGTTGAAAAATCTGCGTCCCGCAGATCAGGGTGCATTTGCTCAGATAGGGAGCGTCTTGAAAATAGTCATCAAGATTCTCAAGTTGGATCCAATATTTATTGTGGCGGCGTCATGATTAACTTAATTCAAAGATTGTCTTTTGAGGTAGGAAAAAATGCTTTATGCACCGTCAGTCAGGTCATCACTCTGACTGGTGTGTCGGACTGCGTGACCGCTTACCGACTAAAAAAACCTCCTCTTCTAGGGCTCAGATCCACTTTCCAATCAGGACCTATTAACCTTCAAGGTATAGCCCCATCGTGTGCTCTAAATGAGCGTTGCCCTCTGTATGTCTGCGTCCGCAGAACATTTTTGGCGGAGTCACAAACTTTTTTCCAAGCTTCTGTAGTCTATATGTAGTAAACGGTTTCAGGACCTTCTTGCTGATCAGTTTCAGGTGAAACCCCAGTGTCCATTTGGTATAGACGCTGTACTTTTGAGAACACTTTAGGTGTATCGTTCATACTCCTTTTGCCTACTCCTCCACTATCAAGATTCAGACGGTAAGACTGACCAGAACGATTTATCTCCATTTTAATGGGTAATCTTGTATTATTCGTTGGAAGACCGACTTGTGGACATCCAGCCGTGAACATAGGTATAGGTTGTTGGTATAATGTGATCCGCTATCAAGCATATTCGTTTCCAGTATCAAAAGCACAATAAATGCTTCTATGTTATTGTTGCATGGAGTAGCATAATGAGATCAATCGATTCCAAGTTGATTCGCATTCATCCTTTATCATCAAAATTCCATTTCCAAATTAATTAAAACAAGCCGATTCTTGGGTTCGTCCAATATGTTTCTTTGTGTCAAATTGTATCCAAGCATCCATACGCACGATATTCTCTCCCATGTCCTCGAAATACTGCTTGGCAGCCAAAGATCTTCTGACCACTATACCACATGTGCCCAAACGCTGTGTTGCTTTGTGTGTTGTTAAAAGTATAATATTCTTTTACAAATTATTTAGATTTTTTATCAGGATGGGATTGTGAAGAAGTATTCAACCTTGGGATTTAAAGTTAATTGTCGTGTTTTTATTTTCTTTTCTTATCTTTACTCATAACCTTGGTTTTAATTGACATTACATCTCCCTCTTTATAGTTGATAAGTTGAGTCCTTGTCATATTTCTTCTACTATTTGATAATTCTTATTTGTATCTCAACCCCCTCAAATATCTACTTTCTGTTGAAATTTGACAACCCTTGAAAATTCTTCTAGACGTTCTATTAAAAAATATGTCGAGATATTAACTAGTTCTTCTGTAGTGTAATTCGGAAGCTATTATTTTAAACATCTGAATATTTCTAAGATGGTTGAGTGGAATCTTTCTATCTGTGCAGTATTGAAATACATCGGATATTGTTTTAGTCAACTCAAAAGATAAAGATGGAATCTCTACTCTTCCATTTTTCTTCTTTTTTTGTCAGTGTGATTATGTGATTTAATAAACTGTTATTGTTACAGATTCTTTTATTGTGTCCCAAGAATTGAATAATGCTTCTCTCACCCGATCCTTGTATGTGTGTAATAGTTTAATAAACTTGATCATCGTTTTAAGGCAGCTGTTCATTACATTTCTTCCTGTGGAGATAAAAATTAGTAAACGTTTTCACAGAGTTGTAATGTGTACAAATTTTTTAATATAAATTGTGATTTTATTAATTCTTATTATTTTGATTATTATTATTATATTATTGTTCGACTTATTTAGTTATATGTTTGTTTCCGATTCTTCGGTAAACAATTTTATTTATTTATATGGCTAGGGAAGCCCCCAGGTTCCTTTTTGGTATAAAACCTACTAAGGTGAGGGTTGTTCCACAGTCAACTGGGCAGACTCATTTGGGCAATTCTTTTTATATTGTTTATTTTTATATTATTTAGTTATATATTGCACAACTGAACCAAAACGACAACCAATGCCTAGGTTGGGAAGTCCTTATTAATCCTCTTTAGTTCTAAAAGAACCTACTAGGGTAAGGATGATTCCACGATCGAATGGGGCAGTCTAACGCAATTCGTTTTTATATTGTTTATATTACATATTTTATGTTTCTTTTTAGTGATTTATTGCACGTCCTATCCAGTCAACCGCCTCAATTTTGTTATATGACCACCCGCAATAAATTGCTGCAGTAGTTTTTATTATTTTATATTATTTATTTATTTTATTACTTACGACACCCAACATTCGACACGGTGGAAGAGGCTTTTTTATAAATTGTTATAATGTTTGTCTGACGGTAAGAATTACCTGCTAACTTTTTTTATGTCATTTTATAATATTTGTGACAACACTTGCCAACAAATTTCTTTTATGTTATTGAATTGTCTTGCGGTAAGGCTTTGAACCTCGATACTTGCGTACCACCATTTAACCTGCAATTCAGCTTAATTGTCTTACGGTAAGGCTTTGAACCTCGATACTTGCGTACCACCATTTAACCTGCAACTCAGCTTTTATTATTTATCACTTTTGTTATGTTATCGTGGCAAGGCTTTGAACCTCGGTATCCTGCAAATCACAGAAGTACCACCGTTTAGCCAACAATTGTTCATCGCAAGAATGAACAATTTATTTGTTATGGTTTTTATTGAATTATCGCTTATTTAGTTATTTTTGTGCCACCTTCCACCTTCGATACTGTGAAGAATGTGGGTCCCTGCTCGGGCGCCAGTTAAGCGCACGCACACTACGAGAGTAGCGATATGTGCACTGAGTTATATTCTCGCGTAGACAAATACACTTGGATTCGATGAAATAATATATTTAATATAACTTTGTATAATTTAGGAACAATAGATGTTAACTCTGTCTCGTCCGAATATAAACTGAATAGAATCCGCTCCGTATGTTGTATTCTGCTCGCATGTTTGATAGGAGAATCCAGCCTACTACGTATCCTGGACTCTTTCCTTAACTTCTATCATATTTATTAATACAATTACTATATGTATATTCTATAATAATAGAATATCTTACAGCCTGCTAAGGTATTTTTAATAATTACTGAAAATGTTTTCAATGAGCTGTGTCAATTCAGAGGGATGCGAAGAACCAAGGGAATACAGGACTACAATAATTCACACTAAACTTTTATTCAAAATTCTTATTCAACACGAATATTCTTTAAAAAAATAAAAGTCCCTTTTCCTACTAATAACATATTTCATATATTCCTATACCCAATCGTTTTCACCTTGAAGATGCTCCTAAATTCTATGTTTATTCAGGGTTATCCATATTCGACTGACCCATGATTTGTCTTCTTTTTTTTTTTTTTTTTTTTAATCAAAGATAACTTAATTTTTGTATGTCTATTATTATAATCATTTTATTTGGTTCAAGTTAATTCCTTGACATCACTTTTTGAGTATGATTTGAATATAATGGCAGCCTTAAGTCTTAACTGTGCATTTTCTCCGCTTTGCATAATTTTCAATAGTTTCGGCTGGAATAGAGGTTATATACCTACGAATGTTGTTCTTGAACTCTTCTGTGGTCGCTGGCTTATTAAGATAAACCTTTGATTTTAAATATCCCCACAAGAAGAAGTACTTCCACAACTTTAAAATCATCTAAGTACAGCAACAATTAAAAGTTGCGTACATATTCTCATGCTAAAATAATATTAGCAGCATTCAGCTGAACCTTCTGAAGGGTATTACGAATGTGACCGATGCAATGTGATTGTTCCCTTTGTTTTTTCCTCCTTTTTTTGGTTTTTGTTGTTTTTGATGTTGTGCTGTTTTTGTTGTTATGCATCGTCGCTTTTGTTCCGCCTTTCACAACTCGCAAACAAGGCCGAACGAGTGTACAAACAATTTCTGCTGCTCCACAGAGAAAGCAGCATGAAAATGGCTTTGAGTGACTTTGGCCGAAATCGCGGACGTCGTCCTGTCGCAGCCTGCCTGTTAATCGCCTTGTCGCTGGTGCTCAGCGAGGCGTTGCTGTCGCCGGCTCTGGCGCAGCGTGACGAGAACGTGAGTTAATATACGGAGCTGAGCTGCGCCACGCCTACTTAAGCAACACATTTTTAATTGCAGTATCCACCGACGAACGTACTTAAAATGGCCAAGCTCTTCCACGACATCTGTGTGGAGCAAACCGGCGTCAGCGAGTGTGAGTCAACTCAGCCAAGTGTCTGGCAGCTCAGACAATAAATGCAAAAAGAAAAAAAAAAAAACAAAAAAATACTGAACAAAATAATAATAATGTTAATTGCAACGCTTGCAACAATTTACAGCTGCGATCAAGGAGTTCAGTGATGGCGAAATCCACGAAGATGAAAAGCTCAAGTGCTACATGAATTGTTTGTTCCACGAGTTCGAAGTGGTCGATGACGATGGCGATGTGCATCTGGAGAAGCTCTTTAGCTCGGTGCCGCATTCCATACGAGACAATGTGATTGCCATGTCCCAGGCATGCGTGCACCCCATAGGCGATACGCTTTGCCAGAAGGCCTGGTGGTTCCATCAGTGCTGGAAGAAGGCCGATCCCAACGTAAGTCCACCAATATTGCCCAAGAATTGTGTTTTACTAATGGCTTTTTCTTATTATCTTAACTAGCATTACTTCTTACCATAAAGCTGCGATGAATTTGTCATTTGTTTGTTTTCAAATGTTAAGAAACTCTTTAAAGTTCTGTGTTAGTCTCGTCTTTAGCTGGTGGTGCTTTAATTTGTAAAAAAAAACTTTTAGAATGATTAAACAATACAAAATTAGTTTACTGCAACAATATTTAAATGTTGAAAATTATTTAACGAGTCGGGTTCAGTGCTCGAATTGCCCACAAAAAAATTTATTTAATATTTTTTGTTTTTTGTTTTTTTAATTTTTTTTTTTTTTTTTCATTTCTGATTGTTGGGCACATACATAAATCATGTTGGATCTCACATAACGGCACAGCGAACCACAAATAGCCAGTTCTGCCAGGCTACTAGTAAAAAAGTATTCATAATGCTAACAAATGATTGCTGAAATCATTAAACATCAGATTTCGTATTGTACAATTGATTGTTTAATTTTTAATTGATATATTTTTGTATTTTTATTGACATCAATGTCAAAATAAAAGCATACAAAAATAAGAAAGAAGATTATTTGTGACATTATGCAATATCTCTTTGAATACTTTGCTTAAAGTTCTTCAATTTTTGTATGCATACATGTGTTTTGTTGAAGCTTTTAGCTTCACTTATATAAACGATTTTTAAAATGCGAAAAGTTATTTCATTTTAATGGACATTCGTGCAACTAGAAGTATTTTCATTTGCAGTCGCCATCCTTCATTCAAAGCTGCCACGTTCTGCCCCCTTTCAGCAGCTCGTGGCTGCACCCTCGAAAAGAGCCATTAATTCTAATATATATTAATTTAACATATATTTCTTTTCGGTCGGTCAGCCGCTCGATGCCACCAAGCGGCACCCGGCCCTGCTCCTGCTCCTGCTCTGACTCGTCGTTGCCTTGCTTTTAGTAAACTTCATTCGCTCGCCCCTTCTAAAGCAGATTTTTATTGTTTCGTCGACTTGTTGCGCAAAGCTTTTCATTTTCCGGAAAATGATTTATGTGCGCCCGTTCACACTTGTGCTCCATGTTTTTTTATGTATTGGTTTTTATTTTCGTTTTTTTTTTTTTTTTATTATTTTTTCTATGGCTGTTTAAAAAAATGTTAAAGCGCTGAAACAAATGCGCAAATGCCTTGCTTAGAGGATAATGAAACTGCAAACTGCTATAAACAGGGATAAAATAAAGAGATCTGATCTAGCTTGCTAGTTATGAAATATATTTGAACAAAAATGTTTATGTTCTAGCAGCTTCTTGAATTTAGAAACTAAGAAATTTGTTGATGACAAATGGAGTTTAGAGACTCGAAATAACCTAAGTTTTTATTTGTATATCAAATTGATTTTTCTCTTTAATTTTTCTTTTGTTTGATATAATTGTCAGCGGATTTGAGATGAAATCGGTGGGCCAGCCTTTTGTCGTGCCGAAAAGTATTTCATTATTGGCAGCTGGCATTTCTCATCCGGCCTATCATTACTTTCAACTTAATACTAATTTCGGTGTCATTGCGCCACTCGGCTCGGTGGATGTCCTTTGTGTCGCAGTGGTGCGCAATTGGCTGATGCTTCCTTTTTTTTCTAATTTTTTTTTTTTTTTATTTAATTTTCACTTGATGTTTTCTTTTTGTGTCAGCCTGCTAATTTGTTAAATGGAAAATTTGAGACAGTCGTCAATGAAGTGTGACTGGCGACACTTTACGTGGTGCGCTTCATTGAAGCGGGTGGTGGATTGGTTTGACCGAGTTGGGGGAGCTGGGGGATTGGCTCCATGGACTTCCACACGAGCTGCTTGGGCCATTTAGGCAACCAATTAGCTGCCCAAATGTTGGTTAATTTCGCTTGGATCCACTAATGACACAATCATGTAATTGAATGCCGTCTGCTTGCAACACCTCCATCCGCTCTCTTCCTCTCTCACACTCTGCCCCTTCGCACTGTCTACCGCAACTCTCCTCAAGCGTAATTTACAATTGGCCAGCTTCAAATAACTTGCCAACGGTTTTGGTGGCTGACCTGTTTACGCAGGCATCTCATGCATTTGAAATTTGAGACTGACACAGTTGGCACAGCACACAGCGTCCACTGGCATCCTGTGACCTAGTCCTGGTGCTGCTTCAACTTCTACGCCTCCTGCTGGCGCACAATTAATGGAAGTTTAACTGTTCAATTGATGCTGGGTTTTCTTTTCCCCCTCTTTCTCCCTCGCTCACATTTATTACCTACCTCTGCCGACAATTTTCATTTTCCTTCTTTTTTTTTTCTTTTTTAAACAGGAACATGCTGTTCATTGTGTGTTGCCTGCAGCTTTCGTCTCAAACGTTGAGCACGCTTTGCCATTAGGGCACTTTGTTCATTTTTCATTTCGCTGAATTTTCTGCGCTCTCTCAAAGTTTTTTCAGTTTTCTTTTTATGCTGCCTGCTCGACTGCCTCGACTGCTCCTGCCTTTGCACTTATTTTACGGTCTATTGTTCGTTTTGTCGGCCACGTCCAGCGCACTCGTTGGCTCGGCCTTCTGGCTGACCGGCCATTCGGCCATTCGGCCAACCCATTCATATTTCGATTTTGTATTTTTGTTCTTTTCTGATTTTTTTCGGTGTGCCAAAAGTAATAGAAATGGAATTAAATTTGCTCCTTTACATGCAAATGTGGGTCGCATAATTAACAAATCGTCCGCCAATTGGCCACAATTTTGTCTTGGCTCCCCAGCCACTTCTACAGTCACAGTCACAGCCAGTGTCATTGCTGCTCAACTGCTCTTCAGCTAATTCAATATGCAATGCTTGGCTGACAATTCGATTTGCATAAATTGTCGTTGAATGCAAATGCCGCAACGCGTTGCACAACCATCAAAAATTGTTTTCGATGCAACTGGAAAACAGCAAAAAAAAAAAAATAGAAAAAAATTGAGCGAAACGAAATTCCATCTATAGCTGCGAGTAACTCGAAAATCGGCAAGCTAAGCGTTAACAAACAAAAGTCGATAACGAAATACGAGAACTCTTCTCGATTTGTATAAAAAATGAAATTAGTGTGCAGCACCAGCAACAACAACAATAACAACAGCAGCAGCAACAACAACAATGGCAACAGCAACAGTAACTGAATTCCGGCAAACGATGAAGCGTCAAAGGTTTACCCTATGGCCATAGGGGTTGCGGGTGTTGCGGGTGTTGCCAGGGGGTGGTTAAAGGGGCGGCGTAGCAGTTTTTGTTTGCTGGACATGGGCAGCAATCAACCCTTGCTCTGCTCTGCAGTTACGGATGTTGTGCCGCATGGTTTCTTTTCTTTTTTTTTTTTTTTTAATTCTTTTTTCATTATATTTTGTGCCTTTACAATATTTTTTTTTTTTTTTTGGTCGCCTGACGGCGGCTTGACAAGGCTTTTATCGGATTTTCGTGCTTTGCCACTGGGCCTGGGTGAGAAATATTTAAAAATATGTAAAATTGGGGATTGCAAAGGGTTACGCCGGCCGTTCGAGGCAACACTACTAAATGGCTAGAATACTTAATCGCAGTTGCGGTAATAGATTCTCTGCGCCTACAAGTTATGGGCAAACGAAATTTTGAATAGAAAATGTCACTGATAGAAACGTATATGAATAAATAAAATGCAGAGCGTGATTTTATATGCGAAGCAAGAATGTTTTTCGCACCTGTAGATGCTTTTTGGAATGCCTTATATGAATGCAAATCTAAAATATCAATGTGAAGCTTCTGTACTCAGTACGCTTTCATTATTGTGTTTCCATTGGCATTTTAAGGCCTTTCACTCGAAGCTCGTTTCATAACAATATTTGTAATGCTTCCCTTTATAAATTCTCATTTCATTGATTTTACCCTTTGCTCGCTCTTTAGCTTCTCTTTTCTTTCACTGCTTAATTGGTGTTGCAAGTTTTGTTGTTGTATTTTTTATTGCTTTGGCAAAATTGTAATGGCATCAACACTCTGACAAAATCGTGTCAAATGGCTTTTGAGCAATTACATTGAAAATTGCATTCACATTTACAATCAGAGTTAATGGCAGGCGCTGCGCTGTGTCGCATGCAGCATTTAAAAATTGCGCATACGCAACGTTGCACTTTAAAGAGGCCGCATTTGAACTGGAAAAGAAGTTCGTGCACAGACACACACTGTGCCACACATTAGCAACTCGGCTCGAGAATCTGTTGCATGTACGTTGTAAATATGTGTGGCAAGTATGAGTGTGCGTGTGTGTGTGTGCGGTCGTAGATTACAGCCATGCTGCTAGTGTCTTGTCCATTGTCTTTTGTTCGCATTTTAACTGCAGCATTATAAAAGGGGCCAGGCGACATGCCTGGGCCAACTTTGTGTCCAAGTTGCCCGCGGGTGCCTTCATCTAGCAACAGCAACAACAGCCTGACAAGCAGCAGCAGCTTGGCAAACGGCGTTTCTAGTCAAATTAACCTGCATAGTTTAATACTTGCATGCCTTTGTTGTTGCACGCTGGCACGCTGGCACGTTGCCCCATCGTTGCATTGTTGCCGTTGGTTGTTATTGCAGCATACACGTATTGTTATTGCTGCTCGACAACATTAGCAGAACTTCAACAAAACTCGTTGCAACATACAAGAATCTCTCTACCAACACAAACGAGCACACACATGCACATACACATACACAAACACAAATACACACTCTCTCACACATGCACCGCATGAATTACTCATCAGGTTGGGCCCCCAAGCATGATTTCTAACCTGAATCCAAACTGGATTTAGGGCTGAGCACCTGAGCTGATCGTGTGTGTAAATAAACAGAGAATTGCAAGCTTTAAGACAGCAATTAGGCAAATCTTAAAGACAAGTTAAGTCAGCATTAATTAATGAATTGATACAGATTGCTTAACAATTTGATATACGCCAAAGTGATTTCCTTGTCTACTTCAATATTTAATATTGTTTATTTCGTTGCCGCAATTGTCGTTTGACGCTGTTTTGATCATAAATAAATTGATGATTTATCAGTTAGTCAGTGCTATTGAGCACACTTCATTATTTATTCAACGACTTTTATTTTCCGATTTTTTGCGATTGTCGGCGACCAAGCGAGTTGTTGTCAAGCTTTCTAGCATTTCCGCTCGTCCCTTATGCTAAGGACCTGCTCGTTGTAATTGTATGCAAACAATGTTGTCGACTCTCATGTTCTATGTAAATAAACTGACAGTTAAATGCTAAACAAGGCACAGACCTTAGCATTGCAGGGTCCATGCCTCCCCTCCCCAGACGTTCTCGTATGGTCAGCTCCTTTGCACTGGAGCAAATGTTAATGAATCAAAGGCAATAAGGGGCAAGAAAATTTGGCTCCAACTACAAAGGGCCAGCCAGTGAGCGCACTGAGTCACGCCCACAACTGTTGTTGTGTGGGAGACTGATGACGGGCGGAAAGGGCAGAGGCAGACGCATAGGCAGGGACAGCACGTATGCCAGCTGATAACGAGGCAGCTCGCCCGCCAAAGTCATGCATAATTAATCATTTGTTAATTATATAGCTGTACACACACACACACAGACACACGCGCGCGAGTTTGGCGCCATTTATGTAATATGCATGTACACACACATTTGACACCTGCAAAAGTTATTAGCGCCAAGGGCAAGTAATTGCCTTTGTTCGCAGCAAAGTTGTTTGGCTATATGCTTTTTTTTCTTTTTGCTATTTTTCCCTTCATATTTTTTTTTTTGCTGTGCTCATTATGAGGTGGGCGTGAGCGAGTGTGGCGCCCACGTCATGACGGCGATGTCAGCGACAGTTATATAAATGAACCTTTCGCACACGCACACACGAAGCAGCAGCTGCTGTAGTGTGTTGGCCATAGTTCAAATGGATGCATCTCGCGTTGGCTGAGCATCGCTCGCACTCCAGTTCGTCTGTCTTTGCTACAAATGCCAGGATATGCCTGGCCAGCTGCGTAAGTATGTGCTTGTGTGTGCATGCGATGCTGTATGTGTGAGTGAGTGTGCCTGTGTGTGTGTGTGTGTGTCAGTGTACTTGTGCTACTGTAGCATGTTTGCTGCGGAACAGGAAATGAGCACCTGCTGCTTATTTATATTTTCCGCTCACTTGAATGTAAAATTACATGATATTTTCTCTTTATATATATATTCCCTGTTGTCCTTTTTTTTCTTTTTGTATTTTGTTGTGCTCTTACAGTTGTTGGTGCTGCTCGCAGTCTGGGCAATTTTTGTGTGAAAATATTTTTAGTGGCCCATTTGAAGACAGCTGGGACGCCGCATAGCCAAGTTGAGCGGCGCGCCAAAAATAATGCTTGCATTTAAAGAATCTGCCGCTGAGAACGCGGCGAATCGCTTCAGCTCAACTGCAGCCAACTGTTAAAGTATAGAAAATGAAATCGTAAGCGTAATTAAAGCAAGTGTAGAAGTTGTTAGGTATATGCTGTAAATATTCATTATGTTTACTATAATGTCTTTGAATTGATTATATTGCATATATTCAGACAGTGAGAAGAAGCAAAAAAAAATAAATAAATAAAATAAAAAAAAAAAAGAACAGAACAACACAAAATTTGCCTAAATTTCGTTTCAATTCTTGCGTAAATAAGGTCAAGGCACACAGGAAAAACTTGAAAATGAGCACACTCTTAAGTAAGATAAGCCAACTTCTAGACGGTGATAAGGAGCTAATAATTTGCCATAGCAACCAACATTACAGAAGGACTCAGACAAGACGATGGGTCACCCACATTCCGGAAACTATTGACGGAATAAGGCTGAGTCAATGGGAACATTTAAATTACATGGATTCAAATTCAAAATAAAACAGGAAAGAAAGCTCTACAGCCACGCAGCCACACGCTTATATACGCTTTTAGTTTTTGCTGAGATAACTTATTTGATTAATAATTCTGTTTCTAGACGGACAATCGTAATTAAACTCTATGTCTATCTATGTCTCTAGTATTTGAAATACATGTTTTACACATTTTGGGGTGTGGGGGTGACCGATATCAAAAATCTGACAAAAACCGAAATTGTATTAAATTAGTATCCATATATAAGCAAAAGACTTGGAAACTCTCGCTCTAAAGATGAACGAGATATCATTTTGTAACGAATTAATAATTAATAAATGTTTTAATCGATAAATCTTAAACGGAAATAGTTATACATTTTCTGAAATAAACTCGTATACCGCGTATAATACACGGACCTAATACAAAAATAATGAAGCTTCTAGCAGGTATTTACTCAATGCTTAAATAAAATTATGTATATTAAGAATAATTCTGCTCTTGAGTCACTTCATTTTTAGTTCTAATTGTGCTAAAAAAAAAAAGCATTAAATCAGGTTAATCAAATTTACAGCTAAATTCAAACTTTCCTAGTTGACAATATTGTTCTGAACCTAGCTTTACGTATGTTTAGTTTTTTCCTCTCTCTTGCTGCCATTTGGCACTTGCACTTGACATGGCTTCTATTGCAACTCGTCTGCTGCGAATATTAGTTAGTTATTTGTTGAAAAAATGCGCATATAAAGTTTGCCAACAATTTTTGTTAAAAAATACCAGTAAAAAAAAAAAAAACAAACAAAATATTACACAATGTGAACTGTTTTGGTTGCAACGTGGCAGCCACAGTGAATGCTGTGTTGCCTGCCACCGGGGCAAGTGGCAAATGCGACTGAGTGCCAAAAACGTTGCCGACTCATATGCGTTGTTGTTGCATTTGTTGCTTAACGATACCCTGTATATGTTTTATGTAGGTATAGGGGTTGATGGTTGCATAGCAGTGTATGTGAAAGGGAGAAAGAATAGATCTGAGATAAAGCCAGCTTGATAGGATCATGTAACTTATTATTCTCATTATATATACAGACAGTCTCTCATTAATCAATCGATCTCTCATCATAATCTGCTTTCATTTTACTAAACAAAGCTACTCATCATGCTGGGTATCGCTTAGTCGAGTATTCCTCCTCTGTACTCTTGCTTGCTGTTCCTGTTAAAGTTGTTGGTTGTTTATTTAACGTTTTTTTTTTTTTTGCCTTAATGTTGTTATTGTTGTTGCTATTGTTGCTCATGGCACATAAATTGTTGCAGCTTTTGAATTTAAGCCAACAATTTGTTTGCTGGTCAGCCAACAGACTCGGCGGGCAGCGCTTCAGAGCATATGAAATTATGCGCCAGTTAATTGCAGTTGCTATTGTTGTTGCTGCTGTTGATTGCGCTTATTGGTTAGCAGGATAATCAAATGTGCAACTTTTTCAACTGTGCTGCAGACCGCATGAAAGTTTAATTACAAATTGCACAGTTTTTGGCCAGAGCCAAACACCAAAACTGTGGCCCATGTGCGTAAAATGCGAACTGGAACGAACGTCCACATTTAAGAGTGAATTTAAGCCGAGTCATAATTAAACATTCAGGCAGGCAGGCAGGCAGGCAGCTAGGTGAGTTTTAAATATGCTTTCTTAATATTACCTGGCTCCTAATCAGGCTCTCTTTACACCTGCATAAGCAGCGGGCAGGGAGCAGGAGGCGGGGCGCCTCATTAAAAATAACAGTGTGCTGCAGCGCAAACAAGCAGCTCGCCTTGCAGTTGTAAGAATAATTTTTATATAATTTTCTTGCACTCGCTTTATGCAAGCTAATCCTTTCAGGAGGTGGTCGGGTCTTAAGGCGCTAACTTAATTTGCTTGCAGCATAATTGCAGCAGCAGCAGCAGCAGCAGCAGCAGCAGTAGCAGCAGCACCAAGCAACTGACTGACTTGTTAGTCAAAGTTTTGTACGTCTAATTGTAGGCGTCATTATTTGACTTAGCTAAGGGCTTCCAAAGCTTGCCAAGCTTGCCAAGGGTCCCAGCAGAGTTCAACGCACCGCAGACATTCATCCATCCATCCAGCCATCCAGCCATCCATCCATCTCTCTGCTCTTGCTATCTGTGGCAAACAATTACTATAATTATAATTTAAATTAAAGCTCATCTAGTCGTGTCGCTTTGGCTTTAACGTTTCATTTAATATTTAGCCGAAATATAGTCGTGCCCATAAATCAATGCCAAACAACATGCTTGAGTTGGGGGTGTAGTAGGAGTGTAGTACACCCATATGAATACTCAAGTGTCTCGACGCAACAAATGGGACAAATTTCCATTTCTATCCAATGCCGCATAAATGGCACATAATTTACGATACCGTTATGTGGCAGCAGCGCAGCGGGGCTATGCTGCTCAGCTAACCAAACATGCAGCAAACCCGTCCAAAATGCTGCTAACAATATTAGTTAGCGTGTGGCAGCAGCAACAGCAGCAACAGCAACAACAACAAGTGCTCCGACTAAAGTTTACATTCAAGTGTATGTGTGTGAGTGTGTGTACGGCCGGCGTCAATGTGTGAAGTAATTAATTACAAAGCAACTGATGTGAATCTCTGTGTGTGTGTGTGTGTGTGTGTGTGTGTGTGTGACTGTGTGCCTGTGTGTCTGTGTGTGTGTGCTCCAAGTTTTCGTGTGCTTGCGTATTGGATTATGATGCATGATCATGTATATGTTGCGCATTGTCACACGCACACTTGCCCAGAGCACGCACACACGGGGGACTGTATCGTTATCTAGGTTTAGGTATAGATGTAAGCTGTAACCGAAATAGGATTGATTTACACATCAGGTGAGAAATGAACGCGTCGCAGAGCCCAGATGCATTTCATTAATTATCAGTTTGAGGCAGAGTTTTTTTTTAAATCAACTCTCTCTCTCTCTCTTCAAGCATAAAACGTGCAGCACCTAATATTATATTGCCAACAAAGTTAGCGTAAGTCATTGTCTTTCTGTCTCGGTATCTCTCTCCTTGAACAGCTTTAAGGATTTGCTAAAACTTAAAATTTGTTGCTGAATAACTACTTTAAATGTACTCCAGGCTTAAAGTAGGTCTAGCATTCTACATTCTCTCTCTCCCTTACCTCCTCTTTAGAACATTTGAGCATTTTCCAAGCTTAAAACTTAAAACCAAAAAGCTACTTTAAATATAAGCTAGCAAAGCGAATGTGCGACAAATATCAAGTGACTTTGGCAAAGATTTATATATATATACATATATTGCTATGCAATATCAGATTAGATTAGAACAGTAAAAACTTTGTTCAAATAAATGAAATCTATATTATTTATAGCTGACATTAAGCAGCTTGTTGAAGATATAGAAAAAAATGTCCTTAAACTAGCACAGAAATTACTTGTTGAAACTAAAATATTGCAAGGAATATCATATTGATTTGCTTTGCTATTAACAAGCAACATTTGTCGTTCCCCTTCATGGCAAGCCAAGCAAAATCTGTCATTTTTAGACATGAATCTCGAATTCGTGTGAACTGGAAGCTCATTTGGTACTTAAAAAGTATCTTTGGCGAAAAGGAGTTTGTAAGTAAAATAAACGGATGTGTAATTAATAAGTTGATATAATGCAATCGCATTCAGCTTAAATCAATTCCATTATATCAATTGAGGACACAGCACAGTCTGGGGCACACAAATATATCTCATTAGCACGACAACTGGGGGCGTTGTCTTTTTCGAGTGCTAATTATATTCATCAGTGTCATGAGCAATTCGATTTAAAATGGTGGCTGTGGGTTTGAAGGATATTTATGAAAGCCACACACGTGATGTACGCACAAACACACACCCATATACACGCATAGACACACACACACACACGCTCGGCTTGAAAAAATAAATAAAAAGTCGTCACGGCTGCGGATCGCTGCGTGCGGGTCTCTTAGCAGCGGGCAGCGTATAGCTGCGGGCGTCTGCACGGGCTGTGTGTGTGTGTGAGGCACATTTAAATTAATCACAGTAAAAGTGAATTGCCCAAAACAATGTAATATCCCGTTCAAGGGCCCCTGGGGGCTGTGCGGGGCAAAGTGCGTCAAACAAACAAAAATCTGTAAATGCCAGCAAAACCCCAAGCCCCAGAGCCTAGGCCTGAATCCGTGACGAAACCAAAACACAACTGTCACTGTATGTGTGCTAGTTCATGCATGCTAGCCATATGTGTGTGTGTGTGCGTGCGTGTGTGTGCGTGCGGTTGCTCAAATTAAAACAAAGTGTCGTGCGTTTGATGAAAATGTAACGCGCTTTGGTGCTGGCAATGCCAATGCGAACGAACGTCGTCGTCGCAGTCGGCGTCGCACATAAATGCTAATTGGCTTAAATGTGCGTGTGCACATGTGTGTGCGAGTGTGTGCGAATCAGTGTAAGTGTGTGTGTGTGTGTGCGTATGGGCGTGTGCTCGTCCTTTGGGTAAGCTTTTTCTATAAGCGGCGCCGGAGGCGACTGCGGCTGCCCCCACATTTTCAGGTGTTCAAACTAAAACATTTTATAGTTTGGTTAATTGTCAAAGCTGTGCGGCAGCCGAAAAATGCCAACAACAACAAAAAAATGACGGTAGAGCGGGTATGCGGCAGCCAGGGTTGCCCCAAACCTTTTATGACTTAATTATTCGTTGGTTTCTGTGGCAGCCTGCGTGATTATTGAGTACGGAACAGCATGAAAACTGATACAAAGAAACAGACAGTTGAAAGAACTCACTAGATAGTGTTGAGACCGTGATGGGGTTGATTTGCGTGACACGAGATGAGGAGATGTAGGGTATAGTATTGTGAATATATAATTAATTAAGTGATAGACATCAGGATTGATATAAAAGTAAAAGCTTTGCTATTGACTTGTATACATAAAGTAATACAATTTACAAATTATAGTATAAAAATATATAAAATAAAATATAAAATATATAAAATTAAAATATAAAATATAAAAATAAAAAAAAAATAAATGAACAAAATGCATGAATTTAACGATTTGGTATTACATTTTTTTTATATTTGTTTTTTTTTTTTTTTGTTTTTTTATTTTTTTTTTTTTTTTTTTTAATTTACTTACAAATTAAAATTATTTGATTATTTATTTATTTTTTTTTTTTTTTAGTTTTCAATTTCAATTAGTAATGGATATTTTATTTCCATTTCATAAATATTTATTCCTATTAAATAACTATAAATATATTATAAAATAAAATTAAATTTACAGAAATTACACAAATGTATAATTAATTTTTAACTTACATTTGCGAATATCATTACATTTCTTATATAAATTATTTACCTAATATTTCTTATCAAGTTGTGCATACATTGCAAAGTTTACCCCAGCCTGGCAATGCTCTCATATAAGAGAATGCTCAACACGAGGCCAACTCCATGCAGAACTATGAGAGTCGACAGCAAGTGGCATAAAAAGAACTGAATGAAAGTGCACATAAAACAGCGCAAGAAGCGTAAAAATTGTTTTGTTTGAAAGGGAGATGGGGGATGGGGCAGAGGGAATAGGGAAGAGGAAAGTGGGGCTAGTGCACACCCTCTGGGTTGTTTAGTAAAAATTGAAAACAAGTGAAATAAAGTGATTCGGTGCTGGAGAATTTGTGCGTACGCGTGCGTTTTCTATTCAGCGTTGAGCGTGGAGAGACTTTGGCCTTTTGTGTGGCTGCAATTCGATGGATTCTTTTATGTTTATTTGCCTTCACTCCATTACGACTTGATGCTCTTTAGCAGACAATCAACATTGTTGTTGTTGTTGTTGTTGTTGCCGTTGTTGTTGTTGGTGTCTTCTTCATATTGACATTCCAGTGGAGGGAGTTGCCCGTGCAAAAAATGCAAATTACGAGTGAAATGACTGAATGAATGATTGTCATGGCGAGCTGTGAGCGCTTTTTTTTTCTTGGGAATTTTGAAGCGTTTGCTGATAAATAGCGAACGCTTGGCCAGGCTTATGGCTAAACCCGCGCCATATATGCCATAATTTATGCAAATTAATTTATAAAAAAAAAAAAATAAGAGAAAGCAAATAAAGTTAGCGCATGGCATCGCCATTGCCATTGCCATAGACATATTTCACGCAAGTGCGACAATTTTCGCGCTTATGGCCAGTGGGAAGTACATAAATATAGTGCGCCTTAAAGTAGACTCATTTATATGGCTTTATGCGCAATTTCAGGCGCTGACATTTATGATGTATTGTTATATATGACTTGATATATATACATATATTTATGCATGTCAAATGTGTGTGTGTGCATGTGTGTGTGCGTATGTGTGTGTGTAGCCATAGCAACTGACATGCGTCTGACGAATGGCTCAGTGACTACTTGGCCGACTAACTTGGCCGCTGGGCACAGACTTTTTGTGTATGATATTTACGTGTTTCATGAAATTCATTTAAATGCGTCTAGTCAGTAGTCACCAGTAGGCGGCATATTAAATTTAAAGAAAAAAAATAAAAAAAATGGTCCCCAAATATCTGGGTTCATTTTCATTTCCAACGAATCTCGGCAGTGAGAGACGTTAACGCATTCACAAAAAATATATAAAAGTTAACAAAATAAATTCAAAATGCCTGAGCAGCCAAAGAAATCTAGTGCGAAGCAAACGCCAGCGAGCAAGTCCACCAAAGATACCAAAGATACGAAGCCCAAGCCCGCGCCGCCAGTCGTACGTAATCCGCAGCACAATACACACGATCGGGTAAGAATCGGGATGCCATATATAACATATATCATAGGCTAACTACTTTACAGATATGGAAGATCATGAAAATGTGAGCAGCTAACGGCGCAAATCATTTTAAGAACTGGACTAAACTCTCTTGATATGTTAAAATCTTTTTTCCCTGCATAGGATTTTTAAGATATTAAATATGAATTGCCGTTAGATACTGTGTGTCCTTTTAGAGCGCTGAGCAAAGAGCAAAAGTCCCACTGCACTCTTATATTACCCAGCGGTCAACTGGAAAGCGTTCGTAGCGCATGCGCTTGCACTACGAAGAGAATTTTGCTCTCTGGGGAAATTCTCTCTTTAAGCGCCTTACTAGCTAGCTATGCATAGAGTGTATTATGATTGTAGCCTGAGCTTAGTTTCAAAAAATGCTAACTAGTCTTATATCATGCCATGCAAGGAACATAATCAGATCCTTTGTCTGGGTTCAAGGCAAAGGAATCTGAATATATATATATATATATATATATTATTTTTTTTTTTGTCTAATTTATTCTAACGCTAATAAGCACTTGAGCAAGCAACTGCCTCTAATGCTCTAGTCAAGCTATGTAAAACACAAATAGCTAAGTACTTGATCTATTTATTTGTATTTGCATTTACATTTGCATTTGCATAGACTCAAGTGCTGTAAGAATACTCAACTAAAAAAAAAAAAAAAAAAATAGTACAAAATGAAGAAAAATGAAGGCAAACAAACAGCCAGGCAGAGCTAAAATAAAAGTGCTTGGGATAGGCCCACTTCTGTGCGCCTCAAGCATCATCAAGTCAATGCAATTTAAACCAAAACAAACTCAAATGCCGAGCCACAGGCCGCAAGCCGTCTGACGAGCGCTGTGCCGTGTACCGTGTGCCGTACGCCGTATGTCGTGTGCTTCCCAAAAAAAAAGTTTTACTTTCGTTCGGGAAAATTGAGTGAAAACGATTGTCGAGCAGCCGAGCCGAGCCGAAACGCAAATATCCCCATCGCTGGCAAACGCGAGCTGCAAGGATATTTTGTGGCTCGTGCCAGTTTTTGCCATTGGCACTGCTCAGTTTCGTATTCGTGTCGGAACGTGGCGCTACATATCGTGCTGAAGGATACGCGGCGAACCAGACCAGGACCCAAGCGATAGCGATAGTTCAACCGCAATAAGGGCACACACAGCCCGAGTTAACTGTTCGACGAGATCAGAGTGCTTGTGTGCGCGTGTGTTTACAGTGTGTGCGTTGGTGCGTTGGTGCGTTGGTGTGCGATTCGTTACATTTTATTAGCGTGTGCACGAAATACAATAAATGAAAAATTAATTATTTATTTCAATTTCACAGTTATGCATAAACTGCGCTGTCGTTGCTTTTAACGCTGATTGAAATGTTTCTCCATATGTTGTTTCGCATTTTTATTTCGTATTTCCTGTTGGATTTTTGCTTTACACTCATTGAGATCGTAGGCCTGAAGATTTGGCTGGAATACCACAACCAAATTCAAGAACTAATTGCACAGCACAAGCCTTTGGCTCGACTTTTCTTAACGGTTAAGTGAGCCCTTGCAGCGGCCGTGCGTGCGGATGACTTTATTAAAATTGTTCATTCACAACGTCGCCAACAACAACAAGAACTGTAAAAGAAAATAAATAAGTAAAATAAGTAAAGCGCGCGTGTTCAGCTCGCAGGCGTTTTACACGTTGTTTGTAGACTGTTCTTACTTTCATTTGCCATAAATATCACATACGTCGTGTTCATTGTGTTTTTTCTTATCGCGAAACTACATATACTTATATATTTATTAAAACATATATATTTCAGTCTACATACGTGTGCGTGCTTTACCAATGCCCAGTATTTGGTAAATCCTAGATTAACACACATGTCCATTTTGCAACGTAAAATTAATAACGCGCATACGTCGCGTTGGCCCAGCTCGCGGTAATTGTCATTGGTAATCGAGCGGCTCGGCTTGCATTTAAATCACTTCTTAATGAAGATCACATGTAAGTTGCATTATTTTTCATCATTCTACCACACTAATGTTCCAGTGTACTTTAACTTTAACAAACAGTATAGAAAGAGAATCGTATAAATGTAATACTGAAAGACATGCATTCTTGTACAATGTATGATTTAATAATTTACAGCAAATATTCTGCTTTATTAATAATAGAGCAACAGTGAAGAACAAATTCAAGTCTCAAATCTAATAGTTAAAGCTCCTTACGTATTTTCACTGATGTAAATATAAAGACAAAATTTATTATTCAATGCTTAGAGGCTTAAGTTCGTCTGTAAATATTAATAGAAATTATGATTTTAAAGAAAACATTCTGTTTGATTTGCAATAAATAATAAATACAAATAATTCAAGTCAAAAATTTAATTCTCTTTAAAACTCTACTTCAACTGCGCTTACATTTAGTCAAGTCAAAGTGTTTCCAAGAAACTCAATTATTCTCAAAATTAAAACTAATTAAGGGACTTCAATTACTTTATAGCAAAGTCCTTTGACAGTCTTTTAGAAATATTAAACTACAATTTTATAAAAAAATTTTGAAAAATTTGTTTCTCTTAAATTTAATAAACTTTTGCCATATCAAAGCCCTTGATTACCTTAAAAATATATATTTAGATTAAAAGCCTTCAAAAAACTGTTTAATTTGTAATTTCTTTTTCATCCATACTAATTAAAACTTTTTTTTTACAAGTTTTTCTTCTCGTATTCATTATTTTTAGAATATTTGAGCATCGGCTTTAACACATTATTCATTTTTAATTTATAAATTTTTTACCCTTTTCGCTTTAGCTTTAATGCGAATCATTTAATGGCTTGCGCTTTAATGCTGTTATCGAGCAATTATTTAACTTGCCTGTAAACTGAGCAACGTGCCCCGCCCCCTAAAGAGTCACCCGACAGCCAGAGTCGGAGCCTAATTGCTCATCGAAAATGTGTGTAAATTTTCACATTTAAAGTAAATAAATGAATGCATAAAGCATTTCTTATTTGCTAATCGAAGTGTTGTGCAAGTCATAAAATAGTATGAAATGCAAATAAATAAAAATATATATTTATATATATGTATATATGTATATACTATATAAATAAGAGGCAGCTAACCTGCATGCACTCAAAAGGTATGCACCATTAAGCAAGTATGACTCGCAGAATTTATAGTATTTTTAGTTGAAAATGAAAAATGCTATGGAAGCTGTGCAAGCAATGAAGATACACATGAGGTAAAATCAGTTAGCTGTCGGTGCATGCATAAAAGGCTCATGCAACGGCTCCTGCAGCAACAACAAGTCAAAGCATTTGCCAAAAAACCCAAAGGTAAACTCTGTCAAACAGACAGACAGACAGAAAGACAGAGAGTAAGGCAGGCAGACAGTTGGACTTGAACATGGAGCTCAGATACGAGCCAACTGGCTTATTTATAAGAGCCAAAGCGTAAGCACTTTGCCCACAGACAGAGGTGTAGAGCGAGAGGGAGAGGGCGGAATGGCATGAGCTGCTATTCAGTATTTGGTAGGTGGCTGAGCTCCTATTCACCTTTTGAGCTAGCTGGCACGTTTTATAATATTTATGCATGCGCCTGCCAACTGGACCAGCACTCATGAGCTGCTGGCTAAGAGGAGGCTTGAAAAAATGCTGCAGCAGCAGCAGCTGCAAGTATTTGTGTGTGTGAGAATCTGCTTGCCTTGTATATTGCCCAAAAGTAACACTCCACGTTCAAGTGGGGCATTTTCGGGAGCTCTACATATTCTAGTGGCAAGTTAGTAGGCTGCATTCAGAAATTACATTTAAAACTATTTTGCTTGGCATGCAACTGAATAAATACGGTAGGCAGGCTAAGCAAACATGAAAACCAGATGAAAAGCTGCCTAGCTGTCTGTCTGTCTGTCTGTCTGTCTGACTGTCTGGCTGGCTGGCTGGCTGTCGCAAGCAGCGAGAATAGCAACAGATGCCACAACAAATGCCATTTAAATGGATGAGCCAACAACAAGAGCAACATCAAGTATAACAACAAGTTGTGCACAAACAAACAAGTGCAGGACACAACACACAGGACACGCATGAAAATGAAATCGCTCAGCCATGATATGAGATAGAATAAAATGTAAATGCCATACACATACCCATCTTTTCTGACTGTTCGTGTGTGTGTCTGTGTGTGTGTGTATACAAACACCCACATAACAACATAAAAAAAAGGTGGAAAAACAGACACACAGCCAGTTTGCATGTTTTCAAGCAACTCAACATTTTTGACAGTGTATCGAGCCGTTGTCTTACAGTGGGTCAAATTAGCTAAGCTATTAACAAAACTTTCAGCTGCTATCGACAGTGGGTCGAGTCTGCTAAGCTCTGAGCCAAACTAAGAGCAGCTGCTGTAAGACAACAAAATTGATCCATGGCTTGGCATTTTAACTGCTTTCCATGTCTTGGTCGTAAAAGTGAACTTGGTTTGTAGAAACCGAATCCCCTTCGGTCACGCCCCTGACTCATGGCCGAACTGTTGCAATGGCCGTTTGTTTTGCTTATTCCCATTTGTTGCTTGCCTCCAGCTGCCCAAATTTATTATAGCAGCGGCAAGGAGCAAGGCAGCGCCAAAAGTTGCAACAACTTTTTTCATAGCCACTTTTTTGTTTTCCTTCTCTCATTCTCTCTCTCCCTCTCTCTCCATCTCTCTCTCTCTTTGCCTCTATTGCTTGGACAGTTTTGCATTTGTCGTTTGTATTTTTGGCCTTTTGTCACAAAGCTTTAACACATAAAAATGTTATTGCCCGATATGTAGTTGTAGCTTATGCTGATTTGTGTTGACCTACAATTGCTGCACAAGCAAGAACAGAACAAAAACAAAAAACAAAAACAAAAGCAAAAAACTCCTCGTGAAATGCTAGGACTCTAAGGCTGATTTAGGAGCAGTCTGTATATCGGACTATGCAAATGTTAAATAGCCGAATCAACTTTGTGTTTCTTTTCTCAGTTTTTTATGCTTCCAAGTGCCTCCCAATAATTGTTAATTCCTTTAGGGACAATTCCTTGTTTTTTTTTGTAAACTTCAAATTAACATCAATCAAAAAGTTTACGTTGTTGAGTGCAATTTTTATTGTTTTATTTGACAAAAAAATTTGAAAGAAAAAAGTGTATATATTATTATTACATTAAATTATTATTCAAACATATTTTAATAAATTGAAACGGCTTCCATTTGTAAATTTAAAATATGTAGTTTACATATTTTATTCACTGTCTAAGGTATCATATTTAATTTAATTCCATATTACATTAATACATTATAGTAGAAGATATCAACAGAAAAAATAAAATTAAATTAAATTTCCTATTATAAATCTTAGGCAATTTAGCTTTGGAATCATATTTTTTTCTAATTAAATATATTTTAATATATTTTTTATACTTAACACATATTTTTCCAAACTTTATTCAGTTGCTATAAATAAAAAACAAATGCTGGAAGCATAATTGCTTAAATTTGGAACTTTTTCAGCCAGTCATTCAAGTAAGAGAATGAAGTAAAATGATAAAAAAAAAATATACCAAAAGTTGCTTTGGCCGTCTTTGATCTAACTCAACGGAACACTCATAAAAAGTTGTTATTTTTTGCTGCTTACATTAATTGTAATGGCAACCTTCAAGCTGAACCCTTTTTCTAACAAATAATCGCCTACTCAATCGGGGCTTAATTGCTGCAGCTAATGCTCAACACTTAGTAAGAGCATGAAAAACACTTTCAACCGCTTTGGTCTCTCATCAGCATTATGCTCAATTTGCCTAATCAAACTGGTCCCGAAATAACGGACTGGCAACTTTATGAGCACACTCACACACACACACACACACACACACACAGACAGACAGACAGTTGGCTAACACACACAGTTTGCTCAAAGTTTTAACTGTTATCTGTTGTCTATCAGCAAATTTGATGCGATTCTGTTTACCTATTTTAATGAGAAGCGAATAATGCTCGCACAAAAGCCAAGCCGAAACAAGAAAAAAGGCGGAAAAACGGAAAAGCGAAAATGAAAACAGTGGGCCGTAAAAAGCAAACGAAAAACCAGGTCAAAGTAAACAAAATGAAATAGAAGGAAAATTTATGCAAAACTCGAAAAACGTACGAAAAGTGTGATTAAAATCAACTGCAAGTGCCTCATGTTTATATATGTGTGCATATCTATGTGTGAGTGCGTGTGTGTATATGTGTGTGTGTGTGTGTGTGTGAAAATAGCGTCTGTTGTATCAAATTTAAATGCACAGCAGTAAAATAATGAATTCTTTTGTTTGTGTTTCAAGAGATGCCAAAACAAAACAAACAACAAAATTAAAAACAAAAAAAAAAAAAAAAAAAAAAAAACAACAAAAGCATTGGTAAACCAAATTTTCTTGTTTTTTATTCTTCAATGGATTGTGAGCTGGAAAACCGAATGAAAGTTAAACACATATGAAAGTGTGCCCAAGTTCTGGTTCGAGTGACAATGGGAATATACATACGAACTGAAAATTGTGGTTAACTTGATTCAAGAGGACTGGGCAAAGTTGAGACTTTGGCCAAATAAATTATGAAACGCTTGAAGTGGGTTCCAGAGCTCGGCCAAGCATTTCAATGGGTTTCTTTGGTTGCCTTTGTTGGTCAGCTAATTGCTCGCCTTTTGTGTTCAAATATTAAAAAGCAATTAAACTTTTGTATTCAGCTGTGAAGACTCACATAATTACAAAAAGCGGAAAGAAAGGCAAAACTCTGGGTAACAGGTAAAAATTAAAAGTGCAAAATAAAGGTAAAAATCAAAATGAAATTGTATCTAAAGAACTTCAAAGAATATATTCTATGTCATTTGCCTATTTACTTTTCTATAATTTTTTTTTAGAATTTATAATTTTCTATTCTTTAACATTAAATACTAAAATCTCACTTATTTAGTATTAGCTCTATTCATATACTGTAAATATAGTAAATATGTAAAACAATCGTTTTCTTGACAATATCTCTCAATTAAAAATCAAAATTCAATCGAGACAGTCAGTTTGAAATTCTTGTATAGACTTGATTTTTGAGAAATTAAGGTTCTATATATTTATTTATAGTTAAAATCATAGTTTTTTCTACAGCTCAATTTAGCAGAATGTTCAATGTTCCCGTCGACTCAGAGGCAGCTGACCCTACTCACGGTGCCAAGAGAATGCTAATAGCTTCATGCTTATATATATATAGAGGCGTAGACATATTTTTGGCAAGCACATGCTTGGCATCTGTCTATAGCTCGCAGCCATTTTCAAATGGCTATCAATAAAACATTGCCTACTTTCTGGGGCGTACCCCAAGCCCTTTAACGTTAACTAGCCCCATATGTGCACACACATACACACATAAATTGAATGTGTTTATATTTAGCTTATTCTCAGCATTTTATGTGGCCGCAAACTGTTGTGTACTGATAGGTGGATCTATGCACCCCCCTTTGGCCTCTTTGCCAGCCAAATTTGGTGGGCAAATAAAACTAAAAGCAAATAATGCACACAGCAAACATTTCATTTAAACAATCAACGTCAATGATCTGTAAACAGCAATGAAAAGGGCTTTTACTACCGCCAGCAACAAGCAAAAAACAACGACAACAACAACAACAACAACAACAAGAGACGCCAACACATTTTGGTGGCAAACAAAAGGCGTGCACATGCATATATCATACAAAGGCAACAAACAACTACAGTTACAGATACACACACACACACACATACACATACACATACAGATACAGCTGCTCGTACATCTTGCCGTTGATCGGCCATTGTGCATCGCATAAACACACACTTTAAAAACACATCAAGCATACGTCCCCTTTGCCAGGCGTTGTTTATACGTGTGCAAGACACATTTGATATGAAGGTTGCCTCGCGGGTCGCTGCCAGCCCACAAGCCGTGAAAATGTTTTATTCAACGGCAACAAACCAAACTAAATAGAACAGAAAATTGTGTGTCTACAGTCAGCCCAACCACACACACACACGCACACACGCTCAGAATAACATATACAACAAGCAAAGTTCCGCCTTAAATGTAGCAAAAAGCAAGCTTGTTTCACTTTTTCTTTCCACTCACACACACAGCAAAAAATAAAAATAAATATAAACAAAAAGGAAACTAAAAATAAATAAGCCATGAGCTAAAAGCGCTACCCCAATCAGGTTTTTTTTGGGCTTAAGAACCCAAATAGCATTATGAAAATAAATCCAAGTCGAAAACAGAAAATATTTATTCTAATTAACTAACAAAGTACAACTGAGTTAAAAACTTGAAATCTTGACTTGAAGCAGGCAAGAGTCAAGTTTAAGAAAACTGAAAATTGATTTAAGTTTATTAGATCAGCAACAGTTGCAGCTGAGATAAACTTAAGCGCAAGATACCCTGCAGACTACAGAAATTTCAAACGGGTTATATTGAAATTTGTGCAAGAATTATATTTCGACAACATATTTGCTTATTTAAATTTAATACATATATGTATCAAATCAAATTGTACATTTTGTTGTCAATTTTTAGCACAATTCTTTGTTGCCCCAAAAAGTATGCTATGATTTTTTTATTTGCGAATTTCATTTAGATATTTCACACTGTGTGCAAAAGAATTTATATAAGTAAAATATTATATAAAATACCTATTAAATTAAACTATTTTATTAAATAATAAAACTGTTGCAATAGTCATTTTATTTGTTAATTTTGATTAGTTTTATTAATAAACTGATATCAAATGATCCTAAGCCACTTTTTCGTTATTTATTTAGCAGTTAGAGATAATTCAATATGTATGCTAACCTAGGTTTAAACACTGGCTACTATGGCCTTCGGCTTGGCTTTAAGCTACTTGTCTTGCACAGTATTTCACAGTTGAACAGACACTCGCCTATTATTTTTTGTTGCCCTTGCTTAACACTAAAGTAAACACATGTTTACAGCACAGACTGAGAGCAAACACTTCGGCTCGTCGTCGTCTTATGACTGCATGAAAATGTTCAAGTAATTATTAAGTGGCTGCCTCTTTGCGGCGTGTCTTGCCATAAGCTTACTCCAAGCTGGTTGCAGCTTCTGCTACTTTTTGCGGTTGCCTCCGATACTCGTGCATGCAGAGCGACATGTGCTGCAGTTTTTAGTTTCTTTTTCCAGTACTGCTTGTGTTAGCATGGCAAGTGCTGTGCTGGCCAAGGGGGCGTTGGCGCAACGTTTTTTGAGGCCAAATGTCGTTGGGTATGCGCCACATTGTCAACAAACTTGAAGGATTATCAGAGTCAACAAACTGAGCGGCCGCTCAAGTTCGCCTGGCTAGAAGCAGCTGCATATTTAAATATGCATTTACGGCGCAAACATTGGTCCAGTTCAGGCTAAATTAAATTTGAGCCAACTCAAGTCTATGCTGCAAATAATTTCATTTGGCAACTGACCTACGGTCATTTGTGCAGCATTTAAATTTAATTTTGTTAATTTATTTTCAGCAATAAATTGGGCAGCAAAGACACATGCCAAGCCAGTTTGCCATAACTGCATTCATATGCATAGACATTTAACACATATGCGGCAAACGTGTGCGCACATATGGGAGTGTGTGTGTGAGTCGGCAAAATTAGTGCTCGTTTTAATTGAGTTTGTTAATATTTTAGTAATGGCCACGGTCATACAGCAGCAGCAACAGCAGCAGCATTGCATTGGCCAGTCGAATGGCCAAAATGCCCAAATTGTTGCATGGCAGCTGTCAGCCAATTTCATGTTATAACTGTAAGTCTGTGTGTGCGTGCCAAAAACTAATTAACTGACTTTGCATTCGTGTGTATATATTTCTTTTTATGCCGCATATGCTCTTGATTAATTTTGAACTATTAATATTTATGCTGTTTTGGTATGCGAACTGAAATCGAGCAACTTACCAAGATCCGTTGATAGCGAGGGATTGAGTTGGTGCTGGTTGCTGGTTGCTGGTGTGGCTTTAATGTTTCCGGGTCAGTCACAGCAGTCACTTCCCTTGAGCTCGTTGTCGGCGCTTTTGTTTGTCAGCATGGACGATGACACCGACAGACAGGCAGACAGACAGACGGGCGAGCTGGCTGGGCGAGGACCTGACGGCAAATGCCGCTAGCTGCGCTTTTTACACCGGACTAGCATCTGCAGTAACAGCAACAGTAGACAAAGCGGCTGTCTGTCGTGCGTCCCATGCTGTGCACTTGAGTGACTAAGCTGCAGTCGCACGAGCACACAGCCTAACGCCTGCTGACCCCATTGGCCCACAGGACAACAGCAACAAATAGGCATCCGCCCACTTGGCTGGTCTGCTGCACATTTGCGTGTAGACAAATTGAGCAGGACATTGAATTGTCAGCAGCTCCGGCAGTGACGGCTACGCAACAGCCCTTGACGCCACTTAAAGCCACGCCCACAGCCAGCTCAGCTGCATTCTCTCTCCCACCCAATCGCCCTCTCTCCCTCACTCTGCTGTTGATTATATTGTTGACGTTGATGTTGATGAAGCATGATTTGGACTTTCATCTTTATTGCATTATGCTTAAAAACTATTAGCGCCCCCCTCGCTCTCGCCTCGACCACGGCACGAATCCTGCCTGCCATGGCTTCGCAGTGTCCTTTCGCATAAAATGAGTGCATTAGCTAAACTGACGTTGATGCGGCTGTGGATGCAAACTGAGTGCGCTTAACGCGCAACACTGATTCCATTTTCATTTTCATTTTTTTTTTTTTTCATATTTTTTCTATATGTACTATTAAATAATTTATAAGATTAGTAGTTTGACGGCATTTTAAACAAATTACAATTTGACGCAAACGGCTCTCGAGAGTGCAAGAAATGCAGCTTAACAAATTCAATTTGAGTGTGGTCAGAGCATAATTTAAATATGCCAAGATTTTGATATGCAAAAAGGATTTCAGAGTCTAAATGAATATAAAGTGCAGTCAAATTTGAGTCCTTTGAAGGCCATCTTGTTCGGATTATGAAATTACTCTCAATTAAATACATACAATAAATGCATTATAATAACAATCAGTTTGCAATTAGTCTGTAATCTATTCTGTTTAAGTTAAATTTAGATTTGAATAACCTGACTCAATTTTATTTGCTTTGAAATTGGTTCAAAGCTCAAAGCAATGTAGACGAATCAATGAATAAATAAATCGTTTTATGAGAGACTCAGAGTCACATTTGATAGTCGCCATTAGAGTAAAGCTCTCAGCTTACACTCAACAAAGCTTTATAGACTAGACACACACATACACACACACACACACACACATAGCATAAGTTTGTATTTCATAATCGCTTAAACTGAATAGCTGATTATATAGATGAGACGGCTTCAGTCCAATTGAGTCGTTCCATTTAATCTATTAATCGTCGCCTTGCCAATAATTTATTATGCATTTTATGTTGGCCATTTAAATGATCGTAATGGTTAACAATATAAATAACAAAGCGCTCGTTAGCATGCATTATGCGTGTAAATAAATTTAACCAGCTAGAAAATAATGTGCGCCAGAGTCGATAGACAAATGGGCCATCGTCCAGAAAGGAAGCCGCCAACAAATCCAGCACTAAAACGTTAAAAAGCTTGCCCAGCGTGAATCTTGATAGAGATAATTTATTAATACCATCAACGACAACAATAACAATAAAATGTAAACAAACGACTGACAGGCAACAGGACGAACCCAACAACAACAACAACAACAACAACAGCAGCAGCAGCAGCTGTCATTGTCATTGTTTGTGGAAACTTTAAACCCCTTTTTACTGGAATGCAAAGGTGTTTGGTGTTATGTCCACAAATTGATACAAATCAAATTGAGAAATTTGATTGCAGCTCTGGCAGCAGGAATTATAAATTCCGACCGAGCTGCTCGACCGGCTCGTTGATCGTTAACAATGCCACATTATATTAGCGGGAAGCCCCTGCCCAGGCCATAGGGCCATAACAAAGCAACAATTCAAGTGTGTGTTAATCAGATGCTCTCCATTGGCATTGGCATTGGCATTGGCATTGTAGCTGCTACAGTTGCTATAGAGCTTAGCATTTATTGTTCAGCTCTGCTAGCAGTGCCGCATTCAATGGCTCTGAGCTCGGTCTTGGCCCTGTTATTTACAACGCTATGAACTGTTGGCAACACGCACGCAATGGCCGCCCACATCGGACCCAGGCATTGTTTGATTGTGATATTCATGCTCAAGTGTGGCCCAGTATTGTGCAAGATGTTAAATGATACCAAAATATATATCTCATTCAATTGTGTGATTTGATAGATATTTATAACTAATTCATGACACGTCTAGTTTTAGCCATAAATTAACACTTGCTGAGGCGCATGCCATTTTTTGGCCAACTGCTGTCTAAGCCAAAGCAATTTACCAAGTGTCAAACTCTGCACAATTAACTTGTTACTCCACCCTGTCCCAACGGCCATCGGTTTGGCTCCCATTGTGTCAACAAATCAATCAAATTGACTGCAAAATTGATCAAAAAGCAGCGCAACTGGAAATGGCAATCGCGCTGTGGGTCGAGTGGACTTGAAGTGGAAATCAAATTATTTGAAACTATTTGAATTGCATTCTGAGCGGTTAAATAAATGAAAAACGTTGCACTTGACTTGACTTCAGCTGACTGCAAAAGCAAATGCAAATGCAAATTGCAAATATGGAAAATCCACTTAATTACATGAGCTGATGAGGATTCGCTTCTCTTTTTTTTTTTTTAATATATTTTTAGGGACTGTCAACTGTCGTCTGTCGTCTGTCTGTCTGTCTGTCTGTCTGTCTGTCAGGGGTCGTTTTAATTAACCTTTGATGTTTCACGTCTGTCATTATTGTCGCTTTAACTTTAGCCAACGTTAAAAATTATACAAAACTTAATTCCGCAACGGACCTCAATACCAAATAATTTAGTTGCCACCTTCGAAGTGCAGTTGAAGCCGCCTGTCGGAAACTTTAAAAGTTTTGCCCCAACTGTTTGCACAAATATCACACGGACAGAGTAAAGCTGTGTGTGTGTGTGTGTGTGTGTGTGTGTGTGTGTGTGTGTGTGTGTGTGTGTGTGTGTGGGTGGACGTTGATTTAGCATAACTCCAGACGACAGTCGGACGTAATATTATTACAACAGCTCATCAAAGTTCGTTGTATGACGCTTAGTTAGATGCGTGCTCTGGCCCCATCCGCTACACACACACACACACACACATACACAGTCACAAATTATACTTTTGATATCAGCGTCGGCAACGTCGCTAATGTAGATGTAAACGCTGCGTCGACTTCGCTGCCACCGCCAGTGCCGCTGCTGCTGCTGCCCCCCCTTGGGACACATGGCAAACGAGCCCTCACTTTTATCAAGCAGCCCGTTGGGTATTTGTGCAGCAGCAATGGTAAACTTTGCCGAATGCCGTGCTATGTGGTGTGTGCCAGGGGCCAGGCATCATACCCGTCTACCCACTAGCTGTCCCACCTGACTCGGTAGAGTAGTCAAAAAGTTTTGGCTTTCGATTTGCTGCCGCCGTGCCAGGCCGTGGCCAAAACGCAAATTGTTGAAAGTTTGCACTAAAGTCGTTGATTTCATAGCTGAGAGGTGAGCTCAACTCGTTCAGAAAGTCTACCAAAGTAGTTGACGTGAATTCGAAGAGGACGAAGCCGGGGACAACAAGCCAGCAAACGGCTACACTTTAATAAAAAACTGACTGAGAAATAAATCAAAATCTAGCCAAGATTTTTAGCTACTTCTGAATTATGCATTCTACAGAAATGAGCAACGATATTATTAATGCTATATGATCAACAGTAAGAGACTTGACATGATTTATAAGCAATATTAATGTACTTCTAATTGCGCAGTTGCTTTTCTCTCAGTGTACCTCTAACCATCCCTACAAAGTGCGGGCGTGGAGGGAGCTGCCAACGTAATTGAGTAAAGTTGCGGCGGTGCCAATGCGAACGAAACCACTTGAAAGCGTTAGCAAATGTTTCGATATATTGCTCTGCCTGGTTTTTGTTCGGCTTCTGCTTCTGTTGGTACCGATACAGCCCTGAAAATTACTCGCATAGCCAAAAGTCATTGGAGCAGCAGAGGCAGCAGCGGCAGCGGCATTAACCACAGAGACGAGGCCTTCTTCTAGCTAGAGTCCCACACTGAATACTAACAATAATTTGATGCAGCTGCCTCGCAGCCTCCAGCAATGCTCTGCCCTGCTCTGCTCTGCTCTGCTCTATAAGCTCTGTGCATTGGCATCGGCATCGGCCTCGGCCTTTGCCGCTGGGAGGTAACGAAGCTAAAGCCATGGACGAGCCCCAGAGATTTGCGAGCGCTGCAAATGCAGTCAAACAGTTGGCGTACTCGAGGGCTTTTTAATTGTCTATTTGTCTGTCGGTTTGGACAGCATGAACGCATCTCTATAAGTCTCTAAGTTTGTGTGTATTGCAAGAGCTCAAGAGAGTGAGTGAAACAGAGTGAGAGAGGCAGGGGGAGAGAGAGTGACTGAAAGCATGTCATCTGATTGTTTTCTTATGCAACACATTGTTTTGATTAGGCTTTATTTCAGTATACCCTACAGAAAACAAGAGTTTGCTGGCAAGAGTATTAATATGTATCTGTATGTATGTGTATTTGGTAAGCGTATAACTGTTTATCTGTATAGATAAATACATACTCTTTAAGTATATATATTAGAGCTATGCTGAATGCACTCCTCATCTCAATTTGTCGAAAATAGCATATAGTAAACATTTTTATATATAGTGAAATATCTATCAGCTAGTTCTATGTCTCATTCGAAGTACTCTTAATAAATTCTGAAATATTTTTTTTTTATTTTTCCTTGAATAACTAAACCTTTTTCATAGCACAATTAAAATCAAATTAAAGCCATTTAGTTAGTTAGCTAAATAATTAGTCAAGTTAGGGTATGACAGCTGCGGCTTTGCAGCTGTCTAAATGCTGCCATTTCTGTTTCTTTCCATTGTTGGCCAAGAGGCCAGAGGCAGCACTCAATTTATGACATTTTGACAGCAGTTGTTGCAGTTGAATCAGAAAGTTGCTCTCCTGAGTAATTGCACTGCTTTTTCACTTACAAACGCGCAATTTAGTGGATTGCGTTTTGCGCCTGTGTGCATACGAGAGCCACACAGAAGCACACACACACACACACTCACACACTCACTCCCATACACATAAAGCTGTATGTCAGCTTTATTTTTCACCCACCAGCTTTAAGCCTTTAAATCGTTGTGCAACAGTGAAACCGTTTTTATTTCAGATAACTGAAAAAGTGCTTCACATTGCATCGATAGTTTAATTTATGGCTAGGTAAGCTTTTAAGTCAAAACTTATTTGATTGGCCTCAGCTGTCACTTAAGCCATTTCCGTTAAAAAAAAAAATAATAATTTCGTGAGTGAGCAAAGTCAACCCAAACGCAAGCAGCTAATTAAGCTCTAATTGGGCCACGCGAATCGTTGAACTCTGAACTCAAAAGTTAAGTGCTGCCGCATAAATGTTGCATACCGCAAGTTATATTTGTATGTATAAACATATATCAAGAACTAGACAAGTTACTTTGCTCGAGTGAAGCATATTTTATTACAATAATTTTGATGTGGACAGACAAAAAGTTTGCACAATTCATTCCGCATGAAAATCCACGTTGATTCCAAGCTGTTTAGCTACGGCTTTAGTAATCAGCAATAAAAACTTTCTTTTTTGGGAATGGAGCATCATTAATTTTGTCCCAAGTCGCAGCCAAAGGCAATGTCAAAATTATAGCAGACATGACAACATGATATGTATGAGGAGCGTGCGCTATTAAGCATATATGTGTATATGTATTTAGATATGTGGGTGTGTAGGTGTGTGTGTGTGTGTATTTGACTTGCCGTCAAAGTGAGCAAAGCCACACACATACGCACACAAATATGTACGCACATACACTTCAACATTTGTGTGTGCATGATATTAATTCAACAAATTGTTGTTTAACAAGATGTGGAGGCACGCAGAGGCAGCCACAGTTGCGCGGCTGTTAAATTGCGCGCCATCCAGCCCAGCCGACTTAACCAACCAATCAGGCCCTCCAGCAGTCGCCGTGTTAATCGGTTTATGTGCAGCGCGTAGATGTCTTCTTTAATGCAGCAACTGTATGTCTACATCTCTCTATCTCTCTCTCTCTTTCTCTCTCTCTCTCTCTGTGTGTGTATGTGTGATGTTGGTGTTGGTGTTGTTGTCTTTGTGCGCACAACAACCTAGGGCAATATACGCACAGCTGCCAAAAATTTCTTACCTTCATTTCATAAAATGAAACAATTAGGACAAAAAGTTGCTTCGTGTCTGCCGCTCGTTGGCGCTAAGGACTCTCTCCATGTGTGTGTGTGTGTGTGTGTATGTGTTTGGGTTTGGCTTGGATACGTAACCCTTTTTTATAGCTCGACAAACATGTGTATGCTTGTAAACAAGGCTGCTGTGTAAGTGTGTGACTGTGTGTGCCTGGGTGTGTGTGTGTGTGTGTGTGTGTAACCTTGTGTGCGTTTAATGACAAAATAATTAGAAAACTTTTTGTGTACTTTGTTGGTGGAGCTGTGTTGATGTGGTGGCTGCTGTAAAAGTCCGCCCACTACTTGGCATTCCGACCACACCCCCCGCACGCCCAGCTGCCTGCCTGCCCACAGTCTATACAGCCTCACCCCATCAATGTCACCGCCAATTTTCTACTTCAACTTGTCTCTTCTCCTTGCCTTACCCATACACTAAACAAAAAATATATATATATTTAGCTATTTTTTTTTTTTTTTTTATTGGGTTCACTTTACTTAAATATTCATATTTATATAAAAACTTTTACACCTTGAAGTTCAGCAAAAAAAAAAATAGCATTATAATTAAAGGACATTTCATAGATTCATATAGGGTTTCTATATAAAAATAAAAATTGTTTTCATTTAAAAACTTACTTTTCCAATGAATTGAGTACTTGTTATACAAGTTTGGAAACTGTGAAAAGTTTCCCTTGATTTTTCACAGTGCACTATTTCGGTTTCCTCTTTCAACCTTCCGCTAAATATCCTGTAACTAAATGCGATACTTGAGCACAAGCGCACACACATTCGCAAATTGTCCTGCACAACAAGAATTGTAATGGCAACAAGAAGCTGACGGCAATTACCTGACGCTGGCTACAACATTGACACCTGAGCACAGGCAGAGGTCGTGGGAAAGGCAGGTGGGCGTGGCATTTTAAATGCTATGTTAATGTTGATATTTAAGTAATGCTGACATATTTCGCTCTGACACTGCGTTAAACTCTTATATCATTTCTTATGCTGTAGCCTGAGTTATTTTTTTAGACTTGAAAGGCGCACACATACAGTGAGCAAGAGAGAGAGAGAGAGAGAGAGAGAGAGCTAGAGAGTGAGAGAGACACACACCCACTCACAGACACTGTTAGCTGGGGCGTCTCTGGCTTTGAGCACGCTTGGATTTGTTATCGGTTTTTAATTAGCATTGAATTAATGCAATTAATATTTATTAAAGACCACGTAGCCAGCGAAGTGTAACTAATGGCTTAATCTATACATGGACACAAGCTGGCGATTCATTTCGTAGATTTTATTGAACCTGGCAGCTGCTGATGACAGTAGCCAGCCACTTGGCATACAGGCTATTAAGCACTTGAGCATATGCCGCATGCGGCAAACATTGATGCAAATGTTGGTAAACAGGTTGCCAGCCAAATTGAATGCTAGATAAACATAATAAATGTCCATGAGCCAGCCATCAAAGCAGTCAGACAGTCCCCAGCAATCCGCGCCAACATCGGCGGGCCCATGCGGCGTATGCGTGACGCAAGAGTTGCTCGTCACGAAACTGGCACACAACACAACGTGGCAGCTCTCAAATGGTTTAACTTGGCATAGTCCTGGCCAGCTCTTCATCTCTCTCTCTCTCTCTCTCTCTCTCTCTCTGTGTGACGGTGTGTGTGGGTGTGTGCGTGCAAATGTTTTTATTGGAGTGCGTGGCGAAACACTTTAACTTGCTGGCAAAATAGCAGTGCGAAATGGAAACTGGGCTACGGCAAATGCTAGCACCAGCACGCACATGTCTACACATATATATGTATGTGCGGGCGTGTGTATGTGTGTGTGTACGTGCAGACAAAGCAACAAAGCAGACATTCAGGCGGCTGCAAATGGCCAACCAGCCTGGCCCAAAGGTAGTAAACTTATGTAAATACCCAGCATTCAAAACTTGGCAGATCTAGTTAACTGATTACTGAGATTCAAATTCAATTAAATAAAACCAACGAATAGCTAACTTAAACTAGTTCCTAAGTAAAGTATTTGTGTCTCGCTCTACCTCTCTATCTCTCTCTCTCTCTCTCTCTCCCTATCTCTCTATACAATTGCGCATATGTGATTCAACTAAGACTCTTAGATAAAGATACTAAAGGTACTAAAATTATATGACTATGCTCACTGATAGACCGGAAAATACATTAACTCGTCATAAATTGCTTTTCAAATCCAAAGCAAAGTTGAGTAGTCTGAACAACTTTTAAATCTGACAGCAATCTTTTTCTGTGTGTTTCTATGCAGCAAGCAATTATATAATGTATCTGTCAAAGAAGAATTTTTCTTAACGGGAAAGATATTTAATCAATAAATAGCTTTGCTCTAGCTTGAACAACTTTTCTATTCATTTCGAAATATTTTTTGTGTCTTCACTTTTCTAATATAATTACTTTAAGAAATAATCTTTATATTAAAGATATGTAGATTACTTTCAGCACTTACGTCTCTCCACTTATCATATCTGAGACAGGATAAGGAATCGCTTCAGTATATTTTATGAGTTAACTGATGTATCTGAGCTCTCTCTAGTTCAGTTTATTGATGTGCCATGGTCTATTGCATGGATTGTTAGAAGAAGCTTAGGTCTGCGTAGCTGAATATGTTTGCCCAAGTATTTGCGGTGGTCGAGTGAAAAAAGAAGAAAATAAAAATTGATTGCAAACTTTTGTGGGCCACGTGTTGGGTACGAACTCGGGGCGCTAAGGGGTCGCCAGTTGATTTTCAACAGTTGAGTAGAGTTTATTTTGTCGGCAGAGTTTTTGGCCAGGTGCGGCAGGCAACTAGACCAAATGTGGCATGTGGCATGCGGCATGGGGCGTACATTTTTACTGCGTGCCTGGCAACGCCAACGCAGCCAGCAGCAGCAGCAGCAGCAGCAGCAGGAGTAGCAGCAGGAGTAGCAGCAGGAGTAGCAGGAGTCGTTTCTCCTGCTTTTGACCAAGTCGAGCGTGAAATGTTGATGAAGTAACCTGCAACTAGTTACATGTGTAGCATGCTACATGCTGCTCTATGGCATCCAACAAAACTGTTAAGCTGCAAAAACTTTGCTCAGTTCGTTTGGCTTTGTCTAAGCACAAATTAGTTGCATGCTGCAGGTGCACAACAAAAGATCCTGTTTACTAACTGATGCATTTTATTTTCTAGACTTTACGTTGAACTTCTCTTGTACTCGCTGCTCCTTCTTCCCCTTTTTTTTGGCAACAAATGTGCAAAAGTTTATGTTGTGCATAAAACAAATTTATGTATAGTTAGCTGCTTGTTGCACTTTTTTATGCCACTTGTTCCATATGCATATAAATAAAGCGATAAAAAAAAGCCAGAAACCAACCCAAAAAAATACATATAAAAATGAAATAAAATAATAAAAAAAAAAAAAAAAAAAATAGAAGAAACTGCAAAAGTTTTGCAACTAGAGCATGACATGATGCATAACCACAGCCGCGGGCAAGGGCTAGAGCTGGAGTAGAAGCAGCAACAGCAGCAGCCACATAGATGCACCGTTGCAAGTACAACGAAAATAACTGCCGAACAGGATTCAGTTGCAAGGACAATGTAACCATGTTAAACAACAATCAGAGTGGAAATACAAACCACTCGCTGGTAATTTTGCATGCAACGCTTAATGTCTGTGGCAAAAGTGGCGCTGATTTTGGCAGACAACTTTTTTCCTATTCCGCCTTCTACTCTCCTGTCTTTTTTTTCACTTCATTTTATTTTTTTTTTTTTGTATTTATTCTGTATTCACTTGTGTTTCTGGGCGCCCCACTCACTCCGACGAGCAACTTTAGCGACACAGTTTCGTTAGCAGCAACAAGAACTACAACAACAACAATGGCATCAAATTAAACGAAAACTATACAACATTTTGCTGCAGCTGCATTGGCGCACTCGAAAATTTGAGTGAGTGCCTGCCTGCATTAAAAATCAGCCCGGCTAAGGGCCAGTGGGGGTGATGCGGCGTGGCGCGGCACGCGAAGGCTTGCCAAAAAATGAACAACACTCTGGCAGATACCGAGCCCAGTTGAATGCAGTTGTAGTTGTTGCTGCGACTCCTGCTGCCGCGTTGTCTAAAGTTTGAAGTGCGCATAATAAGGCAGGCAGCGGCTGAGAGCAGCCAGAACTACAGCAAATTAGTCGCTGCGAATGGTGGGCGTTGGGGCGTGCATATAGAGTCAGCACTGTCTTCCCACGAGGGGGGAGTGGCAACACTTGGCTGCACACCCCGCCAGAGTTTTGGCTTACTGACTGCCGAGCCCTATTGTAGTGTCGCGTTTCTGCTTTGAAAAGTGAAACTTATATCCATTTCATTACCAAGTAGTTCACTGGGGAAGCGCTTTCAGTGCGTCAAGTATGATAGGATGTGGGAAATCATAAAACTATGATAATCAATTTCAATTACCAGAAGTATTTCTCTTTCAAAGTAAAGAAGCATACTCAATAATGAGTTTTTAAGTCAATGCATTGAAATCAATCTGAATGAATTATTAAAGCTGTTATTGATGAAAATGAAATTTAAATATATGAATATGAAAATGTAAATATTTTGCACATGTCTTTTACTAAATAAATCTAGTTAGCTACAATTATAATAAGTATTATATGACAGAGCAAGAAAATTAATTCATGTAAACAGATTCCTGGCAAATGAACAGAGGAATCATAAGCTCTGAGCGAGTTACTATGAAAGGTAGAAATTTATAGTATGATTAGAAATAATAGTGTCCGATAGCAAATAGAATAGATATCGAATACAAGAATGAAAAAGCTAATCCATAACAATATCAAAATTCAATATAATAAAGTTGTTGTATTATAATCAAATTTTTTACTATATAAAATAATAAAGATTTCTGATAGGTATAATTAATAAATTTAAATCTGCTAATATTACTTGAATCATTCAGTTTGCTGTCAAAAGTTCTTATATATATTTCATATTAGTATATAGTCTATAGTATATTATTTGGTATAAAACTATTTTTATTAATATTACCTTTTGTCGAGCTTCACTTAGTTATATAAAATCTAAGGATTCGATTATTTAATATGCGTATACTTAACAAAAAATAAAAAGTTATATAAATTCATTTAATAACTAATAGAAATTGTAATTTATTTTCTGAGAAAAAGTAAGTTGTATTTCATAACTTATATTTCATACACATATGAGTTCAAACGTCTTCATTAGTCAGTGTAGCTTCGAAGGCGCAAATATGCTTGCTTACTTTCAATAGCTGGCGGAGCGTGTAATTGTAATAAAGTGTCACCTTGTTCAAACACTGATTCCATTAATGCTTGGCAAGAATATATGTGTCTTTAGTCGCATGTCTCGCGGCGATTAAGTATAAGCCGCGAATGAACAACATGCAAGGCACTCAATCGAGTGCGGGCAGAGCTGACAAGTAGTTAATTTGTTAATGCACTTAAGACTGCTGCTTACTAGGTATCATATTTTTGTTCTTGTATTTCTTACTAGCTCTTCTATTCGTAATCATAATTAACTCTTACTTTTTCAACACAAACTCACTCTCTCACTCACTCACTCTCTACTTTCTCTTTTAAGCAGCTTGTGGCTGGATTACATGCAGCGACTGTGAGTGCGACTGAACAATGCAACAATTTGCGCACACCTCAATACGCTGCTGCGGCGCAACGGTGGCAACGACTGCAAAAGCACAAAACTTGCGCTCAAGGCAAAAAACTGTACATGAAACAACTTAATTAGTTGTTGCGCGAGTCGAGCAAAAAGCCGAATACACTGCAGCAGAGCGCAAAGAAGTGTGTCGGAGGGAATTTTAAGAAATATTTGCTCATTTCGCTTCATTAGTGCAAGGCAAGAGAATGCTTAAGGCCAAAATGAACAGCCCCTGGTGCTGCTGTTGCAAGTGCAGCCATGCTACGGCCAAACATTGAGCCCAAGCCTGGCCCCAGGCGCAACTCGTTAGACGGCGCGAGTGAGTGTTAAATTAAAAAACAAAACAAATATAAAATTAAATATAAACTACTGCAACAAAACGAATAGTGAATAAGGAAAAAGGAATAACGTGTAACGTGTAACGTGTAACGAACAGCGAACAAATAGTAGTAGAAGAAGAAGAAGAAGGAGAAGAACACGTGTGCATTCGGCATAAATTGTAATATTGTATTAGAAATGCATTGGCTGAGACTCAAGGCTGCTGCGACTAGAGCTCGATCCAGTTGGCGCTTCCGCAACGCAACCAACGATACCGATACGGCAAGGACTTCCACAATGCACATAGCAACTTCCTCCTCGAACGGCATCTGGCAATGCCATTTGGCGCTATTCACACTGCTCCTGCTCGCAGCGCACATCAATATTACTTCCGGTCAAATCGATTGGGACGACGACGATGATCCAGGTGAGTGACTGCAACTAACCAGAGTTATAGAAAGAACCTGAAAAAAAAAAAATAAAAATAGAAATAGCAAAGCGTTCATCGACAACGACAACAAAAGCCGAGCACTACATCCTGCACGGTTCGCTACACCTTAAGCGCCGTGATTTGCATAAATTTACAGCGAGCCAGACAATAGTTCAATGAAAAAGTTGCGAAATAAAAAGTTTTGGCTAAAGGGTCGAAACAAAAACGAACTGACAGCGAACAGAAGCGTTTTGCAATTGGATTTCGGTTATGTTTTTGTAATTAAGTTATATTTCCATTACGTATACGCCCAGGCAGCCAGCCAAACAGTCAGACGACAGACGGGCATGCGGCACGAGTCTTTTTAATTAATCGCAGATTTATAGCTTGAGTTTTGCAGCCGGGAGTAGGTCCGGGCATATTATATGTTTGCATAAATGGAATTTTAATTATTCAAAATCTACAGTTTAAATATTTAATGAATTCATAAGTCTGACAGTTTAATTGCAAGAGTTTGGCATAACTTTGCCCCAACGAGCGAGTGTGTGTGTGTATATATATGTGTGTGTGTGGCATATTTGCAAAAATTGGACCAAATCGCGTTGCTCTTGTGACGCAAGTAGCTGCAGGTGAAAGTTTCGTGTTCGGCAGTCTTTCGGGCAGGTGATACTTTTATTTATTTACATTTCAATTTGCTGAGTTTGCGAGGCGAACGCAAGACAAGTCGATGACAGGTGTGCGAATGTATGAAATATTAATTTTCATATTGTTAAAAATTTAGCACTTAATCAAAAAGTACCAAACAATTAAATATAAATATTAATTTATCAGTAATATAATTTATATAAAATACACTTAATAGCAATAAATATTTCAAATTGCTCGCTGAGATTCTTATGTAAAACTTTGCTAAAATAAATTATTTAAATTTATTTATTTTGATTTTGAAATTTTTCAATTTAACTACAAAATCTAAAAATAAAACGTTTAAACGTTCACATTTAATTAATTGAAATACGATTTCATGAAAATATATTTAATGAATAATTTAAAATTGATTGCCAAAATTTCTTTTAATATACAAATATTACTTCTAATAACTGTGCGATGTAGACAATATATATATAAATTATATTAAATACCAAATCGAAAAACAAAGAGAAGAGGTATGAAGAGTAGAAGATTAAGTCTGCTGCACTCAGACGAAAGTCTCTTTGTATAAGAAATTTCTAATTAAAATATATATGGAAGGCGCATGGAAATATCTAATATATATTTATTTTTAGCCAGACAACAGACTAGCCATTAGGTATGCAGTTTAATATAAACGCTGACAAGCTTATTAAAGACATTTCTCTAAATAGAATATTAAATTCTTATGGCTCAATGACATGGCATACACATACATGAGTGTGTAAGTGTATGTGTGTGTGTGTGTGAATGAAAGTTCTTGGTATGGCAAAATCACGGACATTGTCTCATTTATCGATTTTTGCCCATTGTACGCACACACTTTTAAGCTAACGATGCAAACTCAAAATGTTGACAACAAACATTTTTCAAGCTGTGCACGCGTTGTCCTTTCTGTCGCAGCCGCTTTTAACATGATTGTTGTTGTTGTTGTTGTTGTTGCTGTTGACTCTGCCATGAGGTAGACCAGGCCTTGAACAAATACACAGGCACAGACTACACACGCACACTCAGACACAGCGTGTGCTGTATGCCCCCACCGGAGCCGACGAGTTGTTAGTCCGGTGGGCGCCTTGTTTAAATAGAAGCAAAATAGAAACGGCCCGCTGTGATTCCACTTTGGCTTGCCGTGCACAACACAGCAAGTTTTCTTTTACATTTTTTTTTTTTTTTTTGCCTCTTTTCCGTTTGATAAATATGATTTTGCATAAATTTTGAAATACACGCTGCGCGGCGAGCCGAGCCACGCCAAGCCAAGCCGGAGATAAACTGTCGCTTTGGCTCTTTCATGTGCCTCAAATCTGCAACTTGTAGAACTAACTAAGGCGACTTCGAGCCATCAAAATATACAAAAATAAAATAAATAAAACAAAAATCAGTACTCACTCCAACAAGTAGCAATGAAAAGCATAAGCTGAAGAGTATGCTGCAGTAACAGATACTGTGTATCGCTTTATAGATGAGATATATAGAAAACATTTCAAGCATAGTTAAAAATGTGAAAAAGAATTGAAAGTAAATCAAAGAAATATTGCTTATGGAAAGTTAATTTATTCTATATTTAAATAGTATATAAAAAGTATATAATCAATTTAAAGAATCAGAAATTCTTTTGAAGAAGACATGAAACTAAGTTAATCAATATTTTTAAATTAAATTCTATTCAATTTAATGGCCCGAAAATTTTTTTAAAATGATCAAGATCCGTATTCTTTTATAATCAAGTAATAAACAATAATTAGGACGTGATTTACCAGAGATAAATCTTGTGAATAGACTGAACTTGATAAAAATAAAAAGAATTAAAAAAAAATAAAACAATAAAAATATCTCCACAAGCTTATACTACTCTATCCCTATAGCGCACATTAAATAGCAACAGGGTATAGGGCGACGCAAATATGCAGAGCCATAAACTTTTGACTCTCTCCGCAAACCAAAACTGTAAAATTATGAAATCGTAAAAATATCTTTACGGTTACATAAAAAACTTGCAAAAATGTGGGCATGGCTTTCGCCTAGACAGCAAATGCGAGGCGTAACGCACTGCCTCGAATCGCGCCGCATCGCCTCAAACAATTGCGTGATAGCACAGAATTTAACTTCAGACATACGCGTCGCACTATGACTTCATTAATTATCAAACAGCCAAGCTTTCAAAATGGCAAAGAGCGACGCGGTATTAAATAGTTTCAGACCCAACCCGAAACAGAAAAAAAAAAGAAATACAGAAACGTAGCTGAGAGCTCAAGGGGAGGCAAATGGAGCTAAAAACTCTGCGCCATATATTCTAATTACGCATGTTGTCGGGCAAAAACCACATTTGAAGGATTTCACAGACATACATACATGTATGTGTGGGGACGTTGTTTGACTTTTCTTTTTTTTTTTTGGGGGAATTTTAGTTGTTAAGCACTGTGGCTTTAACCCTTATTAGCCGTTGCTTCCTTTTGGCCATAATTCATGTTGTTTTCATTTGTTTTGATTAGCAAATGAATACATTCAGCTCTCCAGTTGGCACTCGGCTTTTGGTTTTTTGCTTAGCTAGCGAATCGTAATCATAACGTGACTCGAGTAGGGCAATAAAATTTGAGTATTTTCACTAACAACACACAGACACACACACGCTGTTGCGCTGTGTGTGCGTGTCTCACTTGCGAACCTGTGAAATGACGAGAGAACTGTGAACCGAGCACTGAGAACTTCAGGCAGCACAAAATTTTAATTTATGCCGCGTTGAGTGTGTTATGCCCCAGTTCCTGACAAGAAGTAGATATGAGTTAGGTCCCATATGCATGGCTAGATACGAAGTAGCATGTATATGTGTATATGTCTGTGAGTGTGTGTGTGTGTGTGTGTGTGCGTGTATATTGCCGTTATAAGTCAAACCTCAAATCGGCACTTCTGGTGCGCGTTCTATAGCTCATTTTGTTGTCGCTCGCTCGTCGCTGATTGTTGCCTGCTGCTGCCCGTTGTTGTTTCTCAGCGCAACAAAATGTTGGATTTTCCCTAGACACGCGATATTTGCCGTTACACCCGATAAGTAAAGGTAGGGATGAAGGGTGGGTGGGTTGTGCAGAGAGTATGAGAATAGGCGAGTATAGAAATATGAGAGTCTGCGGGGTATGGGCTTAAGTGTGGCAGCCGCGAATATGTACAAATTATAATTCATATTACATATTTGATGAAACACATTCAATCATTCACCTGCTGCTAGTCGTAGGGCCATGGGTCGCTTAGCCGACGCTACGGGTCCTTCCCAATAATTACGCATTTGCCCGCTGCCGTGTGGCTAGTTTTAATGATAAATGACCTATGCCAAAGTGTTGGGTAATTTTTCGGAGCTTATATCAGAAAGTTTAACTTAAGGGCTGTTTATTTGCTAGCTGGCGCCTTAGTGCGTGTGGGCGTGGCATTAATGTTATGTCAAAAATGCTTGACTGTGGACCTTCACCCACACCAACAACAATACCCACATACATATGGGCATAGAAAATATATATATATATATTTATGACACGATAACAACGTCGTAGGCTCAAGCAATTTGTCATTTGTCAAAAACGTAATGCAGTTACATAATAATTAACCCACCTGCTTATTTACATGTGAATGTGGGTGTGTCTATACGTATGTGTGTGTGGGGGCTCTTCATAGGTACATAAACACACACACACACACTTACACGCACATGCATTATCTTAACAAACTGTCTGTTTCTTTACTTTAGTTGGGCACTCAAGAGATTAAGTCGATAGCTTAGGCAGCTTGGCAGCGTTAACAAATCTTTAGCTATGTCATTTGGGTGTAATTGTGAACTGATACAGTTTATTAAAGTTTATTGAGACTTTTTCCAACTACTGCATGCTAAAGTTCTGGTCATCATTAGGGCAAAGTCATTATAAGAATAATAAACTAGATATTACTATTTCAATCGTATTTATTCAAGTTGCATTCTCTTACATATATTTTCTTTTTACTATGTAAACAGAACTCAATTAAGAGAAAAATAAACATACGATCTGCATATTTCCTATATCAATTAGCATATTCCAATCTCAAGGGCTTTAAACCTCAGTCTGAATGCTCCTTGCAAGTGGCAGGAGAAAAAAATAAAAAAAATGAAACGTTTTGAATGCCTGGCGAAATATGATCGCACGATATTCCCTGTTGGGTGAATGGCTTGGTTGGCTGTCGTCTGCAGTTGCTAAACTAAAACGGTTCGGTTTTGTGAAACGTATAAATTTTCTATTGATTTATGCCAAGTTCGCATGCCATTTTTTCCGTTTTGCATAATTTCAGCTGTTGGCCAAATTGCAGCAAGCACACAAGGCCAGGATATGGCAGGACAGATACGACTCGACTCGACTGACAGACTGGCGGACGGACGGATGGACTGACTAACAGAGTGACTGACTGAATTGCAGGCTCACACCAAAAGGGAACTTCCACTAACACAAACACAATAGTTGCGACAGTCTCTACGCGGTTGCCCCCATAGCCACTTACTCGCACCCGAAAAAAGCGAATTGCTGCAGCTGCAACTACTGCAGTGGCCATGGCCATGGCAGTGGCATGAATTGCGATGATGGAGTTATCCATTTATACTCGCATTTGCATACAACGACCAGCGTGCATCGTCTGTGATTGCCGCTGGGCGGAAGCGGCCAACGAGACGCTGACACATGACATGGAAAAATGAAAAGGAAGCACCACCAGCCCCACCTACCCTCTCTCCCTCTCTCCCTCTCTCTCTCTCACACACACTCACTCTTTTGCTGGGCAACTGAAACAAATGGTCAAACGTTTGGCCCTGGGGTAAAGAAAGAAAAAAATTGCTACTGCGCGTCCCAGTTGGCAGTTGCCGCTGCTGCTGCTGCTGCTGCTGCTGCTGCATAGAACTCGCTGCTCGCTTGTCAGACGCTGCTCGCTACATTTTCTATATATCACATGTAAATATGACGGCCTACTATATATCCTGCCTGCCTGCCCACACTTCACTCTACCAGCTCGCCCAAAACAAAGCGTTCGTTACCAATGCCAGCTATGCAACTCAGCTTAGCTCATGACAGCTCTTTACACTTGACAAAAATTTGAATATTTAGAGACTGAATATATACTGTGTCAAAAGTGCATATTTGTATATTTTTATATATTATATTTATATATATTAAAGATAAGCATATAGAATACAGTACTGCAAGTTTACTCTTGCTTAGCATTTGCCAGCGTCTTACACTCAGCGAAATACTTTTTAATAAATTCTAATCAATATTTATACAATTTAAATTCATCACTAACAAAATTGCATCTCAATGTTGCCCGAATTAACTATAGTATATCAAAACCTTGAATCGCCTTCCTCAGCGATGCTGAGTGCTATATGAAAGATTTGGAACTAGATAAAACTTTGACGTAGGCACAATAAATAAGCCGTCAGTCACATATCACAATAAATTCTAATCCCAGGCCAGCGTACTTCCCATAAGGCTGAGTCACAGAAAAGGACGCAAAAATCTCAAGGGAATATATTATGCTCAACGCATTTACCAGATTGCTTAATTCCATTTTCATATCATTATTGAAAGAACCACTCGACTAAAACAATAAACAAGCCAGCCAGTTTTTAAGTTGTAGTCAAAAAACTAAAATTTAGAAAAGAATTTGTAAAAAAGGAAATAATATAATAAAATATATTAAAAATTATGTAATTTCTTATATTATTATAAAAATATTACTAGATACAGCAAATCAGAAAAGCATCTAAATACGCAAATAAATATGAATAAAAATTAAATATAAATTAAGTTTAATATTATGAAACGATAACAATGATATTATAAAACGAAAGTAAATAGTAGTACATAATAATTAAATAATATCTAAAAATAATATTACATTAAATACTTAATTTTTTATAAAATATTCTCCGTGACGATTCAGTAAATAAAAAGAAAAATATTATTTAAAAAAAAAATTTATAAAATATTTAAAAATATTAACAGATATAGAAATATAAATAGTTTCATAGAAAACTTGAAAATGATCAAAATGATTAAAATTTTTAAATATTTTTTTAAATTTCGTCATGTGTAGTTTCTTTTCTCCCTTTTTTTAAATATTTTTTTTTATATTTTGTTGGTTTCTTGTTTTTTTTTTCTATTTTGACCAGCTGTGAGTGAACAGTAGCGTGCGACGCGCAGTTAAAAGTCAAACCCATGTTGCACATTCATCATTTAAAGTAAACAATTTTTGATTAATCGCCAACAGTGGTCATGCCACGGCAAGCAAGACGCTGACGGGGTTGCAAGCGGGTGTCCGACCTCCATGCACTTCATGCAACATTTTTCCAATTGCTGCCAACACAAAAAACCTACAATACAGTTAAAGAACGAGCAGAGAAGAAAAAAAAAAAAACAAAAAAACAAAAACAAACGAAGCAGTTATAACGAAAAAATCCACTGTGAAGCACGTAGCAGAGAGTCCCCGAACAGCATCTCGCTACACATGTATACAAATTGTAGCTGCAGCTGCGCCCATCGACGACGGCGACGTCGACTTGACTCGGTTTGGCACTGTTTGCACTTCTCTGACCGGGCAGTTGGACGCTGGGAAATTTGTAACATGATTGCCAGCACGACCAACAGACAACGGCAATTCCAACATACCGACTGTGAATAGGGACCTAAGCGGAATGGCCGAGGGGGGTTGGGGGTGCGGCGGTCTGTATACGCATTTGACTTTTGCATATTTGACTTTTCTCAAATGCGGTTAGTTCCTGGCTCCGTCTGTGTATGTGTGCGCCTTATGCTGGAGCCCAATTTGTGCCGTCAACCGTTGTTAAACTTGCAACTTATCAAAGTTATCAGTGAAACTCGAAGTGGGGCCACTTAATGTGGGTGCCCTTTGTGAATTTTCAATACATATTAAACGGGTTATGCCGCAAAAGGATTACCAACACTTTGCCCCCAAGAAAGCATATCATTATGCTTAAACAATTTTTTGACAACTTTATTAGGTTTCGACAAAGTGACCCAACACACATACACACACACACACACACACACACACACACACATCGACACAAAAGGGTTCGGCAAGGCGTGCGAAAAATTCTAAACAAATAAATAAGACAAGCTGCTTGCAATTGGGCTAGGGGATTGGTCTGCCAAGAAATTGCTATGCGGCATGCGTTAGCGACAAAAACTATTTTATAGCTGCTTCGTGCTGTCGTCAAGGTTGAGCAGAAGGACGACAACAACAGCCAACTGGGGAAATGGCCAACAAGGATGCCGAAGCCAAAGCTGATGCCGATGCCGATGCCGATGCTAGGGTGGGGCCAGCCGGACGCTGTGTGGGCGCACGAATAAGTCAACACAGCAGAAATGTGTCAAAATGCGCAATTTATTTAATTTTTAGCACACGCTCTGATATAGGATTGACTTAAACTGTTACAGCGACTCGAGAGTAAAGTCATTTTCATACTTTGCTTTTGTATTTGTTTGCATTTTCTTCGCGTTTTACTTGACAGTTTTTTATTCATTTCTTCTCCTTCTTCTTCTGTCCTATTCATTTTTTGTCGTTGTTTTCCTTTGGAGCTGACGCCATTTAAGCGGCAAACTTTTAAGTTGCTCTACAAAAAGTTTCAGTGCGCAAAATAAATTGGATTAAACCAAAAAGATGGCACCAGCGCGGCCATAAGGCAGCGTCACAATGTCCAAAAACTTGCCAACTTTTTCTCTGGGCTGTTTGTTTTCTTTTTTTTTTTTTTTGTTAGTCTCTCAGCTTTTGCAAACCCATTTACAATATATATTTTTTTTTTTATTTAAATATATACATATATAATTTTTTTATGTTTGTGTGTGTGTAAAATCTAAACGGAAAATTGGTTATATGCACGTGGTCAGAAAGTTGTGTGGCCGGGCTCTTAACTCATTAGCCAAATGCTAGGCAAAACTAGACGCATGTTTGGCCAAAGTATTGCGACCCTCCCGGCCCTATTACAAAAACTTTATTCTGTCTGTGTCGGTTATCGGAGCTGGCTGGTGTTAAGGGTGGGGCAGGGGCTGGGGCTGGAGCTGTGGACAGCGATCGCCAAATCAAATAGGGCAACAAACAACTTTTTGGGGCTGCCCAGCTCAAGTTCCATATAACCATAAATGTCAAAGTCAGCCAAAAGTTTGCATAGTTTTTGACTTCTAACAGCAGCAGCGGCAACAGCAGCAGCAGTAGCTGGGTATTTAGGGGTCATGTGGTTGACATATTTGCTGGGGGATTATTAATTGAAACAAGTTAATTTGCGCCAAATATTGCCCAGCAGACACACAAGACAGAGCATACACACACACACACACATACATAGAGAGAGTGAAGAGTGAAGAAGCGAAAAGCCGACAGTGTCAAAGCAGTTTGCCAAAGGCTCTGCCACGCCCGAGCCGCTTACATGGCCAAGGCCCGGACCCAAGCTTTTGGCTAACAAGCAGCACAAAAACGACAAACAGTCAACTCGGGCAAACAAAAAGCTGGCATAAAGTTATTAAGAGACATCATGTTCTGGCCCTGTTCCATCTTGTTCGGCTCTCTCTCTCTCTCTGCTCTGCTCTGCTCCGTTCAAAAGGATAAAGTTTTCATATGCTTTTGAATTAAACACTGTCGGCCGCTTTTTCCATATGCATATATACATATACATTTATACATACCATTTATATATATATATGTATATATATGAATATAAATGTTTATTTTTGCGATATTCATATGCTCGAGCGGATAAACTTTTGCACAAAAACAACTTTTAATTAGCATTTAAAGACAAGACAAGCGACACTCTCGGGTTCAACAGGGCGGCCAATTAGAATCGAAAATAATGGACAGGCGGCATGCGCAATAAGTGGCGCAACAAATTTAAAATGAAATCTTCAAAGCTGTCTCGAAATGCCTTCTCTATAGATAACTAGCATATACACATGTATATAGTTATAGTTGGGTCTCATTATTTATGCCTCAAGTTATGCTGCTAACAGCACATAAACTGCAGCAGCTCCAGCTCCTGCTCCTGCTCTTGCTCTTGCTCTAGTTCCTGCTGCTTTTCCTCTCCCCCCCCCCCCCCCCACCACCCTTCTTGCTGCCCGTAAGCCTCGAGTAATCCACCGCAGCCTCGGCTGACGCTGTAAATAAGTACTAAACTTTACCACGGTTCTGGTCTGGTTTTTGTTGTTGCCACCGTCGACGTTGCCGAGGCGCAAATGTTTTGTGAAATGCGCTCAAGTCATAAATTTTATACAACACTGGCTGCTAGCCCTGGAATCGTAGCATAGAAGAATTACGGGGCTAAGGGGCGATGGGAGATGCGAGAGGGCAGACGGGAACGGGGCATCCAGGCGGCCAGGACTCTCTCGCGCCATTGACTTGCATTGACTAGGTTGTGTCTATGTGTTTGGCATTCACTTTTCTTTAGTTCTCGTATATCCTGTAGTTGTTGTAGTGAATAACATAGGGTATATTGATAGGATAGTAAATAGGCAGACAAAGTTATGCAAACGAGTCTAAAATGTATTTAGTTTATAGATTGTAGTATAAAATCTTAATCTAGAGTTGAACTTTTGAAAGAAACAACTGAAGTTTACGAACTGATCAAATATTCATATTTAAGTTTTCAAGCTATTAGAATATTTACATTATCTTAAAGTAAAATAGCAAAGTTCATCAAGAATTTATAACTGATTTCATGGGTATCTTAAAGTCGTTAGCTTCCGACTCGTGCTGCTCTACTTCGTTGTTTTTTATTTTATTTACAAGCAGCCCGCAGCGTGCTTGTGTAGCTGCAGACCCTGCACTATATAAACAGCACAGACAACGCCGCAAGCATTTCGCTTTTATAGTTTATTGATGCCGAATGGGGAAATTGCGAGCGTATTGATGTTGAAAATATTTAAGCTGCCAATGCGGGTAACTGGAGGCAGAGCAGAGCGGAGAGCAAGCTACTTATTTATTTAGCTGTTTGTACTTCATCAGGCAGCTCATAATGCTTGTGATTATCAAGCGTTGGGGCGTTTAACATTTAAAGTACTGGCCAAGGCCAAGCTATTTGTAATATGTATGCAACATGCAACATGGAGCTGCACAAGCTTGCGGACAAGTTGTGGACAGGCAGGCAACCAGAACCGCATACAGCGCAGCGGAAATGAATTAAATGGCTGGGGAGGAAGGAGGTAGGTGGGAGGGTCACTGCTGCTAGCAGGATGTGCCCCAGGGCCCGGTCTAGGCGTAAATATGAACCTCAAAGTTGACACACACAAACGCGCGAGCGCACACACAGGGGCACGCAGTCACAGAGGACATCTCATGTGTGCAATGGGAAATTTTCCAACTAATCGGATTCTAATGGCAAAATAATTATCAGAAGACTCCATAGCACCACTCGAACCAAAACACACACACACACACACGCACACACACATCCATACAGAGAGACACACATGTGAAGTAGTGCATTCATAAATTTGCGAGTGCCATTAGTTTTACATTTGCGGTTTATGCTGAGGATAACCGCAAAGTGAAAAGCCGCAAAATTTTCAAGTCATACGGAAATGAATGGCTGCCCGGACAACGAAAATGGAGTTGAGTCAACTGGAAACAGATGGCAAGTGCAGTTACTACCGGGGCCGGGGCCAGGGTCGTGGCTAAAGGTTGCGGTATATGTGAGAGGGGAGGAGAGACCGCAGACAGGATTACAGCCAGAATTCTGTAAGTTAGACCAGGCATGCAAGTGTGTGTTTCAATCAGAGTCTTCAATTACCGTAACAACAGTGCAGGACACTCCAAAAAAAAAAAAAAGGAGGAAAGCAAACAGATGTACGGATTGTGTTAAAGTTGCTTCAACTTGATCTAAGGCTTAAGGCCAAGCACCAGTAGAGGCGGGGTGCCAATAAAGCCAGCAGGAGACAATGACCAATCAGTGCAACGAGCGCAACCGCATTCATAGCCGCAATAACAACAATAACAAGATTTCAGTCATGGATGTGATCAATTCAATAATATTTAATTAAATATTTAAAGCCGTTGCATAAATTCAAACGTTTGTATTGCGGCCGAGCGTGGAGTCAAGTGTAAACAATGCCTAGGCAAATGCAATAGCTATATATATACATATATACAAACACACACACATGCACATATATGTATACTTGTGCATGCATGCATGTGTGTGTGTGTATGTGTGGCTGGCAATTGTTTATGCTGAGATTGGTGGCCGTATATATATTGGATTGCTTGAATGCCGCAGTTGCTGAGTCTTACTTGTTCACAATTAAAGCTGAGCGAACAGCAAGCCGCACAAAGTGCGTACGCGTTGAGCACTCGACTAGGCGATGACCTGTAATTTTTTTAATATGCTCAAAAACAATTTATTATATTTATTTATAAACAAATAATTTTATTTGGTTTGTTAGATAAAAAAGAACTAGGAATACATTCTTGTATAGACAATAAAATAATCATACTAATACATATTTAATACACATACATACATACTTGAGGTAAAACTGCCTACTCTCTCATATGTAGTTATATCAGGCCCTGTTGATGTGTGTGTAAGTTGCCGTTGCCCAATCCACGATTTCTACCTACTGGTGCAGTAGTGTTAGTGTGAGGCTGAGAGCTTGCTCACTTCTGATTTGTGCTTTCTCACACTCCGAGAGAGTGAGAGGGACAGTTATAGTTATGAGATAGTTATGGTTGAACGTGGGTGCTGCTGAGTGAGAGCGAAATGGTATTCGGATAGGGGAGCTATGATTGGCTGTTGACGACTTGGAGTTGCCGTTCTGCAAAAGCAAATTGTGAAAGAGAGCAACTTTTTATTGGACTTTGTAAGAAAATCAAATTAGAACTGAAGATGATCAACATGAATAAAAACGAAATATACATTAAAGTATATATGCAATTGATCAGCTGCAGAACACAAAATAACTGAGCATTTATTAAATAAGTAAAAGAATAGAAAAGAGGAGAGAGGAATTGGCCTGATCTCAGATCTACAAGCCATAGAGTAAACAACAAAATCTATACGGATATTCAACCTTTCATTTGTGCTTTTCCAAAAAAAACAGGGCATATGAAATAAAAAAAAATCAATAAGCCTAGCGCAAATGTGGCGAACTGAATTAACTTCATTCCACACGCATGGGCATAGCCCCCCTTCAAGCCCATTGATGTCCTCGCCCCATGAAAGCGCCACTCGCTTGCCCTTTCGCCTGGCGCTTAATGCGAAAATTCAATTAGTGGCATAATTAGTTGTGGCAAGCATTGAAGTTCAGATTTTTTGGCAGCAGCAGTAGCAGCAGCAGGAATTGAGTGAACTGAATAGCAAGACCAAAAAAACGTATGCAATGCCAATAGAGAGAGTGAACGACTCTTGTTGCTGCCACTGCCACTGCCACTGGTGCTGCTGCTTTTGTTGATCTTTTCCGGCTATTCTGTTGAAATTGACGTCTTTTCGCAACGCTTGATTAATGCGCTTTAATTAATTCAAGCTAATTTGGAAAAGCAGTTGCCAGTGCCCATTGCCCGTTGCCCGTTGCCCGTTGCCCGTTTCCCATGGGCTGCTCCGCTTTGCTTTAAGCCACAGCAAATTTAATGTGCTGCGAAAATCGAAATCGTTGCGGAAATCCGAATTGAACCTTGGCGCATTGGTGTTAATTAACTAAATGCAACTGCAATAAAATTGATTGTTTTCACTTTGTTTGCATTCCAAATAGCAGAACCAGGGCGAAAGCGAGCGAGACTAATCCCAATGGCTAAAACAGCAGCAGCAGCAGCAACGGCAGAGGCCAACAAAACGTTGAGGTCAGCCAACGGAAATTCGTGAAAATTGTTTGGCTCCAATGACAATTTTGCTAAAATATGCGCAGAGTTGCGGTTGAGCCGGGTCTGAAAATTGCAGCACGGCAAATTTAATTATAGTTTAAGCCAGAATATACACACCCGTACACACACACACACACACACACACACACCTACATGTATGCACTCACATTTATAGGCAGCTATGAGATACAATAGAGGCAAACAGAGAGACAAGTCGCGAAACAAGTCAAATGGCAAGTCACGTTTCAATGGCTAATGAGGTCATGTGTAAGAGCCAATGGCGGCTGTGGAGCCAAGTGCTATATACACATATGTACAATGTATGGCATGTGTGTCTGTGTGTGTGTGTGTGTGGGTGGGTGTGTGCGTGCGTGTATGGCACTTAGTATTGTTGCCATTGTTGCCTAGGTACAGTTGTCATTCACTGGCGAGCACGTTATAATAATGAGAACGTGCCCTGCTCTATGGCTGACGGCCGTCTGAAGTGCCAGCGACGGATATCTGGCTGAATGACTAAAGTTAACACTAACTTGGCAAACAAATAAACATGAAAACAAGGAGCCAGAATCTCTAGTCAGTCAGCTAATGAATTTTAAATACCCTAACAGGCACAGAAATGGAGCAATATTTTAGCTAACACTTCAATACGAGAAAATATATCAATTGTAATTATCATTTAAATTCAAGAATTAGCTTAAAATGTATTGCATAACATAAACAGTTTTTACATCAAATATCAATTTTAGATGTTATGGTAGCTATATCATATAGTATTTCTAGCTGATCAACTTTAGCCATATTTTTAATTGACATTTCTATTTAACGATTATTAAAAAAAAGTTTGAGTAACTTGTATAACACTTTTGAAATGTTTAGCAACAGTCTTCATTACAGCTTCACTTGCTTCTCTTACTGCAAGTACAGCTTATAAACTAATTTTAGACTTGTTTAGCAATTATGATTCTTATATATCTAAACAAGAAACAAAGTATATTAGCTTCAATGCGTTACGATTCCTAACAAAATTATAATACCCTATAACAAGCTTGCAACCCGAGCTAAGGCCATATCTCAACTCTGAACCAACAGCTGAAGGCACGCGGACGTAGTCAGGCAGGTCAGCAAGAACAATATGTCAACACACGCACACACACACACACAAGCATACACACGCAAACACATATATACACTTTATCCTGCTCTGTCTGCAAATGCATAGGCATATAATTTCAGCTTCCGCCCACGCCTCTATGCCTGTCCTTAAACTGTTTGCATTATTATTGTGGTCGTTATTTCAGTTGCTGTTTATGTGTGTGTGTGTGTGTGTGTGTGTTTACAGTCCCCATTTTGACAGTTGCATTGCAATTACAATTTGAAAAGTGTATTTTGTAATTACACATACACATGTAGTATGTGGAGCCATGCATATATTTAGTAATTTCACTGTGCATGAAAACTGACAATTTTCAACGTCCACATCGATAAAACGAAGCAATTCATGAAAACTTTTGCTTCATTTAGTGGCGATTGAATTGCAGAGAGCAACTTAGAGAATTGATATGAATACATGTATTGCTCAGATGTTTGCAATGCATTCAATTGGAAATATTTAACAACATGCTAAGCTATTTTCAATGGATAGCAAATACAATTGTTTACGTTATAGAAAGCAGGAGAGATTAACTTGAAAATTGTGAGCCAAACCTAATAAACAATATTTGAGAATATTTAGATTTCGATTTAGTGAAGCAGAAAACAAGTATGATGTGTAAACTCTAATTATATATATGAAAAATTAGTAAGACTAATAACGAACATAACTGAATTCATTTTATAATGAATTCACAATGTAAAATCATGTCAGTAGCTTACCACGCTAATCCTGCCAGAGAAACCTAAGAAATACAATAATTTATCTGTATTAGTAACTTTAACAAAATTTATATTATAAAATAGAGCAACTTGTAAATGAAATTTGTTATCGTTGGCATTAAAAACTTTGTGCTTTAAATTAGAAAAATAAAGTTAAAGCGCTTAGCTTAATCAATAGATACGACACGCTCCACGCATCCTCACATGCCAAGAGACACACACTCACACACACACACAAATGCAAGCAGAGAGACAGACACGTGCACAGAGGCGCGCACACACACATGAGAGGCACTTGGCCATGACTCTAAATGCAAATATGCGCCCCTCTGGGGTCGCCCGTTTACCCAGTTACAGTGACGACACAAAATGAGGTTTCACAAGTGCCGTAGGTACGGCGGGCCGAGCGGGCGCAGCTAGCAATAATGGAGTCACGTCGCACTTATGAAAAATATGCGATAATCCAAAGTATAAGTTACAGGCTCAACCAGCATAGCATCTAACAGACATCAGGCAGCAGGCAGCAGACAGCAGGCAGCAGCCATCAGCCCAAGGTACTTGAAAAGTTTCTTATCAGCGTGCGGCACAAGAAATGAAAAGACATTTGAAATGTTGGCATATGTGTTGCAGTTGCGAATGGCTGTCGTGGGTTCTGGCCTGCGTTTGGTAATTAGGTGGAAAACTTTTTAATTGCTGGCCACTGTACTGGGCCATAATTTGATAACGGCAGCTGGCATGTGAGCCAAATGTATTTGTATAATTTTTATTTTATTGGTTGGTTTTCTTTAACCTTTTTTAATGGATTTTTGGATTCCATAAATTTTTGCATTCATTCACCTGATGGCAACGAGACAAATGCACGTGCATCCTCCTGCAGCACGTGCTCAAAATGCCAAATGAAATATTCGAAAAATTAATGTAAAAAAAAAAGGAAAGAAAAATAAGAATGAACAAAATAAAAATCGAAGCTGTACAAATATTGCGTAACAAGCTGGGACAATGGAGGCGCTGGCCCAGATAATCAGGAAGTGGCGGCTTATTGAGCGCACATCAAAAATTGATTTGTGCGGGTATACACGGCCGTCTCCTCAGCCCCCTCAGAACCGGCGCCGCTGCCACGCCTCTGTGCAATCGATATGCGCCGCGTGCGTGATTGTTCTTCACGACGCTTGCATAACCAAGCCAAACAATAATAATTCATAATCCCGACCAAAGGCTTAACGCGACACATTTAAGCACACTTCCTGCAGCTGTAACTGATAGCATTTGTATCGCATGCCTCCCCCCTTCCACCACTCCCAACAACATGCGACCCTGTTCACTTGTCCTTGTCCTCTTATCAATATGCATGCGACTTAAGTCATGTTAGTTGCGTCTGGTTTCTATTTTCCCTACCAGAGAACCACTCTTCCTTGTCTCTTCCTCGCCCTCTCTCGCTCTCCCTCTCTCTTTCTCTGACTCTGTGGCTGTAGCTCTTCCATTCAGTACCTTAGACTCGACGTTTTTCTTTTCATAAATTTTTGAGTGACATTTTTGATGACACCGGAGCTTTGCGCCGTGTGCTCGGTACAACCGTCTAAAGGCACCTGTCACCATGGCCAAATGTTGCGTGGCATACTAAAGCGTCAAGCGTTTAGATGTCAACACTGAGTGGCAATATAAAGAAGGTAGATTTGAGTGCTCTAGTCGGGGTTGCTTGGCTAGAGAATACCCTGTTGCGATTGATAAATATAAAGATATACAATGAATGCTTAAAATACAAAATAATATACATGAACAAATCTTACATTTGTTGTACTCTCCATCCCTAAGTTTGCTCAACTGCCATATACCCTAGCTTTGTCAATTGCTATTTTTAGAGTTATCAAAGAGCTCGACTTATAAATAGCAACGAGCAAATTCCCATGAAATCTCATTTAAACTGCATGGCTTAAATCTATTTTCATAATGCTCACAGCGCAGCCATGGCTGATTGAAGTTCTTTAAGAAAGCAAAGCTCCCTTAACGTAATATACCCTATCTCGGGGTGACACCTACGCGTAATAGACATAATGTGGGCGACAAAATATTTTACATTGGCCTCATAGGCGCTACTCGTGTCGCTACTCCTGCTGCCGCTCCTGCTGCTGCCCCGCCTCGCCCCATCGTCGCTGCTTAAGGAGATTATCTGTGAAAAGGTTACGCGTTATGCGTTATCACGTAACATAAAGCGTAATCGGAGGCGCGTGGTGCCTCCTTTAAGTACATTGCCAAGTAGATTGCTGTTTAAAATTTGATGCATGCCCCCGCACTGCGTACATTTTGCCTACTTGCAAATTAAACAGCAACCAAAAGAATGGAGCACGCGCTACAGCAGAGAGAGTGCGAGAGATGCGGAACGCTTAAAGCTCCGCATAACCTTGAAGTCTTTGAAGGAAAAAATCAATTGTGCCTCAAGCCGCGTTTTATTCAATTTTAACAAAGCTAATAAATGGATTTTACAGCATATATGCGGGTTGTTTGGACTACGACTACGAGAATGGTTAAACGACAGACGACACAGTACGATTTATGCGCCTTCTCCCGCCTAAGCTTAAAAGCGTGCTACCTAAGCTGCAGAGGCGTTGCTGGCACCGAATGCTGCATATGTTTGGCACTTGGCTAAGCAGAAATTCAAATTTTTACACCACGCACCTGCCGCTACCCATTCCCATTCCCACCCAGCAACGGGTTGGCTTAAATGCTCCACGCCATTTGTCAGTGTAATAAAATCAAACACAGCAGCTCAGGTAACCTCAAAGTGTAAGTATGCGTGTGTGTGTGTGTGTGTGTGTTTGGAGTATTTGGGACGATGGCCAAGGCTATTGAGTATTTATATATGGGGTGCCCAATCCCTTCGAGCATTTGTAGCTTTTGGCTTGAGCATTACCTTGAGCGCTTTTTGAAGTTTTCACATTTATTTCACTCGGCTCGGCTCTCTGGCAGATTTCAGGCAATCTTTGTAATTGTATGCACTTCGTTTTAATGCGCTTTCGTGTCACTTCGAGTACCTGGGCCACGCCCCAACCGCACATGTCGATATATATATTAATGGGTGTATGTGTGTGTATATATATATTTGCGTCACGAATTTATTGCGGCAATTTCTCGCGAGCGCCCCAAATGCAAATGCAAACTCTACGCGACCGCCGATGTTTACATTAGTTATCGGGTGGCTTATTTATGGGTATATACATATATTCTGACAGCCTGGCCTGGCCCGACTCTGACTCTGAGTGCTCGAGTGCCCCTTAAAACTGAGCCAGCAGCGACTACGGCCAAGTGCCTATTAAATTAAGTTTAGTGGCGCGATATGGCCAAGCCTTTGTCTAACCAAATGTGTGGAGGCAAGGGGAGGGGCGTTTTCAGAGAGGGTGTAGGTGGGGTGTGCCTTTTTGAGAAATCACCAAATAATTGCGACGCTTACACTTAGTTGCTGCACTGGGTTGACGCTTATCTCTCTTGGCAACATTTGCAACTGCTACAAAGTGGGGCAAGCTACTCGCCCTGAGTCCCTATGGGAACGGGCGGCGACAAATTACAAATTCAACAAGCGCCAAGTGGACAACCCTCATTAATTTCGGACCCAGTTCGGGACACGCGAAGGGGGACGGGTGGTAGGTGTTGCAAAGTTTTCTATTAAAATTAATAATGTTGCTTAATACAAAACAAAAACAGCAACGGCAGCAGGCAGCAAGCAGCAGCAACGAGGACAACAATTACAGCAACAACGAGCCAACGAGCCAACGAGCTTGTTGAAAAAGTGTCGCACAGCATGAGCCAAGTTTGAGACCCTAATAAGTTGCGCGGTTTCCCCTTGTAGACCGTTAAATATTTATCAACAAACGACGTCAATAAATGTTCAAAAGAAAATGGGCCCATGGTGTCTATAACAACAAGGTAGATGGCAACGCGTAGCAAAAGGTTAATATACAACAACAACAACAACAACAACGGCACACTGAACAACATTAAATTTACACATTAAACAATGTTTCCCGGAACATCAACAGAATATATATATATATACTAAAAGCAAGAGGCATTAAAAATCTAAATGGGCAAACAAAAATTAAAATTTTATTTAGAAAATTCAATTTACATTCAGATTTTCTTATTTCACTGTATTTTCTCATATTAATTATTATATATATATATTAACTTTTGTAATTATCTTAAGCTATTTTTATTATAAAATCAAGTCCTTTAAGGCTTTCAAATCCTATGAGCTTAATACTATGCGCATAATGAATCAAAATGATGTTGAAACAATATTCTTGGAAACAAAATTTTTTCCTATTAGGAACTTTGTCGTTACTCCAGCATATATATTTTAAAAATTTAATTTTCATTTTAAGAACTAACTATAAATTCAGTACTCAAGAAGTGGGAAAACATTGGGACATACGAATACATATTAAAAAGTTTAAATTCTTTATTTAATTGAATTTGCAACTAAGTATAAATTTAACATTTTTGCAACGACTTTAGATAATTTATATTCCTGGCTTTGCTAATAGATTCTTTAAATTTAGTTTCATCATATTTAGATGAATATTCAGTCTTTAGTGTAATTGATTATTTACCAAATTTAAATATTTAAATGTTTTCAATGTCTTCAGAAAATGCATACCTTTGCTAATAGATTCTCTAAATTTTGAATAATACAATTTATATGTATATTCAATTTTGAATCTAATATATCTATAATATTTGCTTCGTCTTGTATAAGTAGAATGCTTAAAAGTTTTACTAATCGTAATGAAACAATTCTCAAAATATTTATTTGACAGTCTATATATATATATAGTCCACTTGGCATATTTACATCTAAATACATACGTATGTATATATATAAATCATATTTGACTCAAAAGTTCCACAATAGACTTAGCAAACTTCGTTCTCCCTCAATTGCTCACTTCCTATCCCACTCTCTTGGAATGTTCTTTTGTGAGCTGGAAAAAGTATATATGAGAGAGTGCGTAATATTCCAATTGCTTTGTTTCACCAAAAATAATTCATTTCGGTCTGGCAACACATTGCCAATGTCAAAGAGCCTCATTTCGTTTCGCTGGTAATTGAAACGCGTAACCTCCCAGACACCATTTTCTTGGAATGTCAAATGGGGTGACTCCACTCTAACGTAAAGTAAAATAATTAGCATTATGTTATTTTGTTTGCTTGGGCGACAGGCATTACAGTAACTGAGCCTAGGCGGGTGCATTACTTTTACTTAATTAATTGAGTGGCTCGTTATGAATACATCATGAACTGAGACAGATATCAAGTTGGCCAAATAACCGCAGGTAACCGAACCGACCAAATACTGGCCCCAGACACACATACACACACACACACACACACGCACACGCACGAGGTTTTTTTTTTTTTTAGAAATGTGCGTGGGTATAAGTACATGCTTTAATTTAACTACGCCCAAATATTTGAGTCAATTTTCAAGTGCCTCGAGACTTGGCCTTTGTCTTTGCAAGAGCGGCATGTAAATAGCGCCTGGGTAAACAAAAGCTCCAAACAAGCAAAAGGCAATGCGCCCAAGCCGAGGACACAACGCAGAGGAAGAGGTGAAATCTGAATGAGCAGTAGCAGTAGCAGGAGCAGGAGCAGAAAAGGCAAATGGTGTTCACTACGTAGTTGGCTGGGGAAAACAATCAAAGAAATTAGCAAACAGCGCGAACAGCAAGCAATAAAAGAACAGTAGATGCGGAAGAACATAACGCAATGCAACTACATAAATAATTTAATATTTCCACTTCACTTGCTTGCTGCTTTCTTTCAGTTTTTCTGTTCATTTCTTTTCTTTCGTTTTCGTTTCTGTTTTTGCTTCAACTGATTTTTGGCTCTTTTGTTGCCTGATTTTTGTGTGCTTTTACTTGCTTTTGTTTGCACTTCTTACTCGCTCGCTGCGATGCTAGCAAAATAAGCAATCGAATGCTCAGTTAAATGTAAGAAAAATCAATTTTCCAAACAATTTTACTGCTAACCCTTCGAGCCGCCCCGCCCCACCACGTCGCAGCACAATTCGTGCTGCCTCTGCCTCTGCCGGCATTTTGTTATGGGTTTTTATGCACTTGTCGCCAGCTGCGGGCATCTTTTTTTTATTTTCTTATTTTTCATTGCTCTCTTTTTTTGTCAACTTTCTTTTTTTTTTTTTTTTTTGCTCTTGTTCTTCCATGTCAGAGGAGGCAAATCAGTAGCAGAGCAAAATCAATCGCCAAATCACTTCAGTGCGTTGTTCCCAAACACAGTGCACGTTTAGTTGAATATCTGGGTTTGGTTACATGTTTAAGGGTATTGCCGTTTCAGCAATCAATATGTAACACATTGAGAATCACATTCTAAAATGAACCAGTAAGAAAGCTCTTGTCGAGACTGCTCGACTACAAGATCCCCTGAACCTGAATGAAGTCTCCACGGAGAGACGGACGGGCGGAAAGACGGGCATGGCTATATTGACTCAGCTCGTCGCCATGATTAAGTAGATATATCTCCTAGTCAGGCTTGTTCTCAACTTTTAGTTGGTAGAGCATTGAATATTCGGCACAACTTTACCTGCGTTCTAATGTTGTTGTTTTGTTTTTGTCTTTAGTTCATTGTTTGCCTTTTCAGCTGCTTCTATTGCGGCTGTTGTTTTGCATTGTTTGCTCACCGAACCACTCTGCCCAAAATGGCTGGCTAACGATTCCTCGGGGCCCGATTTGAAGAGCAGCCGTGGGCGAAAGGAACAGGATGAGGATGAGGTAGAGGGAGAGCGCCAGAGAGTGAGAGTGAGAGTGAGAGATAAGCGCACGTTACTGCTCGGACGTCCCGTTGCCTCTCCCGCTTCCGATCTGGAACTCCAAGTCCGGCGTTAGGCGCTTCAATTGTGTCACGCATGCACGCACGTTGCTTCCGTTTTTCCGGTTGCCGGGTTTGCTATTTTTTCCTGTTCGCTCTCCCACCTCTCGCTCTCTCTCTCTCTCTGTCTGCCTTTTGCTACTTAAAAAGCAAACGAAAATAAAGAGCAACAAAACAAAAAGAGAAAAAAAAAGAGCGAAAGCAGCGACAGACTGGAAAATTTGCATGTTTAGAATGTTTGGACATGTTGAAATCTTCTTGGGAGTTCCTCGTTTGTACTTTTCCTACTTTTTTTCCGCTCGGTGTGCCCAGCATGAAAATACAATTTGCATTTGACAGTGACGTAGCTAAAGCTTTTCGCTCTTGGGGTCCAGGTAGATAACTATATTTATCCATTAAAAAAATATAGGAAAAAACTAGCGAATATATCAAACTAAGGAGCAGCTTAAAACACGACTAACTGCAGCTCGGTATACTTTTAAGATCTAACATATTTTCAGCTTAGTTTGCCCCTCTGCTCAGCTACACTCAGCCAACACATTCGTTCAAAGTGTAAACATGCAAAGAGCGCAAAAAAAAAAAAAAAAAAAAAAAAAAAAAACGAGGTACGAAAATTGTTGGCCACAATAAAGGAAAAACAAAGAGAGAGGAAATCCAACACACGCACAGTTAGGAGCTTGAGCACGTGTTATTGCAGTTCGAGACGATTTACATACATATTTTTGGCAAGTGGTTCTGGCCTCGTGACATTAGCTTAAGTCTGTGGCAAGTTTATCGATTGGACGCAGTCAAGAGTAATAAGTGGAAAAGTTGGACTATGACTATTTCTGAATGCTTTAGCTGGAGGCTATTGCCAAGCCATAAGCGGAAGATGCTAAACAAATTTAAAGCGCTCAGGCGCCCGAAGGTCATGTTGTCATTTCCTGAGCAGTAGACGCAGCAGCGACAGAAGCAACAGCAGCAGCGGCAGACGCAGCTGCCACCGGATGCTTTGGGGAAGCTTGTGTTACAGTTAAAAGTTCAATTTGTGGCATGACGATGGCGTTACGCACACCCACACACATGCGAACGAGGGCCAATTGAAGCGTAAGAAACAGCAGTAGCAACCAGTCAGAGCAGCAGCAGCAGCAGCAGCAGCAGCAGCAGCAGTTGGAGCCACAGCGAACAGCAAAAGGAAATTTTGCGTTAAATTATTACTTTCCGTTTATGCAAAGCATTTGAGTTTTTCCACTTTGCTTTCGCATTGGCTTGTCTCGTGTTTTCTTGTGGCACGCCCAGCCACAAACTCTGGGCGCGTGGGCGTTAGAGGAGGGGGGAGGATGAGGATGGGCATGCGGTTGGCTGCCTCAGTGCGAATTAGTATGTGCGACAAGCAAGGAAATTGCAATAGCATCTCATGATGCCACTAAATGCACTGAAAGGGCGCTGGCAACAACAACAGCAACAGCAACAGCAACAACAACAAGTGAAGGCAGCGCCTAGGCCAGATTGGCAAAAGAAGCGCTAGGGAAAAAGAATTCATTTGCTGCATTTGCAAAAATTGTCATGCTGTCAGCGAGCGTTGGGAGTTGAGGGGGGGCAAAACGCTGCGCCATTTGAAAGGACACACATGGCCGACAGGGAGTGCAGCGGGGTAGAGATTTTTGTTGGGCAGGGCAGGAGGGAGAGCGGCGGAACTGTAGGTGCCTGCCAGCATATTACACAAAAGGCAAGGCAACGGGAGCAGCAGCTGGCACTAACTGAAATGAAACGAAACGTAACGTGGAAATTGCAGGCGCCTGACGCCGTCGCTGAGGAAGCGCTTGTTGCTGTTGCTACTGATGCTGGTGGTGGTGGTGTTGGTGGTGCTGCCGCCTCTATGGAAATGCATTTTAAAGTAAACGGCGCGCTTTTGTCATTTTAATTTTGTGGATTTTCAACATTTTCATTTGCAGCATGTAGCATGCCACTGAGAACAAAAAACCACTCCGTCCAAGGTTAGTGAGCGGCGTCGGCGTTGCCAGCGAGCAGAAATGTTTTTTAATTGAAAATGTTCTATGTCAGTTGCTGTGCTTAATTGTGGGCGAGGCCCGACTGGCACTAGGCACTTAAGTAACTGAGACTACCAGCTATGCTCTGCACAAAACTAAGTCAGGCTAACAAGCACACGCAGACATAAATGCATATATAAATACATATAGAGAAATACATATAGATACACTGATACACACGTATACTCATGTGCACACTGTGTGGCCATTTATCTTGCTCAAGGTAATAAAATGTCTATAATTAGTCATTTAATATACAGATTTCCGTTTTGCGTCAAGAGGCAAAAAGTTTTGCCTGGCCGCAAGGCAGCAAGGGCAACAGCAGCAGCAGAAGCAGCAGCAGGAGCAGCAGCAGCAGGAGCAGCAGCAGGAGCAGCAAAAAAAAAACAGAAGAAAATAGTTTTCTTTCTGCTCTAGCGAAGTTTCAATACTCTAGCACAAAGTTGTTAAATATTTAATGCTTTACTATAATTTAATCATATTTAACAATGAAAGAATTTCAAAATATGTTCCATGGTAAATTTCTATAAAAAAAAAAGTTAAATTTAGACAGATCTAACTATTCCTTATAAAGACTATTCCAGTGCTCCCACACTACGAGAGTAGCGATTAGGTTAGCAGAATTATATTCTCTATACTCTGTCTCTTCCGACTATAAACTGAACAGAAGCAGTTCCGTAGGTTGAGGAGAACACAATGTTTGATAGGAGAATCCAGTCTACTCACTTAACTTATATATACAGAATATATATATTATATTTAGATACAGATCTGATCTATACTCATATATAATCAATAATAATAAATAAACATAGCTTAAGTAAATCTGCTCGCTTGAATACCTTTTAAATTCCATGACAAACAGAGAGAACCCTTTGGCACATAGTGTATATGAAAATACAGAACAGAATTGTAAAGGAAAGTTTTTCGTGGCGCTGACTAGAGAGTGTATCGGGAGTTCATGTGAAGTGTGTGCTGCGCAGTCTGTAAGGTAGGCAGACTATGTGTGTGTGTGTGTGTGTGTGTATGTTGGTGGGTTATTTAAGCACAGCAAATGATAAACTACTAAGCAGCAGACTAAGAGCCGGGCCTCGAGTGGCGAACCTAAATAAATGTGCAATTAAGAGCTGCTCACTTTACCGTTGGACCGCACAATTTGCTGCCAACTTTTGCCACGGCTCATGTATATATCGTACATAAGCACTATATGTGCGGGTGTGTGTGTATGTGTGTGCTCTGCACTTTTAACGTAATATGCCGTTTGGCTAGCTGAGCTATGAGCATTTTTATAATAAATCTTGACGCTTCCGTTTTTGGTCCACAAACTTCCTGTTGGCAACGGCCAAACACCAGCTCCCAGCCGGCATCTTGGCCAGCAGCAAATCGTGCCAAGGCATGGGCACAGTCTGGGCAAGCTGAGCAGCCGTGCAGACACTAGTGCTCCGCAGCGTGATTTGCACGCAACATATGGACTCCAGGACTTGGACTTGTGTCAGCATGCGAAGCTATGCCAGAGCCGGCCACGAAATGGCCAGACGTCGTCTTGGCATCGCTTTAGCTGGCCAAGTTGCTCAAGAAATAAATCGTGGGTGTTTTCTTCATATATACATATGTATATATATATTATTTTTTTTTCACTTTTGCTTTATTGCCGCGCCTGCAGTTGGGTCAACGACTGCCACCCATCCCAGACAGCCTGCCAGCCTGCCTTGTTATCCAAGACGCGTTTTCCCACGCCGCAATCGGCAAAACTTATTGCGTATACGCAACGTCCGTTTGCGTACTTAAACAATGGCTTTAAGCTTTTGTATTGTGCTACACGTGTTCTCTTAAGCATTTACATAATAAAGCGTACCTTTTTTTGCCTTTCTTCTCGGCACGCACTTTTTATTGGTTATTGTTTGCGCGACTGACATTTTAACGACCACTCGAATAAATTTGAATGCCTTTTAAATGATTTTCATATTGTTGTTGCTTGTTTCCGTTGTTGTTGCTGTTGCGGCAAAGGCTTGATCGATATTACAAGGCCAAAGCCCAGTTAACAATCATCTACCGCTCACGCTGCATGGCGAATGCTGTACGTGTTTATGTAGGCAACTTTAAGGCCCGAAGACACTGCGGCTACCCCTGGCAACCAGCTTAGCGAATCGTTAAAAATGGATGCAACAGAAAAAAACGTGAACCATTCATAATCGTAAATAATCTACACAGTGAATGAGAGGACTGACTGCAAATGTAAGCGTAGATGAAGCGCAAAACGTAATTGAAGCTAAAAGTGTGATTTTATATAAGCTGAACAATGATTGAGATTATGAAGAGCTGACAGCTTGAATGGCAAGAAAAGTACTGCAGAGTGGAAATGAAAATAGTGAAATGTAAAAATATATATATACAATAATAAATATCTACATATGTAGCATATATTAATATAATTAAATAATTTATGCAATAACAATTTACCGTTAAGCACATACATATATTTTCTTTTAATTAGTGCTTAATATATTATGATCTGCTGACTGCGGCTTTATGTCGCTCAAGCCAGATATAACTTTTTTGCTTTACTATGTACATGATTACATTAACTATTTTTTAATTATTTAATCCACTTTCTCATCCATAATACATAAATGCATTAATTATGCATATAAATATGGCTTAATATATAAATATATATAATTACAATACTTAGCAAGACTGGAAATTTTATCAATATTTAAATAAAAACATTTTTTTTTTTTTTTCGAAAACTAAATTTAAGAGCTGCATAAATGTAAAATTTATATTAACCAAAAACATACCTTGGGTTGACTATCAATAATAATAATAATTATAATAATAATAATAACAATAAATTTAATAATCAGCATCATATTGTAATGTTAGCTTTAACTATGCGCAGATATGTAAATATATCTAGCCTTCATTAGAAGGTTATCTAATATAACCTTCATTAGCTATATTTTAGCTAACATATTAAACATTATTAATTCATTGTCCGTTTCCGTTTCATTATTCTTAATTGCATTGTCTTTAGTATTTGTAAATCTATTTCTGGCTCTCTTTTTGTCCCTCAGTTTTTCACTTCCTTTTCCAATCTGTTGCCACGCCCACTTAGCCTAGCCCTTGGCAGCAACATCAAAGCAATAATTTGCTAAGCAAAGATATTAAAATTTATAATATGCAAGTTACTTGCAAAATACAAGCGCTGCTTCACAATATTATTTGTTGTTGTTATTTTTGCTCTCTCTCTCTCTCTCTCTCTCTCTTTCTCTCTCTGACGCCTCTTTACAAGCTGACCAGACAGCCTGATTGTCAACCAGTTCAGCTAAGTGTGCCGGGTCCTTGGTCCTTCAAAGTAATGCCCGAAGCTCGAGCTCGTGGCTGTTTCTCAAAACAAAATTAGAGGCAACAGCAACAATAACAACAGAAAAACGCAAGAAAAAAATTGTAATGCAAATTTAATTAGGTTTTAAGTGCTTCAGCGCAATGTCGACGTCTAAGACAGCCAAGTTGTTTGCCGTTGCTGTTGCTGCTATTGGTGTTGTTGCTGCTGCTGCTGCTGCTGCCGCTGTTGTTGTTTCTTGTCAAATATTTACTTTGAAAGCGGCGCAAAATAATCAAAAAGGTTGCGGGTCCCCACTTCATCCGTCGTCGCACACTACGTCTCACCGATCCGCTGGCAAAGGTGGTAATGAAATTTTTCGCGCTCTGTTTTAAAACAGTTTAAAGTTATTACGAGCGAGCGCTACGTGGGCTGGCAAATTGATTTGGCTAAGAAAACTTTTAAAGCCTCTAATGCAAACAAGTCAATGTTTGCCAAACGTGGCGCATACGCAATGGGCGCTACTAAAGTTGATACTAAAAAGTCAAAGCTAATTTCACATTTGACCCGCATCAAAAGTTGGCCAAAATAATATCGAAAATGCCAGCGATTCGCAATGCATAAAACCAAATTGGTTTATTGTCTGTCGGGGCAAACAAGTTTGTGTCAATGAAAGTTTTTTAGCGCTCATGCAATATGCAAATATTTGCGCAACTTTATTAAAATTCATTTTTGTCATTCATTGTCAGCCATACGAATGTGGTCTCTATATGAGTTTGTCTCTGACTGTGACTGTGTGTGTGTGTGCGAGAATGCGTGTGTACGAGTGTCAACATGTGTGTGTGTGTGTGTTGATCTAAAAATTCTTGACAATAGTTTTGCCAAGTTGCTACTTTGATGGCGTGCGCGTAAAACATGCAAAGAATTTTCTGCTAAGCGGCAATAATTGCAAATTCCAGTGCAACCGCACACACACACTCACACACACACACACACACACATATACACACACATGCAAGCGCGCTCGCTCAACTCGTTGAAAACTTTGGCCTTGTCTAACTGTCTACAAATCGCAGAGCTTTGCGAAAATCTTTGCCAAAATGTTTGCTCATAGACATTTTTGGAGCCGAAACTTTGAAGCGCACATAAGTATGCAATAGTTTTTTATGTGCCCACATTGCATGCGGTTGCTCCCACACACACATCCTCACACGCATTGTAATTCACGGAGGGCGTGGCTGCCGCTGTGAACGTCGTTGACTAAAAAATTAAAATTGTCGAATCATTGATTTAATGAACATGATAGCATGCTGAACGTGCACTTTTTTTGCAGCGCTGCCAGCCATAAAAAACTGAATAATTAATACAATCAGTAATCAACTTTTACAGCTGCTCGATACTCTGTTAAAAGGCAGCAAGGCTTCGGCTGCTGATAACTATAATGGACATGTCAATGGAGATTTAGGTCTCGTTCGATATAACCCTACGTCAAATTGTTGAGCTGAATACTTAAAAACCGTAAAATAAAATCACAATATCTAAAGAAAATCGATTCAAGTGATTATTTATTTATATTTAAAGTAAACTTTGCTGAATTGACAAACTGATATACTTTTCTCTCGCTATGGCCGTGCACTGTATAACGCAACACTTTTTAATTGGCAAAGTAAAAAACTTTATGAATGCTTCAATTTATACATGTAATCATGCAGTTTACTCTTTTAGCTATGTATTCTCGTTGTAAGTAGTGCATAATTTTGTTACGATATGCGAAGATTTCTTATTTATCAAATCAGTTTTATAGTTCATGTTTATGAAATTATTATTAAAATATTAAATATTTAAATTTACGACTTGTAGTTTAAATTTCACAAACATAATGTTGGTTTCCCTTGAAAACAATCGAGTCTTACTATTTTGTCTGAGAATATAAATATTATTAAATATGATATACTTTAATATACTTCTCATACGCTGTTTGTATTTCTTATGGCTTCCATTGCGCAGATAACGTTTCATTCGTGTTATCATTATGCAGCCATTTAAGGTGCAATTGCACGGCCAACTGCATTGCCCGAAGCAGTCATTCGGTTGACAGACGCTCAAACGAGTTGGCAGCGGAAAGGCAGCTTATGCAAGCCATGTGCTGGCGTCCGTTCTCTTAAGCGTCCGCTACTGTCAGCGACCATAACTAACAGTTCAATGCACACACACACACACACACATACTCACATTCAGTCGACGGTCCTCCAGCAGTAACCGAACAGCTGCAAACAGGCAACTTCAACTTGCAATTTGGACGTGACCGAAAAAAGGATTGCCGTAGGTGTCAATTGTTTGTTGTTGTGTGTATAAACGCACACACACTTACAAGCATATGTGTGAATTTATCGGTTGACATGACAATGCGGCTGCAAAATGCTTGCGTCGAACTGCACTTCAATATGCCACGAGCGACGGTCTGCGGACTTTGTGCTAACGGTGCCTCACTCTCTTCCCTCTCTCTCTCTCCTCTCCTCTCTCTCTCTCTCTCTCTCTCTCTCTCTCTGTCTGTGTCTGACTCCTAACTCGGTGCTCTTCGATCCCATGTGTACGAAACTACCATTAGGTTGCCTGGCAGCTCGGGGCAAGCTCTCACACTTTATGCCTGCTGCTGTCAGTTCAGTTGTTCCGAGGGTTGGTCAAGAAAAAATTATGAAAAAAAAAAAAATAGATGTAAAATATCAAAGAATTTTTTCGTCACAGCGCTGTCCTGTTGCCTAGGTGGCAGGGCTTGACAGTTAATGAGAGTTCTGATTGGCACGAAACGATTATCGAAATGCTGATTGGAAAAGTAATATGCAATAAGGAAAATTCCATTAATTATGAAGTAATTAAAGCACGCACAGATTGTCAAACAGGAAATCGGTGCGAACTAATGAATTTTCAAGTCCGTTGCAGAAAAACTATTTCACTGAATTTTATAGCAGAGGTAAAGTTATATGAAATATCAGTAGGTATTTAAAGCAAGTATTTATTGTGGATAAATAATGACAATAATTTAAGCACATCAACTGATTTAATTTATTTTAACTATATTTTGCATTCAAACTTTAAGTCTGACCACAGTTCGATCGAGTTTGGCCGAAATTGTGATTAAATATGATACTAGCTCGATTGATATAGCGATACAGAGATCTCACTATTTTATGACAAGCATAGAAACCACATATATCAAATTATTCAAAATGCATATATGCATTTAGATTTAAAGTAGATTGGATTACATTTCAGCTATCTATTTGAAGCAAACCTCGCACGTGCCTTGGTTTTGGCAACCGACCTGGCCACACCGAACTGGCGACGACCTCTCTAATGTGACCTCAACGTAAAATAATTGCTGACCAAAGTGCACTCAAATGCAGACTCATGGCCACACGTGATGACCAATGCACTTCAGGTCAAATGTTCTCAAATGTGCAAGGCACCAGCCACCCAGCTGCTTACACACACATGACGATGCACCCACACATGTGTGTGTGTGTGTGTGAATAGGTATTGTTAGACAGCCGCAAGGTTTGTGTTGCTCGACTCGTTATTCTTACTTTTTCGGTTAGCTTAGTCGAAGACAAGTCACTGTAATTGATGTAATTTCTGGGCAAAGGTGCAAGACAGGCATCAAACTACATACTCATACACACACACACACTCACACACAGAGATTTCATTCCTTTGTGCAAGGTGTGCAGCATTCGAGAGCACAAAAGTCACAAAAGGCTGCCAGCTCACATATCAGACGCGCTCGAAGGACCAAAGGGCGTATAAGGTTAGCGCAATTTGAGACTCGCTTTCTATCTCTCTCATTCACTCTCTCTCCCTCTCTCTGTGTCTGATTGCTTAGATGATTTTGCGGTTGAACATTTGTCCAGAGATGAGCTCTGCTCGTATTTTTAGCCAATGCGAATCCAAATAAACTCAACAGCTTGCGCTCTGAGAACATTTCTACGTAATTCTTATGAAATAAGATATAATTTATTAAGTAATATTTCATGTTTGTCAATGTTTGTCTTTTTACAAATTACATACATCTAGCGCGCGTATTGATTACTAAATGTTCATGTCACGAACCGACATCCCACGCCCACCAGCTGTAGGCCGCATAAAGTATTTGATATTTAAGTGCTGGGGCCATAAACAAGTTGGCTTTAAGGCCAGCTACTTGAGCCGTTTAAGAATCGATAGATACGACAGTAAGACAAATCAATAAGCCTCCTTGCACCCATCCCCCTCTCAAGACCAAGCAATTGCTTTCGTTTACCTTGGGGCACAACCAGCTGAAGGTCAATTAATATGTAAGCGATGAGCTTGTTTATTTATTATTTTTTTTTTTTTTTCCGGCCCGCCAGTTACTTTTGCATTTTTATATGTTTTTCCATTTTTTATTGACGTTTTTGTTATTTTGTCAGTGGGCTGTGTGTGTGTGTGTGTGTGTGTGTTTGAGTGTGTATTTACGTTTGTTGCTTTATTGCTTGTCGAGTCGTTTCGTCGATATAACAGTTGGCCCGTTGTCTTGGCCTGGCTTATTATTTATTAGGCCGCAATACAAATTGAATTTGTTGACTCTTGCCTGACAGCCTTCAACTGTGCACACAACTATCGACACTTGGAACTAATTGGGTGCACGTGAGATAACAACTGCAACAACAAGAGCAACAATGGCAACAGCACCAAAAGCAAGTGTGGCAACAACGGCTGCAAGAAGTTGCTACTAATTGCAGCTTATGCAAAATTTATAAGCTGCAAATGTACTTGGCTAATTACTTAGAGTGAGTAGGCTAAAAATGGGTTAACACTTGCCAGCGGCTGCCTTTACTGATATTGCTGTTGTTGTTGCTGCTGCGATTTCTTCTTCATTCTTTTCTGTTCTTTTCTTTTTCTTGTTATAGCCAAGCAGCTGCTGCTTAGCCGCTGGCTACGTTTCTCTCTTGCACATACACTAAGCCCACTTATCTCGCTCTCTGCCCCACTCGCTCTTACTGTTTCTTTCTCTCTTGCCCTGTGTTTCTCTGCACTTCAATGTAAAGGCAAAAATTGAACAAAAGACTTTGTTTGTTTTCAACTAAATTAGTGCAAATAGTCCACACACACACACCCTCACACACACATTCAAACACCCACTAGCTAGTCAGGCGCGTCAAACAGCAAAACCTGACGCAGCGACAACGACTTTACCTTGTGCCACTTAGAGCCAACAACACACACGCAAACACACTCACACCCAGACACAATACATGTGTGTGGGTGTGTGTGTGTGTTTACTATGGCATTGTCTGGCGCATTGTTGGGCCGCGATTTGGGCGCTCAAAAGTATGCTATGCGAGTCATTACCTTTCATCTCAATTATACAAACGCGCACACACGGCAATAAACGAGCGAGATAGCAAGTGAGAGTCTAAGAAAGAGAGCGAGAGAGAGAGTGAGTGACAGAGACACAGGCAAAAGTTTTTGGAAGCAGCTGAGTACAGTAAAAATTGCATTTAGGCAAACGCATTACTTTTCGTATAAATAAAGGGAAACTATTAGGAAAAGAAATAAACAACTAGAAAAACTGGTAATATATATTAAATATTCATATCTGTATATATTTTATATCATCTAAAATACTCATTGAAATTTTGTTATGCTTCATCTGAAATATTGCAAGACTTTTAACAATTACAAGGAATTCTGAATCTTGCTAAAAGTTTTGCAATATATCAGATGAAGCATAACAAAATTGTTGTAATATGAATATGTTCACCTGAACTTTAAACAATGTTTTCAATATTCTCGCTCTTTAGTTAATTATTTTGCTCTGCTTTGGAATAGTTTTTCAACTGAAACTTTGTCATTTGCACAATAACAAAATAGTTTCGAATTTCCATCGATAGAATTTTGCCAAGTTCGTTGGCAATTTTGCTTTTGACTCGAGTAAATTTGATTGCCGCGCAGCTGTTCGGGGCCTGTTCTTTAATTGAGCTTTCACTGTATGCATAGCCGTACATATTTATTTAAAGAATATACACCAAGACAACAAGAACACGAAGAAGAAGAAGAAATAGTAGAAGAAGAAGCAGCACTGACGCAATGCCTCGTTTATGCCACACGTGACCTGCTTTGCCGTTGGCCAGGGTCGGCGACAGTGCCTGCCATATAGTCGCACACTATTTTTACAAGTGTCTACAGTTAAGCGCACGCATACACACACACTCACACACACACACACACTTCTTTGTTGTGCCTGTGCGAAAATTACCATGCTCAGAGGACGCATCGTTCTCGTAGCGTGAAACGAGTAAAACAACTTTGGTGGCAACAAAAGACGCCACCAACAGCAGCAGCAGCAGCAGTGGCAGCAGCAGCAGCTCGAAAGTGGAACGTGAAAGTGGCAACCGGCATGCAGGAGTGCCGCAACTATCCTAGCCAAGCCAAGCCCAGTCCAAGCCAAGGCATAAGCCAAGTTAAGAAGCCGACTTGGCCATAGCATTGGATTTCATTATGCGCATTTTCTACCACCTTTTTTCTTCGTCTTCTTCTTCCTCTTAGTTTGCAGCTCAGCCCCGTTAGCATTGCATACTTTTAGGCGCTGGCTGCGAGTCGAGCTGACTGAAATGCAATTTGCATAAGTTTCACAGCTTCTTTCGCTTATATAAAGACAACTTATATAAATATAAATGCTATGTGCATAACCCAGCTGAGTTCGCTGTTGCGTGTGTGTGTGTTTTCTTTTCTTTATTTTTTAGTGCTCTATGTGCCTCTCATAGAGTATGTGTCTCTGTGTGTGTGTTTAGTATGTGTTGCCGAGCTGTTGGCAGTTTTCCTGCAACGCACAAAAAACAACAACAACAACAACGCAGCTGCCACGGTAACGCGAACAAATGAAATTTGTATCTGCCTCATCCTGCGCTCCATAAAAAAAAAATAAGAAAGTGAAATGACATTGTGTAATAGAAAACTTATGTGCCAGCAAAACAAATACGGAAAGAGCACTATAGCTAAGCTCCAAGACTGAGAGATACCCTCTAGCTGATAATGAAATTATACATATATACTCATATATATGGAGGCAATCAATATATCTCTCTATGAGTAAACTATACTCACCATTGTCCTACAAAACTTATTCGAAGTCTCTAGCCTTTACTGATATATAATAAAAAATTCCTAGACTAGTGCTATAACCGATTCTTAACTTTTTCGTAGAACTCAGTCTGTAATTAATGTAAAACGAACGTTTGCAATTATATGTCTTGGGCTCTCAGAGTAGCCAATATATATATTTCCAGGAATCAAACAATTATCCCACAACCAATTAAATATATAGTGCACTATATAGCTTTTCAATTATCTTTTCTATGTTTCCTATATACCCTTCCGACAGAGAATATATACTATTATACTATATTGGAGCTAAACTAAGAGGCTGCCTTGAGCATCCAGTTTGCAATTACTTTTAATACGGCACATTTAATAAGCTGCAAGCAGCTTTCTCAAAGGCAACGAAAATTAAATATTGCTATTATTATAAAACTTGCAAAAATTACTTCTAAACCTAAATTGCAAACTCAACAAGCAATCTTAATGTCGCACAATGTTTGCATAAAGTAAACAGTTAAGCAATGAAAATAATAATATAAAAGAAATTTAAAACCGAAAATTTAAAAAATAAATTTAAATAATTTGAAAAGAATGAAAATAAATAAAAATATCAAATATAATAAAGAAAAAAAAAAGCAAAAAGAACAACAAAAAAATACATATGAATCAAATTGAAATAGAAATACAGTAAATTTAAATTTAAAAAATTAAAATTAAATAAAATGGAATGCAGCAATGAATAAATGAAAATAAATCCAATAAATTCTATTTAAATAATATAACATAATAAAATAAAAATTTTATAAACAGAATTTTTTAAATTAAAATAACAATTATAATAAAAAAGAAAAATGAGAAAAAAATTATAATAAAAAAGAAAAATGAGAAAAAAATTACATCGGAATTAATTTGAAATAAAAATAAAATAAATGTAAATTTAAATTTACAAAAATTAAAATAAAATAAGGTAGAATGCAATGACAATTACAATAAATAAATAAATGAAATGAAAAAAATTAAATTAAATAAATAAATTCAATTCAATAATTTAAATAATATATTTAATTAATAAAAAATAAGGTAAAAAAATAGAATACAATGCAATTAAAATAAAATGTATTTCTTTTCCCAAACTCTAGTATATGCCATGTTAATTTTCAATTTGTTTCATTCTGCAAGATTCCCGAAAATATGAAATCTTCTTTCAATACTGATTTACACCTGTGAAATGAGTAGACAGGTGCACTCAATGATATCGTTAGCACATAAGTATGCATATATGTATGCATGTATGTATTCAGTTATGTATATATGTAATGGCCTATAATTATTGCCACAAATTGTTGCATGATGCTTGTAAATACAATGCATATTTAATGCCAACAATGTTGTGGCAGGTCAGGCAGGTCTATTTAACTGTGCATATATCAGAGTAACTATAATAAAATATATTTTGATGTATTATAAATATTTAAGACAAACAAGCCGGCAATTAAGCCAGGCTAATGAAACTTGTCTGCGTGTGTATGCAAATAACTATAAAATAAACACACACACCCACGCACACACAGACAATTCTGTAAACTAGGACACATTTGTCAAGTCTGTCAACTGTTGCCGCCGTTGAGACTAATCCATGCCAATGACCCCACAACCAGCTGGGGCCACCTAAGCCGCAGCACGCTCCACTTGGCCAAAATCCAAGCGCTGCCAGTTGGTTTTGTGGCGGGACAGTCGCCGGGAGGCGGGCGAGCCCGGCACACTCCTGCGATTGGCGGCGCTAACTGTCATGTGCGCCTCACGGGCAAATCAGTCATTACACACTTACGCTTGCGCGCACAGCAGTAGCTGGCATCGAGGCTGGAGACTGGAGACAGGAGGCTAAAGCCGCTACCTCTGCCTCAGTCTGCAGCCGAAGCTGCGGCTGTTGAGTGAATGGCGGAGGGCAACGTCACAAATTATGTCAATTTGCTGATGCCGCTGCCGTCAAGAGACGCAGCGCTCTGCCTAGACAGAGCAGTAATGTGTCTACGTCTGTGTGTGTAGGCGTGTGTGGGTGTGTGTGTGTGTGTGGGTGTTTGCGCTGTTCGTTTGGGAGTTTGACATCTTACATGGGAATTACAAACGCAACGAAAATTGTCACAATGTTTTGCGACAGTCCAAATAGAAACTAATACATTTACACACACACACATATGCACACACACATGCACATGCACAGGCTAAACACTAAAGGCCATCATAATAAGTATATGACCATAAATATTTTATGTATACCTTACGCTTAAAGCAATGCTGTTAACAATTTGTGTTAGCCAATTAAAATGCTAAAACAAAGTAGATGGGAAACGAGCACATGTAATACATATTATTATTCAAACCCTATGAAATAATGTTTATTGATTTTTTTTTTTTTTAATTGAACAATCGTTTCATGTAATGAACACTAAATTTAATTGAAATAATGTTTCAGTCATAAGTTTCTTGATTACAAAATACTATTCATCTTATTGAATTTATTTTATGTTCAACTTTTTAAATAATCTAAATTTTTTCGCTAATTGATGATTTTCATTAAATTATCTATTTGTTTTTTTCTTTTTTTTTAATATATATTTATAAATATTTGATTAATTATTCTAATATATATTTTTGCATTTTTATTTGTTTAATGTTAAGTAATTAATTCTAAGATTAATCTAGTATCTTTATAGATCTTTAACTACTCACTTTACAAACTCACAAATATGAGTCTTAGATGTACCTATTTTGTTGTCCATAAGTGTATATATGCTATACATATATATCTATATATATAGCGATGTCTAGCTGTGTGCGTGCTCTGCTCTTGCGACGTCATTTGCAAATTTTTGTAGTGTGCCATAAATTATACGACTGGGAATTGCTTTTCTATAAAACGTGCGCATATTAAATAAATGTCAAAAATTGTACCATTGCCACCCATAGCCATACACACACACCCACACAGACACACACACATACTTGCACACACACACACACACACGTACACGACACAAAGCCATGTGCAAACTGAAATTATGCGTGAGGAATTCGTTGCTGGCGGGTGTCCCAAAATTAAATTACGCGTAACATCATTGCGGGTTCCCTTTTCGGGGTATTAATGAGCTTTGCGCTGTTTGAGATAGATCTCAGCGTTTTCTTATGTGTACGTGTGTGTGTGTATGCTTGTATGTGTTGATTCGGCTGGCACAGCTGCACAGGTGTACTGTCTAGGCGTAAACCGTTGCTTAAATCGCTGTCAATCATCAATCAGCTCAGAATTGACAACAGCTTACAGCGCTTACAAGCAATATATTAAATCAATAGTGTTTAACTGATTTAAGGCTGCTTTCCTAGGATACAAATTTAATAACCTCTCAATTCAGCTGATTTTATAGCTGTGGTATAATTCCGCCATTCCAGCTCAACTATAAAGAATTTCAATACCAGCACTGCAATTATCTCTATACATTCATGCATCCATATATATATATATATATATATATATATATATATACATATATATATATATATATATATATACATCCCATCTATATATATGTATATCAATTGCAGGCTCTGGCTTAGTCTGCGGTCAGGGCGCAGCTCGTTAGGCCATGAAGCAATCACCTCAGGCAGCTGGAATTCAGCGCTTTAACCACTGTCATTTGCTCGGATTGCCTTTAGAGTTTGCTGCTGAGCCAGTTCCCTTGCCCACTCTGCCCTTGTCATCCACGCCCTGTGCTTGGCGTATATCTATTTGCAGTGACATCAATTGGCAGTTTAAATGCAAAAGATGAGGCCGCCATGAAATCGCAGCTAGACAAATGGACGGACGGACGGACTAGGACAACGATTTGAAGTAAAACTGGGAGCAGAGCTCAACGCTGTTGCCATCATCATCATTTCATTGTCGTCGTTGTTGTTGTTGTTGTCAACGTCATCGTAGTTGTCGTTGTCGCTATCGTCAATTTAGCATTAATATTCCCACTCACGTACTTGGTTGTGATTATGCGACTACGACTTCGACTACGATGGCTACGATTGCGGTTAGGGTCAGAGGGTGTGGCGGGCTTTTAAATTTGCGAAGTTGGAGGCGTGCTCCAGCTAGGGAGATCCGTAGTGATGGGCAGGGGAGGTGAAGGGTGTTAGCCTGTCGTGCGGTTGGGTTTCGTTTTTTTGGCTTTGCTTTGCGTGCCGCTGGCGTGACAGTTAAAAGGCAGCATTTTGTTGACATTTGTTGATGTTTAAGGCATCGAAGAAGGAGTCAAGTAATTGCAGCTACAGCAACAACAACAACAACAACTACAAGGGAACAACAAAAGACAATTTAATATTGTGTTAATGACTTTGTCAATAGTCGTCGCTGTTGTAGCATTTAAAACTACACTTGAGTGCTAGCTGCCTGCACTTGTATATGTTTCCACATAATTGACTTTTTGCCTAACTCTCTCCATCTCTCTCTCTCCCTCTCTTTGCAGTTAGCACAGTTGCCGTGGAGGCCGTGCTAGGACGCACCGCATCCTTGCCGTGTGACATTGAGCCGGAGGCAAAGGACGATCGTGTCTATATGGTCCTGTGGTTCCGTGAGAGTGCAGGAAAACCACTTTACAGGTAAGTGCAAACGCAAATGCCATTTACGCAGGTATTCAATTGTGAACATAAAAGAAATGACACAGTTTTTTGTAGTTGATGATATGCGACTAGATGTTGCCCTGTAAATAGCTGACTTGTTTAATGGAAAATGAATATTAGGTTTAGAATATGAGGTCTAGAATTTCAGCTAGAACTTAGCACTTATTTATCTAAAAACTATTTTACATATTTTTGTATCCTAATCTGAAATTTGAAGTTGAAATTAACAATAATTTCAACTTGTATAACTACTTTCCATTAAATATATTCTAATTTTTTTTTATTATTAGTGAGCTTGTATTATGAGCAAATTTCTCTATTAAATAACTTCTTTTATTACTTTTCTTATTATTATAAACCTTGAATCCATCTAATTCAAATTTGGTATCTTTATAAAACAATTCGATAGAGCCTCTTGCTAATTAAGCAATAGAACAAACAATACAACAGTAAACATAATATAACAATCAAAAGTAAACAAATAAATTATTCACAAAATGAACCCAATCCATTAAGAATTAAATATCTATTTTTTAAACTTTATCAGAGTATGAAAATTATATGATTTTTCGGTTCATTTCATTCAGCTTCTATATTTAGTTGATATATAAATAATAATTATATTGATAAAAATAATTTTTTTATCAAATTTGTATCATCAATTATTTTTGCACAAATTCTAATATTAAAATTTACGCAGACTAAACTCTGTGAAATAATTATACGAAATAACTCACGCAAATTGGTTACAGGGGAATATGTGTGCGCATCAATTATGATTCTATTTATAGCAGCTATAATGAGCACAGAGTAGGGGAGACACAACTTTAATTCAATTTCAATCGGTTGACAACATTTTAAAGTCCCTTTGTGTGTGTTGTGCCAGGTGTGTCTCAATGTATGTGTTGTTGTTGTTGTTGTTGTGTGTGTGTGGCAAAGCTTTAGCAAGTTGCGCCTTCAAGTGGCACTCAGTTAATGTAAGGACTAGCTTTTGATTTATGTTGAGGACCGGGGCAGCCGTTCAGCACGTGATGAGAAATGGCGCCAGTTCATAATTTTCAAATAATTTATTATTTTAATAACATCATCAATAGTAACTCAACTCGAGCCCCCGAGTCCCTAGACGGAGAAGTGATGTGCCTAGGCCAGCGGCGATGGCAGTGGGTCAAAAACAAAAGCGAGTCGGGGCGAGGCCAAACGCTGCGACGTGAACTCATATATTAGCCGCAGGGCCAAAAGCAAAGGCAAAGGACATCAATGGCAGCCAGGCCAGCAAAATAATAGCAGCCAAAGTGAAAACTGTTTTGGCGGCAACTTTGATTATTTTAGGGCATGAGTCGAATCGGGTCTTGCAGAGGTGTGCCGAAAGAATGTCTGCATGTGTGTGTGTGTGTGTGTGGGTGTCCTTATGCTGCTGCTTCTGCTGTTATTTATAGAGCGGGCGAGCGCTGTGAGCGTGTGCTTAGGTTTAATATGTTGCACATTATAAGCAGACATCGATATCCTTTAGCCTTGTCAATTTTGCTTACATGTGTGCTTCCTTCGCCAATATGTTGCCAGAGTCATAGCACATGAAGAGGGGAGCCAAGGGGACATGGCAACTCTAACAAGGGACAGGACTTTGAACGCACGTGTATATCAAGGACAAGCGCGAGCTGTTCACGAGCTGTTGCTGCGTCTCCTGCTATTTCAGCTGCTCCATGTGTTTTGTGTTGTTTTTGCCGCCGCTGCTGCTGCTGCTGCTGCTGCTGCTTCGTGCACTCAATTGGAAGCAATAAATTTCAGTGCTGCACAGACAATGGGACAGCATCAGTGAGAAACTGACTGAGGGGTGAGACAGAGAGAGAGAGTGGAAAAAATGTTTGCCAAAAACTAGGAAAATGTCGAAAACAATAATGTTGCAAAAATTTCCGACTTTATAACCAAAATATCCGAAAGTGATTCGAATTCGATTTCCCTTCCTTGAAAGCTAGCAACAAAAAGCAAAGGAAAAAAATACGGCCAAATAAATATAAGACAGTAAACAAGCAACAGTAACAGCAGCGACAACAAGACTAAGCCACAACGGGGACAAAGATGGCAGAGGAGGGCGGCAAGAGGTTGATATATATATATATATGTGGAGGGGAGCCCGTGCAGGGCCTTCCTCAAGTTGGGTTCTGCGGCAAAAAATTGCCAGCGCTGCGTGAAATCGAAGGCAACTTAAGTTAAAAAGAAACGAAAGCCAAGAGCTAAGACCAAAAAGATGCCAAAATTGAAAGGCAGCAGGCGGGCCGCTATACCTATGAGTGTCATATGTATGAGTGTATATATATATATATATGTGTGTGTGTGTGTGTGTGTGTGACTGGCTGCCCGTGTGTGCGCTTTCCGTTTGCCACATTTTGTAAGGATGTCACAGCTTGCAGTCCGGAACCAAGCCTGAGCCTTACCTAGAGCCCTGTCTAGGGTTCTCTCTGCATTTGACAGCTTCGCACCAACGACAACAGCAACGAAAAAACAGCAACAACAGCAGCAACAACAACAGCAATAATAACAAAAAAATAACAACAGCTAAAGCTGTCTCCGTCCCGCCGAACCGAAAGGCAAAAATATTAAAAATTATAATGTTAAAATTTGCTTTGTTGTCTGGACCAGCTGAGCTGAGGATTTTTTGTTAGGGTTAGGCTACTTTTTATGCTTTGCCTTTTATACCGCGTCATCAGTGCAAATGGCTAAAAGGGATATAATGCTGTTGGGCTAATATGTATGTAACAGACAGAGGGTCTTATCGATATGACTATAAAGTATATACATTATAGATAGTCTGCAACAATTGAGGTCCCTGAACAGATACAAGACTTTATATTTGAAATGTAGTTCCATACAGTAATGAAATAGCCAGACTCAGATCTATGATCTCGACTGACTTGCAACATAAATTGTGGCTAAAATTTTTTAAAATTTTCTATACTCTCAATAACTTGTCATTGCCTACAGAGTATCTTCCAGTCTCACTGCACTTCATTCTCGAGCACTCTCTCCTCTTTTTCCCCTTTTTTATGGGCCATACCTTTGGTGGGATTTGTTTCGGGCGTGTTTTGACCCTTGAAATGCGATTTTCATCAGATTGTTTTTCTTATTTTTCATATATTCAACTGATATGGATTGCTGCGATTGAGTTTCATTTGGCCATTTGACATTCGTTCGACAAGAGGTCAGACGGCATTATTAAAATTAACATTTGCCATTTGGAGGGCGTAACAGGCAGCTGTGTCAGGCATTTAGTTGCCGCCATGTCATGTCCAATATTGCAAGTCATCAATGGGCTACAAAGCAAAGCCAACAGCAACGGCCGCGCCAAAGCCAGAATAATAAACAAGAACAAAGGGCAAAGACAATGTTGGCCAGAGCAGCGGCCTCTCTGGCACCATAAAAAAGAACGTATTGAGTATGGCCGCAATCAAGGTTAATTGATTTTTAAAGCCAGCGTGATGCCCGGCTAACGGATTGGAGAGTGGGAGATCCCCCTGCTGTTGTGGCGGGCGATGGGGCTTAAATAATGAAATTTGCTGCACTGCAAAACGGCAGCTGTGCGTGTCGGCCCAAACGGCTGTTGTGGCTGTCAAAAGGCAGCCATAATCCATGTTACGGCCCACGCTAACTGCCATAATCGTCAGCGTTGGCCACTGGCCCATAAATACAAATATAGCCATGTATACGTTGTACATATACAACATATATAGTTCACATGCAGACGGTGTGGCAATCGAAAGTGCATTCACTCCAGTCTCTCTCTGTGTGTGCGTGTGAGTGTGCTGCCATGCACTTGGCGCTCTACTTGAGAATCTGCCGGCCACAAAAGTAATAAACCACGAAATGGTATTCAAAATGGCTGGCAATAAAATCCACCGGCAGCAGCAGCAACGGCAGCAGCCCGCAGGACTCGCCAACTTGGCCAAAAGTCGAGCCAATGGCAATTAACTCGAGTGCATTTTCGGGGGCTTTACGAGCGACGGCGGCAGCAACAGTGCGGCACAGCCAACGGCAATTGCAACTGTGCCGCACTTGGCGCAAATTCCAGTTAGATGGGTTATTTAAAACTGTAATTAAGTCGCCGCATATGTGTAAATGTGTGTGTGCGTGTGTGTTTGTGTATGTGTGAACTACGGAAATGCACAGAGCGCATGCAAATCGATTTTCAGCCACTAAACTTTGACTCGGCATTAATGCATTTCATCTATTGCCATTGCGACCACAAAATGCTTACGACCAACTCCATTCAAATTTCCTAATGGACTTCTGTGGTCCCAACAAACGATGCTCCATTGTATTACACATTTTTTCTAACGACTTTGCGACCCTCAATCTTTAATTGAGAGCATGTGAAATTTCGTGCTGAGTAAACTGATTAACTTTCTTTTTGATAGTTAAAGTTTTTATTTTAAGAGGTGATCAGCCTTTGGCAACCTTTATACAAAAATATTTGCTTATATTAGTTGATATATGTAAAAAAATTAAATTTAAGTTTAAGTCTTTTGATATACCTATAACTAAGAAATAGAGTATACTAATTTTAATTAACAATAAATTGAAATGGTTTTTTAATCGACCTTAAGACATGATCTGCAATATGTTATATTTGTTGTAAGTTAATTTGTTGTTTATACTAGTTAAGTTATGCCAATAAATTTGACAAACGATTGGTACCTAATGTTGCTGTAGTATTAGAGTGAGCTTGAGCCTCTCTCTGAGCAAGGGCCTTCGGCTTTTGAGTTAAACTATTCGGGTGATGCTCTTCTAATGAACTTCGTTTAGAGAGAAATAGGATTTACGCTCGCAAGCTAAAGTTCAATTAGTGAACAAATACTCAAAGACAAAGTGCAAACGGTCTTCACATACACATGCTCACAATCACACTCACGGCGCTATTGAAGCTTAACGAAGAACCGACTCAATCGGTTACTCTCTGAAGTGTGAGCGAGAGATACTTATATGCAGCCATTAAGCAACGATCAACAGATATTTGCGAGTTTGCGTCTTTGCTCTGCAAGAGAAGGAGAGAGAGAGACAAAGACAGTGATTGCTGAATGTATGTGTTGCTGAGTGAGAGCGAGATGGCAATGCCATTCGGACAGTGTTGCTATGATTCGTCAGTGGACGAATAGGGAACGACTAAAAAATTGTAATTCTGCAAAAGCCGATTGTAAAAGAGGGAAACAGAGAGGTGAGAAAGGTTATAAAATTAGAATGGAAATTGAATAAATTGACATAAAGCTGACATATATACCTAAAGATATATGTAAATGTACAAATGTAGATATGTATATAAAAATATATATCTATGCATACCGCATATCTTCATCTTCATTCGAAGATTTACACATTGTGAAAGCAAACTAGCAAACGCTTTGCATAGATTGCAAAGCCTTTTTCATACTTTAGCTTTAGCCACAAAAAAAAGAAACGAGTAATCTAACTTAAAATGGAAAAGAAGAAAAAGCAAATAATTCAACTGAACAAAGCTGAATGAGACTAAAAATAAAATAAAAAATAAAAAAAAAACCTTTACAACAATATGAATTCATTTCTTTGGATCATGCTAAACTTTGGCGAAAATCAACAATCAACAACGACAAGAACAGCATTCGGGCAGAGAAAATGGGCAACGTGGCAAGATGAAAGTTTTATTTTGAATTTATTGCCGAATTTATTGGGCAACACTGCATAAATTTGAACTTGGCCATCATGGAGGACTTTACGTTTTATATATGTGTGTGAGTGTGAGCATGTGTGTGTGTTTGCGAATACTTTTCTTTTTTTTTTTTTTTTTGTTCTTCGTTTTCATATATTCATATGCTACAAATTATATAGTAAAAGCAAAGAAGAAGAGTCAGCGAAAAGTAAACAAAACAAAAAACACCAGCGGCAACAATGTGCGGAATGATGCCAACAAATGTCAACACTGCGAGTGGGAAAACGTGGGGTTGGGCTGGGAAAATTGGGGAAAAACTGTTGTTGGCAATAACAAAAGAAATTTACAGATATTACACAGCATGGCTCCATAATAATACCAATACACATGAAAGAAAGAACCGAAAAAAAGAACACACACACACACTCACACACAAAAACAAAAGGGCCAGTAAAACCATTTGCATACGCATGTACATATATGTCAGTGTGAGTGTGTGTGTGTGTGTGTGTGTGTGTGTGTGTGTGTGTGTGTGCATTGTGTATTGTGTATGAGGGCGTGAACAGCTCTTTTTTCATTCATATTTCTCTCCGCGATCTGCGTTTGTTTTACTGGTTTATTATTATTCTTTTTCTTTTTTTTTTCTCCTTCTTTTTGCTGAAGCGAACCAATTTAAAATTTGTTGCGAGTTTTGCGAAGTTCCGTTGCATACTTTTTGGCGCATCAGTTTCAGTCGTTCTTACGTTAGCCTTATCTGGCGCTGCTTATGTTTCCTATTTTTTCTATAAATTTGATAGGGGCTGCCAGACATAAGACCAAGCAATTGCCACCTGCCTAATATGGCAAAAGTTGTCACAAAAACATTTTTCCCTATTTGCTGAGGGCCTTTGTATGGCGCCCTCATAGTTTACCGACTTTTGTCTGGCGCTGCATAATTGAAGTCAACAGTTTTTTTTTTTTTTTTGTTTTTTGGAAGTCGGGGTACATGTGTTTAAAATGTAAAAATGAAAAAAAAATGTCATCAGCCACACGAAGCAGCCAGGATACGGGACAGGGACAGGGCCTGACACATATTGTCATAAAATTATTCAATGGTTATTGTCAACGTCATCACACACACACACATAGAGGCGCATGTATACACATATATATATAAACATATATATGAAGTTAAAAGTTTTTGGACCCTTATTTTGTAACGTCGCCTTCGTGCCCCCCTGCAGCCCTTTTGCAATTTTTTTGAATAGCATTTCGTAAGCGTTGCAAAATAAAAAAAAAAGGCAAAAACATTAAATGGCAATATGAGAAGGCCCTTCATATATATATCTATACATACACACACACATATTGGATTAAGGTAGGGAGCGTGGCTACCAACATATGCGTTTAGAGCTTGGGCGTTGCCAAAAAAAAAAGAAAGAAAGAAAACAAAACGTAATTACCAAACCATGGCCAGAAGGACTTCGAGGGATTTGCGCGCTCGTTTTGTTTAAATAACGTGGCTCATTCATTCGAGCAGAAGATAAAGTGCTACCAATTAACGCAAAATAAATAAAACTCAACTAATTGTTGCCAAAACCAGAGAGATTGTAGAGACAGAGACTAAAGCAGAGAGCGGGAGAGAGAGAGAGGGACTTCGGACAAAAGAAATGAACGAGCATCAGTCTGAGCTGAGGTTGGACCCTAGGCAAACTCTTCAAAAAAAATATATAAAAAAAAAATTGACGTCCGCCCACTCGACCACTTGGCCACAACCGACGACAGTCGACATTTCTGCAACTGCCACAATGTTGTCGTGTCTACGTTTTTCCTGCCAGCTCAACGCTTGGCCCACTTCTATTTTCCTTTTTCCTTTGGCCGCCATTTTCTTTACAATTTTTACTGCTCGAGCATTTTGGCAGAACGTTTTCTTTTACTTTTTCTCTTCAATTTTTATTTTGTTCTTGTTGTTGTTGTTGTTGTTTATTTTCTTTTTTGCTCATTGTGCAAACTTGGCATTATTGTTTCCTAAGGCCAACAACGAAGAAAACACAACGTCAACAGCGCCTAGGCTGGGTCATGCCCAAGTCAGGCTATACGACAGCAAAGAACAGTATTGCCTGTTGGCCTGTTCCTTCACTGAGCAATCCGCACCTTGCCTTATCGCTGCTGTTGTCCCCTTTTGTTGACTACTCGGCGTTGTCTATTGTTTGCGTAGACGCCAAATTAAAATCAGCTACGACAATCACAGCGCCCAAATGCTGCGTTTAAAACTACTTTGTATACCCTGTAAATTTCAAATTCAAATTTGTGGAACGAGAAAATTTTATACGACTAACATATGAAATATGCAATGGTATGTGAATTCCTGTATGCCTTCCAAACTTACTCTCTCTCTCTCTCTTTCCCTCTCTGATGATGTAAATATATCTCTATCTCTTGATATTAATATATATGTACATATATCTCTCTCTTCCCATTTCATTTTCTGTCCCTCTTTCTTTCTATCTCTCTTAAACTTTCGCTCTCTCTCTCTCTCTCTCTTTCTCTCTCTTTCTTTCTTCTTCCGCTCTCCTGTAATTATATCACTCTCTCCCTTTCGCTCATTTCCTCTCTCTTTATCTCTCTCTCTCTCTCTCTCTATCCTCTCTAGCTTTCCTACCTTCTCTCTGTTTATGTCTATCTCACTCTTGCTCTCTCTCCCATTTTATATTTGATCAGGATAAACCCAGATCATCTCGTAGTCGCTCATTTCACATTCACATTCGCTCTAGTTATGTTTAAACATTTTTCTGTTTGGCTGCAGAGTGCGTAAATCGCCTTTTGTTTACATATTCGCACATATATATTTAATTAAGCTAATTAGGGAACGTGCTCTGTGCGAGAAAGCGGCTTAAGCCCGGCTTTTGAGGGCGTAATTTATGCGCCGCATGGGTTACTGCATTTCAACAATAATTAGAACTGTCTGCCTTGGTCAACACATGACGCGGTCTCAGCATAAGGTGTTGCTGAGGGTGTGGCCTCGGCCATGGTGAGCGGGAAACGGGCAGCAGGAGTTGGCAGCGGGGCAAAGAGAGCCCGTGATAAGCATAAGAAATATGAGCACCGGATATAAATTGTGTCAGCGGCAAAATGATAAAAAACCACTTAAAGGCGCAAACAATACTCTGCTGGCTGCTAGGGTGGTTGGCTGGTAGACGGGCAGCCGGGCAGTCGGGCAGCCGGCACAATGACAAACCGCTCGACTAACCGCAAGCGCAGCAAAAGCAAGAGGGCAACAATAGCAGCAACAGCAACACAAATAGCGACAACAACGGAAACCACAAAAGGACATACAACTTGTGCTGTCTCGCTCTGTGTGTATGTATGTGTGTGTGTGTGTGCCGGGTGCTGTCTTTGCTTTTGCCAAGTCATTTGCGGCACTCGGTGCTGCCCAGCCGCTTGGACGGACATTAACAAATACAATAAAAAAAAAGAAGGAGAGAGAGAAGAAGTAGAAGCCAGTAAGAAAGCGCCAAAGATAGCACGTCAGGCTTTTTAATGCGCAAAATTGCAAACGTTTGCCTCTAGCTGCGGCGCGAAAATAATGCGAAACGGAAGAAATTAGTTGCGTGCAAATTTATGCTCAAAGGTTTCGGTCAGCCTGACCCCACAGGAAAAGGGTCATTCTGTAGACGCGTGAAATTTCAGACAACACCTCAACCGCCCCTAAAAGCCGCAGCCACTTTTAAACATTTTCTAACGATCCCTTTTATTGGCCTAGCACACTGCGACAAGGGCAATAGGCAATAAGTGGAGCCAGCTTGATGGCTCCCTATCAGCAAATGCCGCAGTTACAAAATGTTTCAATTGAAAAATGTGCTAAATTGCGGATCCATTTTTATTACGAAACGGGCTCTACTATAGCCTACGGCTACAGTGAAGCCCCTTAAACAGCATCACTTTTTTTCTATACGTTCACATATTACGTAAACGCCTTTGCCGTTATTTAACATTTGCTTTTATTTTTAATTTTAATGAATCAATAATATGCAAATAAAGCATTTAAGATCCGTATGTAAAAGCTTTTATTAACTCATTGATATTTACCAGTCATTCGATGTGCTCTTTTTTCCAAGAAAATGCATCATTCATATTTGTACAAATTGTTGTGAAAAAAATATGGTAAAGCAGAGCAAAATTTCAGTTGGTATTGAATCACTGCTGAATACTCTATTTATTTGGATAAAACTGAAACTTTTTATACATATTTAAGATATTTTTTCATCTTTGATTCGGTTTGGGATATTTAAATACTTAAACAAATGTTTAAAAATGCAAATAGGAAAATAATTTTTTGTTTTTGTGAATATTAATTGCCATAGAATAAGTATAGTAAACAAAAATTAATTTTTTAAATAAAAATAAATAAATCAAAAGTCTCTGATGTATAAAAAAACCTTGTTATTTATTATTTATTATATTTCATACAATTCATAATTCTTACAAATCTGCATTTATCATATTATTTTTCACAAAAATTGTAATTCTTAAAAATTCTCTCAGAATATATTAAGTATCGCTATAGTAACAATACCTCAGCACACTCAAGGATTATTTTTACCATGAAAAATATAATATATATAAAATGTATTATTCATATATTTACTTTCTGTCTTTTAATTTTACTTCTATTTCCTACAGCTTCGACGTGCGAGGCAGATCTTTCGAGAAGGCGCTTTACTGGTCGGATACCAATTCATTTGGGCCACGTGCCTATTTCGTGACCGGACAGCAGCCAGCGAAATTATCTGTGGAAAATATACAGCTGGATGATGAGGGCGTAAGTAGAATCCATTCATTGCACATAAAGTAAGCTTACGATGCTCGTTCACCAAGTAAAGAGTGTATACTGGGTAGCAGCTTGAAGCTATTTGTTTTTAATTGTTTGTCTGAATTATATTTGAATTCGCAAATATCTTTGCACTTGTAGCTTGTATAAAGCTTGGAGTTCGAATCTTAAAGTTTGCTTGTGAACGAGTATGCTGCAGTCGGTTACATCCGATTTGCCTTTCTTTTGCATTCAGCCCTAATACAGCATTTGATGTTGCTTTCGACTTTCGTCAACAGGTTTATCGCTGCCGCGTGGACTTTCAGAACTCGCCAACGCGCAATCATAGAATTAATTTAACGGTTATTGGTAAGCTAGCAACAGCGCAGTGAATGCAATATATTGTTAAGGTATTAAAGAGGAACGTACGTACATTTTCAACAGTTCCTCCGCATCAAATACTCGTGTACGATGCCTCGGGCCGAGATGTGGCTGGCGCTGTGGGTCCATTGCTTGAGGGCGATAATATTGTGTTGACATGTGAAGTGCGTGGCGGTAAGTAAATCATGATAAACGACACAGACGCGACACACACATAGAGAGAGAGAGAGAGAGAGAGAGAGAGAGACACACACACGTGCAGTGTGGGGCACACATGCACACGGGCAGCTACTTAAATGTAGCACTCAGACAAAAGGCTATCAGGCAAGGATGACAAGCAATGCCACACGCAACATTGGCCCATGCTGCCCGGCCGTGAGTCTATTTAAAGAATTAAAGATGTGGCACAGCAGATAGCCGCGCACGAGCTGGCCCAGGGCCCAAAGCCGGCACTGAGACCAGACCCAGTCGAAGCATGGCCTAAGTCATCGTAAATAATAAAAATAAATGTATGTCAGTGTCTGCGGTGACAGTGTCGACGAGGTCGAACCAACCAGCTAGACAGCCAGGCTGGCCAGAACCTTAACGTCTCTGCTATGCCAGCAAATGCTGCGGCTGCGACTGCGGCTGCGGCTGTGGCTGATGTTGCGGCGGATGCTGTTGCTGCCGTTGCTGCTGCTGCTGCTGCGGCTGCGGCTGTCATTGCCACTTTTCTTTGAAAAATGCAACAATTTTCAGCGTCTGGCTTTTGTCGCAACGTATGACCTGTAGGCATATGCGGCATCGTAAATCTTTAAAAAGGTCCCCAAGGTGAACCAAGTGTTCGTACAACTTTTCATCTTTACTTTCTTTTTTTGCGTACACTGTTTGAGAGCAAGTGTGAAAAATTTGTACAAGTTGCACGCTTCGGTAAAGCTGCTCCATGCTCCACTCGGACGGACTCCAGTTGAACGTTTGCCGCCTGGCTGGCTGCCCCTGACACGACCATTATAAATCATTAACTTTGTGACAACAATATTTTCGGGCGACCAGACGTAATGCAGACTGAAATTTTACAGTCGCCTTGGGGCGAGCGAGAGGGGTATTCGCTTAAAGGGCGCATAGTCCCATTTGGACTTGATTTCAAGCAAAGCTAATGAAGATGCTGATGCTGTTTCAGAGCACTGCAATTTAATCAATTTGCCATTTAATCAACGGGCATTGCGCATACGCCCCATGCGGCAGGCAACTGAGACCGAACGATTGGGTTTGCTTTAATCATTTGCGAGAGCAGTACACAGAGAGAGAGAGAGAGAGAGAGAGAGAGAGAGAGAGAGAGAGAGAGAAAGAGAGAGAGAGAGAAATTAATGTTTGATATATATTGAACTAGCCTTATTTGAAAATTCAATATGATCTAGAATAATTTCCATTATAGGATTTCAGCTTAACATTTGACAATTTCGATATTTTCAAGACACGCAATTTGATTGAGTAAAACAAAATGCTTGATTTTGACACGATTTCAGTATTTGATGAGTGTGGTAAAAGCTCTGTGGTTTTTCTGTCAGTGCAGCCGCAGCCAGTGCCTTTTCAATCCTTGCTTTGAACTAGTCAAATAGTTGGCTACGGCTTTGTGCTACTGAATGTAGCACGCAGCCAGCTCCATCAGCAACTGCTGCTCCTCGACTGATGTTTACGTGCGGCACTCTGCATGCAAAGGATTTCTGCTTCAGCTTCAGCTTTGGCATTTGCTACCGTGCGGTTTGTTTTGGTTTTGGCAATGCGTCACGTTCGCAAACGCGCCAGCTGCTTTGATTAGCCGCAGCACAGATGGGCAAAGGCGAAGTGGCATACGGGGCTAGGTAGGTACGCTTTGGGTGGGGCAAGCTAAGTAGCTGGCAAGGACTCACCGAGAACTCTGACGACATTTACTATTTTGACACCTGCTGGGCGTAGCTAGCTGGCTGCGGTAATACAACTGTGATTTGTATGCAACATTTTGCCGTTGCCAGCCAGACGCAGCTGGCAGCCAGCAAATGCATATTTCATTCTGCACCTGCCACCGCTGAGCGCTTACCCAAATTAACTAATATTTGCTGCCAGACGCCACATGCTGCCAAAGCTTAGAGAGTAGAGAGTAGAGCGTGGAGTGTGGAGTGTGGAGAGTGGGAAGTTGAGCTTAAGCGCATGCAAATCTTGATGCGGTTTTTATGGCTGGCGCACACTAATCATAGCCCAGCTGGGCGCGCCATAAACGCCAAATACCAAATTGCTTTATCAACTTTATTAACTTCGACTAATAGCAATTAATACCAGCAATAAAAAGCTAATCTAAGCGCACACATAAAAACCCGATCTCTATACAGTAGACCCCAGCAAGTTTTATGACCGGGCGGGCGGCTATGCATAATTTTTGGTGGTGCGTCCACCATGCAGAGCCATCATAGAGCCACCATAGAGCAGCCAACCAATTGTCGACAACCTTAAGTATGGCTTAGCAGCGCGCTGTCTTCATTACTGATGGGATTACCGGGAGCCGGGGGCCGGGGAGGTGCTGAATGTGGTTAGAGTGAAGGGAAGGGAATTTCGCCACATACATGCCAGAGCGAGAGTGAGTGAGAGAGGGGTTATAATGCGAGCAGCTAAATGCCACAAGGCAACTGTTATTTGTCTATTATCCTGCATACTTTTCGTGCCACATTCAGGGCCATTGTGTGTGCGTCCTGTCTTGACTTGGCTTATTGTCGCCAATGTCCTTGCTGCGTATCCTTTGCAATCAGCAAACATTTGGGCACCAAATTCCCCACACGCACACACACACACACACACACACACTCAACTATCAGCTACTTGCTGCTGCTTGCCACTTGCTACTTGTGTTGCTGCCTCGCCCGCCTTCAACTCGAATCTCTCTCGCCTGCATGTTGCTATTGTTGCTCATTTCCGCCACATTCACTTGACTGACTTAATGGCCAAGCTGCAGTCCGTAGAAGCTCCTCCCACTCTCGCTAAGCCCTCCTCCTCCTGCTAACGTTTCGAGGCACTTAAACGGATTAAAAATATTTTGTGCATTTGATATGTGAGCCAGCGGATGAAATGCTTTTACTGAAACGCTTCAGACGTAGCGAGCCGCGCGAAACAGAAACGTTGGAGAATTTCGATTACTTTCGCCAATGAAGCAGAGAGAGAGAGAGAGTGAAATTAAAGGCAACAGATATTTGGCTAGATAATAACATAAAAGCTGAGTGCAAACATATTGGCAGCGTATATACTAATTATATCTATAAAAGTTATACTTAATACAATCTATCTATGCTCAATATACAACAGGAATGAATAGAATTAGTGCTTAATTGGAGAGTGCTTAAATCGAATAACTATGATTGAAGCCATTTGAGTTATAGCTCGATAATTATATGTCATTTCCGCTTCCCATAAAATATTTGTATTATTGATTGGTGTCTCGATGTAAACATGATTATTTGTCTGATTATATCAAACTAATCTTGATTTTTGGGCGGGCTATTTGATATGATATCATAAGTAGTAGTGAAGACGTAATCGAATGATATTAAGTTTTATTATATCGGTTAATTCTATGTTCGCTGACATAGTATACAAAATGCATAATGATGGATGAAACTACTCCGAAAGTTTCTTAAAGGCAACTTGATCTATCTTCGAAGAGTCTGAATTTGAATCTGAAATGATATCAACTTTATTAGCTATTGGAAATATTTGAAATTTAAACTGTAGAAATAATTGATGTTCATCTTTTATTTGAGATTGTCTAATAGAGAGATCTTTTCCATTAAAATTTATTGACAAATATCTATCTGATAGATATTCTTAAACCTTTCTAGTATATATTAGAAATTTAATAATTTGTATATAATTTTAATAACATTTTATTCATATATGGGTTATCTCTTTCTCTCTCTCAAATAGAGCTTGAATGACTTCAACATTTTTAATTTGTTCAACTTTTTTTATGGTATTTAATTTTTCACCATACAAATATTATACAATTTCCGCTTCATTTTCTTCCTGACACCTAAATAGATTTTCTAATTAGAGAAAGCTTAAAATAGAGAGGTGACACAAAGCATATAGACGTTGAACAATAAATTAATTAAAAATCTATTTAAGGATATCTAATTAAAATTATCAATTAGAAGTGATAACAATATATTTTTAATTAATTTTTAAGCACCGCTGTTGGTTTCTCTTAGATATGAACAGTCGATAGAGAAGTAGAAAACAATTTAATAGAAAATAAAAACTAATTATATATAGTGTCAGCGATACATAGATTTCATATCTCAGCTCAATCTGAATGAAATGCAAATAAATTAAATAGATTTGCTTTAAACATATCCACTTATTTTATGTAAATTGTTAATGATAGGGTTTTTTGTTTAATGTATGCAACGCCTGCTTTTTTAGGGACAACCAATTTCGAATGGCAATTCGCCCAGCCACTTTTTTTTTTCTTTTGCTTATTTAACATTCAGGCTTTGGCGTTTGTCTATCCAAAGTGGGGTCAGCACTCGTGCAGCTGGCGGGCGAGATGGAGATGGGCACATGGGCACCACAACTTTGCTAGTTAAGCTGGCTAAGCCTTTTTTAAAAGCCTTGGGTACACACTGCTAAATGGGCATTATCATTAAAATGTGAAAAGTTCTTTTCGGTCATAAATTTTCCAAATGCAGCTCCGACTGCTGCCTAATACGTTAGTTGTGAGTTAATAATGCATGAGGCCAAAGTTTGTGCACAGCAAACAAATCAAAATTAAAAATAAAAAGTAAAAATTATAGATATTTGCATTAAATATTCGTTGGTCGCATGACGAATTTCTCTAGATTTGCCTGTCTGCATAATTTGCATAATTTTGTATTCAATTCGTATCCATAGGACGGCCGGAGCCGACTGTCACATGGCTGAATGGTTCCCGAACGCTGGAGGCTGGCAACGGCATATCGATGGGACGTCATGTAACTGTTAATCGACTCGAAGTGCCGCAAATAACACGCACGGCCCTCAACAACACCTATCGCTGTCAGGCGTCCAACACGAAGCTGGTAGCACCTGTGGAGCGCAGCATACGCATTGAGATGTTATGTAAGTGCAATTTTATATCTATCTATCTATCTATAGATATATGTATATATATATAAATAATATATACTTGCAGTGAAGCCCACATCGGTAAATTTGACGAACAAGTTGAAGGTGTTCTCATCGAGCACACAATATAATCTGACATGCATTGTGGCCGGCTCGGTGCCAGATACCGAAATCAGATGGACACAAAATAATCGACCCTTCAAGCGTGGCACGGTAAGCCGATTGCAGCCAGATCCAACTGAAATCCGACTGTCATATCTTGACTTGCCATTGACATTTTGATATCATGCACTTGTAGTTGTGAGCATTTTTCTAATCGATTACCCACTCTCTCTCTCTCTCTCGTTTTTATAGCTGTCAACCAGCCAGGGTAATGGACGCGTCTTATCCACTTTGTCATTTTATCCACAGCCTGAAGACGATGGCACTATGCTCAAATGTGAGGGCTCAAATCCTCGACTACAAAACTCGGCCATCGAGGACTCGCTCATGCTGAATGTCATGTGTAAGTGAAATACGTATATCTATACATATTTATTTATATCGTCTATTGGCTGCGGGGGGAAGCCCCATTTTAATTTCCATAAATATAGCTGATGCCACACAAATCAAAAGCTGCCGTCGCAAATAAGTCTAAATTATGTAGCATTATTTGCGCAGTTGCTGCTCGTATGTCAATATTTGCATTCTCGACTCTTAGCGAGGCCATAAAATGTCAGACAGAGACTTCACGCCCTGCCTCCTGCCTTTTGCCATACTTCTGTATGCCATAAATTTTACTTTATATGATTATCAATTTCTACAATTTTCAAAGAAAGAAATAAAACAACACTCCCTATTCCAGCTGCCTAAAAGTTTCACCAAAAGGTCAGATTGCTTTCATTTTTGTGTTCTTCTTTTTTTTTTGCAGTTTGTGTGTAGCCATAAAAATGAAATGAAAGAAAATTTGTCCCGAACCAAAGTTTTGCAGATTCAGCCTCTATTCTGCCGGCATTCGCCATTTGTTGTCACTTAGATTCGCTTTTCTGGTTATTTGCGAGCGGAGCGAAGATAATCATAAATTTATTGAATTTTAAAGTCGACCACACGAAGCACATATATGCAAAGCCAACTTATAAATAATAAAAAAAAAAAACAGTGAGCTCTGACTTCAAGCAACAGCGAACTAAAGACAACGAGCTGCAAAGGATTGAAAAGCTATTTCAGCCAAGCTCTTTACTCAGTTGGATCAGCAGCGCATAAATATTAAATAGTTGAGCTGCGCCTTAATATTTCATTTCAATTATTTATTTAGAGGTTGGCAACATAAAAACCGCAGCTTGAGAATTTTTTATAAATGATAAACGATGTTTGATATTATGTTTTTTCTGGTTATATTTTGATACTACTTCCTAACTACATCAATTAACAAATAAACTCAAATTTTTTTAAATCTTCATCTTGCCTATAGAATCAGAATCGTAATAAATTACATAGAATCAAACTTTTCGATAATGTGACGAATTGCACTTAAGACAAGCTGAAGACCTAATTTATGTAATTTACAATTGAATCTGAATTTTGTAAAGATTTTTAAAAATTATATTCAACACATATATAATATAATATAATTTATATATTAAAAATATATTTTAAGCGGATTTGGAAATATAATTATCGGAAACACTATCACGTTTATTTAGTCAGCCCTAAAAAAAAAAAAAAAGACAAAATTTTAGCACATTTTCAGAATATTTACCTACATTATCAGAAGAAAGACTTTATGCAAACAAAATCATATTGGAAATTTAATACATTTTGCTGTATTCCATCTCTTAAATCTGCTGGAAAATATCAGAAGTTAAACTCCATTTCTCAGTCCAATCCTCAAACAAGACGGATGAACAGATTTTAATACTCGATCACAATGGGACAAAAAGAGCTTATTGTTTTTTTGTGAAATTGTCGCCTATATATTACCATATTTGCCATACAAATATTTATGAAACCAGGCAGAATTTTATATGCACACACACACACTCATACTCACACTATAGCCAAATAGCCTTACCATGGATTTCACCTTCGATAAATAATCATTATGTTATAAAAATAAAAGTGCACTAAATTTCTTTATGTAATCCATCATCGGTATTTGTGTTGCCAGCATCCACACACACATATATACTTATATATACAAACGCCCAGCATAGCGCTGCGTAACGGCAACAATTTTAATTTAAAAATTTTGTCATACCCATTGGTCGGCGGGGCCAGCGTTCAGGGTTAACCCGGCTTATAAAGCGGTTCAACAGACGCGCTGTTAACTTTTATGGTCGTGCCTTGGCGCATCGCAGCTCATGCTATTCCCCATTTTATTATGCTATAATATTTTTCGATTTTATATTTTATATCACGCCAGCCTCTGCTATAAAAAACCAACGCACGCCCGCGCAAAACACATTTTAATTTGGCATCAAACAAGAAATAGAAGACACAAAAAAAAAAGCAACAAAGGAAATGTTTATTAAAAATTGCAATTAAAATTTGCGTTAATTGTGAAATTTATACAAATTGGATTTATCTACAATTCACAGATCCGCCACAGGTCACACTGTCCCTGGGCTCCACTCTGAGGCCCGATGATATTAAGGAGGGCGACGACGTCTACTTTGAGTGTCACATCAAGGCGAATCCCAAGGAGCATCGCATCACCTGGTCGCACGATGTAAGTTCCGACCATAAATATTATCTTTTTTAAATCTACTAAGTGCTTTCTGTTGCAGGGTCTGCCCGTGACACAGAACGTATCCTGGGGCATCATCATCTCCACGCGCAGCCTGGTGCTGCAGCGTGTGGGTCGAGTTCATTCCGGCTACTATGCCTGCTCGGCGGCCAATGATCGCGGCGAGACGCAGAGCGCCCTGGTCAACCTACGAATACGCTGTAAGTATATTTCAAGATAAAAGTGATTTAGGTTATGAATGGAGAAACTCTTAATCTAGTACAATGAAAAGTAATAACCAGACAATATATTACAAATCCTATGGAAACTAATGTATTTAACAAAAATTGTATTAAATTGCCGAAAAACAAATGAAAATATTTTAAAGCACTCAATTGTTAAAGCGCATGAAAATAATAGCAAAAATGCACAGTGAAAATAATGCTGACAGTCGATGTCAGTCGAGCGGAGCATTAAAAATACATATGCGTAAATTTATGCACAAATAGACAACAAATAGACATAACCACTGCCCAACCACTCACTGTCCGGTGTGGTGCATTGTTGTTGGCACCACCCACTTGATAAGCTCCATGAAGCAGACCCGGTGTGCGGCAGTTCACATCACAAAATCACAAAAACCCTCCGACCGTTGACAACTAGAACAACAAATCCTGCAACACAGCAGCAGCAACAACAACAACAACTGCAACAACAACTGCAACAACAACAAAAATAAATGTTACAATATATTTTGTGCAGAAAGCCGTAATATGAACAATATATGTGCACACACACATATGCATACACATACATATACATACATCTATATATACATATTGTGTTTTTGGTTTACGTGTCTAACGGTTTTTCATTTTTAGCTCTTTGCAAATGGCAAAAATTTGACAATTACTGATTTTTCGCAAAACAACAAAACAAAAACAAAACCAAAAAAAAAAAAAAATACAAAATAATATTAATGTGCCAAAAACTATGGGAAGTTACATTTAGGCAAACAATGCGATTGCAATAAAGTCTTTGGGTAATGGAATGCCAAAAGTGAAACTAAATTTGAAAAACTTCTTGCTCCAAGGCTAACAAAAATATCTCATACTGTTGACAAAAGTGAGCTAACAAATATTTGTATATGAAGTTGGCAGTTATTAAAGGGTCAAAATATAGGTTAGAGTGAAGCAAAGTTTTTCAATTTTTATAGTTACTCTGATTATTATCATTATCAGTGTTACCATCATTATTGTTATTATCATTATCTGTAATACTGTCATACACTTTCAATATCATTATAATTATTATTGTCATTGTCATTGTCATTGTCATTGTCATTGTCATTGTCAACTTTTAAAGATAATATAATTTAAAACACTATATATAAAATGATCATGATTGATTATGATTATGATTAGCCATATCATTGTAATTGTCATTATTATTATCATTAGGCAATGTATATTTAAAGCTATATCTACCTACAATTCTACTCCCCCTTGTTAATGCGACCAAATTAATAATCGCTTAGAAAACTCAACAACAACAAAATGCGCTCGATTAATGCAATTATAATAACCGATTAGAAAAGGCTTCCATTACTTGGCATTCATTAATAATTAATGCTTTTACCTATTGAGTTTGGAATATGTGAAATGTGAATCGTTTGTCTTTCCATCTGTTTCTACAGCGACATAAATTTATTGACTTAAAAGCCGCACAACTACAGCTACATATCATAATTAACTGTTTTAAATTTGCTGTTGACACTCGTTAGCAAATACACATGTACACATGTAATTACACACACACACACAAACACACACGCGCAGACAAACAATATATCAGAGTGCGAGCATATTACAAAGCGCAATATAAATTCATGGCCTGACAATGGGCGCATAAAATGATTTCGAGCCTTTTGTGCACGCACACATATTGAAAATGTCTCAATTACCGTTATAGAGCATTTACTTCCGACTGTTTTTCTAAATAATTAATGATGCTTAAATACAAAATGTATATATACACATATAGATTCATAGACGGAGAAAGAGAGCGAGAGCGAGAGAGAGAGAGAGAGAGAGAGAGAGAACATTAGTATTGCCTGTGCGTGGGCATAAATAAGTATGTATATTCATATGGCACATGGCTGGACAAGCGTTGGTGAAAGTGGCCTCCGGGATAATAAAAAATGAATGATATGCTTTTATTATTGAAACACATAGTCATTGTAAAAACATTTATAATTATGGGCAACAGCGGGCGAGCAGAGGCAGCCGGACAACAGGTCAGGTCAGCACATCACATCGATCTACATGCTATATATATATGTATATGTATATGTTTACATATGTATATGTGTCTGGGAAATTACCACAACGCATTTCTGAGACTGTGTATATGTGTGTGAATGTGTACTGTTGTGGAAAATTCAATTTTTATTGTGCATATTTAATGGAGTCGCAGAAAAAAAATGCATTTTATATGCAAATAAGTTTTGGCCAGCGCGCTGCCAACGGGCCAAGTAAAAGCAGATTATTTAATTAATTGCAATTTTAGCTGCAGCATTTATGCATATTATTTAGTTTATTTAACTAAAAATGTAATTATGCTTGATTTTTGTGGTTGACTGATTTCAATTCAATTGCATTTAATTCAATTGAAATATATAAATAAAATATAAATAATTTATATGCACATACATATACAAATGCTCAAATAAAAGCAAGCAATATTAACGCAAATTAGCAATTGAACGCAAATAAAGGGCCAAACGTAAGCGTAAACGTAAACGTAAATGAAAATGAAAATGAAAATGAAAATGTATACAATAATGTGCTGCATCAGCTTGTTGTGAAAAGTGAAATGGAATAAAATCGAAGACATCAGCAAATGGATCCGTGTTCCCTGTTTGCATTGCATTGAGTTACCCTTTTGCGATAATTGCGATAATTAAAAGCAAATACAAACGCAAGGGATATATGCTTACATATAGATATATATTTAACTGTACTCATGCCCAGCTATCAAAATTGAAGAGCTATCCGAATGCTGCAGAGCTATTTGCACGGCATAACGCATACGCCACGTTAACATTTGCATAACGCCCACAGCCCAAATGTGGCTGAACGGGTCTGGACATGGTTGGGATTGTTGGGTTAATGTATGTGAATGGGTAGCAATATTGTGTGGCATGACTATGATTGAGATAAATGGATTTATGGCAGTTGGCGCTCGTATCTTGGATGGAAATTAATCAGAATATGTTCGAAGTGACATTCTACGATTGTGAAATTGACGCAGCCATATAAAATTTATGATTTTTTTTTATGGCAACAGCAAACAGACAGACAAAACCAGAGTAAAAGAGATAGAGTGAGACCATAGAGAGAGAGAGAGGAGAGAGTAGCACAAAACTGTTTTCTGATAAGTTGCTCAAGCAGCTCGGGCTAATAGCTTAGAAAGCAGCTTGTAAGCCACAAACACACTACATGAGGTAAACCATATATATTTCTATATCACATATATATACGTATATCTAAATATGTATACATCTTGCAAGCGGCTCAAGCAAATGCATTTTATCAGCTCTTACATGCTGCAAATACCTCAATACTTGATGGCATTTGTATTGCTTTCATACAGCCAAAAACTTTTCAAATAATTTTCTTTTTATATTTATTTTTATTTTCTGGGCGAGAAATATCAACCACATGGAGTAAAAAACTTCTGCTAAGAAGTCTTAGGCTTTAGCTTGAGTTGTCTGTGCTTGTTTATGACGCGAAGGCAGCAGCTGCTTTTTAACTTCAACACAAAGTTTTTGGCATGAGTGTGCGAGTGTGAGCTCTGCCATGGGTGACAATACTTTGAATAAATCATAAGTCAAGTGTTAAAGCCAAGTTCTGCTGCTGATGTGTTGAAGTCAACTGCAAACAGTTGAAATTTATGAAAACAATATGTCAAATTCCGACAAAGTTCAATTTAAATAAAATGCATCAAATGTCGCCTGGCCGCTGTCCGAGACGACTCACACCTGCCGGCCGCACCAGGTGCTGCAGTTAAATTGAAAATCAAAGCTGTCAATTTACTCTGCTGCTGTCCAGTGCTCAGCTGTCAGGCTCAAGCCGTGCTATATAAATACAATATAAAAACGTATATGCCTTATACTATATACACATATATATAACATATTATGGAGACTTGCTTTATAGACACTGCAGCTGCTCATTATTTTGCATTTTGCGAGCCTGCTGTTCAAATACTTATATATATATATACATTCTTGTCTCGCACAGATGCGCCCGTTTGTAGCAGCAGTACGATTGGCGTTATTGGCGCCTCCTTGGAGGAAGCGGTGCCCATACCCTGTCGCGTCAACTCCGATCCGCCAGAAATCGATTTCGAGTGGACCTTCTCGAGCAGCGGCGAACACTTTGAGGTGCCGTCCGGACACTATGCTACCATACAGGATCCAACCATGACCACCAGCAGCGATGTGCGACATACCGTAGTCGAGTCCAATGATACTCACTTCGAGAGCTATGGTAAATGACTAACTGTTATTTTCTTTCTTCTTTTTTGGCTAACTTCTCATTCAGCCTGCCCTTGTATGTGCAATGCATAAAATTTGCATTGTGCTTGCGCTTGAGCAGGCTTTGCAAAATGAACAGCTGGAGCCTATAGTTGTTTATACCCAGTAGTTAAGCGGAGTTGATAAAGTGGGCATATTGTTGCCATAGTTGATTGAAGAGTATATGTAAATACTACAAGTGAGGAATTAACGTTCATTAAAACTATATACAAATACTGATATTGTCTGCTTAAAGGCGTCAACCTTAGGGAAATGAAATATATATATAAATACTTAATATATATATATTTCTGAAGACTTACATTCTAAACAACAAATCTAAGAGCTACAAACGTATGCATCCTAGCTATATAAAATATTATAAAATATATAATTTCGATTTTTTATATCGATCACATCGTAGAGTTTTATCTTTCGGCATACTCACACATTTCAGTTGCCTTTCTAAGCATTAACCCATATACCTTTAGCCTTTTTACCTTCCAACATCTACAGGGTATCTAGTCTTTGCTCACTTTGTTTTGCAGCATTCTTACTTGTTATCAATATTATGCACATAAATTGAATTACCTGTGCTTCCCAGTTGGCCTGACTGACCAGGCAGAATTTATTTCATTTAACTTGGCCCAAAACCTAATGCAAATACAATGCTCCATGTGCTGCCGCACAATCACAATGGAATCCATTTAAGGCACAATTGACTCTCTTCATTCTCTATACATATACATATACACACGCACACACATATATACACATCTTTATATATCTAGACTTTTTTATTGTGGTTGCAGTGGAAACAGTTAGTGAGCTGATCTATACGCCCAAGGGCGAGCGAGACTACGGCACATTGGCTTGCTGGGGCCGCAATGCGATTGGCAAACAGTCGGAGCCATGTCTGTTCCAGGTGGTGCCGGCGGGTGAGTGTGTTTTGTAATTAATTTGATAGAATTTAAATTAAATTCCATTGGTTTATTATTTGGGTTGATTTTCCTTTACGATTGTTGTTACTTTTTATTGTATATATAGCCAAGCCGGGCGCATTGCGCAATTGTACGCTGCGTCCGTATGTGGTGACCTCTGCGTCTCTCAATTCATCGAATCAGACGACAATGCACGGCAATCAAATGCTGCAAACACAATACGGCAGACACGATGCGAATTATCCGCACATGGAATACGTACGTGAGCGCAATGGCAACAACAATAATGGACGGAACAATGCGGCTGCATCAGCTGCCAATAATAAAAATATGAAAGGCAAAAGTAAAATAAATGCTGGCCATGTTAAATCTAATAATAAACAACAACAGCAGCAGCATCAGCAGCAGCAGCAACAGCAAAGATATAGTCTGAGTCCGCAGCAATTGCAGCGTCTAAGAAAGCGCACATCATTTACACCGTCGCAGACATTGGCAGCCATTGAGCGTAGTAAGCAGCAACAACAGTTGCTGCTCACCAAGGCAGGGGCCACGCCCACAGCCGCCCACATCAATAACAGAACTGATGGATTACTGGCCAAGAAGCAGCAGCAGCAGCCAAAGCAGCAGCCAAAGCAGTCAAAGCAGTCAAAGTTGCCACAGGACACAAAGCGGCGTGTGCGGCGTGCTGCAAAGCTGCTTAAGACAGCAGCAACAACAACAATAACAAAAAAAAAGAAAAAGCTGCAACGTGCAACAAAATCAAATTTATCATTGTCACATATAAAACAGGCTGAAATAGTTGCTGGCTCGAATGTCAAAAACAACAACGGCGAACTGCCAGCAAAGTATTTTAATAAGCGACAGAAAAACATGCACAAACAGCAACAACGACAACAACAGCAGCAGCAGCAGCAGCAACAAGGACTAAGCAGCGAGGTAAACGAGCACAACATAATCCATCATTTTGCAGCAGCCAGGCGAAGCAAACGTCAAGCAGCAAATGACATTACAGCAGCAGCAGCAGTAGCAGCACAAGCAGCAGCAGGCACAACAACAACCACCAAGAATGAAAATGATGCTAGCAGCAGCAGCAGCAGCAGCAGCAGCAGCAACAGCGACATTGACGCAATGCTGGTAACAATGCGAGCACGCAAATCTTTGGAGGCGATTGGCAATGAGAAAGTCAAGAGCAGATTGTTGCCGCCAAATGCGCCACAAATTAGCAACAAGCCGGCGGCAGCAGCGCAACAAATGGCAGCAGCAATTAGTAGCAACAATAAGCAAGCAACAACAGTAGGAGCAGCGGCAGCAGCAGCAGGAGCAGCAGCAACAGTTGCAGTTGCTACAGCACAGAAAGATGTAGTGAAGACGAAACTTGACAAAGATAATGTGCCTTTGTCCACAGATCAGGCCAGAGTCGTGCTGGCGGATAACAACGACAACGTCGACAATGATGAGAACAATGACGAAGGCGAGGGCGATGGCGATGGCAATGACGATGACGATGACATTGCGGTTGCTGAAGAAGATGCTGGCGAGCTGCAGACAGAAGTCGACGAGGATGACGATGACGATGATGGCGATGGCGATGGCGACGGTGATGGTGATGGTGACGGTGACGGCGACGGCGATGGCGACTATATAGCAGATGAGCCCAGTGACTTGGTGGACTATGAGGCAGGCGCACAACGAAAGCAGCAGCAACCGCAACGACAGCGACAGCATGTTGATATTTCAAGCCTGGAGCATCAACTGGACTTGGAATCATTAGAGGATGATGTTGCGGATGCGGATGCTGATGTCGATGTCGATGATGATATCTACAACGTTAGCGATGATGATTTTGTGGCCAGCATAGCACTGTCTACAGCAGAAGCAGCAGCAACAGCAACAACAACAACACGACCACAGCAGTCAATGCAACAACAGGAAGAACCAGCTGAATGGCAGCAACCTCATTTCGATTACTCACGCATGGAATATAGCTTCAGCAATGGCGTTGTCACACAAAGCTTGATTGGAGGTGGCGCCAATGGCTACGATGGCAATTCGGCAGCTGCTGCTGGTGGCGGTGCCACCATCAACTTTGACAACTATGACAACATTATATACTCGACCATGGAACTGGAGTGTATGCCGGGCTACGATGGCGGACTGCAGCAACAGTTCTATCTGGAGGCCTACGACTCAAAGACCAAGAAGTTGAGATTAAATATGAGCAGCACCTATGTGGATGTGCCAGTGTTTCGCATCGATCTATCAGGTGAGTTCAAGATTCGATATTCCTTATATATATATATATATATATAGATATATAATAAATGATGAAACCCTAGATATGAAAGTAAATTCAAATAAATCCTCTTAGAGGCTTCAAATGAAGACCAATACCTACAATTAGGGATATATTTGAAGTCTGAAGTTGAAGTTGGGCAACTTTGTTTAACACATTAAGCTTAATCATTATTATATTTAAATATGGTTGGATTTACAGATTGCTTTGCTAATGCTGACTGGCTTAGCCAAGAAAGCGTTTTGCAGCACTGTGCAAAAAACCGCAAACTAAAGACTCGACTTTTATGCGGACAACACAGCAAGAGCAACAACAACAACAGCAGCAGCAACAAAAACAAATCAAAGTAACAAACTGGGCAAAAAGTTAAGCAAGCCAAATTGCGCGGCGTATTTTGGCATGGAGAGGGCATGGCCAAATGAAAGCAAAGCTATCCAAAACAACAACAACAACAACTGCACAGTGGCACGCAGATTAATTAGTTGAGGCTGCCAGGGCCACATGCCACCCCATGCCCCTCACACTTCCACGCTCCACGCTCTGCTCTCAGCATTCAACATCCAACATTCAAGTCTGCCCCGCCAAACACTACAACCAGCTGCCACATGCGGCTGCCTCTATTTGTTGTAATGAATTTTAGCTAGTCAGCAAAACTTTTATGCCAATGGCACCGTAGCCCAGGGATGAGTCGAGATGCTGAATGCCTGAGGGAGAAGCAGGATGGGACTGGGATGGGGGGCAAGGGCTAAGAGCTGGGGCTGGAGCTGGTGCTGGCAGCGTTGGCTGTGGCAGTTGCCAAACCCAGCGGCAATGGCAAGTGGCAAAAATTTTTGAATTAAGTTGTTGAAAAACAAGATTTATTTGCACGCCCAGCGGCTAAAAATGAACCGTAATATTATCATATAACATTTTTGATTTTAGCCATGTCAAGCGGGTTGCCGAGGGTAAGCTAGCTAAGCCTGAGCCAAGTTAATGAGCCACATTTGGTTATCATTTGGGTTGCAACTTGGCAACAACTTCCTGCAAGCTCTATCGATGACTTGGTTAGCGCGTGGAATGAGCGCGGAAAGAGGGCGAAGGGAAGCTTTGCGGCTTTTGCATTCTGCGATATTTGCAAAGTCAAACGAAGCGTAAAGTCACGATTAGTTAGACAGGCGTGTTAACGACTCTGGCTTTACAGATGAGCTTGACTCTGCTAGCAGCGAGAGTGGGAGCAGCTAGAAGTAGATGCTGCCACGAGTTAGTTGCTGCGTATTGGCGCTGGCCTTTAGCAAGTAGTTGCGATTTTAATGAGCTGCTATTGCAGTAAAACAAACAAACTTTTGATGTAAGCATAAAAAAAGAAATAGGTCTAAATTGTATGCGACTAGAGTTAACTGCTACACATGCCTGACGAGCAAATACTCCTTGGAAAAATTTGGATAGATGTGATTGTTGCTCTTCTAATTTAGCTAGCACTTATTATTCGTTTGAGCTTGTTGTGTAGTATTCGTGCTATCATAAATATAAAAGTTATCCATCACAAAAGCGAGGAGTAACATCAAGCTAAGAGAGTAAGAGTAGAGAGAAGAGTAAGTTCAGCTCAATCGAGATCTTTGCAATTAAACATTGGCTACTTCAGGCGCCTGTAGAGCTTGATTGCTACCAGCATCAGCGCCAACTTCCATTTCTTATAGAAGAGAGAGAGAGAGAGAGAGAGAGAAAGAGAGAGAGAAAGTAATGAATATGACACCTAAGAGACAGGTTCAATGCAACATCTAAATCATAAACAACATCCGTGAGCGGCCATTTGAGAGATATCATACTTAAAAAGTGATGTCAACAAATCGAAATTATGTTACCTTTGATTTAAAGAGAAAAGAAAACATGAGTCAGTCGAATTTCGGCCACCCTGTATTACACATACATCAAGTATATTAAAAATGATATCAAATATACATATATAAAAGTGCACATGAAATAATTAACTAAAATATACAGTTACTCACAGTATACCCTTTCTAACATGAATTCGCACTGCATATAAAATAGAAAACTAACTAAAAACAACAAAAAAAAAAGAGTCGAGAACAAAAGTTTTGCATTTAATGCGCGTGGCAGAAGAGAAGTTTTTGCAGCCGTGCAGCGAGCAACGTGCAGCGTGCAACGTGTTAATTAAATAGCTGTTTACCTAATGTAGTTTGCAAATAGAAGTTTTAAATGAATGTTTGGGTCAGCTAATGGCAATGCCAACATCATCTTCATTGCAGATCTTACGCCCATGGACTACTATCCGGACTCGCATCCAGCGCTGCACTTGGTCGTCTACAGTGTCAACCAGAAGGGACGCTCCGAGCCGATTGTTCTCGAGAATGTGCCCATCAATGAGGCGGACAAGCGTTCAGGTGGGTGTCGCTGCTTATGAATTGTGCTTTAGCTATTTAATAGCAACAAAAAAACAAAAAAAAAAAAAAAAAAAAAACAAAAAACATAAAAAATACCTAAGCAACAACAACAGGGGAAACATGGCACATACAAAGTTTGCATTTCGCATTGTCCCCGAAGTGTATTTGTGTTTCAGTGCAAAGTGTGTTCCGTGCTCCCCCTCAAAGTGTGCAACACGGTGAAAACTTCGTGAATGGGTGGGAGTGCTGTGGGTGGTGTTTGGTGGTAACAGAGCATTCATTGCTTTTTAAGCACCATTTCACCTTTAAAAAGTCATTCAAGTATTTGCATAGTCTGCTTAACCGTTTTAGTTTTTTGTAAGTACAATTGTTCTTTTATTTAACGAGTTTTGTTTACGTTTGGGGGCGACAGTTGCTTCAACTTCTTTGCTGCTTCAGTTCCACCTTGTAGCTCCTCCTTGACCCACCGTGCTCCTAACCACGGCAAGTAGTGTCGCTAAGATTTCTTATTCATGCTTTGTTATTCAACTCTGACGTTAATTTTCTTGAAAAGTTTCCATTTTTTTCGCTTCTCCTTTTTCTTGGGAATTTCTAAAAAAAAAAATTGTGTAAATTGTGCGGAAAATGTAAGAAAGGCTTGTTTTACACGCACTTTAGAATATATTGATTGGAGTTCGAGAACAACAAAAAAAAGAAATGGATTCAGACAAAAATTGTAAACTTGGAGTGTCAAATTTGGAACATATTATATTGCTATATAAATTGAACTCAGATTGCTAAATTATCGTTTCAATTCATTTCCGTTTGCTCAAATTGGAATCATAATTAATCTTTTAACAAGTCCACTTGCCAAACACATAAATATGCAAAATTTTATTCACATTTAAGCTCAATTCGCATGCAATCAATTAGGCCAAAATCAAACATAAATTGTTACAATAATTGTAACAAAGCGAGCCGCTTAATCAGAACTTTCATTGATGCACCTGCCCATATCAACATTGGACTAGACACACATAGCACATTGATTTATTATGATATTATTATGTTATTAAGTAGGTTGAAATCCAGTGCGGATTTAGTGAGCAAATGCTATACAGTAGTAGCTCCCCCACTACATCTATCCCTCTCTACATCTCTCCCCATCTCTGTCTCTCCTTTGCTCGCACACTAAATGAAATATTTGTAAGCTTTGTCCATTCGGCATGAACAACAAATCCACTCAATCATCTCTTTAATGCGCATTAGAGCAGCACACATCACACACACACACACACACACATGCTATATTGGTCAGTGGGCCAATTTATGGAAAAGATACGAGATATGAGGACATATGAGTTAGTTAAATTTACTTGGCCATTATATAGAACAGCTGCTGTAGAGAACATACAAATTTATTATATACACATTTCCTAAGACAACTAGTTCTCAAACTTAAAACTATTATTTATTTTTATTTAAATATTTGTATTATTATTTAAATATTTTTTGATAAACTTTCGTTCTATGTTTGGACTTATTGATCTATTAATACACACAATTTTGAAGCTGTTATTAATTATGAAGAGAAAAATAAATTAAATGAAAAAAACATTTTTTAAATTTCTAAATAATTTAAAATTAATTTATGCCAGGCATTATTTAATGAAGAACTTTAGTTGTAATTTTTCCAGTAATATATACGATTGCTTATTTAGATTATATATGTTTACAATATATATTCATATATTATATTTTGTTTGTTTTCTCTTTTTTGCTGTCTGAATTTCACATTATATTTATTTGTATTTATTTTGTATGCACAAAGAACTGAACTTCACTGCTAATATATATCAGCTAATCTATATTCAAAATTTATATAAAATATTAAAACTTTTTAAACAAAAATGGCACACTCTTCTTGACGAGTGTGTAGCTATATGAAAAAAAGGTGTGTGGGTGTCTGTGTGTGTCTGTATATATACTTATATACTTATATATTGCATGGGAGAGTAATACGGAAAAATGCAATATACGTCAAGTGCCAATATTTGCACCTTGGCAAATTTGAAAGCATTTCATTCGACACTTAACTGGATAGATTTGGATGCCGGCACACAGGGCCGCACACTCTCACACACACTCTCACACACACACACGTGTGAAAATGCTATGGAATAGAGTGGAGTGGAGTGGTAAGGAGTTGGAAGTGGGTCTACTGGGAAGCTGTGGAATTTTTTGGAACAGTTTACAATGGCAACGCCTTGACGCCATCACATTAATGTAAATATAATCAATTTCATGTTTTACCTTAGCCAAAAAGAACCAACCACGCAGTGAAAAGAAATATCTTGTTATGCTAAACTGACACACAGAGATTCCCCAAGAGTTACATTATCCACATTGAGCGTACCTGGTCTGCGCGCAGCACACAGCGTACATAGGTATATATGGTATATATATATATGTGTATATACGGGCGCATCTGTGGCGTCAAGGTAACAGCATATCAGACGACAGCCAACGGAAACGTAACAGACACTGAGCCACAACCTGATTGCCACACAGTAACTGCCTCTGCCACTGCCACTGCCACTGCCAGCGTGCCACATGCAACACAAAATATAAACGATTACTGTAAGACAAGAAAAATATACATTAAACATATCTTATCTGAATAAAATATCCCAAAAGACAACGGCGCTGAAAGTAAAGTAAAATAAAATTATATCCTATATATATATATATGTATAAGGCAGATCGAAGTGGTTGCTGGCTGGCTGGATGGCTCCTGCCCTGCCAGCGGTTTCGGCTGGCAATGTGGCCGCCTTGATGAAAACGCCAGCAACGGCGATAGGCCAACAGGGCGCAGAGTACAGTGGGTAGCGGATATAGAGCGGGGGCGACTGTATACGATACAGATACTACATTGTTTGGCATTCTGGCATTCACACACACAAACACACTTACACAGTCAAACACACACCCGCATACACACACGCACACACGCAGAGCATTTTATTTATGCTTACTTTGTGTAAACGTAAACGTAACCGTAAACGCATTCCCGTTTCGACGCCGGAGTCGAAGCGAAGGCAACGCCTCGGCGGGCATGTGAGCAGCATCGTCATCGTAATCCCAATACATTTTAACCAATCCACTTTTTCATCGTTTCATCGAATCATTTATATCACAAACGGGAGCATTAAATCGAATTAAGCTTATAAGCAGACACAGCCAACACATCCCGGACCAACCCAGCCCAAGACCAAGCCCAAGTCCGTGCCCATCGGGCACAAGTAGTAGACGAATTGCTTCGTCCTGCACTCAACAAATGAAACGCATACAAACAATTGGCTTATGAGCGGCACGCAGGACGCTGTCTGGCCAATGTTTGTGATGTGGTGCCGCACTGTGGTACTGTGGTGCTGTGGTGCTGCGGTGCTGTGGTTGCTACTGTGGCATGCAGCATACAGGTTCTCTGGGTGTCGCTTTGGCTGCTTTGGTTGCCTGGCTTATCTGCTTAACTTTGGGCCATGCGCCTGACGGCTCGCTCCCCAGTGTAAACGTTTCTCTGTCCTCTTTCTCTCTCCCTCTATCTCCGTCCACCTCTGTGCTGCGTCCTATCTGCTGCATGCTTTATTGATAAATATTTGCACAAGTGTGAAAATTTCATTACGCTGCTCTGCTTATATTTAAATTACTTTCTTCATTCCCTTGATATGCCCTTTAGCAGAGTGTATTTTCATTTTGTGCTCGAATATGAGACGTGGAGTAGTAGGCATGAGAACGCTTATAGCTATATATGTATCTTCGTGATCAGAATGAACTGATATATCTTATAGCTTTCATAAATTACTCAAAGAAAACTTACTTTATTTATTAGTTTCATTTCTAGAATAATTTGTTTAATTGGAATATATTCCTAGTCAATTTTTTCCCATGGTAAGGCGCTTCAAATCCGTTTTCTATATGATATGGCTCCTATAGAAATAATTCTCCATTTCATATGACCAACAGAGCATCTGAACTTCGTTGTGCAGAGACTAGCTCTTTTTTTTACCGGCAGCTCGGCTTGCCCGTCGTTTGACATCAGTTTCAAGTGTCTTCCTGTTAAAGAATATATGTATATATGTGTTTGCTTTATATATATGTACATATGTATATATATAAATATATTATTTGGCCAGCGATTGCTCTCTTTGGCATTCTTTTATGGTCTGTATGTTGAGTTTCTTTTTGATGTGTTTGGGGATTTGTATGCAACGTCTAGCTTTGAGGTAATGCGATGCCAATCTATTAAGTAAACTGAGCACTCACATGGACTCACATATCTTATTGAAATATATATTCAAAGCAGGAAACCAAACCTATTTTCAAAACGAAACTGATTTATACCTGATAAGAAAGAATATTGCATTGTAGAAAACTTTTCAATGTAAAGCATCGAAGTTGCCTTCGGGCTCGGCCTTTGTGCGAATCGCTCATCAAACCATTAGGATTTGATTGAGATTTAATTAAATTTTAAACAAAAATAGCTTTTTGCTATGATGTAAATCTGTTCTAAGTGCAAATTGCAAATACAAATCTTTTTGTTTTTAATAAACAATTTATTTTTAAGTTAAGATAACTTTAATACCTTTTTAATAAGTTCATTGAATTTAAAAAAAAAGGAAATCTTTTTATTATGCTTTAAATCATTTAATTCTGAGCATTTATTCTTGTGAAACCTCGTCAAACTTTGAATGCAATTTAATTAAATCTTATATGAGATAAATCTTCATCTATCGAATTTGTACCTGACAGAAAGTAGAATGGCTTTTTAAATAAATAAATAAAAAATATTAAAAAGATTAATAAGCACATATTATTTATATTTTTTTTATTTTTTAGAAAACTATTATTCAGCCAAATAAATTTTAAAAAAATGTATCTACTGATATATACATCATTTATAGCTAAGAGAAAGTACATTAAGGCTGCAAATAAATGAAATTATATTTGTTCAATGAAGCAAAGAGCAAGCCGCAGGCAGTCCTAATTGAAATTTAATTAAATCTTAATAAAAAAAAGAACACTCATAATTTTTTTTTGTTTAGATTTGCACGTTTGCTGTAATATTTTCGTGGATTTTTGCAAAAGTCATGTGCCAACAATTACAACACATGCACAAGGCTGTGCACGAGTGTGTGTGCGTATTCAAAAGTACAACCTATGCATATATAATATGTGTGTGTATGTGTGTGTGTGTGTGTGTGTGTGTGTGTGTGTGTGTGTGTGCAGTTGTACTTCTAAGCGCAGCCATGCATAAATGAGCAATTCCGCTCGCGGCGCTGTTTCGTCAACATTTGCCAAAAAAAAAAACAAATTTTAAAAAAATATTTATTGATTTGCAAGTTTGGTTTCGCAGCCGTCGACAGGCGTCTGGCTGGCTGACAGGCGCAGGTTTATAAATTAGCAACAGTCTGTGCGACTACACACGGCTCCCTCAACTCCAGCTGCCAGCCACTCCATCACCACTCCACCACTCCTCCCCTTCCACCACCCCGCCAGCAGTTAGCCAGCTTTAGCTTTGCCTTTTCGCCATGTTTGCTTATTGAAATTCTGTGTTGCATATCCGCAGGCGCGCATGATTTGTTGAATGTTAAGCACATTTCAACTACACCACGTTCGCGTTAACGTTAACGAAATACTTATGGCCTTGTAATGCATATTCAATTACGCGAACGTCAACACCAGCCGGCCAGCGCAGTCAAAAAATCAAATGACTTTTAATTGGGGTCTCGCTCTCAACAAACACACTAACAACAACATCTGTTGATATTCTATATTTAATTTGGATTGCCCTCTGATCGAACAACAACACTCAATGGTCCTTTGAAAAGTGTTTCAATTTTTCTGTTGCCTTTTTTATTTTGTTACTATTTTCCACATGATTTGCATTTTAATTAGCGATTCAAACTATTTTCTGCTCTTAATTTTCAGTTCATGAAAAGAGCTTTCAATTAAACTGAAATGTCAACTAAATCACATATGTGTTTACAAATTTACTCTTTGCCATAAACTGTAGAAATTTTAATTCATGAAGGGAAACTGCAAATTGCAAAATATTTCATATTTTCGCTTATATATTAAGAGCAACAGTTTTATATTACTATATGAACTATTTGAATTTATATTGCAGATATTAATGTATATATATTTATATTTATTTAATAATATCGATATATATGTATATAGGTCGATTATTTATTTGGTATGTCTTTAATGATATCTGCCTGTCTTAATGATAAGAAAAAATCGTATGCATTTAATTCTTTCATTTAATTAAAATATTGATTATTATTGATGATTATTTATTCAGACTTTGACTTCGTAACTTACTTATTGAGAGTGTTCTCAAAATCCGTCTCTAAATACCAACTATTTACATTAATTTCTCATCCATTGCATATTGTCCTTTCTTTGGCACTTGCAGATGGACGCATGGGTCTATCCATATTGCCGCTGGCTGCGCTGCTCACTGGCACGCTCTTCACCGTGGGCATTGCCGTGTTGTTTGTGGTTGTCATTGCGGTGCGTCGTCGCCGCTGCCAGGGAGCACGAAATTTGTGCGATGACAAGGACAAGCATTTGGGTGAGTAGCAGCACCAAAGTGTAGGTAGGCCAGCCAGGTAGGCCAGAAAATAACCAAGGTACCATTTCATTTGATGCATCCAGGTATGGATGTGACGGTCACTGCGCCGCTGGAGACTGGCGCCGGGCATCAGCGTCTGGTTGTGGCCTACACGCTGAAGCAGGGCATCGAGAAGCAGCCGGACATACTGAGTGCACAAAAAAGCGCAACTGGCAGTGACACATCGTCGCCGTTGGGAAATCGACAGAGTGGTTTATTTATGGGCGGCAGCAATGGCGCCGCGCCCAGCGGCACAGCGAATCATAAAACAGCGGAATATGTAAGTACTTGTAGTTGTAGTGGTAGCCATGGTAGCCATGGGTGTGGGAGTGCTCCGTGCACACACATGCGAAAGGCGTTGCATGCTGACATTTGGCGTATTGCAGGACGTGAATGTGCCGCACCTGAATAGCCCGCCCTCGCAGTCCAGCACACTGAAACTGGAGAGTGAGAATGCAGCGAAGAGCTATCAGCCGGCAGTGGCAGCGGCTGCTCCGCTCCTCTACGATGCCATGCCCACGCTTAGCCGCTACGAGCAGCTGGGCCTGAACATGGGCGGCTATGCTGGCGGCGGAGGCGGCGGCGTTGGAGGTGGCAGCAACAGCACGCTCAGCTCGGCCGGCAGCGTGGCCAATTCCACAAGCAATGCGCACGGCACTGGCAGCAGCAGCAGCGGTGCTGGTCATTATGGTGTCCAGCATTTGCATCACACCTTGCCCCATGGCATGGCATCGGGCAGCTTGCCACGCGGACGGGACCCGCTAACCCTGGCCGATTACCTAACCACCAGCAGCCTGATTGACTATAATCTGAGCAAGGCGGCAGCCACAGCGGCGCCGATGGGCACGCATATGACACTGCCCAAAGGCCTGGCCGGCACAAGTCTATCGCCATCGCAGCTGACCACCATTACACAAAAATCGAATGCTGGCCGCAATCACATCATCACGGACACACTGCCCGGCCCGGAGAGCTGCGTCTAAGCTGCGACTACCGAACTATCCTGGCATCAAACTAAAGACTGGCGCACAACCGAGAGAAACAGAAATCGAATAGCAAAGCAGTAATTGAAGTAGTTGAATGAGAAAACCGTATAGTAAATCTATATATACATACACACACATATATATATATATATATAGGGCTAGTTCAAAAACTTACCAAAACAAAAAGTAAACTAACTATTCGTAACTAGCAAACAGTTCTACGATCGTGTCTCTAAGCATTCAATTCTAATTGTTAGACCTAAATGTAGTTTTTAATACTTAGTCAATGTATGTGTTCGTGTGCATGTGTGTCTGTTTGTTTGTACATGTTTAGTGTAAATGTATTTCTAGCTGTAAACATATACATACATATACTTATATATATATAGACATATATAGCCAGACATTCAGCATCAAGTATGATCATCGCAGCTCACAATGCAGATGTAATTGAATATATCCATACTTGGGCAAAGATATCTTCTAAAGGGAATTGTTAGACCTACAAGATTGCATCATGAAAACTTTTCAATTCAATTTTGTATTCTGATAGAACTTAAAAATATCAGTAAAAAAAAGGTGAAAATATTTATGACTCCACTGAGATTTTGGTAATCTGAACTTTGATCGATTGATAAATCCAAGAATATTTTTTTTAACTGAAGTTATCGTTAAAGCGGGTTCCTATAAACAATCATTATATCAATTTGAGTATACATTAACTAGATATAAACAGATATTCATACTTGATGCTGATAGCAGAGGCCCGACTATTATAAAAAAAAAAAAAAAATATTTAAAAAATCATCTTGTTGAATTTTGCTGTGTACTTCCAAGCGAACCCCAAAGTGTTGTTAAGATAATTTTTAGTTTACTTCTTTTACTCCACGAAAACATATCGTACGAAAAAAAATATCAGAACAAAAAAAAACATATCCTTTGCTGTCCAATGGAGCCTTTACCGAAACTTAACCGCAACTATTTGAACTGCTGCCCAAGATCAAAGTCGAAAAACAAGCATTTCACATTTGGGGGTCAGCCCGATGGGAAAAAGTTATATTGGGAACACGTCGTGGGCCATTGCCTGTCCCAGGGAGTGAGTGAGAGCGTGGAACAGGAGAGAGGGAGAGAGGGAGAGGGAGAAGCGAACCATTTTGGCCATTATTTAACTTTTAAACACGCACCAGAAACAGCAGCCCGGCAGATTTGAATTTAATGGGCATTGGGCATTGGCCATGGCAAACAGGCCAGTCAGCCAGCCAACAAGTGAGCAATAAAGAAAAGTTTAGAAAAATATGCGATAACCGCCCTGTGGATACCCATAATAAGCTCACGAACGATTGAATGGCCATGGAACACAATAAAAGCTGGCTAAAGGACTCAAACGAACGGCGGGACGGGCAAACGGTGGCAAAAACTCGGGCATGAATTTGTGCGCACGATAGCGCAAAATGATGACAATAAATGGAAAAGTTTTTAATAAGCCAATAAAATGATTTATATGGCTAACATTTGAGCGAGAGAGAAACAGAGTTAGAGATAGAGAAAGGGAGCGAGAGAGAGAGAGAGAGAGCAAGAGAGACCCAAAGCATTTGCCGCATACTCAGCAGGTTTATTAATCGTAGGCCAAAGTCCGATTGTTGATTTACCAACTGCTTCCGACAATTTGATAAACATGACTTTAACACGCACATAAATTGCATAAAACAATTTCAATTTCTAGAGTTATTAAAACGAAAGGCGAAAGGCCATCACATTTTCAGATGTTTGTTTAAATTCAGCATCGATCATCGATAAATATTTTTGGAAAATTGGCAGCATATTTCCTAGTCAGGTACTTCCGACTAGAGCACTCCAAATCACTTTTGTCCAGCTATTATCAGTCAGAAAATACAACGAATTCTTTCGTGAAAATTGGAAACCTCTGGGTCAGTCTGAGTGGCAGGCAGTTCGAAAAGTTGCTTTTTTTTTTCAAAAATCTATTTCTTTCATTTAAAATGATAATGCCTTTTGAAAAGGCATGGCAATTGTTATCAAGGCATGTTCGCATATCAGAAATGCATCCCATATATATTTAAACTATTAAATTAATAAGAGTTCAAAGGTTGATCATCGTCATTTGGATTTTTAGGGTCTACAAATTGAATTTCTAACGAAAAAAAGTAAACTAAAGATAATAAGGAAAAAAAAAAAGATTTAATAAATTTAAGTATTAAGATTGTGTGAATAAAACAGAATAAAACCCTATAAAGTTGTAAAACCCGAAAATGCATAAATTGTATTGCTATAGACAAACGTAAAAATCATAAACTTCCTTCCTTCAACGTGTATAAGCGAACGTCCCCTGCTGTAGATATTCAATACAAGTAGTTGAAATTTTCAAAAAACAAAAACGAAATCATGTAGTGCTACATAAACATTCATATATTACGATCATGAAAACGATTATGACAGAAGAAGAAACCAACATATAAACATGTATCAAATGGGCCTCAAAGAGAGCGACGCATTGTACATAAATACATAACTCAATTGAAAAACCAACGTAAGCACGATGATTGTAACTATCTATGTAAAAATGCTTAAAATATTTGTGATAAAGTAATAGTGTTAATGATAAGTAATAAAACATGACATATTATGAAAAATATATATATACATATATTGTTTTTATTGCTTAGATTAAAAGTATGAAGATGCTACGTGTCTGGAAGTCCTCAATAAATGAAGTTGCTCCCGATATATCTATCGATAAATAATTTGAAATCGTACACTGAAAAAAAATACAGAAGGGAAATAATATTGTTATATAATTTGTATTGATCTTTAATTATAATTTTTATTATGTATATTTTAATTATTATTTTGATTTGAAATTATTGTTTATTAGTTTTACAACTATTTTAATTTTTTACTATTTTTTATTTTAATGCTACGACTATTCCAAACTACCTAAAAGTCTAAGTATTATCACTAACCATACATATGGTTAGTGGTATTATATACACGTATGTATATTATATAATATATATTACTTTAATTATACATCTCAATGAAAATTATTTAATTTTCTTAAATTGCAATCACTTCGCTATCGATTTACGTCTGTATTGTATGAAATCATAAGAACCTGAAAATTATATGCTCTCATTGCTTCACAGACTCCAGTTTCCGTAACAATATACCACTTTCAGCTGAATCATTCGCTAAAATTGACCATTAAATGAGGCATATATTAATATGAAATATATATATGCATTCAATACTCATCAATCTGTCAATGAATCAGGGATATATTTTTTACTATTGGAGCATTGTGGTCTCGTTTGGTAGCTTCGTTTGAAGTCTTTAGCTAACATTGAGGCTATGCAAACAAAAAATCTATGAAAATCTATTCTTTTTACTTACCTTTACCTAGAAAAATTCGTATTTGTCCAAGCAAAAAAAATTTAGCATAATTTATTATATTTTATATGTATATTAAATATTTCCCCCTAAATATTTTGCTCTGATTAAAATTTTTAAATTTTTAAAGGGTATTTGAAAGGGTATTCTGCAGTCTATGCTTAGTTTATTGCACTTGTTGCTGACACTTATCGCAGTTTATGAAATGAGGAAATGATGACAGATTAAGCTGCGGCAGTGGCGTAGGCAGCGATTGTAAAAAGGGTATCTATATACGCAAGCCAATTAAAATAACCTGGCATAGCAATCGCAATGCTTATGTTCTATAAACCCCTCCTACGCCGCCGCCACTGCTTAGTTACGAAAATACAGTTAATGATTATAAAAGCAGATTACAGATTTTGATTTCTGCTCAAATGTACTCAGAAGCTCAGTGTCAACGCGTACTTTGGGCTCAGCATCTGAATAATGAAGGCGTTTACTGTTTTATTGCTGCTCACTTTTGGCATTGCAGCCAGCACGGCCAGGGTATGGAAATTCGATGGTGAATCTGCTGCACTATAATCAATAATGTTTTGCAGCATCATCAGGAAACTGATGCACCTAAGCTGCCCATAACACTCTACTATGAGGCACTCTGTCCGTACTGCATGCAATTTGTAACCACTCAGCTGAACCCGTCGATGGAGCACAAGGATCGACTGCCATACACGCACCTAACACTGGTGCCCTTTGGCAATGCTCATGTAAGTGATTTGCATGACTTAACGACACATGTATGAATGAATATTTGCCACTGCAGCTGAACGATAAGGGTGAGGTGACCTGTCAGCACGGCCAGGACGAGTGCGAGCTGAATGCCTGGCATGCCTGCGTACTAGAGAACAATGACATCAACACAGCATTAAAGATAATTGCCTGCATGATGCGCTGGTCGCAAAAATCATCTAGACAAGTGCGCCAATAGATATGGCATTGATGTAACCGCTGTGAAGGAGTGCAAGAGCGCGCGCAGCGTGGATGAGATATTGAAGAAATACGGAGAAGCGACGGCCCATGTTCACTTTAGAGGAGTACCGGCCATAGCAGTTGATAATGCAAGTATAATCAGCTTAAACTTCAAATTATAGAACTAACAATTTTCCAATTTCAATCAGGAATTCAACTCTGATGATCAGGGGAATCTCTCGGATAACTTTGACCAAGCATTCTGTGCCAAGTACGAGGCCAAGTTTGACATAAGACTCAATAATTGTTAACAATATGCAAAGCAATTTAATTTTATAAACATTTATAACTGCCTAAATACATACATATATACATGAATCGATATTTTCAATGTCACATTGTGTTTTTTTTTTTTTTTTCTTCGTATAAAAAATTATTTGATTTTGGACCACGATACAGGAAACGAATTCAATACATAATTAAAAACAAAACCTTTAAAAGATCACAATTGTATATATAGATATAATATAATTTTAGATGCATAGTAAACTTAGTTTTGATTGATTTGCTTCATGTTTATGATTTCATCAGTTAGTTAGTTATTTTTTCTTTTCAAGCATTGCAATAATTTTATCCAGCTTTGCAGTTTGCTGCACTTCGAATTCCTTAAATCTTTTGGTAATTGTGAGCTGCAGCTGCTCGAACTTGGCGTCGATGAGTTGCTGTACACTGGAACTGATTTCACTGGCAGTGGGTGTTGGGATCGGATTAGGTTGTTCTGGACCCGAAAGTCCCTTCATCATGCCCAGAAACTTTTGCAACTTCTCATCATTATCATCGGCCTGATTGGGCGCGCCGCTCGTGCCGCCTTTTTGCAGCAGCTCCTGTATCTTTAGTACATCAAAAGTCTTTGGCTGCTGTGTGGTAATGCCATTCGGATTCGGGGCTATGTGCAACATAGTGCCATAAATACAAATCTCTTTGGCCGACGTGAGCAGTTTCAGATTAATCTCAGCTATGCCGGAACGATCGATTTCGACATCGTAGCGATAGGGTCGTATAGGTATATCGGCCTCCTGTTCTTCAATGCAAGTGCCATACACAGTCTCCAGATACTCCTGTGTGGGCCCAGCAAAGAGCTCCACTTTGGGTGCGCTGCACACAAGCGTTATGGCGGCAATTTTAAAATGTGGCGATATTTGAAATTGCAGCTCACAGGGAATGGACGGACAGTCGTTGTTTGACAACAAAACAGCACGATCCTCATCGACAACATCGTCCAAGTCGGGCCTACAAAGAGTTATACACAAGCGTATGTATATAGATGTGTTTGTAAACCAGTTTGGGCGTGAATGCGATTTGAACTGAAAATGGAAATCCTTTGTCTTACTTTTCAAAGACATCTTCGTCCGAAAGGCGTGTGGGCACCACCTGCTGCAGCTCCTTGCCAGCTGTTTGCACCCAGCTGCATCTGGCAATTACTTTTTCTGTCATAATTTTCAATTTTATCTAATAATTTTGATAATAAAACAATTTCTGCAGCTAATGCTAAAAAATTGCTTTGTTTATCGGTGCTTCTTCTTCTACACTGCGAAGCTGAGGCTGCCCATCTGTTGCGTTAGCAGGGCCAAAAACAAAGCAAAAGCAGGGCTGCATTTTTCGATTTGAGTTTGGCGCCAAACGTAACAGCCTTACGTAATACTAACCGCAAGCAACCCACACAGCGTTGCATTACGCTGTTTTGACAGCTACGACCTTGATAAGCCCCCTTGTAGGTCATTATTAAGCGAATCCAAAGGAAAGCGACAGTGCTATCAGCGCCATCGCCGCAAGTATAACATAATTTTCCGTAAACTAGTACAATTATCAAATATGGGTGGCAAATACAAGATTGTAATGGTCCGCCATGGCGAGTCCGAGTGGAACCAGAAAAATCAATTCTGCGGCTGGTTCGATGCTAATCTGAGCGACAAGGGTAAATACAAATTCACATAACAAAGGACATAACAATCAATCGATATTTTGTGATCAGGCAAGGAGGAAGCTCTAGCTGCTGGTAAAGCCGTTAAGAACGCTGGCCTCGAATTCGATGTGGCCCACACATCGGTACTGACCCGCGCACAGGTCACTTTGGCTAGCATTCTGCAGGCCAGCGGCCACAAGGAGATCCCCATCTACAAGACCTGGCGTCTGAATGAGCGCCACTATGGTGGCTTGACCGGCCTGAACAAGGCTGAAACCGCCGCCAAATATGGTGAAGCTCAGGTGCAAATCTGGCGTCGCAGCTTCGACACACCACCACCACCGATGGAACCCGGCCATCCCTACTACGACACCATTGTCAAGGATCCACGTTATGCCGATGGACCCAAGCCTGAGGAGTTCCCCATGTTCGAGTCACTCAAGCTGACCATCGAACGCACACTGCCATACTGGAACGATGTCATCATTCCACAGATGAAGGAGGGCAAGCGTATCCTGATTGCAGCTCACGGCAACAGTCTGCGCGGCATTGTCAAGCATTTAGATAGTGCGTCCGAGTTGTGATTAATTATTTATAGTTTCTAAAGTATCCACTTAATCCTTTCAGATCTGTCTGAGGATGCCATCATGGCGCTGAACTTGCCCACTGGCATACCTTTTGTTTACGAGCTGGACGAGAACTTCAAGCCCGTGGTGTCCATGCAGTTCCTTGGCGACGAAGAGACCGTCAAGAAGGCCATCGAAGCTGTTGCCGCCCAGGGCAAGGCCAAGTAAACGCTAATCTCTGTCTCAAGATAAACGAGCACAATTACTAGACATTGTTAAGTTCGGCTAGATGCTGGACCCATCCTCCCGTTCGTTGTTGTGGTTCTTGTAACACTTATCCGGTTCATCCCCACTCCTCACAGTTAATAAATAATTTATTATAACACACAAGCCAAAGGTCAGATCTTTGGGTTTTATTATATTCTCATATCCTCGGTTTATCAGCTCACTTACGTTTCTTCTTGCCATCTTTGGCTAGCTCCAGACCCAATATACACTTGGGCGGCACCTTGTAGGTCTCCGTGAGCAGCGTGTATATAAAGCGGATTTGATTGCCCTGCACCTGGAGCTGCTCGTGCTTCTGGTGCGGCAGCTTGACGATGCTTGTGCTGGCGGCAGCGCCTTGCTTGCAGAGCTTTATCAGCTCGGCCATGATGATGCCGTACGCCTCGATGTTACTCACCAAGGTCACCTTTTTGTTGCCCGACCTGGTGGCCAGGGACATTTGTATTTGCGGTTTGCCACTGGTGTCCTTGCCGCTGCACATTTGATAGGAATGCTCCATTTTGCTTGTAATGATGGAGGTCAGTTCGCTCAGTGTGCCCTCTCGATTGCAGCACAGCTCCTGGAGCACTGCATCGGGGCGCACCAGTTTTGTCTGCGGATCGATTATACAATGCTTGTTCACATATTCACGCACAATCTTCTTGACCTGACCCACGGGAATGCCCTCGCCTCGTTTGTAGTTCAACTTTGTGAAGAATGCAGCGGTGACATCGGAAACAATATACATCTCCTTGAGCTCCGAATGGAATAGGGGCTTCTCGTTCGTTGCGCCATTGACATCGCCTGTCTTCACATCCGTTATAAAGTTCACCAATTCCGGATGCTCCAGATCGACAGAGATGATTTTGTCCACGCCTTTTGTCTCCTCACGGACCACTATGAAACCCTGATCTACCATCTCAGCCAGGAAATTAGACAGCTTCTTGTAGCGTGTCTTCTTCAGGTCAATCGGTTCAGCGGCTTCGGTCACCACGTAGAGCCTATAGAAGTTGCTAGTTAAGAGAGGCAGCGGCAGCTTCTTGCCATTGTTTTTGAGCGCAGCCAAAAATGCCCTCTTCAGCAACGTTTCCGGCGTGGCTTCCTCTGGTTCTGACGCTGCGGGCACTGCTGAACCTTCACTATTCTCATCCAGCGATAAGGCAGCTGTGGTTGACTCCAATTCTGCCGATTCTGTTGCTTGTGAATTCGACTCGGGCAACGCTAATGATACCCGGTCGGATTGTGGAGATTTTGTTGCTTTGCGCTGATGATCTGGGCTGCCCAAGGCGGGAAAATCCTCGCTCGTCAATTTCTTCGACTTAACCAGTGGGATTTGCTGCAGCATGCTGGGCTCGTGGGCCCACAGCTTATCGCCGAACAAATGCAGCATTTTAACAGCCACGCCATGACCACCGCACATGTACAGATCATCGCTGGAACGAGCCAATTGCCCCACACCCACAGCCGAATTGTTATTTGTCAAGTTAACAGCTACTGCAAGCAGGAAAGGAATTGAGAATAAGAAATCATGGTATACTTATCCAATATATCACACACTCACTCAGCTGATCCTTCTTGAAGTGTCCATACATGTTGAGGCCAACGCCTAGCGGCACCACGCCGGGCAGCATCAAGTCCGCTCCATTTGATAGCTTCGGCAGCACTCCTTCGTGTGTGCTGAAATAGGGCAGTATATCGGGCGTTGCCCACAGTGCGTAAAGTGTGGGCACCAGCTGCCCGCCATCCAGTTCGAAGAACATCGGCTGTTTGTCCACACAGTAGAGCACGCTTGGCTGTCCACCATGTGTGAGAATTTTCAGCTGCGTCACATTCGCCTTTGCCGGCAGTAGATTGTCGCCCGGCACATGCGGAAAAGCTAATTCGAGTCGAGCGCGCAGCTTCTTCGATTCGGAGCCTTTGAGAGCGGCACTGCTCTTTAATCTGTAGGGTTTTAAGAACATGAGCAGCACTTACGAACAATTTGCGTACGTAAACTAAACTAACAAAATAAATAAAAGCCGAAAATCGTTCACAATAGACAACCGCCGTTGCCTGAGAGCAAAATGCAAACAGCTGTTTGGTGAGTTTTTTAATTTAGTTAGACAATATAATTTAAACATTTATATAGGAATGACACTATTTTTTTAATTTTAATTTTGTGTATAATTGTAATTGCTTGTTTTTTGGTAACTAATGCACATTTCGCAATTTATCGTAAATACATTTACACGATAGTTCACAATAAATTGTGCTAATGCCCTGTGCGAAATTTGTTGCCGGGTTGTCAACTGCTAAGTAATCTGTACTACAGTGATAATAACTATTTTAAACGAATAAAATAAAGATCGTTCGACGAGTTTCAAGTTAATGTATATTTTATAAAATTCTATAATATACATACATATCTATATAAAATAATAACAGTTTTTAATGAATAAAATATTTTTTCTCGGAATTCCATTCCTTTAAATAAACAGCTGTTAAATAGAAAACAGATGTTTGTTTTTCCCGCCCAATGAAATTCGTAAATATACATATATATTAAGAGGTACATATTGTATGTATGTACATACATACATGTGTACGTTCGTTACTTCATTGCATTCACATTCGCATTTCCTCGGAAAAATCAGCATCACGAGATGTTTCATGATCAAAACGACGCCATTTTATTAAACATTTGAAAATATGTTAACATAACATAACATACGCTGCCTGTAAGCAGTCTTTTAAGGCTAATTTAATACAAACAATATTTGTGATTATTTCAACGTTTGCCGATTTTGTACCATCGTTTCAATATCCCCCCAACTATCCCTAAATATATAAATAAATATATATTTCTTTATAATGTAAATATAACAGCTCTAATCCGAGTCCGATTCCGAGTCGGCTTCGCAGGTATTCGATGCCTTTGCTGTGGGCGGATCATAAACGTGCAGCTGCTTGCGCCAGATCTTAACCAATCCATCGAATGCTCGACGGCTGTACTTGCCAAATTTGTTTGGTGTCCTCGGATGCTCACGAGTTCGCTCGCTCTTAGGCACCGTCTCCACATATCTTTCGTAGGCAGCCGTATTCTTGCCATAGTCAATCTGCTTCTGGCGGCGGGACAAGATGGCCGGATCTGCCTCTGTGTACGAGGATGAGGATGAGGTGGACGAAGTATAACTATTATGACGCACACGCTTCTCCTCCTTGTGGCCCTTGAAGTTTACTGCCTTGGATTGTAGATTGCCTTCGTTGATTGCGGACGATGCACTGCTATTCGGACTATTGGAACGACTATTCTCAGTGCTGAGTGTGGGCGGCGTTAGCGAGTGGCGACGCTTGAATGGCGTCTTTAATTTCTCCTCCTTGACCAGACGCTCAAATTTTTCCTCATTGCTGCCGTCGAGGAACTCCAGAGTCATTTCACGTTTGGGATGAGCACTCGTGCTCCCAGCACTGCTGTTGAAAGATGAAGAAGCCTAAAAGAAAAACAAAACTACTTAGCTAACTAGCTGTGGAATGTATAAAAATTATGTGTACCTCATCACTTTGTCCCAGCTCGGCGCGCACTTCTTGGGCCCAACTGCTTAGTGGTTTTGTGTCCATCGAAACGGACGAACTGGAGGAATTTAAGCTGCCTGCGCTTTTTATTGGTGTGGTTGAATCTACACACATGCGTTGATCCTCGAACATCATGTTAACGCTGTTGTTGTTGATTTCAGTTCTATTTACTATTTATGGAAGTAAAATCTTGTGTGAGCGCAGCAAACTAAAAATTGATGTTTTGTTCGCTTGCGCTGTTTGTTCGCGCGTTTTTGTTGCTGCGATGCTAAGTTCGTCGCAACTTCCATCTCGATACCAATCGATAGCAATACAGTATAAGGCTGCCACTCATTTATAAAGATTTAGTTACCAGCACTGTTGGACTATGGGTGACTTGCAGCACTCATACACACAGCCAGAATTGTACAACACTACAACGTTTGGTGATTTAGCGTTTTTTCGGCATAAGAGAAAAGTCTGTGTAATATTAAAAACTGCAATCAATTGGTAAGTACATAACAAAAATTATTTGTCTATATTTTAAACAGACAGTTTTTCGATTCAAATTATTCATATGTTATATACACTTTCGTAGAACATATTTATTATTGGGGACTAAAAACAACGCAAGCAAAAAATGAGCCTCACATCCGCCGCGGGGATAATATCCCTACTCGATGAACCGATGCCAGATCTCAAGGTATTCGCCTTGAAGAAACTGGACAACATTGTGGATGAGTTCTGGCCCGAAATTTCCGAGTCGATTGAAAAAATCGAAATGCTGCACGAGGACAGGGCCTTCCCGGAGAACAAGCTGGCTGGCATGGTCGCTTCCAAGGTATTCTATCATCTGGGCTCCTTCGAGGATGCGCTCACATATGCGCTGGGCGCAGGCGATCTGTTCGATGTGAATGCACGCAACGAGTACACGGAGACAATCATTGCCAAGTGCATTGATTTCTACATTGCACAACGCATAGATTTCATTGAAAATCCAAAGGAGTCGAAGCCTGTGGATGAGCGCTTGGAGGGCATTGTGAACCGAATGATTCAACGTTGCCTGGACGACAATCAATACCGTCAGGCGCTCGGCATTGCTCTAGAAACACGTCGTATGGACATTTTCGAGGTGTCCATCATGAAATCGGACGATGTGCGCGGCATGCTGGCCTATGCCTATAACGTGACCATGTCGTTGCTACAGAATAGGGGCTTCCGTAATCAGGTGCTGCGCTGCCTGGTCGGGCTCTATCGCGATTTGGGTGTGCCTGACTATGTGAACATGTGCCAGTGCCTCATCTTTCTGGAGGATCCGCTAGCCGTTGCTGAAATGCTGGACAAGTTGACCGGCTCTTCGGTGGAGGCTAACAATCTGATGGCTTATCAAATTGCTTTCGATCTGTACGAGTCGGCAACCCAAGAGTTTCTGGGTAATGTACTCCAGGCATTGAAAGATACAGCTCCCATACCCACAGCATTGCCCAGCACGTTCAAGCCTCAAGGCACTACAGCCAGTAGTAGCGATACCACTGGCAAGTCTGATGACGAGAAAGCTAAATCGCAAAGTGACGAGAGCATGGAGACAACTGAGGATAAGGATGGTAAGGCTGTGAACAAGATTTGCACTCACTTTACATATATTTATATATTCATTTTCCTGTCCAATATCCAATAGGCGATGCCAAGATCGAGCGCACTATTGACTCGTTGAACGATATGGAAAAGCTGCATCAGAAAAACATTGAGAAGCTCATTTCGATTCTTGCCGGCGAGGTGTCAATTGACTTGCAGCTCCAGTTTCTTATACGCAGCAATCACGCCGATTTGCAGATATTGCGTGGCACCAAGGAGGCGGTGCGCGTCTCGATTTGCCACACGGCAACTGTCATTGCCAATGCTTTCATGCACAGCGGCACCACGTCGGATCAGTTCCTGCGCGACAATCTGGATTGGCTGGCACGTGCCACGAATTGGGCCAAACTAACAGCTACCGCTTCGTTGGGTGTCATTCATCGCGGACACGAAAAGGATTCGCTGGCACTTATGCAAAGCTATTTGCCCAAAGAGGCGGGTCCCAGCTCTGGCTACTCCGAAGGTGGCGCATTGTACGCCCTGGGTCTGATACACGCCAATCATGGCGCCAACATTATTGACTACCTACTGCAACAGCTAAAGGATGCTCAAAACGAGAATGTGCGCCATGGCGGCTGCCTTGGCTTGGGCTTGGCCGGCATGGGCACCCATCGCCAGGATCTGTACGAGCAGCTGAAATTCAATTTGTATCAGGACGATGCTGTGACTGGCGAAGCGGCTGGCATTGCAATGGGTATGGTTATGCTGGGTTCCAAAAATGCTCAGGCCATTGAAGATATGGTGTCCTATGCCCAGGAGACGCAACACGAAAAAATTCTGCGTGGTCTAGCCGTAGGCATCTCGTTGACCATGTTCGCGCGCCTTGAAGAAGCAGATCCCCTTGTCACCAGCCTCTCTACTGACAAGGATCCCGTCTTGCGTCGCTCGGGCATGTACACCCTGGCCATGGCTTACAATGGCACCGGCAGCAACAAGGCCATCCGCAAGCTGCTCCACGTGGCCGTTTCCGATGTCAACGACGATGTGCGTCGTGCTGCTGTCACTGCAATTGGTTTCATTTTGTTCCGTACTCCGGAACAGTGCCCATCGGTGGTTAGTTTGTTGGCGGAATCATACAATCCGCATGTGCGCTATGGTGCCGCCATGGCGCTTGGTATCGCATGCGCTGGCACTGGACTGCGCGAGGCAATTGCCTTGCTGGAGCCCATGGTTAAATTCGATCCTGTGAACTTTGTCCGTCAAGGAGCACTCATTGCATCCGCTATGATCCTCATTCAGCACACAGATTTAAGCTGCCCCAAGAGCACTTTCTTCCGCCAACTGTATGCTGAAGTTATCAGCAACAAGCACGAGGATGTTATGGCTAAATATGGCGCCATTCTAGCACAAGGTGGGTGGAGACTACATATTTATAATAAGATGCCTTTTCAGTATTAATCTCTGATTGCAGGCATCATTGATGCTGGCGGTCGCAATGCCACGCTCTCGTTGCAATCTCGCACTGGACACACCAATCTGCAGGCTGTTGTCGGCATGCTGACCTTCACTCAGTACTGGTACTGGTTCCCACTGGCGCACACCCTCTCCCTTGCATTTACGCCCACCTGTATAATTGGCCTGAATTCAGATCTGAAGATGCCCAAAATGGAGTACAGATCGGCGGCGAAGCCATCGCTGTATGCCTACCCGGCTCCGCTAGAGGAGAAGAAGAGCGAGGAGCGCGAGAAGGTGGCCACAGCTGTCCTATCAATTGCAGCTCGACAGAAGCGCCGCGAGAATGCCGACAAGAAGGAGGATGAGAAAATGGATGTTGATGAGGATAGCAAGGAGGGCGCCGCTGCAGGCAGCAAAAAGGAAGATGAGAAGTCAGAAATTGCAGTAAAGACCGAAGAGAAACCGGCGGAAGAAAGCAAACCCAAGAAGAAGGATGACAAGGAAAAGAAAATTGATGAAAAGGATAAGGAGGCGAGCACTAGCACGGCTGCCGACAAAGAAAAGGACAAGAAGGAAAAGAAGGAGCCCGAACCCAATTTCGAAATACTGCAGAATCCGGCTCGTGCCCTGCGTCAACAACTGAAAGTCATCAGTGTAGTCGATGGCCAGAACTACGAGCCCATGAAAGATGTCACAATTGGCGGCATCATTGTATTCCGGCACACGGGCAAGACTGAAGATCAGGAACTGGTCGAACCGGTTGCCGCATTTGGTCCAATGAACGATGATGAGAAGGAGCCCGAGCCACCAGAGCCATTCGAATATATTGAAGATTAAATGGGCATGTTGTTTGTCATTATCTAAGTAAAACATATTTTGGTTCTTGAATATTGCATACACATGTATTTTTCACCAAATTTACTAAAAACAGAAAAATGAAAAAGAAATAAAATAAATTACACAGAATTAATGCTAATCTATAATTACCCATAATAAATGTTCATCACTCATGATGTAAAAACTTGTTTACTTTACTCATTCATTCATTCTCACTTTGTAGTTAACTAAACATTTGTTATATTGTGAAATGAAAAAATCTTATCAAAATTATCTCAAATGTCTCTGTTGTCAGATGCCGATTCTGCACGTTTGAATTTCAAAGCTTGTAACGGCCCCTATTTTTTGTTTGTGTATTTTTTTTTTATTGATATTAACGAGCTTTTTTAAATTGTATGCCAAACAATTTCACAATGGCTGGAAATTGCTCGCGCTCAAATTTTTGAATTATCGTTGACAAACAAATACGTTGCTCTCGCTCTAGCTTCAGTGCAGAGACCCTTTCATTCGGTCATAGACACACACATATATGCACATGTTTGAGCGTGGTCGGCATGCGTGAGAGAGCGAGAGAAACCGATTAAAACAAAGTAAACAGTAGACATGGGCATCAAGTCGAAGCAAAATTACCCTTTCAGTGTCGTGAATTTCTAAACAAATATTTTGATAATCACTTATTTTTATATTTAATTACAGGAAACTAGTGTTATAATCTGTCTTTGATTTTAGTTGGAAATAGTTTATGCGCAAATGTGTATTGCCGAAATATAACATACATGTATGTATGTATATTGATTTTCATGTCAATTTAAATCAACTAAAAATTTCATTTCACTCTACTCAGAATGATTTGAGAATAACCTGTTTTGGCAAATTTATACGAGTGGCAACAGTTGTCTGTAGCTCAATGTTTGTCGTGCGTTACAAATATAGCGAGAAATCAGTTATACTCTCTGAATTGGAAATCGCGCAGCTGGTTTACACACACGCTCACTCACACATTTATGCTCTTTTTTCTCTCTTTCTCACTTCTTAACTGAGGTTTATTCAAAAGTTTTCTTGCTCTATCGTTTGCGTCAGCTCCACCATTGCCATTTCCGAAGTCGGACCGAGAAGACGTGCATCGGTCCATTAATATTACACATTGTTCTTTTTTCACGCAATTATTGTGTAAATTCTAATTAATTATAAAAGGCAACGAATACTAAATTTAAAGTGTTGATATTTGTGCGGTAAAAGCCAGCCCGATTGATTATCATACGAAACAGTTGTGTTTGCATTTGCTTCTGCTTTTGCTTTTGCCTTTGCTTTGTTTGTTGCTAGGTAAATCACAGCAGCAAACGGCTAATTTCGTATGAGAAGTGGACACAAAAGAATTGCTGCTGGCCTCGACCCTAGACAATTTACAGTGTGGTTACAGTGTTGTTGCCGGCATAATTGTGTACTTACACAAACATATGTACATGTAGATGTACATAGACATCACTGTTAAAATATATACATACATACATAAGTGCATATCGTCGATATTGCTGTGACAGTGAGCGTGTATAAAATTTTAATAAAGCAGCCGTATACAAAGAGGAGCGAAGAATAGTTCGATTTGCGTTTTACTTGCAATTGTGTGGCGTAACGGTAAACGCAAAAGTGATAAATTGTGCCTAAAATTAATAGAAATCCACCCATATTATGAACCGCACCAGAAGGAAGGTTGTTCGTCCAAAAAATCTTTACACAAATGCAAATATATTTTCACGATGGAGCTTTTGGTGAGTTACAAGTAGTTGTTCTTCCCCGTTTGCACAGTCCACAACATACAGACAAACATGTTATTCATTAACGGTAAACCATATACATCCATACATGTACATATGTAAATTGTGCAGTGTTCGCTGGCTGAGCCAATCAGCTCGATAGCACGTGTTAGATTTTATTAACTATCGTAGATGTACACACGTACATACATATATAAATATGTACATATGTATGTATGTATATATATACAGTAAAGATTTGGTTCCGATGAACTGTTCTGTAAGACACCAAGCATTCATTGTAAATTAAACACTTGAATATATGTAAATGTATATGATGTAGATAACTAATTCTTCTGCATAAACAGTCCAATAGACTATAATGTACATATGTATATTATGTACATACATATGTATGTCTATGGATCAATTCTCGTTTTTTTTTTATTGGTTATGGGCGGAAATAATGGAAAGTCGTCGCTACATGTACATATGTGCATATGTATTCATATATTTCTTACTAATCTGCAGTGTTGACAATACAGCTTTTTTTCTCATCAAATGTAGCTTTTAATTAGCTAATTATATTATTTAATTAGCTATTAATACATTAAACAAATAAGTGAGCACCACACTTAATATGTAAGCATACAGTCATAATTAAAGGCATATATATATATATACATATATATATATATATATATATATGCGTTAGGTGTAATTTTTTTAGATTTTGTTTTTTCATAGAGGTTATTCACCGTCTGCTTATTTTTCTGTTCTGTGACATTCACTAAGTTTTTTAGTCACATATATGTATTAAATGTATATAGCAGTGTAAAAGTTGATAGCAGTATATATAGCCTTAGAATATATACATACATAATATATACATATCATGTGTATATACATATAACATCAAATCACATGTATAAGCATATGTATATATTTGGACAGCGCACAGTTGCGCATATGTTCACTTTGATTAGAATTACATTGGGAAAATTTTATTAGAAAAGCATTGAATAAATATTATTGGGGAATCGTGTATGATTATAATATGAAACACAATGAAATTGCCAGATATTTAATCTTTTAACTTTCTTTCTAATATGTATAAAGAAATATATTATATTCATGATGATGATGATGATCGTTATAAATACTACGTCTATACTACTTGTAGTATAACTCTATAACAATGTAATCCTATCCATTATAAACTCTAAGGCGATGTACTGCTGACAGTATCACTCGATCGCGAGTTTAACTTATCTAGTAATAATCTTATTTCAATATTGAATATATTTTAAAGTATACACAATACACTGTTTAATAGTAAGTTAATTATGAGTTGAAATGTAGAATAGAATGCAATTTGTTCTATCTTATCGGACCACATGGGGCGTTAGCAACCAAATATAACACAGAGACTTAGTTAATTATACACAGTAAATTGATGTAAGACCTTCAAAATGCCAACAACAATCATCAATGAAACCCTAAAAAAAACTTAACACAAATGTAATTAGTTATAACGAGTATATTATTTTTTCTTATCAAAGTACAGTGGGGCCTCGATAGTGACAACCAAGTACTAATGTAGATAGAGCTAGACAGAGCTTTGATTTGGTATTTTTATACCCTGAGCCCATTGAAAATAGGAAATCAGGGTATAATGGTTTTGTTAAAAGTACGTATGTTTGAACGAGTCGTTTTCCGAAGATATGAGAGATAGACACTTCAGTCTTTTTGTGTTAGGTCCGTATATTGTACAAGTTTGTTTCAGAAATTTGATAAAACATTTATCGAGCATCAGCTATAAAATTATATCACGTGCATCTTTAGAGTTAGAGTCGCCAAGTCTTCTCCATATATGTATATAGATACTAATTTAATACAATTTCGGTTTTTGTCAGATTTTGGATTCCGGTCCCCAATTCACAAAAATGTATTTCAAATACTAGAGACATACAGTTTGGTTTTGGCATATAGATATAAATGTCATGATCATAATCTGAAAGTTTGATTACGAATTATTAATCAAATAAGTTATCGCTGCAAAACCCTCGTGGCAGAGCAAGCGAGGCAGCGAGACAGAAAGACGCCTGCAATGCTTACACACATACAGGCGTACAGGCGTAGATCAGCGTGGAGAATCGAAACGAAGCATTCTTGGGAATATTGTTCGTTCGCAGAATTACTCAGGGGATTTTGTAGTCAAGCAGTCTCGTTTACAGCTTTCTTACTTGTTAAATACATACATATGTATTTGTATAAATATTTATTCAATTCATATTATCGATTTAATGATTTCAGGTGGATGCGAGATTTGTTCAAACGTGGTCTGGAGGGGCCACTCGCAGACGAGGAGCTGTACCAACATAGAAAGACGCTGGACAGTGAACGCGTGACGACCAAATTTACTGAACTGTGGGAGGATGAGAAGAAGCGTAGCAATCCGAGCGTCGTTCGTATGATATTTCGTGCATATGGCGCGATATTCGTGCCTTTGGGCTTACTCTTTTCCATGCTCGAATCATGTTGCAAGTAAGTCAAATAATCGACATCGTTGAAGTTAGCTAATCCGTGATTATACTTTTCAGATCTCTAATGCCGTTATTTCTGGGTGGTCTAGTGGGTTATTTTGCCACGGATCAGACAACGATAACCGAATCGATGGCATATTACTATGCGTTCGGCATTGTCATATGCATGTTGCTTCCTGTACTCACATTCCATCCGTTCATCTTTTACATATTCCAAGTGGGCACCAAGCTGCGTCTGGCACTGTCCGGCCTCATTTACCGCAAGTGCCTCGAGGTATCGAAGAGCAACAGCAATGATGGCCTGCGCGCACGTGCCATCAACATATTGTCCAACGATTTGGGACGCTTCGATGTGGCCCTGTGCTTTCTGCACGACACATGGAAAGGTCCAATGGAATCACTGCTTATTGGCTTTCTTATGTATCGCGAGATCGGCATTTCGGCTGTCATAGGCGTTTCCTTTATGCTCAGCTTTATACCGCTCCAAGCATGGGCTGCCAAAAAAGCAGCCAACTTCCGGCAGCTGACTGCGGAACGCACAGATTTGCGTGTGAAGCTAATGAATGAGATTATACAGGGCATACAGGTGATCAAGATGTATGCCTGGGAGAAGTCCTTTGCACGCGTCATTGCCGAGGTGCGTCTCAAGGAGGTGAATGCCATACGAGGTACTGCCTACATTCATGCCGCTCTCAGCTGCACTTCCATGATCTCTCCTCTCTCTGTGTTCCTCGCCCTGTGTTCATATGTTTATCTGGGCGATGCGCTGACTGCCAAAAAGGTCTACATGGTATCTTCCTACTTCAACATGCTCAACGACTCCATGGTGCACTTTTGGCCTCTATCCATCACATTCATAGCAGAGGCATTGGTCTCTGCGCGACGCTGCAAGGAGTTCCTGCTGGATGGCGACAAGGCCGAGGTGCCCACCAAACTGGAACCAGACACCAAAGGGCCCAAGAACAAGCGCAAGATCACGCAAGAGGACAAGCTGAAGAATATGGAAGTAAATGGCACACTGTTGATTAATGGCCAGCCGCAGGCAACACCTGCAAAGCACAGCCGATTGCGCGACTATAGCCCCGATGCGACACAGAAGTGCGTGGTTTTAAAGAACGTTTCGGCTTCATGGGATTCAAGTGACGGTCATGCTAATTGCGCCATTGATAGCTTCAGTACCGACATTCAGGATCATACATTAACGGCTGTGGTTGGTCCGGTGGGTGCGGGCAAGTCGAGTCTACTTCATGTGCTGCTCGGCGAGGTGGGCATTGATCAGGGCGAGGCTTCTGTGCATGGAAAAATCTCATATGCTGCACAAGAACCCTGGGTGTTTGAGGGCACAATACGAGATAACATTGTCTTTGTAGAGGATTACAATGAGCGGCGCTACAAGAAGGTGATCAAAGCTTGTGCCTTGGAACGCGATCTGGAGCTGATGCCAAGGGGTGATTTAACTGTGGTGGGTGAGCGCGGAGTCAGTCTCAGCGGAGGACAGAAGGCGCGTGTAAGTCTAGCACGCGCTGTCTACCGCAAAGCGGATATCTATCTGCTGGACGATCCGCTGTCTGCCGTCGACACGCACGTGGGCAAGCACATCTTTGACAAATGCATACGCGACTTTCTGTCCAACAAGATAAGAATATTGGTCACACATCAGCTGCAATACTTATACGACGTGGGGCATCTGTTGCTGATGTCTTCTGGCAAGGTTGTCGCGCAAGGCAGCTATCAGGAGCTGCAGCGTTCGCGGCAATTCCAGTTTCTGGAGCAGGCACGGTCGCACGATGAGAGCGGCATCGATACGGACAGCGTTCATAGTCACATGTCGCGCAGCGATTCAGAGAAGAGCATGGAACATCACAATCAGCATAATCCGCTGCTTCGACCCGATGAAACCGTGGAGGAGGTCAACCAGGAGCAGCAGTGTGTGGGCGCTGTGAAGTTCAGCGTATACGCTTCCTACTTCAAGGCGCTTGAGAGCACGTTTTTCTTCGCATTAATTGTGGTGCTCTTCGTCTGCTCAAGGATAATGCTCACGGGTGTGGATTACTTCCTCTCTCGCTGGTGAGTCAAAAGATTTCTCCGAAACACTGAACTATTAATTAATCACATATTCCGTTCATGCAGGGTGATTTGGGAGGAAAAGATTGCTTTAAATAGCAGCACAATTGCTGTGCCAGCAGCAGCTGTTAATGCCTCGTTGGATGTGACCACAGAGGTGTCTGTTAATGATACAGTGATCAGTGCCTTGCCGACAGCAAATGCGGACATTGAGAATAACGTTCGCCAGGAGCTTGTCGTATTCTATGCTGTGATTCTGTCCGCCACGCTTATTGTTTACCTCATGCGCACCTTTGGCTACTTTAGGATGTGTCTGCGCATTTCTCTGCGCCTGCACGATCGCCTCTTCCGTGGAATCACACGTGCCACCATGTACTTTTTCAATACAAACTCTTCGGGTCGCATTTTGAATCGCTTCTCCAAAGATATACGCACAGTGGATACAGATCTGCCGCACACACTGCTAGATTGTCTGTCTGTATGTAGCATCATATAAAATCTGTTATCCATTGATAAACTAACAAGCATTTTCATATTTGCAGTTTGCCATTGATGTCACCGGTGTGCTGGTCATTGTGGCCATTGCTAATTATTGGCTGCTGGTGCCCGCGGCAGTGATTGTCGTCCTTCTAGGCTGCATACGTTATCTTTATGTGAACACTAGTCGCAGCATCAAGCGACTGGAGGGCATATGTAAGTCCAATAGTTGTCTTTAATCTTGTCTAATGTGAAACGATAAAACATCGTTTTTCTTGCAGCTCGCAGTCCCATCTACTCGCTGACAAATCAAACGTTTCAAGGTCTAACCACGGTACGTGCTCTGCAGGCACAGAGCGCTTTGGAGAACGAGTTTCACGAGTATCAGAATGCCAATACCTCCGCCTGGTTTCTCTTCCTCTCATGCACACGTGCATTTGCTTTGTGGTCGGACTTGTTGTGCATTGGCTATATAACAGCCGTCACATTTAGTTTTCTGCTGCTGCGCAACGAGTTTAACAGTGGTGATGTGGGCCTGGCCATATTGCACAGCACCACCATGACAGGCATGTGCCAGTGGGGTATGCGGCAAACGGCACAACTGGAAAATGAGATGACCAGCGTGGAGCGAGTGCTGGAGTATACGGAACAGCCATCGGAGCCACCACTGGAGACGGCTGAGAAATTCAAACCAAAAACCGAATGGCCCAGTAAAGGACGCATTGAGTTCATCAACTTTAAGCTTCGCTATGCACCAAAAGAAGCGCCTGTGCTGCGGGATCTGAACTTTACCATTGAATCTCGCGAGAAGATTGGCATTGTGGGTCGTACCGGTGCTGGCAAATCATCAATTATCCAGTCTGTATTTCGTTTGGCCTACAATGAGGGCATGATTCGCATAGATGATGTGGATATTGAGCATATAGGCTTACATGATTTGCGTAGTCGCATCTCCATAATACCACAGGATCCTGTGCTATTCTCGGGAACACTGCGCTATAATTTGGATCCATTGGATGAACGAACGGATGAAGAGATGTGGAAGGCACTGGGAGATGTCGAGCTGCGATCCTATGTATCTACGCTCATAGGTGGTCTTAATTGCCGCATGTACGATGGTGGCTCCAATTTCAGCGTGGGTCAACGGCAGCTTGTCTGTTTGGCAAGAGCCATACTGCGCAACAATCGAGTGTTGATATTGGATGAGGCTACTGCCAATGTGGATCCAGAGTAAGTATTGAAATGACTTCGTTTCCTGTCGATTGTTACAATTATGTTTTACATTTTTTTGCAGAACCGACAAGCTGATTCAGCAAACGATCCGATCCAAGTTTGCCAACTGTACAGTGCTGACAATTGCCCATCGCCTGCATACAGTTATGGATTCGGACCGTGTACTGGTCATGGATGCAGGCGAGGTGCGAGAACTGGGCCATGCCTATGAGTTGCTGCAACGGCCCGACGGCTATTTACGCCATTTAGTAAATAATACGGGTACATCGATGGCGAATGCGCTAATGCAAGCGGCCGAGGAAAGCTACAGCAAAAGGCTATTGGATGGCCGAGTCATTGCCGAAGATTTGAATATCACGGCAGCGATGCACGAACACAACGATTAGCACAATAATAACTCTCAAACAAACAAAAACAAAAAACTAACTTAAGATGTATAGCATTGGGAACTGAAAGTATTATGAGCGTACATCGAAACGTTGTACTTAACTTTAATTTCTGTTTTGTACTTGTAATTGTCTAAGTCCTAATTCCGTATATAAGTATGTACATAAATTTATGTATGTAAGCGTGATTATATTGTTAACTTGTTACTTAAATTTCAAATGCCGAATTTATGAATACAACATGTTTGTTAGAAATATCTAATGTATACCTCCGCTATGTCTTCATAAAACTGTTGAACTCGAAAGCAATTTGCACAAATCAAAATGCAACCATAATCAAACTATATCTACTGCTATTTTTAATACATTTATTGTATACACTTAATATAGATACTTACTATATAGTATATATAGCTATGACATTGTACTTATGTATGTGTATGTATTACGTACAAAATCTCAATAAAGTGCCTGAGAATTATTACACCAAATAATAAATTAAAATTGTATGCCTTAACTGCTATTAGCTAAAATTTATATTAGTCATAAAACGGACAATATGTATCGCGATTCTGAAGCAAACAGATAAAAATAACTCAATTAAAAGAAAAACTACTTTTGTCAAGTGGGAAGAGCTTTAATCAAAATTGTCAATACCTATGGAGTGTGTAAAACATAGAATATTTGATTAAACTGGACGGCTAAAATTCAAGTAAGCTGTGAGTAGAGTGCTCGACTGATAGATACCCTATAGATAAAGAGCTTCACAATAATTTGTGAATATCGTTAGGCGTTAATCCGGAAAACTCTTATCAGGATATATATTATCAACTATAAATATCTTTTGTTAATATGCGACTGAAAAGTGAGCAGATTTTGAAGCCCATTTAAAACATTTATCCTGCCTTTTGTGCCACAGTTCTACGGCTGCAATATAGCTATTTGAATCATTTGAACATGTATAGGGTATTTCAAGTATGTATTACTCAGACATATATGCAAGCAAGCTACTAACTGCTAAACTATGGAACTTTGGCCATGTTCTCATGGCGCGAGCTATGGCTGCGAATGCAGGGCGGCTGATGGTTCGCTGTCAGGCGGCATTAAGATAAAACTGCCACCAAGTGTTGCGATAGGGGCAGCCTGGATCATTGATTTATAACAATGATTCGTATACGTAGCGCAACATTTAGTTAAAAATCAAATGCCTTTCACACACGGTCAGTTACGAGTGAAACGGCAAAGGCGACGGCCACAAGTGCGAAGTGCTCTAAAGGATCTGTGCGCTATTTAATATGTATAGAATTATACTCGTGTAATATCAATAATAGATGTATATATATTATATATATATAGTGATTTAAGTGAAGCTCACATCACAATGTGCGCCGCAAAGGAGCCACGCAATCCAAATCCAGTGCTAAAGGCCAATTTTCTGTCCAAGTGGTTTTTTATGTGAGTGCGCGATCTATAAATCTCAGTCGAATTGACCTGAACTAATGTTCATTTAGCCATAAATCTTAAGCGATTAATCAGAAACTGAAAAATGATACGTGCTGAACTAATGCAAGATAATATTACGTATACGCACAGTGCTTTAAATTTCAAAATGGAGCAAATGCTAAAAACTTTTGCAGAATCAAATCTTTCTCGGCGCGATCAGCTCCTGCTGCCTGCCGCTTGTCGCCTGCCAGCTTGATAAGATAATGTTTGTAGCAAAGCAAATCGCTTACTACAGATTTATGACAGTATCGCAACGCTTGCCTGTCAATTTGTATGCAGAGCGTGCCACAGTTTATACAAAAATATTCTGTGCCAGCGCAGACAGAGCGTCGTAAAGGCCAGTCGTTTTTCTTGTCGATTATAAAACATGCAAAAAAAAAAAATCTTCCTTAAAGCATATGAATTCCTATTTGAGAAGACTGGCGCAGTCAATTATGCCATATCCATTCCACACAATTTCAAGTCTGACGACACCAAATTTGACATCACAGTTTTTGTATGCCATATAAAGATTATATTTAACACATACCTATATTCTTGGTTGACAACTTCCTCAATGGAAGTCAGATAATCAGAATTTCAGCCGCTTAAAGCATTCATCACATTTGGTATGATACTCCACTTTAAGCCTTATGCAATAAACTTTTCTCTCTTTTCTCTTGAAATACCTAGTACTTTGATTTGCCTATATCCAGCCGAGTTTAACAAATATATTTATAACCACAAATATATTTTTAGCTATATTTTTCAATTTCGCAATCTTATTTATTTCATCATAAATATTCGTATATCTTATCTAACATCTCGAAAGAACTATTTTTTTATTGAAGAATTCATCAAATGCGATGACATTAGAGGATTATAGGGTATTTTCCAATAGCGCTCTCGTGACCAGTGACATAACAAACAAACGAAAATATCTTTATCTTATATCATAAACTGCATTTTGTTTTTGTCAGCTGGTCTCGTGAGATTCTGCGTAAGGGTCATGGAAAGTCGATCGATCCCAAGGATTTATACGCGCACATTCCCAGCCTGGATAGCACGCAGGTATCGCACTCTCTGCTGGGCTACTGGGAATGCGAGCTGAAGCGTCCTCAGCCGAATGTGCTGCACATGATCTTCAGGGCATATGGAGCAAGTTTTATTCCCGTTTGCATACTTTACTCCCTTGTGGAGATATCCTTGCAGTAAGTTCAGGGCCATTGGCATATATATATATATATGATTCTCAAACATTTTTCCGCTTTAGCACCATGCAACCTCTGCTGCTGGGCAGACTGGTGTCCTTCTTCTCGGAGGGCAAAAACAACGAGTCCATAGAGTCCGCCTACTTGTACGCGATGGGCGTGGTTCTGTGCTCGCTCATCAAAGCTTTGTGCTATCATCCATTTATGTTCTATCTGTTCGGTCTGGGCGCCCGCATACGCCTGGCCTGCGCTGGCCTGGTCTACAGGAAGTGCCTGCGTGTCTCCGTGGCGGCAGATAATAGTGGCATGAGCGGCTATGCCATTGCCCTCATGGCCACCGACCTGCCCCAGTTCAATGAAACATTCTACTATTTTCACGAGCTGTGGAAGGGCCCGTTAGAGGGAGTGATCTTTAGCTACATCATTTACGAGGTAATTGGCTGGCCCGCCTTGGTGGGCATTGCCACCATCATACTCTTCATACCGCTGCAGGTGTGGGCAGCAAAGGCGACGGCCCGTTTCAAGCGCCTCTCGGCGGAATACGGCGATGAGCGCGTCAAGCTAATGAACGAGATCATATCGGCGATGCAGGTGATCAAAATGTATGCCTGGGAGAAGTCCTTTGGCAAGCTGATAGCACGCGTGCGCAAAAAAGAGATGGGCGCCATCCGTGGCTCCATGTATGTCTATGCAGCGCTGCAGTGCACCGACATGATCTCGAAGCTCTCACTGTTTCTGTGCCTGCTCACGTATGTCTTCACTGGCGACATTGTGACGGCCCAGAAGGTGTTCATAGTGTCCAGCTATTATGATCATCTCAATCAGTCGCTGCTGCACCAGTGGCCCATGGCCATCAACTCTTGGGCGGAGACACATGTGGTTGCCCGACGGCTGTTGGACTTTCTGCTGCAGCAGGAGGATCCCGCCGATGGTGGCGTTACGAACTTCAACGATGTCGACGATGACGTGCAGCATGGAAACTATTTTGGACGCATGCATAATCCGCGAGCCATGCGCAAGAGTGTCACCCTGCGTGAGTTGACGGCCAGCTGGGATCAACCCAGCCAGGAGAAGCGTCAGCGGCACATCGAGAACATTACCTTTCAGGTGGAGGAGCAGCAGTTCGTTGGTATTGTGGGCACCGTGGGCTCGGGCAAGAGCACGCTGCTGGCCGCTCTGCTGGGCGAGCTAGACATCATCAGCGGCAGCGTGGAGCTGAATGGAATCATTAGCTATGCACCGCAGGAGCCCTGGCTGAATCGCGGCAGTCTTCGCGAGAACATCATCTTTATGGAGCCGTACGACGATCAGCGCTACAAGGATGTGCTGCGCGTCTGCCTGCTGGACAAGGACATTGATCAGCTGCCGCATGGCGATGCCACAATTGTGGGTGAATCCGGCGCCAGTCTGAGTGGCGGCCAGAAGGCGAGAGTCAGTCTGGCTCGAGCTGTTTATCGCAAAGCGGATATTTATTTGCTGGACGATCCACTCTCCGCCGTGGACACTCATGTGGGCCGGCTGCTGCTACAGCATTGCCTGCATGAGTTTCTCAGCGACAAGATACGGATTCTGGTCACACATCGTGCGCCCCTGTTGCGCAATGCCGATCACATGGTGCTCATGGAAGGCGGACGTGCCTCCATTCAGGGCCGTTACGAGTCGCTCAAGAAGCTCATTCACTTTCGCATGTCCGTGGTCAATGACAACGAGGTGGCCCGATTGCATGCCGTTCGTGCCGATAGCATCTATGAGGAGGTGCCGCCACACGAGCAGCTCACCCAGCAGCAGCTCCAACTGCAGTTGGACGAGCACGAGCAGCGCTACAAGGAGCAGCAGAACCAGGGATCCGTCAAGTTCAGCTCCTATAAGCAATATTATGCCGTGCTGGGTCTGCCGCTTGTGGTTTTCCTCATATTCTTTCTCTTTGTGCTGGCGCGTGCTTTTGAGGCCACGATGGACATCTTTCTGTCCAAATGGTAAATGTTTCTCCTTTCCAGCACAACTTGAATCACTCATTCACTCTTTTCACAGGGCCACCTGGGAGGAAACGGAACCAGATGAAACGGAACCAGAAATCGAACGCCGAGCGATTCGCATCCGTATGGTTACTCTTTATGCCGTGCTCATTGTATGCACTCTAATCCTGTATTTGGTGCGCACCTTTGGCTTCTTCATGATGTCCCTACGCATTTCCTTGCGCATTCATAACTCTCTCTTCGATGGCATCATACGCGCCAGCATGCAGTTCTTCACGCTGGCCACCTCGGGCCGCATACTCAATCGCTTCTCCAGCGACATTTTGTCCATTGACATCACCTTGCCGCATTCCATGATGGACTCCTGGGAGTTCTTTGTTAATGGCCTGGCAGTGATTGTCGTCGTTAGTACTGCAAACTATTGGCTCTTGATTCCAGCCCTCATCATGATCACCCTGCTCTACATTACCCGGCGTCTCTACATAGGCGCCAGCAGAAGCCTCAAGCGCATCGAGACTATTTGTGAGTAGATGATATACATGCATATTAATAGTATATATAGCGGATTGACTCTCTTCCAATACAGCTCGCAGCCCCATCTACTCCTACACGAACACAACCTTTAAAGGTCTAACCACCATACGTGCTCTGAGTGCCACCAAGCGTCTGGAGCATGGCTTCCACTTCTATCAAAATGAGCACACCTCGGCTATTTACTTGCACGCGAGCATCAATAGGGCCTTTGCTTTCTGGACAAATCTCATCTGTGTGCTCTATATTCTGGTGGTTACATTCAGCTTTCTGGTAATCAATCGCACCTACTACAGCGGCGATGTGGGCCTGGCCATAACGCAGTCCATGACCCTAGGCATCATATGCCAGTGGGGCATGCGGCAGACTGTTGAGCTGGAGAATCAGATGACCAGCGTTGAGCGCGTGCTGGAGTACGTGCAGATACCGCCAGAGCCCTCCTATGAGACGGAGGCATCTATCAATCTGCCCGCGAAGTGGCCGAGTGCGGGTCAGCTGCATTTCAATGATCTACGATTGCGTTATAATGAGCACGGTCACTACGTGCTGAAGGGTCTCAGCTTCACCATTCATCCCAAGGAGAAGGTGGGCATTGTGGGTCGCACAGGCGCTGGCAAATCCTCTGTGGTGCAGGCAATCTTTCGCCTGGCGCTCAACGAAGGCCTCATCGAAATCGATGGCTATGATATTGCCAAACTGGGTCTGCAAGATTTGCGCAGTCGCATCTCGATCATACCACAGGATCCTGTTCTCTTTTCGGGCACGTTGCGCTACAACTTGGATCCGTTTGAGCAGCAACTGGACGATGAACTCTGGCAGGCGCTAGACGCCGTAAAGCTAAAGACATTCGTCTCAGCCCTAAATGGTGGCCTCAGCTACAGGCTGCATGACGGAGGCGCCAACTTCAGCATGGGCCAGCGCCAACTAATTTGTCTGGCCCGTGCCATACTGAGGCACAACACAATACTCATTATGGATGAGGCGACGGCTAATGTGGATCCGGTGTAAGTGTGAACCACCATATGATTCATATCCAAAAATGAGCATTTGGCTAACAGGCAGACGGCAGACGGCAGACTAGCTAGACGGGCTCATGAGCTCATCATGTATAAGTACCTATTATCCATCATGAAGACAGCTAACCTAGACACAGATACTTGAAATATATATTATGAATTATATTATGTCATACGCGGAACAAGTTTATCAACACTTTTCTATATCTAATCCGATTTTCTATCATCGACTGAGCATAAATGTGCGACCATAGAGTTAGTCATATCAAGTTTTCTTTCGAATCCATGTATACCTAGATAAGCATGTCACATCTTGGAAAAACTCAGAAACTATGATAATGCCAGAATGTTTGAAGCAACTGCTGAACGCGGGTATTAGGGTATATCACAGTCGAAAACAATTTAATATTCAATAGATCTATCACTTATGCCACTTGCAGCACGGATCAGCTCATCCAGGAGGCCATTCATACCAAGTTTGCCAACTGCACGGTGCTGACCATTGCGCATCGCTTGCATACGGTGATGGACTCGGATCGTGTGCTGGTCATGGATCGTGGTCATGTCGTGGAACTGGGTCATCCACACGAGCTGCTGCAGCAGCGCAATGGATATCTCTATCGGTTTGTGGAGAAGACGGGCGCAGGTAGTGCGAAGCACTTGCGCTACGTGGCCGAGCAGAGCTATTACAAACGTGTGACTAGCAAAGGCCTGGCCACCGAGCAGCCGGTCCTGGAGCCAGAGGGTAGGCTGAGCGTATTCCGGGGCACCACATTATAAAAGACTGTAGTTTATGTTTTGTTTTGTAAGTTATGGTAATATAGTTTTTATTATAGTGAACTGATCTTTAAATATAAATCTATATAATTTTGTATATATGTATATATATATGTGTATATATATATGCACTTTATATGTATAATATACGAAGTGGTTGTAGCGTTTCGGCTTCTTAAAGTTGTTGAAAAAAAGCATTTGTAAGTATTTGGTTTTCATAATTTCTTATCTTGTTCTTTAGAATGCCATCTATTTATTTACTTAACGATTAACTAGCGCGCTATAAACCTGGCTACTGTTTATTTTATTTATTTATTTTTTTTTTTACCAATACTATAACTACGCTCAACTCCTAGTTGTTCTTGTTGTTGTTGTGTCTGTTATGTATTACATGAGTCACATGAGAAATCTTGAATGGTAGCTTTTGCCTGTTTTCATATTTTAGCATTCAATATATATTTATTAATATGATTATTAATCTATTATTTGCCGTATGTGCATTTTTTTTTTTTTACTATTCTTTTCTATATAGATTTTTGTTAGATTTACGAAAGTTTGCTTGGTATATGTATAAAATTTTTTTGATTTTTCATTTTGGTAGAGTGTAAATGAATTTATCGCATTAATTTTCTTTTTTCACTAGACTTTTATAATTTTATATATATATATATATTTTATGTAGTTTTATTGTGTATAAATATTAAAGTAAATAAAGCATATATATTGATGTATATAATTTTTTAAAATATTTTTTTCTTATGATTTTGTTTGCTTATTTAAAATTCGCTTACTTAAAGTCTGCCTTCAACATTTTTGTAGTTTGATGTAAATAGAAAAATCAGTGTTTGGAGAATGTTTATAAATCTTATGTATATTTATATATAAGTATATATGTAAATTTATTTTTAGATTTTAGCTTTTCCTGTGCTTACAATTATGTGTTGTCACAAAAACTAAGTTAAACCTTGAAATCCTTCCCCAAATTTCAAAGCTTAAGTTGTTTTTTCTTCTTCATCATCATCTGATTTTGAAAGTTTTCTTTTTGTATCTGTTTTCTAAACTTTCTGCTCTTGTGCTGTGTATGAATGTAAATAGGTATGTATACATACAGATAGATATATATATATATATATATATATATTTATATATATATATATATATTTTTTTTTTTTTTTTTTTTTGGTATGCCCTAGAAATAAGATTGTTTGTCTGCTGTTTAAGAAAAATTCGATGCAAGTTGAATAAAATTATTAATAATTATTATTATTATTATTTTTGTTTATCATTATCGTAATTAATATTACTTGTTTTTAGCTAATATGTATTTGCTCAAGCATTTTTATTTACTTTTTTTTTATTTTTTGTTGCTGTTTGAAATTTTTAACTATCCTGTTTAAGATTATGCGATATTTTTTCGCTCTACTATATTGTACGTACCATGTTAGGCTTATTTGTTTAGGTATTGGTAAAGTTAGTTAATAAAGGTAGTTGTTTAAGTTTTGTTTTTATTTTCGTTTTTTATTTGTAATCTTTTATTAAGTATAAACACATTTTGTTTGTTTCACTTTGTTATTCTCACAGTTAAGCTTCTTTGATTGAGCACAAAAGCAAATGAGAGTTTTTGTTGAGGGGGGGCTTAGCGGAAAACCAGAAAACCTTAATATACTCAACATTCTATGTACTATATATGTTTAGATATATATATATATGTATCCTTAAATTTGTTTGCGGCCAGCTTAATGTGAACTCAGCACGGGACACACTAAGAATCTTCCCCTATTCTTAACCTGCCCTGTGCTGAGTTCTCAATCAACCATTCCAGACAATTCCGAAACAAACAAAAAATGGAGGAAACTGTGAAATTAATAGGGTTTTGCACTTATCTTTCTTGTAAATCAAAATTTAGCACAAAATGTTACAGTGTTGTAAAAAACCGAAATATTGTAAATTTAACTGGAAGTCAATTTAGATTATTATTATTATGTTTTAGCAGCTACTCGTATATAGATTATACTTAGGCGCTAACTACTCGAACTACGGCACTTAAGTGTGCATTGGTGCTACCCTTTCGCTTCTCGCTTTTCATTCTTATTCTTTATTTCTTTCTTTCATTCTTGAGTGTGAGTGTGTGTGTGTGTGTTCCCTAAACTTTAGTTCAGCCAGCGTTTAACAATATCTAGTTTAAAAAAATTATCATCGAGTAAAACACTTGACAAAAGAATGTTAGTGGGAACTAAAACGTGCGTGCTTCATTAATTGAAACGCATATTTTGATTATAAAATATGGTCCCGAGGTTTTTAATATTTCTTGCCATTATTTTCTTTTTAAAAAAATGTATTCTTAGCGTTGGCTTTTAGAATTATAATATCCATATTTTGGGAGCTATAGCAGCAATTACAATTGTGGCCGGAACTTGCGCTTTCTATATAACTACACATATAGAGATATATATTTATATAGAGTTGTGTATATATATTCTAACCGGTACCACATTGCTTCTAGTTAGGTATAGATAAGATAAGGCGTTGTGCTTATGTACATTGTACATAGTCGGCTTTGTATTTGGTTGATTTTGTTCCAATTGTTGTTTTGGCAATGATTTTTGCTTTTCCTACTTCATGTAAGGATTATACCAACAAGTCGATTTTGCTTTTGTTTTGTGTGTCTACAAAAACTTTTGCATTTCTAAGAAATTTGTTGTTTCTTGGGTGCTTAGGCAAAGGTTCTATTACAGCTATTGAACCCAAAAGCTTTAAGTCTGCGTACAATATTTATATATAAATTAAGAAGGTTTTTTCATTTGTGTGCTCTTATTTCTGCCCTTTTCATTATATATATATTTATATATTCTTTTTTTTTTTTTTTTTTTGAAATAAAGAGTAGTATGAATTTGTTATGCAAGGTTTTTTTCGAACATTTTTTTTTCATGGTGTAGTCGCATATATCCAATACAATATATACATTGCTTGCTATATAGTAACTATGTATTTATATGTTAATATATATGTATTGTTTATGTATATGTAAGTAATTAATTAGCATTCGTTTGTCGTGTGGTTCTGCGAAAATTTGTAATACGCTTTGGAAAAATTGTCCATTAATTGCAAAAAATGTTTTCTTTAAAAAAGGGTTCTAAACATGGCATTATGTTTGGGCCCGCAGGCGCCATAATATCGCGTGCATATTAAACGACGATGTGTTTTTATAATATTTTTTGTAATATAAATATATATATATATATATATATATATATATATATGTATTTTTCACTGCATTACTTTTGTCCGGGCTCAATAATTTCAACGGTCACGCTCTCGGCAACTGGATTTGTGGTTATGTTCGTAATCAGCGACTCCTCCTGCGGCGACTGCAGCTGCGAGTGGTGCTGGCGATGCGAGGAGCCGTGCCGTTCATGATGCCCACCGCCGGACAGTTTGCCGGGTGCCACCGAATTGCTGCGGTTGGAACGTACTGAAACGGCTGACGCATTGCTGGCGCTGCCATGAGATTCCGATTGGGAGCCTGTGAAGAGCACGTAGCGAATGTTTATTACATTTTTCAACTTAATACACAGAGCATGTGGTACGCATAAACGGATAGAGCTGAACAACAACGTTAGCAACAACAACAACAAGGTAAACGGTAACAAGGTTAGCATTCAGTTAACTCAAGTGGAGCCTGTTGACAGGATTACGTGAGTCAGCTGAGGAAATAGAAATGCATTCGAGCGAGCGAGCGAGCTAGCACAAGACTACATTGAAGCACGTTGGCCTATTTATGCACTCTACATAGTACTAAGAGAAATTTTTAAATGAAATAAATAGTTATAAGAAAATATATATCTGCGGATTGCCGCAAGATGACATACACTTGCAGAGCAGTAGTAGATGGGAAACTGTTTTATAATAGAGTTAGTGAAATGGGAAAATTTTGTATTCTTATTTTAAACCATTCTGATAGATATATATATTTATAATTTTTTAGAAAAATTAAGGAAAAATATAAATTGGCATGAATTTAACAGAAAAATAGTTTCGGCTACAGAACGGACTTCTTATCCATAATCTCGTATATTAAGTAAATTACAGAAGATTGTTCGATCAAACCCATAAATTAACTTGATTTCAACAACTAAATTTATAGCCATAGACCATACATTGATTAATTATAATGTCCTCTGCAAGCATAAACTTTTTTTAATAGGTTTTTTTTGTACGGTTAGGCCAAAGCCAACTAATTCATATAACTAGTTGGTCAAGCATACTCAAAACGGAAATGGCGTGCGTTAGAGGCGGGCAACTAAAAGCGGAAACGGAAATGGAAATAGAAATTGAAATTGAAATAAAAATGAAATGAAAATGAGAAAATCAACTTAAATACAGACGCTGCTAGGCACGATACGTTATGCAAATGTCATGTATATGGCAATAGTAGATGGGTCTCGTTAGTGTTTCGTATGACAGTTTCGTAATGATCGTTTGGATGTGTCGTTGGTGTATTTAGCAGACTAAATAACTAAATCTGTAAGTTTTAACATGAACTTGAACTTGAAGTTAAGCTTTAACTATAATCTTAACATTAAAGTGTGTGTTGTTCTTTTTTCTTGTACTTAAGAGAGTGTCTAGTGTGTTTGGAGAGTGTCTGGTGGAACACATACATTGAGGTTAGTAGTAGTAGTATTTGTTACAGTAGGGAGCAGTTACTTGGTTTAGAAGTTAACGGCAACTCTCACTACGGCTTAGCGTTAATGTTAGATTCTTACAGTACAACTGTACGACAACAATAAAGACAGCAACTACAATATACAGGACACTGGGCATAACACAGCTAAACAACACAATCAACGAAATTGAGGCGACTACAACAACGGCTGCATACCTCGTGGAGCCGTTTCGAGAACTGGAACTGCAACTGGTGCGCGAACTGGAACTGGAACTGATACTGGTACTGATTGATATACTGATATGACTGCATTTCATTTGATATTTTGTATGGCCTATGACTAAAACTTATTGGCACCCGGATTGGCAGTCATGCCACAGGCAGGCGCCGTGCCTGGCGACGATACATATGTTGTCGTAACCGTGATGCTTGACGCTGGCATCGGCGTTGGCGTTGGCGTCGGCGTCGGCGTTAGCGTCGACGTCACTGCGGCTGTAGCTGAGGCTGTGGCTGTGGCTGTGGCTGTGGTTGTGGTTGGGGCAGCATACGTTGTGGCGCTGGCACCATGCGCTGCTGCTGTTGTGGTTGGCACGTAGGGCAAAAAATGGCTATGGACAACATTGTACTGGCTGGCGGCGCTCGGATGCTCCAGCAGACGAGAACAGTTGGAAACATCGCTGACACGGGAGTCGCTGGAGCGCGTGTTGCTCTTCGAGCGTATCATGCGACCTTTTACAGCAATTTATTCGTGCGTACGTTTGTTTGTTGTGTGTGTGTGTCAAAGTATGGGTGTGCGTGTGTATTTGTTTGTTTGTATATGTCAGTATGTGTGGCAGAAGAGAGAGAAAGAGAGAGCAGGCAGCGAGCAAAGAAATTGTTTTATTGTTTGGCATCGCGACACAAAATTTAAATAACAATAAAGTTAAGCGCTGAGAACAAAGGTAATTGGCAGCGGTTGCCTTTAGATAGCGACAACAGCGAAGCAACAACAATCAAGCTGCCAAATTTTACGGTTCTTAAAGCGTCAATCAATTTGATTGAGCCCCAAAGTGGGATTGAACCGCACACTTGAACTTGTCGCAATTTTGTTTGACACTGATTACGCTGCGTTCCATAGAGAAATTCATTCAAAATACGATCCACTCACTGAATGGAGTAAGACTCAAGGGCTTTTTGGCTGATGAATAAGACCGAAGCTGTTTATATAAAAAGAAAACACGTTTGCTTTCTCTTTACATAACTACTTCAGTTGGCTAAAAATATTTCACAAGATAATTTTATTTAAGTTTAAGTTTTCTGTTTTGCATAATTACTAAACAAGAATTTATATTGCAGTATAAAATCTGCAAATTTCTCTATTGAAAATTCCTTACAAATTCTTACAAAGAATTCAATTTGAAACAATTTTTGAAGCTAAATATTTGTTGTACAGATTTAAAGAATCTTTAAGATACACATTGAAAATATATATCTGACAAACAGATATTTCATTCTCAATTTTTCAAAAAGAATTTTTTTTAAATATATATTTTGCAATTATAAAACTTGATATAATCATACAGAATTTATATACTTCTGAAAAAATTTAGTAAAAAATTAATTTTTTAGTTTGTTCAAAATAAAAAAAAGAATTGTAAATAATATAAATTCTAATTATTTATAAAAATATGCTTTTAAATTTTTCGTTGGTTAAAGAGCCTTCAACTGATTAGAGTGTAAAGTATTTTGAAATTATTTTGAAATTATTTTGAAATTATTTTAATAAATATGTTATCTTACTTTTCTTTCAACTTTCCACCTGTATATATTTAGTATTTATAAATGATATCAAATCGCAAACTGAATTTCAATTAAGATTATTGCCTTATAGATGATTTTGCAATGTTTTTTGCGGCTATAAATACATGCATTATATTTATTTACTTTTTTATTTATAAATTATCAAATGTCAATCAAGAAAAGTATATTTAAGCATAGTCTTAAGATATCGTTAAAGAACATTTGGCTTGTTTTTTTTTTCGCTAAGAGCTTAACTTTTGCACACTCACGCACAGGGATATTTCTGCTGTGATTTGTTTGTTTAGTTGTTGGGTTTTTCTCTTTTTTTTTTTTTGGCGACTGACTGGCTGACTGATTGATTGATTGATTGATTGCATATATTCTTGCTGTGTGCAGAAAGTTCTGCTAGTTCTCAAACGGAAGAGCACAAATCAAACAAAAACGATTGAATGACAACAAAAACAACACACAAACAAAATGAGGAAACCAAAGCCAAAATGCTGCGCACTGGTTAAGTACAGTAAAAAAGGTGCCATCAATGGAAGCCGTAATTATGGAATACAAACCTGTCTTACCTAGCGACGGGTTGGGCGAGTGTGGACGCAACGAGGCCATGCTCGGCTGCCGTGATGGTGCGCGCACAGACATGCGAGAGCCCCGTCTATCCTGGCCATGGAGCAGCTTGTTATCCCGCAACAGGGAGACGTTCATCAAACGTGGATTCGGCGTATTGAATATGGTGCGGTTCTCATGCCAGCGCGCCCTAGAGCAAATTAATAATGTTGAATTAGTTGAGTGAAGCAGAAATTGTGTGGCATTTGGTTTGGGACATGTGTGAGAGCTGGGCGTGGTTCGATTGAATTGATGTTAACTGTGGCACGTGGACGTTGCTCTTGGCCACCCTTAATGCCAATTAATGCTAAAATTTTGTTCATCTAAGTGAAATTAATTGCTGATCAAATTATGTATCATTTGGTTGCCTGGTAGCCAGGGCAACGTCACAGCGTTGAGACCCAAATTGAGTCGAGTCGTGTCGACTCGAGTTGGGTTGAGCTAATGAAGCTGATGCGTCGCCCACCCATTGACCCAATTAGATTATGTTTGTGTGGCACTGTTTGCTGCTTGTGTAAAATGTTTGCATTGCAATTTACTCACTGGCTAAATAATCGCAGGACGACACAAATAATAATAAACATCAATGCCATTCCTACCAGCACGCCAATCATGGCCGGATCAATGTATGTCTCGGGTCCTCGCTTGTCCTGGCGTCCTGCAAAGAAGCATAAGCAAAACGACAACACATTCCATTACTCTTCCACTGAATTCAATTCACATCTTCCGACCGACCTTTGCACTCGACGGAGCCATCCTTGCCCCAGATGGGCAACATCTCGAAGCGACATATGCAACGTCCATCCCGACACTCGGTCTGAAAGTAAACCGCTTCGCATTGCTCGTTGAAGAAACAGGACTCGTTGATGGCAGCCGCTGCAAGTGGAGTATAGAGTGAGTCCTTGTAGCACAGCTGTGACCATGATTCATTTCAGTTAACCACACATACACACATAGAACGATGTACAAACATAGCATATAAATATATATGCGCCGTTGTTCCACAGCTTGTTTACAACTTTGCTTTATGGCTGGCTCGGAACGGAACAGCTGGACTTGGGACTGAGTAAATTCTCACTGGCGTCAGTTTGATGACTGCCAGACAAATATTTTTATAGCCCACCAGGGGGAGTGAAGTCAGTCAGACCATCACTCTACACCTGTCTGACTATTTATAGGGCTCTTGCAAATGTTGTATTTGAATAATTTTAGCATGTGTGTAAATGCATAAGCAATGTCTGAGAATGCATGAGGTCTAAGGCAGGTTCCTGAAACATATTTATAGCCGGTGAACAAGGAAATGCTTTAGATAAACTGTATTTCCTCAACTAGGGAGCTAGAGCTGAAGAATTGTTCCCAAATATCTGTTTATTTGTATAATAATGTGTAGGAAAGAATATATGATAATCGTAACGAAATCGTAACGCAATTGATATTGCTAATGATAATGACAATGACAATAACTATAATAATATCATGCTAATTCTAATTCTATAGATAATGATAGTGGTAATCGCAACAATGTCAAAGGAAATGATAAGGATAATGGCAATGATAATGATATGTTAATACTAATTCTATCGATAATGATAATGTTAATCACAATTATAATGGTAATGACAATGACAGTGACAAAGGAAGTGATAATGGCAATGGCAATGATAATGGGAATGATAATATATAATGTAGTATGCAAATTCTTATTCTATCGATAATGATAATGATAATCAGAATCATAATAGCAATAATGATGACAACAAAGGAAATGATACTGATGTTGGTGGCAATAATAATGATAATAATAATGTTAATAATAATGATAATTGTAATGCTAATTACTATGACAATGACAATGGAAATGGTAATGACAATGGCAATGTCATTGCCAATGCCAATGCCAATAACTATGATGATGATGATGTAAACGGTCATGATAATGAAAATAATAATTATAATCAAGAAGAATATTGATTCAGCCCAATAAACTCAATGTCTAAGCATATTAACTCCATATATTCCTGATTGTGATTTCACAATATTATCCGCAATTTCATTGGTTCGCAATCAGTTGACTCGATGACTCATTTGCCAGAAGCTTAATACTCTGGCCATAAATGTGTCCGTCATGAATGCGAGCAATAATCGCACAAATTGATTCTAATTTATGGCTTTTAATGTGTGTACGTCCAGGGGATGTATACTATAATTATGTCAAAGATGAACTAAGTTCCCTCGGTTCATTATATGGCAGCGCGCTGCCAAGTTTGCTGTTTTTAATTTTCAATATTCAGCAGTTAGTAATCAACGTAAGGCTTTGGGGGATTTGTTTCGCTAGCCCGGCGATTCTTTTAATGAAAACTTGGCAGACTGACAAGCAAGGCCGGGCGCAACTGGCACTGCGAAGCAAGGGACACCACCCTTCGCCCTCTACCCACCGTCCTTTACCATTCACCATTCACCATTCACTGTTTGCCTTGTGCTCTGCTTCGCTTACCCTTGCCACATTTGTCAATGTGATTGGTGACCTGCAGATCCTCGGTGCACTGGCAGGACTTCTTCTTGGGATCACATATGGAGCCAGGAAAACCGCATTCCAACGTATTCTCGCACTTGTCACCAAACTTTTTCGGGCCACGACTGGCATAATCTGTGAAAATTGCAATATAAAGATATATACATATGTGTGTATGTATGTAGGGGTAAAAGGAAGGTTTGAGAACGGTTATCTTAACACATGTTTCTCCACTAATCCCTAGCGACAAATTTATAATGAAACCGCAACAAACTTTCAATCCAAACAAACAAAATAAAAGAAACACTCAAAGTCCGCTGAAAAAGTGAAAAGTATTTGAATCCCGAGCGACTTAGTGGCAGATTAAAATGTAAATTCATGTATAAATCTCAGAACCAACGACTGTCAGCCAGCTAGGATATGTCTATATGTATATGTATGTACGCATATAAATATATATATATACACCTGAGCGCACCTGAGCACGGCTGTGTGCCGAAATGTTTTTTTGGTTTCTGGCTACGCACTCAAGGGGCCGGAGTGCGGCTCAAGTGTAGCCACTTCAGCCTGTGCATGCCACATGCCACATGCCACTTGTCGGATGAGCATGAGGGGCGTATTCTTCATTAACTTTGAATGAAATGAAAATACACACACCAGCACAGACATACAGAGAGAGAGAGAGAGAGAGCGAGAGTGAGAGGAAGAGAGATAGACACACATGCCAGCGGCCTGTAAAATGAGTTGAGTTCTTCTCACATCTTAATTAAGCACTTGGGAGCAACTTTCGGCCGGAACTCGCGTCCAACAATATGCGGGAAGTAAAATCTCAACGGCAACCAGGGGTTAAGCGCCAGCGTTAATGTTGCGGCATATGCCAAACGCGCACACCGCTTGCTTCACTAATTTGGTTGTTGATATCCAACCATAATTACCCAGTAAACCAAGCATACTTGGTTGCCTACGATGCTGCTGATGATGTTGGTGCTGGTGCTGGTGCCGATGCCGATGCCGATGCTGAGGCCTAGCCTGGCGATAGCAGGCAACGGGAAAAAGGAAAAGGATGTGCGCCGGCCTCGCATTTAAGCCAACGGAAGCGCAAAAGACAAAACAAAATGGCTGCGCTTTCGTAAGGTTGCGCCATTTTTGTGCGGTAATATGTTTGTGTGTGTGTGTGTGTGTGTGAGTGTGTTCATGGTAGGGCTGTGCATGCCTATTTGTCTGCGGTTTATTTTTAAATGCACCGACTGCTATGAATAGCGCCCAGCCATATGCAGCTAAAAAAGCAATGCTGCCGTTGCTGCTGCTGCTGTTGGTGGTGATTCGGTTTTTGTGGCAAGCAACGTTGCAGCAACCGAGGCAAACTTGCTGCTAGTGTTGACAAAGTGTGCACTGACTATCATACAACCATGCACCGCAAGGCTTTTAATACCCTGCTCAAAAGGGGATTACCAGGCAAGGCAGTTTGTTTACCAATTGCCGTTTTGTAGCTGTGCCGCGTGCAGCTGCTCGGGGCACGCTTCTTGAGCTCATTTCTTATATCAAGAACATTCTTTTCCGCAACCCAAAAGAAAAGAAAACCTTATGCTCATAAGTGATTGCCAGTGTCGAAAGGCTGATGGTCAGCCATTTGCCACACTCACACAAAAGTCTGCGGCGGCCCCTGATTCCCCCCTGCAAAGACGGCATTTATAATTAGAAACTTTTGCTTATTTCGACAATGCGCTCTCCCTCACCTCTCTCTCTCTATCTATCGGCTTTTGGCATATGTATAAGAAAAGCAATCTGCAGGAAAACCTTTTTGCACTTGCCACAGCAAAAAAAACCTCAGCAAACTAAAATAGAAATGAAAATTCTTTTTGTGCAAGTGATTCACACAGATAAAAAGCCAGAGATGACAGCGTGTCGATAAAAATAACAATGCAAATGGAGGCTGGTATTGAAGTGGGATTTATCAAAAAATATAATAGAAAAGGTCAGAGTTAGATTAAATGGTTATCTGGGTATGTTTCTGTAAAGCTTAGATTCATTCAAATTGGGAAATTGCATTTTAAAGAAGAAGAATAACTGAAATTAAAACATAATCATAATAATAATAAATAAATAAATGATTTGAATATTCATTTTCGATAATCTGAAAACATATCTGACTATCTGTAAACAAGATATTTTTGATGACAAAAGAATTCCTATATAACATGGATAATCTTTCTCTCACATAAGTACATATAATATATATATTTTACTATACATAAACTAACAAACATATTTAAAAAAAAATATATATATATAATAAAACTATTTGCAATAGAAAATCTTTTATACAAGTCTTCTATATAAATTACACTACTCTATATCCAAACTATAAGCGCTGAAAACACTCCTGACTTTTAAAGCTCAAAAACCCAAATGATTCCCAACATAAATCGATTATATAATGTTATAAATCTCATACACTAAAAACTAAACTATACAGAAAACTCTCTGTAAGTAGTTGAACTGAAAAACCGTTTCGTTTGTCAAACACATCGAAAATGAATCGAAATTAAATCTTAAAAAATATACCACTTTCAAGAAGAAGATAAGAGTACCATAGATTATAATTAACTTTCACACAATACATCACTTTCAGACTTATCCACTCAATTTTCGCTTTTGCTATTTCAATGCAAACACACTCAACACGTACCACGACCCAAAGCAGATGTTTCGAGTCATGCGGATTCGTGCACGACACGCAATCAACTCTAGTTGGTCTACGCTTATAGGCACATATAGAACGTGTACACATGTAGTGTAACTATTTCTATGCTTGTAGACATGCTCTTGCTTCCTCATGCCTCCTGATTATGCAACAATGGTACATGTGCAGCATGATGACGTCATTGTGATACATATTTGATTACGGCTTTGCCGCAAATTATATTTGCATGCATTGCGATAAGGCCTGACCTGGCCTGACTTGGCCTCTATGTATATGTCAGCATATAGGGCCAACCAACATATGGTATTCGCTTACCAAACTCGGGCGTTGTCGTCTCGGGTCCCACGCTGAAGCTATTAACGGCAAAGAAATTGTCACCGTCATCGGCCAACGTGAGCGGCAATGGCGGCAGCAACAGCAACGCCAAAACGGAAATCAGGCGCAGGACGTTGTTTGCACTATGGCGCCCCATCCCAACCAGGCGCTGACTGCCACCGATCCAAGGCGCCATTAGCATTAACGAGTGCTCCACACGCATTTTTAGGGAGGCGGCAGTTGTTGTTATTGCTGCTGCTGCTGCTCCTGCTGCTCCTGCTGCTCCTGCTGCTGCTCCTGCTGCTGCTCCAGTTGTTTTTGTTGCTGTCGCACCTTTAATGCCTAAGTGCAAGTTGACTTGGCTTGTTGTTGTTGCTGCTGCTGTTGTTATTGTTGTGCTTGGCGCCTGGTTGGGCGACAAGTTTTGAGCTTGTTGCTCCCAGCGACAACTGTTGCCGTTGTTGCTGTTGCTGTTCTTATGGTTGCTTTGATTGTTGTTACTGTTGCTGTTGTTGTTGTTGACGTGCTTAGCTGTTGCTGGCGCTACGATTGCTACTGCTGCTGCTGCTGCTGTTGACGTTGCTTTTGCTGCTGCTGCTTCGTCGTCTTCGTCAGAGCATTGCTGTTGCTGTAGCTCACATTTTACACGCGTCTCGCGCCGATACTTGGCAACACCAATAAAGCGGCTCTGCAACGTGGCAGCACCGTGACGGGGCTCTAAAGCCCCATCTAATCTCATATTATTCGATCGTCGTCGTGCTCCTCATCCATGCTGCCCCCAAGTGATTGAATTTGAGCGCTCCTTGCTGCTTCTCTGTGCGCTGCTTCACATGGAATGGCCCAGCTGTAATCGAGAGTAATCAAGAAAAAAATATAAAATTCAGTTTTATGTTTTTTTTTTTTCACTTATTGTGTGGGAGTAGTTAGAGTAGGGAATATAAAAATTTTGTTTTGAGAGCTGGAGATTTGCTAAATGAAATATATATTTTATGACATAGATTAAACTTGGATAAGTAATCTAAGCAGTTTTTATTATATATATATCAACTAGTATTTTCTTAACACTTTAAGCATGAGTTATCGAAAACTTTAATAGATAGAGATTTTAGTTTTGGTGTTTGATTTTATATCAAGCCTTCACAAACCTTGAGAATATTTCACTTTCCGGCTATCTTCTGCCATTTCTTCAACATTTCAATTTGCTAGTCGGACAGAACCGCCTACCTCTCGCTCTCGCTCTCTCTATCTCTCTCTCTCTCTCTCTCTCACACTCCCTTACTTTCTCTCAAAGTTTTCTTTTGCATTTGTTTTGATTTAAGCTTGGAGTTCACTAAGGAGAAGAAAAACTAAAAGCAGGGCTAATCACTTAACTGCGTGTGAAATTACAAACCGACGTTGAAACAATTTCCGAAAGTGCCAGCAAATGGTCAGCTCAATGAAATTGAAACCAGGCACCAGTCACCAGTCACCAGACACTAGCCACTAGCCACCAGCTGCCAGCCATCAGCCACCTGCCCAAACTGCCAATTCGGGCGGAGTTGCCATTTCTGTGTCGTGGCCAGTGGCGCAGGACACGAAATTAAATTGACTGACAGTAAATTGGGGAATCATTTGAGAGGTGACCTGGCAGCAGCAGGACACAGCTAATTGGATTAAGGTCACACTACCACACAGAGTGAGAGTGAGAGAGAGAGAGAGAGAGAGACATACTAATATCTGGCAATACATATGCTCACGTCCAGTTCATTGTCTCTGTTTATAATTGTTTTTGGCCATGTTTTTTTTGGCATTTTAGTGTGCTGTTAGCGTTAAAGGCATTTTAATTAAATTTGCGCTTCAATTATTCGATTTAATTACTGGGCGGCATTTCTGTGCAACACGATTTGGGCGATTTATGGCGTCGCTGCCAGCGAGTCCCATAAATAAATCATGACTCTGAACATGCAACACGCATTTGGCTCGTATGTCCTGTCCGCTGCAATTATATGCTATGAATGTTGCAACATTTCTGCATGCCACATGCAGCTGCTTGTGTTTGGCTATTTGGGTGCATGTCCACTCAACTTGACGCGAAAAGCAGGCGACACTCGTCTGACAGTTGACGAGCATAAAGTGACCCAAGTAAACAGCTCTTCACTCAAATGCACCCGACTACATCATGCAAGCATATATGATGTAAATCCCTAGCAATTCAGCTCTGCATATTTCGACTCGGACTACCATATAAAATATATATATATAATTGTGCAATTAAAGTATTTATTTTGTATATGATTAGTATATATTTTCTAAAATCAATAATTATTGATTTTTTCCACTGTTTCAGCTGAAACTGCATCTCCCACTGTTGCCTTAGTATTTAAGCCCTGTTTGTGAGCCCCAAAAATTTCGTGCATTAACTCTTCACACATTTTGCATTGCAAAATAAAGCCGTGTTGTCAAACCTGGGACCCAAAGGGCTTTAAACCTTCAGTCAAAATGGCTTTGTGCAGCGCTTTTTATACGAATGTTGGCCAACCGAATTCAGCCTGAAATTCCTAGCTAAACAGTGTAAATCCGCAACTAATTTATGCGACAGCCGCATCCACATATAACGCATTTACAGCCTGCCGCGGAGATGAGCAGTCTTGTTAAGGAGGTGGGGCAGCCTCACATGGGAACTCATAAAACGCGACTCACGCAACCGAAAATGATGAGCCGGAAACGTGTTGCATGTTTATGTACAAATTGTTTTCAGGGTTTTCCATAAATTTATGTGACGACATTAAAAGCAAGCGTAATAAATAAATGTCAAATGCGGCGTATACGCAATATTAATAATATTAGCCCTACACTGGGCTCTGATGGGTCCGCTGATGAGACAATCGCTTGACACATGAAAAGCATCCAAAGCCCAGCCGGTGCACAGCCAACGGAAATTACAACAATAATAACACCGGATATTTATGCAAGGATATGGGTTTTGTCCTTCGCAATACGTACAAAGCGGAAAGGCAAACAGAGGGAGAGAGTGGGGGAGAGAGAGAGACAGATATGGAATGAATGTTGCCCAAATTATTGTCTGTGTTGGGGTACGTAATACCGTTCTAATTTTTTAATGCTAATTAAGACGACCTGAGCATAAACGGCAGCACCTGCGAGCCAGACCCAAACGTAATGCGGCAGTACGATCCAATAAATACTTATGGTCGGGCTATTGTTTTAGCATAAGCCACAGCCAAGGCCGCGGCCGAGTGCCCAATGGTGCCGACCCATGCGTGCCTTTAAATGAATATATAAATATACATATATATTGTGTGTGTGTGTGTGTGTGTCTGTGTGTGTGTGTGTGTGTGTGGGCATATAAAAATAAAACTCACATACCCGTCCGAAGAGGCCAATTCAGAAATTCGTGCAATAAATTCTGCAAACAATAGCGAATGGCCCCACACTTCGAGCATCCAACTGTGTGAGTGTGTGTGTGTGTGTGCATACATGTGTGTTAGTCTGTATGCCTTTCTCTCCCTTTCCCTCTCTCTGTGTGTATGTGATGTGCACACAAGTACAAGTAGTAGTTGCCTACAGGGCAACAACAACAATGCACTCGCATAGATAAACAATGAACCACACCAAAATCCAAGCTAAGCGGCAGAATAAAAGACGCACAGTGGTGCAGCAAATGAATAAGAACTTAGCCATTCAAGGTCAATAGACATAGATTTCATCAATTCAAATACCATATAAACAATTTTCAATAAAATAATTTCATTAAATACACGAATTTACTTCGATTTATAAGTGAGCAAAGTTTGGGAATCTTTAACTGATTTATCTTAAAATCACATACATTCTATTTATATCAATAATTTCAGATAAATACATATTTATAAATGAAAAGAAAATAAAATGAATGAATAGATAAACAAAAAATAATAAAATAAAAATAAAAATGAAATCAAAAAATCAATAATAGAATTTCTTGATATTAAATATGAAATTATTATTCGAATATTTATTGACTATTATACATGCATACATACATATATTTGTATATATCTTTACCATATTTATTTTATGCATGTAACTTACATTACACATAATTTCTTATGTATTATATCTGAGAGCACTCTCTAGAGACTTAATCACCCAGTTCAAAATTGATGCTAGTTTTATCAGATCAAGCGCCACAGTGGCCAGTAGAAGACGCACTTTGGCCGCATGCCAAGGCCGTAAGCCACACACACACACACATATGCGCATGTAGCCCATGTGCTAGTCCTATACTTTATTGATTGCTGATGTAAGTAATCTAGGCGCAGAATCTAGGACTAACTAACACCACGGACAAAACATTTTGCCATGCCGAGCTGAACGCACCAGTTCATCCGCATATCTTAAGGACCTCCTCATTTAGGCATTACAATGGGCTCTTGCTGGTGTGCGTGTGTGTATTCGTCTTGACTGGCAGCCAAACAATGCGCACAAGATTTATACGATGTTGAACAAATTACTTGGCATTAGGAACTGGAAATGCGTCCCACGGAATGCAATAGACATGGCGCCAATTGGTGATGGATGCCCAGCGCTTGGCCAACGAGTGCAGTGCGGCCTGGCAGGCGCACTCAATACAAATTATAGCCCCCACTGGGCGAAAGCAATTGCCAAAGAGCCCATTAAATGTGTATGCAAAATATCTCATAGAGATAAGTTTCTGACAGCCCAAGAATTTTGAGGCAATGCCATCGAGGTCGTCGCACTGAATGGTATCTAACGAACGAACGTTGCCATGGCCAAAGCTCCGTTCGAAGCAAAAGCATTCAACAAACTGTTGAATAGCCAAATTGTATACTCATCCTATTAAAACGAACAAAAACTTCAGCAAATTTACTTAGAATCCAAAACAAATTGAGTTTCAGATAGATTCTGATATCGAACGAACTGAACGCTTGATTAAACTCTTGATGGCTTTCGGTCATTAAACATTCCGCCTAAATGGAGAGTAATTTAAAGTAATAAGCATATATAATTGCTGCACATATTCATTATAGTATATAATTGTTAGTCACTATCTCATCTTTACATCCAACTGCAATTAATTTAATTTTGCTAATGATATCGCGCACTAAAGTCCTAATAGCAATTAAGGATTAACTATTTGTTTTTTGTATCCGAATATTATGAATACCTTATGAACTGTAGCTGGCAATGTGGGTTAGTTAAATTACATATATATGGATATTTGGGTGTGCTATCCTTACAATCAATTATTTAGCTAGCTTCAGATTTCGATTAAAATATTTGCTGTAGTGTTAAAAGAAACCTAATTTAATTTTATTTTAAAAAGTTTCAAGTAGAATCTAATAGGAAATTAATTGTAGGACTATAGCTGCTGTGACATAAAAAATATTTCATATGAAGTGAGAACGTTGAGCTGTCTTTAAGACGAAGTTAAAGCTAAAACGAGCTAAACTATTCCCTAATTTATTATCTTTTCTCTATTTGATATATTTACCTCTAGAAGTAAAAGTAAAAATCTTGTAACAAGTTGTAAATTTTTGCTCAATAGTAAAACAACATTTTAAGAAATCTATTTCATTTTAATATCAACTGTACGACACTGAGAAATATATTCAGGCTAATAATATTTCGTTATATCAAGCAAACGACTCTAATATAACTAATATAACTATAAATTCAAGCTTTTTATCGCTATTTTTCCACTCACTATGGCTGGCCACACGAATATGACTAAGCCTTGATCGTGTATCGCGACGTGGGCTCAGATTCATTTGCATTGAATTACATTTTGGAATTAACCAACACAACACCTTGGTCTATTTATTTACTAGCTCTATCGTAGTAGTGAATGGGTTTTTTGTGTTGTGGCTAATTCACATTACAATACAATAGGCAAAAGGCAAAAGGAAAAAGCATGTGTATAGTATGTCTGTATATTAAAAGTCAATTATATATCGCATGTTCTTAATAGGACTTCCCCATAGGGATACGTTCAGCTGTGCCTATTGTGAATCCATTTAGTTTCGCATTTCGTGTCGGCTGACTGCTGAAAATTGGGGCGGCAGCGCGGATATTTTGGCTTAGAAAGTTGCTAAGTGGAAATGCGAGGCATGCAATTAGCATGCTATATATAATGAATTATGATTGTTATACAAAACAATATCGCTGAGGTTATGTGGGCCAGTCGTGGAGGTTACTTAAAGCCATAGCTCTAGCTCCAGCTCCAGTTACTTGCCACAATTTGTGTCGTGAGCGAGTCCAATGTTGCGCTTTGAAAAGTTTTCGGCAACCGTTGCCACGTGAAGGGCAATAAATAAAATGGCGAAAAAATGCGAATAAACAATAAAGTATTGCTAGCCTGGCATTGTCGCTGCTGTTGCCGTTGCCGTTGTCGTTTGCCCTCACTCAACCTGGCCAACCCAGCAGGCAAACAAATAAACAAACAAACAAACAGAAAGCAACAAACGGGCGAAAATGACAACAGCAACAACTGTTTTAATAACAACAAAAGCGGCTCAAGCGGATATGGCGTGAGTTGTACACGTTGTAGGCGTTGCTACAGCTAAGGGCTCCGGCTTTGATTTTTCCTCATTGTGGGTAGTACCCTGTACGCAATGATAGTGTGTAAGCAGGGTATGTTGGTTTGTTGCTTATAAATGTTGCTAGCATGTAGAAGCCAAGCCATGTCTATCGCGCAATGTAAATACGTATTTAGTTGGAAGTATTAAACTTTGCCAATAACAATACCTCTCACTATCAAAAATCTGTTCAGGTTACACAAACTTAACTTTTAAAGTTAACTAACAGCTCTTTTGTGGCATCTCATTATACACTTTGTGACGTCACATTATCAAATTAGCAAATCCCTTTACAGCATAGCTCGCAAATAACTGTTCTTCTTCATGATGTGTTCGAGAAAAAAATCATTCTTACTCGCTCTCGCTCAGAACAAGAACCTTCGGTTCTTTTCGTTTTGGTTTTCGGCTTTGCTTTCAACTATTCGTGTGCTGCTCTTTAAACGAACTTCGTTTTAACGAACATCGAACATGCAAACGAACTTCACATTCACACTCACATTCCCATTCACATTCATGCACGCCATTGATGTAGTCAGCAAGCATAGCCCTCGCATACTCTCCAATACATACACAAAAGATTTCTTGTTCGATCGCCAACAAACTCGCTGAAGAACCGACGCAATTGATTGTTGAGTTTTTTCTTAAAGTGTGAGTGAAAGAAAATTATTTTCAAACATTAAGAAACGGTCAATAAATATTTGTGAGCCCTACTTTCCAGTCAATAGACCTAATCCAGGATTATTAAATTGCGAATAACTCTACTTACTATTCTGCCTTCATTGTCATTTGTATATTGCTTAAAATTTTATTATTTAAGTAGCTGTCTCTCTCTCGCATCCAATCAAAATTGTATGATATGATAGACTCATGCAATATATACATATATAAAACGAAGAAGCACACTCTATCAATATATTAAGGATTTTTCAGTAATTTAAGTCGCTCACATCATGGAAGTCTTACATTTTGTTAAGATACTAGAAACTTATTCTCTCATACTTCTTCTATAGATATTCCATTCTTCTACAAATGCTTTCTAGAGCAACTCAGTAACTCATAGTCCGGTACTTCCAATTAGTCTAACCCACCATCCCCTGTGAAGTCTGGTTTTTCTATTTTTCAGCTTGGCGCACAGTAACAATGCGCAGCCACAAAAAGGCTTTGTTTGGGACGCAACCAAACAAAAGCCAAACCAAAGCAAAAAAATTCCAAATCACGAAACATAGCGTGGCAAGCGGCGGTTCCTATGGTTGACTGGTTACGAGCGTCAAGCGTCGCCATTTTACAGGTACCGCTGAAAAGTATCCAAGTCAAACGCTGGCTTCAATTAGCCGGCGTTAAAAATGACTCTTCAACAGACAACTTTTAAAGAAACAAAATTAAAAAAAAAGCTGAAAGACAAGCTAAAACATATGCATGTCCATTGCTTAGTCGGCTTTATTTATTTCACTGTTTTTGTCGCCTCCGGCACTGTTGAGCATTTCCGTTTCCGGCAAACACCTGGGCAGCGGATGCTCAGCGGATGCGCCACGGTTCCACATTTGATTGGTAAAATGGCATTCAATGTGCAACATTTAACCTTTCGCCTGTCACATGTGGCATAAATAACCCCATAACGCCCATTGATTTTGCTCTGGCTTTAACTTTCCGCCATCCGCCATGACATTTTATCGTTGCATTACGCATGCAGTTATGCACCATTAATATTTTTAAATCGAAATTCAATTTATTATTTTGTAGCACCAAGAAATTGAGTTGCAAATACTATATACAATAGAAGAAATCTGATTATGGCCATTTGATGTGTGTCTATTTGAAGCGCGCCGACTGATGGCAACTGGAAACACTTGTATGCTACGCGTGTCAGACTGTCTGACTGTCGTCTGGCTTGACAGGCCATTTAACTTCATTTTACAAATTTGACACATATGACAAGACGAAACGAAGTCTACGTGCATAAGTAATCAACTTGTGTTTGGTCTGTCTGTTGAGGCTTTAGGATATCGAGCGTAAGCAATAAATCGAATATTGAAGTTGGCAAAACGAAAAGGAACTTGAAAATACAAATTCTTGTCAATGAGCATGATCTTGGCAATGAAATTGCAAAATTTACAGAACTTTATTGGCAGAAATAAATTTAGCTTGGAAAAGTCTTGGAAGGCATGTTTATATCCTTGAATATTTTATAAATATAGTTTTATATATGTATATCAATAAAATTGTGCATAAATATTATTCCAGCATTATCAATATACTTAAAAATATAAATAAATATAATAGATATTTAGCGCAAGGTTTAACCTCCAAGAAAAGAAAGTTGTTTTATTTTTTTTCTGCACTCATTTATAAATGCAAACCATTGTCATAGGCAGGCAAGCTGTCAAGGATCGCCTTGTATTGTTATCAAGGCGTCGCTTAAATATATCTATATATACTTTAAATAATTTAGTTGTCCATCTATTTTACAACCCATTGAAAGCCAAGATATGTAATCTGATACAATTGAAAACGAAGAACGTGTCAAATCGATGCAAAGAACATTTTCATAGACGCATATCTACTAGCATGTCCTGTGTCTGTGTCTGTGTCATGCTGGGGCGATGAAGTCAACTGGATTTATGTTAAGAATTTATGTGGCTTTAGATAACTGCTTGGGCACATCGTTTGTCATGTGGCCAAATGGCAGTGCCTGTGGCCAACTATACTGTAAATCCGTTTCAAGCCCAAATCGTGTTGGGGGCAATTTAAACTCAATTTCCCCCATAAAGAAAACTGAATCCATTAAACTTGCTCGAAGCGAGCGCACACGCTCAATTCAAAAGCCCATCCATGCGGCATTTATATTGCACTTTGCCAAACTAAATGACCTGGCTTTAAGGTACATATACATATACAAATATATATAGATATAGATATATGTATGTATATATGTAATGCAGTTAGGCACGTGTTCGTTCGTGCGGCTTTTGAATGCGCTTTGAAGTCGCTCAAAGCGCTCTACAATATTTACATCTACAGCGCGCTGGGCGTTACCAGAGTGGGCGTGGCTGAGCTGTATGTGTATTAAACAAACTGTATTCACACATTTTCAGTGCATCATGAGCAATGCTAATGCATTTGCCCGCTAGCCCATGACCAGCCGCCCCCTAACACATGTATTTGTACATATGTATGTATGTAGTCCCGCCCTTGGCACAGCCAATCCATGTAGAAAGCAATTCAGTTGTTTCTGGTCTCGCAGCACGCACTGGCAGGAAGCCCGGGACACATTGGAATGGCTGCGGCTAAGCGACAACTGTTTGTCATTTTAATTGCGCATAAAACACCTCGTGGCAAACACACACTCTCCAACAGAGAGCCCCACATAGGCACAATAGTTGCTCAATGGCATCTGCATTTGCTGACCTAAAAACTGTGCAGACCATTTGTAAGCTCTCTGCTTTAATATTCCACACGTGCAGCACACAGATACATTTTACTGGGGCATAATGAGCACAACTCGAATGCCATTTACCAACAAAGTTCAAGTGGTTTTTGTGTCATCAGGCAAATAGGCTAGGCGAGGAGCTGGATTGACTTTAAGTTCCAGCCAGGCCACAGTCACACACACACACACACAACCACACACACACAACCACACACACACAGTGTCACTTAGTGTTACCACACAATGTGGTACACTGTGGCAACACCTAACCGAGACAATTTACAGAATCAACATGGGCTAATTAATTACAGCTGTTGTATAAACAGCATATAAGGCGTGTAGGCAGCAGCCTCCTAGACATTCATTTATTTTCTACCACATTTGCCACTAAGCATGACAACAGCAGACGAAACACCTGTGCCGGTGGGCAGACATCTTTGATGCTTTATTGTCAACAATAAATCACTTGATAATTGTATCAAATTGAAGAAGTTTCTATTAGAGAGCGGGCATGTAGGGAATACCAGAGCTTAAGGACTAAGTATATCTGCTTAGTGTACGAGCAGCTTACTTAGCAGCGTTGTGGCAACCAAGTTTTCGATTTATAATAAATTATATAAAAAGTAAAAAATTATGCCTTAATATTTAAATAAAAATTATTATAATATATTTTTTTTTTAGCTACATTCATAGTTCTGTTAGGCATCAAAAAGATCACGACGACATCAAACTCATCTCTAGATTCCACAAAAATATTTCTTTTTACATATATTTCTTACATATTGCCGATTGAACCTCATGAATATGAATCTTATGAATATCAAAGAATTTGATATTATATATTGCCTAGTACAGTCGAGTCTCGATAATTCGTAATGGCAAGGGAACCGAATTTTTTACGAATTACAGAGGTTTTCGATTTACCGGGGTTTCCATTTAACGGGGTATAAGAAATCCAAATACGAATTGAAGGGGTTTTTATATTTCACGTCGTTTCAACAATTTTAACTTTAAAAAAAATACATGAAATACACATTCAATTCAATATTATGTATTTAAAAACAAAATTAAACATAAACAAAATCATATTAACGAAATTTTGTAATGTTTTATGTTCTTCACAATTATTTTTTTTATTGTGTTTACCAAGCTTATTAATAAATTGCATTATTCGAAACATTATCATATGAAAATAAAAAAAAATAAATAAATAAAAAAAAAAATTTTAAAAACGCTATGAGAACGTTTCCTTGACATTTTTACGAATCGTCTTCACGCTTTAAATGAAATGAGCAAACTAATGTAAATCCAATGAGAGAACAACGAAATTTCGCACATGAAGCGACAAAAAGGCGCCATGCATAATAGTCTTCGAGACCTAACGGTAGTTTAACTTCCAGCAAAATCAAGAATTACGAATTACAAGAGGTTACGAAATGAAATTACGAATTATAAGAGGTTTCGAAAAGAATCATAAGAGGCAAGATCATGGTCGAGTGGCAGAAAAATTACGAATTAACGAGGGGACCAAAATGTATGGGATTTTTACGAATTAACGAAGTTTTTTCAAGGGACCAGCAGTTTCTTACGAATTATTGAGGTTTTCGATTTAGCGGGGTACGAATTATCGAGACTCGACTGTATTATGTTTGAAGTCTAATAAATATAGGCAATCTACTTTGATAAATTTTTGTAGTCATAGAAAAATGCTGTAGATCTGTGAGTACCTTAACAATTTTTGTCATTTTTGTCATAATTTGCAGATTAAATTTTAGTAAAATAAACTCAGGGATCAAATCTCAAAGGCCTTTCATCCTTTTATTTGCAAAGCTAATTTGTCAGCTATCTATATATGAGTCTTAACTGTCTTTAACTCTGTAGGAAATATATTTATCAAAAATATATGTCAGCTATGTAAGCGCAGCTTGAATCATTTGCAGCTGGAAAACGCTTGAAGGCAGCTTAGGCAAAGGATTGATGAGCGATGGCACATGAAAATTTTGCGGCCGATGGCAATTTATCCTGGCTGGGTCATAAAATTGCAATCATTATTATAGTCATGTACCAGGCAATGGGGCGTAACGGCAATCAACGCCAAGACGTTCAGTAAATAACCGCACAATTTCAATTTTCAACACAGAGGGGCATAAACACACACACACACACATTCATATATATGAAGAGGCGTAAGAGGATATATATATATTTAAATGCATATTTTAATAGTCGTAAAAGAGCCTAAAATCCGTCCCCGGGGCCAACAGAGCGCCAAATGCCACTGGGCATACTTAAAGGTCTCAGATACACACAAACACACACACATACACACATAAAAAGAGGCATACAGACATCTAGACAAGGCCAAGCACAGCTGAAACAATGGCAACGAACAAGTAATATAAATTATAAACGCAAACTCTGCGACAAGGATATGGGCTGCCAGCAAAACGGGCGACATGCGATTTGATGGCAAATAATTTCGCAAGGAAATCGAAAGCGAATGCTAAGCCATAGCATCCAGCGAGCTGACATATGCTGTTGCCCCGGGCCTAAGGTCAAGGGTCAGACCTTTGTTACTTTGTTTCTCTATTGTTGATAATGTCAAAATTTACTGCAACACTTGGTGGCAACAACAAACAGAAGTAGCTGCAGCAGCAGCAGCAGCAACGGCAACGGCAGCAGCAGCAGCAGCAGCAGCAGTGCCGCCGGCATTTACTGTTTGCTAAGGAAATTGTCAATAGTCTAGGCTTTTTGGTATGAAATTCGATTTGGTATTGCCATTGATGACGTGTACAACGGCTGCAGATACTTGCAGCACGATGGCCATGTGGCAAGTGTGGCAACTTCTGCAACTGCAGCAGCTGCCGCAATGTCTATCCCAAATCGATCCAAGCGCCCGGGGCGAGTACGTATAACTTCAATGTGAGAATGTAAGAGAGTGTGTGTGTTTGTGTGTGTTTGTGTGTTGAGGCCAGGCCTATGCCACGCGATGTGATTGTGAATGCGCAAATGTGACGACGTTGCCGAAGGCAGCTCCAGGCTTGCTGACTAGGATGACGTAGTCCTCAGTAACAGAGTTTGGCTAAAGTGTGTTAGTGTGCCTTTTAGCCTGGGGTTGTTATTGCACAGCAACAACAACACCAACACACACTCACACACACACACATTCAGGCAGCGTTAGTGAGGCAGCATTAAATGGCAATATTTGTTTTCCTTCTTTTGGGTTCGCCTGACGTTTCATGCTTTAAACGCGCCATTTACTACTGAGTACGCTAAATTATTAAAAGCAAAATGCGGTATTACAATACACACACACACACACACCAGCACACTCACACAGCTGTGCGAAGTTCATTAAATTCAATGTATGCAAAATGCGGCTGTTGCTGTTTGTCATTTTTGTGCTGCCCCTAAAAGTATGCAACATAATCAGCGGCCAGGTGTGCGACTATAAGTGTGTTTGTGTGCGAGTGTATGTGTGTGTGTGTGTGTTTGTGCCAGTTGGCTTAAAGCTTATATATCGCATATTTTCTCTTTACTTTGTGTGCGTCTGGTCTGTGTGTGCGCTTGTGTGCGTGTGTGTGTGTGTGTATGCTGGCTCTTTATGCGTCACGTGAGAATTCGCTTTATTATTATTTGAGTTTTGCTGGCTCCTATTTCTGTACCTTCGTGCATATCATGTATACGCAGCGTACAAGTACATATATTATATACACACATACATATATATAGATATTTCCCTTTTGATTCGCAAAAGGCATTGATTTTTAGTTTCATTCTCGATTTCGTTTTCCGTTTGATTTCTTTCGAGCCCCGTCAAACACTGACATGTCCCAATATTTACTCAATATGCATGAATATATATTATATATTATATATATATATATATATATATATATATATATATATATAGTATGTTCGACTGATTTGCGAGGCGTTGAATTGATCTGATTATTTGTGTTAGTCACACTTTATTTTCGTTATTGTTGTTCGCTGCTGTTTGCATTCAGTTTATTTTTTTCTTTTGTTTTTGTTTTTTTGATTTGTTGCCAAAAATCAACAGAGCAAAGTTTTCGCACGCTGCCGTTGAGCGGATTTTGGTGGCACTTTTGTTTCATTTTTAGCCTCTGGCTGACTTCACTCACTCAAACACACACACACACACACACACAGTCAGAATCATGCAACACACTCATACACACTCACACACTCATGCACTTGGAGTCGCGCGCGTAAAATATATAGTATGAAAAATTACAAATTGCTCACAATTTTCTCGTTCGCCTGGCTGCTGTTCTAGTTCTACTCGTTATTGTTGTTGTTGTTGTTGTTGTTGTTGGTTGTTGTCTTTTATTTGATGTTGTTGATGGCTAGAGTTGTCTTCTCTTTGGCACGACCACGCGCTACAACGTCTGACTGCGTTCTGGCCGACTTGCACGAAAGGCAATGTTCAAGTCCAAGTCGAATTGTTGAAAAATTCGTTTCACCAGCGTGCTCACAGGACATGCGCTCTGCTGTCCTGCAGGTGACACACTTTTCCGCGCCAACATCGATGAAGTGGATTTTTGAGCTTCAGCTTCAGCAACCCGTCTTCCTCCCACTCCCCTGTTAGCCATAGCCATGGCAGGCGTTCATAAAGTGCGCTGTTTTGTACTATTTACATCGACCATCGGTTAAAGGAACCGTTTGCTGTGCTTCTTACTCAATTTCGCATGCATTGGCGAAGGCCTCGGCCCGAGTATGGGGTCTGGGTCGACAGCTGCTGTGGATTGGCTGCTTGGTTTGCCTGTGTTTGCTAAACTTTGGGCGTGATGTGGCACAAATGTCATTTGCTATGCGCTCTACTGTACAGCAGGTCCTGGCACTGGCTCTAGCTCTCACTCTGGCTCTGGCTGGGCAGCGCCTGTTAACGCCTGGGAGCAAAAAGTTCGCATTTGCCGCATCTATAATACATGACTTACTGGGCGCCAGCACGAATTCGTATTTGATTAGTCCGGCTTGGGCATTCGGGTTAACTGACCCTTTGCAGACACCAACAAGCAACAGCAACAGCAGCAGTAGAAGCAGCAGCAATCGCTAGTAAAAAGTTCAACAATTGCGCTTAAATATTTACCGAAAACATTTCGCAGCAAGCACATTGCACTACAAGCAACTAAAGTTAATTAATATAACCGACTAGCAGGCAAACTCTATTAGTCACAGTCACATTCAGATTCCGTCGGCATCTATTTGCTCAACTCAAACTCATTTGGCCAACACACACACACACAAGTTGGCTTATTACACAGTCGTCGCATTCATAAATGTTTATTCACATTTGAATTTGTATCTCTAATTAACATCTATAAATGTGCAATCCTGTCCACAATTGCCATATGATAAAACTTTTCAAAATTATATTTACTTTTTAGTGGTTCAGCTTTCAGCAACTTTTGCCTTACTTAAATACATTTTCATAAATGGACAACATTTAGTTTGTATTTTGTTTGTCGATTAAAGTTTTAACGTAATTAGAGATTTTCAAGAGTCAACATGTATGCTTTAGTAGTAGTAATTGTATTAGTAGTAATGTGTAGTTGTAGTAATAACAGCAGTAGTAGGTAGAATGGTAATAATAGTAGTAGTAACAGTAGCAATAGTAGTATTAATGTGTTAAAAATAGTAGTGGTAGTAATATGGTAATGAGAGTAGTAGTAATGGTTTAGTAGTAGTAGCAATGGTAGCAATAGTACTATTCATAATATTGGTATAGTAGTAGTAGTCATGATATAGTAGTAGTAGTAGTAGTAATTTTATAATACGTGTAGTAGTAGGAATGATATAGTGTAGCAATAATGGTAGTAATAGGATTAGTAGTAATGGTAGCAATAGTAGTAGTAGTAGCAGTGTAGTAGTAGTAGAGCTGCAACACTATTTGCTAAACTCAGATGAGCGGCTCCTTCAGGCTTAAGAATTTTATTTGATTCAGATTTGTATGTGGATTTGATCAAAACAAATATAATCGATCTGCATAAGTTATAGGCTTGAAAAGAATTAAATTTTATGAAGGATCATTAATTGTTTACAATTACTTATTATAAATATCGATCGTTTTGACATTTGGCATGGTCATAAATTCCAAGATAAAGCTTGAACATTTTAGCAAGGATCTTACGTTGAGAATAGCAGATATAGTGCCAAACTGTACTAGCTTATGCATTAATATGATAATCCAAATTGAATGAACCTGTGCATCAATCTATCTTTTAGTTTTTCTTTAAACTAGAGTCTGAAATTTTGACTTGCATTTAAAGTATCATTTCATAAAACTCATAGCTCTTACCTAATCACAATCAGTTCGAGCCCATTCGATAGCTAATTACTTTATTAAATTAGTATTCTATGACGCTTTTGGCCGATATGTGACAAGTTGTTGGTTTTTAAAGGAAATCAAAGTCGGATGTGCTGCGAAATGAAAATGAAAAGCTCAATGAAATCAACAACAGTAAAGGCAGGAAACAGGGGCTGGGGCAGGCAGACAGACAGGGGCAGCAGGGGCAGCAGCGGCAGCAGGGGCTGGGACTGGGGCAGCAACAACGCCTGTCAATTAACACATTAAACGCGCAACAAAAATACAAAAATACGCAAAAATTGAGCCAAAATGCAAACAAGGCCAACAACATCGACAGTGGGCCACGATTAGAAGCATAGAATTTCGTAATGGAGCACTTAGCGCCCCAAAACAAACACCAAATAAACCCCCACACTAGCCAAGTTGAGTCAGAGCACTCTGGAGTTTGCACTGAAGCTTGGGAACCCAGCACTGGAGCTGACTGGCTGGCTGGCTGGCTAGTTGGCACTCTGGCAGAGGGAGAAGCAGTTGGAGACGGCGGCTGCATCAAAGCGCTAATGTTTGACCCAGTTTGGAGCACTGCAGGAAAGGAACTGCACATAACTATTTGGCGTTTTGATCATTAAAAACTGGTTGGTCCAAACAGAGGCAACGACAAAGCCAGCGCGACGCCCATGCCAATAGCTTGAGCTTTTTTTTTATTTTTTGGTCGGACGCACAGCTCGAGGCTTTAAAAGCGCCTACGTTGCCGTGCAGCGCAAGAGTTTTAATATTTGATTAACGCCAAGCGCGCACGCGCAACTAACGGAATAACGAACGCATAGACATGGCAAATCGGCATTGGAATTGCAATCGTGTGCTGCTCCTGCTGCAGCTGTTCGCCGGCGTCTGGGCCTTTCCGGACGGTGCGCCCGCCGACACGTGTGTGAAGCAGCGCGCCAATCAGCCAAATCATGGCAAGGCGCGCACCCAGCCGGCGCATACGAATCCTTTCGAGGTGGTGGCCAGCTCACAGACCTATCATCCGGGGCAGGAGGTCTCTGTGGTCATCTATGCCCAGGATCAGCATCAGTCGAGCACATTCCGTGGCTTCTTCTTGCAGGCGCGCGATGCCAACTCGAATGAGTGGATCGGTGAATGGGTGCAGAGTGAGAATACCAAGACCATACCCGAGTGCTCGGCCATAACGCATTCGGATAACCGGGATAAGCTGGGCGCCAAGCTCATCTGGAAGGCGCCGCAAAATAAGCGAGGCAACGTCTACTTCACGTAAGTAGAAAGGATCAATTCGAGAATACCGCCGATGACGCGGCACTTGGTTAATTTTCAAGTCAAGCCTCTGGGGCTCCATCATTAGCATCGTTGTCAACGGCGGGGGGCCAGATCATTAATCATACGCCGCATTGACCCACATAGAAAATGCGCACATAATTGCCAGCAAAATGCCGGATAATCAAAGAAGAGGCCTTATGTAATTGATTTGTTCGAGAGAAGAGAGAAACAAAAAATTAGTGAAAATGCTGCGAGTGAAGCCAAAGAGTTGCGACAAAAAGATGCTGACAATGACGTCGGCAAAATGTTGTTGATGTTTCTTCGCCTCACTCAAATGCAACACAATGGCAACACTCTGCTGCATGGCAAGTGTATATGTGTGCGTGTGTCTGAGGCACGACAGCTTATCATTTATCACTTGGCATACGCATAATGTGCCAAATGATAAATAAATTATGTATATGTCAGCACTGGAAAGGGCCTAAGCACTAGGCTTTACACTGACTTTCTTTTCTTTTCATTTTTTTGATAAATTATCGGAGTAGCGAACAAAAAGTTGTTGTAGCACAGTGTTGGTAAGACTTGGACTTGAATTCTAAACTCGTTCAGCTTCAGCTTGTGTTTGGCTATTAATAACAATAAACATGCAATTAACAAATTAGGTAAAGTTAAAGCATTCGCAGTTTTGTAGCACAGTGTTGGAAAGACTTTTGAAAATCTCTGACCAAAACTGTTGACTCATCTAGCTGTGACTATTTGTGTGTAGCCGTAGCCTGGGCTTAATTGAAAACTTGTTTCACACATTACAACATACTATTCTCATATACGACTTCTCTTTGCAGCGGCACGGTGCTGAAAGACTACGGCAATTTCTGGAGCGATATTGTGGGCAAGGTGCAAGCGCAATAACAGCCGTAAAAGGCAGCAACAACAACTGGCTTACAATTCTAGAATTGTACATTAAATGTTGCAATAAATCATAAACACTTAATTTAGTATACAACGACAAAATGCTTGCTTGATTTTCCTTTATTTTGTTTCTCTTTTTATTTTTAGTGCAAGCCTCATTAAAGACCAAAACGGGCCAAGCCCCTTGCCAAACAACACTAAATTATTGGCTTAACGTTTATGAATGACTACTCACTCACACACATTGACTGCTTGCTGCCTACACTCACACACACACTCTCATGCACGTTTGCATGCACAGTCGTACGTATCGCTTGCTTGCTCGCTCACACACACACACACTTAAGCAGCGCACGAATAGGCACATGTTTAAATTTCCAGGCACGTTGCCTGCATCTTATTGGAATTTCGCTTTGGCAAACGGCTTGCTGGAACTAAATTGGAAAACTGAAGCAGTGGGCATGCCTTCTAAATCAATGGATGAATGATAAAGTAATTAGAGCAGTTGAGACTTGTGTGTGTGTGTGGCATAAATACAAATTTCAACCACTTCAAGTTCTGACAAAGTTATTATTTCCGGTAACGATATCATCAAATCAGTTAGATAAGAACTTAGAAAGACTCAGCCATAATCTGTGTGTGCATATGTACATATATTATTTGTATGTATTTGTTGGTAGGCCTATTAACTAGCCAGTTTGTCTGCTGTGAACACAGAAGGGCATAGCAACAGTTTAGAATATTAGTTTTTCTCTGCGATTTGCATATTGTATTGTATTGCATTGTATATTTGCATATGCAGTTATATAAACAGAAATCGAGATGCATTAAATAAATTAATCAATTCTTTTTTTTACTCTCTACGATCGCAGCTTAATAAGCACAGGCAGGCTTGACTATATTGACTATGATTGTCGCATGCATTTTTTGCAATATATGAGAAAGACTTCAATAACTAAACATATTTTTAAATAGTAATAATTATATATAATTAAATATAAAAAAAAAAAACTGAAATATACGAAAATTATATATTTTTTTCCAATTTTTTATATGTGTATGTGTATATATTTTATAAATTCCTAATTATGAATAAATCTAGCATTTCTCATTAAGTGTTATTTTTTTTATTGTTTTTTTTTTTTTTTTTTTTAATTTAAAACTGTATGAATTTGTTATGTAAAAAGAATAACGTTGTACGTACTTTAGTCAATTATTACTGTACCTGCTTTTATGCTTTACTCTTGTTTACTGCTTGCATTTGCACTTGTTTACGCCTTTCCAGCGAAGTGCATAGCAACAATATGACAATGAGGCGAATTGTCGCGCGGCGCAAATCGCGTGTTGTTTTCGCTGCGGTTTGTCAACTTGTTTTGATCGGTTTTAGTTCTCTCTGAGCTTCAGTTTCGAATTCGCGTTCGCCTTCGCCGCGACTGCTTAGCCAGTGGCGTAGCCTGCGTTGTGCTTGTCAGCTTCAATAACATATTTGAGACTGTGGACAACGCCTCTGGCTTATAAGTTCGTTGTCCAGTTTGTTTTTCCGCACACTCTTTGTTTGATTATGCATACATGTACAGACGTATGCACATACATACATACAGATGTATGTATATGTTTGTAAGTTGTTGCGATTCTCTGTCTGGTGCTCATATTATTTATCAGCAAACTACGCCGCCACCGTCGCAGCCGGCTACCTAAGTTGATCGCTTCCATTGCCGCCAGCCGCAACACTTTCAGTTCTATTTAAACGAGTTGCCGACGAGGTTCGCAAATCGGAGAGAGCATCATCATCATCATTATGGTTATCAACTTTGCCGGCGGCCCAGCCAAGTTGCCCGAAGAGGTCAGCAAAAAAAAAAGAATTAAAATAAATAATCGAGTTCTAGGTTATAAGCGTGTCCTGTTATTATTTTCGTCCGCACAGGTGCTGAAAGAAGTGCAGACAAATCTGCTCAATTGCAATGGCAGCGGCATTTCGGTCATGGAAATGTCTCATCGTTCCAGCAACTATGCGAAGATCCAGGATGCGGCCATTGCCGATCTGCGCGAACTGCTCAACGTTCCACAAAACTACAAAGTGCTGCTGATGCAGGGCGGCGGCACGGGTCAGTTCGCAGCCTCTGCCCTGAATCTCATTGGCACCACGGGCACTGCGGATTACGTCATCACCGGATCGTGGTCCGCCAAGGCGGCTAAGGAAGCGGCACAGTATGGTAAAGTGAATGCGGTACTGCCCAAGCTCGGCTCGTACACCACTGTCCCCAGACAAAGCACCTGGAAACTGGATCCGAATGCAGCCTATGTCTACTATTGCGACAACGAGACGGTGGAGGGCGTCGAATTCGACTTTGTACCGGAGGTGAAGGTGCCACTGGTGTGCGACATGTCATCCAATTTCCTGTCCAGGCCCATCGATGTCAGCAAGTTTGGCATGATTTACGCCGGTGCCCAGAAGAACATTGGACCCGCAGGAGTTACTGTGATCATTGTGCGCGAGGACCTGATTGGCAAGCACATGAAGGTCACGCCATCCATATTGAACTTTGAGCTGATGGACAAGAACAGTTCACTGCTCAATACTCCGCCCACATTTGGGTAAGTCTCACTTATGAGAACCACCTTAAGACGCTCTAATCTGTGATTCATCTTCTGCAGCATCTACGTCATGGGGCTCGTCTTCAAGTGGGTCAAAGCCAACGGAGGCGTTGCTGGCATGGCGGCACGTGCTAATGCCAAATCGCAGCTCATCTACAACATCATAGATCAATCGAATGGCTTCTACTACTGTCCCGTGGAGCAGCAAGTGCGCTCCCGCATGAATGTGCCCTTCCGAATTGGCAGCAGCGCGGGCAACGAGCAATTGGAGAAGGAATTCTTGGCCAAAGCCGAAGCCGAGGGCATGATACAACTGAAGGGCCATCGCTCAGTGGGCGGCATACGTGCCTCTCTCTACAATGCCATTACGCTGGACGAGACGCAAAAGCTGGCCAAGCTCATGCTGGCATTCTATGAGAACAATAAAAACTAAACAGATTCTGAATTTGTGTTGTATTCTTATTATTATAGTGGAAGCTCTAGCATTAGTCCCTGTCCACAGCCCTATCCTTTGTTACACTATACTCCACTCAGCGAAAATCTGATCCAGTTTCTCCTCCATCATCGCATTCGTTCCGCGCAAGTTTTCCACCACAAGTCTGGCCCATTCAAAGTACTGATCACGGCGCTCCTGCACAATTGTGGGAGAAATTGAATCAACCTAAATTCCCTTAAATAAAGTACTCTGCACTTACCTCAGTCCAGCCCAACGGCGTGGTCTTGCGCAGATCTCTTAGATTGTCCAGCTTGTCGGCCAGTTTGATGAGTTTGGCACGTTTTGTGGTATTCTTGGCATTTACAATTTGCAAGCGCTTGCGTTCGGCCTTCTCCAGACTTTTGTCATCGGTCACCTCAAGCACCAGACTAGACACATCGGTGCCGAACAGGTGCTCCACCTCCTGAATGGAAGTGTCTGTGTCCTCCACAACATCGTGCAATATAGCCGCCATAAGCACGCCTTCATCTTTAATCCCGACCTCTGTTAAGATTGTGGCAACGTTTATGAGATGGTTGATGTATGGCGTGGAGTCCGGATCCTTCCTACGTTGATTGCTATGTTTGCGTGCTGCAAATTGCAGCGCTTTCATAAAATCAACAGATGCCATCAAAATACCTGTATTTTTGTTTTGGATAAATCAGCTGTTAGTTTCGGTGCGCCAATGCTTTGACTCAATGATCGAATATCGAACCGGTAACAATCGCCGCATTTATAAGTAAAATATCGATATGTGGCAGCCCGCATATAACTGCACGGCAACACTGGTACTGAATTCGCCCGATATTTACAAAAATTATTCAAATAAATTTTATTTACAAGAATGTCGTCAGTTAGCTTTTATATTTGTATGATTTTGTATATGAAACTGACTTTCAAATAAACAAATCCATTTGAATCCCAAGGAACTGCTATCGATATATTGAAACGATGATTTTGTTGAATAACAGCTCTATCACGTTTATTCACATCACAAATAAAATCGTATCGACCGCGCAATTCAAAGAATTATAAGCTGTTACATCAAATGCCGCTACAAAATATCAAGAACTATAATTATTTTGGGCATTCATCTTCGGCTGCTTTCTTGGCTTTCTCTTGAATCTCAGGCAAATAGAATATCTTGCGTGACTTCAGCGCAGACCACTTCAAACGCTTGATGTAATAGGTGATCCCTATCAAAAACATTGATATGGCAAACACCTTTATCAAGAGAATCTTGCGCATGTCATATTCCGGCTCCGAGGTCCAACACAGAAATGTGGTCACGTCCTTGGCAATTTGACTGGCCGATGGGGCCACATCTTCGTCAGCATAGGACACCGATTCATTGGATATCAACTGACCCATGGCAATGGCTCCTCCGCTAAAGTACGGGTTGAAGTAGAGCCCATCACGCAACGCGAAGCCAGCCGGTGGGTCACAGTAGCCAGTCAATAGAGCGAACACATAATCCTCGCCTCCCTTGCGTGCCGACACGATGTAGCTAAGATCCGGCGGATAGGCTCCATTATTTGCAGCTCGTCCGGCCTCCTCGTTAGGGTAGGGCAATGGAAAATAGTCAGACAACTTGCCAGGACGATCGTAATAGTTGCCTTCCTCGTCGGGCCCGTCGTGCACGGTAATGCCCTCCGCCTCAGCCTTGGCCTCCGCCTCGGTCATGCACACGCCCACCAAATTGCGATAGGCGACATACTGCAAAGAATGGCACGAGGAGCACACCTCCTTATACACCTGATAGCCGCGACGCACGCTCTCCTTATCGATCGCCGACAATAAACCCTTGTGCGGCCAGAGCTGCTTGGCCGGATGCACACTGTCGCTGGACGCATCCACACTGACGTCCATGGCGTACATCAAGAGTCCAGTGGCTCCAGTCAGCGCCCCAAAGGTCAACAGCTTCTGGCGTGCTCCAGTCCATTTCTTAGCATTAGCCGACGAAGCACCGCGCTTTCCATATGCACCACTCACAAAGTTCTTCGATGATTTCAAGAGCTTAGAGCCAAAATTTAACAATTTGCTAGCCATATCTAAGCGCATACTGTTTTCTTTTCTATTTTATTATTGACACTGACACTTTCAAGGCAGTGCTATGAAATGTGGCCAAAAAAGCTGCCAAGTCGCCAGGCTCGTTTTACAACACTAAACAGCAGTGCTGTTAAAGTTACTTGAGCATGACAAAAAAAAAATAATAATAATAATTTATTATAGTAACTTAATTAAATATCATCAATTAATTTTTAATTGCAGTGATGTTTAGTGATCCTTTGGTTTAGTAACATTTTTCAGCACTATTAATGAATAGACGAGTATTAATATATGTATGATTATGGTTTAAGCTGGGTAAGCATAATGAAAGCTCATAATTGAGATACAAAATAACAATTTATTACAGTAATTATATAATTTGTATCTATTAATTGTCATTTAGTGACATTTTACAGCACTGTTCATAAATTTCTGCTAATGAATATATACATATGTATGTATGTATGTATGTATGTACATACATTTTTATTTAAGTACTGATTAACTATGATGGATGCTTGTAATTGAGATATGAAATATTAATTTATTATAGTATCTGCATTATACTATCTTTGCCGATAGTTTATTATAAGCTTGCATACACATACATACATGTACATACAAACATGCATACATACATACATATGTATATTCAGGCATGCATTCATATGTATGTACATGCACACAAACATAAGTAAATACACACATACATACATAGCTACATACAAGCATATTGACATGTATACATCTAAACAAACATACAATAACTCATGCATACATACATACATACATATGTATGTACCTAATTCACATTTGAATACCGCAATCATAATTTTCGCCCACAAATGGTGCCCATTTTTGGTGCTTTCGCTCATTCATTGTATATTTTTGCGCATTTTCCAACACTATTAATGTTCGTACTCCTGTGCTTTGGCTGTAATTGTATTTTAATAGTTGTAGCTGGCTGACATTTTGCCGCTATTCACAAAGACACGCTGAAGCTTAAACAAAGTGCATATCTTAGATCTTTCTTCATAATGCATTTACACACACACGCATACATTTATCATATGTCAAATGGAGTTGACTTTCTGTAGTTCTCTCATGCTGCTGCCAAATGTATTTTTAGGCCCATTTCATTTGTTGTTAGCAGGCAACTCGTTCGTTCTGTTGCCCACTCCTCTGCCTCCTGCTCCTACTCCTACCTCTTGCTTCTTCTGATCTGGGCAGGCACTTTCATTTGTTATCTGCTTGGCTAGATCTGTTCAAATCTGTAACAAGCCAACAAACAGTGCTGGGCGTACAATATTTCCTAGACCATTCTTCACACTGTGTGACCACCAAATCGTCAAAAGCCAGCCAGCCAGCTTTTACAATAACAACAACAGCAGCAGAAGCAACAACAACTGCGGCCAAGCGACGCAAACGGTTTTTGGTGAAAATTTTATACTATTTCCCTTTTCTGTTACACTATTTTTTATTACGTATTATCATGTTTACCATATTTTTACACGCGCTTACACACGCACACCAACACAGGCCTATGTATGTGTGTGTGCTGCGTTCTGCTTCTGCGCAGCGATGCATAATTCCCACTAGGTAGCTGCTGCTGCTGCTGCTGCTGCCATTGCTATTGCTGTCGCTGCTATTGCTGTTGTTTCTGCGGTGGTTGTTGCTGTTGCTGCTGCGCAATTAATAATTCTTTCGACTAGCGTGAAAATTTCATAAACAAGAAAGCAGCGGCAACAGCCCAACCACAGAAACTTTCCATGAAAATCTTTGGGACAGCGCTTGCCTTTCTGCTGCCGACCACGAAAATACATGGGTCTACCAAGCAACCAAAATGAGTTCACGATCTAATAAACTTGGCTCAAATTACAAACGCTTTTTGTACGTACATACGTATATACATATGTAGCATTAGCATGACTCTCTACATATGTATGTATGTATGTAGATATGTACATACATATATGCAACAATAAAAGGTTGCATGATTTATTTAGTTACGTATAGTACATATTGACTGTATCACATTTGAATAAAACATGCAATAAAACAATAGTCACGATGCAGCGGCCAACCAAAAAAGGCAGTGCTGTAAAACGCAAAGACGAATCTATTACCTATGCATATGTATGTATGTATGTACATACGTATGATGTGTATGTATCATTTTGAAAAGCAAGGCAAATCACATTTAGATTGGAAGGCACTCAAATGAATACATATGTATGTATGTACTTACATACGAACATACTCGCATGCATAAATACATGCAACAAATTATTAAATTCAAATTTATTATATTTTGAATATTTATATTTAAAGTTATAGGTATATTTTATTTTAAATAATTTTGTTATACTATATTAAATTAAATATTGAAGAAATATTAATTTCCTAGCAGTTTGTATTTATTTGCAATCTATCCTAAACTTTTTTTATAGGTGCTGCCTGAACTACTGTAAGTGCTTGCTATGCATAAAATAATCCCAAAACCAAATTTATATTGGAAATCAAGCTTGGAATTGTTGATACACATATGTATTTGTGTATGTATGTGTGTGTGTGTGTATGCATGTGTATGTGTGTCTGTGTGCGCATAGATTAAAGAGAACAAAAAAATTGCCAGCAATGTTTATATTTATACATAAACTGTGCACATCTATGGCGCATGGTTTATATACAATAACAACAAAGGCAACAACAGCAGCAGCAATAACAACAACAACAGGCATATGCATAATTTTGCAATAAATGTAAATATTACTGGTCCGCTTCCTTTGGGAGCCACAGCGCCTGGCGCAGTTTCCTGTTTAAAGATGCTGGGCCGCGTCTCAACGTTGGCTCCTTATCTGTATTTTTTTTTTTTACTTGCAGCGGCAGCAGCAGCACGAAAGCCAGAAACAAGAATTATAGACCAAAAGCCAGTTGCAAGTAAACTTCAGTTACATACAATCACACACACACTTACAAATATACATACAACATCACATGTATGTATGTATGTATGTATGCTCATAGGTGTCCGCGCAGGAAACGTTTGCATGTGTGTGTGCAACTAGAAAAAAGTGAAGGCCCAAGTAAAGAACAGTCGCAGCAGCAACAGCATCAGCAATTTTTTTGTTCTCTCTTTGCTTTTTTCCAACAATTGTGATTTCAGTTGGCAGCGAGCAACGACAAAGTCGACAAAGACAACAACAACGATGACGACGATCGACAACAAACAAACAATGAATATCAATAAATTTTGCTTGAAAAACATACAAACACACACACACACACACACACACACATGCTAACATGCACACGTTGGTGCTTGCAGCATGCCTGATGCTGTGTCAGCAACTGCATCAAGATGCAACAGTTGCATAGCCAAAGCTTCAGCAATTTACGAACGAACACACACAGACACACATACATACATATGTATGTATGCATGCATATGTAAGTATTTCATTATCATAAAACGAGATCACATTTTATTTTATTAATGGCTGGCAGTGTTGCAAAACGCTGCATGCCAATTACAATGCTCGCTGCGTGCGTTACACGCGCTACTGTTGACGCGCTGTCAAGCGCAGGCCTTTCACTGTGCTCACGGCTCTCTCGTTCTCTCTCTCTCTCAATCGCCAAACTCTTCAATTGATGGCGTGCTCTTTATTCTCGCTAAATTTCCTTTGCAAAAGCCTACATACACTCACACTCTCATACATATAAATGTATACAATATCACGATTGCTTGTGGTTGTGTACGTGTGTGTGTGTTTCTTGTGTTTTATGCGGTTTGCCGTCGATTTAGTAAAGTTTTGCCAGCATAGCCTTTGTCTTCATTATGACGTTGTAACTGTCTTTTCAATTTCTCGTTTTGCCCGATTCGCTGTGCCAATGATGCTTGGTCTCTCTTTCTATCTAGCAGATACACAGCTAACCGCTTACAGTGCGCGCTGTGCTCAAAGCTGAGAGCTGTTAACTGCAAATTGCTGCGATGCTTTGATGAAGCTGAAGATGGATATGCTGTCCGTTTTTCGTCCGTCTGTCTGTTCTTTTTCTATACACACACACGCACACATACATACAAAGCAATTGAGTCATATCATGTCTATACAGTAAAGAAGCTTTAACAATGAACCTGCCTCGGCAAACCAATTTATAGACAAAATTAGTTTATATTTAAATTAATTAAAATTTAATTGAAAATTTAAAATAAATAATGTTTTCCTTAAGATTATACTAAACTATTTTTTTTTTATCAATTCATAAACACATTAAGAAATAGTTATTATTAAATTTATTTTTATTTCTTCTATTCTCAACTTCTGCAAATGCTTGTCCACTTTAGCTGGCCTACACTGTAGCTTGTATCTACTAGCTACAGCTTCTGTGTATGTTTGTGTGTGTGTGTGTGTGTGTGTGTGTGTGTGTGCATGTGTGTGTTTGCATCTTCGACGTCGTCGCTTGATGAGTTTTGTTTTAATTCTGCTTCTTGACTTCAATTTCTTATAAAAATTGTATATGCACGTAATAGCTGAGCTATCTGTATCTGTATCTGCATCTGTGTATCTGTGTGCTGCAATATGGTTACTGCTGCTGATGTTGATGTGTTGCTGCTGTTGTTGTTGTTGTTGTTGTTGTGATTTGGTAAATCTCGCGTAGCCGATTGTAATTATTGTAATCGAGTCTCGAACCGATCCAATCCGATACGATCGCCGTCTGAGCCAGAATAGCATTTAGATTCCGAGGTTCAGGTCCAGTTCGCACACTGATTTGATTTTCATGTTGTTGCTGCTGCTGTTGTTGTTGTTTTTCAGTTTTTTTTTTTTTTCTTCTTTTAGTTGTTTTGATCATTTTGTAATAGTTTTCGGAGCGCGCTCCTTAAATCATCTGCAACGGATGATCGCTAAAACTGTAGCTAACTCTGAGCGCGCGCATTTCTCTTTGATGCTGTCGCCGTCGTCGTCGCCACTGCAGTCGATGTTGACGTCGCTGCTAACGTCGTTGTCGTTGTGCTTTTTGCTTAAAGTTGATTGACTGTCTGTTCATTTAGCCGCTTGGCTGTCCGTGTGGCTGAATGGCTCGCTCCGTTTGTTGGCTTTAACTTTGGCTTGAACACTGCGCAGCACAGCGACTGCGGATTGTTGATTTGTCTTGCTGTTGCCGGTTGCCTGTTGCCTGATGCCCGTTGCCCGTTGCCCGTTGCCCGTTGCCCAACTCCCCCTTTAACCAACTTAGCCCGTTACCCGTTGCCCATTGCCCCTTGCCTCTAGCTGTTGACTGTTGTTTCTTGTACATTTCGTTTAAGGCCATTATTGTTTTGAACATGTTCAAGTGCCATTCTCACGATTGTTTATAGTCTTTTAATTTCAAGCTCGAGTACAAGAAATAAACAGTGAAATTTAGCAGCAGTCGATTTTTGTTGTTCTTAAACTTAATGCTGCTCACTTCAGTTGAACTTCAAGTGGAACAGAGAACACTCACACACACACATACACACACACAGACTCTGCTCTATGCCTCCTAAATCTATGTTACAAACGGAGAAAGGCCGTTACGCATCGCTGCTGTCTTCACACTCTCGAGCTGGCCAAAATGTTTGCCCAGTCCAAGCAAGCGTCAAAGCTGCTGCATTCTACAAATACAAATAGAAATTGGACACAGTTGTTGAGATTGAACATTTAATTTCAAGTATTGGCAAATATTTACTTTGTCTACTACAGCAAATGTTTTATTCCAAAGAAGTTACGATTTTTTATAAAATAAAATAAAATACATATTTTTTAAATCTAAAAAATTCACCATAATAAAAGTGACTTGAATAATAAAAATTATGCGAATAAATATTATTATAATTTAATAATAATTGAATAGAATACACATGCAAAAAAAAAAAAAAATAGAAGAATACGAAAATAAATAGAAGAAGCAAAAAAAGAAAAGAAAATTAAACATAAAAAATCTATAGAAAATAAATTATAATAACAAATTTGTCAAATATGTTTATATGAATATATAAATTTAATAATATTAATTATAAAAAAATATTTATGAAATAAAAATAATAATAAGAACTCTTTTAATATTATATAAATCCAATCCAATCCAATCCAATCCAATCTTGATAACTGTCTTATCAATATAATAAGAGACCTACCAGTGATATGATCTACCACAAAAATTGTTTACTTTTCTTTAAATGCTTAAGTAAAATATGCAATGCATTCAGATAGTGTAATTCCCAGTATTTGTAGTCTTGGATGTTGTACATCTTGAGCTTATATAAACGAAATACTATATAATAGAAATAGCTTTCATAGTTTGTTATTCCTCAAGCTCAATATAAACTGATAGACACTTGATATGATGTCTATATTATATTCAATTTACAGGCGCAGAAGCTCAATGTTTATATGTCCAGCAGACGAATCAGAAACTGATAAATAAATGAGTTTTATTTAAGTTAAGCGATACGCTCTCACAGCCATAAGGTCTTTAGTTTACCGTATAATTGAATTGCAAATGATATGCAATGAATTCCGATAAATTCTCTATGAATTCGATGCCAGATAGATATAATAATAATAATAGTTAGCAAAAAGCCCCCTTTCAGCTGTTCATTTATATATAGTCAACATTTGTGCGAACTTTTAGCCTCAATATATGCTGGCCGCTTATTAACCCTTCAAGCCATTTCAGGCACTAACAGCTGACATTGCTCTACTCCATCAATTGTCTGAACGTTAATTAACTAGTCTTGTCCAAGCTGTAGTCAATTGACGTGCGCCTTGGCCAAGAATCAAATTTGACAGTGAAGTTGGCCGAGTTGGCCAAGTTTGGGCCGAAACTCTTTTAAGATCAACGAAAATTTTCGCGCATGAAACCCACAAAAAGCAGAAAATGAAGAGGGAAAAGAAAACTAAGCACTGACAATTGATGAAGACGACGACGACAACTGCAACAACAATTCGAGCCAAGTTTGCTGCAATTTAAATTAAAAGCGCAATTGAACTGGAAAATTCGTCTAAATTGTTTTCACAATTGCACGAGCAGCAAGAGAGCCCGAGCTATAGAGTCGTGGCCACAATCAAGTCCTGAACCATCACAAACAAGTCAGGCAATATATATATATATGTGTATATATAGCAGAGCATACAATGCATAAAAATTTCAAAACTAATGATCCCCGCACTGAGGAGAAGCTGCTTTTTGTACACAATTTATGCATGTGAAAAGAAAGATCTGCTTTAAGGCTGAGGGGATCAGGCCAAAGCTAGGCCAAAGAAATGCAGCGCTCGCTTTTTGTGGGAGTTCAGCTTACGTTTAATTTTATTTTCTTTTTTTACTTCTTCTATTTATTTTCGTATTCTTCTATTTTTTTTGTTAGCTGCGATAAGCATCGGAAAAGCTAGAAGTTTAGAAAGGCAACAACAGCAGCAGCAGCAGCAGCAGCCGTGGCCACAGCAGCATCCGCGCCAAAGCCAGTTCGGGGCAAGTACCAGAGCTACGCTTCTATCTATGTATCTGCAATACATAAATTGTATGTATCTATAGCTGGCCACATACATTGTACTCTCTGTACTCGCTCTCCATCTCTCTGTCTCTCTCGCTCGCTCGTTCACTCTGCATCTATGTAATGAGCATGTAACTAAACTTCTGTGTAGCCAAAACTCCTACAACGCTGCAGAGACACAGCCAACAGCCGAAAGCAACAGTGAAGACGAAGATGAAGTGGAAGAGGACAACGAAGACCAAGCCATGGCAAGACCTACTGCCAACTCCCTCAATACCCGTTTGCCACAACTTCAATTCAACTGTACTGGGCTCTTGGCTCTTGGCTCTTGCCTGGTTGCCTCTATCTGATGATGGCCGTTAAAGTTAAAGCTGTAGCTGTAGCTGTAGCTGAAGAGCGTCCGACCCGACCCGGCACATGGTTCTGCTCTCCATCTCCCTCGCCCTCTCACTATCGCTCTCGTCGTCTCTCTCTCTCTCTCTCTCTCTGTCTGCACACTCTCCATCAGAGTATGGGCCCCATCTGTGGCCGAGGTACGCTCGATCGCTGCTTTTGGCCTGAAGTTTGGTATAGCTTCTACTCGTAAACATGAGGTACGTTCTTTAGATACTCTAACATTGCATGCTTTACTTTTGTAATGGGATGTGTACGCAGCATGTGAAAGTTAAATTGTTCACTGTATGTACCGTAGTGTTAAAGTATAGCTTGCTGTAGCCTAAATTTTATAGATTTACTGCATGCGAAAATGTTTATTCCTAACTAAATTTGTATGAATATGTCTTGTTGGTGTAACATATATGAAATTCAGTTGGAACTATTTTATAATTTATATAGCTGTCATAGACTTAGGCTATATATTAGCTGTGGAAATAAATGAAATAACTATTATAATATATACGTTTTTAATATCTTATTAATCATCATACTTCAACAATCATTTATAATTCTCTTCCAAGTCCAAGTTTCCATTACTCTCTATATAGCTCTTATAATTTTCTACTTCCAATTTTCTAGTACTATCTTTCAAGTTCTTATAGATAGATATCTTGTGTAAAATTACACATTTATAGCTTAGTTTTATGTCAATATTTAAATAGATTCTAATCAACTTTGCTTAACTTTATTACCATATCTCGAATCTTATCTAACGTATAGTTTCCATAGTTTCTTATCTAACTAATAGTTTTCACACAATTCTATTTGATCTGTTAGGGCATTCGGAATTCGTTGCAGCTGCAGTAGTTCTTTTAGTTTTCTTGTTTTTAGCTCAGCTTGACTTCATTTGTTTGGCTTTTTTGGGGGACAAAACTGGTTATTACTCTTTTCTTTTATATATTTTTCCCCGTTTGCCTGAACTTCGGTTTTTGGTTGCCGTTTTTTCCTTTTTTTATATATATATATTTTTTTCTGTTTTTTTTTTTTCGGGTAGGTGAGCGGTTCGTGGCGGGCGGCTGGCATTTTGGCTCAGTGGCGTATGCAAAGGGGCAAATGGCCAACACATTATGGCCAACTTAAGCGGCAGCTGCCGTGCCCCAACTACGGCTGTGCTGCAATAGCAGCAGCAGCAGCCGCATAAAATCAAATTCTTGGCTTGGCCCGCGTTGGCCAAGTTAGTACGTGTGTATGGCTTCTAAGTTTTGTGGGCAGCTTTAGCAGCAGCAGCAGCAGCAGCAGCAGCAGCAGCAGCAGCAGCAGCAGCAGCAGAGCCTGCAGCGCTGGCAGCACGAAGAGAGCAACAAGTAGGAAGTGGGCGCTTGGCCTAGGCTTGGCCCGCATCAACTAGCCAGGCCAAGAAAAGCCATAGCCGAGCCGAGCCAAGCCGAGCCTAGTCAGAGCCATAGCAAAGCCAAGCTGGCCCAGGCAACTTTTCGCCCGACTCCTTTGTTACATTTTGCGAGAGGTAAACGATCGTTAGAAAGGTTTTTATATGTGCCTCCACTTCGGCAGACGTCCACAGATTTGTGCGCATATTGTTTTATTGAAGCTGATGTTGAAGCTGTAGCTGAAGCTGTAACTATCTTACTATGGTCATGTTACCACTGCTTGTCGTTTAGATGCTTTTGGGCCTTTTTCGTATACCCTGTTATCATTGTAGGCGTGATAGCAGATGAGAGTATAATGCGTATAAGTTAAGGAAGAGATTTAATAATGATATTGTATACTATTAGTATATATGTATGTGACATATATGCTCTCATTGATCCTCAGGGATAACAAGAGTTTCTAGCCAAGTAAACTTGGACCAAATTATCAATATTTTGTAGCATTTATCGAAAATCGATAAGTCTATCTATTATAGGCTGTAAAAATTTTTTAATTAATTTTCGTATCGAAAGGATTGCGTTTAAGGATTGCCATTCCGTATCATGCATAGCAAATCAACTTTATTTTATAGAATAGAATGCAGCTACAGGGTATATTTTACACACATATCAAGATCATATATATTTTTTATTCGGCTTCACTCATTCGTTGATTTTGTTTAGTTGGCTTTGTTTGCTTTAGCTTTGGCTGCAGTTTCATCCATTTTGGTAGCCCCGAACTCGGACTCAGATTCGGACTTGGACAGACTTGAAGCAGGAGTGCTCCTGCCCGTTGTCCGTCGTCCGATGCCCGCTGCAGCTTGAAATGCTGTTAACCTCGTTTGAACTTTGCCATTTGTTTTGAGCCATTAGATAGGTTCGCATCTTTGCTAGAGCTGCGGCGGGGCAATTTAAATATATATATTGCAAACAAAAGGAGTGTACGTAATGTAACTTAATGTGAGTGAGCTGCGGATACGTGCATTTCGACGGGCAGTCAGTCGGACGCGTTAGCAGTTGGGCAATGGCCAATGACATTTACAAGATACAAAATGCAATGGCAATTGCATTTCCAACAGCTGAGATTGCATTGGCATGGGTCAGGCGACGATTTTTCGATGGTTGCTCGGTTCGTTGGTTGTGCCTGATTACACACACATACATATATGTATATATGGATGTATGTACAACCCACTCGCTCTGCACACACCTCGAATTTTTCGCAATGACAAGTAGCCAGTGCAGCGTGTGTGATTTTTTATCTGAACTGGGCTGGGCCGGCCTGATCCCGGGGCTACGACTGGGGCTGGGTTTGAACTAAGCGAAGCAGCTCAGTTCAGCTTAGCTTAGCTTAACTTCGCGCTTGTTTTATATATTACATTGGGTTAACTGATGGGGCCAAACTGTGGGAAGAACTGAGCTTTTGATTGGGCCATAGATTGTTACCTTTTAAGCAGGCCAACGAAGAGAAGAGCCCGCATTGACAAAAGCGCTATCTTTCATTACACATTTATCAATTATAAAATAGAAATTCATTTATTTAGTTTTATTTGATAATCACATCTGAAATACATTTAAATTAAAAAAAAAAAAATATCGGTTTCATTCATTCCTTTTGCAGCTTCATTAGTCGTACATGTATTCTCCATTGGAAAGACAACGGGAACGTTTTCCAATTAGCTTCACTTCGGTATTCCGCCATACGTGCTGATCCAGAGGTTTGCTGTAGCTTTACACAAATCTCTTGGACTAGCAACAGCACCCACGCGAATGGACAATTAGGTGGGAGGTGTAAACGTCAGTGCATATCAATTACAGGAAGCGGAAAATGAATTAAATATTTAAAGGCACAATTTGCCGATTTCATTGACTAAACGGAGACGCAGAATCGTTTCCAAACTGTGTCACCTTGATGGAAAATTATCGACCCACGAGGGCCCTCGAGCTGTTTTGTATAATGGATGCGGATCCGAAAGGAGACGCAAAAAGAAGACAACCACTGACTGAATGACTGAGTAACTGACTGACTGACTGACTGACAGTCGAGCAACAGCTGCGCGAGTGCGTTGACGTCACGAACCCTTGCTCTCAGACTCTCCCTATCTTTTGGCAAAGAATTGTCAAAAGAATAAGAAATAAAATCGCGTAAAGATAAATGCAAACACATATCAATACACATGCATGTATACATACATACATACATACATACATACATACATACATACATACATACATACATACGTACTTTCAATGTACAGCACATATGTATGTATGTATGTATGTATTTATCCACACACACACACATGCATGCATGTGTCTGTGACTGTTCTGTTTGTACGTACTGTAAAACCTTTCCCAAGCATTTCACTACAATTCTTTAACAAACCAACCCCGCTAACGATAGCTGGAAAGTAGCAGAAGAAGCAACAAGAACAAGAACAACAACAGCAGCAGTTAAAAGGTGCGCGCGTCGACAAGCAAACGGCAGCGACGTCAACGTCTTCACCAAGTCCAAGTTGAACGCGCTGTTGTAATTATTTTAATATAATTTTTTCACTGCGTCATCATTATTTTCTTTCGCTTTTGATATAATTCTTCTTTGTATCATTTGCACACGATTGCACACACACACATACACACACATACATATGCATATATATATATACCCATACACACAAGCGCAAACGCAAGCGCAACTCACTCAAATTCTACTGTGTATTTATGTGTTTGAGTATGTGTGTGGGCTGCTGCTCATTGAGTATACATATGTGTGTGTGTATTAAGAGTTCAATTACCACCACGTTGGTGCTGCCAACTCTATAAAATTTCATTTAACAAATACTTACAATTATATATGTATGTGTTCTTATAATTGGAATAAGAATATGTTAAACTAAAAATTTATCATATACCTTTTATTAACAGTTTTAAAAATATTATCAAAATATTTTTATCAGAGAGGATTTTATGCCGCACGCGTTGGCAGCTCGCTACTCATTTTTGTGTATTGGTGAGTTACGATCGTTCATTTGAAAAGCGACGCTCTTGGTCTGCCCGCGCTCTTTATTTGCTCCACACTCAGCGTACATGTATACGTCTTGGCTCTGCTGCGAGCCACTGCTCTGCGCTATAGAGTATGTCTCTGGCTCAACTTCGAGTTAGTCTTATAAGAGCAACGTTTGCGAGTGGTTGTTAGTCTGGTGCATTATTCTAGTAAAGTTGCGCAGTCGCCGTGCGATGATTGCAATTTAGCTTTATAAACTTACACACCAGTTAAAAGAATTTGTAAAGAAATATAGTAAGATAAAAAATACTATATAATACTTTTATTGTAATCATGTTAATTCTTCGTTCGCCGCGTGTGTCAATTTGTGAGTGTTCAATAAGTGGTTCGACGCCTACCTACATATAGAAAAATAATAACTGTACACTGCCGAAATTTCAAACTAACCGCAAAAATGTGGAAGCTTGTTGCATTAATTGCCATTCGCAGCTGGCCGCCATGTTCGTCTGTCAATTCAATACAAAATATAACAATCTGAGCTTCAAACATTTCATGTACGATATTAAATTAAACTGAATATAATATATAAAATACAACAAATGCAAAAGTCGTGCTTGGAGGTACATACAAAATAAAATGTATGAACGTATGAAAATGTACATGTGTGTAGAGCGTTGCCTGTTTTTGCAGTTTTTTTTTCAAATTGCCGTTGATTACACGGCAAGTGACACGCACACAGAGACATAGACTCACACAATCACATACAGGCATAGGCATACATGCACACTTATGGGCATCATCATTTTTACCGAAATAATGAGCGGATGCACGAAGCATTTACAGTTGGATCAGTCGGCTTGCGTCTAATTAGAAATGATTTAATTTCAATAACAATTTAATAAAACTGAATCTGCGAAATGGAATTGACAACAGGGAGCAACGACGATTCGCCGTCGTTGTTGTGCTGCTGGCAAATATCATGGCTGAATAGTCAGTTGAATTTTTGCCCTCGTGCGTGGTTGTTTGTATGTGTTTGTGTGTGCGTGTATGTAATTCGCCATACTTCTTCAAATCGTGGCAGCCATAAGAGACCAGAAAACAACAAGAACAACGTCGACGGCGAAGACAAGGCACACTCAAGAAATAAAAGCAGCAACGTCGGCGGCGACAGCAGCAGCAGTAGCAGCAGCAACAACAACAACAAGAACAAAAATAACTGCTGCTATCAACTTGAGCCATCAGCACAGCCATCGTTACTCACAAATACATGCATACAGACAGCAGCGGCGTTTGCTGTTCCTGTTGCTGTGCTGTGCGCGTGTGTAAGCTTTGGTTTTTGCATGTGTGGATCTGTGTGTGTATGAATGTATAGGTATGTATACATACATAGAATGTATAGAAATGTGCGCTCTCAATATTTTTTCGCTTGCAAATAAGCGGTTCTTTCGTGGCGTTGCCACACTACACCAAACTAGTTCAATTTTTAATTTTAAAAGTCAACGATCTTTTTGTTTAGGCGCGAAAAGAATCATTTATTTACACATACACATTAAATACATATGCATACGTGTGCGTAGCTCATTTGCTGATAAGAGTCGTAACGCCTAGAGCAGTAAGCAGAGCGGAGAACTGATTCGCCTGTCGCTCTTATCAACACGAAAACTGACAGCGGCGTGGTTTGTTATTGTTGTTCCACTTTATTTAGCACTATCGCTTAGTAATTGAAATTAACAATGAAAGGAAAAATAAAGCAAAATCAAAATAAAACAAGCCGAACGAAATGCCAGAGAGCTGAGTAAGTGGACGCCCCGAAAATGGTAAGACTATCTGAATGGATTGAATGGAACGGTTCGGATCGGAATTACGTGCTACTGTTTTTAGTGAGTGAGGGTCCAGTGTTTCACATTGTTTACTTAAGTATTTGTGACTAGATCCACACTCATTAAAAACGGTAGTTCAATCTGCATGAAATATTTTTTATTTATACTTTAATAAAGCTATAAACAAAAGTGTGATATCTTACTCAATTCTCAAAGCCAATATTATATTTGTCTAACGGAAGTGTAAAACTTGGCCTGATAAATTTCTTAGTCTAAGGTTTTAATGGACACACCCACTTCCGTCTTCTCAAGATGTACTTTTGCTTCACAATGCAGTTGGACAGATAGTGTCATTGCAATTTGATGGACAGAGTATGAAACAGTCGTTGGCATCCGATCATGACGTTTTTATTTTATTATTTATTTTTTATTATTATTTTTTTTTTTTCTCGAAAAAGGTAATTAGTCAACTCTACGCTCACGCACACGAATAAAGAAAAGTCAACCGAACAGAACGAAATGAATCGTGCTTTAGCAGCTGTAACAATAAATGTTAAAGAGAAAGAGAGAGAGAGAGAGAGAGAGAGAGAGAGAGAAGGCGCGCGAGAGAGAGGGAGAGATTGTCAGAAAGAGAGTAAGAGAAGGGTGCAAAGAATGTTGATTTCTTTCCCAAGGGTTTTTTCTCGGACTTAATTATACGCACTAAATTAACGCTAATGTGTATGATTTTAAAAAGAATCAGCTCAACAACAACAAAATAAATGAAATAATGTAAAAGCACTGTTATATTCTCAAAGCAAACAGAAAATGTTCTGAAATTAAGTGTTGCTTGGGAAAGAAAAAAAAAAAACTGGAGAATATTTCAAGTGGGTCTGTGAAATTTGAGTACTCCCTCGCTGCTTGTTAATATAAAAAAGAGGCCAAAGATATTAATTTAAACAAATACTTAAATAAATAAATGTTTTAATACAAAAGTCAAGTAGAGTCGTAATATTAATATTTTTAGAACTGTAGTGGCAAATGTTTAAATATAAATATCATATTTTTTTCTTGTATTTTAAAAACAAATAAGATTTTCTTTTCAAGTGGCCTAAGAGTTCAACAATCTTTTGTATTGTCAGTCGAAGTTGGGGCTCAGATTTCTGACAGACAGCGCCCTCCTCATCCCAGTCTCTGTCTCTCTTTATTTCTTTCTCTCTCTCTATCTCTGTCCTTCTATTCCATTAATTTTGCTACCGGAACAAATTGCTGAAATTTCTTGGAAGCTTATTGTTTCCATAATATGTCGCATAGTGTTTAAACTAGAACTTGCTCTGGCTCTCCCCCTTGTCCAAATTTCATTTGTATTCTATATATTAAGTTGACAAATAAACAACTAGTGTCTGAGTAAACAGCAATTTCCGTAGAATTGTGTGGCCTGAAAACTTTTGTGCAGATCGGGCAGAAATTCAAACTGCAACGACGCCACGAATCTTAAACAATCGGACGATGGCTTTCTGGGCGGAGTAGAGCATGCAGAGGGTGCAAAAATTATTGTATAAATCAGCAGAAATGGCAATGCGCCGAACTCAGAAAGAGAAATTCTATGAAAATCGCGACTTCGAAATACTCTAAAAAGAATCAAATTAAAGTAGATTAAACATAGAATAAAATTGTGCATTTAGGGAATTAAGATTGTGATAAGAGCGAGCAGCTTATCAGTTAGATATATTCCTTTACTTTATCTGTTGAGCATATATATTAGAATAACTTTCGAATCTTGCTGTCTATCCCAAAGCTATAATCAATATACTCTAAATTACGTTGTGAAATAGGGTATCAAAATAATAAACCTTAATTCGAAGCTTCGAGCTTGATTCATTCATATCGCAGACACACAAACACACACAGATACAAATGCAAATGTAAATACAATACGCTTGGGATCAAAAAGCAAGCGCCCGACAGAAGAAGTGGGAATGAAGGAAGGGGAGGAAACGGAGAAGGCTGACAGCCAATTGAGCTATGAAAACCGATCAAAACGAGCCCCAATTGAAATTGTGTTGCCAGGCACGAGCAAACTGAACGAAGTGATATCCGAAATGTGACCGAAAAACCGAACCAAGCCCACAAACATAAGAAAATCACCGATCACCAAAGGCCCAGAAGAAGGCGAATTTTAAAGAGGATCGGGAAGAGGGAGGTGGAGGAGGCACACTACCAGTCAAATGCCACAGAAAGTCGTGCACTAGCAATAATCATTGCTTGCAGGATGGCATGGCATGGATCAAATGCAAGAAGAGACCAGGAGAGAGGAGAGATATAGTGAGAGACGGAGGGAGGACAGAAGGAGAAGCCTTTGCTGCAGCTGCTGCCTGATATTTCTTTTTTTCTTTTTTGCTCTTCTCTGACTCTATTTTGTCGGCGAACATGGATCTAGTGCACGGTTGTTCATGATTAAGTTCGTGACTAGATTTCATGCTCGTCTATTAAGTTGGGTCAACACAACACAGAGAGAAAACATGGCCAAGAGGCCATTACAAAGAGAAGAGCCAGGAGCAGCTGCCATCGGGACACGTCAATTAGCCAAAACGCATTTACTTTTGCAATGTGCAATGTGCAAAGACATTAAATACATGATTTGGTCATAAGAAGCATTTAATGTGAAGAACATGCATTGATGCATCGATTAGAGTGAACATTCCGTTAATTATATTAAAAGAAAACTTTAGTGAAGTGAAAAGTTTAATTGCAAAATTTATTTATTTGTATTTAAGTGAAATCTAACAAAAATAAAGAGAATATATTTAAAAAAAAAAAAAAAAAAAAAAAAAAAAAAAAAAAAAAAAACGATTTTTTAAATAAAATTTTATATATTGCAATATCTTCTATTTATACAGATTTATATATGTATATATATTTAAAAATAATAATAATCTTGTCTTCAACAGTGAATTAAAAGAAAAGAGTAAACTGGTTTCCGATAACTTATCGACTGCAAAAAATAAAAAGACGAAGAATGGAGGAAGAAAGCAATTAGCTTCCGTTTGGGCTGTGTCTGGCGCATCAATCAGTCGCACAGCACAAATATTTGTATGTACGTATGCGTATATATCTATGTGTGTGTACATACTTCTAAATGATTATATTACATGATTGACCCGTGACCCACATAATATGGCAAGCAGAAGCGCGCACAATCACCCGCAGCTAAAAAAACAAAAAACGAAGAAGGGAGTTATTGACCTTTTGGCACTGTCAGTTGCAGCCAGTTGACCGCGGCAGCAACAATAGAAGCCAATGCATGCTGGCTCACACGCCCCCTTGCGCCCGCATCCCGCTGCTGCTGCTGGAGTAGTCTGATTTGTAAGCGTTTTATCTGGTTTATGGCCAAGCGACACGCGATTGGATATCGATTTCAAATTCAAACTCGAATCCGAATTGTAACTGCCACCGCCCGTTGACAAATGCCTCGAGCTACGCAAATATATGCGAGTCTAGTCTGGCGGCTGCTACTGCTTGTTGTTGTTGTAATTGTCAGCGTGTGAACTTATCGAGGGGGTTGGCGCAGTTGCGCCTGCGGGTGCGCTGTCTGTCGCAATCGCATGCGCCAAGCGACAGAATCGAGCATAAAGAGAGGCGAGAGAGAAATAACTAACGGTTTTTGTTTGAATACCCTTTGCATGTGGGTTGCGCTGTTTGACATTCAATGTGTAACGTAAGTCTTGGAAAGTAAAGCGAAAAAAAGTGTGCTTCTCTTGATCTATCTATCCAATAGATTATTCACTTTTACAAAAACTAGCTAGATACAACTTGGCATAGATAGATTCATAGATTCAGCTGTATTTAATATATAAATACATATTTGCAATTAGTTTTGTCTATAGCAATATATTTCATAATTTTAGAAATAATGAAACCGTGACATAATACTCATTATAAAGAATATTGTCAAATATGTGCCTCTTTACTCTGTGTCATATATATAACTGTTCTTTTTGTATACTCTTTTTTCAGGCAGTGCTGCCAAGCGACGCCGCTAACAACGCGTCTAACTGTAACACCTGCCGCATTTAAATTTCTCCAAGTATAATTTCAGTTGCCGCTCGCTCGGCACACCTTTCAACCCTGATCGCTATTTCCTTCTTCACGCTACTGAAATGCCAACGCACTGGAAGGCCAATAAAAAAGCAACATTCGTTTGTTGTGTTATTTACATATTTTCAAAATGAGAGTGCTGCTATTTGTAGTTACACACACACACACAAACAGAGACAAAGACACGCACACTCTTTGAGAGTTTCAACCCCAGCGTGAAAGCCAAGCGCAGTGAATTGCAACGGCGCAAAATTCAACCTCGAACTTCGTATTTGCCCGCTGCTGCCTAGCTTCGCCTTGCTTTCCCATTTCCTTCTTCCATCCACAATCTAGCAGCAGCCGCGGCCACCGCAATGAGCAGAGGCTGGCGAAGCCGTCAAACGTTGAAACTAATTGATATAATAGTTAAAATAACAAACTAACGAGAAAGAAGTTGGCTCTAACAGCAACAGAAACAACGGCGACGGTGGCGGCAGCGAAGCCGCAAACAAAGCGAACAAAAAGAGTTACCGAGAGCTGACTGCGTTGGCGAAGTGCAAAACCTTTCCAATTTGAAAATAGCTTTGTGCGCTGCGCTGTGTGCTCGTTCCCACCACCACCAACAACAACAACAGCAGCAGCAGCAACTGCGACTGCCATAACCAGAAGGAGAACAACAAGCTCTATGCTTGCAATTGCAAGTAGAAAAGGGGCGAGAAGAAGAAGTAGTCGGTTTGTCGATCGAGCCAGCAGAAAAGAAGATGACAATGCAGCGATTAAAGCAAAGCAGAACAACACAGCTTGAACTCTGGTCAGCGACGTCTTTTCTCTGAATATACTGTTCCAGCAGAACGACTACTGCAGTGGAAGTGGCAGCGGCAGCTGGAAAAATGCTTGTTCCAATGCGTGGCATTTCCGTTTGCCCGCGAGGATGATGCTGCAGCGCAGACACTTGTACTATGTTTACAGACCGGCCATTCAGCTGGCCGGACGAGACAGAGCAGTAATCAGATTTATTAAACCTAAATAAAATGTATATGCAATTTGTTGAAGTGTTTTGTTTGTATTTGATAGGTATGTATGTAAACCTTGGTTAAGTGATGCGTGCTAAGCGAGGTAGGAAAAACATATACATACGTATATGTATATGATCAGCCTGGAGGCTAGGTGCATGCTTTGAATAGTCAAAAATGCAGCTGCTATAGATTGAAGCACTTCAGATAAATATGCAAAACAAATTTGGTTTTGCTTGAACTATTTACAAAAATTCAAACATGACGGTAGCTATCGATAAGTCAGATGAATTCAATGTAGTGCTGTAAAGCGGCAGTTTGTGATATTTTTCAGCACTGATGCAAAGTAAACATGAACCGTTTCAACCGATAACAACATACTCGATTCATTTTTCGATCTTGAAAGCAAATAAGCGCGCCAAAATCATTTTGCTGATATAATCGGTTAAATTAATGCCATAATTAAAGCAATCATATTATATTACTAATAGTGTGCATTTAATTAACCTAATCTATGATTTAAGTAAACACTTGCATACGCAATTATGCACATGTATGTGTATGTGTCTGTTCATTACCATTTTCATTCATGTTTACCTTGATTCGATGCTCGACTTCGACTTGAAAGTAAGATGTGTTTTGATGTGAATGCGTTGCTTTTGCTCTCACACGTAACATGCAACCAACGTAACGAAGGCGTTGCAGGCGGCCACTATAAATTACCTGTGCAATTGTAGACAGGTAAAGCATAAACAACATATATGTACATATTAGAGTATTTACGTGTGCGCATGACTTCAGCAACATATGTATATACATATGTATGTATTTACAACCAGACCATAAACAAGCTGCACACATTACTGCCAATTTTGTGTGGCCAAGTGATCACCGGTCTGCAGACCAGCCAAACACCCACCCACCCCCTTGCGGACAATCTAAGTAGTTCAACGTGGTAATTAAAAGCCCTAAACGTTGACCATGAACTGCTCTTGGCATACAGGTCGACTCGGGCTGCTTGCTGCTGCTGCTGTTGCTGCTCACCTTCGCCTTCACTTCAGCCACGCCCATTGGGACTGCTGTAACTTTTCGCGCGTATACGCAATGTGGGTTACGGTTACTGACCCACCTAACGGCGCTGGATTGGGCATCGAATTTGTGCCATTGTCCGTTTGTCTATTTGGTTTTATGCGTTTACTTGTCTATTTGGTTTTATGCGTTTACTTCTCGCACACCAAATGCGTCAACGTCGACGTCGGCGCCAGCGTCAGCGTCGCTGCTGGCCATTGTTATTATTGCTATTAACACGATTTTGAACAATTTATGCTTCATTTTTATGATACCCTGCGCAAATGTTTAAGGGTATATGCATGCTTAAAGGCAATTGGTTTTAAGGATCAATAAATATTGAATTTGGGCATGGGTGAATCGTATTTATATATGTATATAATATATTTTTATTTTATACAGAATTTATTTAGAGGGATTTTATAACTTCTACACAATCTAAAATTTAAAACAACTCTTCCTAGAACCATGAATAATGGATAAATATCTTGGGTAATTTATGTAGTTTATGGAATTTATGTATTTGGAATACTTTCGTTAATTGAAATAGAGAAATCTTTTGATGTCCCCTGAGTCCCTCATGAGACATATCATTTAAGTCTATATATATGTATAGTACGTGTATATTATGTGTATATAAATATATGTAACTTTTATACATATATCTTTCCACAAGAGATAGATATCATTTAAGTGTCAGTAGTAGTAATTTTGGATAAAAAACTTCTACAGAAACTTTCTAGAGATGAGAATAAATTTGAAGATATTTAACCACCTGCTACCTCCTATAGTATATCTCTTATCCTATCCTACCTCTCTCCTCTTCTATCCTCTATCCTCTCCTATCTCCTATCTCCTATCTCCTATCTCCTTCTACTTCCAGACTATATATACACCGCATATACTTTGGGCTAATGTCGCTTACAGGGTATCTTAGCTTCGACCTTGCTCGATCGCAGCAGTCTTGTTTTGATTTCTTTTGTTGAGTACTTAGTGGCCAATGGCCAACTACCGCATTTCGCTGGCGCACCAGTTTCAATTTATGATTACCGCTCGACTCGGACGGATCGCACGAGTCCCGCTTGTGCATTTGATTGAAGCTTAATAAGATGTGGCGGTGGGCAAGCGCACAAGGTGGCTTTGGTGCTGCTCCTGGCTGTGCAGTGCCAGGCGGACAGGGTTGTGGATGACCTATGGAAGGCGTTCAGGGGTATCACCAATGACAGCGCCCTGCTGGAGCACATAATTCCGGAAATGTATGGGGCAAGCATGCGTCAAGCGAATCCAACCTTCACGTTCAAAATGCCCAACAGACAGCTGGTGACTATGCAGCGCTCCGACTTTGCGGAACCAATTTTTCCAAATGTCACAACGACGCCTCAAGTAGCTGCCATCAAGTCCAGCGTGGGGGAGTGGCAGCAGCTGGGTTTGCCTGGTTGGACGGGTGAACTGCAGCAGCCGCAGACGTGGCTAGAGCAGACATACAAGTAGGTAGCAGTTATATATGTATATAGAAGCTATCATCACCAGAAATCTTCACACGCAGAGAGCAAAAGCTTATCTATCCACTCTTGGACTATCCGCACTCTGATATTTCGCTGCATCTGAAGACCCAACAACTGGATGGACATGTTACTGATATACGTGTCATAACACCCAGTCCGGCAGAGGCGCAATTGGAGGATCTGCTGAATGTTGAGAATGTGTATATAGCGCGTGCCAACGATCCTTTTGGCTACTCCATGAAGTGGGCTTTAAGCAAAGACACTCAAGTGCCGCCAAACGACCGAGGCAAACGGGATGTAGCCAATCTCTATTCCATGATCAAGTGTTCCACGAACTGTGATCCGTTGATCTACAAGGGCTACGGCTGCTATTGCGGCTTTGGTGGCCATGGAGTGCCCAACGATGGCATCGATCGCTGCTGCCGCCTGCACGACAAGTGCTACGGCCAGAGCAACTGCATCGCCTACCTCGAGTACTTTGTGCCCTACGTGTGGAAATGCTACCGAGGCAAGCCCCTCTGCGCCATCGATCACGGCGAGTTCGGCGGACCCGACTCCTGTGCGGCCCGACTGTGCCAATGCGATTTGCGACTCTCGCGTTGCTTGCGCAATTTCTATTGCCCGAATCGACGCGCCGTTTGTCACTCATCCCGCTCCCGACGACTACAAAATTTAATATTCTTCGATTGACACAGATAGTATATGAGTTTATTGAAATGATGTACAGCTGAAATTCTATAATTTGAATGAAATTCTTGATTAGAGATTGAACACTTGTTACTAGAGATATATGATAAAATATGAATTATATGTATATTGTAATGAAATATTATGTATGTTATGTATTATGTAAATTGTATCATAAATCTTGCAAACTGCTTCCTTGATAGACATAGCTATATATTCATTGAATTTATGTATACTCTATAATACGAATGAAATTCTGTATTAGACGTTGAACACTTGTTATTAAAGATATTTGATCAAATATTATATATATTCATGTATATTTTATCATATATGATAAAAATATTATGGCTGTATATGGGATCATATATCTCTCTATATTTTATTGAATTTATGCATTATTTTTAATAATGTGAATGAAATTCTTGATTAGAGATTGAATACTTGTTACTAGAAGCAATATGTGTATATCTTATCATATATCTCGTAAACTGCTTAAATATTTTTAAGATAATCTATTGTGAACTTATGTTCTATATGTATCTTAAGTTGATCCAAACAATCAGATCGTATGCTTAATTTCTATGAATTTATAGCTCTGAGCTGATGATCAATAATCAATCCATCAATAAGTTGATGTAAAGATTTTGATTTTATAGTTAACAAAATGAAAATTTATATGAAATTAACTGATTCTTCTATTCTATCGTTATATTAAGATCGCAACGATCGAAAAGTTTTCAGATTTTGCTTTTCTTATATTACATATATTTTATTTTAGTATAATTATGTTTTTGGATTTAGGAAAGTTTATATAAAGTTTCACACCTTAGGTTTTTTCAGTCGTTCCAATATGGGTATAGCAATTCAATTTATATTTTATATAGATGTATGTCTGCAAGAGTACTTAAACCTGTGACTGCATTATTAGTCGATTCGATTCATCTCTCTTCATTAAATAGATTTCTTAACAATCAATATCATTATTAAGGTTTCTATTTATAGAGAATATCTTACCAACTATAGAAATACGGTTATAATATTAAATACATTAACAGTTTTTAAAACCTGTTTCATTAATCATTATTATTGATTATTTGTTCAAAAATTTGTTCTTGAATTTGTATAGAATACTGTACTTGATTAAGTTCATACATATATGTATATATATTATTACCTTATTCAAATACATATATTCTATATATCATTATTATAAGCTTAACTGTATTATAAGAGCAGCGGCTATCGTTTGATAATACTTTAACAGTATTACCAAGCGCGATTCATAAAAGTTGTTGGAAAAGTCAATATGCATATGTATATAATTAGTATTATATATATTATTACAAGCTATTGTATTATTATTATTATATTTACTGTTTTAAATAAGTACAAAAATATTATATAAGATAAACCAAGTTCATTTGAATTGATAATAACAGTCAATGTATGTAGCTTGTTATTATCAATTTAAATAAAATTTATTTACTTTATATACTATTGTTGTATTGATTTAAACAAGTTTATCAATATATATCGCTACTTTATCTCATACTTCTAAAAGTATTATAAGATCAGCGGCTATCGTATAATCCATACTCAGAAAGAAATCTATACAAAAATATGACATAAAGCAAACAAAATTTATTTAAATTGTTACGAATAATCATTGAATGAATTATTTGAATCAATTTAAATAAAATTAGTTCACATTATGTGATATTATTGTATTGATTTCCTATAGGTTCGTTTATATATGTATATTTATAGACTCAATATCTATATCATAATTATAACTATTATAAGAGCAGCGGCTTTCATGTGATTGTACTTAAACAATCTTTTAAAACTGGTTTCCTTCATTATTACAATCAATTAAAACTATATTTTATTTTCTTTATATCATAGTTGTGTATTGTTTTGGATAAGATAATAAAAATATATATGTATATACACTATTATATATATTCTTATTATTATTCATTTTATAAGATCAGCGGCTGTCTTGTGTTTGTATTATACAAACTTGTTAATCATGGTTGGTTATTATTCTGTATGAATGGCTTATTGTACAATGTACTTAAATGGTTAGCATTAGCAGGTTCGATATAATTACAGGGCTATATTTTATGTATATTGGGATCAATGAATTATCCAGGCTTGATAGTAAGTATATATGATTATCTATTGACATGATTTGGGAAGAGTATTACTATTAATACTAATCTTAGTCTAATGATGCCGTTGGCTCTTGCGCGAACCACTGCGCGCTTTGTTGCCAGCTGGCGTGCGCTCCTTTTCCTTTTCTTTATCTTTCTCCTTTTCCTTTTCCTTTTCCTTCTCCTTCTCCTTTTCTTTTTCTTTATCTTTTTCCTTTTCCTTATCCTTCTCTGCTTTGCTGCTGTTGCTGTTGGACGAACTGTTGTCGGATTGCATGTGCGTGATTGCAGCAAACTCCTTGAGCGAGCGACACTCCTGCATGAACAGCAGCGCCGTCTTGTGCTGCGTGCTGTGCGGCTTGTAGACGAGCAAAAGATTCTGGCACATGAGCAGTACATCTCGCTGCAGCTCGTTAATGCTACGCAGATGGCCGGAGTCGATGTTGCGCTTGATGGTGGGCAAGTCCATGGGGCGTAGGCACAGCTCTGCCTTCCTGTGCGGATGCTCGTCGATAAAGGCGCGCCGGAAGGGCGACGCATGCTTGCTCTCTAGTAGCGTGTTGTAAATACTGAGAAAGAGCTTCTTAGAAGCGCCACGCGTCTCGCGACGATCGTCAGTGTGCTCACTGGACGCCGGAGAATTGGGTATGCTGTCTATGACAGGAGTTGAGGAGCAACGACGACGTGTACTGGATCTGGCTGTGGAGTGATCGCTGGCCGTTGTCGTATCGTCATCTACCATGGGACTCTCGGAACGATCGCGATGCGGCAGCCGACGCAGCAATGGAGCACGTGCAGAAACGGGTGCAGGAACCGGTGTGCTGGATAACCCAAAGCCACTAGGTGGCGTCTGTCGTGTGCCACTGCTGGACTCTGAATCGGGCTTGGTTTCTACATGTTGCTTTGATTTAGCATTGCGTATGGGCTCATCCGCTTTGCTGCTGTCTGTCAGCGAGGAGGATTCCTCGTCGGTGTCGTGTACTGAACTGGCAGTTGTGGGCGCAGGCGTCTTCAGCTCTGAGTTGGCCTCAGCTGTCACTTTGTGTGACTCCTCGTTATCCTTATTATCCTTGCAGGGCTCCTCTTTGGCCACTAAAATGAAAGCAGTCAACAAAGTTTTTTTTGGATCTTTATATATATATATCTTTGGGATTACACTTACCTTCGCTGCTGGCATCGACTTGCTCAGCCTTGACTGTTTCCTCTGTCTCCTCCGAAGGAGGAGGCTTCCTCTGTTTTCTTCCTGGTTTCGGGTGTTTTGGCTTCAACTACTACAGGAGATTTGCTCACTATAGTTTCAGCTGCTTCGACCGTATCAGCCACCACAGGCGTGGGCACTTCCCTAGCATTCTCCTCACTGGAGCTACTGGCAATTGTTATCGTTTCATTTAACTCCTCGGTGATTATTTCTGCATCGTCAGTAGTTATGTCTGGCGCTTCAACCGAGGGCTGACTGCGCTCCTTGCTCTCCTGTGAGGCCACGGCAGCCAATGGAATATTATCGTTAGAGTCATCACTGGAACCAATGACCACTTGCTCTGTTTTTGGCTGTGCCGGTGATTGGCTGGCTTTGCAACTGGCAGCATCGTCTTGCTTTACCGATTCCAATTTATCCTCAAAGTCAACTGCATCAGTTTTGGCTGGCGACTCAGCTGGTGACACCACATTGTCCACGTTCTTTAATATCTCCTCATCAATGACGCTGACCAGTTCAATGCCAATGTCATCAATGATGTTCTTACAAAAAGCTTCGATCAGATGCTGCTCCGCGGGATCATCTGTGAAAATTGCCTCCAGATCTGCTGCAGCTTGTTTGTCACTGGCGCTTGATTCCCCATCTGCGGATATTGTTGGTGATTCATTTGGTTTGGTAGTAGTTGTTGTTGCCATTGCTGCAGCAGCTACTTTATTCTTCTCCAGCAGCATTGAGAGCGTGGGTGCTGCCTGTGAGGGACTCCGCTCAGCGATGGGTACCTCAGGTGGAGGCGGTCCGCTTATGGGTCGTGTCATAAACTCTGGATCGTTGGAGCTTTTCAATATGACTGCCGGCTGATTCGGCATGGCACTGGCGCCACTTGTCAGCAGCGAAGTTATTGTTGGCGCCGTTGCCGTTGCACGAGCTACTCCCGCTCCCGCTGTGCTGCCTGTGGGCGATGAAGCGGTGTTGCCATTGCTGCCGCCGGGCGATTTGAGTAGCGATGTTAGCAAAGGAGCTGGTGCAGCTTGCTGTTTGTTAGTGCCCCCGACTGGGTTGGCGGCTAAAAGTAAATGCACTTATTTAATATATAATCCATTTAAATTTGATTGTGAAACAAACCTGGAATATCCTCGACATCCATGTCGACGGATGTGGTGTCTGCAGCCAGGTTGGAGCGTCGTCCTGGTGCACTTTCCCTATTACGCCAGCTGCCAGCAATATCCTTCTTGCGTTGTTCCCGCTCTCGCATTCGATTCTCCAGCTTCATTTCGTCTATGCGCTTTGTTTCTTGTTCCTTTTCGATTTCCTGCCACATTTGCTGTAGCTCCTTCTCGGTCATCTCGTCGGATTGCAAGGCCTCAATTTCACGCTGCACCTTCAAATACAGCTCCTGATCTTGACGCATCTGAGTTTTTACCTCCAGCAGGCGTTCCTCAGTTAGCCGTCGCAGCAGTATCTCTGTGGGCGTCTCCACGGCCACAGTAGCTGGCGAAGAGAAGCCACTGTTTTCGTTCGTACGCTTCTTGCGTTTCGTTGTCTCAACTGTCTCCAGCAGGTGGCCATACTGGACGGCACAGTTCTTTTGAGAGTACCAATCCGTTGGTCGAGTGTTTCCATTGCCACAAACTGCCTTCAGTGTACGGCTAACTGTTATCCAATTCTGGTCGCCGCTGCACGAAACTGCCGAGGCCAGGCATAGTTGCTCGCGCTTGGTCCAAGTGTCAAAGGGAACGCGGCTCATTTATTAATTTTGTTTGATGAAAAAGGGCCGCAAACATATATTTCACAAGCGCTGAGTACAGATAGAGATGAGCGCTAATAGAGATGAGCAGAAATGATGTAACTGTTACTAAATACCTATTCACAACATACTTTTTTTGCAGGGACAGGAATTCAGCAAATACGAACAATAATATGTGCAAGCATATAGTCCATTAAATCAATATATAATATATATATTTTATATAATTTTCATATTATAATTATTACTCCTGTTGAAATATTGTCAATTACAATTATTTCTGTCATGCCAGTATATTTTCGGTATTTTAATGTATTTCTCTGCTTTGCAGCTAGGGTCACTCAACCCTACACAACAACAATAAAAACAACCAGCTTTGAGATTTTTTGTGTACTATATTTGTGTTTCATTTACAAAGAAGGCTCACAGAAATAATATAAAAATGCAATCATTATCGCATGCAGTGAAAACAAGTCTGCCAAATTATTTGTCCAGCCTGCCGGTGCCCGACAGTGTTGGCGGCTGGTTTAAATTATCATGTGAGTGCCACGCGTTGTCTGCACATTGGAATCGTACTAAAGGGCGCTAAATAAATTTACAAGATTTATAATGTCATAAATGGAAATAGGCTAGAGTAGTAAAAATCTATGTGATCATCTGGCATATATAACCATGTTTTGTGCATATTTCTTATAAGCTTATCCCAGTGCTGCTCACCTGAGCCAACATATTATGCAACATTTGGGTCGAAAAAACGCCATTGCTGAATTTGTTGTTTGTGTAGAAAAACGAGAATTCTCACTGAAAAGCTCATAAACTTTTTATCTGCATCATAGATAAACAGTAGGAAATTATTGATAAGTTTAATTTGAGGAACATAATTTGACATGCAAACAAATATTTGAAATTTGCAAGTAACTATTTAGCCGGACAAAATTTGTGTCCTCACAATTTGGCCTACTTAATTAAGAATTAGTATTTTAGTATTTCTGCAATAGTATTTTATATACTCATTCCATCTTTTGCAGTCAAGGATTGGTTAGCTCTCATTCCACCCACTGCCGTAGTTGTCGGCATTGGCTATATTTCGTATCAGGCACTTTGTCCCGCAGCTCAGCGTAAATCCTGCTCTGGCCGTTGCAATGACAACATTCGCAAGCACGAGGCGAAGGTCGTTGACATGATTGATATTGAAAACATTGCGGATAAGGCCGCTTTCTGTCGCTGCTGGAAGACCAAGAACGTGAGTATAACTGAAATTGCTATAGACTACTTAAGCTGATCCTTGCAATGATCCTTCTTGCTTTCAGTGGCCCTACTGTGATGGCAGCCACGGCGAGCACAACAAGAACACGGGCGACAATGTCGGTCCGGTTGTGATCAAGCGGAAATAATTCATATCTGGATTCAACGATGATTCCAGTCGGCGACGCGTTTTTCTAGCATTTCCTTGTTGATATTCATATGCAGGCAGAACGAAAGAACTGTGCTCAAGAGATCGCAATAACAAATTGTTTTCAATTCTAGATTGTTTTCAACCTACTTTTACCATAAGCTAAAATTGATCGAATTAACTAAAATAGATGAAGCCAATAAAGATTGCCTAAATGAATGTAATTCATACAACAGAAATTAAATGAGCTAATTGATTTGTATTAGCAGCCTATTTGACAAATTATCTAAGTATTATCTTTGTGTCTTAATTTGAATTGCTAATATAGAATATTTATAAACTGTAAAATATCTGTAAAAAATTCAATCGGCATTTGCTATCAACATTTTTTCAGATCTACTATATCAATATCAGCTCCATCTCCAAGTGTCATGCATTTGAATTGAGACTTCATTTCGATGTAGTAGAAAACGCATATTTATTTTAAATTGCCGTATATAAATTATTACCTGACTGTCTGTTCGACATGTAATTTTCTTCTTTTTTGCTTGTATTGAACTCGATTACAAAAACAATTCGTGTTAACAGAAATGCAGAAGGCTGAAACGATTTGAAGTACAAAAGATTTGGCGTGCTGAGCAAACCAGGACATTATGTATATATATTTAGATGGTAATACAGCACGACGTTTCCGACTCACTTATATATCATTACTAATCAGTTGGAACTTAGAAATAGAAATAGGCATCGTGTTTGCTGCGCTGCGTTGCTGCATTTTGAATCTCGATTAGATATATTCCGTGTTTGCAACTTATTTGAAAATCTTGCCCTGGTTGAATTTACGACCATCCTTGTCGGTGCCAGACCATGAGAAGTACTGGGTGACAAGATTCTTGGTCTCCTCGCTCTTGGGGTCCAATTTCTTCCAGTCGTAGACCTCGTAGTCGATTTGCCAGTCGGGCGACAGGGTGAAGGCCAGATCCTGTCCGCGCCACACCCACACACCAGAGATGGTGCTGTTGTTGTCCTCACCGAAAAGGCACACTGAGGCGAATGCCTGCTTGCGCATCTTGTCCAAGCGCTGGAACATGCCAGTGATCAGATTGCAAGACATGAACACCTTGGAGAGCTCCTCGTTGTATTTGTATGAGCCAAACCAGATGGAATAATTCTCGGGATCAAACTTCTCGAAGAAATAAGGAATGGACTTGGCCTCATCCTCGTTGGAGTAGACGCGTTTGAAGTCATCAAAGTTGAAGGTGCCCTTGGGCATGGCATCGAAGGGATCCTTCGATTTGGGTTCAGCTGCGAGAGCCTCATCAGCAGCATCCAGATCCTCGGGCTCATCCTTCTTGGCTTCCTTCTTTTCCTTGGGCTTCTTCTCCTCCTTCTGTTTGGCTGGCTGCTGCGGCTTTGTACCAGTCTTGGCCTGGAACTCTGCATACTTCTTGGGATCGAAGACTAGTGCCTTTTCGCACAGCTTGTAATCCTTGAGAACAGCCTGAACCTGTGGCTGGTTCAGAATGGTGACGAACCAACGGTTCAAATTGACATAATCACGGCGCACACTTGGCTCCAGCACGTACTGGTACAGGTGCAACAGGCTGGAGAAGACCACAATGTCAGCCAGAGTGATGCGCTCACCCACAAGGTAGGTGACATCCAACAGCTTCTTGTTCAGACGCTGCAGCACAACATCGGCGTCCTGCTTGACATTCGCGTTCTTCTGCTGGGGCATAATGCCAAGCAGTGGGAACACCCAAGCGCAGGAGACTGGTAGGATTTCGTTGTCAGCAAACGAAGTCCATTGCTGCACCTCAGCCTGTGCAAAGGGGCATTTGCCTCCACGGAGCTGGTCATTGGCCAAATAGTAGGCAATGGCATTCGACTCGCTCAGGTATTTACCGTCAGCGGTCTCAAATGCGGGCACCTGGAATAAAAAACATATTACATATTACAAGCCGGTATTTTTTAAGAGCCTGCTAAATCTCACTTCTAAGAATCGCAAAATTTTTCATTTTGCGAAATTTGTGAGTTGGCAAATTTGTACACGTTTCCCCATGAAAATAACCTAATTTGCGTAAAAGTTTACTAGGCAACATTTTAGGTGCTGACGTTGCATAGCCGGCTTTTAAGCTCTTTGTTCCACGCCCCAAGCGATAAGAATTTTATATATAATTTAAGTCATAGACTCACCTTGCCGAAGGGGAACTTCTTTAGGAATTCCGCCGATTTGTTGGACTCGCCAAACTTAAAGTCCTCGGCCACTTTCACCTTTGCGCCAGAGTACTGGGCCGCGATGAGGGCCTTGTATGCGCGGAAGTTCTCGGGATAAGTGTAAAGCGTCTGCAAATAAACATTTTGTTGTGGTAATTTAATATTTATCGAATGCCTCAAACTTTTTTACACTTGTTGAGCAGCAATTTGGTAATTATTAATGCAGGATTGCACAATAATTTACAAATTAAACCGACGCATTTTTTACTTACTCCAGTCGACATCGTGATTTCTGCCGGAGAGAAAGAAGAAGACACATTCAGTATTGCCATAGCCTGCTACATGTCATGTTATGTATGCGGAGTAGATTTCAGCGACAACACTATTACTGTTAACTGAGGAGTGAACATTTTACGATGGGAAGCAAACTCTGTCAATTCTAGCGAGTGGCGAATACTGAGCACAACGAGTGAATATCATCTGCCACCGAAAGCGGCCGTACGCTTACGGCGCATAAGTTAAACTAATTTCAGTGCCTCAAACCACATGAAACTCGAAATAAAATAAATGTTAATGTGCAAGTGCTGCACCGCTACAGTGCCCTGAAGTGCAGCAGTGAACAAAGTTTTCCTAACCAGGTACAAAACAAGTTGCGATAGTCAAATACGAATACCGCCGCAGTGAAAAAAAGTGAAAATTAGAGTGTGTGTGGTGTCAGTTTAGCGAGTGCGGGGAGCGTTGCATGCGTGCGTATGTATGTGTGTGTATGATTCTTACGTTGCGCTACGTTCGTTACGTTGCAAGTGAAATTTTATGACATTTGGCAGCGGCAATTAAATTGTTTATTTTACCCAAAGCAATGCTACACAGATCATAGCAACTGCCCGCAAATGTTGTTCCTCAAAATATGTGAGTCTCATTGAAATACGGAAAACAGATAAACACATACGCACACCCACACCCATACATCTACATACATTTTGCAAAATGAATGTCACAGCATCCAGCAAATTTGCAAATCTAGCTTCTATTATTATAACTGTTTACTTTGCATTTGCATTTGCATTTACATTTGTTGCTGTTGTTGTAGCTGTGTGTTTGTGTGTGTGTGTGTGTATGTGTATGTGTGTGTGTATGCTCTATCCGTCTTATTCGCGCCGTCTAAATGTGTAACCTTAGCATTATCATGCGCTCTTTTCCGTCACTTGTATTTGCAGCCTGTGCGACATGTGACCTTCATTCCAGCAACAAAATCAATAGCAATTCACACACAGTTAACGTTCACATTCATGTTCATGTTCACGTTCACCGTTCACCGTTCACCTTTTCTATATTTCATTCGCATTAATATTTGTTTGTTCTTTGCTGCCCTCTGTATCCGCCCCCATCGATGCTTGGCCCTGGCCTACCTCACCAAAGCTACGCTTCAACCCCGCTTACCCACCTGTCGCAGTCAATTTTCATAAGCAGCCGGCCAAGGCTCTCGCCATGATTTGAACTTTACATAATTAGCTTAAAATAGGAAAAATCTCAGCTAATGATATTAACATTTGGCACAAATATTTGCCAAAAAACTCCGTATTTTATGGACCTATTGCAAATGGATTCAATTGCAAATTCATTTCTGTGTATGATTACTACCAGAGTTTTAAGTCTGAATCAAAAGTGAAGAACCTGGAGGAAAGTTAACCACGCGCGTTTCTCAGATTTATGTAAGCCCGCTTGATTGTCAATAGTTTTGTTGAAATGAATCACAAACACCTGTACCTAAGATTAATGGTTGATTATTATACAATTCCTTATCACCTTATCACCGGACAACAATTTAGAAAAGCTGACGAATCACTCAATCAACACATGCAAACAAAATTGAGTGTGGACTCACGCAGTGACGTGCGATCGCTTACATTTTTATAATGGCATTACCCGAAAGTCATACTGAAAATATAAGTAGTATTAGTAAGATTCCCTTTAGTAAAAAAAAAAAAAGAGAGAGAGAGAGAGAGAGAGAGAGACAGAAGAATAGTATCAGCTGTTAGAGCTTCGAGACCGGCTTCTTTCAATTTCAAAATCATGTCATCGCGTGAATGTCAGAATATCTGTTCGCAGAAATCGTAATTTCTGTTTTACTATTAAATTTATTATTAATATATTATTAAATGTTTTCCTCTGTTTGAAAATTTAATGCATATGTTTTTATATGCTTATCCCAACCCTGGCCTACCTTGACAAATTTAAAAAACTGTATATCTCTGTTCCTAACAGATTTCATATAATTTGTTTTCATGTAATTTGTTGTTTACAGTATTGACATTTAAACATAATCAGCATGTAATAAATTATATTAACTTTCTTGGATACAATTTCTCACTTTGTAATGTTTGACAGGATAATGAAAGATGCACGCATATGAAATATATGAGCTGAATGAGGAACAAGTACGTCTTCCGCCAATCAGCAGCAACAAGAACACCACCACCAACTACAAAAGCCCAAAGAACCGTCACAACCCGTATATTTTGTTGAAGTCAACAAGCATTTCACACGAGCCCAAAGCTTCCACAGCATCTGCGACGAAAACTGAATTCGACAAGTCTTCGTTGCCCACATCCACGTGTTCGGTCATATATCCAGAGGTACAAGAGTATATAGATCAGGTCGCCGAGCCGCAACAACCAGTCCACAAAGATTTCGAGGCGGTGCCGAAGCGTAAACGTACCCGACGTGTTTATGTGGCAGAGCTTACGCGCTGTGCTAGTCTAAGATCACGGCAAACAGCTGCAGTCAACCTAACATCCATACCAGAGAAAGTGTCGAGTCCACCACCGACTACTGTACAGTCATCACCCACTCCCACAGAAGCTGTCGAGTATCTTAAGTATATAAAGTTAGGTAAGCAGCTGAAGCATATTCACTCAACAAGCAATTCCTACAACATGAGATTCACATTTTGCAGAGCATTTCAAAGCAGAGTTTTGGAATCGCATTGAAGAGGAGCCAGAGCCCAAGCTAACTGGAAAAAAGAGACGCGGAGGCACAGGAGGTTTCAACGTCGGCGGTAGAAATCGCAAACGTCGCTCTAGGATCGAGATCGATTCTAATTTCTCAGCAGAGACAGCAGCGGCCATCGCTGCGGCTCAACTCGAGCTTGATTCCAGCAAACCGGCTTCGCGTACTTTTCGCAAACGCAAACGCAGCTGCAACATGTCACTATACGATCGACGGTATCAGACGTCCACGGACGAACAGCGGCGCGTGGGCAATGGCTATGCGTCGGGTGGCACTGGCCTGCGCGCAGGCAATTCAGCCGTCACCGGAGAAAGCGATACACCTGAACTGCCTAGCCATCAGTACTATGGCCCAGCCGGAGGCAGCAATTCGAGTGGCGCCAGCTCTAATCCTGGCAGCGGCCTAAATGGCAGTGGTAGCACCATATTGAACCATGTGCCCACCATGGGCACGCTGTGCAACATTGGAAACACTTGCTATCTGAATTCGGTGGTGTATACGCTACGTTTTGCCCCGCATTTCTTGCACAATTTACATCATCTGATTCAGGATTTGAATGTGGTGCAGCAAGTGATACAGCGTCAACAGAATGCCAAGTCCGCTTCCCTCGGCCGCAATGTAAGCGGCGCTGGAGGTGGTGCCCAATTGGAGCATGCACGCAGCTGGAGCAGCAAAGATCTGGCCACATCGGACCCGTACAATAGTACGATCAATGGCAGCGGTAGCGGCAGCAACACCGCGAACAGCAGGAGCAAGAAGTCCACACATCAGTCGGTCAGTGAGAAATTGCACGATCTGTATAACAGTCTGCATGGGAATGAGATGGCCGACTCCAGTGAGCCCTATCATGCAGACACATTGCTGCATGCCATACAGGATGTCAATGCCACATTCGAAGGCAATCAGCAACAGGATGCGCACGAGTTTCTAATGTGTGTACTGAATTGCATTCGCGAAACGAATCAGTCGCTGATAAAGGCCATCGGCGAATGTCCGGAAGTGATTGCGAATGGGTGAGTTGTTGGGTTACCATTGACTGCAATGTGACAAATTGACTAATTGGCTTTTTGATTTATGTAGTTATATTGCCAATCCTGATGATACGGACACGGTCGATTCCATGGAGCGCTCTGATGTGGGCAATCATGCGCTAATGAGCGCTTCCGGCAATGGCTCGATAGCAACTAGTCAAAATCAAAGTACCACAACAACAAAAACATCATTTTTCTCACGCAAATCAAAGAGAAAAGATGAAGTGAAATCCTCAAAGGCGACACGATTGCAGTCACCGCTCAAAGATAATAGTCCAACCACAGCCGGCGGTGGCATGGGTACCACACATGTTGCCTCCAATAGTCTATTCTATTTAAACACAGTCGATCTCAGCGGTGCTCCAGCTGCTCCAGCTGTTGCTGTTGCTTCTGGTAATACCACAGCATCAGCTGCAGCGACCGCACCTGCAAAATATTCCAGTGATGATGAAATCAATACGGCTAGTCAGCTCAAAGATAAAATGCGTCTGGAGGAGCGCATTCGCGAGCTGAACCTCAACTTTTTCAGCTCTGATTTTGAAGGCATTGTGGTGCTGACTACCAAATGCCTGAGCTGTGAGACAATTACACGTCAGAAGCAGGGCATGCTCGATATTTCAGTACCTGTGCCGATTTCGGGTTATGATAATGTCGAATTGCAGGAAAAACCCAGCGCCTATATACAGGTTCGTATAACAGCAAACAGATGATCCCCTATAGTAAAAGTTCAATGAAACTTGAAATGTATTGTCGTATTGATTCCATTAATCCAATTGAAATCCGATTCTTCTAAAGCTCTCTTCCGTGTTAATTTAAATGGCTATTTAGCCTTATTAAGTTTCCATTCATTCATTATTTTTATTCATTGAATGATTCATTTGTCTAATATGTTGATTCACTTTGTATTTTTGCAGAACTCGTGCATAACGCGTGAATACTTTCGCGGCGATAACAAATACAGCTGCAACCAGTGTACGGGCTACACTGAGGCCATACGCTCGATATCGTATGAGGTGCTGCCACGTCTGTTAGTCATCCAGCTGAATCGGTTCTCGGGCGGCATGGAGAAGGTCAGCACATATGTGCCCACAACATTTACGCTGCCCTGCTTCTGTGCCAAGTGCTGTGAGCTGAGCGATGCCAACAAGCTGCACGTCTATAAGCTGTACAGCGTTATAACGCATGTGGGCGCCACATTAACAGTGGGTCATTATATAGCGTACACCTGTTTTTTGGATTTGGCCAGTGATTATGTCAATTGCCCCAAGGATCGGCGCAATGCAACGAGCAGAGCGCAACAACATCAGTCAGCGGCTCCAGCGGCTGGCAATGAGAACGCGGCGCCGAGCAATAATGGGATTAGCAGCATTGCCAGCTTGCCTGTGTCAGCGGCCGCTTCGGCTTTGGCATCGTCGGGCACCAGTTTGATAAAGAAAATGAAATTCGGTCGCAACAAAACATCCAGCAGCGGCGACATGAGCAAAAATGTGAAGCAGGTGAACGGATTCACCAGCAATACCATCACCAATGGCATTGGCAAGCTCAGCATGAACACCACCTGCCAGGGAGTCAACTGTTGTGCGATGCGCTTGTGCTGCAGCCAACAAGCGAGCGTGGCGGGCAGCACCAGTGCCAGCAATAGCGACTTCAGCGAGGAATCCATGCAGAATGGCAGCAACAGCAATCTCAGCTATGGCAGCGCCACCAACAGTTGTGCCTCGTATCCCACGGGCTATGGCAGCACGGGGCGTGGCGGTGTCAAAGCCAACTACGCGCAGAGCAACAGCAGCGAACCCATTTGGTATATGTGTGACGATGATAAGATCAAGGCGATGACACAGCGCGAATTCGAGGAGCTGCTGTCGCCAACGCGCAAAATTACAATAACACCATATTTGCTGTTCTATGCACGCTTCGATTTGCAGCCGGCAACGCCACAGAAGCCGTGCTCATCATCCACACCACCACCAGCGCAGACAACGTCAGCAGCGACGGTGTCGTCAGCGACAGCGGCGGCAGCTGCAGCGGCCGGAGTTGCGGCCGCGCAGCAGCTACCACAGAGCTCCTGGTCAAATGATAATCTGCAAAGTGGCTTGCACAAGATTTGAAAAGTTTTTGCTACGCTGCGCAAGGTCATCAAATTTAAAACGGATGTTCCCTAAGGTTAGCTAGAGCATTAGCAGTACCAACAGCAGCAACAGCATTAAAAAAGCAACTATATAGATAAAGCAGCTATGTAGGAACTTACATTCAAATACATTATATATTTAAATATATAGGAAACATATACAAATACGTCTCTTAGTTTAGGTCACACGAGTGTGGGCATAAGTTGAAGCAGAAGTCTGTTTGTTAAACAATTGTACACGTTTAAGCTCTATCGTTTATCTACATGCATAAAAAAAAGTAACAAGAAATGAAACTACATTTAATAACTCTTATATACGAAACAACAAATTGTTTAAAACTAAATAACCTTATGACTGAAGCCAGCTAAAAAAAAGTAAGAGAAAAAAAAAGATGATATATAATTATTAATTAACTCGCCCAGCCAAAACCCTTGTTTCGGGCCTGGGCAACTGTGTAGGTTAGTTGTGGTCCAGTTAAAGCCGTTGGCTAACAAATTCAATTAGTTTGACACATATGGCATTTAGAATGTACTTCTTCTGCGCTCAGTTCAGCAAAATTTTACATTTGTACATCTCTTTCTCTATATACATATATATATATATATATATATATATATACATCTCTCCTTCCCTTTCTCTCACTATATATATATATATATATATATACACGCTATTTTTTGTTTAGCATGCATTATATATTGTGGCTTTTATTTGCTATAAAAACGGTTAAAGTTTTTAAAAATAACCATTGAAAGAAGTCAAAGCTAAAATTGTAAAACACGAATTTAACACGTTACGAACGCTATGCAAATACTTTTTCGCGTATATCGAAACGAAATAATGATAAATAAACACGGACACACACACACACGCATCAAATTTCGATAAGTCGTTTGTAAATTAACATAAACAGGAGATCAATTCAAGTAATTTACAAAATACGATAATTTTTTGAATATAGTCAATAAATCAGTTTTGCGCATAACTTCCATAATGAAATAGCCAAAAGGCAGCTTCAAGTGAGATCGATAAATTGTAATTCAAACAGTAGCTAAATATTTTGTTCAACATAAACATAAACACAGATACATATATACGTACATATTTAATGAAAATGATTATCAATGCATCTGGACATAGAATAGATATATTTCTATATATAAATATATATAATAAACATATTGGCCCAAGCATACATCATATATCAAGTGTTAAATAGTTGTTACAATTTAATGCAAACCAATAAGAAGTCTTTATGTTTAGGCCAAGAACAGAAAGTAAAAGAAGAAGAAGAAGAACAACAACAACAACAACAACAACATACACACACAAACGTTCACAAAAGTGCATCAAATTGAAAGTCACTCAAAGAATTGTTATAAATGTAATGAAAGTTTATACTCATGTTTTTCATAGGACAAACTAAAGCAAAATAAAGATAGCAACAACAACAACACACACACAGATACTTCATGTATGCTAACACACACACTCACACATACACCTATGCTGATTGTATTGAATAATAATAAACATTAAATTTAAAAATAAATACTTTATGCAATCTGTTCAGCTCTTTAGTTAAGAGTTAAGAGTTTAGTTACGTTTTTTCAGGAGCGCTGCTTTAGTGATATTAACATTTACAAAACACAAACACACATATATATACATAACACATACACACACATACATATTTATTTAGCTTGTAATTGTAATTCGTAAGATCTAACAACATCAACATCAAAAAAAAAAAAAACACAAAAAAAAAACACAAAAAAAAACCTTATCAAAAATAATTCAAGGCTCCACAAAATTATGTTAAAGAAGCTCCGTTTAATTCCAATTACATTTATTATGATTATGGTTATGATTATTATTATGATTGATTAGCATAATAAAACATGCTTAAATATACGAAATATACAACATAATCCATGTACATTTTATATGTGATCTGAATAATTTGCATGTCTGAATTCGAATGTTCAAGAAATTTTGGAGAAAGTTCTTTGAAGAGTTGATAACTTTAGATATAAATCATGCTGAGTTAGTTGTAACTATATATCAGTAAATTGGAAAAATGTTTTTATGTAGAGTAGCTAGCAGTCCATGCCCAAATGCATTTTGAAGAAGATTATTAGTTGATTTTAGATAAGATATGAAAAGCAAACATCAAATTAGCTATAAACATGAAATTTGAACAACTTATCTACAAACTGCTAATTTAGTTTAGTATACCATGCTCTATTTTATAGATGTGTATAGCTGTCATGTATATATATATATAGACATTCAAATTCAATTAAAATTTGCATTTCTTGTTTATTTTTGGGTAAAGCGCTAGATAGAGCTTAAAACCTTATTGTGATTGCTGTGACGGTCAGTTGGAGTAGATTAAAATGCTAATACTAGAGTAGAGTGACGAGTGAGAAATCGAAGGCCTTGATGAATGATGATAAAAAGTTGAATTATGATTATCGAGATAATGGAATAGATAGATAGCACGAAAAATTCATATTTTAGAGTTGAAATTATGATTGATAGGATTAAAGTCAAATGTGTGAAAAAGTTAGCGCGAATGAGTTATGAATTTGATATGAAATTTTAATTATTGCTATTGATTGCTAACTAATATTTAATTAAATAATTTAATTTTGTAACCTAAAGAAGTACACAAAATTATAACAATAGTCTAACACCAACCCATTGACAGGCTATGATATTGATTCGTGGCTGAATATAAAGTCTTATTGATCTACTTATGCGTGTGATGCTCAAAGTCAGATAAAAAAGGCGAAACATTAACAAATTCTTTATTTTCTCTTATCTTTTAACTTTAAAATTTTATTTTGTAGACCTCTCTTAAATTCCAATGAACCCGAAACAGGATTAAAACTAAAATTTCTTGATATTATATAATTATTTTAACATTGTTTATTGGAACATTTAAAATTATGTCATGCTTGAGAGAGTTTTCAATTAGCTGATGAGGGCTTGCGTACGAAATAATTTATTTAGCGATACATGTTGAATATAACACCTCTATATGTCTTCATTATATCATTTATTTATTTAATTTTATTCTGCTTTTTTATCAATCAAACTCCTGATGGAGGTCGAGACCTGATCGTAGTTGCGTTGCCTCCACTGGACATTGATGAGCATGGTCTCTAGGGTTTGTTGTATGGCCTGTTCCAGGCCCTTCAGTGAGCTCCTGTGCTTGGTGACGAAATTCCTGAAATCATCGAAATCGTTCTGTTGAAAGATCTGCTCCGAGAAGGGCGGCAATAGCCGCGACATATCCTTGACAATGGGACTATAGCTGAGGTGGAAACAAAATTATTAGCAACAAAAATATCCCGCTAGATTGAAGAGAATGCCTTACAATTTGTAAATGAAGTCCACGTTGTTCATGAAGTAATCCTTGGCCAAATGGAAGCCAATCTCATTGTAGGCCACCGCCTGGAAGGCCCACATCGAGTCCTGCTTGCGTATGCCCTCCTTGGGCTCAAAGGTGAGGGCCAGGTAGCGCTGCAGCAGCCACACCTCACGTGTGCTGCCCAACGATGACAAAATCGTGCGCTTCTCGGCAGCCACGTTCGAGTTCTTGTAGCGCTCCCAGAGGAACTGCCAATCAGCTTCGTCGCCATGCCGTATGGCGGTGCTGTAGACCGTTTGCCGCAAATTGAGGGGCACCGGATTCCGTTTGTCCGGTTCCGGTTCGTTACGCCAGCTCGAAAAATAGGCATCCGCCTTGGCTTCACAATCGGCCACCTGGTATTGGCACGCCCAGTTGGCCACCAGTGTCTTGAGCAGCACCTGGTCCTGCTGCTCAATGTCGGCGAAGGTGTCATTTAAGCCATTCAGATGCTCATAGATGGGCTCGATTAGTTTTTGCACATAACGCTGTGAATGAATATTGAAGAGCAATGTCAAGTGATGGGAATAGGGCTTTGTTTTCTTCTAGCTATACTCGTTCATGTTATCTAAAGAGAGTGTATGGGGACTGAGACAGGTTAGATGACAGCTCATATCTATTTCACAGACTCAAGGGTTTTTATGACCCATTGGGGTTGTGGTAAAGTAGATAGAAGGTATATTACTTGCAGTATGACATAAAAAATTTGAAATGCATACAATATATAAAATTTATAAAAGTTATGTTTAAAACTCTATCTTTAACAGCTTTAAAAGTATAATGAAAGTAGTTTGCAAAGGGTTTTGCTAACGATAACTTCCCAATATAGACCCCAACATTATAAAGGCATTGGAAAATCGTAATATATATAGATGCCTAATCCAAATTAATATCCATTAAGTATAAACGGAAATCATACCGATAACCTAACAATCTTCTTTTAGTTTTTAGCATGAACGAGTATGTCGCAGTCGATCTTATCCGACTGCTACATCTTTCTTAGAATATAGATAGAGAGAATGAGAGAGAGAGATAGACTTTGAGACATTGAGAACGAAACGAATTCCAAATGAATTTTTGGCTTTGGTATGATCTGGTCTAAAGAGTGGACTTACGAAAAAATACAACTTTGACATTGTGAATTTAGTGTCGGGCCGCATGATGTTTGCAATTTAAATAAAAATTAGAGTGAGAGGTCTGGGTTACGTTGACTTGTTGGCAGTAGGACAAGAGTGTACCCACATATGGAACTAGGTCTTGAACTCAACTAACCTTGAAGAACTCATAGTTGGGCGTTTGTCTGAGGATGCCCTTGAGACGCGACAAATTCTCTAACGCCGATTTCCAAGGTAAGTATTCTCGTTCCCGGCGCAAATACTCCAATAGTTGCATAGCGATTTCATAGTTCTGCTCGCCCGTCCAGGCAAGGTAGAGTGCATCGTCAATGAGCTGGGCACGATTGATCACATGAATGCGCTCAAAATCTCCATTGGTGAGCGTTTCGATGAGCAGTTTCCAGTTGCGCTCGTCATAGTTGATCTTGAACAGCGTCGACATCTGGATATTGAATATGATCCACTGATCCTTGCCGGGCAGTTCCGTAATGGTCTTGGGCAGCGCTTCACCAGAGTTGCCGCACTCCATCCACGTCTTGGGCGCCGTGTTCGTAAAGTCCTGCTCTCCCTGGGTCGTATAGCTGAGCGGCACCCACCAGCAGCCGCGTCGCAGTGACTGCGAGACTCCAGTATTCAGTAGATAACGTTCCTGGCTGAGCTTGGCACTGCCGGACGAATAGTCGCGGGTAATGTTGATAATGGGATAGCTGTGAAGGGTTTAAAAATTGGAGATCAGACTATGCATTCGGACTAGCTTAGATGCCAGATTTTGGTTAGGATGAGCACTCACCCCGTCTGCAGCGTCCATGAGTCCATAATGCGCTTGATGTCATAGCTCTTGGGCAGCGCGTTAAAATTGTGAGCCACTTCGGTCAGCGATTCCCAAAGATTATCCTGCTCGGCATTGGCGTAGGAGAATTTTTGCAAATAGCTTTGTATGCCAGAGCGGAAGGATTCGTCGCCCAGGAACATGTGCATCATGCGCAACACTGCGGAGCCCTTTTGATATGAGATCGGATCGAAGCTCTCCGTGATCTCGTTGACCAGCTGAATGGGTCGCGATATGGGATGACTGCTCTCCAGTGCGTCCTTCTTGAAAATGAGCAGCATATTACTGAGCGACTCCTGCGCCATGGATCGCCACTCGGGAACGATATTGTCCACACCCAGGGTGGACACATAAGTGGCAAAGCCCTCGTTCAGCCACAGATCCGTCCACCACTTCATCGTGACCAGATTGCCGAACCACTGATGTGCCAACTCATGAGCAATTATCGACGCAACGCGCTGCTTGTCCACCAGCGACGAGTGCTGGGCCGAATAGAGCAAAGCGATTTCCCTGTACGTTACTAGACCCCAGTTCTCCATAGCCCCAGCACTGAAATCGGGTATGGCTATTTGATCGATCTTCGGCATCGGGAACTTAATGCCAAACAGCTGCTCGTAGTACTGCAGCACCTTGGGTCCCACCTCTGCCGCATAGTCGCACTGCTCGATAGCATTGGGACGCGCCCAGGTGCGGAACAGCGTGCTATTCGGCAGCGTCGAGGGCTTGTGGGCAAAGTCATTCACTGAATAGGCAACCAGGTAGGTGGACATGGGCACCGACTCCTCAAACTCACACCAAATATAATCCGCAATTTGTTCGCTGCAAATAATATCGTACAATTCTATATATAGACTAACTGTTTGTCAACTGGCCAAGCGGTCTTACTTGGGCTTGATCTCCTTGACGGGCATGTTGCTCAGGCCGTTGTAGCGTTTGTGGTAGCCAAGTGTAACCACAAAAGGCACCTTGTAATTCGGCTCATCGAAGCAGGGGAAGGCCAAACGCGCAGACGCCGGCTCAAATTGTGTTATGGACAGCCAGCTAAATGAGAATTTCAAATATGTTTAGAAATTGTATAAATTGATTGAAATTTAGGTATAAAATCAGTCTAGCTGACTATGAAGTATGATTGTGATGATGACATGACGATGGTTCAGTCACGAAGCTAGAACTTCAGCGTATACAGAAGTATATTGGTCTCGTACATCTAGCTTCCTATTCATTTGTCTGTCTATCCGTCCGTCTATCCATCTGTCTGTCCCTACATCTGCTTGTCCGTCTGTTGATCCACCTGCTTGTTTATTCGTTCCATCTGTCTATCCATTAAACCAACTGTGTGCCGATCCGTCCGTCCGTCCATCTGTTTGCTAGTTTGATCATATAAGCATCAGCCATCTCACCGCTAGTTAGAGATCATGAAATATCAAACATTGGTGTACTACTCCAATGAAGTACTCCCGATGCACCCAGTGTGGTACATAAGGATATATAATACCTGGCATAATAGAAACTCTCATATATAAGATGCCAGAGACTTGAAGCTTTTGCAATATATATTTAGTGAATCTATCTAGCCTCTTTGGCAGCGTGGCTTAGCGGAAAAAACTCTACATTCATACCAGCACTATTATTTTCCAATTCCCTTTAGTATTGCAGATTTACTCTAAATGATATTCTTTGGATATTCCTTTGACTACTTCTGCTATATACGTTCGCCGCCTTTTCTGGGCCACTTACCGGGTCTTGTTGGTAACGGGATCATTGTAGGAGCTTCTGTAGTAGCCCTCCAGCTGGCGATTGAGTTCGGCGGCAAATGGCATGGTCAGCTCGTAGACTTCGCCGGCCACGAGCTCGTCGCAGGTGCGCATCACATAGAAATCATGGACCGTATTCACTTCCGTGCCGGAGACGCAATTCTTTTTGTTGGCACTCGAAGTGTCGCGCAGTGTAATGAGCGACTCGTCAATGGTCAGATTTTTCGCATGCAACGTGATGTTGTTTGTGTTCTCCAGCACCTTGAACAGGATTTTCACATTGCCCTCGAAACGCAGATTATCGGTATCTTCAAAATGGGTCAACACACGCAAATTGTACTTCTGGGGCCGCAGCGCCGTGGGCAGACGAAAGTAGTTGTAGCTGGAGCCGGCCAGGGTCAAACCCAGCACCGCCCAACTGGCCACGAGCAGTAGAAGCAACCGCATGTTAAATCTATAGAGCAGCAGCAAAAACATTTATAAACAAACAAACATCAATCAACGCGCTGCTAATGTGGAGCGGAATGAGCAATTAACTAAATCACTTGCGGCATCGAAGCTTAAATCAATTTATAAAACAAGCCAAACGGAACGCAATCAACAGCAACTATCGCTTAACACCAGAGAGGTTGGGTATATTGACGGCTTATACATTGCGAGATTGAACAACTTTAAAACAGATTACAGTTTTATCATAGGCTATTTAATTAGACTTCCCTAATAGGTATTAATAGTATGTGAGTATCAATGGGGCGAAACGTTTATGTTATCCTCATTAGCAGTCTAAATGATGTTAGCTATAATAGTCAGTTTAGCTAGCCTTGATACTTTAGTTATATTAAAATTAGATCACTTGATCAACTATATTTCTGTAGCTGTCATCGAAGTCATTGAAGTAAACGGTAGAGAGCTCATGGATATTGTGGTTATCGGTCTTTACAGGTCGCTCTCTCTCTCTCTCTCTCTCTCTCTCTCTCTCTCTCTCTCTCTCTCTCTGTCTCTCTTTGATTTCCTTTCTAGCGTGTGCCTGTTGCTTATCTATTTCTTGATCTGCCTCAGTCTCAATTTCAGTATCAGCCTTTCTGCTCCCAGTCTCGAAAAAGGTTTCTCACTTTTCTTATTTAGTCTCTCTATTAATTTAAATCTCTTAGTTTCCTTTATTTTGTTTCTATATGTGTCTCTTTCTATTTTTCTTAATCCATTTATGATTCCACCCAAACTCCCTCCTTATTTATCTCATGCTTACTCTTTGTCCTTCTTTCCCTCTAAATCTTTCCCTTTCCTCTCGCACCCAACCCCCCCCCTATCCTTATTAGTTTTTCTATTCTCTCTCCTCTTTTCTCTGTTTGTTTTCATATGTACATCGCTCACCATTGGATTCCTGTTGTCTCTTTCTCATTCTGTCTTTCACTCTTTCCACTTTCGCCTCCATCCGCTTCTCTCCTTTCTTTCATCTTCTACTCGTTCTCTAATTCTCTTACTATTTCTCTACGTGTCTACCTAAAGCTTTATATAAAGTATCGATATTTTGTACAAAATCTGGTTTCCTATGTAAGCCAAATGTAGGTCTTCAATTCCAATAATCTAATAAATAATAAAAAATAAATCCTTCATCTAATAGTGTATACAACTTTCGACGTACCATTTAACTTCTGCCACAACTGAGCTGCATGTCTGATTATTTAATTATTTAATGTTAATTCAAACAAAATTGAACATGATTTCTCATTTACAGAAGAGAGCTGACTAAAAACTAGTTCTAGAAATTGTGAGCAAGCTTCTTGCAATTCGCAATTAATTGAATTAAACTAAGTGTAGCCGAAGGGCATCGCAAATGTGATATGACTAATGCATGTATAACGCATTATATTTAATTGTATTTATTTATTTTTTGTTTAATGCAAATTTGCTTGGCTGTAGTTGTTAATGGTCGACATCTTTTTGCCCATGCCGAACACGTATTAAGGTCTTGGCCAATGAAACTTGAATTATTTTTATTTTATTTAATTTTAACTTTTTTATTATTATGTATTTTGCTGTTTTAAGTGCCATGCCGTTCATTTGTTATTGTACTAATATTATGCTGATTGTGTGCGAAATGTGAGGTGCTTCGCGTCAGGTGTTTGTGCAGAGTAAATCGTGAGGCAGTTGTATCTGGATCGTAACAGTTTGTAAAGGTTGTAATGCATTATGGAGATAATCTAGAGAGCATCTCTCATTCCCTGTCTCCCTCTCTCTCTCCCTTTCTTTCACTCTCTTTAATTCTCTCTCATGAAGTGTGCAAAAGAACAACAACTGGATAAACCAGATGCGAACTTACAACTCGTTTTTTTTTCAATCAGAGCTCAAGCTAATCGTGTGTAGGTGTGCGTGTGTCCATAGGTGTGTGTGTGTGCGTGTGCTTGTGTATTTATTAAACACATGCAAAAGCTAACTGTGGGTGCGGCCATTGAACTCAACACAACATTATCATATGCTCGACTATCAGCACCTATGGGAGAGGAAGCCGCGCTTAGTTTATGCATTGAGAACATGATGAAAGTCGATTCGAAAGTCAGGAATTGACAGCATGATTAATGTACGTACATTGAGCACTGCATGTACAAAACATTGAAAGCATTTCAATTTCGTGTGTCATTTTCGTTGAAATCAATTATCAATTGGATAGCAAGCTGCAGTCGGGTATATGCGACTGTGCCATGCTCGTGCCATGCAAAACAGCGCTAAGTGAGATTATGAAAACGATTTATAGAAGAACTGATTTAAAGATATGAAGTGATATAAAGTTATGCCCTTGAAGTCGTAAACAATTGGAATTTTGTTGAGTGTAACTTTTTTTTTTTTTTTAATATAAACGATATATCAATATATATAGATTCTTATGAATTGTTTTGTTTTCATATGAGTTGTAATAATATCTAAACAATTTATAAATTTTATATTAGTATAAATATCAAGTTGCATATTTTCTATAAATAGAAACACCCAAACCAATATGCTCTATTAAGCCAAACAATGAAATCAGATATACTGTTAGCTCTTGGCTATGTGAAACAAAATTCAAAATTATACTTATCCAATTTAGACGAGAAGATAATAAGAGATTGTATTGAAAATCTAGGCAAATATATTGATAAATATTTTCAATATATTTATCAAAGGAAATTAGTCATTCAACTGATTCATAATTTATTTTGTTAATTTTAAATATATTAACTTAATGAAATTCATTAGAATGTTTATCTTTGCAATGCTTTGTAAATACTTTGTATGAAATCTAAAAAGTATATAACATATAGTATATAGCTTTTAACAAAATAAACAACATATAACCGTTTAAACTCGATTGATTCAAGAAAAAAATTATATTTATTTACTAATTGATACATAAGAACTATCAAAATATTTGTATTTTTAATATAATATAATTTAAATCCGATTCACACTCAAAAAAAGAGAAAAAAAAACTTGAACCGATTTAAAACCCTTAAAGCTGAAAACTTTGAGCTATTCAGACATCAAGTTCTTTGGAATTAAACTACAAAAAAGTGAAAAAGTGAAGTGAAAAGAAAAACCGATTCGCAATTCTTTGTTAGGAATACCAAAGCAAATATTATTTAAATGTTATTTATGCATTTATACAGTTAGAATTGCTTGAGATGTTCAATTACATGAACTTGAGGCAATTAAAGTTAGTTATAGAAATAATACAACCGATTCAAATTGCATAACCGTTAACGTTTCGCAATTTATTGCACCGATTTCAGCTACGATTCGAAGAACGTCTGGCATCTGGCATTGACATATCAATTGAACTTGAAGCACTATGAAATTGATTTGCACAGATTCTGGGCACATATATACTATATAGCAAATATATCTATAATATATGTATATCTGTTTGATTTATAGTTCTTCTTTAATTGCTGGGCGTTGCTGAGTGAAAAGTCGAGTAGTTGGATAACACTTTAGGGAACAGTGACTGCAAATGGTTTGCGCACGTTTCGAATTACACAGTTTTTATTTATATTAAATATTAATAATTATTGCAATTAAGTTTACACTTTATTTTACATAAATTTTTTATGTATTGTTTGTATTTATTTATTTATTTTTGGTTTTGTTTAACCTAAACCAGTTTTGCAGCTCTGTGATTTTTTTTTTAAGAACACGGCTTGAATTTATAGCTGGGCTTAAATAGAGATATATAGAGAAATTCTATATATCTATCTATATTTGTATATTTATATATATAACTGAACTAACCGAACCGCTTTGAGCTACTATTAGCTAGACTTGAATGCGAGCCGTTCGCTGGTCGGCGGCAATCTAAAGATTTTCATGGCATGGCGCTTTTATCTTATAGGCGCAAAGCAATACGCACACACACGCACACACACACACATACATACGCAGTGAGAGCGTGAGCCAAAGAGAGAGAGAGAGAGAGAGAGCATGATTGAGCGTCGCTTTTCGCAGTCGCCGCAACAGCAGGCGGCTTAAACGAAATAAATTCGTGCTTCGGCGTCGGCGCAGTTCAGGCTTTTGAGAAACCTTTATCAAAATTACACACACACACACACACACACACACACACACACACATACACACGCACAGCGGGCAGGCAGCACTTTGCTTGCAATATCTAATGGCAGGGCTTACGCAGCGTATGCGCGATTTCTGTGAATTTGAATGCACACACACACACACACACAGTCATGCACACACAGCTTGAAGATGCCACATGATGGCATGTTGTTGACGCCAACGTGTTTTTGACCTTAATTGCGCTGATTAACCCGTTTTTCTATTTTGTGTGATTTTCATTTTTTTTTTTTTTTTTGCAACACTTCAGGCCAAAGCCACTAAAAACCAGCAGCAACAGTCGCCAGTCGTACCCCACTCGCACCACCCACACCACCCACAACAGAGATAAGCATGGGACAGCGCACGCACAGCATGCAACACATTTGGGCACCCCGCTGGCTGACAGTGTCTGATGCTCAGTTACACTGAGCGAAATTGTGCGTGCTTTGAGCTTGAAATATCCGCAGCAAATCTAGGTCGAATTAATGCAACTCAATTGAGCTAAAGCTCAAGGCCATTGCCTAAGATTTTACTTTAATATGGACATCGATATAGACATCGATCAGCAGCTGGCTTGAATGGGCGTCACCTTGGAATATATTCATCCGCTGGATAGTTGGTTTCCCACCGATCTTTAAATAGAATAGAAAAGTTTAAAATGAGTAAAAAGAAAAATTAGTAAAAAAAATATATATACTGTGGCACATTGGAACACTTGGTCGTTAAAGCTTAGAGCCAAATGCGCTAGAGAGTCTCCGACAATAAGCTGCAAAATTTAACAACAACAAAAAATGTTTTATGGGGTTTGCCTGTTAAATGCTTGATAAAAACAATTATACCCTAATATCACATTTTCAATGGGTTCAGGGTATACAAATAGTTTTTGTTGAATATCGCTTCCTTGTTAAGGCTTGTCTGAATTCTTTTACTTTAATTTTTCAACTTTTTGATGCCAAATTTAAAATATATAAATTTTTTATTTTTTGAGTTTTTAAAAAACTAGTTCCTCTTATATATTTAAATTATTTTTTAATTGAATTTATTTATTTTAACGAAGAATATAATCTAAAATATTTATATGCATTATGATTTATTTATTTATTTAAATGTTATTTTTAGTGAAAATTTACAAATTATTTTTTAGTAATTTTGTATTTTTATTACTTAAGTTGAATCTTTTGAATAATCTGAAAATCAAATTTTGATAAACAATATGTAAATTAGGATTTTATTAAATTTTATGTATTTTTTGTATTTTTTGTGATTTTTGTATATGTTTCTTTTATGTATACAAAATGTACATTTTTTATTTATTTTATTTTATATATTTTATTTTATTTACTTATTTTTTTTTTAATATATACATACATATATATGTAAGCTTTGTGTACATTACTGATCATATGTTTGAGAGGGCTGCATAAATGCATATGTAACTTCACTGATCAGATGTAACTCCACCGATCAAGTGTTGGAGCCACATATCGAACTAATAACCTATCGAATAAGATCAGCTGTTGAATAACAAGAGATAGTAAAGAAGATATAATATAAAGGTGAAATTAAATGAGAAACAAATTAAATTTTATATAATAAAAATTATTGTAAATTTAATCTATATATTATATATTATAATTATAATTAAATAATTACGAAGTCTAAACTGAAGTGAAGAATAGGAGTACGAACATTTAATTGTTGATTCTCTTATTTTAGGTTAGTAACCATGTGTAATTATATTTTATTATAATAAAAAAACTCTTATTTTAGACGAATCAAATTGTGTTATTGCTCCTAGAGAGACCCACCATATTATAAATCAACAATTAAATGTTGTTTTTACATTTAAAAAAAAGTTATTAAAAGCTATTCTAATATTTTTGTAATATATTTTACATTTCTATTTAATTTCAGTCAGTTTTACTAAACCAAAGTAATTTTAAGTAATTATTAAAAATTTTAAATATTATTTTTAGATACTAGCACAAAACATTTGAATAATTTAATGTTAATAAAAGTAAAGGTAATATTGCATATATTTAGTGATTTTTATGGTATATTTGAAGACATTTTTAGTCATTTTGGGCATGAAAATTATAATTTTTTTTTTTTTGGGTATTTTTTTTTTAATTCAATGTTAAGTAATCGTAGCAAACTGTTCGCATTTTAGTATTTTTAAAGCTACTTAAACTAATACAACGCAATTATTAGTCATTGATCTAATTTTAAATTTGTTTTTTCGTTTGTGAATAAGTTAAGCTAAATTTTAATTATAAAGAAAACAATTAATAATAATTGCATATAAGAAAATACCATTAGATAAATGAAATATGAAATACGTAAACTTAATGAGAAATTCTTTCGTTATCTTAAGAACCAAACCCATTTTTTTGTACGCGTGTATTTCTGCATTAGTCGAAACGGAAAGGGCTTAGGCCCGCCCCAATGCAAGTGGGGTTGGCACATTCCGATTTGATGCTGAGTGCCTGCTGTAGGCAAGAGGGTGAAGGGGCTGTGCCAGAGCATGCGAAACTGTGGAACTGGAAATGTGGAAAAGTGGGCCGTACGTACGGCAACTAACTAAGTAGCACTTAAGCTGTGCGGTAATTGCCACAAATACTAATTGCAACATTTGCGCTTATCAGCTTTCAAAAGGGATTAGGTTAATGGTTAGCACCCTCTGACTGACTCTAGCCGTGTCCACTAATTGTGGCAGACGCTTAAAAGCCCATTTAGAAATCAATTTGCATAATATTCATAATATTAAATTGATCAAAATTTGCCTGAATATTTATTTTGAGAGCAATTGCAGCATTCAAGTAAAATTTTAATTTAGTTTTTGGCAAATTTATATAAATTTAAATTTAACAGTCGGTTGGCGTCATCTATCGTTCGGTGCTTTACTTCACTGTTAATGTTAGACCTACAGAGCGAGCAGTCAGCAACCTCTTCAGCGTGCTTTACAGTAAACACCACTGTTAAAACATTCAATTGTGCAGTTAACGGCCTAGGCCAGCTTAACATTGCGCTGTTAAATTAGCAAAGACACGCACCAACACATCGCCAACAATCAACTGGCAATGCTACAAATTTGGCGCCAAAATTCAAATTCAGATCACACTGAATTTACTTTTTAATAAAATGCATTTAGTTTTCAGTTCAGGGTTTTGTGTTTATATTTAAAATGTACATATCTTTTTCAATAATATTGCCTTTTTTGATGCAAAAATAAGCTTTGCTTAAAATAATCATTACATAATAAGGGGAAATTGGATTTTGTTTTTGTTTTTTTGTTGTTGTTTTGTTTTGTTCAGTGTTTGTTCAAGGGTCGAGGGGAAGGGGTAAAAATAAACAAATAAGCGTAAATTGTACCTAACACAAGTTTTCAACTTTCAACTCTTAAGCTTAACATAGCTAAAATATAAGTATGTGTGTGTATGATTGTATATGTAGGTGTGTGTGTATGTGTGAGTGTGTTTTAGCCTGTTTTCTGCTTATGAACTAGTGAGAGGGACTGGGGATGGATGAGGGGTAGCTGGAGTGGGCCGCTTAAATTTTTATGACATTAAATTTTCATTTTAGATTATAATGCACATTTTTGTTACGTTATACAAATTGAAACTAAAGCTCTAATTTAATTGAACTAAAACGATTAAAATTTTCATATATAAAAAAACAATCAATGAAAAGAACGAACTTAAAAGATTCGGCAGAAGGAAAGCTTAAAATTTACATGAGCTTGTATGTAGGGGAGTGTATGTGTGTGTGTGTGTGAGTGTGTAGCTTTACAATTAGATCTTAACTAAAATTAACAAATCAAAATCAACAAAATCAACTTAAAAGGTTTTTCTCTTTAAAAATGAAATAAATACCCAACTCTCAATTTCTATCTCTATCGCTGTCTTTTTTTTTTCTATATACAAATACGAGTTTTTATTTACGGGCGTTGCCACCCTGTCGCAAAAATGATGTAGAAGAAGCAGCAGTAGCATCTACAGCATCAGCCGCGAACGCGACTTCTTAAAGCGACCCGTTGCAGCGCCCCCAGCACCGCCATCACCGTTCCAGGACTTGGACTTGGCCCGAAAATGTCTGTAGGCCTCATTGTAGGCTGGCTCCAGCATCGGGCGGTACGCGCTTGGCTGGCAGAGAGCCGACTGTGTCTCGTAGAACTCTTTGTAGCCATTGTGCAGCAAATAGATCTCCGGATAGTGCAACGCCGGATACGCATGTGTATTGCGCTCCCGATCCAGATTGCGCAGGAATCGCGACATTTTTGGGCCACGCTCCGACGAGAACTCACAGTGGAAGATGATGATGTGGCGCTTGTTGCCGGCGGCGGCATTTTGCTGCTGCTGCAGCTCAGTCTGTGCCGCGCTCAGGAACTCCTCGAGGATCTGCTCGTGGGTATAGAGATTCTTGGCGCCTCGTATATGCCCGCCATCGAACTCATACGGATAGCGGCAGTCAATGATGCGATAGCTGGCCACCTGGTGATCGAACTCGCCGTTCAGCAGCTGGGCCACCGTCTCGCTGGAGATCGACTTGAGATCCCGATGACGTCCCTCCATCAGGGGCAGGGCATATGCCTTGCTGAAGTCACCAATCAGTTGCGGCTCATTGTGATTCTCGGAGCGTGCCAGGGCGGACATGATCTCCGCATCGTTGAGCGACATACATTTGCGCAGAGGAGGCGGATGGGTATGGGTGTGGCTGGGGGTAGTCGATGTTGCTGTGGCAGTGGCTGTGGCGGCTGTGGGGCAGTTCTCTTTCTCGACGCAACGGTGACGCTTGCTCTGGATGGGCGAGCAGCTGGCCGATGCGGGCGGTTCGGGACGCTTGAAGCAATCCCGTGCAGTCTCTGACGTCTTTGGTTGCTGTTGTTGCAGTTGTTGTTGCAGTTGTTGTTGTTGTGATAATGCTAGCTGATTGCTATTCGTCTCTGTCATGCTGAGGCAGCGACGCACCGATGGACGTCGCATCATCATGGTCAGGGCCTCTGGAGATTTGGGTGGCACCTTGATCTGACCGCTGATCAGCGAATTGAGGCCGCTGGGCAGGGTGAGCGAAGAGGAAGGGGTTGGTTGTTGGATGCCAGCATAGGATTCCATTTCGAACAGCTCCATGTACTCATCATCCATGGACGACTCCATGGAACCCGACGAGGAGAGGCTGTTGAATATGCGAAAGCTGCGCGCAGGCGTAACAGCGCTGCCCGCGGCCGCTGCCACTGTTGTAGCACGTGCAGCTGCCGCCGGCTGTTGCTGCTGCTGCAGCAGCTTGGGCTGGCGAACAATTTGGAAACGTTGCGGCGAACCCTCGGGCGAGAGCAGGCCGAGCAGCGCCGGACTAACCGAGCGCTGCGACGGCGACGACAAAGGCAAAGCGTCATCGTCGTAGAACGAAAGCTCCTCCTCAGCATCCATGGGCATGATGTTGTTCATGTTGTTGTTGGTGTTGGTGTTGTTGGTCAGCGCACGGCGAACGCGGCGACTGCTGTTGTTTTTGTTGTTCATGTTGCTACAAGCGCAAGGGAGAGAGAGAGCGAGAGAGGGGGAGGATTAGTCAACTGAATTTCGTTTCCTTCCTGGTGCTGCTGCCTAAACTGTGGCGGGTCATTAAACCCGCAGCTAAAAATATGCGGCGGCGGCGGCGGTGGTGGTAGTGGTGTAAAGAGACAACAACAACACGCAGGAGAAGAGCCAGCACAAGCGACTGCGAGGGGTTGTTGGGCTCAATTTACATGCATGTTGTTTTTTCTCTGTCTCTTTAATAAGGAAATTTGAATTAGAACTTAAAAATGTCCCCGCCTCTTTCCCTCTTTTTTGCGGTACTCTAAGCGGAATTTCCCTTTTGCGCACGTTCCGCTCGGACTGTTTGCGTCAGCGGTCAAATGCATCTGCACTTTTGACGACTTTTTGGGTCACGCAAGAGAGCCGAAGCAGAAGCAGCAACGGAAGAAAAAGACGAAGAATAATACAAACAATCGTGATTAGCCGACTGCGGCATACTCTCTACACACTCTCTAACAACTGTAAACAGGTCGAAATAAGCACTTGGATGTTTCATGCACATATACTCTTTTGCATTTAGCGAACAGTGTATACAGATTGACCGAGCAAAGTTTCTGTTGTTGTTCTTTTTGGTTAGAGCTGCGCGAGCTTCGCGGAAGCCGGTTTAATGAATGAAAAAGCAAAAGCAGCAATAACAACAGCTGAGCGCCACAGCGCCGAAAAAAAAAAAAACGTGTCGTTCGCTCGTGTGGAGCGTGCAAAAAATAATGAGAACAAAAAAAAAAACATTTTTACTCTTACTTTTGTTCAACTGTATAAAGCAAGCGCAGTCGACGCCGGCGAATGCCTTGCGGCTCTTGCTGCTTTTCAGTGCCGTTGTTCACGGTTGTTTCTGTATGCTTGTACATACATACATATGTATGTATGTGTGTGGGCTTTGTTGCTCTTGCTGCTGCTGCTGTTGTTTTTGTTGTTGTTGGTATGATATGATCTGTTCAAGTTCAAGCGCGGCGCTTTTGTTACTAAATTTTACTTGCACTTTTATTTTATTACATTATCTATGCTATCCTCGTTCCTATGCCTCACATCTAATTCTTTAGTGATAATTACCTGATATTGCAATCCATGGCGCAATTGTTCTCTTCGGCAATTGATTCCCACAGCATTTTGATTTTTTATATTTTTATAATTTGTAGCGGCTGCCGTAAAAATTATTTGGCTATTTCAGTGGAAGAATTCCAACTCGTGAATGTTTTCCGATTCTCTTTTTGTGATCTGTTTTTGGAAAATTGCTAAAACACAATTCTCACACGTTTCTTTTGCTGGCACATTTACAGTTAATTTGTTAGTTCGTTTCGTTCTCTTTAATTGCGGCTTTGCACTTGGTAGTCCTTCGTTGAATTTGTTGTTGCATTTGTAAAATGTATTTGTTAAAAGCTAATATTGCATTTGTTGTTGCATATAGTGTATGTATTGATTTTTGGAGTTTTGCATCATTATTATTATTGTGTCCGTTTTAACATTGTTGCATTTGTTGTTTGTAGATTGCACGTACTTTGTGAGTTCTTTGTGTGCTGCGTTTTGTATTAATATTTTATATCCCAATCGTTTTAACACAAACACACACACAAATTTACTTCACTACCGTACGAATGGCAGAGAGAGGGAGAGCAGCTCGAGGCGCAGATGTTGACACGACGACGAACAGAAAACAAATGTAGTTCTCGAGCCGAGCGCAGCTGGTTTTAAAGAGCGGCCGCTCGTCGATGCAACCCTCGCTGCCGACGTCGCTGCTCTTTTGTGCGAGCAGCAAGCAGCAGCAATTATAACGGCAGGAGCAGGATCGGGAACTGAAGCAACTGCATCAGCAGAGAGAGAGAGAGTGAAGGAGAGAACAGGAGCAAGAATAGCCACACAGGAGCGGGAGCAGCAGCTATGTACATGAATACATGTATGTACATATGTACATATGTATTGAACAATTTCCCATTTACCATATCCCTATACCAAATAGCAGAAGGCAATGAGCCGAAATGGGATGGAAGACATCGGAAAATCTGTGCAGTTGGAGCGAGCGTTCGATCCTCGGCTAGAGCCAATTCTACTCCAGTGCCAGTGCAACAGGTAGCTCTTAACAATTTCCCCTGCCAATGCGCGCGGCCGGAGCACTATTGAATGCGAAAATTTTGGCGCGCGAGCTTTTATAGCGCGAAGCGCGTCGCCGCCGACGCTGAGCGCCAAACCGATAGCCGAGTGGGCCCCGATTGGGGGCCGAGCAGCGATTCGTGTGGAGGCCGAAGCAAGAAAAAAACATATGTGATTTAAGTTGCAACCGAATGGCTGGGGACAGAGCCAGAGCCTGGAGCCGGCGGTATCCTCAGCCAGAGTCTACGGGCAGCGTGCAAATCTTTAAGCAGAATTGAAGAAGCAGACGGCGACGACGACGACGATGGCATCGACTGTGCGGCATCGATTGTGTCGTTCGCAGGTAATAATGTGAGATCCACGCATTCCGCGACGCCTGCCCGCCCTGTCGGCCCCCTTGACCCACCGTAGGCGTACATCAGCAGGTAGTCGTTGTGCCAGGTCCCAGTCATATGATCGACACTGTGCTCACTGAGGGAGGTGGAGCGGGGCGTGGCTCTTTTGTGTTTTGCAGACGTAGACGCCAATGTCGTTAAATGAACAGCGCTCAATGTGTGCAGGCATGTGTGTGTGTGCCTGTGTGTATGTGTTTGAGTGTGTGTGGGCAGTTGCGGCAAAGTTAAAGCAAAAATCGAGTTACATATGCGAGTATGGTATGTACATATGTACATACATACATATTTATGTATGTATGTTTGTATTTATGTGTATGTAAGCCCTGCGGGAGTCGTGTCGCGTATAAGGCAGGAGGGAAGCGGTGGGGGCACCCTTGGGTATAGCAGTGCCAGCCAAGAGCCGCCTGTAAAGACTTGGTGAATTCCTCGTCAGGCAAAATCTACCAGCACACAGTGCAATGTACAACACACGAAACAACTAAATTGGACGGCGACCATGGGGCGACATCATTTATAAAACTATCATGCGAATCATATGGGCAAAGGCAAATGATTTTGGCTGGCGGTGCCAGCCACTGAGAAATGCGCTCAAAGCTAAATGAGCTACGGTTTCATTCTCTTGAATTGCTTTTGTGCTGTGCAGGAAAGGATCATCTTTTTGAAAGAATAAACAACAAACTAAAAAGGACGCAAAAATCATAAAGTGGTTTCGAGCAAGTTAAAAAGCATACGAAAAACTCATTCATAGTGTGACACACTGTGCGGTGTGCGTTCGTTTATCAGCAAGAAATTCCGAATGAATTCCGCTTCAGCAAAATGTACTCACAAACATGATATTGTTTCTAACATATTATTAATTTAAAATCTATGTAGTGCATTTTATTTAAATATCCTAGGTATATAACTTCTATTATCTCCATTGATCGTTTTATCATTTGAATATCATAGATCACATACCACGGTGCGGCGACACAGACGAAGACGAACACAGAGCACAAAAAGGGCAAACTGAGAAATCAAAAAAATGTATGCAAAAAAAAAAAAAACTCGCTCACAGACGCTGAAGAACACTCACACACAAATGCAATGAGTGAATTTGATTACGAGCAAAGAATAGGCAGCGCACTAATACAAGCATCGCACACTATGAAATTGCAGTAACAACGTGAATGGGAATGGAACACAATAGCAGCGGGAGCAGCAAGAGCAAATAAACCTCAAAAAAAAAAAAAAAAAGTGGAATGAACAACGTGAAGAACTAAATTGTAAATCGAAATTCCAAGAAGTGCGGTCTGAGATTTGGCCGAAGTTTTGTTTTTTAAGCGCCTGACGTCGACGGCGGCATTAAAAAAGTGTGCAAAAAAAGCGTTTGAGATACTTTTACGCGCGCGCGCGAAAGCTAACGAGTGCGAGGGGTGTACGGGCTATGATTGTGTGTACGTGTGCGCATGAGTGTGAATGTGTAAGTGTTTGGTGTGCGCGGCATTTAGGGCTTTTGCATGCAAAAGAGGCGGAGAGGAGACGCGCAATTAGTGTGCAATAAAACGAGGATAGAAGAATTTGATGGATAGGTAAGTTATGACCATTTAATACATTTGCATATTGTCAGCCTGTGTGTGCGACTATTTGTGTGTGTGCATATAAATTGCAGAGTATGTACGGTAAACCCTCTCTTGAGCGGACACTAGGTTAAAAATTCTAAAGATTCTACAAAATAAAAATGAATAGAACTTATAATATTTTAATCCTCATTTATCCAGATGCTAATTAAAAACAAAGATTTTTAATTATCTCTTCTTTGTGTAATTATCTCTTATAGTGTGCACTCAATTATATCCCTATTTTCGTTCAACGGAGCATTTACTGTATGTTGTGCTTGAGCTCCACATTGGCAGCCAAAAAGCTATTGCAAATTTGAATTGTAGATTGACAAAGGTGTTGACAGGCTTTCGGCATTGAAGGTATTTGAACTTTGCAGAGAATTTGGACTGAGTCGAGGCCATGTGATTCCCGAAAAGTAGGGGAAATTGAAGAATGTACATAAGAAGCAACGCAACATAGACAAATGCTGATCAGAAAGAATGCTTTGTCTGTGGGCACATAAACACACAGACACACACACACACACACACACACGTGCGCAGGACAAACAGTTAGAAAAGGATAGGTGCGCGGGGAATGACCCTCGGTCCCGTTTCAATTCCCATACACAATCCTGTTCCTTTCGGGCCTCTGTCTGTACATATGTTCAATCAGCTGATCGTGCGTAGCCCGAAGGACATGCACATAACAGAGCGAAGAATTAGTCCTGCTGTTTTGTGGTATGTGTGTGACACGAGCAGAAGGAGAGGCACGAGGGGAACGAGCACAACGCGCGCGCAAAATTCCTTAACACGAGCTCAACAACAACAACAGCAGCAGCAAGAGCAGCAGCTCTGTGAGCTGTGAGCTGTGTGTTATGTGTGGTGCGTGTGTGTGTGCCTACGCAAGACGTAGCAGAGGGGGGGCGCAGAGATTTCTTGCAGTCACCGATGTGCATTGGCCAGACAGACCAACGAAAGAAGTAGGTGAAGAGCGCATGAGCGCTCGGAATAAGTGCACAAAAAGGAAACGCGTTTTGATTTTTGCGCCAAAACCGCTGCCGCTATACATGTGCATGTTTATGTGTTAGTGTGAGAATGCTCTATTAGTGTGTGAGTGTGCAGGACTCGTCTGTTGGGTAGAGCTGTCGCTTAATAGGCACAAATGGCTAAATAATTTCATTAAATAGCTTTTAGAGTAACATTTGGAACAGATGTAGCTAACAATATTTAAAAAATTCATTAATTAATTACAAAAGTTAATAAAAATTTAAATATAAATATGTTTAGTTTGTTTATTGCGGATAGTATTAAATATATTTATGTTTTAAAATCCATTTTTGTTTAAAAGCTAGTTTTTTTTTTTCGGGCATATCTAAGCTAAAATATTGATAGATTTGGCTAAAAAGCTTTAAAATGTCACACTTAAGAATGCTAGAAATAGCCAATTGTCAGCTAAAATGGCAACTCTGCTGCCGAGAGAGGCGCAATCTATATACATATGTAAGTATGTATGCGTATTCATATGCTTGTAAATACATGTGTATTTGTGTAGCCGTCTGGCGAGCCTGTTTATCTTTTAGCTCTGCTGCAGTCGCTGCTGTGATTTCTTGCAGTCTTTGTCGCTCTCCTCTGATTATGTGCAGTAGAGTCGACGTCGTCGTCGTCGTTGTTGTTGTTCTTATTATTATTGTTGTTGTTTTTCTTGCTACTCGACGTTTGTCTTTTTGCCTCTGCCGCGCATTGTTGTTGCTATTTTATGTTTCCTTCGCCGCCTCGCACTGTATTCGTTCCTTGTTCCTTTTTGCGCCTTGTCTACAAGCTGATTGTGAGAAATATTTTTCGTTACTTGACTTTCTGCTGTGCGTGTTCCTTCTGTCTGTCCACCATTCACCGTCCGTCCGCCTTCCAATATCTTGTGTCCTCTTACCCATTGGCGGCCACCGCCACAGTCACAATTCTCGTTGGCGATCACCAACACAGCTCCACCCGTATCTCTGCACTCGGGGCCCCCAGCTCCAGTTTCTTGCACACACTAATTGATTCTCTGCATAAATTTTATTTAAAGCTTTAATAAATGTCAAAATAAGCAATTCATTTCGATGTTAGAGAACGCATTCATTCACGCACACGCACACTCACACGGATCATTCACGATACATTCACCACACTCACATTCACATTTACCAAATGAAGCTTTCACTGCGGCAATCAATTGCCGGGTTCAGAGTTTAAATGTGCTGCTGCCGAAGTGCCGCCCGCCTGCCACTCCAAGGCAATCAATTCGTATACAAACATATCTCTCCAAACGTACATATATACATACATACATGCATATGTATCTATGTGGCATATGTATTTACTCTGCATTCAGAGATTGTCTGTCACGTCACGCGACAAGCCCTGCACATTCATTGTGGGAGGTGCCAACGATTTTCATAGATTTTTAAAGGGTTTTATTTATGAATTGCTGAAGTTGCCTCAAATTGAAGCAATTAATCTGTCATTGATAATGCATTAATTTCTAAGGGTACAATATCTTTAAAAACTAACAAGATATAATGGGTTTCTTGAGTCTTTGTATATATTCAATTACTCTATGATATCCTGAAAATCTTTGGAATTTTTCTCTACTGTTGATAATGATTAATTTCTCATGTAAAGCTTGCCTTCTTTTTCCTTATTTTCCTTCCCGTATTTTATATTTTAATACCGCAAACAATCATTCTTAAATATTTTGGAGATAATTTCTTTATTTCTTCTTTTTTTAAATTTCTCATACAACAGTTTAACAAATATGTCCAACTTTTACCTTTTGGTCTGCCTTTTAACTATATACCCAGCACTTTCTAGCTCTCCTCTCTATCAATTTCCGTTAACAACACCTGAAATTTCATAGGTGCCAGCATTGTGCAGCACCCGCAACAAGCTGGAATGGTTCATTGCATGCAAAACTAGGGAATGGTATATTGTTATGATAACTTCTAACGGTCAACACTGATAAGCCGGAGCGCTGCTGAAGCTTCCCCGAAGCAATATTTCTTGGATTGTTTGCACAGCTCTTGGCAAATAGTCATAGTCTATATACAAACATACATACATACAATGTACATACATATGTACATGCATATGTACATACATATGTATATATATAAGATTGGATCTATATATACGAACTTTACACATGTATTTGTGTGTGAAATGATATGAGGCTGCCTCAGGAAGTACTAATCAACATTGCTCGACTCAGCAGCACAACAAAAGTTGGTATTGTATATGTGGGCAAATAGGCAACAACAACTTGAGAAGGGGGCGGCGGTGGCATAGACGACGGAGGCGGTGGTGCGGCAGTATATAGTATACCAGTGAGGAAGTAGGTTGTTGTTGTTGCTATTTAATGAGCGAACAATGTTCTTGACATGATTCGATATTTTTTTATATGCCCAATACCCTAGTTAAGGTTGTTTTTACTTAGTCTGCGAATTTGTTACGCATACAGTTATGAGGCATATCAATAAGGCATAAAATGAAAATATATAAATATAATCTTAATTTGAGAAAATGCGAATATGTACTGGAATACACTAAATGCTAAAGCGAAGATTTGTGTCTAATTGTTGTAGACCTTACGGATCTAATTTATTAAGTTTCATCAAGTAACTAATTTTTTTAGATTTCCCAATGAAATATTCTATTATATATTAGGATTACATCGATAAATGTATATAAAATTGCATAGAGTCTAAAAAATAATATATCTTTAATTTTTAATAGAAAATCAATATCATATAATCATGCATATTTCGGTTAGGATAAGACTAACTTTTCCAGTTACATATCTAACCTATTTGATTTCTTCTTCACTTTCATATAATTTCATATTTCTATTAGAGTATTCATGCTTCTAGTGGACTCTTTATTGTTTTGACAGTTATTTTTTTTATATGTATGTCGCGCGAATTTGGCGCGCATTTCGATTCCAATTATGATATGTGGGGGCAAATGACACATTTGTCGAGGTTAGTGGGGCATTATTGACTAGGCACAGGCCCAGGTCCAGGCCCAGCCAGTCTTGATAAGAGACTGCTCTGCTCTCGATCTGTCTGGCATTTGGCTCATCTGCCTGCCACATTTGGCTGCCCGCTGCGCATTCCACTTGAGTTTCCCAGGCACACCCAAACACCCCCCACTGCTTGGTTAGTTTGCAATGCAATTGAAATCGATCAACAATTAGTTGATGTTTTGCTAGCAATTTTCTAAATCATTAGAATAGTAGCAGCCTGTTCAACCTTTGTCTGCTTGGCTCAAGTGGTTCGCCATTCGCATTCTCACAGGACAATTCGCCTTGTGGCAGGCACTCGTTGCACTTGTGTTCAGCTTTTGTTTGCAGCCGCTCTCAGTTGATTTCTTTCTATTTTCTTGTTTTTGCCAACAATTTGGGTCACAACAAGTGCCGACATTGAAACAATCTTTTGCCATTATATGTATTTCTGTTCGATTCTGAGCAGGCAGTGCGAAATCCTCATTGTCACATGTTGCGCAGCATTTTGGTTCCCACACAGCGTGCAATTTATATATATATATGTTGTTTGCCTTTATCTTATATTTGATTTGTATTCTCAAGTGTTTCAGGCTGTTGCTAAAGACTTTACGCATTTGGATCAAGGCTCTGTTCTGCTTAAAACTGTTCTTAAAATATCTATGGGCATCTTTATATATAAATATCTGATGAAAACTATATAAATATGTGCTAAATATTGGACTGAGTACTGCATTGAGGGAATGTTTCAGATGTTATCTAATTTAATTTAAGAATTGATAATTAATTCAAAAATTTTGAATATATAAATTTATTGCAAATTATACGTAAATATCTATTGATAAAAACTTTACATTTATTTGAAGAAACCCTCAATTCAGTTTCGAATATAATAAAATAAAACTATAATAGACTTTATTTAAATTAATAAAAAATTCCAATTATTTTAATCAAATTAAATGAAATTAAATTGCCAATTTAAAGATCATTAGATTTACATCTGTTTATGTTGCCGTCATGATCGATGACTTCTGTCCATCTAATATGATATCCTTTATGGGATTTATTCGATTCGAACCCTTTCGCGCTTTCATACCCTTGGTCAATGGTCAATGTTTACGTTTAGATTAATAACAGCCACGCGACTGACCCACGAACTGACCATTGGTCAGTTAATTTTTTAGTAGAGCCTCAATAGATTCTCGCCCTAAGGGATCTATGCTAACATCTTGGGCAACCACAATACCTATATATGTTTTTATATCAACATATATGGGCATGAAGCCAATCTATGGCTTAGGGATATGTAGAAATTAATCACAGAGCTCAACCCTCGCGCCGCGGAATCCTTTCGCTGGCTGGCCCTAACGCTGCTCTGAGGCACTGTGTACACAGCATGTAATTAATTGATTAACATTCTTAAGGATAGCATTTCTTTTGGATTGATGTGCCGATCTTATCGTGTTACATTCGCGCAGCCTTTCAACACATTTGGGATGCAACCCTTTTATTAGACTTGTGCTATCCGCCTGACCAGATCCGGGATAACAATGGGCATGGCTATATGTATGTATGTCTGTCCGTGGCGGGGCAATTCATTCATGCATCTCTGAAGATGATTTGTTTCGCGTTGATCCTAATCTAGAGTATACCCTGGATTGGGCTATAATGAATAAACAAGGGTATATTGAAGTTTTCGAGGACCGAGAAGTAAATAGCTTATTTATTATTAATTAAATAATGAGTCGATCTCTAGGCTATTTCGGGATCTTTAAGAGAAGTCTTGAGGTAAGTGTTTATAGCTAAACTGAGAGGCAGATGAGCAAGCATTGAAGCAACGTCCTTAGATCGCTGTAGAGGGTATCCTTGAGTCTATCACACTCGACTCGACCTTCGTAATTATTCATTTTACGCGCATCTTCACTAACGCGCAGTTTGTTTCTTAGAACTCGGACTTGAGAACAACGCAATTTAATCACTGAAATCAGTCAAATCATTTGTCCGAGCTAAACCACAGACTTGAGATAGAGAGAGAGAGATAGAGAGAGAGGGGGCTTTATTGTTTGATGCGCCTGGTCCAGCAATTTCTCAATGTCTAAGTGAATTACACAGCACATTAGATGGCATCGATGTGGCTGATGTTGCATAATCCCAACGATCGCCCAGCTGCCAAGTTTTGCACCCCTCGGCAAGGTAGGCAAATTTTGGCATTTGCTCTATACCCATTCCTATTCCCATTCCCATTCCCATTCTCATACCCATTCCCAGGCGGGATGGGTCGCTTACCTTGAGCGAGGGGCCCAGTCGGGCAAAGCAATTGCATTGTTTTACTAACAACATCAAAGTTATGACAAGATTTTGTCTATCACAGCTCAAGCTGTGCCCGTTCCTCTTCTCCATTTTCTTCTTCTTAATGTCTTCAGATTTAGTTTTCGTTTTCGATTTTGTTCTTGGGAGGGTTGAAAGGATGATCGCAGGACACCTCAAGCGTCCGACTGACAGACTGACTGACAACCGAATGCACAGTTCGCCTTGTGCTCGAAATGCATTACGATTGAATTTCAAATTTAATCGCATATACAAATTTTATTTATGTGACATGGGTGCATTGTGTACCGTGGGATGAAACTTTGCGCGTTCTCTGTCTGTGATCTCTGTGGCAATGCAGAGATCACAAATGGTCCATGTCAATCCGTAATGCTTTCACTTGGTTTCAATTGGCAGGAGGCAGGGGTAAAGTTCGAGGAAGTGAAGTTAAGAGAAAGTTAAGAGACAATCCAATAAGAATTGTTATATTTTTATATTTCGAATATGAGATTTGTTATATTATAATATAAATTTGCTTATACTCTAATGCTAATGCCTTTTACTTGGTTTCAATTGGAAGGTAGAGTAAAAGTCTGCGGATAAGCTAAGGGATTTGTAGTTAAAAGAAAATTGAAAAAAAAATTGTATAATTTATTTATTTATATTTTATTTTATATTTTAAAACACATATGATTTATTGGTATGTTTAAATTTTTTTTTTATTTTTAAAAATTTTTGAATTTAATCTAGTTTAACATATAATATAAGGTTTATTATAATTTTATTTATTTAGCAGCCCACATTGAATTACCAAATTCCAAGTTTTTGATGCTGTATATATACTTTTAACATATTTCATAATATAATTTTTCTTATTAGATCACTAGTAGAATTTTAGCATATTGAGAATGGAATTAAAATTTCTAAAAAAATGTTGAGGATCTACAACAAATAAAGCAATTTTCTTGGGTTATTTCAATTCAATCTTTCTCTTTTCATATTTTGTACATCTATGTAATCATATGGCAATCAGCTAACGTATGTCTACTACGAACTCATTAAAAGATTAACAATATGTATCTTAACTAGAAAATCTAGCAATTTTCTGCTGCTTCTCTGCTTGCTGCTAAATGGCTTGCAATTGCACATTCAACACATTGTGGCAAAGACAAAGGCACATGTCAGATACAGATACAGATACACATATATACATATATACTCTTATGAGTAGTTGGCTTTCAGGCATAAGAGAACAAGTACAACTCAATATGCCGATCCATCATCTGGTACTCATCGCTGGCCATATGTGTGTAATAATAATCTGCAAAATGTATATATACTATATGAAATTCATTCTCTTCTCTTCTTTATATGTGTATATATGTATATTCATTTTTTTTGGCACATGAACAAATGAAGTCATTGTCAGCAGTTGTCAACGCTGGCACGCCCAGGCTCTGTGTGTATTGTGGGCGTTGTGGCGATAGGAAATACGAAAAATTTTTAAAACTAATTCCCAAATTACCGGTAAAAATGCCTAAAACAAAGTGCCAGACAATCAGAGAGCAAAGAAGTTGTAGACATTTGATGGCCTCCCAATGGCCGATGGCTTGGCTGAAAGGAGTGTACGCTGATCCAACCCATAATTAACTATTCAAACAATAGACAGGCGTGCATACAAAAGGATCGATAATCACACACACACCCACACACACACACAGACACACACTCACACACTATATACCACTTGATGTTTCGAGTCACGTTTGCTGACACAAATCCTTCTTAGGAAAGGCAATATTTCCTAGTCATCGCCACGATCTACACGGGCACACACATCCTCATCATCAGGAGGTTTGGAGAATCGACAGGCCATAGCCCCGTGCATACCAAAGCAGATTGCGCAGATTTCAAAAATGTTAGAAACCAAACAGCAACAACAACAACAGCAACAGCAACAGCAACGGTGGCAACAACAACAATTATGAATACGTGAGCTGATCTACCTATTGTTCGACTGTTTTTGGCTGCAACCTGTTCTGTGCATCGTGTAAGGTGTTGCTCGCCTGGCCTTCTTTTCTCTTTTATTTTATTTTTTTCGCTTCTTCTCTTGATCACACCTACGTATATACTATATGGCTGTATACACATGTATATATGTATAAATTCATTTCTGCTGTTCGTGTGTGTGTGTCGCTTGCCAAGCATCAGTCCATTGCCTTGAAAACGAATTGCTTTGGCTCATAATTCACTCACTGTTGCACAGGTTTGAATTTCTTTAAAAATAACTTTGTTTTGAATGCCATTTCATTGCTTTTCAGTGTTTTTATTTTTTTATTTAAAAATTTGCATATTTTGCTGTAGTTTTTATCGTTTATTGCAGACTGCATATGGGAGTAGTTGTATCTGGTTTTAGACAATAACTATTTGTTATATATCATATATCACATATATAGAATAAATGATTTAGTTACTCTACAAAGTACAAAAATATAAATCGATTTCATAAACATATTTTAGTTTTACAAATATTTATGAAATAAATTTAAATTTTTAATAAATCAATATTTGATAGAGATATTTTTGGGGAAATTAATATTATTATTATCAATAAGTTATATGGGATTAAACGAAGTTTCTCAGTATTTTATCTTTTCCTAGGTCCAAGAATATCTAAGGATATCCTCAGTAGCTCCTTATGGGTTAAATACTCATGTCAACACACATTCATCTTCTAAGAATTTCAGCTCTAACGTGCCGAAGGTGTTGAATGTTTTCTATTTGTTGTTCTCTTTTATCAAATTGATCTTAACTAAGGATCTTATGGTTTTATTTTGTAGTAAAAAGGTAATTTTCAACCTTTTAGCATTGAAATAAATTCCATAACAAATGTGGGAATAAACTGAGAGAATATTGAGGAAATATAGGCGCCTTCCATGATAAGAGTTGAAACATTTATATAAAGATATAAAAAATGTTGAAAAAGTTAAGGAAGTTGAGTAATAAAGAAGAGACACGTATAGCTGTGATACAAAAGGTTTCTATTAACCAGTGAAACCCAGTAAAAATATTTATAAAATATATGCTGCAATACTTTCTATTTAAATAGCCAACATATATAGATTTTGGCATCTCTTGATATTATATTATAGCTCAAAAGCTATGTCTGCTTTATAATAACTGCCTCAAACATATGCAAATACACCTAACGCCCTAAATGTGTTCTCGTCCTCATCTCATTCATTTGGCACGTGTGCCGGATACAATTTTCAACAGTTTTGACACACACAATGGAGCGTGTTGGGAAAATGTGTCTACTATGCGGCGCCCGCATCAGATGCATTTGAAATATTTATCCAAAATTTGTTAATACACAGCGCTACAAAAGGACCTTTCAAATTGAAAGGATGCGATTGTATTTGCATTAACATTGGCATTGTTATGCCGGCATCAGGATATCAAACCAGCGCAGCGTAGAGGGTGTGACAGTGTGCTAGTATGTGTGTCTGTGTGTGTGTTGGCAGATCCTTTTACAATCAAAAATACGCGAAAGTGTGGCGCATGCGCACGTGCGCTTAGATCCTGCGCATTTGTACAAGGGTGGCTCAGCGCTGCTCTCCTCTAGCGCTAATGAAAACAAGTGGACGCCATTTCCGCAAATGGTTTAATTGGCGTGCCAGCCAGCCAGCCAGCCAGGCAGCCAGCTTGATGATCCTTGTGCTGGTGGTGCGCCGATGGTGATGGTGGTGTATGCGCCCTCAGCTTAGCCAGCAGGCGAGTACAGTGCGCAACCAGCATAGTCCTGCAGGCTAGCGGGACATAAGCGTCTGTGTGAATCTAACGGCTGCAAGGATAGCCGCCAGAGAGGGTGGTGGTGGTGTTGGTGCTGCTACTCCTGCTGGTGTTTGTGTTGATACCCTGTAGTTGTTGGCTTTGATTGAGCAAGGGTATGCTGAAGTTGCGGCTATGATTGGAATGGATAGGAAAAGGACATGGTAGACTCTTAGGAAGTAAAGGAAGAGTTTACTGGGACATAATCATACATTCATATCATATACCCTTTTTATAAACTCAACTTGGTTTCTCTAATATCTATTAGATTATGCTTTCAGACAGAGTTCAACGAAAAGCTTTCTACAGGGCAACATATAGTCTCCCTCCCTCACTATGTCGCCCTAGATCACTGCGACTTGTTTGGTCTGGCCTGTTGGTGGTAGCTGAGTATCGGGCTGGTGGTGCACCATTCATATTTTTGGGGTGGTTCAACCCCCAGGATGTGGCACGGGCCCCTGTAAAGTTGTAACAGGCAGGTGCTGGCTCATGCTGGTGTTGATTTTGATTTTCATTTCATACTGATGATACACTCTATTGGGGTGATGCTGCTGTTGCTGTTGCTGTTGCTCCTGCTGCTGATTGAGCAGACAGACATTTGTGCAGCTGCCTGTTTGCCACGTACAGTCAATGACCCGTTAGCTTAATCAAGGCACAAGTCCTTGATTACATGGTTGACATAAATCATAAGCAGGGTAACGCTCAGCTGGCAGCTGCACAAAAGCTCAATGGCCAAAACAAACTCGATGCGCAGCTGAGCAGAAATAGAGCAGCCGATAACGACAATAGTCAAATTTGTGCAATAGCACGGCAAGCGGCCCAACCACAAGCCCAGTCAAACATCATTGTGCAACACACCGGGCACGGCACGGGTCCTTTTGCTCAAGGAATCTTCATAAATTACTGGACATTAAATGTCCAAGAGCTGCCGCTGCTGTTGCAATCATTGCGCAATGTGTGCAAAAACTACATCAAGAAATCAACAATGCGTGGCAAACAGAACTAAATCGCAGCCACACCGGGCCCCGTAGCTGCATCTTGCAATGCGCTGACAATGCTGCTGCTGCTGCTGCTGCTCAATATTGAATGCTCTCGGCTCAATGTTTTAATGCCATTATTCTTCCGGCGCATAGCCATTGTGGCACTTACATTGCTGCAGCGACTCCCTATTCTTCTTCCTTCTTCCGTTGTCGTCCTGGTCGTTGTCCTGCGCAATCATTGTAATCGATTTTGCACAATTTCCAATGCCAATGCCTCAAGACGTTGCGCCGACGCTGTGCCTTAGGGGTTGTCGCTGCCGCCGCCACTGCCACCTGGTATACATACATATACATATATATATATATATTATGCGTATGCATTTCATCCCCCTTGGCTTGCCACACAGCTGATCATACGTGGCTCTATGTAGCTCGTGCCAAAGCGCGCGCGGGGTTTGTCTTTAAGGAATACGAAAAATTGTAACAGCAAATAATAATGGGCTTCTCTTTAGGCTAGGTCTGGGCTCTAAGCAGCCGGCGCTTGCCGTTGCCCGCCACCGCCACCGTCTCTGACTCTCGACACCTTCAACTATTTCTCGCTTGGCACAAGCCAAAAAGAAATTCATATATATATATGTGCAGCATAGCCAAACATCTGTCCCATATATTGTGCCGTCTTAATGTGACACATTTGTAAGACTCGAACAGCTCTCGGCTGTTTATCGGCGACTAACAAATTTGGTAAGTGCTTAGGGAGCAGCGCTAAAGGGTTGCCCCAATGTTTATTTTTTGGTTTTGCTTCTTTTTTATTTTTTTTTATGGGTTACCAATACTAAGTGCAGTGTTGGTTAATTAAGGGTTGGTAACTAGCTCCACATTCGCCGACAAATGCTCCCTGCATATTCTCCCCACTTCTTGATTGAACTCTAAAAATTGACTTTAATTCCAATTGATATTTAGCTCCATTTCATAAGTAGTTAATTGCCACAAGGTGAAAATGCTGAAGCTCATAACTTTGCTTGCATTTCGTATGTAAATGAGATTTCAAATAATCTCAAAATATCTATAAATATTGCTGCTGGACTGGCAGTTGGTTTTAAGAGTTCTTTCTCGAAAAAAAACAAAAAACTAAATTATGTAAAAGAGCTTGAAATGTATGGTAAATATATATTATTATATCAGATACATACTGTTATATAAGATATAAACTTGAAAAATCAATGATAAGGATTTAAAGGATTCGTTTTTTGTTTATGCTCATTCATTAAGTGAAATGATCATATTGAGATTGAGTAATGTACATCTTATATCGGAAATTTGTTTAATAAATTATCGGGCGCTTTCTTATACGTATAAATCTAATAATTTGTTCAAATTTTCAATAAAATTATTTAGGACTTTGCAAATTGCAAAACTTTATATATGATATCTCAGAGGAGTTACAATGTAAAGATTTAGAGACAATAAATTTTGAATATTTAGTTGACAATCCTAGGTCATCAAAGCTATGAGCTATATTTACTCTCATTTGGTAGCTTGACTGATCGGGAAAATCAGTATCTTTGACAGTAAGAAATCCAAAACTGAATGAATGAATGATCGGCTCTATTGATTTTTAAATACTTATACATATGTATATGATTCTAGGGGCGTGTCAAATTAAAAGAAAGAAAAGACTTCTTCTTGGCTTCTTTAGAAAAAATTTTCAATTTTTCTGAGATTAATAGCGGTACCACCCGATTAAAATTTTCTTAATTTGTCTAATATAAAGCTTCATTATTTCTCATTCACAGTTAAAAATTTTGAAATTTCCTCTATATTTAGGCCCCAACCTAAGCTTCTTTCCAAGCTTATAGTTTTGTTATTTCACATTGATACCCAATCGAAATAACGACGAGCATTAAAAATTTTTAAACTTGTTTATCACATAAATTCTTTAATAATTCTCGATAATACTTTAATAATTCTCGATAATACCTATATACACATTTATATATCTACCCTTTTACCGATTTTTCTTGGAATTACAAGTTTATGGCACATGCCAATTGAGTTCAACGAACTGTTTGCTTTTCTTACAATTTTGTTTTTTATCATGTGCCTAACCTAAGACAGTAAGTAAGATATCTGTGTGTCCCACATGCTACATGCATTAAATATGATAATGTGACATTTCACTATATAGCATACACACACACACACACACACCTCCCCTTCTAACGGAACTCTCAACAGCCGTATTAATAACATTGGGGTCATTGTCATGACAGTTCTTCCGTTTATTTATATAGTACGTCTTGTCGGCTGAAAGAAACCCCCTATGAATAATGCACTCCATGTAGCACGTTGTTGTTGGTGTGGCAGCCATGCGGTGGCATTAGTTGCTAGATCGGGTGGTGCTGTTGGTGGTGCTGTTGGTGGTGCTGTTGGTGGTGCTGCCTTACACTAGTACATATACGAGCGTTCAAGCATATATATATATCATATATATGTAGGCAAAAGTTGAACCCTCCTGGCCAGCCAGCAAGCCAGCCAGCCAGTCAGCCATCCAGTCAGCCAGCCAGCCAGCCAGTCAGCCCAGCAGCTGCTCAGACGGCAGCTCAGACTTGGAGAGTTTTTCCAGCTCCTTGCCACGTTTCATTAAATTTTTGCTTCATTTCAAATGCGATTGCATGCAACTGTGTGTGTGTGTGTGTGTGTGCGCCAAGGAGGCAGGATTACTTATGGGCGATCGAGGTGGCATATGCGTTTTCTTGGCGCGAGCTATGCGGCAATTGATGCACACAAGGAAACAAAACCGGAGGCAAGGACGAGAAGAAGTAAGAAAGCAGGCAAAGCGAGAACGAAACGCATACAAAACAGGGAGTATAATGGGAAGTTTCGGCTTTGGGTAGCAACTAAAATTGGGGTGACGATGACGTGCTCTGGAAGGTGGTGCCAGGAGCAGTTCGAGTGCCGAAGCAGTCGCAGCAGCAGCAGCAGCAGCAGCAGCAGCAGCCGGTGGTGCTTTTTAATGTAGAAATGCGCGCAAATGCAAAAATCTCAGAGAAAAAAAAAAAACAAAACTAAAGTTGAGCATCTAGAAAAGTGAAAAGCAATCAAAAAACTGCAAGAATTGCTCAAGGTGTGTGTGTGTGTGTTTATGCAAAAAAGTGCACACACACACACATGCACATACATCATTGACAGCCTGCACACACACACACACACACACGCTATCAATAAATTTCAGGACTTCGGGCGCGTTTCCTTGGGGGCAGCAACCTCAGCGCTGCATGTCTCAAGACAAGGCTCTGTTGCAAGCAGCAGCAGCTGCTGCTGCATTTCGTGCTGCAAATTGTTGTTGTTGTTGTTGTTGTTGTTGCTCTGGCTGCCCGACAAGCAAGCAGACCTCGAAAATTTTGAAGCTGCAAGAAAACGCCGGCTGCTCTGTCATTGATAATCTAGCTGCACTTGGGGTTGACTTTCCCCTTGATTGGGTTGACTTTTCCTTTAGTTTTCTCTTGTCTTGCATTTTCCTTGACGTAGATTTTCATTTCCATTTGCCGTGGGCGTTTTTGTGCACATATTTTGACATGTCACGCCCCGTCGGATGCTGTTTGACCATCAATAGCTGCTAATTATTTTGGCATTGTCCTCGTGGGGTTCCGCAAGCTGCCAATGTCCTGTTCCTATGTCCTGACTATTTGTCTTTGGAGCAGACGGCACGAGCCTACAAAGGTAGATCAATTAAGGTTCAATTCTAGCTGCGAATTGATATCGTATAGCTCAACTACTTTTGTTCTTTATTAGTTAGCTAATTTAGTTGTCTGAGCACGAGTTGCTATGTGATTGGGTCTGAGATCAAATGAAGGTCGATTTGCAGGGTTAGAAGCTTAGTCTAAGTTATATTTGATTTGAAAGGAATTCAATGCAAATTATTGCGCAGAGTTCTTGATTTGTTCCTACAAATTTCTTAATTGTAAATACATATATAATATATAAAGATCTATCATATAAGGACAACTAAAGATATATCGATAGAAAGATTTACAAAATTATGGAATAGATAATATTGAGAGATTTCTAATATAGAAAGACCTATAATATAGAAAGCCCTATAATCTACACAGATCTACAGACTAGACATCTATAAGACAGATCGATATAGACAGATCTATAATATAAGAAATATACAAATACAGAAAGCTCTAGAAGAGGTTAAAGTTAAGTTTTATTTCTAATCTTAAGTTCTCTGCATATACCCTACTTCTATACTCTATTGTACTTGTTATAATTGTGACAATGGAAAGCCCTGCAGGTTAATAGATTTATTAACTTTACATAAATGAGTTTTCATGCAGCCCCTAATAAGCTAAAGAAAGGCCGCCCGCTAACATTTTAACACCATGGCGCGGTGCAAACAAAGAACTTGCCTAATCAAACAGCTTCGGTCGCCTGTCAGAGCCTATTAGGAACTTTCGCCAAACACAATTCAAATGTGAAATGCAAATCAGCGTAAAACTTCAAACCAATTAACTGCTACCAAGTAAGCAACTTAAAACGCCTTAAGGTCCTTTTAGCGCTCAACGTGGGCCAATTTGAATGTGAATGGAAAGTCGGTTAGGGGCAGCTTTCACAACGGATTGCTCCCGAAACTTTTGAGTAGCATCGAAAATTCATGGCACACGCAGCATTCAGCGCCAACGAAACGGAAAATGCAGCTTGCATGAATGCTCGAAAACAGTGATGGAAAAATGCAAATGGGCTTTGCGAAAACTCAACAGATCGATCGGTGCGTCGGGATAACCCTTTAGCTCATTAGTGCATTTATTGATCTACGGCAGGAGGCAATCAAATTCACATTTCGCAACATTAACATGACAATGCGGTTCAGATCTCAAGTCCTGGCTGAGGTTGTCTGCGGCAGCGAAGCGCTGCTAACTGTTGCGGCGCAGTTGCAAATCGATCGATCGATGCGGTCCATTCAAGGATCTTAAACCCTATCGACCCTCCTATCAATGCTCAGAAGTCGAGCTGCCACAGCTGAGGCACAGCTGAAATTTCGCAATGAGCGCGCGCGCTAAAAAATGCAATTAAATCTTTGGCTTTACCCCCCTTTCGGATTTTTTCTTCTTTTTTTTTTTTTGTCTTGTACTTCCTATAGCCGGTTCCAAATGTACTTATTCATGCATTTCGACGTGTGTGTGTATGTGTGTGCCTTGAGGAAGAGAGATTTGTAGCAAACGTCTTTGGTTTTTGACATACCCTAGGCTTGGCCAGACTTTATTCCTCTACCCTTTTGTCTGGCACTCAGGGTGTGGCACAAGGTTGAGTAAGGTAGCGTAAGGTAGGGTTTCTTCGGTAAGGTAGGGTTTACTTCAGGTTCGCCTTGCCACTGTGCTGCTGTGCAATGTGTCATGGGGTTAGTGTTTGTGTTTTTTCGCAATTGATTTGCGGAGAAAGCATCGATTGTTGGGTAATTGTGCAAAAATTGGAAAAAGTCACAGGAGATGCCAGCGAATGTCAAAATGGGCGTGGCACTGCATCTTTGTGTGCACTGCGCAGAAGGAAGGGGAAGGAGTTGGAGTTGATTCATATGTGAAATGCATTTGACTGTTAAAGCAAGTTCCTTATATAGATTATGTTTGATAATCTAGAATAGAAGTATTGTATGTGAAAGTTTTGATTAATAATATTGAAGAAAGATTAATGCAAATTTATATCAAAGATCAACCGGATTTGCTCAATAATCATGTGATAACTTCCAATGGCCCTGCTTGGAATTTGTTGGGATTTCTGTGGAAAAACAAAGTACCCTAGTGGGTAAAGCAAGTCAATAAGATTTCCTTAAAAAACCATAATCTAAATATATTTCAGATAAGATACGGAAATATGTAATAAATAGTGATGGGAAATAATGATTTTGATTGGGGATCCTTGAGAGTTACCCTTCTATGTTGAATCACCTGCCCTATATCTTACCTACGATACCTACTAAGTAGCACCCTCTTGGGTAGCATATATTTCACTTCAGAATTCGTCACACGATCACTGAGACTTGTAGACGAAACCCCTGGTCTAATTTGGGTTTCTATCAGTGCGCTTCGCACTGAGAACGCTCCCATGCCTAGACACAGAACAGAATAGAACCCTTCGGAATCCCACGAAAAGTGAAATTGTAACACTCTCCCTCTTTATAAGGCCGCGCATGCGCCCAAAAAGCTGCACAGCTGCTACAGTTTCTCCTGCTCAGCTAGCTATTTATTTAATTACCAAATATTTATTGAACATGCATTACGCTCGGTTAATGTCGCGTCCCATTTCCCAGGCAGCGATCCTTTGCAAGGGGTTTGGAAATGCGTCACAAATTTTGCAATTTGCTGGAAGCTGATGTTGCAGTAGCTCCTGCCAACAACAGCAACAAGAATCGTTTCTCATTTCGCATACCTTTCACGTAATGCCAAACCCGCCGTATATCAACCTAAGTCTCAGCCTTTGCCTAAGATTAGGTGAGCCCACAGCGAGCTCTTTGAAGATCTTCGATTGGGGTGCATTTTTTGCATCGATTTCCCATCGATTGGCGCACCCTTCGCTAGGAATTTGCCTTCATTAGCTACCTTTCTTTTTCTTTCCATTTTCATATTTTTTGCGAGACCCAGACAATTTTCATATGCATTTCTCGAACTTTGCAGAGTTTTTCACATTCCTTGGCAAATAATTTATTGCGTTCCTTTAATTTCATTTGGCGATTTGTTTGCCTTGCAATTTACAATTTGAATTTAAGGCGCTTGTTTTGCTTTGAATAAGATTTTTAATGAGTTTGTGTTTGGGGTTGTTTGAGGGCTTGATCTGGGATTGAGCAGACGGTTCTATTGTCTCTAGCATTAAATATGCAAGTAGAATGACATTTCGTAAGAAGTTATGTCGATGTTTAGTTAAGGAATTTTCGATATGCGTGACTTGCTTTTCTCTACATACATACGCATTCAATTTGCTATGATTTCCCTTTATAGATATAAGGTGCGACTATTTGAACTCAGGAGCTATCAGAGCTAGAGCTACGAAATTTGTTGAGATTATCAAGTATGCAATATATTAGATTTTAATAGTAAAAAAGTAATAATAATGATAATAATCTATTAGATTTTTATAAATTTTTTAAATTGAGATCTGTATAAAAGTATATTTACTTTATTTTTTGTTTATTATTCATAGAAAATAATTAAAGCGTTAATAAACTTAAATTGTAAGTAAGTTTCCTGAATATGTCTTATCTTTCTACTTTGAATCAGATATTATACCTGTTGAAACTCAGGAGCTATAAGACCTATTGCTCTAAATGAGCGTACATTTTGTATGAATTTAATAAATCTAATATTTTTTTGTGATTAAATTTTTTGTTTTTTTAAATCGTGTTTTTTTTTATATAGCCTCAGAAATTTATTTATATTACGCATTAGACTTAAAATTTATTTAAAGTCAAAAAAAATGTCTTCAATTGAGTGTTATAAGCTGTTTCTTTCTTGAATTTCGCTTAAATTTCCCTGAGGCTTTTTACAAACGCATTCAAATTCAAATAAATTAAAAAAAAAATGTTCTAATTTCCTTTGGAAGTAGACTTCTTGCTGTATAACACGCTTTTGCCATCCAAATAAAGCATTTTGTTAAGCTAATTTTTATCCCATTGCGAACAAAACACTTTTTGCCTCTTGTTTTTTTTTTCTTGTCTGTCATTTCTCCTGTAAAGAAAGTCTTGCTCTAGGCGTTGCCATTGATAGTCCCATTCAAATGAAAAAAACAGTCAAAATTATGTTATAAATTATATGAAAAAAGGGTAAATTCATGTTGAAAATTTCAAGTGTTTTGTAATAAAGCGCAGAAGACTGAAAAACAGTGAGTCTATAGCCCAACAACCCCAAAAGACATTCATAAAAAATAAAAATAAATAAAAAAATTACAATGAATGTCAAGAAATGCAGAGATGTATAAAGAAATAAGTTTGCTTCATTATTTGCTTGTTTTTCCAGCGTGTTTTGTTGTTGTTTTTTCTGCTTTTTTTATTGTTATTGTGTATGCAACGTCATGATCATGATACCCAAAAAAAAAAAAAAAAAAAACCTAACCCAACCCAATCCAAACCCAAACCGAAACTACAAATTGCGAATGCAACGAAGCGGCTGCAATCCTTAAGAATACACAAAAAGCTAGCAAAGAGTTGAACATTGAGTTTGTTCTTAGAGCAGCAAACACAGACATATATATAGACCCACACGCACACACACAACCTGGTAATGTCAGTCACTCACCCAGGCCACCAGGCAAGCAAGCAGGCAGGCACCACCCCTTGACAGCGACACCCCGAGCGCAGTGCCTGTGCCTTGACATGATCTTCTTGGTACTCCTTGCCAGAAATAGCACCATCTAGAGCCAGCCCGGCGCTGGCATTGAGTAGCTAAGTAAACCAAAAGATTTCACACGCCGCTGCAAAAGGCGTCAGTGTTTTTTTTTTCACTCCTGCTGCCCCTCGCTGTCACCCCTCGGATTTTTTTTTTCATTTTTCAGATTTTTTTTTTTTTGCTGAGTCGGGTGCATTTTTTACTTGACGCCTTGGCACAAAGCTGCATAATTATTATGCCCGAGATTCCCTTATCGGGCGCTACGTATAGAGGCGTAGAGTGCGAAAAATCGAGCTGGAAAAATCTCATTTGAATATGCGTCTTTGGGAAAACCAAAAAATTAATGAATATTTTCGAATACTTTATGAGGCATGCTTAACGTGCACAACGCGGCCCAGCTGATTGGCAGCACTTAAAATTTGCATATAGAAAAACTCGTTTGAGTGCAATAAAGAGAAAGAGAGAGGGAGGGGGAGAGAGAGAGTGAGAGAGTCTGTGTGTTTACATTAAGATGATGCTCTGTCAGTTCTAGATGTATATCGAGTTATATGTATGCATAGCCAATTCCGAGCTTCTTCGATGAACACTATGAAATATGAAATGAAACAAAATTCATCAGCTACTTTTTAACAAAAATTATTTAGCTGTTCTCTAAAATAAAATACATATAGTTTAAATTGTTTAGGGTATGACATATCCTATCTTATCTGCTAAAAAATAGAAAGTTATTTAAATCATAAGTTCTGGGCTCTGTATCGGATCTTTTGTCTATTATAGACGTTGATCACGAGTTTGCGTATACTAAGACTTTGCTCAAAATGAATTAAATAACTTAATGCCCAAGTCGGCCTAAGTCAAAGCATTCCTTCTCTTAAACTAGATACTCAACACACAAAACGTTCATAAGCAATTGGTAGATAATCCACGAAGACTCTGTTCAGATTATACCAAAGTACTTCAACTGCTTAAAAATACATAAAAATTTGCTCAAATTAAAACCACTTTAGGAAGTGCATAAGAAGGAAATAAGTTTCCAATGATATTATATACATGCGTAGTTCTTAATCCAAATGCTCCTGCCTTTCTAGTTTAGCCACCTGTGCCGACACTTCAGTTGCTTGAGACGTCATTAGAAACACATGTATTTGCAGCACTTGCTCTCATGGGAAAGTGCGCAGCTCTGTGTTGCTGATTAATCATCGGAAATGCTTGTCGCTATATTACGTGCCGCTAACCCATTTACAGCAGCTCGTAAATAATGTTTTTGGCCTACCCTTAACAAAGAAAGATGAAGAAATGGAATCAATAGAGAGGACTCAGAAATAAAAGCGAGGGAGGCTGGGACAACAAAACAATTAGAATGCCAAAACATCAAGCTCGGCGATCTTAAGTGCTCATAGAGCTATCGGATTTCTCAAGTGGTTGTAGTATATAAACATGCATACATATATTTATATATTTATATATATCTATATGTGTCTGTGTCTGTGTGGCACAAAAGTTTTGCTGCTCCCCCTATGACAAGTTGATCAGAAAGTCTAGGGGTAAGCTTCGCTCAATGCGCAATATGTATTGAAAGACCGTTATAGACAATATTTCCATTCCATTCTATTTCTATGAATTTTTTTTGGGGCAGTTCGTTGTACTCTTTGCGTGGCCTCATTTAAAGCCATGCTCTATGATTTTGTTCAGCCTGTCGGCTAGGCGTCATAAATTGAAATTGAAATTTATGCTGGAGCATTTAATAGATTACTTCTCTCATATTCACATACATATGGATATAGATGTGTATATGGACATATATTTAAATTTGTTGAGTTTTTCTTTAATGATTTAGTGTAATTAGCTCGCGGGCTATGCGACGCTGCGTGCCAGGCGCCTGGAACATCTTACATAAGTACATCTCTCTCCCTCTCTACATATATATACATATATATTTATATGAATATACATTTATGTACATATAAAGAGATGTATTCAACATTTTTTCATGAGTGCTGAGCGCGTTTTGTGATTAAGATCTTTGAGCAGACTCATATTGTGCTGGGCTAGGCGGCCAGAGGCGGGCGTAACAAAGCAGGGAGCAGCACCATAGAGTGGGCTGCCTCTGAGATCATCAACAGCATATTTCGGTTGTTTTTTTTGGGCAGTTGTGTGTGCCCAACCAAGCTAAGGGTTTGGCTAATTGATACATCAGCTATGCATGAGGAACATGCATTAAAGACATGCTCCTTAGCTCAATAGAATTAAGCATATACAATTTTTATGGTGGTAGCCGCACGCTGTGGGCCAGTGTAAAAATTCCATGGACTTATGTTTAGGAATTGATATTGAACTTGATGAGATAAGGCATAGTGAATAGTGAGTTTTTGTTCGTTGAAAAAAAGTAGAAATTTGTGGTAGAAAGAAATTTAGTTTATATGGAATGTAGAAATTTGTTGCAAATTTGTGCTTTCGTAAGAAATATTAATATATATAATCAGCTTCAGCTACACTTGAAATACATCAGATATAAGCGCATACAAATTATATAAAAATATAAAAATTCCCCATCTGATCCTGAAGAAGCCTTTAAAGAAAACTTCTTTCTGAGGAGGAACTTGCTAAGCTTGAGCTAAATAAGTTATGAATTTGAGCTTGTAAAGATAGAAAATACTGCTTTGATAGGTTGTGGATTATAGAAAATAGATGACGATATATAGAAACCATAACGCCCAAAAAAAATTATGTAAGCTGACTGACCATTCGGTTGTCGAAGCCTACATCAATATAAGATTCGCTTTCGAAACTCTATCTATTAAATGATCTAGCCATGTTTTAAAGGAGAACAACGAGAGCAGCTGTTCAAACTTTTCTACAACAATTTCCAATTAAATTTTCACTGTCGTAAACTTGCTGCAGAAAAAAAAGTAAAAGTAGAGGAAAAATCGTAAATATTTCTCATTTGCCGCAGCTCACACGCTCATCATTGTCTGAAGCTCTGACAAAACCGTCAAACCGTTATCCCCGCTAAGCCAACAATCTATATTTGTTACACTTTTATAGTTGTTCTCTGCTGTGTGTTTTTTTTTTTTTTTGTGCCCAAAAATCCAGCCCCTTTTTGAGACATCACAATGGAAGCATCCCGCCTTTTACATCAAGTCGAGACAACTTTGTAGATGCTTTGAAAGCTGCAGCGACCTTTGATCCTGTTTCTGTTTCAATATTATTATATATTTCTCTTAATTTTTTTTTTTTTTTGGGTTGGCCAACGTTTGACATGCGCATGTAAATGCGAGCGTAATACCCATAAAGCAGCTTAAGACACTTTTCCTTTTCAATGCTTTTCCACTTTTCCGCGTTTCCGGGACAAAACACTTAAAAAAGCGCATGAAATTTTATACAACGGCGAACGGCGAACGAATGATCAAGGGGGTTGGGCCATGAGAGATATCCCACATGGGCAGAACGGGGTTACGTCTAATTTACATGACGTCTGCCCCTATTTGAATGCTGCAAGATGAAGAAAACTGGACCACATCCACATCATGTCCCGTACTTGATTGGCAACATTTGCAGCGAGGGGTTTACCCATTGAAGCTGTATAAGCGATGCCTCATCTAAGCATTGTGAGCATCTTTGCGCATCTGTCCGCGAGCGGGTCATGGTCATAGATGCGGCTAATGAGCGTGCACAAAGGATGCAATGGCCGGGCAGGACACTCGCCATTAGCTCAGACAATGCAATCAAATAGCCATGAAGAAAGCTGCAAAGCCCTTTCACAATCATTTGCGTCATTTGCATCATTTGCATTTGAAATCAGCTCAGCTCAGCATCAACATCATCAGCCTTAGCCCGGGTTAAGCCCCTTTTTGTGTGTAGTGGACCGCGACTCGAGATCGTGTTGTGCCCCTTTGTGGACACTTATTTTGGACATTTTTATTTTCATTTGTGATTTAGTTGGTGCGCGGATTAGCCCCTTGGCAAACCGAACGACTGCGGCAACTTGACCTATTTTGCCAACTTTTGGGTAGAGCTATAAATGTCAGTGCTGTCTTTAAAGTTTAATAATTTATGAGAATCGCGCTCTATACATACATATATATACGTTGCATATGTATATTTGTATAGCTGCCTTTTTCCTCAAGTGTTTGGCGGAGCGGTCGTTGACTGTAATTACGGGAAAAATTAGTTTGATTTTGATTTCAAGTTTTGAGGGCATTCGGTTTCGGAAGTGTTTTGAGCACGCGCCACAGCCGGAAGTGGTTTTTCGTCATCCTGAAGATGCATTCGCTCTTCTAGTCTATTTTCTATTTTTAGACGTATATGCGGGAGTGTCTTGTTGTTACTTGCAACGGTTTGTCAGCGCCTGTGGTTACTTGTTCTTTTTCTGTTTTGGGAAATTGGGGAGCTCGAGTTTGTGGACCCATCAACAGTCACTTATTTCGAGCCAAGTGAGTGACAGCTGCTGCTGAGCCGTGAAGTACATTGTAATGCGGCTCATTTTTGTTAAATTTCATTTAGAGAAATGCGTGCGGCACTCTCTGTAAGAATGAAAGATATAACGGAGTTGGGAGTATGGCCTGGAGGGAAGGTAGAGCTCTGGGCGAAATAAGCCCAACTGCATGCATTTTGGCCATTTGGGCGCATTTCGAACTCAATTAGCGCTCATTAGGAAATAACTTTGCCGAGGCAGAGAGCTGAACAAAAAATCTCACTCAGAAAGCATGCCAAATGAATGGAGTCTGTGGCACGAAGCTGAGAGTAGCTGAGCGCTGGGCCAGCCTAACGCACACACGCAAGTGCCAACAGCCGGGCGGGGCGAGCTGGGGCGTGCGGAGTGCGGCGTGGTAAACGGAAATGAACATTGACAACGACAATTGCTTGTTATTTGCAATGCGAAATTCCAGTGCTTCAACAACAGAGTCAAAGCCTTGGAGTCGGTTGTGCCTCCGAGACGGACTCTGTGTTGTGTCCGGGGGTGCCGGGCTCGTAATTATAATTATGAGCGAAGCGGGGCAGCATCATTACTGACGTCCGAGACTCGATTCGGAGCTCATCATTGCCATGATTATCGCCTGGAGAACGACATCATCAGCAGCAGCAGCAGCAGCAGCAGCAGCCGTTGCTGCAGAAGCAAGAGTTGGAACAGCGGCGCGAATTGGTGCGAAACGCACTTTGACTTGGGACAGCAAAAAGCTTTTTGCTTCACTAACCGACAGCCCAAGCGACTGAAAGAGTGTGAATGAGAGGGTGTGATAGTGTGTGCAAGCGAGTTGGTTTACTCATGGATTGGCATCATGCGATCCATAGCTACTCAGACCCACACAGCTGTGAGTCCAGCTCAGAATCATTGCATGCTGGCCGCAAAATAAGAATGATCTTGTATGAAAAACTCAAACCGGGTGTATAGAATATGTGTGTGTGTGTGTTACTTTTTATATGTATGTTATGTGTTGTTAAACTGATAAATATTAAGATGAAGGGTAAGCTAAATGTATGTATGAAATTTTATATATTAAAGTAACGCAATAGATCAGTTTGAATTACTAATTTTATCAGTCAGTTAGGTATATTGACTGCTATCCAGTCATTCAATCAGTTTATCAGACATATTGTTAGTTTATAAGGTATCCGGCAGTTCATCAGTCAGTCAATCAAATTGATCAGTACACTAGTCAATCAGTAAGATTATTCGATAGTTAATCAATCCATCTGTCAATCAATGCGACTAGATAGTGCTTAGTGCTGCCAGTCAATCAGACAGTCAATCAGCTAATCAAATATTCAGTCAATCAATCGACTAAACAGTCAGTAAGCTACCCATTCAGTTAGTCAATCAACTAGTCACTCAATTTGTAAGTCAATCCATCCCACTCAATCGCTTAAATAGTCATTCAAACTGTAAGTCAATCTGGCATCAATTCTTACATAAATCTGCAAATAAATCATTTATTCACTCTGCCAATCAGCAAGCTATTCAATCTCTAAATCAATCATTTATTCAGTTAATCAGTTAGTCCTACAATATGCTAATAAAATGTTCATTCAGTCAGTGAATCAGTTAGTCTTTCAATCAAATCAGTCAGTCAGTCAGTCAGTAAGTTTCTGCATCAGTCATCCATTAAATCAGCTATCATTCAGTCAGTCAGTGTTAAGTGAGTTAATCGTTTATAAAATCTGTTGATCAGTCAGGTGTCAAATCGTCAGTCAGTCAATCCGTAAAAATATTCCTTTGTACAACTTTGCTGGGTATATCAAAAGTTGGATGTCGGATGTTGAACCTCTCGTTATTATTTTAGCTGCCTTTGTTTGTAATGCAATTTTCAAAGCGCGAGAATTACAACGAAACAAAACAATGAAAATCGCCTGCGTCGACTTTATGTCGTCCGTCCTCTTCATCGAGATCTGAGAGAAGTTCGTGTTTGCAATGAGTCTGCGTCTTGACTTGACACTGGCGTCTTCTGCCCCTCAGCGGGCGCCTGCTCTCTTACTCTTACTCTTGCCTTTGCTCCTTCTTCTGCTTGTGGAGCTAAAGTCACAGCCGAAGCCGGACTCTTCAGTCCGTGTTGGAGTTGCTGTGAGGCTATGCGAAGACTTCAATTTCAATTTAAATGAAAACAAACTGTAGGCACTTTGTATTTATGTATTTTGCGGCGTTCATTCAGCTTGTTTGCATCTGTAATGCGTCGTGACTTTCGAGTGTACTTTAAGATACAGATGGATGGACATGGCCTGTATGTACTTGGCGACGTGTGCGATGTAGTTACATATCCACACACACACACACACACACACAGATACATTCAAATAGATATATAGTTACATATGCCTGTGTATACAGCGCTCGCTCTGCGAGGAAGATTGCAGATATGCACGTCATATGGTGTTATATACAGATATGCTAGACTCTAACCGATCTCACGACCTTTGCAGACAGTGTTAATTGGCTATTATGATAGCCATTAAACATATATACAAGATATAATTATAACTAAAGATCTCTGTATAGCTGTAGATTAACTTTCTAGAAGTGTTCTGAAGTTGATTTAGACAAACAACTGAATAGAAACTTTTATAATAATATATGTTCGGTATAAATAAAATGTAGTCTCAAATGTAGACTGATAATATATTATTATTTTCTATAAAGAAAAATTAAAAATGAGATAAAATAATATGATATAATATTATAATATATTATAATATATAGTATTATATATAGTTTCTCTCCCAGAATGAGTCTATAAATAGAAGCAGAACTGAAAAAAATAAGTTACTACTCCATTGCATGTCGGTAACGTATCCATTGCTATTCTCAAGGCCTACAAAGAGTTCCCGTTACTCGACTTATCAGCAGCACCCACATACACGTGCAACAACAGCAACATACACACACACACACACACACCACATGGCAGGAGGCCACCCAAGCAATGCACTATGGGCGCAAATGCCGATTTAGCGGCATAAACTCCAAATTTAAAGATATGGACCTAAAAATTTGCAAATATGCTTAGATTATTTTTTTAGAAATTTGGTTTTTCTTGTTTTGGAAATTTAAATTTTCGTGAAAAATCATATTTCAGTTGCCAGCAAGCTTTCCTTTTCATTCTTAAAGCGTTCAACATATCTGTTACTTTTAGCCAGCAGCTTTTTGACATGGGAAGCGATATTCTGTATATTCCTTTTAATTTCAATTTCAGAGCTCTTGGACAAATTTTGTTTATTAATTCTTTGGCACAACTAATCACAAGTGGCGCTAGCACTGTGTGTTTTTCCCAGCCACACTTCCAGCAAATTGCCACGGCGGACAGCGAATATTATGATTTTGCGCAAGTATGCGCAAAAGTTGTTAACTTATTTGAAATTAAAATACAATAACGCATACTTCCACATTTACGCTTTACGTAATCCGCCGTAATCTTATTAGTTCTGCTCCACGACACCGAACTATTTTCAGGTTAGGTTCGGTCAAAAATGTGATTTATTAAATCTGCTATATACAAAACAACACAACAACGAAAACAATTTTCCATTTTAATCTACATTCTACATACTTTGATTAATATTTTGCTTCCTTAACACCACAGTTAGACGATATATTTCGTAAACAAAAACAATTAAACATTGCACACGTGGTAAGCAATTTTTGGCAAACACAACTTAGCGTAGCATCAGCTGACTTTACCGGCCTGCCAAAAAGCCTGTGATGCACGAAAAAAAAATTTTTAAACAGTTTTATAATGGTTAGACATTTCTACAATGGAACTAAGAAAAAAAAGAAGAAAATATAACAAAATAATTTTGGACTTTATGCCGCTAAATTGGCATTTGCGCCCATAGTGCAATGCATGGCTGTATACATACATACATATGTGTGTAAATGGCTCTAACTGCACAGCGGTCAGCGAAACAGTCAGCTCCAAACTTCACGCTTCATACAAAAATAAACAGAACTGTGAATGAATTCGAAAACTGTGAATCGAATGCGTCGAAACGGAAACACGTCGCTTAAAGGGCTAGATGCCGAGGAGCTGAGGGGCCAAGGGGCGGGACCTAGAGCATAGGAGTGTGAATAACAAGAACAACAACAAGAAAAGAACTATAATTTTGCACGCCTTTCAGTTAAACAATTGTTTGTTGTTGCGTCTAAGTGCGTTCCGCGAAAGCGCTGGAATTTACCCCAAGCTGTGACAGCATCCAAAGTCCCACAACTACAACATTCCCGCCGTCCAGCCCGTGCAGCCAGACCGAAACCAGCTGACAAACGGAAACGTGCAGCGCCGTCAGTCATATGTGGCAAGTTATTTTGAATATGCAAAAAATATGGAAAATAAAACAAATCGACAGCAAACATATATACACACACACACACACACACACACATAGCCAGTCAGTTGAAGCAGAAGCTGGAGATTGCTCCATTATGGAATCGTCGCCAACTTTGTGTTGTTGTTGCTGTTGTTGTTGTTGCTGATGCTGTTACTTTGTTGTAGAACATGCAAAGGCAAAAAGAGCGAAAAAGTCGGAATGGAATGGAATGGAATGAAATGGAACGGGGTGGAGGGGCTGCATGGACCAAAGAAGGGCTCAACGTTCAGGCAGACGACGGCAAAGCCAACAAGTCGAGCAAAAGAGCAGACTCAGACGCAGACGCAGAACAAGGAGAAGGAGAGGGTGAGGGAGACGGAGATGGGAAAGGAGAAGGAGATGCAAAGCATATTTAATGATCATAAAATAACATTAACTGAGCCCATAGAGTCAGGCGCTGAGCGAGCGAGAGAGTGGGTGTTAGACAGGGATGGGAAGAGTGAGTGAGTGTTGGACAGATAGAGAGAGAGAGAGAAAGAGAGAGAGAAAGAGAAAGAGAGCAAGCTAGTGATCTTCACAGACGAGTGTGAAATTGTCAAGTTGTTTAAAGTTTACGCAGCATAATTAAATATTTGCCAATCGGCGTTTATAGATGTTGCCAGCCTCTCAGCTGGGCTCAGTCTTTGTCAGCTCTCTGTTTTTTCTTATTATACCCTGAACCCATTGAAAATGGGAATTCAGGGTATAATGGTTTTGTGAAAATGTATGTAACAGGCAGAAGGAGACGTCGCAGACCCTATAAAGTATATATATTCTTGATCAGCATAAAAAAATAAGTTGATTGAGCCCTGTCCGTCTGTCCGTCCGTCCGTCCGTCCGTCCGTCCGTCCGTCCGTCCGTCCGTCCGTCCGTCCGTCCGTCCGTCCGTCCGTCCGTCCGTCCGTATGAACGTCGAGATTTCGGAAACTACAAAAGCTAGAGAGCTGAAATTTCACATGAACACTCGTGTGTTACCTACGCAATACGAGTTTATTTTGTTTTTTCGATAACTCATCCCATTTCCAAATTATCGATAAAAAATCGAAAATTCGTTTCAATTTTTTAGGTTTTTTGGGTATAACTACTACACCGTTTTAGCTAGAGACTTCAACTTTATATATTTAGTTAGATATTATGGATACGCAGATTTTGTAGTTTGCAGATTTTGGATGCCACGCCCCCTTCGCCCACAATTTGGAAAAAACGCATTTCAAATACTAGAGACTTGCAATTTGGCACATAGATAGATATATATATCCTTATTCTACTTTGAAAATTTCATGAAGATCGTCCATCTAGAAATGGAGTTATAAGCGTCCAAAGTTCAGCCCAACCCACCCCCAAGCCACGGCAGCAACTGCGCGATTAGCAGAGCGCGCGCTTATAAGTGCGTAAAGAAGAAGAGTATCATTTTCTTTACAGGGTTCAGGGTATCTCGTAGTCGAGCCGTCTCGACTAGAGCCTTCTTACTTGTTTTTTTTTATCTCTTCTCTAATATATTTTTTTTTGTAGTGTAGCAACAAGCGGCGGTTGTTTTTGCCGTGGGAATATTCTAAGCGCTTGTTTAAGTTATTCATTTTTTTTTGTTGGATGATTAATACTCTTGCAAAAGGTTTTAAAAGTTTTAGCACGAAACTTATTGAAAGCTCTTAGAAAAAAATGTTATATAAATATTTAATTGCAAAAAATGCAATTACGATCTATATTAAATTCCTATAGAAGAAAATTCAAGAATCTTAAAATATGCAAGTTCTTGTATAAAACAATCTATTTTAAATGCTGTTCACTTGACTTTATTAAAAGGTCTGTCATTAAAGAAGAATATTTAAGCTTCGGCATAGTCCAAATTACTTTTATACCTTTTATATTAATTTTGATTTGGTTTCTGTTGTTGTTTTTGCTTTAAACCCTAACAGATGCCAATTGGCATCCCGACCCAGTTCATAACCAGATGATGATGTTTATTTGTGTTGACAACAATATTGGCAGCGTTTCGACAAGGGTTCGCCAACGGGACCCCCGCGATAACAGAAGACAACCTTAGTTTTGTGTATTTGTTAGACTTGCCAAATTCACATACACAAACTCAAACACACACACACACACACACACATACGCACGCATACCCAAACATACGCTTGCGCTCTCAGTTGTAGAACGAGTTGTATTCTCCAATGTCCGTTACGAAATAGAAGGCAGTTTCTCCACAAGTCTACATAAAAGTGAATGAATGTGTGTGTGTGTGTGTGGATGCTGTGTGCCCACATAAAACGGAATATCTCCATAGCATTGCTCTAGGCTTTTGTAGAGTTGCTTGAACCTTAGATACGGACCAGGGGCCAATGGGGGCTGCGTCTATATACTGGATGTAGCTGTAGCTGTAGCTGCAGCCGCAGACTCCGGGCTTATATTAATATCGTTGTCGCGCATCTGTGTGGGGGCTGCAGCTCCAACATACACGCACACTCACACACAGATGCAGGCCCACTGCAGTTGTTGTGCATTAACTAAATGCATTGACCTTTCGGCTTGTGCGCCTCGCTTGGTGGCAGAAATACGAGTTTTCCGTGTATCTATCCCCCAATGGAACTAAGTGCACGACTCTGTATTGGTATATGTGTGTGGATGTGTGTGTGTGTGTGTATATATGTATGTGGGGAGTTGCTCTTAAACTTGTCCTGCATCTTTTCTATGTATCGTTCCCATCTTTGCGTTGGCGTAGAAGCATTTGATTTGCTCCCTTTTATTTTTAGCTGAGCGTTTAGTGTTAAATGATGTGGATGCTGATGCCATGGGTAGGGACTGTTTGCTGTAGTCGACGCCAGTGGTGGGGGTTTAGGAGAATTGAATTCATTTCGTTATTTATATACTCCAAAACAATCAAACCAATCTTATCTGGTAAGGTTATAGGTGACTTGTGCTCCTAGTGCCTAAGCACTTTTACTGTATTCATGAAAGGGATTTTATAAGATATGATATAAAGCTAATCTTTAAATTTGATTTCAAATATGTTTAAAACTTCAGTTAGGCAAAAAATTTTAAGTAGATATATATTATAGTATATAAACTATATCTTATTAATATATATTCGTGATACCATTCATATTTTTAGAATACGTTACATATATGTATACATAAATCTCAATCATAAACTTTTCAATTTGCCTGAGCATATTTCGAAGGCGAATTTCCGATTGAAAATCCCATCATAAATAACTCAAAGGCGGCTCGGAAGTGGCGCGAACGTTGGACGCATATTAAGCATGAGTTAAGGCCCGGACTCGGGCCTGTTATTATTCCCACGGGATCTGTGTGGCGCTGGTACATTGAATTTGAAAGGAAATCAGAAACAGAACCTTGTTGATATCAGCCCGGCCAACTGCTCGCTATCAAATGGGCAGGCATTTGTTTAAGTGCTAAAAAAAACGGTTGCCGATAAGCAAAGCGCTAAACAAAGATTGAGAGAGTGAGGGAGAGGGACAGAGAGAGAGAGACAGGGAGAGTGAGAGTCCCCCAGAACATTTTGATGCTCTTACATATTCTTTACAGTGTACTCGCAAACAAAGCGCTCGGTGTGCCGTATCTTTCATATTTGTAAATCACATAATTTGTTTGGTTTTTGCGGCAGGCCAAGCAACAGGTACAACTGCGGATAGCACCGACCACCGACCACCGACCACTAATTGGCCGAGTGCAAAAAGAAGGAAATCTCTTTATTGGTGGCTAAGGATATATGAATGCGTTTATAAGATAGATGTATATGAAGGCAGGAAACAAGGGAATGCACAAAGGATGCTCGCTCGTTTTACGGGTAGTTTTTCAATTCTTATTCTCTCATTTTGCCACAATGGTCAAGGATCTACGCTCCTGTACTGAGTGACTGACAGCCCAACAGCCATCAATGGGCTTCAGATACGTATCTCTATATCTACATTGTTGCTAATTTGCTGCAGGCTGACCGCAAATAATCAGACAGGAAGCTGTGCGAACATACTAGCTATAAGGCATGTGTGTGCGTGTGTGTGTGGGCTTTTTCTTATTGCCAAACAATTTCATTAGCAAACGCACACAGATACATTTGTATCTGAAAGATACTCTGGCTCTCTCTCTGTGTGTGTGTGTGTGGATGCGTGTGTTCGGAAATTAAAGTGGCTTTTAATGCCTCTATCTTGGCGCCCAATTAATTTTGTCCAATAAAATGAAAATTATATGCATAAAGCGTATATATATTATTTACCCATACACACATATTTAGCGTGTGGCTGTGTGCGTCGCACGAAGGGCGTGCAAAGCGCAGGGCCTGAAAAAGATTTGCAGAAATTTTGGCGCCAAAATGCAAGTTGATAAACCAGTTGCGTTGCATATTTTTGCCCCTACAGAAATCTCTGTGCGCTTTTTTTTAGTTTTTTTATTATTTTTATTTTAGCTGACTGTGAGTGTGCGAGTGTGTGTGCGTGTGTGTCGCTTATCGTCGATAGTCAGACAGCGTTCTACATCTACATTTATAGGACTCGACACAGGCACACACAACTTTATGAGTTTGAATTCTAAAAAGAAATAATGGAAACCTTCGAGAATTGGAGGCAGAGGCTGAAGAAGGCGACGCATAATTTGTAATAAAGCTCGAGGACTAATGTGTTCTTCTGCTTCTCCTTTTTCTTTTGAGTTTTTTGTTGCTGTTGCTCATGTGGAGATCCTCGTTTCTACCTTGTGGCCATTGAGGCCAAGCCAAAACCAAGTCTCGGCCCATAAAAATCACTGAGCCAGCCGGCATGAACGAAAAATTTGAGACTTTAAACTTTTCACTTAATGAATCTAAGCGGGAAGAGGTGTGCGGCTCTGCGGTGGTGTATATGTAAGTGTGTGTGTGTGTGTGTGTGTGTGTGTGTAGCAGTGTGTGTAGATTGGATGTGATCGTTGTCGTCGTCGTCGTCGTCGCGCACTGAACGTGGCAGGTAGTAAAGCTGTGCAACATTTTTTCCCAGGAACTTTTTTTTTACTTCTTCTACTCAGTGCTGAGTTGGAAAAGAGAGAGCATATACCATATAGGATTAGGATTGGAATCGTGTGATTGGTCTGGATTGGTTTAATATTTGAAAGTTATACAACTTGGGCTAGAGCTGGTGCTACAGATAGAACCCTTTTGGTTTAAGAATTCCCATATTAAGTTTTTAATGAATAAAATTCTAAATTCTATAAGATCTAATAATTCCAATATTAGTTTTTAATGAATAAACTTCTATAATATCTAAATTCCAAATATAGTTTTTTTTTTTTTTTGATTATCAAAATATGACTATTTAATTTTTGATTTCATGTTAATATGAAGCTTTAAATACAGCTTGGAATTCCTTAAATACATTAGATTTATAATAAAATTTTGTATGTTAATACTAAAGAAATCTGAAAGCTTCTCTTTGTATTCCACAAATATATTCACACTTAGAACCATTTTTTCAAACTACAACTCAGTATAGGGTAACCTACAGTCGATCAATTTCGCTACATCAAACGATATGGTTTTTGTTGTTGTCCCGAAACTCCTTATATATGTATGTATATTTTGAACTGGTGGCACAGCATTCCATGGGACATCCACCAAAAGCCGAGAGACCAAAGCGAACCTCAAATGCATGCCACCGCCAGTGCGGACGTATCAAAGACCTAAGCCATTGATCAATGGTATTTGTTGTTGTTGTTGTTGTAGTAGCTGTTGTTGCTGTTGTTGTTGTCTGCAGTGTCTGGTTAGAACTGCAAGTTACCTGGCCAAAGCCCATTTAACGTGCCAGACACATTTTCGGCGAAATGTTTTTAACAGGCCAACAACGCACACACACACACACATACACACACACACACATACATACATATACTTGCACACACACACAGCAAGTGCTGAGGACTGCAATCTGGACACTAAGCGAAAGCTACGACCTGTGTCCAGACCATGCCCCAGACAAAGGCAGAGGCAATGTGAAGGCACTGCCCAAAAGGAATTTGCAGTGCAAACTCTGCGTGATTAGAGAGCTAAATTGAGCGCTTCGCCTTTTTTGCATTGGTTTGTGCAAGATTTTCGATATGCGGATGCCCTTCCCCACCGTAGGTTACTCGGGCTCTTGTTCTCGTTCTCACTCTTGCTCTCAGTGCCCCTGTCAACGGTCTATGGTCTCCCACTCGTGATCGCATAAGAATGGGAAGTTCATATTTGTTATCGTGCTTTGCCATGATCGTTATGTGTGTGGTGCCCTGTCTCGACCGATTGTATGAGTGTGTATATGTGTATGTGTGTGTGGAGACCGCCAAAGCACCAGAGCCAAGCTATGCTTTTTTGTTGTTATTTTATATTTTGATTGCTGTGTGACGCAATTTTGGCGCGAAACTTGGCGTCTCTTTTGGTGTGTGCCAATGGGGCACGCTTTCTGCAGATTATATGTATATGAGAGTGTGTGTGTGATTGTGGGTGTGGGTGTTGTTCATTAAACTCAAATGAGAAGAGCTTATACGTGATGTAGATGAGAGCATATTAGAAGCTTAGAAGATGATCTTGGTGAAAGACTCGATGATAGATCAGTGAACAAGTCTTCTAACTTAGTATCTATAAATGATAATTTTTAGGTTATTTCCATGGGACACTTTATGTTTAATAATAATATTTCAATAGAAGCATTCACAAAGTCGATGATATGTCAAGCAATATGACTTCTGAGCAACCGAATACAAAACAAGATCACTTACAGGATATATCACTATAAAATTCCAGAATTATCTTAATTTTATTTTCAACAGGAATATTTCTCTATGTATAGGTGGAATCCAAGAACTTTATTCATTTCACTTAGCCATAGAAACGCATACACCTGTACAGGAACTAGTCAAAAAATACTTCCGTTTCCTCAAGGCGGACTTTCTTTTCGCTGCACGATCCCGGAAAGGAAATGTCCGGCCAGAAGCTGAGCAACGTTCGCTAACTTCACAATTTGTTAAAGTTCTCAGTCCTAAGTAAATAATATAACCACATCCTTAGTGTCAGAAGGCGGTTCGAGAGTTCAGAATTTGGAGCCGTTAAGCAAAGTTCGAACTGTCAGCGCCGATTGACCGCAAAAACCCAGAAGAAGTAAAAACCGAATTGACATCCCTTGTGTAATTCAATACGCTTGAGCAGTCAACGATTGGTCGAGGAGTTGTCCATGTTCTCGGCTTACGTTACATAATCGAAGGGGCAGGGCGGAACGCCAGGGACAGTTAAGTCCAGAACGTTGCGAACTTCATATTTACACAAGTGTTGTTTTAGCGGGAAACACTTTAGACAACTGTCGCACAGTAGGCGTGGCACCTGTGTGTGTGTGTGTGGCTAACTGTTAATAGAGTTGCGCAAAACCTAGATTTGGTTTCCAGGAAATATCTTAGCTAAGCGCCTCCCAGGTTTGTCTTTTTAGCGAAATAATTTGGTCCGGTGACAGTTTCAAGGGAGAGCGCCTAAGAGATAAACTCCTGTGACATGCGATACCTAAGGGAAAGTGGCATAAGGACTCGGATCCTATCTGTGCATAAATCTATGCGCAGCACTTGAATGGACACTTGAATGTACAATTTTCTCATCATTGGCAATGCGAGTCGCTGGTCAATTAATGAGCCAGAGCGATGTGGAGGAGTAGTTTGGATAGGATAGGATCAGTGAGGATCGTCCAGTCGACAAATATCCTGTTGTGCACGCTCATTTTGCCGTTGACACTCCAAATAAAGTGCAACAACGACTCAGAAAGGATACTACTTTTTACGGCTAGTTATAGATATCCCTTGTTGGAAAGACAGGTTTGACATTTGTGGACAATCTGCAGTTGAGTAGAAGTGATTTTGTAGAGATGGTAGTTAGAATTATTGATATAAATATTAATGGAGCTATAGATTCATATACATATATGAGGAACTGATTGGCTATATATGTATATATTCATATATAAATATAAAGAAAATTTAAAAATATATTTCATATGATAAAATTGTGATTAAAATTTCAATAATGAGAGAAAACTTTTTCTCAAATAATTGTAAATTTCTCTTAAGCTAACTTTTTACATATCAAGATAAATCATTGTGATCAGAAGTGAGCTACCTTAAAGATCAGTTTACAATTCAATATTCTATATCTGAACTCTGAGCGAGTATTCTGCAGTCGTTGCTTACCTGATCGCCTCATCCAATGGTGGGTTGCCTTCAACTTGTTGTTGGTGTTAGTCTGAGCTGCTTTTTGTTACTCGCCTCTTGGCCGTTGCAACAATGGCACAGCAAATCATCAAGTGTTGCTGCCGTTCCTTGATGATGTTGGAAAAATGAATGTATATATATATGGATGGATATATGGAAGAAGTATTGGAAGGCCCTAACATTGCAACATCATTTATCAGCTGCACGAGCGAGTGGCAAGTGGGCGAGTGGCTAACCTGCCGTCACATACCTGCCGTGTGCTGATCTCACGCTAGCCAAACAATAAAGTCAAGCATAGATAGAGCCTGATAGACACATCCCCTACACAAACTATAAAAAATAAGAAGAATAACAAAATACTAGACCCTAATTGTGTCAGCTATTCAGTTGGGTGTTACAATTGCAGAATTATTGTCCTGGGAAACGGCTCCACCTACGTTTCGTAGGACCACCGCAGCTCGAACCCGTTGCCACAAAAATAACTTTATGCCACATACATGGCATTTCCACACACACACATGTGTACATAGAGGTACACACACACACACACGCCGTCAGGCGGCACACCCGCTCAATAAGCGAAACATTATGCAAATAGCTAACAGATGAGGGCCACGGTGCGTGGCAGGGCGGGTTGAGCAAACGGCTCAACAAATTTCAGCATAAGGCAGTTGCTGCCAGCAGCGACGGCGACGGCGACGGCGACGGCGACGGCGACTGAGACTGCGACGCTTGGTGCATAAGAAAATTTTGTCCGTTACAGAATCTGGCGCGCAATTGTGTGTGCGAGTGTGTGTGTGTGAGAGAGTGTGTTTGGTGTGTGTGAGAGAGTGTGTTTGGTGTGTGTGTGTGTTGATGTTTGATAAAATGCGATATGGGCACATTCTCATGCCTCGTCGCTCAATAAACCCCCCTGCCTGCCACTGGCTGGTGCAATGCGCCACACTGAGCAACAGCATAGAGAACGAGAGAGCGTGAGCAAGCGAGACAGCTAGAGAGGCAGAGATCGAGAGTGAGAGAGAAGGTAAAGCATAAGGCAATAGAGTAAGAGTGAGAGTGCAGAACGTGAGCCGTGCTCAACCCGTCGACGTCGTCGGCAGAGGCAGACGAGGCGCAACATAAACGAGCATAACGTATTTTTGCTGTCGGTGTGGCACGAACACACACACACACACACACACGCACACACGCACACACGCACACATACACATGTTGTATGCCTTTTGCCTCATGCCCCTTTGCCATATAGAATGTCAACTTGTAGTCTCTCGATGTTGAGGCAATAAAAACTGAAATAATTGAAAAACTCCGACAGACCGAATGCCGAACTATGCCCAAAAATATCTTAAAGATTAGATGCGTATGCCATATGAAAGGGGTCTTGCACGCTGAACTGACTGACTGACTGACTGACTGCCTCAATGGGGGCAACAACGGGCAACCGAACTCTTATGATTAATGTGCTGGCAAAATTGAAAATATATTTTTGTACCCAAAATGAAAAAAAAAAAAAAGAAAAATAAGACGAAAAGAAAAGAACGAAAGAGAAACCCCCCCAAACGGAAATGAGGAAGTCGTCGTATGGTTTATGTTGTGCTAAAAGAGTTGGGGTGTGATGCTCGGCTCCTGCTTAAATGGGGTCTGGCTCAACATACACGATCACAGATCACAAGCCTTGAGATTAGTTTTGAGTGGAGCGGAGGCGACTCGACTCGAGTCGCGACGCATTCAGACTTAGGGGGAGTACACTATGCAGCCATGCCAAAAAGGAAGTGGAGTTCTGGCTAATGTATTCTTGGAAATACGCTTCATTGTGCTACGATCATAATTGTTGAAGAATGGAATTGTTGATGACGAGAAGCATGCGTGTTGTCTATAGGCAAAGACAAACAGACAGAGCGCCAAGATTTGTTTGGAAGAGTTTAGTTATTGATTGATAAGTTTAGATCTTTAGCAACAGTTCTGTAGAAAATTCTAGTAATTCGTGTGAAGCTAACTTAAGTAAAAATAGTTAAGGATAGTATAGCTGGGATAATGGGACTTAATCTATTTTTCTTATGAGATATTAATTTGATGTTAATTGTTGATTTTAGGTTTTGATTTGTTTTGATTCATATCGCAATATCTGATCTTAGCACATTACCCTCGAAAGTATGCTGCACTTTTCTTGAAATCAGTGCAAATTTCTTTGATCAATCGGAGAATAACTAATTTTGGCATTTTCTATACATTTGCTATTGTTGCATAATTTGAGACCAATTGATATAACAATGTTGCCTTTGTTTGTGCACTCATTAGGCATGAGATAGATTCCTGGAATTTTGGCCCATAGACCAGGCCCATCAATTTCCAATCTAAACCAATGCACGTGCGAATAATTCGGTAAATCGTCTGGTCGATGAAGTCAAGCTGAAGAATTACCTGCTGGCTTCGGTCATAAACGATGCTGTCACTTGTCCCAACCCACATAACACACAGGCACACACAGCTCGGCACCCGGGGAGTGTGTGAAGATTTTTCGAAAAGTCACCTTAATGGCAAAAACCTGTGCAAAGAAAGAGAGAGAGAGAGAGATGGATGTAGAGAGAATGAATAAATTGTATACAATAATAATAATAGTAATAATAATAAAATACACAGTCGAGAGACAAGACGAGACGAGAGACGAGAGAAGAAAGAGTATTTGTTAAAGTAAACACGCCAGGATATCAAGTGTACACATGCCAGACGACACAGTCTTGCAACTGTTATACCTTATACCTTATACCATATATAAATATACATATATCTCTTATATGTGATAAACTGTGAGCGTGAGTAAGATAGATGCATGCGAAAGATCTCCAGTTTCTGCACTTGCTGAGTGCAAGAAGACGGAAAAAATTGCTTGTGCGACCATTAGATAGCCCCTAGCCAGAGCCATAGCCATAGCCATAGCCGTAGCCATAGCCATTGCCATTGCCATAGCCCCTGGTCCTGGTCCCATTTGAAAGAGAGTATCGTGGGAATGGGCATTGTGAAATTGTCTGCGCTTTGTCAACGGTTCAAGTGTCGCCAGCGACTTTTGTTGTTGTCTCTGTGTTTTCGTAGACAAATGTTTCCAATTTTCTGATATTTTTTGTATATACACAAGACAGACTCGCATATATATATACATATATTCATCTACCCACTGTGCCACAAAAGAAAGTGGTACGCGTTTACCATGCGTCCACAAATATAAGAAATCCTCGCCAAGACTCAAGTGGTCAGCGCTGGGAACGACGCGTATATGTCCTGTTCCTTTGTTCCTTGCCACTCTAATTTGTGCGCGCAGACACTTGAGCCAGTGAAAGGTTCAGCCCAGAGTGAAAGAATAGCCCACTGTGAGAAATTTAGAGAGCGTGCAGCTGCAGTTGGCGTGCGTGGGAGTCAGTTTTGCCAAAGGGCAAATCGTGGGCATGACGCAATAAATAATGTTATATGCAGTCCAAAGATGACCTCAGTGTTTCTCACGATGAGTCTAAGCAAGGTGTTGTCTCACTTGTTCCTCGGTTTCTAATTGCATATTGTCTTATATGGCCTGATATGTACTCTAAGGTAAGCAAAAGCTTGAACGAAGTAGCTTTTGCTTACCTTAGAGTAGGATTACAAATGAGTTTTAATAAGATCACCCAGTTGCACTTTTTAAGTATGTAAGTATAGTTATTCTATTTAATTTATTTCTACTTTATAGATACATTCCCTAATATATATGAGTCTTTTGTTGATCTTTCTTAATTCTATAGTTGATTTATTAAATTTTTTCTACCTGATACATTCCTAATATATATTAGGAATTTATCAAATAAACAAAAGTAAAAAAAAAAAAAAAAAAAACCATTATATTCTGATTTCCCATTTTCAATGGGTTCAGGGTATAAAAATGTAGGAATTCAAAAGAGATTTTATAAGATCACATATATACATTCTATATATTGTTCTCTTTCTTATTCATTTCGACCTTATATACATGTACCTGTTACTCTTCATTCTGCCAGTATAGATATTTCTTTATTTCTAATATAAATACACAAATATATATATAACAGATCCTAACATTTTTAACACCTTACTGATATTCCATTATATACACTTTTCAGATAGTGTAAAGATAGAAAAATTGTTATCTGACTTTACGTTAATAAAGTCACGTTCAATCTATTACACTTTGCACTCTAACCTGTTACAGGTCTAACAATCATTGAAAATATATTTATGACTATTTACATCGTCATCGTTGTTTTTTTTTTTTTTTTTGCCGACAAGTTCAGCAAACCAAAAAAAAAGAAAATCTCGATCATAAATCATCAATGGAAATCGCCTCGAACAAAACTGCGCTACAAATATTATTGCATGAATGAAGAAGCAAAAGGAACCTCAGCTGAGACCCGAGGTGGCTTGTTGCATGGCAACAATGTTGCTAAGACTGGACAAACATTTGAAAGTTTGTTGCACCGCTGTTTGCACAGATAAATGAAAATGAAACAGCATTTCACTTGGTGGCCCGTTGATAAGGCGGGGAGCAAGAGTCGATAGGGCATCATATCGTTGTCGCAGATAAAACACGGGAGGAAAAAAAAAAAATGAAAAACGAAGAAGAAAATATCAAAAATACAAAAATTTTTAGTGAAAAAAATAAAGAATGTGCTTAGCAAGAAATCAGCATTAGGGCTGTGCTGATAAAAAGTGTTGAACATTGTGTTGGATAAACAAGAAAACAAAAAAGAAACGAGCGGGCGTAGATACTGAGCGCACAGATATAGATACATACATGCAGATATAGATACACGATACATACATATACAGATGCAGATACAAACGCTGTGTTTGCATGCAGAAGTGCTTAAACATATTTCAACTTATTTAAAAGCGCGTAAAAAGTCGATAAATGTCATTTATCTGTTTGACCAGAGTCAATAAATATTTATATATATATGTATGTAGTATATATGAATGTCTGCATATATAGAAAGAAACTGCCAAGAATTGCAAGGGGTGTAGCTAAGAGCGTGGAGAGTGTGGGGCGATGCAAACAGTCGTTGGCATGTGCTGCGGGCTGGCGAGACTCGAGTATTAGCGCCAGCTGCAATTATGTGACGTCACAAAGTTATCGCAGCGATTGCTGTTGTTGTTGCTGCTGCTGTTGGGTACGCCCCCCGCTCTAGAGACCCGCATGCAGAAATACATAGATATAAACATACGCACACATGCATACACGCACATATGTATAAATATGTATATTGCACTGATAAGGCGCATTTTTATGAATGAAAATGTATTTTTTATTGCCTTTTTATACCCTGAACCCATTGAAAATGGGAATTCAGGGTATAATGGTTTTGTGAAAATGTATGTAACAGGCAGAAGGAGACGTCGCAGACCCTATAAAGTATATATATTCTTGATCAGCATAAAAAAATAAGTTGATTGAGCCCTGTCCGTCTGTCCGTCCGTCCGTCCGTCCGTCCGTCCGTCCGTCCGTCCGTCCGTATGAACGTCGAGATTTCGGAAACTACAAAAGCTAGAGAGCTGAAATTTCACATGAACACTCGTGTGTTACCTACGCAATACGAGTTTATTTTGTTTTTTCGATAACTCATCCCATTTCCAAATTATCGATAAAAAATCGAAAATTCGTTTCAATTTTTTAGGTTTTTTGGGTATAACTACTACACCGTTTTAGCTAGAGACTTCAACTTTATATATTTAGTTAGATATTATGGATACGCAGATTTTGTAGTTTGCAGATTTTGGATGCCACGCCCCCTTCGCCCACAATTTGGAAAAAACGCATTTCAAATACTAGAGACTTGCAATTTGGCACATAGATAGATATATATATCCTTATTCTACTTTGAAAATTTCATGAAGATCGTCCATCTAGAAATGGAGTTATAAGCGTCCAAAGTTCAGCCCAACCCACCCCCAAGCCACGGCAGCAACTGCGCGATTAGCAGAGCGCGCGCTTATAAGTGCGTAAAGAAGAAGAGTATCATTTTCTTTACAGGGTTCAGGGTATCTCGTAGTCGAGCCGTCTCGACTAGAGCCTTCTTACTTGTTGTATATTTAACGGGCATTTTAACAGCTTCAAAGGCTTTATTGCTCTTGTTGTTGTTGTTGTCGTGGCTGCTGCTGTTGCTGTTGCTGCTTATCAATGAACATTTCGCGCATTTCGCTTGCAATTTCGTAGCTGGCGGCAAGATGCAGGCGAATCTTTTGAAGAAAGCAATCAACATTGACCTTGAAAGCGATTCATATATGTATATAAATATATACTCTTTATATATAACTATTGACAAATTATATGTGTGTCATACGTGCTCTTTCACATGGCTCTTATGCATGTACATTCCTTTTCTTTCTCTTCTTGTTTGGCGTATATCATATTTGATCTTACTGCGGAAATGCTCGCGACGTGCTTCCAGTAGAAGCGCAAACCGTCTGCCGATTCGCTACAATTTCAGACATGAATATATATATGTACATATGCATGTATGTATATAAATATATTTATATATTCGAGTATGTAGATTTATTTGATTTTATTTACTCTTTTCAATATTTACTAAGCACGGCGCGTGCTTGGGTTTTGAATGAAGCGAATTATGCCTAAATATTGTCGAGTGTAGTTCTACATATATTTGTGTATATATAAGCATATATGTATAGACATATTTGGGCATATGAATAGAGACATAGTCATCGTCTAGAGTGTTATGCCGCATACTCGCATTCATGGTGTTATCTAATACTAATGCGCTACGTGAGCTTATGGATAGGCTTAAGAGAGATTTAAAATAGAATTGAGTTATTAGAAATTACGAAAAAAAATATATATATTAAAAAAAAAAAATAAATAAATAAAAATAAATAAATAATTATTAGTAGAACAGATATATATGTATATAGATGGTAATTCCCAGACTATGAATTGGGAATTTAAGAACGTAAAACATATTTTAAGTGCATAATATAAATATATAAAAACTATTAAACTTAAAAACCCATGGATCCCATGAAACATACAAAATAAAAAAATAAATACAAATGAATTTTTAACAAAATCTGTTGATAAGTATGTTAAACTCTTTATAATTTACATTTAATATAAACAGATATACATTAAAAGTAAAAAATATTTGTATTAGTGAAATATTACTTTTTTAATTGGAATACAATTTATTTTCAAATATTATGTATTGCTCTAACTTTTCTTCCCTATATAAAAGTGTATTTTAGATTTGTTTATTCTTTTTAACAATATCTGTGTTTAGCTCTCTGCTATCAGTGTTGCATGGGTTGAACGCAATTGCCTGTGCAAACTTGTGTAGAGTACAAATATTTTGAAGTTCTATTTGCCGACGAGCGAACATTGATTTACATAAATATAAGAGTTTCGTATGTTGTGATGTTTTTGCATATTTTGATATCGCAGAGTATGACACAGCTGCATTTCTCAAACATTGGAATTGATAAAAAGAACGAGTAGGAATTTCTTAGAAATGTGTCGGCGTTCTATAAATACTTGAAGGCACATTCCGGCATACCTTTTATCGTCCTAGGCATGATCACACACATGTCTCACTCCCGCTCTCTCTCTTTCTCTCTGTCTGTCGCTAGAAATTGTTTCTCTGATTTGTGTCAAAGCGGTTAAGGGCACTCCTTTTTCCATTCAAAAATTAAACCGAAAATAAAATCATTCATTGAATGGTTTCTTCTTCCTAGAAGTGATGGCCACTTAGTTTCCACTGTCTCAGCCAGTGTCACCATCACTGAACGCGAATCGGCATCCGTTGCGCACAGTGCCTCGCACAGTGTCTCGCGGCCACTTCAAACTCGGACAAAAGGTGCCCGAACAATAGTTATGGTAACCCCGAAAAATTATATTCGAACAAAAGTGTTAAATGTAACATTGGTAAAATTTCTGTTTGGAAAATATGAATTACAAGGTGTCCAAAAAGGTATTCAACATAATGTCCTGGTTCAAGTCTCCGCTGTGCCGCGCTGTCGATGTCCTCGAAACTGAAGAGTTACCTGCCGCGCCCTGCACGCCTTTCAGTTATGTAAGCGGTGCAGCCTCATTGTAACAGGTTGCCCCTAACACGGCTCTATAATAATTTTTTTTTTTGGTCTACTGTAAAAAATCAACGTTTTTTGAGTAGGTGTTAAACAAACGGCAGCTCGCACTGCAACTGTGCAAAAATTGTTCAACAAGTTGGCAAGATGAAAGGCATTTCTCAATGATCTTGCGGCATAAAGGCAACCAGGGAGGGAGCTTCACGGGAAGGCATGGATATATTGTTAAGAAAGTATTATACTATTTTCTTTATTGGCAAGGCTGCTGTTTGGCCTCGATAAATAGGGATTATTCTTGGATTTTTGAGAAAACAACGTAGAGCTACTGCATTAACTCTGTGAGTTTCCTAATATGAATTGGAATGCAGAAAATGCTATGAGATCTTCTAGTATTAAAATTAGAGTATGGAACCTTTTGAACTTTTTACATTTTCAGAGATCTTAAAATATTAATATGGATTGATTCAGAATATAGAAAAAATGTGAAATTACTTTAGCTCATTGCTGAAACAGTTCTAATAGTTCTTGAAAGAAATGTATTTTCATACACCTTGATATGGTTAGCTCTTTATGTTTTCTGCCTTGTATACAGTAATAAATAATTTGATCAATAGACTAAATTCCATTCAGAAAAAAAAAAAACAGAAAACCGTTTCTATTCTTGATATCTAGGTACAAATAGAATCTTTAGAGAGTATCTACTTTTTAAATCTTTAAAAAAGTGATTCAAAAATATTTATAAGTTACGACCATCGTAGAGCATATCTGACTAGCTTCTCGCCTTACAATCATATATAGAATTGCATTCAGTGCGACGCAGCTCACCTGTGCTTGACTCGAACAAAGGACATTTAAAAACCAATTCCATACAATTAATAACAATAAAATGATGCTAAAATTGCAACAACACAACGCCCCTCCCACCTGACACAGCTCTTAATAGACAACAACAAAAGGACATAAAGGATCGCATTGTTTGGCCGCATTCACTTACTCCAGAATGCAACAGTTCAATGAAGGCGACTGTATTCAAAGTAACGCGTAGCTCTCATTGAAACATGTCACATGCAGACTACAGATATATATATATATATATATATAGATATATGTATATAGAAATTGCAACAATGGGCGAGCGCACTCGACTCCTCGGTTGCACGTGTGTCAAACAATTGCAATTGTGTCATGTAGTACATGAAACGAGGTCCTGCTGTAGCATCCTGCTCGCCTTTGGCACTGACCGCTGTCCGGCCTTTAAAGGAATCAGCGATGTGTGTACATTGCCAGAACGTGATTTCCTTGTCTTATCTCTTTTTCTACTACTTTTTTTTTTTATTCTTATTTTTTTTTTTTTTTTTTTTTAGTTTTTAACTGAAAAGTTGGCGCATTGTTTGGTCAGTTCATTATTGGGCCACTCGCCTCTGTTTAGTTGGGCTTGTTTTTTTTTTTTTTGGACGGGTTTAAGCTATTGTTCGCCTGGCAGCGCTTGTCCCGGCACGTACGCGACATTGCTCGGTTAGCCATGGATACGTTTTGCCGCCAAAAAGAGAGAGAGAGAGAGAAAAACTTTGCCTTCGGCTGTAAGCTTTGCCTGCGGTCGACTGCCTTTTTGAAATCTCTGCGAGCTCGACCATTAAACTAATTTATCACCAATATATAGCGCAACAACATCTAAGACGGGACAGGGGCGGCGAACCCTTTGGTTTGTGGGAAACCAGCCTAGGTTTCCTAGATTTCGCTGTTCGTGTGCGTGTGTGTGTGTGTGTGTGTGTATGTATGTGTGTGTCTATTTACCATAATGAAAACATTTTCAAATATTTTATGCAAAGTTGTTGCAGCCTTGACATGACCTTAGCTCAACCTCAGCCGCGCTACCCCGCGGTGCGTTTGCCAAGGATGCGCAAGATATCCTGTATGGGAATTGCAGGATACTGTATGGCATACATGCCAAATACCGGTTCGTAATTTAGCTAGCTGAACTAGTTTCCCCCCTGTGCTTTGGGCCCTCGATCATTATGTAGATTTCATGTTAGGTAAGTGTCATTCGTTATTGTTGCCCCATCTTTCAAATGAACACTGCAAACTGTTGTTGTCGCCGCTGTAGTTGTAGTAGTTAGAATCGTAGCTGTCGGCTGTCGGCTGGCTCATCAACTATAGATTTTCTCACACAGGATGTCTGTGTTGGCCATAAAAACCTCGGAAAGCAAAATGCGAGTGAACCATCCGATAAAGATCCAAACGAAATGTAACAAAAGCAACAAATTGTGTTGTGAAAAATCAAAGGCAATAGCCAAAAAAAGAAATATATAAATGCAGTCCATTTGCCAAGCATCCTAGCATCCTTGCTTGTTGTTGCTTGTTTGCACTGACTTGTTTGACTGTCTAAGCCGCAGGTACAAGAAATGATTAACTTCAATGCCGTTGAGAAGATTCCACACCGCAATTAGGACTCGGCCCAATAAAAAGCAAACTAGTGCAATCCCAGACCGAGAGCGATTCGAACCCTGTTAATGGCACAGAATTGCGTCGTCACAGGTTCAACTAAAGATCAGCCGATCACAAGATCCTGCGCTGAATCAAACCCAAATGCACTTAGCCATTACGAGTTTCCCTCTTATGTGTGTGTGGGGGGGAAGGCAGCATTATATTTTAACATCAAACAAATAAAGGTCAAAATACGAACTATCCAACTTCAGTAAAAACTGGAAAAGTGGAATGAAAAAAAAAAAATTAGTGGTAAAAACGCAGCTCAGTTGAGAAGGCAGCCACAAAAGGAGCGCGTGATTTGTTGCAAGATTTCTGTGTAAATGGCATAAAAAAAATATCAAGGAAAAAAAAAGCAGATCCGAGTCGAGCTGCAGCGCAGGCGACAAGCCGTGGGAGCCGACATAGTTGCTGCTGCCGTTAATGGCGCAGTTCTGGCCAAAACGACCTCGTCCTCGTCTGTTGGACAATTAACACAACAACAACAGTTTGGAGGCACATCCTTGGGAATGTCGAGCAGGGCCTACTTTTTTATGAATTGTTCATAATTTTCTCTGCCTCTCTCTCTCTCTCTCGCTTTGTCTCTCCAGCCTCAGTCTCTTGTTGCTTTTTGTGGACAAAGGCTGGCTCAAAGGCAAGCCGACGCAGTCACAATCAGCTGATTTGTAGAGCAGCAGGGCAGGGGGAGGGGGGATTAATTATGTTGACAGGTTGCTGCAATTGAAGTGCGTTCTGGTTTAGTTCTAGGCTTAATGAATGAACAAGTGTTAATGTCAATACACTGGCAGAAAAGAAAATCATCACAATGTTGAGATGAATAGGAAATGTAAAAAGTGGAAGTTACTTAAACCAATAATAATTTTGAATAGATTACATATACTAATTGTATTGTAGATAAATCAATTAATATCTTCAGTTACTTGGATTAAGATATAAACAACAAGAAAAAAAAATATTATTTTGAAGCAGAATATTTTGGTTACTTTTCTCCACGTGTAGGAATTCGTATTAACTTGACATTGGAGTTTGAGTTTAGGGTTTGGCGTTTCCAGGTAATTGCATAGCTGAGAAAATGGTTTTCAAAGGCTGCCAGAGCCTGGCTATTGACGGGGCACGTACACAATTAAATGGGCAAAGGCTGGGAAAAGTCAATCATTGCATAAAATGTTACCCGCCTTGTTGAACCAAAATATTTTTTTCGCATAGGAAATGATTTGCAAATAATAAATGTAAACAAAAATTGATTTTGCAGAGACAAATAATTTCGCTAGAAATTTATAAATATTTTCGCATTTTCTTCATAAATAAAATTGAAATCAAGACCAATGAAATTCCCCAGCGAGTGCCGAGCACGAAATTGTGAATGAAAAGTGTTTGGTAACTGTGCAGCAAAATGTTGCTGAATGGGCCGCAACGGCTCAAAGCAAGGCGCAGCTGGTAACTGTTGCGATTTGTATGTCACCTCAGGTGACAAATTGCAAGGCTTGGCCAACAGGTTGCACTAACTGTTAACCAAGGCCTGCCTTTTCAGCTTCTACATACCTTTATTTCATTTTATTTTTTCTTTCGGCCACTTTGGCCTGGCCGCACAGGCACGCAATTGCCGTGAATGACGCGGCAGGTTTTGTGACCCGGCCAAAATGTGTCATTTCGCACCTTCATAAAACGCAGTCGCTGTCGGCTATTCTGGCCGAGATGTTGTGTAATGCCAGCTCGTCTGGGGTAACCAATTGTCCAGCCCCCTCGACGACCTTCGCCTGATCAGGCCTTGTCTAATGTGCGATTTCCTTTGCATAACTGCATTTGCATGCAACAGATTTTCACACATGTTCGAAAAGCCATGATAAAGGGTCAAGGCAATTGCCTTGTCTCCTAAAGGATTTACTTGCTCAAATATTTACATAACACACACTGTTTTTGGCGCGCAAAAATCAATGCTGCTACGTGTGCAACATGTTGCATGCCACTTCCTGTGTGCGTGTTTCTATATTGCGCTCACTGCTATTATTGGGCAGATCCTTCCTGTCGGCATGTCACGTGTTCTTCAGTTGCCACCCACGTTACGCAACCAAGAACAATTGTAATAAAAACAACATCGAAAAGTAAGAGAAAATAAAAAAACAAGAAAGCCGAGAAAACACTTGGCCTAATAAAGTTGTCGACAAGGCCGCAAATTCCTTCTCACGCCTGCACTCCTCACGGCTGAGGTGAGTTTTTGTTTTCACAATTTTCTTATTTCACAAGAAAATGTGAGATAGAGAGAGAGAGCATGACTAGAGGATACCCTGTAGCTGTTTTTTTATGCTCTTCAGTTGCTACTTGTTGCTATTTATATCAAATGAATTTGTTATATAGATTTGTAGATAGGAATTGTAGAGAGTGTAAGGAATGCTAAGCAAAACTTTTATATCTTCGACATTCAATTTATTTAACAATATATTTCTACAAAGATAATGGCTATAATATAAAAAAAATATCTAAATAAAATTCTCGATAAATGCAAATTGTTGATGGTATATGTGTACATATATAAAGATTCTTATATTGAGCTAATAAGAATAATTTTCCACTTATTGATTGTTTGACTCTGAACAACTTTTTCTGGGAATATAAATATGTTCAGCTTAAATGTCATAAGCAAACATACAGCATATTTTAGAGAATCCCCATGTTTGTTATTTATTTATTTATTTTTTTTTTTATTTCATATAATTATATAGAAATTATTTAATTTTTTATATTTAACTTTTACATTTTTTTTTTTTTTTTCTGTGACAGCGCGGTTCTTGAATTTTTAAGCTTAATAAATATATAATTAGTATTTAATTAAATAGAATAAAATATATTTTTGAAGTTACACTTAAAATTGAATAAATAAAAAATGAATACGAAATTCAAGAATGCCTTTCATCAACTTGACATTTACAGGGTATACAAATAGCTCGGCAATTTCGCTTTTATAGCACAGACACATATTGTGCGCGTATTTCATTCATAAACTGAGCTCATTCAGCGAACGGAATTCATTGGAAGCGCTGTAAAAAATCTCTTGGAATATATATATATATATATATATATATAACATACACATACATATATTCTATGTGAATGCTTTCATTGTGCGCCAACAATGCGTCCAAGGCAGGATAATAAGGACACAACTAGCAAAGTCTATACAAGTACTTGAGGCGGCACAATGCGCCAGGCAAATTTAAAGGACATTCGACCAGTAAATTCTCACGTTCATTTCATTTGCACTCGCTCCCTCTTGCTCTGTATCTTTCTCAGTTTCTGCCTCATTTGGGTGCATGTCTGATATAAGTATATATGTATTTTTTTTGCGGCATTTCTCATTGGTTTTTTAATGTTGGCTAAGGCCCGGCTTAAACCTCAAGTGACCGAGGGCTTGATGAGCTCACATTTGCGAAAAGGAGAAGCGGATGCGCCGCCACTCGGGTGTTCCTTCATCAACGACATCATCATCTGACGATCATCCGGATATAGTTCAATAAGGTTTTTTTTTTTTTGGTTTTGGTTTTTTTCGCAACCGTCAGTCGGTGTTTCTCTTCTTTTTTTATTTTGTGCAATTTTCATGGAATTTTCAACACATAATCGAGAGATAATGCTGTTGATTATCTCAGGAATTTCTATTCAACTTTTTTCCGTTGTTATCCTTGTTACTCGTGTTGTGTAAAGTGGCGCTGGTGTTGTCCTTCGCCAACGTGGCTTCCGTTTCATATTTCCTTCGAGCGCTGTGTGCGGCCTGACAAAACTGAGAATCTTTGCGTCTGAGTCCGGTTTCGGTTTTTAGGTCATGTGAATTGTGGCAGTTGCTTGGAGTTTTGTCTTTTGAGCAATTTGACGGTTAGTGGAGCAAAAAGTCGTTAGATCACATTTTGTAAACGCTGTGAGAAAGTGCGAAATGTGAAACGCGACTCCACGGGGTTGTCGTTAGGTATTGTAACTTGTTTGGAATTTCGAAATTATTGATTTGATCAATAATAGTGTTGAAGTTGATGAGGAAATTTAATTATTTCCGTAGAATTTCATATAACAAGAGAATACATTTTTTTTAATCCTAGAATACTCAATGAGACTTTGCTCAAAGTTTCCTAAATATATTGCCGAGAAGATAATTGTGGGATATCAGATGGAAAGCCGTTGAATCTTGAATTTAGTCCATATGAAACCCTTTTCTTTAAAAGCATTGCATCTGATGCTGTTCGCCTGTCAAAAACTTGTTCATCATTTATGAGAATTTAATCTCAAGTTTGTTGACATTCTGAAGCTTCACAACTTGTCTTGGACAAAAGAAGAAATGTAATTAGATTTCATATCTGTGTTGGCAGTTTTAATGTCAAACTTCTGTTTTTGTTCCCAGCAACAACCCCAAGGAGTGAAAGCAACCCGCATGACAATTTGCAATCTTTGTCTTAAGTCTGGTCAGAAGTTTTATAGTTATGCATATAAAGCTATGTAAATTATTATGAAGTCGTTAAGCATGTTTTAGTCTACGAGATGAATGAGATAGAGATAGAGAGAGAGAGAGAGAGAGAGATTCTGTGACTGTGTCTTATTTCGTGTCATTGTTGATGAAGATGAATGATGTAATAATTCCATCATAAAAATGCTTGCTCAGCCAACAATTCAGACGCAAACTAAACTGACAGGCTGTCCAGCCCCGTGTGCCAAAGGGTTGTAACGCCCCCCGTCACCTCTCTGCCTCTCTCTGCCTCTCTCTCTCTCACACTCACTATCCGTAGGGCTGCAGCTTTTCATGCAGCAAACTAAAAGCTAAGGCTCAACAGCTATGCTAGATGTGGACTTCTGGCTAGCAGCTGCTCAACGGCTGCTGCTGCTTCTACTGCTGATTTACAACAAGTTTTTACATTTGCCACACTGCAACTGCGGTACATTTTCTCGGTTTCACAGAACTGGTTTCGGTCAAATCTAAAACCCGAGATCCATTTACATTTATCGTACTTAGGGACGTAAACAATTTTTTTTTTTTTTTTTTTTAATTTAAATTTTTTTTAAATGCCAGCTTTGCCACTGATTTTGATTGCCTTCGAATTTGAGTAGAACTTAGAGAGAAGCGAAAGAAAATCCATTAACACGCTCAGTCAAGCAAAATCCATCATAAAGGTAAATCTTTGTTTACCTTGACCCTGCCTCCACATACACATACACACACACACACACACTTGCAGTGAGACACAGACAGTCATGCATAAACATGCTGTCCGGTATCGATTCGTGCATCCTTTTGCTTGGATACTTGTTTTTATGTCTTCTTCTTGCTGTCATGTGTTGCCCTCGGCTCACCTTTCGATTTTTTTTACAACTTTGTTTTCAACATCGATGCATTTTTGATACCCCATGGCAATAGTAAATGTTGAAGGGGTCAAATGGACTGCAGGAGAGATCGGTGATTGCTCTGCAGTGATGTGAAAAATATATAGAATAAATATTGAAATATTTAATCGATTTAGTCTTGATCGTTAGTTTTTATGATTGAGCTTATCGATTTTAACTAATTGATGATCGACAAGTACTAATTTGAGATGACCTATGAATGATCAAGTGCACTTTACACTTTCAATATCTTTCATCATAATTGAGTATTTCATAAAGAGAGATCTTATATCGAAGAACTCGAAAGAAGTAGACAAATTTATCTTGAGTATGCCTTCCCTCACTTCTGCTCCAAATATTATAAGTTTCATTTACTATAAGACTCAGACTCAACATTTATAGGGTAACTGTTGTCCGATCATTATTAATGTAGGTACACTCGTTTGTTTTGATTGCGTCTTTCTTTGCTGTTGTTATTGTAAAGTCAAAGTGTCGAATTGTAAAGATCAGTCACCTTTTGCTGCCTAGGCCGATCGTCGTCGTATCCCATAGATACATAAACATTTACATTGCTGTTGCCTTTGTTGTTGTTGTTGTTGTTGTTGCTGCTGTTGCTACGACTGCCCATTGGCTCGTACCCCTTTATTATGCCAGGCATGTCGCGGTGCTCCGCCGTTTGTACTCGTATCCGTTTGCCTCATCTACTAGTATTTTTACTGTGTAATCACGCTTAAGCCGTGCCTCAGTCGCCGTCGCCGTCGCCGTCGTAGCTGCAGTCGGCGTTCCCTCTATGTTCTAGCTGCACGCTTATTTATTTGTTTGCTGGCTCCAAACTGGTACTGGGCATCCATTGGTCTAGCTCTTGGGTCTTCGTCTTTAGCTAGCAGCCAGCAAAAGTACAGTCCTCAGTCCTCAGTCCTCAGTCCTCAGTCCATGTTCAGTTCTGTTTTTCCTGATTTTTCTCCAAGTTGTTGCATCAAAAAGGGGCAACCCTTTGTATGTATGTGTATGTGTGTGTGGCTTGTGGCTTGCGATGCAGCCAACTGGTTTGTCTAGTACAAGTATCTCCACCTCATTTTATTGCCTTTGTCCCCTCCCCCAACCAACTGACTTCTCTTTCCCCCAATGCTTCTTCTATTTCTTAGAATGCTGTTTTCCTTCTTGTCGTATCTGGCGACGATCAAGCCCCTCGCAAGTTTATTTACCTCTCCACAGGTTTGTTTACTTTCATTGTCCAAGGAGTCACAGTAGAAGAAAAGAAGAAGAAGAAAGAAAATAATAAGAAAATATAAAAAGAAAAACATTTCATAAGCCGATTTGCTGTCACATAGACGGAAGGAAGTCCTACGATGCGATGATGCGTTGAAAATATTAAACAGTTCGTTTGCTCAATGAAAAGTCCATATAGGAAGTAAGGCTTAATTATGGAACTATTTGAAATACAGGTAGTAAAGTTGTTAAATCATCTCATTTAATATGCTAATGAAAAGGAAATGCAATCTTTATATAAAAGTATACTAAATGAGGTTTAGTAAATGTCGGAGTTAGCTTTACTGCCTATTGGGTCATGGGAACTAGCTTTGAATAAGATCAATTATGATCAATGTTCAGTATGCTAAATCTAATTCATATTTCAGATATATCTAGCTTCAGTAGTTTGCTTTCTTTCAAGATCATCTTCTTCTTCTTACTTTTAAACATGTACTCTTAAACATGTCATCTATTTCATATTTATCAACAAATGCATCTAAAACATGCCAGAAATTTTCACAAATTTACTTTTGCCAAACATCTTCTCTCATCTAAGCAATTAAAATATCATAAATATAGCAGCTGTCGTCGAAGATCTAATAACTATATTTTTAGATAGTCTAGCCCATCTTCAAATTAGAAACTCAATGGTCTCGGCCCACACAAAAAATGTAATTTAGTTGTTGCATTTTATGGCTAATTGATTTTAATCTGACCGCCACGACGGTGGCCAAGAATCAGCACACAAATCCGTATACATTACCAAAAAGGGCACAGCCTCTCCAGAGAAATGGAGATATATCGTGATAAGGCCAAAACATTTTGCGCATCATCATTATCGGAAGAGCTCTCCTACATTTATATATAGAGCTGTCGAGTTGCTCGGAACAAATAATAATTATTGCAAACTGAGATTGGTTGCGCCCGAATAAAAGTCGAGCCGAAAAAATATCAATGGAAGAAAAAACTAGGTATACTTCTCGCTCTTCCTCTCTCTCGCTCTCCCTCAGTAGGTCTCCTCTCCATGGTGGCTATCTGTCGTCTCGTATCTTTGGCTTTGATATATGCTTCACTGCATCGGACTGTCAACAAAGGAACCTGCCGGGATTTCTAACGGTCATCAGTCAGCTGACTGGCTGGCTTGAGATACATTTGTATCTGTAACTGTGCGTCCACTTGAGGTGCAGTCGAGCGCAAGATAGCATCAGCTCGAATTTGTTTTTAGAATTCTATGTGTATTAGTTATCTAGGGTAGCATGCACACGGTCACATACACAGGACTAAAAAGGATACTATTTTTGGCGCTCTTTTTTCCTTTGGTTGTTTAAAGCAAATTCTACTGTGAAAGGATATTGGTGCGGCCTTTGAAAAAAGGATTTTCGTTACGAACTGTTCATTTTGCGCGCCACAAGCAAAGCCAATAACTCTATATATGTGTGTGTGTGTGTGTGTGTGTAGAGTTGTGTGTGGTGCGCATTTCGTAGTTGGTATCTTCAACTCACAATCATGACCGTTGGCCGGCTCAAAGGTCGGCTTAAGACTTTCAAGAATTGCCATGGCATGTGGGTGTACGTGCTGCTGAAACAATATTACACATAGCCACACCCCATGCACACACACACACACACATACACACTCTCACAATGCTTGCTTTATATTCATTAAGGATGTGCAACAAAACAATATGCAAGTTAGTTATTCCATGCAAAACAAAAGCCCTAAAACTATGCAGAGCTCTAGCAATATTTTCAAGTTAAAGTAGGCTTATCCTTGCAACGTTTCTCATATTCCTTACTCGATTCCTTTTTTCGGCTCAAGCCATTGTTAATTGATTAACCGAACTGCAACTTTGGCTGTTCAGTTAGCCGGCACAGCTGCCTCGATAATATCTGCATATTAGATCTAGGTAACTGGAACCTGAACTCCTGACCACACAAGTCCTGTGTCCGGTGACCTGTGCCTTGTGTCCATTCATTTGGAAGCCTAAATGTGCGAAATGCTTTTGTGCACATATGAGATGATCTCGTTTTTGTTGAGCGAAAGAGTAGAGCTCACACATGTACGCTTGCAGAAGAGATACATATACATATATTCAGAGATACATCAATATAGATCTAGCATCTGCACTTATTTTTTTTTGCTCTTCTATTTGAATTCCCATTGATCCGTGCCATTGAGCAATATGTCGTCAAACAGTTTGCCGCCCTAAGCCTTCGGCTATGCAAATTATGCACAAATTGTTCAACTTCCTGGAAAACAGATCAAGTTCTATATACTTATGTAAACACATTTTTTTTTTTTGCACAAGTGTTATAGATTCATGCGGAAGTTTTTATGTTTTTCCCTGGAAATGTCGCCTTGGTTCTTAACAGTAGCTGACTTACGTAATGTTTGTATTAGAGGTTTTTGATTTCAGTTTTATTGTTTTTTTTTCTTCTTCTTATTTTTGTACTTGTTTCTTGAGTCCCGCGCGGCCTATTTGTAAAATTGTCTAATGTTTTTTCACACTCGTCTGCTAAAATGCAAAGAGCCAAACTCTGCCTAGCTTAAGTCTGAATTGAATGTAAATCATTTTCGTCTTATTTACATGTAGAGTTAGGATCTGAATGCCTATTGTCTAAACGATCGTCTTATATTGTCTTAGCATTGGAGGTGTTCTTAAAAGGAATTCGGAAGTTTTTCAACTAACGTTAGTTGAGCCTTGTTTGATATATGAGTTAGTGAATACACTGGAAGAGTTGCCTTTGATGAGTTCTAATAACGTTTAACAACTTCAAGAAGTTAGATGGATCTTACAGATCTTGGGTTAGGTAATACCAGCTCTGAGTTGGTTCTATCTCAAAATAATATTATTATTCTAATTTATTAGTTTGTAAATTTAGCTAAACATGCTTAAGAAATATTCTTAATATACTTCAAAGTTCCGTTCTCTATTGTAGAGCTGACCACAAATAGGTTTTAACCAAAGAAATCGGCACATTTGAGCACATTGTTGGATTCGTTTGCTGCCTACAAACAGTACTTCAAAGGATCTTAGCCTATCTGTTGCAGAAGGAATTCGCAAACTCATGTGAGCATGTTAATTGCCATTTGCAGAGTCTCAAAAAATGAGTTGTAAATGAGCAAAAAAGAAGCTGTGTGCAATGAGCGGCAAGTCGAGAGAGCTGCAGGGCGTTCGGTTCACTAGGAGGTTCCACAAATCATTGCCCAGTTGCCAAGGCTGTGCAGATTGCTTTGCAAGTATGCAAAAACTATAGAATCCCATCATTAATTACCCTTTTTGGGCAGCAGTCGGAACTTGAAACAGACCGACACGTGCATTGTAATGATCATATCAACGGCAAGAAAGAGAAGGGTCTTGCGGAACCTATGAGCATAGCGGTAGCTAATCGATTCCTTTTTGGCATTGGGGCAGTAGCTATAGTCGTAGATCGTGCGTATTATCAATCTGTAGATCAGAATCAAATATTTTATGCACACGCCTCGAAAGGAACCACAACCAACGAGCCGTGAAATTTCTTGGCTATCCCAATGCTAATGCATAAATCCAATAGTTATGAAAAAGCAATTATGTTGAGAGTTGAGTGTATCCTTATGGATGAGTGAAGCAACTGGTTGAATGACCTCCAAAGTGATTGACCGCTTGGTCGTGAGAAACTTGAATGCAACCCTTCATTAGATCGGTTTTGAAGAGGTTACATAAAAATTAGATGATTGCTTTTTATATTGGGTCTGTCATTAAAATTGACTGTTTGTATTGCTCTAGAGATCGGCGGGAGGACCTTTCGTTCAAGTTTTGTTATGGAGCGCCTTGCTCAGCAATTTTCCGTTAAAAAATCAAAACATATAATTTTCCCCCTAGTGAGAACGGGAGAGGCTGCGACAGAGATAGAATGAGTTGTGGTATATAGAAGAGAACAGGTAAAGACGAATCTGTGCATAGAGGAAAATCCAATACATACAGGTACATAGGCGATGCAGGGGTAGGCCGAACAATAGAACCTGTTTGCAGGGGAAAAATCCAACTAGAAGTTGGACCCATAAGAAAACGAGTCGAGATTTCCTGCAGAGAAATGGAAAATAAACAAGTTGCGACGGCGAAGGCGAAGGTGAAGGCGAGAGCATAGAGCATACAATACATGGAAATTGTTAAATGGCTAGACAAACAGGTTGAGGCACAGGTACAAGCCCGTATACATAGAGCGGGTGCGGCTGCGGGGGCGAGGGCGAGGGCGAGGGCGAGGGCAAGGGCGGGGGCTTAGCTCTCTGACGGTAGCCCTTAAGCCACGACTGAAGCGCGGCCTGCACGTGGACGCTGTTAAGGATCGGCTTGTGATGTTGATTGTGATGAAGCCTTTTCATGTCTATGCACACTTGGAGACGTTATTATAATTATAATTGGCAATAACACCCCTATCGGAGCACAGCCTGATGCACAATTTGCCTCCACGCTTCTCTGTCCTGTGCGCAACTTCTCCAGTTGGTAACACCATTCAGGATTGCCTCCATCTGGTCCTTCCAACGGGTTCGAGGTCTACCCCTTCTTCGTTCTCCTCTAACTACCGCATCAAAAACCGAACGAGCTGGAGTGTTTTCCTCCATACGAGCAATGTGACCCAACCAACGAAGACGCTGAATGTCAATTCGCTTGCCAATGTCAACATCGCCGTATAGCTCGTACAGCTCGTCGTTCCACCTGATACGATAGGTTTCGCCAACGCAAATTGGTCCAAAGATCTTGCGAAGAATCTTTCTCTCAAAGACACCAAGTGCAGCTGCATCTGACTGCGTCACGGTCCAGGCTTCCGCTCCATAAAGCAGCACTGGAATGATGAGTGTCTTGTAAAGGGTTACCTTTGTCTTTCGAGAGAGGGCTCTACTGTTCATTTGCCTACTGAGCCCAAAGTAACATTTGTTGGCAAGTGTAATTCTCCGCTTGATCTCCAGGCTGACATCATTTTTGTTGGTCACTGCAGTTCCCAAATAGACAAAGTCCTTGACAGACTCAAAGTTATAGTCTCCAGCAGTAAGGTAAGAGTCAAGACGCCGCGACTCTCTAGTACTGCACACCATAAACTTTGTTTTGCCCATGTTTACTGCAAGACCAACTTTAGCTGATTCCCTTTCGATAGCTCCAAAAGCCGCAGTTACATCACGCTTGGTACGACCAATGATATCAATATCATCAGCGTAACCAAGGAGCTGGACACTTTTGTATCCCAGTATTGTGCCCATCCGATGCACTCCAGCTTTCCTTATTATACTCTCCATAAGTAAATTGAAGAGCACACAAGACAGCGAGTCGCCTTGTCTGAGACCCCCGCTTGGTATTGAAGGTTTCGGATTGGTCATTTCCTACCTTGACAGAGCTGATGGTGTTGCTCAATGTCATGCTACAAAGCCGTATTAGCTTTGCAGGAATACCAAGCTCAGACATGGTAGCGTACAGGCAGTCTCGCCGTGGACTATCAAAAGCAGCTTTAAAATCGACGAACAGGTGGTATGTGTCGAATTGGTTCTCGTGTGTTTTCTCCAGGATTTGGCGCAATGTGAAGATCTGGTCAACTGTAGACTTGCCAGGACGGAAACCGCATTGATAAGGACCTATCAATGCTTCAGCATATGGTTTCAGTCTCTCACACATTACGCTCGTGAGAACCTTGTATGCGACGGGAAGAAGGCTGATGCCACGGTAGTTGGTGCGTTGTGTTGCATCACCCTTCTTCAGGATTGGGCAGATCATACTGAGGTTCCAATCATCGGGCATGCTTTCCGTTAGCCATACGCTGCTGATAAGTTGGTGCATGCACCCTACCAGCTCATCGCCTCCAGCCTTAAACAATTCAGCCGGTAAGCCATCTGCTCCCGCGGCTTTATTGTTTTTGAGACGCTGTATAGCTGTCTCGACTTCCGTATGGCTAGGGATGGGAACTTCAACACCATCATCTCTGATTGGGGTTAGTGGACCAACTTCGTCAAGCTCATTCTCACTGTTTCCAGCCAAAAGACTCTCAAAGTGATCCCGCCATAACCTCAGTACAATCTCCGCATCAGTAACCAGGTTTCCATCGTCACTCCTGCAGGCAAGCGATCCAGACTTATACCCTTGGGTCATGCGCTTGACCCTCCGGTAAAAGTCACGGGCATCGTTCTTGCTTCTGCTACTCTCCATCTTCTCACACTCAAGCCTTTCCATCTCCCGCTTCTTCCTCCTGAAAAGGCGCTTCTCGTCTCGTCTCCGCGACCTATAAATATCCACCACCGCTCGAGTAGCTCCTGCTTGCAGCGTTCTTCTGTAGGCGGCGTCTTTTGCTGCAGTCGCTTCCCGACACTCCTGGTCGTACCATGGATTCCGGTTGGGAGGGCGTTGGAACCCAAGTACTTCCACAGCAGAGGCGTTTATGGCATTGGACATGTACGCCCACATATCCGTTGTATTTATAGGCATTGGAGGGAGTTGGCCGAGTCGGCCCGAGAGTCGAGTGGAGAAGGCATCCTTATGTCGTTGTGATTGCAGCTTTTCGATGTCCAGCTTTCTTGGCATACCTTGACGTGAGACTTTCGCGACACACAGCCGTGCGCGTACCTTGGCTGCAACAAGGTAATGGTCAGAGTCGATGTTAGGACCCCGACAAGATCTCACATCAAGTATGCTAGATGCATGCCTTGCATCGATCACAACATGATCAATCTGATTTCGCGTCAGACGATCAGGCGACAGCCAGGATGCCTTGTGGATGTTGGGGGTGACGAAAACCTGTACTACGTACAATCATATTGTGTGCGGCCGCAAATCCTATTAGTCTAAGTCCATTGCTCGATGTGGACTCGTGCAGACTAAACGGGCCAACGGTTGCTCCAAAGATGCCCTCCCGCCCTATTTTGGCGTTAAAATCTCCTAGAAGGATTTTAATGTCATGTGACGGGCAACGGCCATATGCTCGGTCGAGCTCTGCATAGAAAGCATCCTTGGTAGCATCGTCTTTCTCTTCCGTCGGGGCATGCGCACAGATTAGGCTGATGTTGAAGAATTTGGCAGTTATTCGGATCGTCGCAATCCTCTCGCTAACTGGTGTGAAGTGCGAGGCTCGGTGCCGCAACTTGGGCCCTACGACGAAACCACAACCAAATTCACGCCTATCATTAAGACAACTGTAATAGATGTCACAGCTGCTTTTTCTTATGCGCCCCTGCCCTTTCCATCGCATTTCCTGGATGGCTGTGATGTCAGCCTTCAACTCATTGAGGGTATCCGCTAGTTGTTGAGCAGCACCGGGTCTGTACAATGTCCGTACGTTCCAGGTGCATACTCTCAAATCATTTTCCTTTTTCCGTTTGCCGTGGTCGTCAACGTTTTCCGGGTTCCTTTCCGAGGCTCCTCTTGCTTCATTCACTGATGAGTCTTTTTCTATGGGTGGATATCAAGTCCTACGCCAAAACCTAATTTAAGGATTAGGATCCCGCCGCGCACTTTGGTTTATAACTCAACGGGGGCTGAGTCATAATCCAGGAGGAACCACGTGGAGGTAGTGTGTCGACTTGAGAAGAGCAAGAACAAGGATCGCACTGGCACTCACCAAGTTGAGCACAATCAGAAACTTTGCCTTGCCTGCTCTCCCCCCCGTCGCTGTAACGAAATTTCTTGTATGCACTATACGAAAGAATACAGAAAATGAATATAAAACGAGTTAAGAGTGCCTGCGGTTTAATGGGGGTTTGGCTTTTTCACAGATTACCAAATTATGTGCCCATTCTTTGGCCGCGAACAAAGAAAAACTGAAAACTGAAAAGGAAAATGTGTGATGTGGCTCCAATAGTGCGCAATGCCTGGGAAAATCAATGCCCCCAAATGCGTTAATCGTAAGTCAGAGGGCAGACAAAGAGTTTTATGGTATAAGGGCTAGGCCTATGAAAGATGATTCGAATTTTTGATACTAAATGCGCTTTAGAAGCGGATCAGATGATGTCTGAAAGGATGGTCAGAGGATGGACTTTGAAATTTGTTTAAGGAATTTTATATATACATATATACATATATGTAAATAGGTCCGAATGGCTGCATTGCACTATGAGAGCTTGCCTATGTCGGAGACTTTAATTGAATATATTAATTTTAGCTCTTGACAAAGTTCAGTTAGATTATAAGTAAGTATAGATGTTGAGATGTTGTTCTTAAGACTGCTAACCTTTAGCTACTTCAGAGTATACAAAGATTCTTTTAGAGTATATAGATGAAGTCCATCTGCCACTAGTTTAGCCCATTGCTTGCCTCACTATTTGCTAAGGCCACAACGGAAAAGGATTTTAGCTAACATAAACTAAGGATTGCAACACATGTTGTCTGCTTTTTAGGATTTGGTTTATATGAGTTGCTATTCGGCATAAACAAGAAGAAAATCCTTAAAGATCGATAGCTACGGCAGCCGAAATGTTGTTTGAATAATAAAACTAATTCAGTTGCTGTCGCTGTCCGTGTCGCGACTGCAGCAACAGCCAGACAATAACAAGTTGCTAATGAACTGGCAGCGAGCGTAGTCAGGGAATAGATTCGTCGGCGTTATTTGAGATTTTATCAAAACAAAACGACAGTCAGGATAACAACTGGTAGCATCGATTGCCTTGCACTTGATCCTTTCAGGTTGGCGCTGTACTGAAGGTCCTTGTTTATGAGAATGTTTTTATTAGTATTGGGCGCTGGTCTAGTTTGCTGCACCAAATGTCCTGTAATTGGAGACGAGCTCAAGAGATGCGCGGCACGATCTCTTGAAGTGGTCAACCCGTCAGGGGCATCATCATCGATATATTTTGTTGACCATATGTTCTCGTTTGATTTAGTGTCGAACCTGAGCCCAAAAACTCAACCAGAACATGCTTTGCATGTGGTATTGATTGAGCAATTCGAGTGTAGCCACAGCTACAGCTATGATGTCTCTCTCTCTCTTTCTTTATCTCCCTCTCTCTCTTCCACCCTCTGTTTGTGCAGTGATTTGGAAGCTGTCAGCAAGGTTGCTCCAATTTCATGGCCGATTTGCCCAAGTGCATTCTAATTCATAATGGTTCGACTGAAACTCGTTAGCCACAAAATTTGACAACAGCAGCTGTTGTCCAGTTTGCTTAAATTTCATTAAGAACATTTTATTGGACCATTAACGGTTCTTTATTTATTTTTTCTTAATCTCAATTCCAGGTATAACATGTGCTCGATTAAAGGAATGTGCTTCAGGTTGAGCAGCAAAGTGAAGCGAAGAATATGGAAGACATCATGAGGAGAAATGTGAGTTGAGTTTGTTTTTTTTAAATTAAATTAAATAAATTTTAAATATTTAAAAATTAAAAATATGAAATAATTATTATGAAAATGTATTTAATATTGCTATATATAAATGGAAATTCAAAAAGTCTTACTTAAGAGTTAGGCCAATTTATTGTAATTCTATATGTAAAGTCTGACGAAATTGTAAATTGCTTCTTTTTGTTTTTTGTTCACATTACGAGAGAATTCACAGAGCCCTCATGCATGCTAAAAAAATTGAATTGCGAAACTTTCGAGGAATCGTTTGCCATGAGAGACCACAAATTTGGCGTATCCCATTGCACGCCAGCATTAGCTAATGCCGTCTGCGGCAAGGCCCATTAATGCTCTCTAGAGAGCATAGCATAGCAGCCTTGAAAAGATCATTAGCAGGAATAAGATCGTAAAAAGACATGACACGCGAAAAAAAGGGCAAGTGCCGCCCCTTGACCAGCCATCGGACAGCCATGAAATTGCGAACCAGCTCGAGCTGGTCGATTCGATTGCAGATCGAAGATCAGCAGCAAGTCGAAAGACCCCCCGGGAAATCAATGTATTAGACGTTATTGCCAAACAATTGCAAAAGACAAAAGATGAGCCAAACTATTTTTATAGCCACATCAAACATTGGGCAAGCATGGAAATAGTGCGCAATCATGCCGACCCAACCAAAAAAATATATATCATAAATGCACACAGGCACGGTCGGGCACAAAGACAGGTTGAAGTTGCGGTTAGGTGTTTGAGGTTTTGCCGCGCCTCGAAGGGACTTTTCTTTTCGTGTGTTGTGTGGTCATATGGAATTCTTGGAAGCTAAGTACAAATGAGTTGGCGGCCAGGATTGAGCGAAAATATTGTGAGAAATAACAAAAGTAATCAAATATGTATATAAAACTATTGGGCATCGACTTGAGTCCTTCGGCCGGGCATATATTATTTTTTCATTCTATTATTTGGTCAGACAATGCATTGAAGTTTGTTTTGGGCTGCCGGCGAGACCTTTTTCCGCTCAAGTGTTTAGCGGCGTGAAGGAGTTAGAAAACGATTATGATTTTGCCACCATACAAGTCGAGGACGAACAGCTATCTGTCCATATATATCGATGCAGTTATATATGTATGTATGCATGTATATATGTAGGTATCTGGGCTAGTTTTATGCAAAGTTCTGACGTGTCAAATTGTCAGCGTGTGCTCCTTTGAGCCTGGCAAGCGATTTCGCACGGTTAGGCTCAGTGCGCCTGGCCCATGCTGCGTGCTCCTGCGCAGCGCTGTTGTATCCTGGCGCATCCTAGACATTCGTCCGCTCATTAAGCGTTGTCCGAGCTGGCGCCTATCCCGTGGCGCGTCTGCCTTTCAGTTTGGTGGCTTTGGCAATTAACTGCAGCGCTTTGTTTAGCGCGCGAGCACACGTCCACTCAGGCCATGCAGGACACGCAGGACACGCACTGTGACACTCTGCTGCGCACTCGGCGCATTTTTCACTCTTTTGCAGCAAATCTAATCGCAAAACGTTTCGTGCTGCTTAATTGCGCAGCTTAGCCAAAAAAGAAAAAAGAAGTAAGAGAAAGGTGCACTTGTGACCCAAGCAGGACGCGCAGGACATGCAGTTTATCCAGCATATGGTGTGGACTGAAGTTAACTGTGCTGCCACACCCACCTCCAGTTGGGCCAGGACATGTGCTGGACAAACGGCTCCCGTCTGGCACGCCCACTCGTGCCTCGGGCGTTGCGTAATAGACAATAAATATTTTATTGATTTTCGTTCAATAAATCTGCAACAGGACGAAAATTGCCATTGCTGCTCGTATTTTGCGGGCAGCCCAAAAAGGATCTGCAGCAGGTACTCCGCTTCGCTCTTGGGTTGTCCGTGCACTTGAACTAATTGACAAACTGAAAGGTGAGAGATTGCATTTGGGCGATAAGACAACCTGATTTTGTGTTCCTTTTTATTTCGGAATTGTTATTTTTTTTTTTTTGCCATTGTCCTTTGGAAATTTATTGCCTTTTGTGCCTTTTGTGCGCCGAGTTTCCCACTGCTTGAACCAAAACAAAGTGCCAGCCTGACAGCCTACCGACAAGGACTATTAATTAGATTTTATGTGCACTTGCCGTACGCTTCAGTTTTTATTACAGATCAATATTTTTGCGCTCGTCCTGTTAAATGGCAACGGCCCCTACTTCGTGGGAAGCCACACAGCGCGATCCCACGGCAGGCCAACTCTCTCTCTCTCTCTCGCTCTGTCGTTCCTAAGTTTATTCTGTTCATCATTTATAATTTTGTCAGGGCTATTGGCAAAGCGTTCGACCTACATAAATTGCATCGGGTGGCAACGCCTTTGGCCTCCTCTGGCAGCAACTGTCAGCTCTACAACTTCTCGCTCGTGTCATTCGATAGCTTGGCCAACTTTGAATATGCACATGTTGCACTTTATGACCCTCGAGCATTGTCCTACTTGGGTTACATTGCGGCTGCTACGTGCTTTTCGGCCAGAATCCTGCCAAGTGCTCATTGATGTGAGCTTCCTGCACTACAAAATGCATTTAATGTGGGAATATTGTGTTGAACATGAGTTTAATATTCATGTTGCGGTAAATTTTACTTATATAAAATATATTTTATTTAATGTAGTTCAAGATTTTTCTCAGGCCTGTTTAATTGAACTCAAGTTCAACTTGTAAGAGCAATATCTAGGTAATTATATAAATTTATTATGAATTTATAGTAAAATTTTTATATTTTTAGCTTAGGCGACTTCCTCTTCTAGTTAGTTTATGAATTTCATATAAACATATGGCATTTTTATAGTCAGCTTTTAACTGTTTCTGAGAGCTCTTTCAAGTGGGCAATTCCACACCCCAAACTGCAGCACTTTGAATACAAAAATCGCCCGCCCATGGTGCAAAATGTAAAATTTCCCAGCAGCAGCAAAGAAGGAAATGAAAGAAACAAAAACAAATGCAAAGCAAGGAGGCCATATACACACACATATGAAGTGGTTAGAGCATATGGTTAGGGCTAAGGGCAGGGCACCTCGCCAGGCACTGTGCCACCCAAGCAAAACCCGTCGCCTGTTTCCTAAATTAATAATTGCAAAATTTCGCGCTAAATGAGTGAAGTACAAAAGTCAGCAGCAGGCAGGATCGAACAGGATCGGGCAGGATCGAGCAGGAGCAGCATGTCCAACAGATGCACATATGCGCAGCATATTTCGCTCGAGCCACAAACCAAGCTATATATATATATATTTGTATATATATATTTGGTTCAAGTCGGCACGAAAAGTCAGTTGGTCACATTTTGTTGTAATTACCGGGTTGGGTAGGCGTACAAAGGGCAGCGCGGCGTGAAGCTTCCACACACACACACACACACACAAACAATGAGGCGCTAAGCAAACAACACGAATGTGTTTCGCAGGATAACACAAGAACAACACACACATATGTGAGCCATATGAGCCATGCAGTTGCTTGCGTGCGTGACCGTTACAAACGATCGAACCGTTTACTATGACTCAGCGCGGTGCTATATGAAGCATTATCGGGCGATATAGCGCCCGAATCGTGGGCGCGCACGTCAGTTGGTCTGCACAAAGCTAACCCTTAAATGGCAGCCGGCTGCAATTTGCCCGCCCTCGCGAGATCGCCATATCGGGCCAAAAGCCACCCTGTTCTAGTTAAAACAAGGCGGCGTTTGCTGCTTAAAGGCTGGAAGACTTGATGTTACCCTGTCGTGAATTGTAATTCGTGTGCTCTACAACATAATCATAAAAAAAATGCATTTTTGAAAATGAAATCAAGATACATCTATATATTGTATATATTGTATAGCTCTTTCATGCTTGCATATGGCTTTGATTAGGGCGACATTTTCATTATTTAAAAAAAAAAAAAAACACATTTTTTGTTTATATTATAAATAAAGAAATATAAATATTTAGTAAATAAATACAATACAATATAATAAAAATAAAATTCATGATATTTATCAATTACAAATATATTAACAATTTATGAACTTTATATATCATTTTATTTGATTCTCATATAAGAAATTCAAACTGTCTTAAAAGATAGTACTCAGAAGATTATAAATACATCTCGTAATTTAACGATTTATAAATAAGTGAATACTTTGTGGTCAGCTCATAGGATAATTAATTCTTATTCAAAGTCAAGATTTGCTTACCAACAGAGCCAAATAGAGATATCGATTTATATCGTTATCAATGTAAATATTAACTTACATTTACATATTATACAAATCAATTATTTCTACACGAAAATACCTATTGCAATGCATAGAATTCATATGCGCTGTGCGATATGCCTAAAAGTTGTGTATCGATATATATCGATTACACAATATATAATATAAATGCTTGTTAAATTCAAATCTCCTATTGCAATAACAATTTAGTATTATTGAATAGATGATGCCTTTCTTTATCATAGAAACTTTCCAATTGCTCTCTATCTCTTATTAATAATACAGGGTATTATAGAATAAACAAGCAGCTAATGTCGCGCCCACATGACCAAAACGTAGCCACCTTTTTGGGCGCAGTTAAAATGGTTGCAGTTGTTGTTGCTGTTATCCTTGGTATATTTATGTTTAATTGTTATGCTGATGTGTTGGCACGAGCCATGCGCGCTGGCGCATATGTCGCTCAGGGTCCTGGCACGGCACCAGCTCCTTGGGCCAATGTCATTGACTGCTGCACGTTTTGGCGCCCAATTTGTAATGCTGCTGCTGGAAAAACTCACAAGGGTTGCGCATGCGCTGTACTGGTCAAATGTCGCTAGGGAAAACTGTTAGTTATGCCACCACCAACACCACCGACAGTCAGCAGCAGCAGCAGCAGCAGCAACAACGCCACCACCACCACCACCGCCAGCAGCGAACCGCGACCAAATTATGCTGAAGTTGACGCAGCGCTTGACTGACTTCGCCTTCAACTTCAACGACGACTTCAACTTCGACTTCACCTTCGACGTCAGCTTCGGCTGGCAGCGCTCGCAAACAGCACGCGCTCAGGAACCACTTCCTCAACGCAGCATTTCCTCAACTCGCTCGCCCAAATAGTAATGAGTCGGCGGTGTCAGGTGCATGCATGTAACATTTCGAATGACCCGACTACGACCCCAAGACCAAAACAGAAAATAAACAACTAAGAAGGTTGCAAGCGAGTGTAAACGACTGCAACTATGCTTCGTCGATCAGTTGAACATGGCTCTTTATAGAGATATATAGAGATAGAAGTTGTTAATTAGAATTTGTAAAGAGAATTAATCCGATAGAATTCCTAGAGAATTATGCTGATATATACGATATAATATATAACAATATCGAAAACTGTTAACTCCAACTCTCAGATTAGTCATTGATCTGCAGTATAGATATATGTAGATATGATCAATCTTTAATAGAGATCTTCCATTGCCAATCTGTTCATTCTAGCTTCAACTATAAGTATATATATAAATCTTCTTGCATACAATACATAACTAAACATAAGTAACTAGCCCAAGGTTCAACTTTCTAACAAGAACAAAGACTACGAAAAACCTATATGCCCCACTCAGTCACTTAGCGAACGAGCATAAGAATTTACCCTAGAAATGCATTTTCTTTTGCTCGCGTAATTACAGCGACCAAGTTGGAAGTTTTTCATTCTTTCGAACGGTGCTCATTAGACCAAAGCATTTTCATGGCTAATAGTTGAGTGCGAGTGTGTGTGTGTGTGCGTGTGTGTGTGCGTGTGTGCGTGTGTGATAACAACTCGCGCACGAGCTATGATGGGACTGTGTGTTTGTGTCCTTATGCCTAGCCCATTTCGTTGTAATAATTTGAAATTTTGATCAGGTGTTCCTTTTAGTTTGTTGTTTTTTTGTTGTTGTTTTGTGGCTTTCTTTCGTTGACTTCTTCTTCTTTCTCATTTTCTGCTGCCGCACAGTTGTCGCATTTAACATCCAGCCTGGGCGAGTTCAAAGGGGAACTAGGAGCGTTAAGAATCGTCGAACCGTATAACACATCAGACCTGGGCCCAGTGCATGTGGGCAGCAAAAGCGCGCGGCTTTCTGTTCCCCTTGTCGCGATCGAGCCACTTGGCACTTGAACCGTGTCATGCGGATTTCTCTACCCTAACTCTAAGAGAGAAAGAGAGAGAGAGAGAGACCCTTGAACTGTTACTATTACGACATTATTTTGTATGGCGAACTGTGAAGTTTGATTTGCCAAGGAAACTCTAAGAACAGGTGTGCCATGAATGCAAAACAAACTGCTGCAACATATAGCCAAATATGAACAAGTTTATTTACCGAACCAATAAATTGCTCTGGAGTAGGAGAAACAAAACGTAGAGATATTACAAATACAAACGAACATTCCAGTAAATGTCTTTAGAAACTCTTTTGATACTTGATCAAAGTTGTTTACGTTTTACATATTAATGTGATAATATAATTGAACTAAATAATTAATGTTAGCTTGATTTGGGTTTCTCATATATTTAGAAATTGACACAGAATTTTGCAAGAAGTAGTGTTTTCTTTATAAGATGTCTCTTTTAGCTTTCATAATAAATTTCAATAAATTAATCTAAATACATTTGATTTATTTACGTAGAATATCCTTTTCAACTAATTAACTCAAAGTAGAATCTTGCCTAGTTCTTATTGAGTTACGCCAACTTGTTTCGTTACTTTTGTCGTAGGAAGCTCTACAAGTTGAGTTGCCTACGTCTTGATTCAGTTATGATATTCTCTTGATTTCCTGTTGGCTGTCACAGAACTCTCACAGCTTCAAGTCTGGCTCGCCCACATGTTGGCTGTATTAAAACTGGCGCTCCTAGTTACAGTCTTGCGTGGCCTGGCAACACGCCAACTCTCTGAATATTGAGCAATTGTCGGACTCGCCTTTGAGTTACATTTATGGCTAAATTTACGGAGAATACAATTCGAGAGCTAATGATGCCACAGATCAAAGCCAATTTCGAAGGAGGAACTCTGAGAACTCTGAGCTCAGCCCACGTAAGAGTCACGCAAGAGCTGAGCATAAGGATGAGACTTTGATATTCAGGTTCAAGTTGAGGTTGAGCTTGGGTTTGCAGTTTGAGTTTTAGTTTGAGCTTGAGCCGTGCCGTGCCCAGTTTCTTGCACGTGCATTGTTTGCGTATACGTACACTTGGAGAAATACTAGTAAGAAATGTACATTCAAGTAAAAAACTGAATTGGGGAGTTATATATGGCGGTTTTCAAGATATGCATGGCCTGGAGCAGAAAGAGAAATATGTGCTTTAAAATGTGTAGAGTTGAATATGTTTTCTATAATATTAATATTAATAATATTACACTACAAAAAATTGCTGCTAAGATTGTTATCAAAAATATTTTGAATGCAAAAACTTTAGCAATTTAAGAAAATTGTAAAATTCTTTTACCACTAAGTTTTTTCAACTTGATCAAATGATTAGCTCATTCTTAAATACATAAGACTTGCATTTTCTTCCAGTGTACTTATTCTTAATCAATTTTTGAGTGGGGCCGCTGCCAAAGCGTTGCGCACACGTACAAAATAATGATACTTTTGTTGATAATGCGAAACAGTGCAGCAAATTGTCAAAAAGAATTACCAAAAAAATTATAAAAATAAAAAAAAACTTAGCACAAGAAAAGAACAAATTGGAAAGAAATGAAAACAAAAGAAAAGAGAATATTTCGAGCATGCAAATTGCTTATGAAGCGCCGCAATTTTCCGCTGGTTTCTTAGTTTATAAAGCTGAAACTGATCCGCTTAAGCAGATGCGACTTTCCAGACAAAAGGCTTGATTCACTGGCCGGAAAGTGCATTAAAAAAAATTAATAAGAAGAAGACGAAGATCGCTGACCACTAGGTGAGCTTAACAAAAGGCAGCGGTTCAAGTGCCGCTAAATATTCAAAAGGTTAACCGTACCGGACACCGAGGGCAAGGCATAAAGTAAACAAGGCGTAGACAATGAACTGGACACTGGTCGACCCGCTGCAGTGGCGATCTGAGAATCTAACGATCCAGCGATTCTAATGCAATTAAAAATTCTTTTTATATCAGTTTTCTTTTTATATCTCTTGCATTATAAGTCAAATGCGAATTAGGTCGAGTGTTTGTTTAGTTGCGGTCAGTTGGCTCTGGTCAAAGGGATTTTCATCTCTCTCTCTCTCTCTCTCTCTCTCTCTCTCTCTCTCTCTGGGATCCGGTTACTTATGTAACTCTTTGCGTAAGCGATCTACTCGGGGTCAAGCCGGCAGGGGAGGAAATCTTGTTAGGCCATCGAAATTGTTGAAATTAAGCGTTAAATGGAAAAACAAAAGCTTAATCTTTAAGAACTAGGCAATCAAAAGCCAAACTAAAAAGCCGCGCACAAAGCAATTTTAATTAGGGTCACTTATATGCAATAAGGGTTGCATTTGATAACGGGCTATCAATTGTTGCTGTTGTTGTTGTTGTTGCTGTTGCTTTTAGGGTGGACCTGCGCAAGCGGTCAACGGCGCATTTCGAAACTAGTTTGTAGCCTTCTAGCCAAATATACCTTGTAAGTATAGGAAAGAGAGGTATGATGACTGAGTGAAAATGTAACGGAAATATAATATAGTAAGCGTCTTTAAATGAGCCGATAAGTGCAGCTTTGATCATCAATGAAATATGCTTTACCTTTAGCGAATTCCTTACATTAAGAAAAAAAAAAAAAATGACTTCTAATAAAATTTGACTTAAACAGGGTATACTTGAGTCGAGCACTTCTCACTCAATAGTAAATGTTTATTTTTTTCTGGTTTATTCCATGCATTTTGAGTGCTGTTCGCGTAATGAGGATAAACGATTTACAATAAAAATCATAATGTTTTTACACCACCCAATTGCGGGTTTCGTTTCGCCAAGGATATTAATGACCAGCACATTGTTCGTGTCCTTGGCCTGGCAACGTAGGGGAAGAAGCGGCAGGCTCAAGATGCGGGGATACTGACTTTACGTTGGCATTAAAAATAAAGCTTGGCAAGGCATCAAATTCGGTGTCCTGCTGCACATTAATCAAAGAAATTATGTAATTAAATTGATTTTAATTAATGATTTCAAAGCCAACAAGATCGTGCATGCTTGTTGTACACATAGGAAATGCACTGCGTACAGTTTGAGAGCAATTGCTAAAAGTTATGCTATGACAAAGGGTGTGAAACTTAACTGAAATGCCGCCGTTCCATGTAGGTAGACTGTTCGTTTCATGCTCTTTCTTCGATGCTCCTCAGTTTCGTTCCATTTTAAATGCTCTTTCGTTGTGTGCAGTGCACTCTTCGTTAGATGTGGAGCTATGCAAAATGGTGTGTGAATCAATTTAGTTTAAAATACTTTCGCTAGATGAGCAACTCTCCATTTCGTTCAGCTAGTTGAGACAACAACCTGAGGCAATAAGCTTTTGTCAGCTATCAATTTTTTAAAAACCATAAGCTTTTGTCAGCAATCAAATTTTTTAAAAGAATTAAGCTTTTGTCAGCGAGCAGTTGTATATCATTAGGCTTTTGGCTGACACTTGAAAGTGGCGCTTTTATTCAAACATTTGTATAATTTAGAATCATTCTATTAAAACATTTTTGCAGGATTTTCTTAAAGCTTACTTCGATTCTTAAAATAATGAAGTTGACCAACTTATTAATAGTATATTAAGTTTATTTATATATAAATAAATTGATATTTTTATTACCATATACCTATTTGTTTTCTTTATAATACAAATGCTGCATTTATTTGGTTAAGAAACTGAAGAAATCTCTTTTTTTTTAAATTGATCATGAAATTTTTCAATAGTTCAAATAGTTAAGACGGGAACTACAAATAGTTTTTGAAATATGTTAAATAAAAAAATTGAATTTATAATTTATCAGTTTTATGTACTTAGTGAAATCCATTATTTATGTATTTCACTTGTAAACATTTTACTTGCTCAAATTTCAATAAAGTTTATTTAGATTCATAGCATTTCGTGGAATTTAAAATTGACTAAAGAGCGCATAAATCCAGTTAAAGATAAACAAGCTTACAATTATTTTGTATTTATGTATGTATAAATCTTCTCTTCTTGTCACTTGTGTTTAAATTCCGGAAATTTGACGCATTAGATGAATAAATGAAATCGAATCTGCCATTCAATAAAGAGCTCGCTTCGAGGAATCGTGTGGGTTAATTGAGTTTGAAGTGAAAGGACATTCATTAGGTAGGTTGAAATATGCAAATCTATTTATGAATCGAGCGGCGAACGGCATTTGCATAGACATCAGATCTAGCTGGAGCACTCAATTTCATGTCCGGGCGCCAAAATCCAATTCATTCGAGTGAAAAATGGTTATTGCAAAACATGGAGAGTGTGGAGTGTGGAGGAGGAGGCGGGAGCGGAGGTCATAAGACGATAATCGCGTCACGAAATCAATGAAAATAATATTGAAGTCAAATAAATTGTGCGCACCGAGAGCTATTAGAGTCGCATACATAGTTGAAAAACCAATTTATTTATATGATTTTTTTATCTGCAATCTATAATCTGTAATCTTTATGATGAAATCGAGCCGCAATTAATGTGCCGCTCGTGTCTGTTGGCAGTTGCCCAAATACACGATTTAATTGCACGGAATTCGCTAAGAGCAGTTGGTAGTTGGTTTGGTTTGGGGAGTCTCTAGAGCCAAATTGCAACCCTTGCGAGCAAGCGACCCCAAAAGTTGTCAACGCTGGCGAGGAAGGGACTGCAATAATATTACATATGGCCTGGTACTTTTGCTTACGCATCGATTGGCCCGGAGACGGAGTTGGAAACCGGGAACGGGAACTGGAGTTGAGGCTGCTGCAATAAGTCCCCCAAACGGGGTGGAGACTGGACCCCACTACTGCAACTACCCCTCAAGTTAAACAAATTCTACTTAAAGCGCTCACTCGGAAGCCCGCCGTTTATGAAATCTTTTGATGGGCTCTATAATGGTGGAGGGGCGGGGCGGGGCTGGTCTGGCCAGAGCAGGGTAGTCTGCGTGTGCTTATTGTCTGCTTGAAGGGTTCAAAGTTGTTTTTGACAACAGCAGCACAAAAAAAAAAAAAAAAAAAAAAAAAAAAAAAAGAAAAACAGAAAACCAAATGTATTTTTATTAAAATTATAATGCTTACGCATGGCAAAAAGTAAATGTGGTTTGGCTTCCCGCTGGACACCACCCGCCAGACGCACTGTGGCTGCAATCACATGACGTTGCCGCCTTTCAACTGCTTCAAGGACGCTTTTGGAATGGGTGTTCCAACTATGTAATCTAATATGTAACGCAGAGTGAGAAACGATGAGTCGTCTTTAATCGATATAAAATTGACCAAAGATATAAAATTGACCAAAGAGTATTAAAGTAAATATAATAATTATATAAATTAATATTAATTTTATAGTAAATTATATAACTTTATAAAATGTATTTAAATTTGAATTAATTTTTTTTTAGGTAAGGTAAATTTTGCAGACGCTCCCAAAAAAAAAAAAAAAGAAGAAATTGGAAACATTTTGTTGCCAAATTGAGCGACGATTTTTAGTATAATTTTTATCATCTTTAGTCACCTTTGGATTTGGAAGGATTTATAAAATATTAAACATTTAGGAAGAGCACAAAGGTTGCTCTATTCTGATAACGCATTATGAGATATACCTTTGTCATATTAAGTCTTTCGATCGAAATACACTCAATAAAAATATTTAAAAGAGTATCTACTATTCCATGGGTTAAAGTTTTATTATTTTATTTCATTTTTCTGTCTGTATATGAATTACGAGCAGTTGAACGCATTTCCCGCTCTTAAGTTTTCTTGTTTTTGTTTTTGCTTTTCTTTTTTTGGCCATATTATTATATATATATATATTTTTTTTTTTATATGCAACGGGAGCACTTCTAGCCGCAGTCAGCACAAAAATGTTAATCCTTTTAAGTGCGTTGAAATCGCTCCAGACATCAGTTAACCCCTCAGCCCACGCAACGCATTTAATCTTTTGTGACCGAAAAGGTCGACGGGTTGATTCCCAGACCCAGACGCAATTCCAATCGCAGCACATCTGTTGGCGGGCATAAATCTAATTTGAATAGAAAGTATTTGCCAATCTCCATATATCTATGCACATGAGTGTGTCTGTGTGTGTGCGTATGCGTGTGCGTGTGTGTGCATTAGCTTGGGGCTGTCATAACAATTTCATTAACAATTGTGCCTTTCAGGCCACAGCCAGTGAGAGTCTGGCTTGGCATGTTTATGGGCGCAGGAAATTGAATTAAATCTAGCGAAAGGCGACAAAGATATTTATATTTGTTTAGGACTTGAAACAACTTTCCGGCAAAGTCAAAATATTTAAAGTTAAATGCTTGAATACCCAAATAAATCTAGAACTTGTGCAGCTCTCATGTAGAAATGAGTGAGAGAGTGAATCAGAAAATATTTAAGTCGATATGTTTATACATCAGAAAATATTTAAATCAAGAGCCAGAGATTTTATATCAATCAAATATCTCGATTTCAATAAACATATACATATATGAAGCTGAAACTACTTGAATGCAAAAATGTATATATAATTTTTTTTGAAAGAATTTCTATTCACTAAAGAAGTTATAATCAAGCTCAGATGTATAAAAATAATTTTAAATATAATTTTTTTCACGTCTATAGCCTTTATAGATTCTGAGATTGACGATATCTGACGGACAGAGAGACAAATGGCAAAATCGACTCAGATTGTCGTTCTGATCTTGAATATATGAGCCTGCATTTTAATAAAACATGATATTTCATTTAAAACGGGTCCAGAATATAAGAAATCTAAGAATAAATGCAAAAGTAGAATATTTGGATCATAGCTTCATTTTAATATAGATGAAATAAATTCATATTACATATATATTAGATATGATACAAAGATATTATTACTATATACTACATATAATGTACTATACAAATATATTCTTTATATATGAGATATTTATCATATATGATATTGCCATGTCGTCAAATTTCCATATTAGTTCAAAGCTGATTTAGCCAACGAACCTCAGTTTATGAATGACTAAGTTTATAAATAAATGGTAATAGGCTGTGGGGCAAGGTTCTAATCCTCAATCGAGTGTTTCATTTCCTGGAAGCACTCAATAATTTCATCTGGCCAATTGGCAAGCTTTATGCCAAAACGGTTGGAGTCCATCACATTTTAATAATCTAGAAATCCAAATGTTTTGTCTCTTTTATTTTGTGGGTAAATGTCTAAAAACCACAAAATATGCGTTGCTGTCTACGCTGCGGTGGTTGTCGCTGCACGCACCACCAAGCATAAATCCAATTGGAAGCCGATTTACTATGTAGAGGGGGCGGTGTGAGCGGCGGCCGCTGTTGCCCACAAAAATGTTCAATCAGCATTTACAAGGGCTTGACATTTAAATTAACACTGGACTGGACCTAGCCACACAAACATTTGGTGGTGGAAAAAAGGATATGCAGGATTTCGATGGACTGTATGACTGTATGCAAACGTCAGTTGGTTAGTCCTTCCGGGTTGCTGTTGAGCGTCGGTTGTTGTTGTTGCTGATGCTTATATAGTAAATACTTATTTAGTTGGTTTTGACATTCAGTTTTATTTTCGCTGTAAATTTTCATTGTTATAAATGAAAAATGAAATTTATTTTTAACTCTGAGTATAACTAGCGTATTCATAAAATTTCGTTTAAATTACATAATATTAAACTAGATATTTTCCCTTTGCTCTTGCTTGCTCGCTCTCTCTCTCTCTCTTCCTTTAGTTCCCTCTCTTATTATGTTTATTTACGTTTGGAGTTGTTCTTTGTCTGCATTGGTTTTTCATTTATCTTTGATTCCCTCATTTATCTAGTTATAGTTTGTTGTTTTACATTGAAAAGTGAGAACAGAACATGACATATGAGACAGTATTTGGGGGGTATAGGGTATAGTATATATATGGAGAGTATACGAACAGAAATACAATGAATAATACAGAACGTGCCGTACGTATAAGATGACTAAACCAAACCACATAAAAACTAGTTCATTTAATTAACAGCTGCATGCGACCATCAACTATGGAGTTACCAACAACAGTTTTGGTATTTTTGAGGCCTGTCTACTCTTTCTGTTTTTGTATTCGTGGGTGTTTGTACGCGTTCTCAATGAATATGAATCGAGTGCTAATTTCAAACTAAAACAGTTTGTGGTGTTTTTGTTATTGCTGTTGGTGTTGTAGTTGCCATTGCTGTTGTTGCAATTGCTGTTATACAATTTTTTTTTTTGGAATTAGTTTAAGTTTTCAAGTAAATATTTTAAATCCGAGAGACGTTTTAGATTGTGCCACGCGCTCTAATCCTTTCGCACTGTGCGCTTGCGGGCAGATTTCGTGGAGGATTCCTGAAAAGAAAATGAATGGCAATTAGATATGTTTCAGACTAAGGGAACAACTTTAAAATGTAAAAAGAATTATGATTTAGGTACCTCAGTCTGTGTTGGCTCTTCATCTTTCTGGCTGAGCTGCTCTTTAATATCTAAATCAGACTTTTTATTCTTTTTGGGACTGGCTGAAATGTCTGTCTTGCTGTCACCAGTCGCCAGCGCTGGTGCCGCATCAGCATCCTCTTCGCTCTCGTTCTCATCAGCAGCGTTATCCTGCTCATCGTCAGGCTGTGGCGAATCCGTTTTCTTAGCCTGGGCAGCAGCATTGGCCGCCGAATCCTATTAGGTTGCAATCAAACGCTTGTTAGAAATAGTGCTCCAAAAATTTGCTTCAGCTTTTTTTATGCTTTAGGCTGGCTACATTACCTGACTCTTAGCTTTGCCAAATCTACAGTAGATACCGATGACAAACACTGATATGAACACGACCAGGCCAATAGCCCAGGCCGTGGGATAGGCCTTGGCTAGCTCAACTACCTTGTTGACCAATGAGTCCTACAAAATGAGATGAGCAAATAGCAATAAGGGTGCAAAGTGCAAAGGCAGAGGCAATGGGCAAGTGTGAGTTTGTGTGTGTGTTTGTAGCTCTATATGTTATGTAACTAATATAGTCGAAAAGTGACCTCTTTGGATCGTCGATACAAATAGAAGATATAACAGCTGGCGGGTATCAGCAGATAGAGAAAGTATAATGCCCACCAGCCGGGCTTATAGTTCATGTGACGCATCATTCGATGCCATAGGGTTTTCTTTTAAAATTGAACATTAGGAAATTAGTATTATATTTTTCGTTTTTTCTTTGTGGTATTTGTTTGTGAATAGGCATGGCAGTCAACTTACCGATTCCCGATCAATGTAGCGGCGCTTGATATCAAAGCTATTGGCGGCAAACTCACGCGCCACATCCACGTCGTCCGTTATGACAAGGTTATCAAAAAGTATTTCATTGGACATGGACCACAGCTCGAGGCCAACAGCGCTCTGAAAGAGTAAATATATAGTCGGGGACTCTCATTTTGCAGCCATTCCAACTGCTTACAATGGGTGTCATTTTGAATGGCATAAGATCCTCGAAGAAGTCTGGATTGGGTATCTTGCGCGGCGCCCATTTGCCCTGGTAATTGGGATTCTCGATCATGGGTGCACGCCATTTGCCCTTGTATTCGGGATTAGGAATCAGCGGTGCCTTCCATTTGCCGCAGCCTGGTGCCTTTTCGCAAGCCGGATTATCCACGAGTGGTGCCTCCCATTCGCCATCGATTTCTGTATCCCAATCTTCGGGCTTTGTGGCGGTTGGATCGGGTATCATATCGGGCTCATCATCTAACCAGCCATTTGGCTTGGTAGCGCTGGTATCGGGTATCTGTGGCAGAGCATCATCATTCCAATCATCGGGCTTTTGTGCCGAAGGGTCGGGTATTTTCTCTCGCTCATCCCAATCAGCTGGCTTCTGGTCAGTGGGATCGTCGATCTCTGCGGGTGGATTGACTGGTGGCTTAAAGTCGGTCAAAAGGGAGCCCTCGTTAATAATCTTGTGATCGACGCGTATCTCAAAGGTGTTGTCCGGTCGCACCACCAGCTGGTATAAATGTGGTAGCTTGTCCTTGAAGGGCTCCTCCAAACGGTTCCTAAAATTAAGCAAAATAAAGCAGTGAAATTGTGTTAATAAATTAATTTTGCTTATTCCTGACTGCCTCTTTAGGAAATATTTGTAAAGCTTTTCATTAGTCATATTTCAGAAGAAGAGTCACACGACAGACTTTATAGACTGATTATAATATAAACATATCCTAGCTTCAGCGATAGCTGCATTCATTTTCTATTATAACCGACAAACTTGTAGAGCTCTTTGCCCAGGCTATACCAAGTGAATGAACTCAATCAGCGGCAGCTGTTGCGCATGGGGTTAATCTATGTGAATAAATAGGTATATGTTCATAGATGCGCTGGCTTATCTGCATGGCATACTAAATAAAGTAGCACACGGTGGTTGCCCGCGGGTTCTGTCTCCCTCTCTATCTCTGTGTGTGATTGTGTGGCATATGTGGGTCCACTTACTTTGGTTTGTTACAATGCTTCTCGGTTATGGTGCCGTTAATTGGATTTACGTGACGGAATATGAAGTGCATTTTCACATCGTTTCCACACTTGTCCGGTCCAAACATGATGGTGTAGGGTGTTTTGTCATTAAACTGAACAAAAACAGAAAACAGAAATTCGAGAAGAAAAACAAACAATAAGTAAACACGGAAATCGAAGCAAATTCATATTTCAATTGGGTTTACGACTAACCGTGGTAAGATCTTCGGTTTCCTTGCCTGACGACAGTAACTTGAGGTACGAGCCCCCGCACTCTTGACCCTCCTGTAAAATACGAAATTGAAATGGGGTCGATTAGCTTGTAGCGATGTGGCTATTAATTGGATTAGTGAATCCATAGGCAGCAGCGACGGCGGCTGATGCAATTCACCAAGTCTTTGCAATGGTAAATTGATTTTGTTTGTTTAGTTTGGTTATTGACCCACCTGCATTGTGACCTCATATTGCACCACAAGCGGTTTGTTCGATTTGAAGTCGAACTGTTTGTTAAGGCGCGCCGAAATGGCAGCATGCTTGGCCTTTGACTTGAGGACCAGACCCTTATCCTTAGGCCAAACAATGCGCAGCGGCGACTCCCAGTTCCAGATGCCATCGTATTTGGCTATTTCCTCGGCAATATCATCCTTTTTGGCTTGTGACTTGACCCAGAGTTTGCGTGATGCCTCAACATCATCGAAATGATCAGCAAAATGGAACTTTTTAGGCTCAATCACTGGACTCTCATAGACAAGTTCCTCTCCGGGAATATTAACGGGTTCCTCCTGTAGAAATGTTGGAGAGAGGGAATGATAAGAAAATATATATCAATTTTGATTTTATTTAACAATTTTATCTTGTCTTTCATGACTTATACGTGATAATCAAATGTGGGCGTGCACTCCAACTTACGGCCTTAAAAAGTCAATCAACCTTAACAGTATTAGTTAAGTATAAAAAAGTAACAGATAAAGAAGAATATATATATTGACAGCTCTAGAACCTTTTTCATAGGTACATCATTCGCTTGTTGATGCTCGTGGCGCATAAATTTGTATACCCATTTTGCATGGGTACAGGGTACAAATGAAATAAAAAAAAAAAACACGCGGCTGACACACTTACATTTTTTTATCGTAGCAGAGCGAGCCAGAGAGTGAAGTAAAGAGATAGAAGCTGAGAAGATAGTGTGGCGAAAGGGGGGTCTTGCGTAAGTTTGTTGGCTTACTATATACATATGTATGTATGTATGCGACTCTGCTTTTTTATGTCTATATGCAAGTGCAAATCGAAATTGTAACGCGGGTCAGCGCTTTATACGGCGGTCACGCTTTTTCTCGCACACACTATTAACCCCTATAATGCTCCCAGTGCCATGAAACAGAATAGAGTAGAACAACAACAAGAACAACTGTTGTTGCTACTGACGTGTACTTTTGTGTGCCGGTGGCAACCGGTCACCAAAACATATACGCACACACATGTATTTATGCATGTATGTGCGTGTGTTTATGTATGTATGTTTCCACGTTTTTTTTTTTTTTTTTGTTGGTCTCACCTGAACATCTTCCACCAGGCCGTCATCATCGAAGTCATCGATCTCAGCTTCAGCGGCGCCGGCTGATGAGGCAACGGACAGTAGACAGCATGCAACGGCTATCAGCAGCAACGCCCGCGTTGCGCGGCGGCTCCGGCTAAAATTTTGCTGCTGCATTTTTCTTGCTTTTCAACCACCTCCCCTTGACAACGGTGAGAGCGTGCGTGTGTGTGTATATGTATGTGTGTGTGTGTGTTTGTGTGCTCTGAGTTAGCGGTTGTAGCGCTCCTTAATCGCTTTGTATCTGCTTGCGTTGCTTTACAACGTTTGCTACGTACTGCCGGGCGCTGTGGGGCAAAACGAAAAATGAAATCTAACGCGGCCAACTAATTTGTAATTAAGTTAAATTAAATTATACATTTTCACTGCGCCTACTGTGCTGTTGCTGCTGCTCGCTGTTTTGTTTCTTCATTCACTTTCAGCTCGGCTGCAACTCTGATTACAGTTTGTACCTAAAAAACACCAAAAGGCGAGTGCGTTTTTTAAAGTGTTGTGCAGTGCGCATGTTTGCCATATTTGTGACGTCACATATGACGCATTCGCTCATTTTTGGCGGAGTATTTAAATTCAAAGAAATAATAATAATAATAATAATAATAATAATAATAAAAAAAAAATACATTTAAACAAATCCACTTGGGAATTTTAATTGAAATATTGTATGTACCATAATTTAGATTGATATATACAAAATGTATGTAAGAGTTTATGTTTACCTGAAGCATGTACATAGGTTAAAGTTGAATCATTTTTAAAATATATATTTAAAAAAAAATGTTTGTTTTTATTAATGAATAAAGTTGTCTCTGATAGTTAAATAAACAATACAACATATAATAATCATATACATATCCATAAAAAATAATTAATTTTAATATTTTATATAAGCATTAGTTTGATCAATTGCTGCCCTCGATTTAACTGTAGAGTGGATAATTGAAATTATACAAAAGACAATTATACTCGGAATTTTTATGGTAAAGTCGGGGCAAAACAGAACATTTCTCATATAAATATATCTATATATATATGTATATATAGAACGCACATAAAATGTTGTGCATTTGAGCATAAAATTATAATAAATTGCAGGCTTATATTTGGAACGAGCTGGCGGCTCATGTTGCTACTGTATGTAACCCAGCACCACCCACCCACAATGCTCTTAGCCGAGGCTACTTTTAACCATTTAATTTATCTACTCTGGCATCGGTGCAACTGACTGTTGCAGTTGCAAACAAAAAAGCTTTCTGTTTAATGGAATATTTAACACAATTTAAAAAGTTTCTAAAGACAAACAATGGCTCAGACACTCGCTGGCACAATCAACCAGAACTTTTTTCCAGTTCGCTATACCACACACGCACACTCACACAAACATAGACACATAGTCGTTAGTTGTTTATGGAAATTGTGTAATGACAGTTAATGGCGGTGCTACATCTAGATATGTATGCATAGCCAACATGCTGCGCCGCGCTGAGCTGAGTCTACCTTCTCTCCTGCATGCTAAACGGCAGTGCATAATTAGTTTGAAGTGACAGTGTTTGTAAGTGTTTTATTAGCTCAAGCAACAAGCAGAGCTGTACGCCTACAAACACTTGTGCTCGATTTTCGCAGCTGCTGTTGCTGTTGTTCATCTTCTTCTTCTTTCTCACAATGACATTTTTAACACCCATCAAAATTATTACGTCTGAGCTATATAAAGTATACAAATTGCTTTCCCCAGTTTTTTAGTTTTTAAACATTTTATAATCTTTATGTTTGTATATGTATATGTACATCGAATATGAGCTGTTTTTTTTACACAATTTACTTTTTTACTTATACCGTAAGATAAATAAGATGAGATTTGTGTTTAGCTCTACTTTTAGTTAAATCTTTTCTAAAAATTTAAGGACTCTCTCTCTCACTCTCTCGCTCTCTCTTTCTCTTTCCACCTTTTTCTAAACATCTTCCTCTTACCCATTCTGTCGCCATATCTCTCTGCCCCTAACTTTCTTACTCTGCCACACTCTTACTGTCTCTTCTACTCTGTTTAACTATAACCTTAAGTTTGTTAAGAGAAAATGGGTCCTCTATTTAGGTGCCCTCATGAGATTTTAAGTCTATGTTGCTGCGTAAACATGAAACACTTGAAAAATGTACTTAACACCATAAACATAAGTACACAAAACACAAAAAATATGCAAAACACAAATAAGTACACACACACACATACCCACATAGGCAATGCCACGCAGAAGCTCATCAGCGATCTTAATGCGCAGGAGTAGCGGCAAGGCAAGGATGTCGACATTAATTTTGATGGGGCATAGCGCAAAAGTTTTGTTTTAAGCCTTTGGACAACGTCTCTGTGTGTACACAATAATAAAAAATAAAGCACAAACATATTCACCTGCAGGGCACAGTTGTGTGTGAGTGTGCGTGTAAGTGTAAGTGTGAGTGTGAGTGTGAGTGTGAGTGTGTGGCGAGTATCAAAAAACATATGAAGGAAGCGTCGTTACAAGCGGACGAGCTCAACTTAGTGTGTACTTAGCTTCCGTTACATGAACGCCATGCCACACTCACACTCGCACTCACACAGACACGCACACACACACACACACACACACATAGTTCATTCACACGCATGGCCAGCTGCATATGTGTGCGTGTGTGTGTGAGTATGGTGTTTGTTTGTTTATGCCAAAAGTGTTGTAAAGTGCGGCGCTTTGTCGGCAGGAAACGGTGAAAATTTATTACCGGACAATTTTGCCAGGGCATAAAAAAGCGAGAGACAAGTGCGACGGGGGTGAAGGTGGGCCACACACACACACACCCACACAGTCTCATTCATATGCATATGCATAGTTTGCTGGGCAGCGTAAGTGTATGCAAACATGCCTAAAAAAAAGAAAAAAAAAAAAAAAAACGAAGAGTAGCAAAAATTTGGAGCAGGCAGCCTAAGCAGGCGGAGGCAGGCTGCATTAAAAATTCAAAATGCCCGACGAGCAGCGGACAAGGGCCTGGGCCTGCCATTAACAGCATACTAGCTGGCACACACACACACACACACACATACACACACTTATACACTCATACATATATGTATATTTGTTTGGCGGCCTCTTAAGCGCCTGTCTCTGAGAGCGTGTGAGTGTGTGTTTGTGTGTCGGCGCCTTTGCTTTGCTTTTGCTCACCTTTCAACAGCTCGTTTTCGCACCTTTCAAATGAGTCCTGTACTCTCTCTGTATGTGTGTGTGGGTGTGCGCTCAAGAATTTGCAGCGCCGTTAAAACTGAATTGATTTGTTATTCATGTTTGCTGACTTATGGCCAACACTTTGGGCGTTGCGCCTACCATTCAACGTAACCAGGACCTGGCCTCGGCGCCAGCTATTCTTTTTTTTATTTCGTCCTTTATTTCTCACTTTTTGCTTTTATTTCCTTTTTTTTGGGGCTTGCTTTCTTTTTATTTTCTTATTTTTCAAACGTGAATAGTGAAAATTTAATGCACGCAACGCGCGCTCATTCACCTGAAATGACGCTGTGGTTGTGTGTGTGTGTGTGTGTGGGTGGGTGTGTGTTTGGCTAGTGCTTGAAAGAGGCGCACGGTTCGTTCAAGTTGCTCTTTGGCTTTTATTTATATTAAATTGCCGCAAGGGGAACATTTAGCGCATGTTTTAATAAAAAATTAAAAACGAAATAAATAAAAATAAATAAAAATAAATAAAACTGAGCGAAATGCGCGCGTAGCGAGCCATGAATTGCCAATGCCACGAAAATCACAGAGAGGTGGTAGTTAGGCAAGGAATACGGGTTTAAGTGGCCAAAAGTGAAAAGCACTGAGGGGGAGGGAACGAGGGTAGGCACAGATCCATGGTGGGGCTTGAGGCACAAATGGCGGCAACTGTAGGCAGCAGCTGCAGCGATAATGCTAGTTTTTGAGGACGAGCGAATAAATTAAAAATCCCATTTTTTCTCTCTCTCTTTTTATTTATACATACTTTATTTTATCAAGCCATTAAGAGTAAAGTACTATATAAACTTAAAAAATCATTGACGTTAAGTTAACTCATATAGTTAAGTGGTGGACTCACTTAAAATAAAAAAATAGTTTTGTATAACAGAAGTAGTTATTAAGTATTTGAAACGTTTATAAATACTTTAGCCATATTCCTTATATACAAAAAGACGAGCATGCGGACATGGCTATATCGATTCTACTCGTCGCTAAACTATTCGACTCTAATTTACCATAATCTATGGGTTCAGTGTATAAGAACTAACAACAATAAATGGACTATTATTTTTTTACGCATGCTTTAAAATGGCAATTACAAATCATTATATTTATTAAAATACAAGAATCGATTGAGTCATTAAAATAAAAATGTCAATTATTGATTTAGTTTTGTATACTCTATACAAAATTTAGTAAATCATGTAACGAAACGTTACTAAGATCATTATTATTTAACGTTAATTAATAGCCCTCTCGCCCTAGAAAGCAAAAGTTTGCTTCCAATTCAGTAAATCATTAGATGTTAGACCTTAAGTGAATAACTCATCAATCTTCAATCTCCTTCAATCTATATGAATGCTGATTATAAAAAGAATCATTGATCGTACAATACAAACTTGTTCATAAAACAAATGTACCTATTTTCTAATAGGTTAAAAGTATAAAAATGAAATTTTCGGACGTAACACGACCAGAGCGTAATAAAGAAGCCATCGACATAGACCGATCTCCCAACACATAATTTTAAAAGTCATGTATAGAATTTATTGGAAGTGGTTGCTAGCATCAAGTGCGCTTATGATGCTGAACGCGAGTTTGAATGTAATTAAATAAAGGAATCAACGATGTTAAACCTTACGCAAAAAAAAAAAAAAATAAATAAATAAATAAAATAATATATATATTCTCATTGTTTCAGCATGGTGCAACCTTCAAGATGACAAACGCAGTCTGCAAATCCTATAATAAATCGTGGATTGTTTCAAATCAATGTCGATTGAAAGCAATACAACGAAACAAAACTATCTTAAACATTGACTTGGATATTTTACATCCGGCGTACACAATTGAATTCAAGTCCAAAAGAAGGGAAATTTTTATATGCCATTTTTAACTGATGTCACAATTGATGCCTGTAAATTTCTGAGAAGACCCAATCATCCCACTGTTAAAATGATTTATGAAATCTTCAATAAATTTTCAACAGTAAATCATACGTGCCCATATGATGTAAGTAAATAACAATTACCTGCAGCGCCTATATATATATATATATATATATATATATATATATATATATATATATATTATATATATTATATATATATATATATGTATATATTTTTTTCTTTATATTGACAGGGTCATCAGGCATTACAAGATTTTTATATTATGCCTAGTAAGATGCTAGTCCCATTACCAACAGGAGATTATTTGGTCATTGCATCATTTATATTTTCAAAGCAGCTGATCTTCGATGTAAAACTTTACTTCGCATGTATCGAAGACTAAATATAAATTGTTCAATATATTGTTTGCTATATTCCAAATGCTAAAAATATTTTTATTTATTTTTTAATTGAATAGTTGTAGTATATATGTAAAAGCAGAAGGCTTATCTAACACTATCAAATTTGAATGTGGATGTGAAGCTAATACATATATCGATTGAAAATTGCAGATAAATGATTGTCTATTCGTTTTTCTGAATAAGTTCAAATCGATACAAATGTTAAATTAATGATCGATAAACAATCTACATGATTCTAAAATGAACCTAAAAATAATTTATATAGCTAGTGGCATACATACCAAAAATTTATAAATCTCTTAATTTGGAAAGCAAATATATATTATATATACCAGTTTAATGAACTGAATCGAATAGGTCTATTAAAACAATGCTATCGAAATGATGACTAAACTGATATGTTAATGCGCGCAACATATAAAATGAGTCATCAGAATAGTTATATTGCTTAATGAAACGCATCTGTCGTGTATTTTGTATTTATTTTGCCAAAACACATACGATTTGAAGGATGAATCCAGAATCAAATAGAAAAGCTATTAAGATAGACGAGTGATATTCAAATATTGTTAAGAGTTATATATGGAATGCTAATCAAACTAATTCTTCTCTCCAGTTGCAATTTATATTCAATGCAAGAGATACCAACCTAACAGTCAGATACACAAGCACACACACTTACACACTAATACCATTATATTCAATTCTATAAATTGTAGGCATTAATGTTAAGATAATTCAGTATGTGTATGTTTTTATCGATAACTTTGAAACAATAGAATTAATCGATTTGCTGAATGAAGAGTGATGTCTTTAGTTCTTATATATTCTGAAATCGACGCATTCAAGTATACGAAGGTATAAAAAATAAAAAATATATAACATAGTAGAGAGTTACTATTATTTAAAAAAAAATATCATATATGTGTATGTACATATTTTCATATATATATTTAAGGTATAAACTTTTATGCGCATTCAGAGTTAAGCAGACTTTAAACAATAATAATAACTTAAACTTAAACATTTATTTCTAGGGTATGCAAGCTTAGCGTTATCTTCTGCTATTTTATTCATTTACCGCTAGCCATTGTCTTGTAATAATGGCGACTCGGCCACAAAGCTGTTGCCAGTTGTACTGCAAAGGCAAATTGCAAAATTTGATTTGGGTTGTGATCCTTTTTTTGTGTACCTTGTGGCACCTACCTAGTGATTATCATGCCACAGGAATCTGCCGCATTAGCTGCCCCCTTTCGGGGGCAGTTCATTCATTTTTGGGGAGGCTGGGAGGAGGGGCGGGCAAACTTTTAATCACCTTGGCTGACAAGTCAAGACAAATAATTGCGCCGCCAGTCACATCTTTTGTGTGCTCGGGCGTAAAACGAGCACAGCCACGCCCACGAGCTCGCCCACGCCAACAGGGCATAGAAAAAACATTTACAGGCCAGCATAATAAATCAAGGCATAGAAAAATATTTAAATTTAAATGTTTTAAAAGCAGACGGAAACCGGAACTGGCTGCGGCGGCAGTCACTTTCATTATTGAAAATATAAATCACATTCATTTGGCCAGAAACAACAACAACAGCAATCAGATACCCTTTGAGAGCAGCAAGTGAAATTGGCTAAAGGTGAGGCAGGAGATGGAGGAGACGGAGGGGCTGCAGTTGCGGAGTGGGCGGACCCGGCTGGTCGGGTTTGTTTTTGTTTGTATTCTGTGGCTGGCTCTGCGGCGGGTTCTCATTTTTACGATAAAAACAAACAAATTCATAGCTAATAAAATTGCTAATAAATAAACGAGAATGGCGTAAACGAAAAAAGGGACACGAGCCAAAACAAAGCAGCCGCAAAGCAAAGCAAAATAAAGCAGAAAAAACATCACACAAAGAAGAAAACAAAAAAAACGTTGGATATAATGAAAAAGTCGGTGACGCCAACCTGGCCACATTGACCAACAGCCGGCGGCCATTTTGGAGCTAACGGCGCATTAACCAGGTGTGGGTGGACACATTCAGGATGGGCGTGGCACTCGCGTGCCACAACTGCCAACAATTGCCACCAATTCCATGTACCCTGTCCACGCTACGTTTTTACTCTTTATTTTTGCTCTTTATTTATTGCTTTCGATTGCGGATTTTGTTTTGCATTTTTTTTTTTTTTTTAATAACATATGGAATGGTGCGGCCAAGAGATACTCAGTAAAACTAATGTAATTATAGCTCTATCAATCAAGATCTAAAAGATTTATATGTATTTTTTAGATATTTAATAGATATTCCAGACAGAGCTGAATTTTGGAAACAATTTTTCATGTATTTTAATAAGAGATATAATAATATGATCTTAAGAGATATCTTTCTCCTGTTGTTTGTTGTGTTGTGTTTAATGTTTGTAATGTTTCATTTGAAATTTGATTAGCTTAAGAAAATCTCTCTTGAAGTTAGGCATACGTATGATACAGAATTAACCTCCGCTGCAATAATGGCAACGTTAAGAGGTATTAAGTATGAGGTATTATATGGAAAATAAAGGGAATGTGTGCGTTATATTTTAATGTAATTGAAATGTAATTAGCATTTAATAATCTAAGAGCTATTAATTGTATATATTTAATAATAGAGGTTTAAAAAAAAATTGGTTGAAATTTATTAAAGACAAATAATCTTTTAGCTAAAAAGAAATATATTTTAAATATGTCAGCTACTAGATCAACTTTGGGTTAAAATTAGAATCGAATGCAGCATGGAAAAAGCTTAAGGAAAATATAATATTATTCGCTATTAATAATTTTTTTCGCCTTAACTTAATGTAATGTATATTATATGTAACCATTTAAAAAAAATTTAAAATATGACAAAAATACATTGCAAGCTTTAAAAGTATAAAAATTTGTTTATATAATTTTAATAATTTAATCTACATTTTTGCAACTGGCCCAAAGGCTGTGGTCTTGTACAGCGTAGAGTCCTTCAAAAATATTTTAACTGAAATTTATTTTAAATTAATTTAATTTTTATAAAATTGAATTAAACTTTAAGAACTTTAAATTAGTTGGAACTAAAAAAAAAAAAAAAACACAAGCCATTTCCACTTCAATTACATTTTATTTTCTAACTCAAACTCTTCTTACCTTACTTAATGCCAAGTAAATTATATGTCAATATAATTTATGTAAAGTTTTCCAGAGTATGCACAAAGTGCACAAGTTATTTTTCGATATTATCCTGCAGTTCATTTTAAATATTGTAAATTTATTTTTGTTATTTTTGTTTTGGACGTTCGATTCCAGTGTTATGCTGGAATTTTAATCAAATGATTGCTGGCGTCGACTTGACGTCGCGTTAGGAAATCTAGAAATCCAATTACATTTTGATGAAAAGCGGCTAGGTAAAATGGTCAAGTGATGTGGTGAGGGAGGAATTGGTGGGGTTGGTGGCTTTATGTAAATCAGTTGGTAAACTGTATTCAGGTTTATTAGCCCTGTGCAGCTGACCGCAGGTGCTGGACCATAAAAAGTGTTTGGCCAAGCAAAATGGACGTTGGAAAGCGAGGGCGGGGAAGATAGCCCCCGCATAGCTCCGTCGCGTTGAGAAGTTGAAACGTGGGTCATCATTTCATGTCTCAGCTCATAAATCTATGGCGCATAAAAAAGCGCTGAGGGCGCCAAAAAATGGGCCGGAGTTGCCCGCTCAAGTGCTGGACCCAAAGGAGCTGGACTCATAGAGGTCATGATATGCCTGCAATTGGGGTTTCACTTCTTTATTCTTTTAAGGTTCTCCTCATTTTTATTTTCGTAGCTACTCTCTTTTATTTTGTTGTGTTAAATGAGAGGAAGTTGGTTTAACGCTTACTATTTGCATTTTTATGGAAGGCCGCGTGGAAATTGACCCATTTAATGAGCTCTGAAGTTGCATAAGCTTTTGGCCAAGAGAAACGGCATTGGATATGCTAGGATTTAATGCGCATATAAAGATTGTACCACAGATTCGAGATCAACATTTTTAATGGCCCATCCACGCCACTCCGCTGCAGGCTGAAGCGGCAACTGTAGCTGTCTGCTTTGCACAGCATCGACCGTAACGCGATTTTCTCACTTAACGCACAGAAATATTGCACAATTTAATGGGAAATTAATAAACCAAAAACAGCTGCTAAGCCATAAACCAAACTAACTGAGCTGCTCTGGCGCCAAGGCGGCTCAAACCTTCTAATCTTAGCCCCCAAATGCGACCTAAATAAACAAAAACAAACAAACAGACCCACACACACACACACACACACACACACACACAATAAGAGAGGGAAGGGGTGGACAGAGATAGCGGAAGAGGAAGAGCAAGAGAGACAGATGACACTCAGAGATAAAGCTAAAGATACAGCTCGAAAATATACAGATAGAAATCCAAGGTCGCGTACCCGTTGATAAACTCGTGTTTGGGGCCAACACAACCGCAAACGGAGACTCAGACGCAAAGGCAAAAAGAAACCAGAGACAAAACATGCTGCACACTGTCAAAGGACTAAACCAAGCAAATAATCCTTTGGCTTAAATAACAACAACATGCAAAAGCAAAAGCTGTCATATAGAAGAAAAAAAGATAGGGTGAATTTTCGTGTGTATGTGTGTTGTAAAATGAAAGAGTGAAATACCGCATAGAAAAACAATGCATAGGGAGGTGAGCTTAACAATGTAATAATTGTGGTATGAGTTTAACTTATTTTTAATGGTTTAGATATAAAATGTTAAGTTTTAACTAAGATCTCCTAAGTCTAGGGCAATCGTTTACCATAATCTCTTTGAGATTGGTAGGGGTCAAATGCCGCTGGTTCAAGCTACAACATTGCTTTGGCGGCACGCAACTGTGAACAAAGGGTCAGCTGCGCATTTCTTTCAGTCAAATACTTGTACTTTATTTTGGGGGTTTGGTTTTTTTTTGCGATTTGTAAAGGAGATGCGGTTGCCAGGCATTTGTACAAAACAGCGGCCGCCGCGGGATTGTCCTTTTGCGTTATGTCGCGATGCGTGAGGCGAAACAGGGTGTGTGCGATGAGCGACCCGTCTGCGGGCCGTCAAGTGGGACCGTTGGCAGCATTTTGAACTTTCTCAGCATCTTTTTGCGATTTTGATTTCATCTCATCTATCACTCTCACTCTTTGACTCTCGCCTGTGGCCGTTTTAGCTTTTATTTATTTACAGTTGTGTGTGTGTGAGTGTGTTTTTTTTTTGTCTTCTTGCGTATCCTTTGGCATTAATTTGGCAAAGTGTTGTCCTTGTTGGCGGCTTACGATCTCAGCCAGCGATAAGCGAGCTAATTTCGTGTAATGAAATAAATTAAAATCCGCCATTGTGAAAATAAACAAATTGGCTTGCTAATGCGCCGTGCAGCACGGGTGAACGGCTAAACGAGACATTTCAATTGAAATTGTTGCTTGAATCGAGTTGACTGACGACAAAAGGATTTTGACACATTTTACCTAATGTAATCAAAGTGCGCACCAGAAATTGCTGCTGAAATTCTATTTGAATAGTATTGGATGAAAGATTGAAATATTCAAAACATGCGCAACGACAGCTTTAAGTTTTAAGACCAACAACAAGAACTCAAATAAAACAAACACAGACCCCCACACACACATAGACTTATGTGCAAACAATTTGCTCATATTGAATTTGGCCTTGGCTGTCGCATGTTTTATACGTTCTTCATATTGGCTTGGCAATTGCACTGAGCGAAAGTCGAGGACGTATTCCAAGTAATTGTAGTATTTCTAGGAAACATGACTAAACTTTGCCTATTTTCAATTGCCAAATCCAGAGAGTTTGGAAATTGTAGTTGAGAAACTGATTGTTGAGCAGCAAGAATCTTTTATAGATAAGTGAATGTTACGAAGGGCATCTAAAATTATTATTAAATTAAAATTATTATATTTATTTTATATATTTAAATGATCATATTTATAGAACTTTATTTTTTATTTGTATTTTATTTAAAAGTATTTTAATATTTAATATTTATCTTTATTTGCCCAACTAGATACAGATCGAGACTCGATTGTATTATTAGCTAATCAATATAGTATAGTATAGAGTATAGACTTTAAGTCAAAGCTTGACTTTTGCAGTTCGCCCTCTTTTTGTTTTTGTTTTGTCAAGTGTATTTACTGCAGGCCATTCACTGCGCTACGCTTCAGCATTTGCTATTTCGATGCCAAACTATAAATTTGTTAGCTTTGTCACATATGAAAGCGTTTATTTCAATATGTGGGCGTTTTGCTATTCAAAACTTTGCCCATTCTACGCAAGTCTGTGTGTGTGCGTGTGTCCATGTTTGTTTAGGCCAAAGCTTAGCATATGCCAACTGACATCAACGAACGGCCCAGCTGCCCGTCCGTGTGTGTGTGTGTGTGTGTGTGTGTGTCCTAAGGCCAATCTGTGTACGTGGCTCTTGGCTCGCTTTGAATCTCATCTGTGACACTCGTTAAACTTGTCGCCATTTAGTTAAATCAACTAAACCAAATTCAACTGTGGACACAGCGACCGAGAGAGAGAGAGAGCGAGAGAGAGTGAGAGTGAGAAGGAGACATAGAGCCAGAGCCACACGCACGCTGGGCTATGTTGCCCTTTGCTGCTCATGTAGGCTCACGTACATTGGACCGGATGCAGAGCGGAAATCATACATATCTCAAAAGCCCACTCTGCAGGACACCGCACCGAAGCGCTCCTGCTTCTCCTCCTGTTCATGCTCCTGCTGTTGCTCTTGCTGCTGCTGCTGCCGCATTCGTCCCGCCCCGCTCCGCTTCGCCGCTGCTCACACTTGAACTAACGTGACTTTACATAGCGCTCATTTTTATCAGCATAATTTAGTTGTGGCCAGCATTCCACTACGCGGCAGTCGGTTGCATTAGCTGTGGCCACGCCCACATTTGAAGCTTTAATTAAGCTACTGCCGGGCACTTGAATTATTAAAGTGAAGCACGCAAAACCAAATAAAAATCAAGAAAAAGAAAATATATTTATACATGTATATATACATATGTGTGTGTTATATCATAATAAAGTGTTTCACATGCGCATTTCTCTAATTCACATCCGCTCTGTGGTTGGGTGGGTCGAAGTTACTTAGTGGCTGCACCAACACCCACCGCGCAATCAGCGTCCCGTAACTTTATATTTCTCAAGTATCAAGGTAGCTGGCGCAAAAGTGCTGCAAGTACGCCAATCGCCTATGGCCAAGTGCAGTTGGCCAAGAGAAAGTGCATAATTCACAAAGATTACGGGCTCTGCTGCAGCGGGTCTTGGGTGGACCCGCACTTGAATCCTGTTGCGCCGTTGGCTCATAAAAGTTAACGTGCCGCAAAAGTTGGTTAATCAATTTAGTCTTGAGTGTTGATTATGGCCATCATCTTGCTGGCGTTACAGTTGCAGCCTCGACTTAGCCTCAGGTCTCCCGTGTGACTCTAGTCCCATCTATTGCTATGCTGTCATCTGAAAGCAGAATAGCTGCTATAACAATTGCTGGGCAGCATACGCAACAATACAGAATTTAAGCTGCCAACCACTTTGCATCTCTTAACACAAGGCTAGAGATGAGATGGATAGTTCGTGATTTGTACTGAGATTAATTAAAGTATTTTTTTTATACATTTTATACATACCCAGTGCTCAAGTAAACCTTATGCATGTTGTGTACTTCGGGACACGCGACTTCTTTTCTCTAAGAGTATGAGTAAAACACGAGCGATCGCCTTCAAAAATGTTCGTGTTCTGTCGGCGCGTGATGAGAGTGGAGAGCACGCTTAAATGCCAGCTCTCACGACTTTATTATTCTCTCTAATACATATGCAGCTCGTATTGATAGTTCATTCAAATGTATTGCATGCTGATTACTTTATAGCGCTGTTAGAGCAGGAGAAGAATGGAAAGTACGCTAACTGACTCATTCCAACAGTTTAAAATTTTCTCTAATGCATATTCTGCTTATATTGATAATTCAGTTAATTCAGTATTATACTCATTAAAAATGTGATGGCTCTAACTATTGTGGATAGAACAGGGTGAACATCTTAGACTTAAACTTATTTAGATTAATTTTATTCGACAGTATTTAAAGCTAATGTGATTTCCCAGAGGACATATTCAGTCTTCGCCTGTTGTTATTGACAATCAGATTAGACTCTCTATGTAGATGATTATGATATTCAGTTATGTTGAATATTAATGTACATATACATATACTTAAATTTACATTTGACTTGGTTATTCACTCATCAAAAAACAATTATATAATCTTTATAAACATATAAATACTAACCTTCATAATATGCTCTGCAATTATTAAAATAATATTTCATTTTCATACTCAGTTCGTGCTCTTCTCTCTAAGCTCGGCACGCGCTCAGCTCTCGTGATGGATGCTGTTCGTGTTGGTCGGCGGTCGCTTTTATGGCTCAGACAATCTCTGGGCACGCCTTATTTAATGCTTTTGCCTGTGGCGAAATCTTTGCAACTAGCTCTCTGGCTCCGGCCGTGACTTTGACTTCGGCACGTTGGCTCGTTTTGGTTGGGCTTTATAGCCAGGTTTTGCTACAGCCGCAACGACAACGTCAACGTTGGTTTTGGCCAACTTGCGCTCAAAGCCAAAACTGCGCGGCTCAGCCGCTTTTCGCGTAATTAAAAAGTGCGGCGAAGCGTTTTACTCAACCCCAGTCCGGAACCCCTTGCTAGTTGCCAGCGCCCAATGGTCTGCCCCAGCTGGGCATTCGCTTCACTTCACAGCTTTGTCGGATGCTGTGGGGCTGTTGGCTGGCCGAATTCGCTCCCCATCGCATCCCGCCACGTCTGCTGTGCTCCGATTTTGCTGCGCTTTGAGTTTTAGACCGAGCATAAGAGGTTTCAACTCATCTGATTTAAACGTGCTACATCTCTGCCCCTGCCTGCTCCGCCCAGCATTTTCATCTGACGCGTAATTTGCGTTGAGTACTGGACGAAGAAAAAAAATGCATATTTCAAATTAATTAACGCTAATGAAAATGTTTAAAACTTGCAAGTTGCAGTTGTAGTCAAAAAGAAACGGCAGTTGGGCACGCTACTGCCCTCTCGCTCTCTCACTCTCGCGCTCTCTCTCTCTCTCTTTGTCTATTGGTATCTCGCCATCTCTTGTGCCGCCTGTTTGTCGCTCTGTTTGTGGACTCACTTCTATTTTTTGTGGCAACTTTTAGAAAACTCAACTAAATCAGCAAATTTGCCAGCACTACGAAAAGATAATTTTCAATCCATCTCTTTCGCTTGATACCCTGCAAAGCAAGGGTATAACAAAGGCTTAACAAATTATGAATAAGCTAGAAGAAATTAATTTAATATTAAATCTTTTATTGTTAAGTCAGATAATCAGTTTGCTATTATTGAAGTCAAGTTGGAATTAATTATATAGTTTTCTACAATATCTGCTTGTCGGCTATTGCCATATTTGAGCACACCTATTTGCTGCCTCTGTCACACACACTGGCGTTGATTTCCGCTTTTCGCTGGGTTTTCCTTTGCCTGCCGCACAAACAAAGGCGCCAGCTGCCAAACTTATTTGCCTTGCACAAACTGTTGCACGAATGCCGCACAATGTAATTTCAATCAATTTTATGGCACATTTATTTGCCAAGCACCTGAGCCTGAGTCTAACTGAGAGTCGAGTCGAGTCCCCCCGGTCGGTGCCCACCTGTCCGCCCTTTTGGCCCACTGACTGGCCAAGTGCATTTTCATTGCATTGCATAGAAAATTTCATAATAAATTATGAGAAACTTGTTTCACTTCCATTGTTTGCATTTGTTGTGCATCACAAAAGCAGCTTTGCTCACAACTTTTCCATCTCATGGCATTTTGCTTTTGTTTTCCTACTACTACTTCTATCGGTATTATGCATTGGGGTAAAACTTCCTATTGAATTTACAACATGACTATCTCATATTTCACACACATATATATATATATATATATATATATATATATGTATATATATATAGGCAGACATACACATGCATACATACACGAGGGCTGCATGCGTAAAAATTTAAAATGCAACACTTTTAGCATATTGCATTATCAAATATATATGATTATCTTTTTCTTATCAGAGTTGCAAGTGTTAGGCAAAATATTTGTGTGATATAGAATAATATACATATATTCTTATTAGAATTGCAAAGCTAATAAATAGATGAGTAGTTCTTTCTTATTCGAGAATGATTTTGCTTTCTATATAAATGATTGAGTAAATGATAAATAAAATAAATATTAAAATATTTTAATGTAAATAAATTAATATTAAATATATACAAAATTAAATAAGTAAAGAAAAAAATAAAAAAATGTGATATATATTAATGTTAAAAAAAATATAATATGTTAAATTACATAAATTAAAATTGATATAAACTTATAATTTTTCTATGACATTGATTTACATGCGGTGCAGGAAAAGGTTAAAAAAAAAACAAAATTTTTCTTTGTTATACAGTGGACCCATAATGTCTTCGTACAGCAATGATTTTTTTCTTTGGCAACGAATAAGTGATGCAAGATGTATATACTTTATTTTGTACTATGAACATGAGATATTCCATGTTGAATTTCCGTATTTATATTTGTAAAATTTCTGTAAAATTTGTTGGCATTTACAACACTTTGCATAGTATGAATTTCTTTATTATAAAAGCTGAAGAAGTTTGTTAGTAAGGAAAAGAGGACTTAGTTTGCTTTGTTTTGTTGCTATGTTTTCATCTAAGCATTGTTCATGTTCATATTCACATCCTTGAAAGGTAAATATAATAGTTATTATCCAGTTTAATTGTACGTTTCGTTCTATATAATGTTTCATTGGAAATGACTTTGTAGCCTTGAGCTCTAGAATGTATAATTTTGAGTATCTCTCTGTTAATGAAAGGCTCTCTATGATGATGAAATATCATTTAAGCGTAAAAAAAAAACTTATTTTTGAGCTCAATTAGAGCAAGTTAATTTTTTTTTCTTTTTTTTTTCTTTGCATATATTAATGATATTAAAAACTATTATTGATATTTTAATTTGATATATTAAATATATCTAAAAATATCATCTCACCTATGTAAAGACAGATGACATTATGTCAACGCCATTTCCATGTTCTTGGTCTATACCTCGGATCCATTAAGCATCAATGTTTATTAAAGTAAATATAGTCCCATATATATACATATGTACATATTTGTATTTTATTACTTTTTTGAATTAGCTATCAATTCATTAGCATTCAATAGAAATTTTTGTCGTTCGGATGTGCTAAGTGTAAAAGGCTGTTTCACAATAATATTGATTGCCCGAAGCAGTTGCCTTGCGTCAACAGTTATTGATATAGTATTTGGGTAAGCCGTTCGTATCGGCCTGTCATGCTGCCTGGACATAACTTTTGGCACTGCAAATTCAAATTCAAATTCAAATTCAAAACTATGACAAATAGCTGCAAGCGAGAAGCACAAATAGCACACACATATCGAAGCATACAAGTACCGAGTGCTGCTGTCCTCAAAGGACATGGGCAAGTATGTGAATGTGGAGACAGCTTCAGCTGAATGGTAAAGCCAACATATGTGCGCTATGCGGCGACATTGCCGCCTTTCACTTGTCATGTTGCATGGCCAGTTTGCAGTCTGTTTCAAGCAAATCCCCACCTGCCCTTGGCCACAAATGCTGCTGCTCTACTCCTGCTGCTGCTGCTTCTACTCCTGCTTGTAATGCTGCTGCTGCTGCTGCCTCTGCTATTGTTTACTACCGCATTTGACGTTTGTGGTGACATTTGAAGTGGCGCCCTTGGTGCAAGCGGCCAAATAAATGCCGGCAGCCTTATGACTGTGTGCTCAGGAGCCGCTGGCGTTGGTCCTTTTTGCTTTATGACCGTGCTCTTTGCCACTTGATTGTTGCCTGGGCACGACATTTAAATGGCTCAGCCGAATGCATAATCATGTAATTGTGCTGCAACTGCACCTGTGCCGCCAACGCTGGCCTCCTTTGCCTCAATTCCCAGCGGCAAGCATTACGCATACGCCGCGTTAGCTGGGATTTTGGCAACATTTTTTTTTCTCTCTTTTTTTTTTTTTTTGGCCGGCTTGTGTCCCATTTGATTTAATGCGGCGCTTAGTAACCGACAATTGTGCACAACACTTTGTTGGCATTCTTTTTGCCTTCGCCTGACACTTAACTGTGAAAAATTGTGAATTATTATGGCAGCACTTGGACCCCAGTCCCAGTGCCCCTCTCCAGCCACGTCAACGTAGCCCTTACCAGTTTATGGCTGCGATTTGTTACGCACCATTGGGCTTGGTTGCCCACAAAAGCTGCGTCAACAATACAACAACAACAGAGGCGGCAGCATAAATAGTAGCAGCGGCAGCGGCAGCGGCAGCGGCAGGACAAACAGGACTCTGCAGGATCTGGCCAAGCGCTACTCTGGCAATGGGCCCAGGTAAACAAATAATTCAAAGTCATTTGTATGACTTGAGCTGCGTTGGTGGCAAGCTGTTCAGCTCAGTTCAGCTCAACTCTGCTAAGGTCCTGCGACAGTCAAGTGTTGAAAGGAAAAAAGAAAGAAAAGAAAAGAGGAAGCAAATGTCAGAGCTCTACACGTTGCTATGTAGGTGATTATGACACTAAAGAGGGGCAGGATCTCGCTTTGGCCGGGTCTTTGGCTTTGACTCGTGCGGCAGCAAAAGGTGTCAAGAACACTTTACGCATTCGCTTAACGGGACAGCATGTCTTGAGCATACCCTGTGAATGTGCTGAGGAGGGAAAGTACCGAAAGGGAGATTTCCATGAAGCAAACGCTTGAGGTTAGCAACATAAAATCTTTATACAGGGTATATTATAGATATGCATAGTTGCTGCAAGAGTGTGTGGTTAAGATTGGCTTAAAGGATTTGTTAGGTTAGTTAGAGACAAAAAATATGAAAGCACCTGAGGATTCGAATCTCTAAGTAGAGTTTAAGATTTGGAGTGGGACTTTTTCACTGACAGCGCTGCGAGTAAGTCGTTTGTGAAACGGGAAATACTCTAATTAGGATTTAAAATGTAAAGTCTAATTAAAAAGGTAATTTAGCTTTAAAAGAAAGTAAATATATATATACTTCTGACGCATCAAAAATGTGTGTAAATACTTTTGCAAACGCATAAGCATCAGTTCAAATGTCTCTGTTTATGGCATTTTACAGTTATTTTTGTTAATTCTTTTTTTTTTTTTTTTTTTTTTTTTTTTTTGCTTCAGCATAGATTATGGAATACGAAAAACCCGTTACTTGTGCGTTTGAGAAGCAGAAACAACGAAAAAATGCTTTCAAAGTTGCAGAAGCTAAAAATATTATGTTGTGTAAATACTTTTGGCCACCCCTGTATATATTTATATATGCATATCATTTGACTAATGAAAAGCACTTTAAGTGCTTCAAGTAGCTTCGGCACTTGAGCAAAGTTTTCATTTGGAAATTGAATATATATTAAAGCACTTCAAGCTTAGCTAGAGAACATTAGAATTTGGCAAACGTATCCTGTTCCGTAAACTTTTAACCCAAAAACATTCTTTGCTCTTGCATTTTGCACCTTTGCACATGAAATGTGTTTACCTAAGTGTAGGGCTGGCAGAAAACGAAAGAGTGAAAGAGCTAGAGAAAACGAGTTAAAGTCACCTACGTCTTGCCAGCCATCTTGCCGGTTCCTGCCTAGGCGCCGGCTGGGCCAAGATGTTGGCTTTGGCAAACAAAAAATCTCATTAATCCATTAAGTAAATGCAAAGCACAAAAAAAAAAAAAAAAAAAAAAAAAAAAAAAAAAAACAAAGTTCAAAGCGCTTGTTCGCTGCTGCAGAATCTCAGCTACAACTGAGCAAGTGTGTTTGTGTGTGTGTGCGAGAGTGTACAAGTGTGCATATACTGTTTGGCGACACTGTAAAAGAAATCCTTTTGGGAGCACTAATGAGTTTGACATTGTTTTCTACTAACAAGGCAGCAAAGTTAGGGCAGGCCCAAAGCAGCCGCCAGGTAGGTCGCCCAGCCAACCAGCCAGCCAACCAGCGAACCATCTGCACCACCAGCTGCCGACGACATTTGCCTTGGCATCCTTTGGCATTTCTGTTACGATTTCAACAGATGCCAGCCAGCTGCTGTCCCAGACCTAATCTTCAGCTTTAATGATTTTTCTGCTTGCTTTTATTTTTGAAATTTTGAGACTTTTTTCTTTGCATTAATTGAAAGCGTTTCTTGATAGCAAGCGTTTGGGAATTTCAAGAAATAATCATGATCAATCAGTGAGACGTGCTTTAATTTTCTTCAAATTTATTAAATTCTTAAGAAATTATCTTTAAAAATATGTGCTTAAGGTTATTATATAATTTGATATGAATATTTGGATTCGACTTACCGACTCTCAGAGTTCTATAAAGTAAAATAAAAACAAATTTTTTTTTGGGTTTATATATTTTTGATGAATAAAGTAATACCATAATAATATATATTAATATTAAATTAAATATAATACAATATATTTTAAATATATATATTTAATTTATTATTATTATATATTTATATATATATATTTTATATAGATATGTATATCTGTAAGAACCCGTCTTATAGCAAGACTAGATTTGATATCGTCTTCTTGGTTTTATATGTTAACATTTTTTTTGATTGAACTTATTTCAACTAGATTTATATTTTAATAGTAAATGGCCAAGTTCTATTTATAAGCCTGAGTGAACAAAAACTTCGAGCCAAGCCAGAATTTGTAATTTTTTTTTGGCAAACTATAGTTTGTTTCGAGTTTTGGACTCGAGCTAAAGAAATTAACTAATGCATTATAGAGTGAAAATCTTTAACAAGTTAAGAGCATAAAGATTAGTTATGCTCTCGTTTAGTTTTATTTGAGTTTAGCCGTGCTTAAAGCCGATTAGTCATTCAATACGCTTTGTATATTGAAAAGTGTAGAGTGCATATAGGTATGGCAGGCCTGACTGCCTCACTGCCTGACTGGTTAGCTGTTTCCTGCGTGCATATATGTATTTTTGGCATGACTAATGTTTCCCTTTTGACTCATTTGGTTATGCACACAAAAACACACACAGAGTGTCAGTGCTGCTAAATTCAGAATTGCCATTACACGCATACGCTTGGAATCTGAAACTACGTAGTGTGTGAGTGTGTTACTTTACACACACACAGACACACATTCACAAAGGAGTCTGTGAGTCTGAGTTTGAGGGAATATGCGGCAGGCGGCGATTGTAAATTACGCCCTAATGCGCCCATTTGTATGCTACAACAATTGCCGCTTATTGAATATTTAGCAAGGAGCGCAACTACCTGACAGCGAGCGTTGGCGACTTCTTATCTCTCTTTTTTTCGGTTGCAAATGAACTCATTTGGGATTTCGTATGCGTGTTTTAGAATGCTCATAAATACGTATGTGTGTGTGTGAGAGAGAGAGAGAGCGAGAGGGAGAGAAAAAATGTGAGCGCCAAAGTTTTTTGCACTTTAAATAATTAAACCAGACATGAGGCACGAGAGCGGGTTGCATTCAATGGCCACGCCCATTCAAACGTAAATGTCAGATGTCAGGCGTCTAGGCGTAGCATTCGTAATCTTCTAGCATTGATAGGCCAACATCAACGGTTGACTGACAGGCCAACTGCCCGGGGCCAGACGGAGCCAAATATCCGATAAGAGCTAAACAAGCAAATGGAATTCAAAGTGTGCCCAGGGCAAGCGCTAAGCAAACCTTAACAAGACCGTGGCACGGGATTTTTTTTGAAATTGTAAAGAAAATCTTACATTTTTTTTTAGATAAATGGTTAAAAGGTTTCCCTTTTAAAATTTAAATATGATTAAAATTGATGTAAAGATAAATGAGTAAGAATATGGATTAGAATGAAATGTTAAACTCTTACGATTTTATATTTAATTGGAAAGAGGGATAACTGTTGATGGCATCTTTATAATGAGAGATATTTTTAGAAGTATATTAATTATTGGTATTGGTACGCTATGTATTTAGCTGCTTTTAAGGTAAATATACAATAAGTTTTGCTTAAAACGTAGGAAATTATAATAATGTTTCAAGCAGTTTCGACTTATAGCAAAATACTGTTGCAGTATAAAAACAGAGTAGAGCTGTCGTTGCGTCTCATAACTCTGCCTATTCTCTTGGGCTGTGTCGCTGCTTTGATTTCCTATGTGAATTCTGGTTGCTCGAAACCACTGTGCAGTCTTTGGAAATGTCATTTTAAAATGCCTTTCATTTCGGTCCAAGCACCCACATAGCTTCAGCTACAACAACAATATGCATGGGGAGGTGGAGGAGACGCAATTGGAACTGAAGCTAGAGCTAGAGCTGGAGTCGGAGCTGGAGCAGGAGCAGGGTGCGGGGAGCAGGGAGCAGGGAGCAGGAGATGGCACTGGTTGCCTTTTGGTGGCGTTGGCAATGACGCAATCGATACTTCATTAAGATATCGTGTTTTTTGTGCCTAGACGCTTTCCGTTTACGTTTCATTGATTACTTTACATAGTTGCTCCTCTGCTTTACTTGACTCAATTGCTTTCGCTTTGCCTGTCTTATCTGCATTTTGGCCTACACTTCAAGGCTGCGTTGGCTCTTTGTCTTTTACACTTGGCAAATAAATCGCAAAATCCTATCACAGACACGGAGGGAGCGAACATGGCGTGGCGTAGTGAGGCGCGATGCCTTCCTCTCAAAAACATTATTTGCCACCGGATGTATGCACGAAGGCGTCAGCGTCAGCGTCATGTGGCTCGGCTCCATTTGGCAATTGGGGAAGCCGAGGCTTATTTAATCGTGGGGTCGAGCTCCAGATGAGTCCAAGCGACCATTTCTCGTGTTTATCACACGAACACAATCAAATTAGCGCACATCGAGTACAAATAACTGAAGATAGCCAAACAAATATCCACAGCACCAGCTGTCAGCTGGTGGCGACGGCGACTTGAGTAGGTGTGGCATATGCAAAGACCACACTAGCAGGTATTTGGTATTTGGGCAGCCAAGAAGCCGTGTGGCCCAATGCAACATTGTTGTCGGTTGCATGCTTTGATACACTTACCAAAAGGAGCTACGAATTATTCCAGGAAATGTATTATGAGCAGATGGCAGATAGAAGATTGATTACTATTGCTAGTAGAAAACTATCAGTTTTTTGCTATACAAAACTTTTCGACATATGTTTTATTTTATTAAAATTTTATAAAAAATATATATATTATATATGTTATATATTAAAAATATGCGAAAATTCTTTTTATTTTATATTGAAACTATTCTTGGAACCTTTTCATTGAAGGTAAATAGTATAAATAGTAAATAATAAATTTGCCAGAAATAAAATGTTAAGTTGTCCTCATAATATATGCAAATAAAAAACATTTAATATTTGGATAAAATGTTTATTTATATATTTATAATATTTATTTATAATTTTTTGAAGTTGACAATCTATAAACATTTTAATGGGCATTCTTCTCATAGATAAAACATATTTGATCTTCGACATCTGGCAGATCTCTCTGTGGAGCTTGTGGAGCTCTGTCGCTGTAGGTGGCCCGCCTGCTGTGCGTGTCAAGCAGATGCAGTTGCTCTGAAGGGGTAGCAGGAGGGTTGGGGCACTTCTTTGGGAACTGTGGGGCGTCTGTAACAATTGCACTTTGTACTTTGTACTTTGTACTTTGTTTTGGCATCGCTGCTGTCACAGTGTCAGGACTTTTGTAGCGCAGTGTCAACGGGCGCTGTAAGAAACTTTGTTCATATCGCCACATCAGGCAGGCAGCTCAGAGTGCTAGCACACATACATGTGCGTACACTGCATGCTGCCACAATGTTGCAAGCATCGTGTTGGCTGTTGTCATATCTACAGCCACATGCGCGCCTTGCGCATCCGTTTAATCAACATTACTTGTGCTTAAATCAATTACAACTAATTACATTTTATGGCCCGTTGAAGGCAACTTTGTGGCTGCCACAGCAACTACTGCGTGCCACTAGCCGCCTGTCGCACGCATGTGGAACAATTCGCCAAAAGAATGCCAACAGCAAATATCCTTTGAGTGTGCTCAACTTCAGCTCAAAAGGCGTTAATATCCCACTGACATTGCAATGTGGCCCATTGCCCTTCTGGCGCCCCTGCCAAAGGCAGGTGCATTGCAGTCACAGCTTTGTCTCATTTGGCACTCTGCGACAAAGTGCAAAAATTAGATGACAAATGAGTGGAAACATTCCGTGTGCCGCCTGCCAACATGGATTAGAGCCGGCTTTGGTAATGTTTGTGGCACTAGACTAGCGCGCTAGGCTTGATAAATGGCAAATTGTTTCGCCTTTTCGTGAGGCTTGAAAACATTGAAAGAGCAGTCAGTTCAGCAGATTTTAATTTAAATTTAAAGTAAATTTACTGAAATTAGTAATGAGAAGGCGAATAGTTGGAATTGCAAACTCCATGAATAATACGTTTCTTTTATATGAAAGGTGTATTTGGATAAATGCGAGTATAAATAAAAGTATATTTAAATTATGTGAGACTAATTCATGGAGAGCTTTAAACACTTGATGGCATTTTCTTTGTGTAAGTGTGAATTGCATAGCTCGCAAGTAAATAATTAGCCACGCACTGTTCACGATAAATGTCATATTCACTCGCTATCGCTTTGAGCAAGAGTCTTCGGTTCTTTTCGTTTCAGTTTTCGTATTCGTGTTCGTGTCAAGCTCTTTTCCCGAACATCGTTTAGAGAGCGATACGATTGACGCTAGCACAATGAGGTTTAGTAAGTGAGTAGATAACTAATAAGAGCCCATGCAAACGGCCTTCATACATTCATACATATTCACACTGCTCAGCGAAGACAACTCTCTCATACCAATACATACGCAAAAGACTAACTTATGCAAACGTTCGGGAAAGCAATAGAGGAAAAAAAAAAACCGACTGATCGCGAACGATCGTTGAGGAGCCGAGGCAATCAGTTAATTTCTGATCTCTTTGCTCCTTCTGAATCTGTGAGTGAAAGACTTTTATTTGCAGACATTGAGAAACATTGAAAACGAAACGATTAATAGAATATTTAAGTGAGCAGCGTGAACTGGTATATATGGGTATGTGTTATATCTCCTTTGTTTTATTATTATTATTATTTTTTTTAAATATATATATTCATATACATATATTCATATATATCTGTAATTCTTTTCCAATATGCTGCCGCTATGCAGCGATAAGAACTAGATATATAACTAGGCGAGTTTATCTTATAGTTGAGACTTTTAGTCGAGGAGAGAAATTAAATATTAATTAATATTAATGTGAAACAAGTGTGATGGGTATATTCTCCCGAGTCGTTTTCGTCTCTGTCTGCTCTGGCAAACATGCCAGCTTCGGGGATATATTTGTAGCGATATGTTGTTGTTTCCTTGTTTATTACATCTCCGACCAATGAAATTTACAAGCTCTGAGTTTCGTATGTGCCACACAGCGTTGCTGACACGCCCAAGGTTGAGGGTTGTAGGATTGTGCTCTATAACTCTACATAGGAGACAGTAAATTTGTGTATATAAGTATTTTGCTTTTAATTGAGAGTTCGTCGGTGGGCGTCGCTTTGTTCTTAATTGTATATGTGAACTGAGACTAAAGACTTAGGGTATGAGTTCCATGCCCTTGGCACGTGCCTCTTTCTAATGTATATGCTAAAACTCCCCGTTTCTTAGCATTTACTCTCTGCAAGCCTTTATTAATTATAATTCAGATATATATAATATTGCCATTTAGCTTTTTTCCGCCCTAAAACGCATGGCTCTCATATATGCAGTCATGCCTTATATAAACGTCAATTTCTTTCCTTGCTTAAAGATTAAATTGTGTAATTTGAATATGCTAGAAAGAGCGGAATATGTCCGTTGCCCTAGCATTTAGCTTTGTGCACATAATAACAGTCTTTACTCTAGGCCAAACAACAAAATTCATAAACCTCTATGGCTAAAGTGGAGCTAATAACAAAGCTTCTGCTGCGTGGTGGACAGACTGCAATATTTTGAGTAGCTCATAAATATGCAATTGCGTTTTGCCTTTTATGCTAAGGATTTTCACATATTAATTTTTAATATTGCCCCGCCGACAGGTAGTCCACAGCAAGGCAGTCAGCCAGCTAGCCAGTCAACCAGTCAGTCCGTGAAGTGGACAAAAAGCGCGCTGGCTAATTAGCTTGCTCGCTCGCTCAATGGCCAATTGCCACGCAAATCAGGGACATGGCTGGCCGAGTGCCTGCTGCCTGGTCCGGTCTAAACACCACGTTTAAAGCCAAAAAATAAACAACAATTTAGTGCAGATTAGCGCTCGAGTCCTTTTGTTTGTGCCATTGTTTCAGGTGCTAGACGGCAGGTGGGTAAACGAACGGCGAGGTGGGGTGAGCGGGGTTGGCTTTGACTGGACTGGTGACATTTAGGCTTAAATGAGCCTGCTGCCTGCTTACATGGACATAGACATGGCCAGTGTTTGGCTAATTGCTACACTCTGAGAAAATAAACAAGGATTTGGTGTTGTAAGCAAATCGGATTTGTAATATCTGAAAAGACCTGAACTTAAGTCGAGAAAATATTGAAAATATCACAAAATAATATGTTAGAAATGAAAAATAAATAAAAAATAAAATAAAATCAACGTAGAAAGAAGGTGTAAGTACTTTCTAGTCGAATAGTTACAGATAAATATTTAAAAAAGTTTATTTACATTTATTTTATATGAAACAAGTTATTCAAGAACAACTTGAATAACAGAACAAGAAGTACAGAAGAACAAGTGGAACTTAATAGAAGAATAGTATAAAAGGAATTCATACACACTTCCATTTGTTCATAAATAGAAAGAAAACTTATTTTTTCGCTCAGTGTAGTGCGATTCGCGCTCGCATATAACAATAGCGACTCGACGTGCACAGGCAAACTTCCGCTTCCGTCGTCGACTAGCAAGTGGGCGTGAGAAAGAGACGGGCAGGTGCGTTGGCGGTTGGGCTGGGTTGGTCCCGTTGCTGGCAAACTAATTAGATTCGTGCGCCTCATTTGGCCACTTTTGATTTGTGTTTGTGTGCCAAGCAGTTGGCAAAAAACTTTTGGCCCATAGAATCTTTATTATTATCTTACAGCTGTTTCAACTGCCAGCTAGCCAAGTCAAGGGGCGATGTAGGCTGTGCGTATTTGGTTCAAGTTCGTGCAGCTCCGATTTTCCATCAAATAAAATGCAGCAAAAGCTGACGAAGAAAACTGCGTCAAAATAAGCAGAAAATAAGTAAAAAAAACTCAAATGCTGGCAAAAATTGCGACATGTGGCGGGCAAAAAAAAAAAAAAGTTACGCCAAGCCGCAAAAACAAAAAACTTTTTCGAAAAGTAAACGAAAGTGCAGCAGCAGCAGTAACAACAACAACAACAACGACAACAGCAGCAACAACATCAGCAGCAGCAGCAACAACAACAATGACAAAAATTATGCGAAATTTAATTTGACTTTTCTCATTGTTTTTTCTCGTCTTCTTCTTGTTTTCTTGTTGTTATTTTCGCTTAGTTTTTTTCCCAGCACTTTTCTTTTTAGTTTTCACTGCGGTTCTCTGAGCAACTGTTGTTCCACTTAGTTGTTGTTGTCCTTGTGCTGCTGCACTGCCAGCTGGCAACTGGTGCGCTGCATAAGGATACCCCCAGCTCGTAATTTGCCAGCTTGGCTTGTACATATTTCATATTATTTAGTTGGAAACTGTTGTGGGCCCAGCGTAGAGCAAAAAGTGAAAAGAAAAACATTTGTAGTCGGGTGTAAATGGTTAGGGGAATACACTGCTTACCGGCTAGCTGAAGTCTAAGAATATTTGAGAATTATTTTATTTATTTTATTGAACTTAAGCAATACTAAAACTGACTATAGAGAACAGCTTACGATCAGCTTACAGTTCGACTTGAAAATAAAATACAATCCGACACAAAATCCAATATACCCGTTTCGTTCCCACGTAAACAGTGCATTAATATAAGAGTTTAAAACAAAGCAAGCTGGCAAAGAAATATGATTATCTCATATGGCAGCAGTACTGCAGTGCCAGCAGGACATGTGCCGGCCAAATGAGGCCCGGTCAGAAATGCGACGCTAAACGGCAATTGCCGTTACATCTGAGCACTAGGCAGTGGTTCCTTTGTCTCTCTTTCTCTCTTGCTCTTTGTGAAGTGTTACATCATGTCTAACATTGTTGAAGTCGAGTCTTGGGGCATATTAAGTTTATGTGCATTACATTCCACGAAGTATCTTAAGAGGTTGCCACTAGGCAGCTTAAGCTGGGAATTTGTAAACACACAGGCCTTCATATTAAATATATTTTGATGTTGTGTTAACTATATAAAGGAAATGAAACTAATTTATTAAGGGTATGAAGAATATACTTTAAAGAAATTACCTGTATTTTGTGAAGAGCGCTAATTAGCAGCGAGATCTCTTTCTAATAGAAATATGAATAAAAAGTTTAGAAGCCTGCCAGCTCCTATAAAGATTATACATATTTTCTTAATAGTCTTTAATAGTCTATTCATCTACATGATAATCTTATAAGACACCAAATAAAAAAAAAATGTTCTAAAAAAATTCAAAAATTTATAAACAAAATTCAAATAAGATAGGGTAGATGAACTGAGGTAAAAAGCGAGCAATTGGGGCATATGGATTCTATTATAAATCTTTATTCATATATGTATGTATAAGTGATAAGTCTCAATAGTTTAAATTAAAATGTAAACTTACATTGAAGTACAGTGGACTCTCGGTTAACAAACACAATTCATTCTAGCATCTTGTTCGTTAACAGAGATGTTCGTCCAGTGTATGTATACGTATATTTATAGACATATATAATATTCATTATATTAACTTACATATGATTGTTCGAGTGGAGTTCAAATAAGAAATGCAATTGCCAATTGACTTTCGATATTAGGTGATATCGAAATTGAATTTCAATATACATTAAAGTTTTATATCTAAATGGCTTCAATAAGCTAATAAACTGAGTAAAGTGCATTGTTTTTTTTGTTTTTTGTTTTTTTTTTTTTTTTTTTTTTTGTTCTGTTGCTGCGTGCTTAGATTGGACTGTGGCAAATGACTAATTTATGCGCACGTTTCAGCTGTGGCTGCTGCTGTTGCATACAAAGATTGGGCCAAGCTGCCACCTGGGCGGCACATGCGGCATGTGTGGCATGTGTGGCATGTGTGACATGGTGTATGCAATATGCATAATGTGCGCCCTTTGATTTGCCTTTGCGAGCATATTTATTTATATTTTATTTCAGCTAGCTTTGCTAGCATCTATCCCCACCTTTGTTACGCCTTTTGCTCGCTCTTCGAGTTTCTGCTCTGCATTTTTTATTTATATTCGGTGTGGGTGTATAGAGGTTTTCTCTCTCTCTGTGTGTGTGTGTGTGTGTGTAGCGACTGCTGGCTAAACACTTTCGTATTTTGCCATGTGCTTAGCTTACACAAAGCGCACAAAACTCAACTCAAGCACAAACACAGATACACACCTAATCACGCTTGGGTGTGTGCTAGAAGTTGTTTTTATACATATATACATATACATAAATATATACATATATTTTTTTTTTGGGTCGTGTTGGGGTGGGCAGCCGTCTTGCCAAAAACTATAAAAACTGAAAACAGAAAACAAGCAGCGTCAGCGTCAACTAAAGCGCTTAATATTAAAAACAAAACCACAACAGCAGAAGCAGCAGCAGCAACAACAGCCAAAACAAGAGCGCTCTAGAGCATGGCACAAGAGCGAAAAAAATTAAGTATGTATATGTTTTCATATATATATGTATGTATGTGTGAGGGAGTGCATGCTTTTAGCTGATACAAACAGCATTTGGCTAGTAAGCTGCATTGCAGTATCTTCGCCCCACCAACCGCCCCCTGTACCTGCTTCATGTATTTCTAATTTTTAACCTCTCTTCCACTCAAACCGTCCCGATCCCCTCCCACTCACTTTCCTTCTCTTGGTGTCGGTTTGCCATTTTCGTTTGGTTTTTATTTTGCAGCTCATATGCTTGTGACGTTTAAGCTGCTCTCGTTCTCTGTTCTCTCTCTCTCTCTCTCTCTCTCTCTGTGTGCTCTTCCACTCGCCTTGGCTTTCTTTTCGCTTTTCATTTTTGTTTAGTGTATTTAACATTTTTCTTAAATGATACTCAACACAAGTGGCATTTGTTTGTCTCTTCCTGTTGACTGTTGATCCCCTCACTTCCCTCGTTTAGGGTCTGTTGTTAAGTGCGGCTGCTAGTTGCGGTAACAGTTGTCAAAGTGACCTCAAAGTGGCAAACCATACAACAACAACAGCAACATCAACAACAAAAATAAGCTAAAGCTGAAAAAAAAAGTTGTTTTCAATAGAGAAATCTGGACATAAGAGCTGCAACACTTGGGATTCGATTTTTAGGCTACACGTTATACATATATAGAGTGTAAATAGTTCTGATGAATTTATTTTTGATATAATATATATATATTATAAATATAGCCACCTGTAATATATTCCAATTGAATTTAATATTTTGTGTGTGCATTGACAGGGTATTTTTGAAGCCATGTATTTACATGTTTTTTTTTTTGCTCTTTTGTCCCAGGGCTTAACTCGAGCTGTTTTACCAAGACTGCGAGAGATCAGGCGTAAAAAACAGAGAGGAGGAGAGAGAGAGGGAGATATTTGTTGCTGCATTTTGTTTGCCTGCTTGTTTTTAGCCACTGTAATGAGCTCCAAACTTGACCCGCTCCTCGTCAAATTATGTTTGACATTTATGCAAATTACATGCCAGATATTTGTTCTTATTTTCAAACAAGAATTTAATTAGTTTACTCTATATATGTGTGCATGATGTGTGTGTGGGTATTGGTATGTGCCTGTAGTTATTATTCGACAAGTTGTGTGGAGCTTTAATAGCATTAACAGCAAAATGTCGACTTTAAGAATGTTCCGGGAAAATTTTATAAATATGCAATTAGAGATATATGATCATTTCGATATATATATACATATATATATATATATGTATATATATATATATATATATTGACATATTGAGATATATAAATATATATATATTTAACATAAATGTATACATATGTTAATTTTACCATTCTAATTATAGCCACGTTCAACGGCCTTGTATGACTGGCTTCAAAATGCATCTGGACTACGTTCAGCAGTTTCTCTGTATCTCTACCTCCCTGATACTTTCTGTTGCTCATGATCTTTCTCTCTCGCTCATCTGCTATTTCTCAAACTCTCTCATTCTCTCTCTCTCTCTCTCTATCTATCTCATCAAATGAGAATTAGCTTAGCTGCGTGTAGACAAGATGCAATCTATTTGCTCAATACCTAAGCAAGAACTCTGTAAAAGCTCTCAGCCTCATACCAATACCAATACACAATACCAATACTTCTCAAAATCAAGTCATATTTTGTTAGCGTGCATGCACACAAATTCTTGATATAATATATTTCAAATTACAAGCATACATAATAACAAATTGCATTGATTGAATACTTTAACATCTATCCGCATGTTAAATAATTAGCGTGTGTTATTAATTTCCTATGTTAGACATGTAACACTTTTATGTAACACTTTTATGTTGTATTTAACATGTAAATTATTATTCACATGCAAATCAAGACTACTCACAGGTGCGTCAGGTGGTTAATTAAATGAAACTGCAATGCAATGAACCTGTCCTGTCGCAGTTGTCTGCCTGGCTTATAAAGTTACAACTGCAAATGCCGCACTTAAGTGTGCACAAATATGTGTGTGTATGTGTGTGTGTGTATGTGTGTGTGGCGCCTTGAGCACGCACTGACAGCGCATCTATGTCAATTTCCAGCGGAACATCGGACAGCGTTCATCAAGTGCGCACTGACAGGCAGCGACTCATTTGATTTACTTTTCATTTCCGGCGTTGCCAGACTGTCAGATAGTCAACGAGTTAGCCGGGCAGCCTGGGTAGACAGGCAGACGAGCAGTCGTGTAGCCAGAATATGAACAGCACCTTGGGCAAACGCGTGACACCTTCGTGCTGGCTGGCATCTATAGCGACAATGTGTAACTGCTACACAGCTCGTGTGTGTTGTCGCGCCATGTCCTGTTCGTCCTGCTCGCACTACACGTTGAGCGTTATGCAATTATAACTTTTGTCATTAGCAACTTAAAATGCAAATTGCTGCAATGAAGCGTTCTTCTTCTTCTTCTCGTTTTTTTGGGCTACACACACACAGACAGGCTCGCACATCGGTTAGCCAGAAGGATGATTGGGCGTGTTTGTGCGTGTGAGCGTGGCCGTTGCCTGTAAAATTGCTAGATAGCTGCATCAGTTGACGTCGTTTAAAGTGTTATGCTCGAAAGTTGAGCGCCATTGGCTTTTAAACGTTATCTAAGTAGCTAACCTCAAGGCAGGCAACGGCTAATCATATCATGGCTTGCCACATGTGGCACATAACGTGGGCATCTAAGCAAAAAAAAAAAAAAAAAAAAAGAGTCAACACCTTACATACATAGTAGTTGGCCAGCCAATTAGTGCTCGTCGCCAGTTAATTTGCTTGCATTGCGCTCTGTCGACCGCTTCATAAACTTGGCCAACATGCAATGCCGGCAACAAAGTTGCTATTGCCAAAAAGCCACAAAAAATGAGCAGCAAAACAAGTTGACGAAACTTTAATACTCTTTTGAAATATAGTTTACAATAAAAAGATAATATTTACATGAGTCTTTTACTGACATTTATTTACTTATAGAATTAAAATACTATAAAGCTGAATGCCTGGAGTGCTCATGGAAGTCAAAAGCTTGCAAAATTTTAGTTTTGATTGAAAGACATTTGGTGGATCGAAAAAATGAGTTTAGGCTGAAATAGGTTAGGCTGAAGAGGGTTGAGTTTATGAATTTTATTTTGATATGATTTTACGAATATATAAACAAATGTGCATTCATTTTAACTCATATGAATAGGTTTAAGTACTTAAAAAATAAGAAAAATATATGTGTATATGTTTATATATTATTTTAAATAAACTTAAAAGATGAATGACACAATTTTTTCTTGTTAAGTTCTTATTTTGCCTCAGCTTATTCTTAAGAAACTTTATATTACTCGGTAAGTAATTTTTATTTTTATTTTTAACTTTTATTGAATCAATTGTTGAGCATCTTCCCCATTTGTAAACTTTCTTTTGCAAAATATTTATATTTAGCCAATTTATAGCTGCATTTTCTTCAGTTCCCACTCTGATTAGCTGATAGCTTTTAACTCTTTATCATATAAAAATATAGTTAAATATATGTATCTCTTTATAGTATTATATACTGAAATAAATCAGCCACAGCTTGTTACATATCTCATAGCAGAGCAATAGTAACCCATCCAGGCACATTAAAAAGCACAGCACTAAATTGAGTGCAGTTACTGAAGAACTACCCTCCACCCACAGCTAATGAAGAACTACCCCTTCATCCTCTAGCGCCAGCTCGGCATACCTCGACACGCGTTTATTCCCCTGACCATGTCACGTCCAAGAAATTAAAAAGTTAAGCATTCTTTTTTATGAAATGCAATTTTCAGGTGCGTGGTTTGCAGTTAAAGCAAGAGAAAGAGTTTTTTATTTATACTTTTTTTTTTTTGTGCAGCGCTAGTTAAATCATTAAGATTTCAGATACGAGCATTGCGGATGCGGTGGCGGATATGAATGCGGATTTCAGTGCGGATGTGGGTGTGGTAGCGGTTATGGATGCAGCTCTTTTATTCATTTTTGTGTTATTTTAAATTTAAGGATTATTTTTTATTTATTTATTTAGATCTAGCTTGTAATTAAAATCAAATGCTAGCGTTTCTTTGTTCTTAAGGCTATGGCAAAATTTATAGATATATTTGGAAAACAATAAATTTAATTTATTTTGTGAGTTAGCTAAAGATAGATTTTGCTATGCATAATGTGAATGCAATTTGTATATTTGAATTATTAGATATTAACTCAAGCATATACATATATATAAAGTGTGAATCAATGAATGAAATGTTGTGCCATAAATCAAGTCAGTTTCAATTAGTATTAGTTATTTAGCTAAATATGAATGAATATTATCCAATATTATATATTTAAGCAAGCCTAAATTTTCAATTATTCATATACAAAGTCTTCTGTGCAGTGTCTGAAGAAAAAGCTTATGAGAAGCCTTAATGTGATATAAATCGATATATGCCTTTGGAAATGAAATTCAGTCAACGCCACTGCTAATGTGGCAAATTAATTCAATATATTTAGCACCTGATGCAATCAAGCGATTTGGCCTCCTCAATTCAATTGATTTGGCCAGTGTAATTGCTGTTGACTGAGTCGGAAATTTGAGACACATGTTGAGCGAGCGAGACAAGGACAGTGATTGCTGTTGTTTAGCTGATTAAATTGGCGTTTGAAAAGTTAAAGTGGCTGTCAGCACAAAGTAAGCTACTAAAATTTCATAGGCTATTTCTTGGCAGCTCACTCGTCTTGCCACGCATTGAAGTTGGCCATAAAATGGCGTTAACGTGTGTAGTTGAAGTGCGCACTTGCTCACTTAGAGATCAACAGCAATGAGCCATGAGGGGGGCCCCGGGTCAGGCCATGGATGAAGATGGTGCGTGTTAACCCCCCACTTTGGTTAACGGCTAACAGTTAACGTCTAAGCCTTGTAAGCTGACGGATATCCTGAATCGTTCTCGTCCTGCTTCGCCCAGCGATGAATTATAGCTCATTGCGGATATATACGCATACGGCACGTGTCTGTGCTGTCTAATTGGCAAAAGCGAATGAATCTATATCGCCTTCTCCCACTCTCTCCCTCTCTCTCTCTCTCTCTCTTACTCTCGCTCGCTCACACTGCTTGGCAGGCAAGCAGTAACAACCCACTGACCGCTGTGGCGCGCCTCCCCCTTTGCAGTTACGCCCGCTCTCTAATGCTTGAGCATTTTCAATTAGACGCTGCGCGTTTTCGATTTGCGTATTATTTATGGCCTCAGCTCAAACGTGCGCATTATTCATAAGCTGAAAGCCAGCTTAATGGTCATGCCCTTAATGTTGCAAAAGTTTTTGGGTTGAGGAAATGTTTGTTGTAGCTCTTGTTGTAGTTCTTGCTGCCATGCGATGGTTGGCCTGCAATAGCGTTGGTTTTGCTTATTAAGTGCATCATAATCTGGAAGCCTGTGTCCAGCTACTCAGAGGTATTTCTTTTAATTAGCGCGTGCTTAGCGAAAGGAAGATTTTTTTAGTGTTTTACATTTTAAGGAAGATTTTTTAGAGTTATCAAGTCCAAAAATCTCTATATAAATTTCTTTACAATTTTTAGCAGCTTTAAAATTTAATTATAATTAAATTGGAAGTAAATTTTAATACTTAAATTCGTTTTACGAATGTAATCAAATTTTGATTTGTTTATTTAAATACAAGAACAAAAATTTTTTGAAAATAAAATTTGTAGTTTAAAATTCTCACTGTGAGCTTAAGCAATTCGAGTTTGATTACAAATTTTCTTAAATTTGTCTCTCTCTGCGCGGCCATAAACTAGCTTGGCTTGGCTTGAGTTGGGTTGGCTTGGCTTGGCTTGGCTTGGGTTGGGTTTCCTTTGGCTGTGACGCGCGCACCTTGCGGTTGCAGTATGCCTGTCGAGCACTAGTTGCAACATGCTGTGCGACAGTTGCCATCGCCTTGGCGCTGATAAACGTTTGTCTTTGCCAGCAACACCGACCAAGGCGCAAATATGTATTCACATCGCCCGGCCCAGACATATGACGTTGAAATTACTCGCAAAGCCGCAAATGTCTGTGTCGCTGGCGAGCGGCTCCAGTGCCCTAACCCGCACATTCAAGCTTGTCTCGCGACGATGAACCCTTCAGCACCCACATTCGTTCTCTCATTCATGCGACCTAACAGCCCATCAACCCTTCAAGCACTTACGGCAACCGCATAACCAACCCAAGTCAAGGAACAAGGAACCGCTTCACGTCGACTCCAAGTCTCGTCGAGTTGAATGCAATCTGCGGTGGTTTGTCTTTGTCTTTCGCTGATCTTAGGTATGATGAAAGTGCCCGAATACGACGGGTTATGATGCGGGCCATGGCTGGGAGCGAGAGAGAGAGCAGTGTAAGGAAACTGTTGCAGGTCGCAAGCCACAGGCACTATACTACTCCGTTGCTTGTGAGCAATAGTAGTAAGTGATTGAGTGGTCAACGTATATTAACTAGTTGCTATCTTTTATGTTATTCAACAAATTGGGTTTTCGTTATATTCAAACTGCGTGATGAGACTCTTTGAAACTTCAATTTAAATTTAAATCAAATTTCTTAGGAAATGTGAGTGTAAATATAAATCAAGTTAAATTAAAGATAGTTTAGTTTTTAATTGCTAGAGATTACAGCTAAAGATAACATAATTATAAAAGTGAAAAATCTGAAAAATCATAGAAATTTTCATACAATTATTATTACCATTATTTTTTAATCTTCTTTAAGATAAATTTCAAATTGATAGAAAGATTAAGTGTAAAATTTCGCTTCTTGAAAACTTGGAAATTTTATCAGTTCACCTGCTACAGTAAAAAATACTTTCAAAACTGTCATGTTTCATTTACATTCGTTCCATTTCTGCATTTCTCGTATTTGACCAGTCGTAACAGCTTTTAACGGCATTGCAGCTGCGCAGTTCGTGGCGACGCTCTCTTAAATGTTAACGCGCTGTTAGTTTAACAGTGTGATCCGTTTGCATGTTTCGCATGCCGAAACGTTCCTTGGTAAATAATCTGGTGCACTAGGTGAATACCTTGAGTGGTCTTCTGCATAGTCGGAAGCATAAATTTGAAGGGAGGCGCCATTTGGGGCATGGGGTCTCATCCTTCTTTTTGCGTGTCCTGGCATCGTTTGCAGCACGAGTCGAGCCTTTTGGGGGTACTTCCCAAAAATGTATTTTTGGCCAGGCACTTGATAAAAACCTGTTGAAAGTGTGCCGAGTGCAGCCTTGATTTATTAGTTTTCGGGGCCGACGAAGAATATTTTAATTAAAATCTTTCATCTTTCGATCGACACAGACAGCCCAGTGTCCTGTTCCAAGTGCACTCTGCTCCGCCTCTCTGTTGTCGTGCGCCCGGAGGTAATATTGTAAGAGTCGCTCCGAAATATTGGCAGCCAATGCAGACACCTAATAAAAGTTTTGCGACAAGCAGCAAACTCAAGTGTAACGAAAACAAAAACAATAATTTTCGAGTTTATTTGAAGACGAGCAGAACCAGAAGCAGCCAGCCATACCTGTGTCCTGGCCCAGTCAGTGGGAGTCAGTCAGTGGGACATTTGCAGTTCTTCTCCGTTTGCTGTCCTTGTTGCTTTAGCTGTTGGAAAACTATTTGCCATCTCGACAATTTCTTGCACGTGCTGAGCATAGCAATACCAAGTGTTTTTTTTTTCCCTGCTCAGCCCCTCTGGCGGAGCAGGAGTCCAGGTACGGATGGCGGAGGCGTTGCAGTGCTTTGTGTCAGGTACAATATTTCAAATATTTCAATAAAATACATTTACGCAGCAGCAAAGTAGGTGGACAAAAACTTTCAATGATTTCATATTTGTCAATTCATTCAAATATCAAATATACTTTTGCCATTTTCCCATTTTCCTATTTTCCCATTTTGCCACTTGCCATTTTCAGTCGTCTGGCGGCGGCCTTTTCTACTTTCGTGAGCTTGCTGCACAGTTTTGGCAACAGCAATTAATAACAATTAGTGGAGGCGCCGCGAAACCCCAACTAATTGTGTCTAACATATATGTAAAGATAGAATATGCATGTGTGTGTGTGTGTCTGTTAGTGTGGCATGTGTGTGCCAGGCAACTATTTCTTGCACATTGTCGAATAATTTATGCCACAAGCGTAATTAAATTAATTAGGATTAACTTTGGCGGCGCACGCATTAAACTAGCTTTGATTAGCTTATGCTTTCACACACACATCCATATATATTTATGTCTATCTGCATGTGTGTGTGTGGCAGCTGTTTAATCTGAATGCTGGCTTTCGTCTGGGTCGCCTTGCTATTCATAAAGATGGCATAAGCGATGAGCTTCCCGCTCAAATTTATCGCTTTGTAACTTTAACTCATAATTGCTTTCTTCAAGCTTTTGGGTGCACGTTCAATGTTATTTAATCTATAGAGAAAGTGTTTTATTTAACAAGTTGATGATCCCTTTAATTAAATTTTTTTTTTTTATTTACGCTAGGATTGCAGCTCACCAATTCGATTTTATTAAATTTTTCTTTGAATTATTTATACAAATATTTATCTTTAAAAAATTATATATTATATGTTTGTTAAATTATTTAATTTTTAATAAAAATATAAAATATAAATAAAGAATATAAAAATATATCAAATAAATATAAAAATACAAATTGATTTAAATATAAATTTGTTTTACTTAATGTGCCATATAATAAATTAAAATGTCATTATTATTATAAAATATTAATAAATATTAATTCATTTTATTTATATATACATATATATATTTTTTTAAATTTTATAAATGATAAAAAATTATATTTATTTGTCTACTTAAATCCTTTGCTTAATATTGAATGCCATCAATTTGATTATAATATCATATATATATTTTATTATATTAATATCAACATAAATACTAATGCCCAATGCTAATAGTGACTCAATGCCAATGCTCAAGAGCCGCTTCTAAGCATATTCACTCGAATTTAAGTAATTCCATAAATTTATAAAAATGATTTACATCTCACTGCTTACTCAGCTATAAGACAGAGTCTCTCTCTCTCTCTCTCTCTCTCTCTCTCTCTCTCTCTCTCTCTCTCTCTCTCTCTCTCTCTCTACCTCTCTCTCTCTCTCTTTCCCTGTGTCTCTCTTTGATATATAGAGTTGATCTAAGAATTTTTATTATACCCTCACTCTCATCAGCGATTGAGTTAATTATCATCTGAATTGTGTGTTCGTAGGACAATTGTTATTTGTTGCGCGGCGTCGAGTGTGGCCAACGTCAAGATGTCCCTTTGTGGCTGCCCAGTTGTTGGCCAGTCGCTGTCTTCGCTTTAATTTATGTTGCGAATAAATGTGTCACAAATCATTATGCGGAACATTTTTCTATTTGTTTTTGTTTTCGTGCAGTGTATGGGCAGAGTGTTGGGAACTTTATTTAATGGCTTGGAAATGGAAAAAATAAACAAAACAAGAATAGAGAAAACAGCCGCAAACCAAGACGGAAACAATGCCAGCCACAGCAACAAGAGCAGCAACTGGAGTTGAAATGGGAGCAGCAAGTGGAGCAGGTTCCACAATGATGCCCCATTGGGGCTTCACTTGAGCGAAGCATCTAAATATAGACACAAATCACAAAAAACTCAGAAAGTGAAAGACAAAACATACAGCTATTGTTCCTCTAGTCGTTGCTGCTGCTGCTGATGCTGCTGTTGTTGTGATGGCTGGAAAAGGAGCATATTAAATCAAAAAGTGGTGCAACTGCGTCGCCCTGCTCATACAGCAAAAGTTGAGTGGAACCAAGACGCACACACACACACACACAGAGACATAGCCACAGACAAGGATTAAAGGCAGCGCGTCGATGGCAAGGACGATGTTGAAAACGTGAACGACGTGAACGTTTAACGCCTGCAGAATATTTATGATCCTGGATTTTCTTATTGTACTGCGTTCTGGGCTCTCAGCTCATGCCCTGCACTTCAACTCTGGCTCGAGCTTCAGCGTCGGTTTCAGTTTCAGTTTCAGAACTGGCGGCTCCGCTTGTAAGCGATTTATTAAAATGTGCAGCAACACGAAAACTGAAAGGCGGCCAAAGGACAGCTGTCTGTGGCATGGCAAGAGCTGCGCGCCACACTCCACTCCTTCAACGTGCCGCCGCGTATGAAATGTGCGCCCATTTATTTATACACATCGCTGCGCCGCGCCCACCAATCGACAGAAATGAGTTATAAAACTTCAATAATCTCGGCGAAATGTTTATTTATGTTTAGCACGAGAGCCAGCTGAGCCAATTGGCATGGGTTCGGGGGAGCGCCAAGCTCAAGGGTCTGGGTATGCAAAGGAGCGAGAAGAGCGGGAAAAAGAGAGAGAGAGAGTGAGAGAGAATGCCTGGGGCCTGCCATTACAATATTTGCATCATGTTGGAGAGTGGAGTGGGGCGCTGTTCGGTGAGTCGGTGCTTGTGGGTGGTGCAAGGAGCACTTACAGCGAATCAATAACAAAATAAATCGTTTTACAACCGCAGGACATTGTATTGTGTTACACAAAAGATTGGCAATGCCACGCCAATGGCGCCCCCCGCTCAATCCCCCCAGAGCCAAAGCGAATGCGAAAGAAACGACGGCAACACCAACAACAAGAAGAAGGAGAAAGAAAAGGAGAAGAACAAGAACACGCAGCACAAGTACAGCAAACAATACGAGGCACTTGGCACAGCGAAAACAAGCAATGAAAGGATATTATAGTAAAAGTATTTACAAGATGAAAACGAACAAAAGCGAACATATAGCACCCGGGCAGGACGCGCTGCGCACAGGTAAGGCGAAAATATATACAAAGTGAAAGGAAGTAGAAAGTATAAATCGTTGCAATCAATTTTTGCTATGCGGTACGAATTGATAAACTGCCCAAGCCAAGCAGCTCCCAGCGGCTGCTCCTGCTCTTGCTGCTGTTGCTCCTGCTGCTGCTGTTGCTGCTCGTGTTGCATCCGCAGAGCTTGGTTGCAAGCCGATACGCCATGTGAGCTGGCTGGGCAAGGCTGAGCGCTGCTGGCAAGCTTCGATCTGGGTTACCTACATAGCACTTAAAGCGAGCGCCATTTGGCTTGGTGTCTCCTCCTTTGATATCCTTTAGCTGATTGAATTGCAGCCAACGAAGGGCATATTGATTGTGTAGCAGGATGAGAATCGAGTGTCACCTAGCTTAGAATGGAATGCTTGCTTACAGGGTAACTCCATGTCGAGCAGATACAACTCTAGAGAATCACTCTAGTTTGCGATTTGTTTTCGACACAAGTCTCTGTATAAGTGGGTGTGTTCTGAAAATGAAGCAGCAGTTGAGTTGAGCTCAGTTCAGCTTTGGTTACAGAAGGCTCTCCCTCTCTCCTACTCTCTCCCTCTTTCTCTGTCTCTCTCGCTCATGCGGCGCCTTATGAATTGCTGCACATTTGATTTGTACTGTGGAGCGAATGGAAATGTTTGCACTTGGAAAGTTCTTTGCGGTCACAGCTCGTTAATTTAATTCTCATTATATTTGCTTACTTTACAACACTTAAGCGTAACCCACATATTCGAAATTAAAGAATCCGTGCTTCTCGCGAAAACTAGATACCGCTTCGCCGGGCAGGCAGCCGTTGCGGCAGTGACAGCCAACGGGATTGCATTTGCCACGGCCACACCAGGTGCCCACGACGCCGTCGCCATTGCCGCAGATCTTCTTCTCACACGTCTCATGGCTGTGATACTTGCCGCCATAAGTCTGGCAGCTGTGGTCCTTGCCGGGCAGCAGCTTAAACAGAATCTTTGAGGGCTTGCAGCAATCGGCAGTTGCGCTTGCAGCCAGGCAGAACAGCCAAAAAGCTACAGAAAGTGAAGCGAACAAAGACAATCTCATAGCGCAACCGAATCTAATCTAAACTGATGCCAGTCCAAGTCAAAATATAACCTTATATAAGGCTACGTCTGGGCTAATTGCTTGACTTGTCTCTATTATCTTCAAACAGGTGCGATTGGGGCTCAACATTTCTTTGTTAATTGCTGCTGATTGGATGATGTTTCTACTCAATCAGTACGAGTAAATTGACACGGCTATTATTAATTGCGTTAAGTGCGTAATGGATAAGCCATTTAATTACAAAGCTCTGCGAACGAAGTGAGTAGGAATCGCGGAGAGGGCAGTCAAATTATAAATATGTTAGTCCAGAATCAACATGGAGCGTAGAGTTATTTCGGTATCACTGAATGCATTCTCGGAATATTCAAGTTTATAAATTAACGGAATTCTATTGAAAATCCTATTCCCTCATCTTCAGAGCTCAAGTTTGCATAAGTTTTATGGGCTTCCACAGTAACTCCTAACAACTAGACTCACTCAGACTAAATAAAGCGCACATATTTTATATGATAATCGCCGTAGTAGTCCTGAATGGTCTGCAATGCGTTGCCCTTGCGACAGCCATCTTCACAGGAGCAGCCAAAAATGTTGCAAGGACCCTGGCCGCAGTAGCTGCCCAGGACGGCAGTCCCATCATCGCAAATGGACATGGTGCACGTGCCATTCTGCGACTCCTTGGCATCGTATAGCCGACAATCATCATCCTGATGGATCAACTGAAAGGCGATAGTTTTCGAGGGGCAGCAAACGCCTGAGCTGGGCTGGCACTGCAGCAGGACTATGATTAGCGATAGCTGCAACAGCATGAGCCGGCGTGGCAAAGAGCTGCTAAGCAACATGTTGTTTGAGTAAATTATTTAGGCAAATTTTAAAAGTAGTGTAGAATGTTGGTGCTTGTGTAGCTATAATTGTAAACTGATGTGAATTTTTGTATATTTTTGCTTTTTGAGTAATAAATCAAAGGGATATATAAAATATAAAATTCATAAGCTTCATATGAATGTACATTATCAAAAATATAATAATTAATAGGAAATAAAGCACAACAAAAATATATAAAATATAAATAATATATATATTATATTTAGTTATAATATAAATTATTATTAACTTTCTTAAATAAATAATTAAGAAATATAGCTAATATACTTATTACATTATTTAATAAAACTGCTATCAATTCCTCACTCTAAGCAGCTGCAGCAACCATAATCGATTAGGCCATGGCGCGCCACCAAGTATATTAGCGTAAAAGTTACGTATACGCCGCATGGGCTTGCACTTGTGCTAAAAATGAAATTTATATGCAAGATACAACAGGCAGGGAGAACAAGAGACAGACAGAGAGAGAGAGAGAGAGCGAGAGATAGAGCGAGGGAGTGTGTGCATGAGTGAGAGCGACATACCGTCGCTGTATTGGGCAAGTAAATATTTTATAATTTAATCAACATAAAAGCAACAAAGGCAATGACAATGGAGACTGCACGACGCGACTCTACGTTACGCTACGCCTCTGTGGTTAGGCAAGGGGAGTGGCACAATAAAATTGGTAAAAGAAACGGGAAATGCCAAAAACGAATGTCAAATACGTTGCGCGATAATGTTTAATGATAAGCAGGCGAGTCGACACGAGGCGAGGCGCGGCGAGGCTAACTCGAGTCGAGGCCAACTTGAAATACAGTCGGCAATAGTCAAAGATGTTTATCGTGCGACGAGTGTGCGACAATAAAAGCGAAGACAGCAGCCATGTGGCGCAGTAGGGACGGTCGGGCGGTCGAGCGGTCGGACGGTAGGTCATGGAGTAACAGCAGAAGACAGTGTGGCTGCCATTGACAAATGGACCATGCCCGACATGAAGGCAATGTGCGAGGGTGTGAGTTCCCGTTGTGTCATCCAAACAATGGACAAGTTTATATTTGCATTTATTTCTATTAGGCGCACATTTGTCAAAAGCTGTTTATGTGCCTCTGGCCAAGATGGGATCTTGATCTGTTAGCCAACTCGTCGAGGCCGACTTTAACATGGCAAGCTGGATGGATGGCAAGGATGTGCTTTAAGTAACTTCCAGCCTGTGCTCTGCAATAAAATATTTATTCGGTATTGTCGTGCACTTTTATTTGACATCATAAACAAAAGCCACGAAAGTGTAAACACAACTTGGCTCAACATGCGTTCGCATTTGGCAGGAGTTTGTTTGCACTCGTTCCAGCTCTCTGCTTGCTGTTGTTGGTGTTGCCGTGTTGTTGACTTATTTAAGCCATAAAGTGCTCTCGCGCACACACGCACACTCGAATATTGACACGAGCACGTGTGGGTGTGCCAAATTTAACGCCCATGTACGCACGTTCATAGATGGAGACAATAGCAATGGCAAAAAGCAAACAACTCCAACGCCAACCGCTAACAAATACTATAAAAATATTACAGTTACATGACGACTTTTAAATACTCTTTGCCCTGTAATTGTTCATTACATGTTCATGTAATGTGTGCTCGAATGCAGTGACATGTTTTCTAGGGATTTAGGGAACCATGGAGGGAACTCGATCTAAACAGAAATAGTTTTCAAGGCTATAGAAAAATAAGACCAGACATTATAGACTTGGAAAATTTAGAGTTATAGGGCGTAATTTAGATAATATATTAGTAGATATATGTTAAATTTGATATCAAGAATTGGTTCAGTAGGTCTTGAGGGTGTTGACAGCTGGTTCTTCATTCAGTTTTAGCTGATTGCATTGAGAGAGAGTTTAGTCTCTTTAAGTATTTTTGGACAACTCTTGAATCTAGCCTTCACTAGTCTAGCTCGATGTTCCATATTCTAATGTGCTAAGGAGTGTCAGTGATGTTCTTTGGCATTTTCGCCTGAAAGGTACTTTTTGCCTTGGCACCTGAAGCTTTCAACTATCTTACTTATGAGCCACACAAATGCAAGAGATTTTGCTATCAAGAAGCTATACAAATCTGTAAAATTTTAAAGCTCTTAAGAGCTAGTTCAAAATTATTGTAAATTACTCAACTATATATAAGATATAAGATAGATAGATTTCCTACTGATTTACTCAATTCCTCTATTAAATAAGCAAATAGTTTTACTAACTTTTCATCTGCTTTCTTGTCTTTCATCAATATCTAAATAGTTTTCAAGAATATAAAAAGTGTTTTTTTTTTTATTTTCATTTCATTTGATTGCTATTCTGTGTTCAATATCATTTTAGTTTATTTCATTTATTTTTTTTTTGTATACATTCAAACTAATGCAACTGTTAACCCAATTTTATATAAATATTTTCTACTAATTTATGGCTTATTTATTCCGGAACAAATCTTGCTACAAATTTACTATGCCCGTTTGCTTGGGCATTAAAAAAAAAAAATGCAGACCGGCAGCAGTTCAAAATCGCATAAATTTTTGGCTATACAGAGTCAAGTATTTGTGTGTGTGCGTGGGTGTGCCTGTGTGTGTGTGTGTGTGTGCGAGATTGGGTTGTGCTGTTAGTTCTTGGCATTGCTCTTGACGTGTTTTGGATTTCATAACCCTGTGGGACGTTTTCCTTCCTTTTGCTCTTGCCGCTTTTAGAGTAGTTTTTTTTGTTCTTTTTTGTGATTCTATTTTGTTTTTTTTTTCACATTCTTTTTTTTTTTCTTCTTTCTTTTTTCCTTTTGTTGCTCTTTGTTGTCATTCACTTGGTTTTCATTTTTCTTTTTTTGCTCTTCTTGCATGGAGAGCGTCTTGTCTGCCTTTGCCCTTTTTTTTTTTTCGGTTTTTATTTCCCCCTGCCACACACCACACAAACACCCAATTACCGCTCATATAATCGATTCTGTATTTTTTTATATTTCTTATTCGGACTATATGGAGGTTTTTTTTTTTTTTTTTATTAAAATTTTTTCGTTTTTATTAATAATAATAATTTGGTCTCCTCTTTCTTCCTTGTTGTAAGGTTTTAAGTGGTGCCAATAGAATTCGTTTCTTTTTTGTTCGTTGACCACCACCCCCCCTATATCTTCTTCTTTTATTCCTTCTTAATTATTCGATTCTTTTTTCGTTGACCCCCCCCATTTTTTGGCCTTTTCCTCCTATTTTTTTTGGCGAACGCGTCTGTTGTCCCATTGGCCACAATACTTGTGCCAGTCCTTGCCCCGGGGCTGCCCCCCCCCCTGTATAGAGTGATTTGCCCCCCTTTGCGAGAAGTGTCCCGGTTTGCTCTCCCAGTTTGTCGCCACCCATCAACAATCAGGACAACCGCACCAATCTCTCACATCACCCACCATCGCTTGCTATTTTTGGTAGTTTTTTGGCATTCTTTGAATTTTTTCGTCTTTTCTCGTAGTTGTCTACTTCTATTTCATCACCACATCGTCTCACAACTTTGGGTCTGGTCGCTCCGCGTCTTTTGACTCCCCTTATTTTTTCCCCTTTGTTTTTTTTGGTCTCCTCTCCTGTCATTCCCCCTTTCCCTCTCGTTTCCCTCTCTGGCTCTCTTGATTCGGCTTTCGCCTGGTGGTCTGTTTTTTTCGTTGTTCCAGGCTCATATATATATTTATGTCTGTGTGTGTGTGTGTGTGTGTGTGTGTGTAGTATATCCACAACAATTTGTATTTATGTCCTTCTTATGCATTTTATGGCGTTGCTTAAGTAAAGGCTGCCCCTCAACGCATGCATGGCACACGCAATCGCCCAGAGGCCGCCCCAGAGCGTATCGCTGCCTCAGTCCTCAACTCCAGCTGCTCCAGCAGCTCCAGTTTTTGTTTACGCTTAACGCTGATGTTGATGCTGATGCTGATGCTGCTATGGCTGCTGGTGGCGCCCCTTGGACGGGCCACCTTCGTCGCTTACGTGCCACGCATATAAATTATTGTATCTCGGGCGTATTAAAAATGTACGAGTGCTCATCTTGTTATCCTGTTGTGTAAGCGGATTATGTCGGGCATAAATGTCATGCGTTGTGCGGCTGTTGAAACCACGACACAGTCAAAGGCTCCTATCTTCTGTATTCGCCTCTTCTCGCACCGACGACGACGACCTTGCTACCATGCCATAACTTCTTGTCCCTTACGCGCTCTCTCTCTATCTCTCTCTCTCTCTCTCTCTCTCTTTCGTTTCAGTCACTTCTCATACACTCGCTGCGGGTAGCTGTAATAGGTACGAAAGTAGGTTAACTGTGTTGAAAGTGAATTTTCTCAAAATTAAATTATTTAAACAAAGTTTGTTATAATTCGATTAAAGATTTATTTTCGGTTTTCTTGAATTGAAAGATTACATTACACAAATGTATATTTCACTTTTTCAGTATTATAATTTTCCTTTACTTGAGAAAGCGTATTTCTTATTCGGTCTCTGCTCACACATGGACGCAATCGTATTTTTCCTTTGCTTTTGTCTGCCGCAGCGATTTGTGTGGAGCTGTTTTTCTGCCATTTCGCATTAAGCATTACGCAGCGTCATGCACGTGTTCTGCGTCTGCCATGCCCCACACAGCCGACATTCCCCGCTCCGGGTGGCCATTGACAGCATTTTGATTTTACTTTTATTGAAATTTAAAACCGTTGCTCGCCGGCGACAATCGATGGCCGCCAATAGCACACAATTTGCACATAACTTGCGCTTAAAATTGTTAACCGATTTCGTGGGGATGCGCAGAGTGGTTGAGTGGAGGGAAGGGAAAGTTGCTGGGGGTGAAGCAGCGAGTAGTAATGCAGCGATGCAGCAGCAGCAGCAGCAGCACAGTCGTTAATCCCAGTTTCCGATTTCATTTCAGCATTTTCGGTCGCATTTTGCGCGAATGAATGCAAATATTACAGAATTGGTTTTTCCAGCGAGTCGCATGTTTGCATTAGCCCCAAAAATGTTATTGGACGCAGAATTGCAAACGTGGCAGCAACGGCGGCAGTTGCGGCCGCTTATCGCCCATGCCAATGTGGCAGCTGCTTTGTGGCCAGCACCAATATGAGTTAAAAGTAATGCAATTGCTGATAGCTTAAGCCAAGTGTCCCCAACACATCGAACCTAAATCGAAATAAAATTACAATTGCAGTTGTTGTTCCATGGCAAGAGATAATTGTTGTAAATGCAAATATTGAAGCAGTCAATCATGTCTTTGGGTAGAAGATTTGATTACGAGTAATGCGAAAGCAAGGCAACTAATTAACAGGACTGTCTGCAGCTAGGCCTCCATTCACACACGCTCATTCGCCATACAAACATTCAATTAACGAGCTGATGCGAGAATATTATAATAATAATTAATCGATAATGAGTAAATGCTACTTATATATCGAAAAATAATTACAGAGATATACATATATAATATAATTGGCAATGCTACGTATAATTTCCAGTGGAATAATTTCATATCTAATTGAAATGCTGTTGCCAGCTCTTGTGGGTGTTGCCTGGTGTTGGTTTTGCGGCTTGTCAATAGTTTTGCTGATTGTGCCACATCAAATGTCGCACAAGTTGCACTTATGATAAACTCCTTGAGCTTGGCAAGATTTATGCGGCTGGCTGGCAGCGCAATAAGCATTTCGCAAATGTGGCAAATGCGATGATCTGGCCAGATGCTGCAACATTTTGCGGCTAGCCTTGCCAGTCCGCTTCGCCAGGCAATCTGTCAGTTGGCATCGCAGTGTCCCACTCTGTTAATGGAGACTGGGGCCTGTTATGAGCTTACCGATATGCCCAAACATAAAGCCTTAACTGCCACGCACAAATACACAAAACATACACTTGCAGAAAATTGTGAAATTTAATAGAATATAGAATAATGAGCATGCATTTGGCTTGAATATAAAAGACTTCTTACATACTTAATGAGGTTCCTAGTTTATTGATAAATATTGTTATAATTTTATTGATGTTTCATTATCTTTTTTATATTAATCATTTTAACTATTAGAGTATCTACATGGGTATTTATAAGCTTGACTTAATCTTCGATTGCCTTTCAATGCATTTACCTAGATTCGATCATCTATAATCATATTCATTCACTCAATCACTTCACTCTGAGCAAGGCCTTTCGGTTTTTTTCGGTTTTGGTTTTCGGTTGAGCATCGAACTATTCGTTTAGAGAGCGATACAATTGACGCTCGCACGATGAGGTTCAGTAAGTGAGCTGCTAGATAATAAGAGTCTATGCAAACGGTCTTCACACAAGCATATATATTCACACCGTTAAGCGCAGACAGCTCTTGCATAAATACCAATACATAAAAGAGTTTTTGCTTTATAAAAGTCTGAGGGTTTTCTGAATGTGTGAGTGAAAGCCTTTATTTGATAAACGCTCGTGTTTCCAATGCAATTATGTTCAACATAATTTTCTCGCAGTGTACACACATGTATATAGTCACAATAAAATTCTGAGCTACTTGGCAGCAATAGAGTTTTGTGTGTTTTTGAAGCGCCTTTGAAATTGACGCTTTTGTCTATGCACGCGTGCTCCTCCCTCATTCTCTCTCTCTCTCTCTCTCTCTCTCTCTCTCTCTCTCTCTCTCTCTCTCTCTCTCTCTCTGCTGTATCTGTGGGTCTGTGTGGGGCTGCCTCTGTCTCTACATCACATACAAATTATTTGCACAGCTTATCAGCGCGTTGCTGTTGTCCATTTTTATGGGCATTTGCTTTTGTTTTGGTTGCTTTTAGTTACTTAGTCGGGGTCTAGCAGTCGAATCTCGAAGGACAACGCAGCATAGAGAATGGCAGTGATGTGTATGTGTTTGTGTGTAGAGTATTTGTGGTCACTCAACACACACACACACAGACAGACACTGAACACTTATCGCTGGCTGCGAGGAAGGACATCACTTGAAAATTGCCTAAGCAGTTTGAGTTCAGCTATTGTTTTTTTTTTTGTCAATGTGAAGTGCGCAGTTTTTGTTGTTTTGTTTTGTTTTACGATACTGGATATAGATTCTGTTATTTTTGTTTTGTTTTTTTTTTGTTATTGTTTTCGTCTTTGTCTATGGAATAAAATGTGAATAAGAACATAAGCAAGAGCCCACAAATTTTGACCGCAACGCTTTCTGCAACATGTCTCGTGGCAAACTTTTGCCACACAGAGAAAGCCAAGAGACTATTGAAAAGGCTATCAACCGTTAACCGCAAACATGTTGTCCAAATTTCAAATGGAACACAGAACATGTTATAGACGATACAGATGATATGTCCAATAGCCAAGCAGATAAACCGCATTGTTCAATCTGCCAAGCAAGAAAATAATTCTGCAAATATTTCATTCCATTGAATTTTGTTTTCTTTTGGTTATTGGCATATTTAGTTGACGACTGCCAAAAAAACAACTTAAATTTACATCAGCAAATTAGGGAAATCAGAAAAGTTAACTTATCGCTGAGCTGTAAATCTGATGAACATATTTTTCTGAAATGTTATTCAATTAGGCATAATATTTAAGCAAGTGGCGCTTTGTGGCGCCACGCGCAACTTTCATCATGGCACCGCATAAAGTGAGCGGCCAGTTAAGCAGTTGATTTTGTGGTTGTGGTGTCACTGATTGAATCCATAGACCCGTCAACAGGACTCTGTCGCCCGCCTCCTGCCAGCGATCGTCGCCCAACGCAAAACCAATTCAACCGGAGTCGAAGCGGTTGCCATCAATAAATTGTAAGCTGATTGGCTCAGTGTCCTTGTGGATATATATACACAGATATATATATATATATGTACATATATTGGAACAATAACGCCAGAGTCAGCCGGCGTTGATTTACGCCAGATGACTGGTGAGCTGTCATTAAATGTGACCGCAGGTCGAGGCGCGGGCCAATTGTTTCGGGCTGTAATTAAGCGTTGACTATTTGGACAACGCTACGTGTGCGCGTTATGAGTATGGAAAATGTATACGGAAGGGAAAAAATAAACCAAAAAAAAAAAAAAAAAAGAATGCAAAAATAAAAATAAATAAGTTAATAAATATGAAAGAGCGCCTCAAGGCCTTTCAGCTGAATTGTCGGGCGAATGAAATTAAATTAAAAGCGTTAAGTGACAATGCAAATAACTGAAATGCATTTCATTATGTGGCATTTAAAGTTCTTAACTTTTTAATAAGCTGCTCGCTGCATTGACAGTGTATGAGTGTGTGTGTGTGTGTGTGTGCGTGTGCATCATATTTTTTAATGCGAGTTACACACACACACACACAAAAAAAAGTCGGCATTAACAAAAAAAAGTGAAGTTTAATACTGCCGCAATCATTAAAAAAATATTACCTATTTATACAATTAAAATAAAAAAAAATCCAATATTGTTGAATGTTAAACGAAATATATATATATTCAACTCTGCTATGAGCGGAGAGAGAGAAAAAGAGAGAGAGAGAATTTTTAATATGTTAATATATAGTAATGAGCGCAATCTTCAGGTTGCATTGTTAATGGACATTAATAATGTTGTGCTTGTTGAAAGTTTTAAGAGTCTTTACATTTGGAAGTGCGCAATAATAATAATAATAATAATAATTATAATAATAAGTTCATCAATGCATTGATGTAGCAATGAAGAGTTGTCTTAAGTATTTCTAGCATAAATTTTTATTTGATTTTTATAAATGTTTTTCATGTAAGCCCTGTTCAGATTTTTTTTATTAATATAAAATATTAAGATTTTCAATTAAATTTATGTTATTTTTATTTTCAATCTGAATAAATTTTGAAAACAGCATACGAAAGATTTAGCTGTCATTTTTTATGCATTTTCATTTCATAGACTGAGTTGGTTCATATTCAAGCTTTGCCAGATCTATTGTCATTTTTTTTTTTTCAATTATATAGTATTCTGTATTAATCATTCATTCATTCTTGCATCGTGATGAATTCTAATTAACCTATATTTTATTGTCAATATTTAATTTTGTATTAAAATTTTCATTGCTGACAGACTTTGGCAAAGTTCTTGTTAAAGAATGTCAACAAATTCTAGGGTATTTAGTATGCAGCTACTCGAACTGTTTGTTTGTATGCAGTGGCCAAATCACAGACCCGCTTTGGCTGTAAGTAGCACTAACTGTTGTTTGTTTCATGTTTGCCAGTTACTTCGGGTATTATTAAATATTAATTTCTGTTTTGGGGGCAAAGCTCTTAAAATGCTTTTTAATGGCTGCAACGTGCGTTGCAACAAAATGCGGCGATTACGCACTGGGAAGGACACGTGTCCAGGGTCTCATAAAATAATGTAGAGCCGCTCACATAATTAGACGTACCCGCTGCCAGGCCGCCAACCGCACTTAACTGACATCCTGTGGTTTTGATTTTAAATTTATGTTAATTAACTATGTAGACTTCGCAAATAGCTGAAAACATTGTTTTTGGTTGTTTGTTGTTGGTTGTTGGTTGTTGGTTGTTGGTCGTTGTCGAGGACAACGCTTTGCGGCGAAGATGCTGCTGCGGCTTATGTTTAAGTGCGAAGGACTCACGCCATAAGAGTCTTGTTCAAATCCTATTTCGTTTCTTTGTTTGTGCTAGGCACACGCCCACCCACATCCCGTAAGTAAACTTTCCAGGAATGCACAAATGGCGCCGCACAGATAAGCCGCATTAAGCAAGACGCCGTATTTATATATATGTGTATATAGGTGTGTGTGTGTGTGCATTAATGTACACACACGAGCCTTTAATTAGATGTACCTTAAAAGCAAAAGTGTTAGAAATTCATAACTCGCATGCCATAGATTAAATATGTGTATATTGTTTTGAATCAAATATTTTAAATTGAATGAAAATAAATCTGTGATATGTCTGTCAACGCTTGTGGTGCAACAGTTTACTGCTCACTCAATATTCGAAAGGAACTCAAACGAATTGTTAATGAGAAAAAATTTACAATTGAAAGAATTTCAGATACCCTGTAACAAGTATATAATAGGGATTCTTATGGGAGCGGAAATTGTTTGAACCTTTACATACATACTTTCACTTATATATTTAAAATTTCTGTTTTATTTTGTCTTTTCTCTTTAGTTAAAAATTCCATTTAAAGTTCTCAAAGTAATCATTATATAAATGCAACTTGCGTAAATTTTCTCATAATATAATCGAAACCTTTTGCTATTTACAGGGTATAAACGCACGCATAAAATGGATTAACGCACAAAACGTTTCGTTCCACAGGCCATTTAAATTTGAGTTTTCCTCTTTTTTTTCGCTCAGTTTTTTTCCCATTATTCATGTGTTTTTAAAAGGTTGAATAATTTGACAATGTGTAATTCCACACGAAAACGACAACAAAATATGCCCCGAAAATATTGAAAAACTACCAAAAATAAAAAAGAAAAAAATAAAAAAAGTGAAAGAAAAACAAAAATAATTATAATGGCCAACAAGTGTCAGAGCCTCGTCCTTTTAGCTTTGTCCACTGTCCATTGTCAACGCAATTTTTTGTGCCTGCATCATTTCATTTATTAAACATTTTTCGCACTGACCAACAAATAGCTGTGTATTGGTATTGGTTTTTACAATCTCCCCGTCCAACGAGCTGATATTTAACAATAACGTGGGAGTTGTTATTAAAATGTCAGCAACAGAGTTGAGAAGTCACAGCAGGCGACGCGCCAGCAGCCAGTAAATTCCAAATTGTTTTTATCTCTATTATTCTGATTTTGTTTCCATTTTTGTGAGTTTTTGCGAGTGCGAGTGCCACTGCGAGTGCTTCCAACGTTGATACCCTCCACAAAGTGAACACAATAGATTAATAATTTGTATTTCGTCACACAGACAGAATGTGCGATATGAATGGCTGTTGCTAGTCGTCGATTGCTGCTGCCACAGTTAAGAGTATTTCCTTGGCTAAGAGTCTTACATAATTGCAGCAGCTCCTATGGAATAAAGTTAATGTATTTACATACATATATTTATTTTTATTTATTTATTTATTTTTTTCAATATATTTTCTAGAGATTGATTAAGTAATAATTTATAATATTCTACATAAAATAATATATTATATTATAGAATATTTGTAGCCATTTTATAATAACTACAGGCAGATGATATTTTTCAATGACTTACAAATATTTAAAAATTTAAAAATTCAAAATACTAATAAATTTCTTGTATATTAAATGTGAAATTAAATAAATATTTAATGCAAATCTATGCTACCATATAAATTGTAAAAAAAATATCGTAAAGCAATATCAAATTTTAATTATAAAACATTTTTATAAGCTTCAATATTAAATTGAATAACAAAAATCTAAATTGAAATGAATTTCTAGTGTGATATCTGTTTACAAATATAAATGCTCTAGCTCCGTCCGAATTTTTACTGGGGATTTATTTTTCGGGCTAACAAGCTCAAATTGTTGTCATGTTTGCATGATGTCTGACCAGAGATTCATTTTTTGGTAAATGCATATTTAAATTACCAAAAATGTAATTAATTTTTTATCAAAGTAATCCCTTACGCAAAAATATGGCAAAAATGTTTAGGGCAGCCTTGCCTCTGGCAGCGTCAACAGCGAGCGAGGGAGGGGGAGAGAGACAGAGAGAGAGGAGAGCCCAATGAGGCTACTGAACAGCTGGCAGATGAAGAATAAGAAGAAGCACAAGAGTGCGGCGTGCAACAAGCGGCAAATGCCGAGGCAACAACAATGGCAATAAAACAATATTGCTCCTGTTAGTAACATGTATGTGACTCTGCAGGGGTGTGTGTGTGAGTGTGTCCATGTGTGTGTGTAGTGTATTTTCAGTAAATAACAAGCAGAAAATACATTCCATTGCCCCTTCCACAGAGCTGAGACTTAGTCAGTCTGGCAGGCAGTCCGTTCGCTGCATTTGCCTTTTGTCCGCTCAGAGTTTGAGCAAAGTTTTATGATTGCATTGTCCTTGTTGAGACTGAAGCTTGAGCCATGCATGCGTGTGTGTGTGTGTGTGTGTGCTGCATGTGCCAGGATGTTTGCAAATTAAATGTTAAGTAAATTGCAATTTTCACAGAGAACTGGCATTAAGTAAGTAAGTATTTCTCTCAGCTATTAGAAGCAACTGCAGCGTACTTAAGATTTCATTTATTTTATTAACAACTTCCTACCTACAGGATCCTTCGCTCGGCTGGGCTTTCAGTGTAAACTTGTTAGGAAATGCGACTGAAGTTCTTAAACATTTTGTTTCTTGTCATTTTTAATTTAATTAAAATCTGTTGGCTAAATGTGCGCGCTGAAAGCAGGCAGTAAAATATTTGGACACGGCCTTTAAGCAAACAGTTTGTAAAAATTTCTTCTTCTTCTTTTGTTTTTTTTTTTTTTGTTTTTGTGGCACATAAATGAATTTGCAGCAATTCATTAAAATTCAAGCAACCAGGCAGCATAAATTGCTCATATAAGCCAGGAACAACAACAAGGACTTCAAAGCAGCATATATCTTATCTTTTATACCCTTTCAGTCCGGCCAACGCGAGAGCTGGGGTTATAAATAAGCGCAACAACAACAACAACAACAACAACAGCAGCAGCAGCAACTACAACTAAAACATGGCGCTTTCAAGGACATTTCATACAAGCTAAACTCGAGCGGGTCCTTGGGCCAGCTGCCCGCTGCCCCTTCAGCCATTTCTTATTTATTTTGTTGTTGCGTTTGCTTTTTTGCTCTTGCTTTTGTATTGCTATTTCTTTCGTTTTGTATGTTTTTTCTCGCTCGCATGCGAAAATTTATACGACTTGCTAAAATTGCACATAAATTAAATTTATGTTTTATGAGCGTTGTCTCCTTGTGTTTTGCACAATTCTTATGTTTCGCTACGTTTCGTTTCGGTTTGGTTAGTTTTCGCTTCGCATTCGGTTTGTTACTGCGCCTAGGCCTCATAAGGGGCTACTCATAGGATCGTCTACACATTCTAGAGATGGGCACGTGACGACCACACACAAACACAGTGGAATATGAAGAGAAGGCGTGTGTTTATGGCAAAGAAACATATAGAAACTGAAATGATTTAGGTTTGCTTTGAAGTCTACTTTGGTGAGGGATTGTAGCTGAAGTGATTGGGTAACGCTTCATTAGTTTAGAATGATAGGAATATATTTGATCTAAGCTATATTAGCTTAGCACTGACATAATTTACAGCTGACGTAGTTCGGCATTCATAGCGTAAAAGAATAATTCATTCGTCTATCGTAGAGCTGAATATTTGTTTGCTGTTGCTTGATTAATGTTTATTATATTAATTGAGAGAAGATGAATACATAAGTCTCACTTTCATAGTTTCTCTTAACACTTTCCCTTGGTTATGTATCTGATATGATCGCTGGCTTAGCATGATCAAGTCGATGTGAGAACAGTTACAAAGAGAGAGAGAGAGAGAGAGAGAGAGAGAGAGAGAGAGAGAGAGAGAGAGAGAGAGAAAGGGAGAGAGAAACGAAGATCCGCAAACTCTTTACAAATCTAAATATCTTGCATAGCTAATCTTTTGAATCAACTCCCAATCGTTGCGTCAAACTTCATTTCTATCTCTAGAATATATTTAGTTAAAATGTTAAATAGTGTAATACTCCTACCTAACCTAAACCCTTTTCCCATATTATTCCCGATTTTCAAACCTCATTCTCAGTCTCCAGCTTCAACTCGTGTCACGCACGCAAATGCATTATGAACCTTTGTTACGCTTTGATCCCACAGTTAGCTTTTGAGCCGGGCGGCATTTACGTGCCGGAAAATCGCATTTATTTAATACGCACAGTAAATTTTCAACCCTTGGTAACTAAGTAGACAGACATTTAGTGCTATTTCGATAGGCAGCCATGGCGTGGCGGCAGTCCGAGTCTCTAGGCTGCGCACATCAGCCAGCAGCCCCACATGACATTAATAATTCACTTTACGCAGTCAATTTGGCCAAATCGCTTGGCTATTCGGGTCGCCTTTTGCTTCGACTGTTTTTATTTTTTCCTCGTTTTTTTTTTTTTTTTGTATTTATATATTTTTTATTTGGTCCTTGCTGTTCATTATTTTTAAACGTTGCTGACAGTTGTAAATCTGTCAGGCTTATTAACCGTTAAATGTCACTTAACTGTCATGCGCTTGGCCAGCAGCAACAGCAACAACAACAGCAACAATAGTTGTTTGGGCCGACAGCAAATTAAGTCCAAAAATTATGCGCATAATACAAAAAAAATTGTATAAAATTCGCTGATGCCAGCAACAAAATCAACAACAACAATAATAATAATAATAATAATAATAATAATAATCATGATGTTGATGATGATAATAATATGAAGAATAATACTCGCAATAAAGCATCCATTTCAGCAATTGTAATTATTTTTCGCGTCTTTATTACATTTAAATGCCAATTTATTGCTTTCGATTAAATTACAAGCGCGCATATATAATGAATTGTTTTTCATTTCCGGTCTGCCTGAATGGGGGCCCATAGCTGTAACGCATATATAAGCCACATTTGTATGCTCTATAATGCGAAGAGCTAGACAAATGCAGTTGAGAGCTCAATGGACTCCAGAGTGTGTGTATACAAATTGTCTCTGCACTAAACAGCTTACTGAGTTCTTTTCTAGTGCATAGCTTGAATATGGGCAATCAGCTTTTCATAAGAGGACTTTCTATAGATCATCATCATTGCATTGAAGACATAGCATTGCTCTCATATTATAATCTAATTGATTGCCAGTGATTATGTGTGTGAGAGCCCTAGGTCGTAGTCAAGGCGCACATATTAAATTGCAGTTTGCATTTACAGGCAATTGGCCAGCATCGAGTTGAGGCAATCAATAAGCCAGGCCAGGAAAGCGACTAAGCTACACAGCTCGCACAGGTTGTGCCTGGCAATGGCTCTGATAAATGGCCAAAACCAAACAGCAAATTTAAAAGGCACTGAGCGAGGCATGCAGCTCAGCAGAGGCGAGCGGCAAATACAAATACATTTTCATAAATCTGGCAGCACTTTAATAATTTCCGTTTATCTCTTGTACTTGCAACGGGCTGTGGCATCAGGCATGCCGTCGCCCTTGCCGTTGCCGTCGTCGTCTCCATTTGTTGTTTTTATGGCTGCTTACTTCAATGGCCTCTCCTCCAGTTGCTGCTGCTGTTGCCGCTTGGCATTTTATAAATCGTTTGACATAGTAGCAGCAGCAACAACAGCAACAACAACAATAATAATGGGAAGTGAAAGTACAAAACTAAACAATGCAGGCAACAACTGTGGCAGAGGCTGAGCCTTAGCCTTGGTGTGGCAAAAAAGTATCTACGAATATGAAACATGGCAATAAATATTGTGCAGGCATTAAACGTTTGGATTATTTTACTTGCAACAGCAAAAACAGAAGTAGACAAGGCAGACAGCTAGACAGGCTCTGATATGCGTGCGTGTGTGTGTGTGTGTGTGTGCGTGTGGGGGGGCGGGCAAGTGCGGACCATGGGCGTGGCAATGGACAGCATTGAACATCTTCTAACTGCCTTAGTTAGCACTTGGCTTAGCTGTGTATTTGTCTTGTTTATGCGTAAGCGTCTGTGTGTATGTGTGTGTGTGTGTGTGTGTGTGTGTGTGTGTGTGGCTGTGTATGTGTTTACACTGAGAAAAATATTCTGTTTATGTATTCGAAATGTTTTATTTTGGAAATGAGCGTGGTCTAATAATAAAAAATTAAAAATATAAATGTAAGGTTATAAATATGATAAATCAAATTAATATATAATATTATAAGTTATGAAATATAAAAAATAGAATAATGAAAATATGAAAAATATATATTAAATTTCTATATGTTAAGTATTTATTATTATTTTAGCAATTCTAAATTTAATTTAATATTGTATTTTTTTACAGTTTTATATCACTTAAGTAGACACTCTTCATTCGTAACTGAATCTCTTACTTTTCAATATAGATACAAGCTTTGAAAAAATTGAGTAAGTTTTTCTGCGAGTGTTGCTGCAATGTTTTGTAATGCTGGCAGCTACTTTATGCTCGTGCTGCCCTTAGCTTTCGCTTTACTCTTTAGTAAAGCATTTCCACATTTCCACACCATTAAATTGACAATGCAATAAAATGCCGAGTCCTTTGGCCAGCTGCTATTGCTATTGCTGCTGTTGCTGCTGCTGCTTCTTACGCTGCATTAATAAAACAACTCGTAGCATACGTTCACTGGACTTGGCCACAACAAAATTTACCACACACACACACACACACATATATATATACATACATACACGCACAACAAATGAAGTAACTAGTTTCGGGGCCGTCGGCTGTGCGTTATCATTTTATGCGCTCACTTGGCGTATGCGCAATATTTCAAAAGCCAGCCCTGAAACAACAGCCCTTACTTGGCCTGCCATCGAAGATCTCTTAATTTTAAAGCTCTTCAATCGGTTGCAAAATACTTCAGCAAACGAGACAAGCAAATCGTTTAGTGTGCCTTGCTTCCGTTTTTTGTGGCAAAAGGCAACGGAAGGAAATTCTGCCACACACACATGCACATTCACACTCTGTACGTGTGTGTGTGTGTGTGTAATCGCAGCTGACTGCCCATTCAAGCAAATGCAATATGTCAGTCTATACAACTGGCAGGCCAAGATACGACTGCAGCCTTTCAGGCTTCAAGCGAGCCCAGATCAACGTGGCCTCGGTCAGGAGCAGCAGCACACACAAAAGGCTCAAGTAACGTCGGTGTCAGGCGTGAGTGTGGGTGTGTGTGTTCATGTGTGTGTGTGCGTTTGTGCTGGAGGTGTTGAAAGCAATTGGCGTTAGAAAAATGCAGACATACACACACCCACACACACTCTCACACCCATACACACAACTGACGCCAGACAAAACGCAACGAGACGCTATTTTGAGGCAAACGTGCCTAAAAATGTGAAAATTTTCTAGACTGCAAAGCGTGAAAAGGCAGTTGAAAAGCAACAGCAACAAAATGAAAAGCAAAGGCAACAACAACAACAGAAACAAGCAGCGATTGCCTTCAAATGTTGCTGCCACGTAGGCGTCGCTGTGGCTGCCTTAAAAGCGTTTTTTGGTTATAAACTCCCCAAAAGGAAATTTCACTCTTTGAAGCGAAAATGAATTGCCAACCGCATGAAGTTGCACCAGTTCAAGTATGTGTGCGTGTGCGTACGTATGTGTGTGCGTACGTGTGGCATAATAATTTTGCATATGCAATTTGTGCGCTCGATAAGCCAAAATATGCAAAGCAGTTAAAAGACTGCAACTCCCCAGCGGGTGTTCAGGTAGCAAATGAGAGACGAAAGAGCTTGTTTTTTCAGCTGCTTCTCGGGTCTCCCATTGACAGTTTCTTATGTCAATCGATGTTGAATTTTGTTGCTTTGAAACGAGTTTCTTTAGCTCGCTTTAAGTAACAGTTGCAGCATGCTTTAAGAGCAGCACTCGACGCCTTTTAGATATATTTTGGAAAGAGTTGAAATTTCTGCTTTTATGTTTAACTTGTTATCGAAGCGAGAAGTTTTAAGTTTCGCCTGCAGGAGCACAAGGATATATGCATGTGTAGGGATTTAGTGAGAGCAGTTGACTTTTAGTAAGAGTTATTTAGCTGTGCTTGGGGCTCTTCTAATGCCCTAAATATGGGAGGTAGCTTGTCTGGCTTTTTCTATTACTTAAAATCCATTTTAAATTATTATCGATCTGTTCAACTGAATCGAATGCGATTGGCAAGAGCAATAGAAATAATAATAATATATTATAATAATCTTAGATTGTCTTTCGTTGTCTTTCATATTAAACAGATAATTCTTGACAGTCTACTGAGCCAGTCAGTTAAAATAGATTCGACTCAAAATAATTATAATAAAAATAAATCTCCTTAGATCATTGCTCAGACTGCCAAAAGTCTCTGCTGTGAAGCATCTTAAAATAATCTTTTCGCTTTGCCCATTGCTCTCGTTAGATTTTGAGCATGAAAGTTTCTTGCTTTAAGCCAATTTAGCGGACTATTTCGGAAACTGCTCCCTGAACAAAAATTAACAGTTTTCATAATCGAAATGCGTAACGAGCGACATATTTTGTTTGTGTTTTTTCATTATCTGTATATATAGATATATATATAATTCTGTTGTGGCAAACCCAGAGGCATCGTTGTCAAAAATAGCAACAGAAGTCAAGTGGCAGGAAAAAACAAGTTGATGATGACTACTAGTTAGATGGGAGGAGTGCGACGTCTGGTAGATGAAGCTGAAGGCGCAGGCAGGAGGCGCAGGCAGGAGGCGCAGGCAGGAGGCGGAGGCGGAGGCAGGAGGCGCTGGCACTACGAGTAAATTACAAATTAAATCATAAAACGCAAGTGACAGCGCACAGGGCAGAGATTTAGATTTATTACGTGACTGGAAACATTAAACGCTTTGGCCATTAACACACGCGCGAGCAGGATAACAAGGCAGGATGAGACAAGCTCAGCATGCGTGTGCGTGTATGTATGTGTCTGTGTGTGTGAATGTCTGTCTGTCTGTCTGTCTGTCTGTCTGCTAGGCATCAAATATATGTGTGTTTAGTGAGTGTTTATTTCGATTAAATTATTAAAATATTTAATTGGCAAACGAAATAAAGCCATTTATCTAACTGTCGAATGTAAGCTGAGATGATGAGAACGGGCGGACGGACGGAAGGACGTGAGTGCATTTCTGGTTGAATTGCTGCTAATTGTGCTTTGACTTTGCTCTTTTGAACAGCTAATTATATTTGAGCTGTGAACTGTGCATAGGTATATACATATACATATATAAGTCTATATATGTAGATATATAGCTCTTTATATGTGTGCTTGAGTGTTTTTTGGGTTGTCTTCAAGCTAAAGATGAGGTACCCTTAGTTTGTGGTCTTGCGGTTTTTGTTTTCTTGACCATGCCAATTAGTTGTTGGTCCTTTATCACACATTCACTTAATGTCACATTTAATTCTTGGTATTATTTCGATTTGTGTTTGTCTGTGTGTGTGTGTGTGTGTGTGTGTTTGGCACTCAAGTGTCTCTTAACTGTCTTTGTGTGTGTGTCTGTGTGTGTGATGTGATTTGTCGAGCATTTCAGCTCATATAAAGTAATTTTCATTTAATTGACATAATTGCGCACACTGTGCATATGTAATCAATTGTCGCCGGTCAAGTGACAAACGGCAAATCCACACAACACACACACACACACACACACACACACACACATACATTTGTTGTTCACTTTGCCGTTAAGCTGACAATGACAGTGATGGCCATTTTATTGGCAGGCACTGGCAAAATGGCCATTGGCATAGATAAATATTTGTTGGCTTACCATTGCAAATGTCACACACACACACACACACACACATACACACGCATGCTCCCTTTGCCACGCCTCTATATTCAAAGCCAAAGCTTTCACTCAAATGTCACTTATCGCCTCACAGTCAAACTGACTTCAAAATACACCAAATGCACGCACACTCAGACACTTGAACAGCTGTTTACCATATGCCCGAAGTTCGCTTGTGTGTGTGTGTTGTCTCTAAGTGCACGTCTGTGTGTGTGTAAGTGCTTGTGTTTAGCGTTTGTGTCTTCCTTTTGCTTGTGCTAATGATATACAATTGAAAAGTTGGCCAACACAATACAGTTCAATGATTACGCAAATATATATAAACAATATCAATTAAGCACAGAAGGCAATGCAAAGATAATGAAAGAGAGCGAGAGAGAAGTGAGAGGGAGAAGGACAGACAGCTAAAGTCAGTTGAGTTCAGCTTTAAGAAACTTTAAAGCTGTTGCTCTTCATGAACTAATTTATTCAAGTCAACTTATCTAGAGCTTCTCTCTCTTCATCTCTCCAACTCCATCTCTCGCTCTCATGCACTATATCAATGAAAATATATTCTTTAGCCCCTACAACAGTCCATCATGATCTGCCTTTTGAAACATTTCATGCTCCAACTCCAGTTTTCAGTTTTCATTAAATTTCAAAGTAATAATTCCAATTCGAATCGCACGGTAAGCTCATAAGTCTAAGCTAGCTGCAACGGGCCTGCTAAAGGAACTATATTAATTATTAGATTGAAATATAATTTGCGAGAGGGCATATTAATCCAATAATAGGATTTCTTAGACTCAAGCTGACAATATAAATTGAATACAATTTCATGTATGTGGCTCGATTGCAGTGACTGGCCTGGTCAGGAGAGCTGTGAACGGGCCCGTTGATATTCTTGTCGAGCTGCATAATAAAGAGTATGGATGAATGGCTCCATGACCACAGCCACACAATATAATTATGCATTAATGTTAATTATCGCCAGGCATTGTTCGTTTTGGCAGGCCATGGCCACGCCCAGCTGCACAGCCTCCCAGCGACTTACAGGACGACGAAGCAATCAGTGAGGCCGCAAACCGATATGCCGAGTCCATTCTGAGACAGAGAGACAAAAGGCTGAAAATGATTTTAATTACAATTAATTAATGACTGTTTAAATGTTGGGTATGCGGCGCGCAGCACATTGAACGTTGCCCGTTGCGCGTTGCACGCTGTCGCCCTTCGAAGCAATTCATGCTTTGTGTATTGCAACAGGCTTACCTTCGATGCAATCAATTTGGCTTAATGAAAGAGCCACACACACTCAGACACAGACACCGACAGAGGCAGAGGCAGAGGCAGAGGCAGAGGCAGAGGCAGAGGCAGAGACAGAGCAAAACTGGTGAAAAATGATGCCTGTCAGTGGCATCATATGCAAAACTCTTGGCATTAACTGTCCAAAGCAGAAGCCACGACCCAAAACCCTTCAAGGATCAAGTGGCCCAAAAACTAACCGAAAACTAAATTTCAAGGCTCATTGCGTGCGAATAATGTGGCCAATGTTTGACAAGAGCACGGGGCGGTCAGTCATGTGTGTGTGTGTGTGTGTGTGTGTGGGTGTCTAGGGTAAGTTTGTGCACTGAACCTCACTAATGTTGCGGTCACATACCCACGTACACACACAGACACACACACACAGTCACATACATAAGCAAAAGTTTGACTTTCTTTGTGCGGATGTGTCTGCGGGTCGAGGCGAATGGCAATTTGCATATGAAACACAAAAACGTTAATGATGCATAAAATGATTTTGTTAGCTTGTAAAATTCTTTCAATTCATATAAACATACATCTACATATGTATGTATGTGTGTGCATGAAAAGTCGTGCTATAAATGATTGAACAGCAAATGTGGGCGTTGCCAGACGTCGCCCGCCCACTCGTTAACAGCAGCTGCTAAACTTGCTTGTTAACCTGTTGATAAATTTTATGTTGCTCAAACTTTGCCAAAGATTTTGCATTATCGATTTACACTGCTCAAAAATGTTTAAATAACGAACACAAATAAAAAACGAAATGAACGAAAATTGTGTAAAAATCCAACTCAAATCACATGTAAAATTATGAAAAATGAGCATGAAACGCGGCGCCTTCCCCTTGGGCATTTGCTTTGCAGGTAGCGCCACGAGCAAACTGAATGAGTCAGCCGGGTAACATAAATCATTCGAATGCGAAAATCACTTAAAGCATAATGTTCCATAAACATTGAAATTGTACCCAGCCTCTCACTCATTTCCTCTTGCTCATTCTCTCTCCCCCATTCTTTGCTTTTGTTTTATTTAAAACAGCAACTTGGGAGCAGCCAACCTATAAATAAGCGCAATGATCTATATGAAAGTACGCTTGGCTAAAATTATGAGCAGAATGTGTATAATCCACTGAGCCAGCATCGCATTCAGCTCTCGACCATTTGAACTGGGCCCAAACAATGCGGGCTTTAAATAACTTATGAATTCACATTTCGTGTTGATGCTGCATGAAATTGAATGCATTTCATTGGCAATGAGATGAAATCTATATTATAGTTTTATTTATGTTTATTGAAAAGGCATGTGGGTGGCAAAAGTATTCCAAAAGCAGGTGAAGAAACATAAAATAGATACATATATTAAATATAAATAAAAATAAATTAATTGAACTTTGGGAAAGTGAAAGAGATTGAGATCAGGCCTACAGCTATTGGCTCTTTATTAAATAGCTAATTACAGGTCAACCGCTAGTCAAGCTCTGTCTGCATTTGAAATTATTCTTTGGTTGCTTGTTTCTTATAATTTATGGAGTGTCTTGAATATTTCATGCCGTTAAGATTAAACACACATGAATATTTAAGGGAAAAGCTGATGTTGCTTGAGGGCGGCCAATCTAAGGACTAATTAAAGCCCACGTCGGATTTGTGTGTCAAGCTTTTGTCAAGCTGACTGGCAGTCGCTTCAGTTGAAGTTACATTTGACATCAACTTTACCCTCGCAGCTGATGGTGTGTGTTTGAGCTGCAGCTGTGCGATTAAATTAATAACTGCACAAGGATTAAAAAACTAACTAACAGCCATGGCAAGGACATGCACCCTGGCGCAGGCACAGCACGAGTACAGGCAGCAGCTGCTGCGTCCGAAAACTTTTACTGCAGCTACAGAGGGTTTAAGTTAAGCAGCCTGTTCTAAGGTGAAAATAAAGAGGAGCGCTCATTTCCATAATATTTACCAGCGACTCCAGCCCCAGCCACGCCCACTTTCGTTTCGCCTGCAGCCGCGTGGAAGAAAATAATTTGCTAAATTATGTCTTAAATAGTTAACGAAGTTCTCAAGAAAATCTGCGGACTCTTTTTCGTTAACAGATTTTGAGTTGCTCTGGCTACAGTGAATTTGCTTGGACCATCGTTATCGCTCTGCTATCTGCTATTATCACAGTTAACACTGTGTGCAGCATCAAACTGTCTCCCTATTCCCTTCTCCCGCCGCTCCATGGCCACCACAAAGCAAACATCAAAGTGACATTAAAACTGTAAACGTTGTGAGGAGACGTAAACTTAAACTAATTTGCTTAAAGCTGAAATCAATTCGGCTCACAAATTGTGGGCGCTGTGCCACGCCCCCCTATTTCATTTGCTTATCTTCACATGACGCCGGTTGGCGACTGGCGGCGGACCTGGGCATCTCGTAAATTTCGTCGAACCTCCCGAACCTCCCGAAACTTTCCATTAAGAAGCTCAAAAACAGATATACCAAACTTCCAAGTGCTCATCCGCCTGGCTGGGCGCATAGAGCTGATGAGGGAGGATGACTAGCCCTGCAAAAGGAGCGACTGTGGGTGGCAACTGCCGTGTGTGTGTGTGTGTATGTGTGCGTGTGTGTGTGTGGGTAGGCAGGCGCGACATACGCCGCGCAACAAATCACGCGTCGCAGCCGCCGACCAGGCCAAATGGAAATGCCGACAACCAAAAACTGCTGGCCAAGTGCTTTCAACTGGATGTGCTCGACTAGCAGGTACCCTTGAAGACAGTTTATATATAGCATACATTTAACAAATTTTGAGCTTATTCTGTATTAGGTTTATATCTTTGATCCGTTCTAAAAAAATATATTTTATGTATATTAAAATATTATTCATGTATTTCTTAATATATTTTACTTATGTCGAAAAATCAAGGAAAGAAAGAACTGGATATAAATAATATATTATAATTGAAACACAAGATTAGTTACATATATTATAATTTATATTCAACATATAGCAAAGATATATGTATTTATTTATTTTTTATATGAGAGTAAATAAATAAGTAAAATAAATTATAGTTAATATAAAATAATTAATAAAAAAAAATTGAAAATTAACTACGATCACAAAATATTGATTTTGTTATATGCAAAAAATCGGAGAATAAACGAAAAATAACTAACTTAAGTTCTAAAATGCTTATTTGTCAGGAATTGCTTAAATATTGTTGTTATTGTGTACAACTCTACTACAGCATATATCACATAGGAAATTTTCAAGTCTATATCTAGGCAATCATAATTTTTACAGGGTATACAGCGCAGAAAAAAGGCACAGGAAGTGCACGCAGTCTGTTAGTCGGGAAACGAATATCATAATTTACTTTGTCACCCGCTGCGAATTAGCATTGTGTGTGTGCTTGTGTGTGTGCTTGTGTACGTCTGTGTGTGTGTGTGTAGTCTGCCACGCCCACCTTTGACTGCTCAGCGGGTCGGAACATTTTAAACAAAGCGTCGCCACTTGAACGCCAGTGCGAAAACTTTCTACAAAGCACTTAAAAATTTCAGTGTGTATGAGCGAGTGAGAGAGAGAGAGAGAGAGAGAGAGAGAGAGAGAGAGAGTTTTCGCTGACTTTAACATACGATAAAGCAAACCACAGTTAAGCTGGAATGAGAGTGTTAGTAAGAGAGACAGAATAAGAGAGAGAGAGAGAGAGAGAGAGAGAGAGAGAGAGAGAGAGAGAGAGAGAGAGAGTCTGCTGAGCGCAGACAAATAAGTGAAGTTGCAGGCTTCAGCCTTCAGCCTCAGATTGCAGCCAATGAATAAGAGCTGAGGGTCGCGGTCGCCTCTCGCCACTCCCACTGTGACTGTATGTGTGTGTGTGTGTGTGTATGTATGTGCATTTGCCACAGAGCAAATTAATAAAAAAGCATTTGAGGCTGAAAAGGCGCCAATAAATAACGCGACGGGGACAGCTTCATTTGTTTAAGTGCCAGACAGAGCGGCAATCAAGTGCGGAGGATCGCACTCGATGTGGATGAAGTGCAGTTTTAATCTTTAGCCGATCAGCCAATACTTTAAGCTGAATTAAGAAGAGCCAAGTGAAAGGATGCGACAATGTCCAAGCGAATTCAAAGAAAATTACTTACGCAGAAAAACAATTCTTAAGATGTTGCAGATAGATGTCAGTTGGTGACTGAAATGAAGCCCAAATGAAAAATATTGTTGCCTTATCATATTATACCTTCTCATGAAACTGAAGGCCAAGCCAAGGGTCTTTGTATAGCTCTTCTGCTGTCCGTGAAAGGTGAAATTGGGTCTTTGTGTGTTTGCTTGACATTCTGGCAAACTCAAAAGTGAAAAAAAAAACAAATAAAAAGGTAAGCAGCTAGCAGTTCAGCCGCATTTCCTGGAAACAGTTGATTAGCATTATAGGTTCGATATTTGAATAAGTAAAATTATTCAGAAGAGGCTAAAAGCCTAAAAAGGCAGTGCGGAAGTCCATGAAGTGCAATTAGAAAACTCCAGCATACGCTGAGCTCAATCACAGAGTTCTACATGCTAACTCCCCTCATACTACTACCTATCGACCTATCTATCATCTACCTACAATTCCTGTTCAGAAAAAACAACATGTGAAATGGATACTCTAACAACTCGTCTCGTAAGCTTGGCACTCGCACAAGTCGTTGGCTTTATTCAATTACCAAAGAAAATCGTATCCGGGACAGCAAACAAATTATCTGAAATTACATTTGTGTTATCGTAGCTGAGTTTGTGGTATCCCTTATGGTCATCCGCCAATACAAATAACGCATATCACAGCACTAACAAAACTCACACACACACACACACACAGACACACAAAGATAGAGAAACACTTTTTATGCGCTCAGCTTTCAATATGATTGCCACTGATGCCATTTGCAAAGTCATCACGTATACGCCACCGTGCAGCCCATGCTTTCAGCAAACAGATCAGATATGTATATACATATATACATATAGAGACATGTATGTATGCATGTTTGTATGATTATGGCGTGAGGGGCATTACACACACTTAGATGCGTTTAGAGATTGGTTCATTGCCTGATTTCGTTTAGCGTTACGTCATTATTTCCGTTGTTATTTGCCATTATGACAATTTAGTTAGTAAAATGCGTTACGAGCTTAAAACTAATTTCAGATTACGCTCAGAGATTTGCCAAGAGAGAGAGAGAGCCAAGCCAAAAGCATTGCGAATCAAAGGCACTAAAAATGCGCCACAACAAAACACAGAGATTGAGGCTGAGCCTGTGCCTGAGAGAGAGACAACACAGACAGAGCAAGTGAGATAGAGAAGGCATTGAATGTAATAAGTGATTTACATGACTCGCAGGAATTTAGCCGCAAGTCACAAGCCAAAACGAAAAGGAAAATGAAAATGAAAACGAAAACGAAAACGAGAATCGAACATTTCGTGAAATCAGTAGAAATCGATACTTCATTAAGATACCAAAACGTAGCTGACTGTTTGTCCCCTTATGCTTGCGCTACTCCCTCTTCTCCCTTCTCCCTTCTCCCATCCCCCATCTCTATCATAGCTTCTCGCTGCCTGCTTGTCCGTGTCCTTCGTTGTCTAACGAGCATGCCACGTTGGCTGTTGCTGCTGTGACGGCCTATCTCAATTGATAGATGGCCAACATGATAGACGGAATCGTGTCGCAGTGTCGCTGACTTGGCCCTCACATCCCCACGTACCCAATTGGCGGCAATGGTGCGTATACGCCATATGCACATTTGCACACAAAAAGCAGACAAGGTCAATGTGAGCAACCGCTAGACACTGAATAAATTGTAATACTCGCCATGCGCATGACTGATTTACTATAATATGCGATTATTAATGAGATTACCCAGACAATTCATTTTTGTATACTGACCAGCAGCAGGCATAATAAATATCTGAATGAAGTACCATAAAAAGTCAAAGTAGTTGAGGTCCAATCAATGTAATGTCATAAAATGAATGAAAATTATATTCGAAAACTTAAATATATTTCTCATTTGGCAAACCCAATGGAATTACCAACATAATTAACTCTTTAAAGGCATGGAAAATACATATATTATTCAACTGAATAAATATTATTTTAGAAACGAAATGAAATGAAATGAAAGATTTTCCGACTAACTAAATTTGGCGACCGCATTATATGGCCTGGCCGAAAAGCATGCGAATATCAATTTATGAGTTCGGTTCGCGTTGCTGTTGTTGTTGTTGTTGTTGTTTGTTATGTTATGGTGGCAATAAATCATGTAATTATTACATGCAGCATCTAGTATATACACCTACTCACTCACACACACACACACAGAGAGATATAGATATTGGAGTTTTTCGCTTGCATTCCGAATCAATAACATCGACTGCATAAATTATTTAAATATTTTGCTAAGCCTTGTCGATGCGTGGGCACAGGGTAATGCGGGCACAACTAAATTAAAACCTGGTCGAAATGACTGAGTCTTTGTGGTTCGTAATGAGTACAGTGGCATTGGCGATTGCATTTGCTTTTGGCTCTAATGCGAAAATAGTTTAACATTTAATTTGAATTATTTAAGCGGCTGGCTGTGAGGCAGGATGTGCGTGGAGCGGCGGCAGCAGATATTACGGATGCATAGCTAAATAGGCCAACGGCAGCAAATAATTGTAACGGAAATTGAAATTATATTTTGCTTGGCCTCAGTTTGCAATTGACGTGGCATTCATAACAAATATTTGTAATTTTTTTAGCTGTCATTCCAAACGATTTAAATATATATTTTTTTTAGTCCCATTTTTGTTAGCATTTACTTTGGCATTTAAATTGCATGCGAATTATTAAATGTTTGGCATTCATCAAATCTGAATGTAATTCAAATGCAACAAATCCTCACGCACACACTTACATAAATGCATCTTATGCAAATGCTTAAAATGATGATAAGGCGCTTAAATTGTCGAGAGCTTCTTAGGTAGGCAGGCAAAAATATATAATATATGTATATATTTATGAATATATTCTTGTACAAGTTGCTTTCATTGTTGGCTTTAGTTTAAATACGAGCTCTATTAATCGAAAGCTCACAAGTTGCGTAATATTTTAATGCGAAATGAGTAAGTTCTGCTTTTATTGCGCATTTTTAATTGGCAAAAGAAAGATTTCATTGTTTTAATTTTTGTTTGTTTTAATTCTCATTGTTCCTGTCTAACCATTCATTTAGCTTCTGTTGTGCTTAGCAATATTTAATGCAAATTAAAGGAATTTTTAAAGCCTACTCTTAGGATTATTCCCAATTATGTATATTTATATTATATTCATACATTTTTCTTGTTTTTGTTTTTTTTTTATTTATTTTTTATTTACATTATATTGAAGCTCATTGGTCTTAGAGGCCGCAGCTCATGTATCTCTAAATCGTAAATGAGTGGGCCTGTAAGCCTGCTTAGACATTTCTAAATCCATGTCTAAACTTAATTATTACTTATTCTATTCCATTCTGCAATATTTCAAGTGCGTTAAATCCCTCTGCATTCCAGACTGTGTAATCTCTTTAGCCTTGGTCTGTTGTTGTATGAAGCCAGGAAAGGTGCTAAGGTGGATAGGCTGCTGCTAGTCTATTCGCATATCTGAAGCTGTGTCATTAGAGTCCTATGTAGTACTGAGCATCTCAAAATAGTGTCCTTTGCTGTTTACTCGAGTAAACTTAAATAGATAAGTTACGTGTTATTCAGGGTACGTAAATAATTTAAATAATTAAATTGATTCAAACATATTTTTCCAAATTAATTGATAAAACTCAATTGCCGTATAAAAAAATCTCATTTAAATTGAATAATTTGCTTAAGCAAGTTGTCAAAAATTCAAATTACGCAACACCCGCAGCGTTAATTGTTAAATCGAAAGGAATGTCGAGTCGTCAGGACATTCGTTGAAAAGAGAGATTTTGTGAGCCAAGTGAACCCTTCTGCCACGCCCCCTGACATCAGGCAAAAAAAAAAAAAAAATAAAATCTGAAATTTACGAAAAAAACGCCGGAAATAGAAAAGCAAAGGCAGCGCAGCGTGTGTCAGAGACAGCGACAGGGGCAGGGGCAGGGAGAGGGACTGGGAGAGCAGCAGAAGGCCGTAAGCAGGACGCAGGACGCAGGACAAGAAAAAGGCAACAGAATACACGCACGCCTTGTGCCGAGGCCATGGCAGAGGGCTATTAAGACGTAAAACATTTTTAACACCTACTCGAAATGCCGCCCCGAAACAGAAATTGGGCAGGAGTTGAAGCGGGGCGTGGCGGGTGGGCGGCAGCAGACGGAAGTGAAGACGCACTCACAGGAAGCAGAAGAAGAGCTGGGAAATAGTTGTTGCGAGAAGAAAAGCAAAGCAAAGCAAAAGCAAAGAAATGAAATGAAATGTTTCTAATTCAGCGCAACACATTTAAAAGTAATGAAAATGACAAAAGCAATTGACGGGCGTTTGCGACATGCCACGCCCACTTTGCAGCGCCTCTGCTGTTGACACTTTATCGGGCAGGCAGCCAGGACATGCGTGTGTTGCTGGGTGTGCTGGGTGTGTCGCATCCGTCATTGCCCTGCTCGCAACATTTTCCGCTTTTATTTATAATATGAACAATTTCCTTCAATGCTTTTCCCTGTAAGCCCAACAACTCGTACAATGAGTGCTGCCACTTGACGCTTACCACTTGCCGCTTCTTCTCGAAAAATGCATTTTCCCAAAATAGGAGCATAAAAGTGGAAAAGCAACTGCTAGTTCAAGTAGTCAATGGTCGTCCTAGCGATACCCTGTATTTTATGAAATCAGAGAAAACTTTATCTTCCACAATCTTAGAGGGAAACTATTAAAATTTAGCATGCATTTGAAGTTAACATCCATTAAGTATTAAGTATCTGACTATATAGTAAAAGCTGTGATATATAATCAGAAGAACGAGATCTAATATCGATAATTATCAACTTTGTTGATATATGCAAAGTATAGAAAGTATTTATATATATAAATGGGTAATATATATAGATAAATATATTTAAAAATCGTGCAATTTCCCACTCTCATAGCGGAAGGATCAATCTATTATACGTATATATTCCATACTGCTTTCACCTGCCTGCTACATTTAATGCATATGCAATGCGTGCAGGGTATGGGAAAAAAGAAAATTTCAATTTCGTCAGTGAGTGTCCTCTGAGAAAGAGAGAGTAAGAAGAGGGTGAGATCAAGAGAGAGAGAGAGGGAGAGAGCAAGAATGCTGGGCGACGATTCGTCGTTGTCGCTGCCATGTCTCGTGCTTGTCGCTAATGACAATACACTTGTCTGGGGCAGCACTGCTAGTAAACGAGAGAGAGAGAGAGAGAGAGAGACAAAGAGAGACAGAGAGCGTGCGTGTATGTGTGTGAGTGTGTGTGCGCTTTGCGCGCTTCTTACTTATTTGATTTACGTTTCATTTCCGGTTGCCATATGCTGCCTCGCATGTGAATGTTGCAGCGTCCACACGCACACACACACACACACGCGCACACACTTTAGTTGTAGTTGCAGCATAGCCCCTTCCACACACACACACACCCACACATACGCACACACACACACACGCATATACTCACCCTCCGTCAGACCACCTTGTGAGCACGTTATGCAATTATAACTTTTGTCGTTAGCAACTTTAAGCAACTTTAAACGTAAATTGCAGCCATGAAGTAGCTTTTGGCGCACACTCTAAAGCAATGTCATACACTCGCACACACACACACATACTCTCACTAATGCTAAACGTTATAGTTTGTTGTCGGCTTTAGCGCCAAGTGTGTGAAAGGTGTTTTATTGAATTAAGTGGGTTTAACGGGATTTCTATAATGCCAACAACGATGCCAGCCTCTGCGCCTGCATATGTATTTATTGTAACTACAGTTCTTATCTCTATCTCTATATATACATGTGTGTGTGTTTGAGGCTGCTCTGAAATGAGTTTGTCAGACAACAACAACAGCAACTGTCGCACTTTTAGCTCAACTTTTTTCAGTTACGTAATGCATATTTTATTTAATTTTTATGAGTTGACAACCAAAAGTGGAATTTCAGCTAAAATAGGGGTTAGAGAGGGAGCGGACTGTTGGTTGGGGTTGGGGTGGGGGCTGTGCATGGCGCGTACCTTCTTCTGCCTGCTTTAGAGTGCTGGAACTGTTGAAATTGTTTGCCAACAGTTAAGTGGCGCTGAATTATAATGCGCACTGCAAAATTACGAATCCGAATAATGTGCATAATGAGCGCATTTTGTCCAAGCGTTTGTCAAGCGCTTTCAACTGAACAGTGTTGTACAATTGCGGAACTTGTGCGCAGTGCAGTGTTGCGAATTGCATAAATTGAAAGTAGTTTGAATGGAAAGTAAACGGCGCAACGCTTAAGTGGGCCAATAAAGTGGATACGGGTAGAGCCTCATAAATTAACTTCAAATTTGAATAAATAAATGGAAGATAAAATAATTAAAATAAATAAGTAAACTAAAATAAATGAAATAAATACAAAATAAATAAAAGAAATGAAATAAATAAAATGAAATTAATAAAATAAATACATAAATAAATTAATTAAAATAAAGTAAATAAATTCAATAAATAAAAAAATAAATATATAAATATATTGATTAGTTTATTCATCTACCCTAGATGAATAGGTACAAAAAAGATTGAGAGTCGGATAAATTGATAGAAATTTTATAAGCGTTTATGTATGGCAAAATAAATATATTTCTATATGATTTAACGTCTTACCTAAGTACTTAAGAGTCGCATTTTTAATGTTTTTACAGACAATGCAGTTGAGCTGTTCTAATAATAATGATTTAGTACACGAATATATGTATTGCTGTCTGTCATGAGATGCTATGAGATTCCATCAAGATATATTAATATTAACTAAATATTAATTTAACTAAACTTCTTAAATTTTGATTTTGTTAAAAGTCACATTACATAAAATTTGTATTTATATAAAAATCTGGAAAAAACTCGATGACATTAACGATACAAATTTCAACTGCAGTAGTGTTCACTCTTAATAAGCCATATATGTATTCCTCGCTTGGGCTTCGTTGAAGTTTTTAAGTTGTTCACTTTTAGCGCATATTCGAGTCCGTGTATTTGACAGGAAAATGAATATGGTAAAAAAAAATAAAATAAAAAATAAAAGAGACTGAGTTTGAGTTGGCAAAAGTCGCGCGTGTGGCATGCAAAAGTGAAACTCATTTCCCCTGGCGAGCACTTAAAAGCCCGCGCAACTGCAGTTATTTGCCATGTTTTGGTCAACGGGGACTCGACTAGTGTTTCAGCATGTTGTTGTTGTTGTTGTTGTTGTTGCCCACTCTGCCGGGCCAGCAACAGCTGTTGGACATGCAACGTGCAACGAGCTGCTGCACGCTCCCTCCATAGGCTAGGGGCCACATTACGGTGCGCTCCGTCAAATTGACTTCCTCTCGAAATTAGGCAAATGGGCAGCAATTAAATAACATGTGATTCAAGGCGACCTCTGGCACGACTCGTGCGTTTGCGCTTAATTTATTTGAGGTGTTCTTGCTGTTGATATTTTTTGTAAACGCTCGTTAAATATTAATAAGCCATTTAACTGCCACAGCACGTTGATGCATGGCCCACAATTAGGCTGCAAATAGCTCCAAATGTTTACTTAATCAACGCCATTCATCAAATCGACACGTTTTTATCCACGGGCCACCCAGTCACCACGTATATGAAGAACACGCAAGCTTAACCCCATACTGCATCAGAGGTCCGATTGAGTACAGTGCTGCACGTGAATGCCGCCAGAAGACAGTGAGAGAGGCGCCTCGAATTGAGCGTGCTGCGGGGCTTAGTTGAAAACGTAATGAAATTATTTATTGGGTAAAGTGAGTAAATATATGGTGAAAGTGGATTCCATCAATTGTGTAAATGTGTCTGAATGCAAAATTAATTTAGCTTAAAAGCTCAAAGTTTTGATTAATGACAATATTCAGGGGTTGTCCTTGCGTGTCTCTAGACTCTATTACTGAAAGGGCTGAAAGTGCGAGAACTATGCAATTTGTTGCCTGTAATCAAATTTAATGTATTTTTAAACTCTTCTCTAATGTTAGCTTTCTCTTAAGAACTTATTGCATTGACAAAAGCTAAAAAAAGCAAAAGGTCTTCAGGAACTCCCGCCTCATGAATAATTAAACATTATATTTAGTTAATTTCTCATTGCTTAAAAACTTATTTTAATAGTAATATAAATCCAATAATAATAATCTATAAAAGTATTTTTTTCATATATATTTTTTTTTATTTATTTTATTAAGTTTTGCATTTTCTAGAGCATTTTTTAGTTGCGCATTTCGTGAACATATTTCGATATAATTTTTTCTTATATAAAACGTTTTCTTAATTTTCAGAGTATCTTTCAGTTAAGTTTTCAAAACATATTTTTCTATTTTATTACATCTTCTTTCTTTCAGTCATTCACTTCATATGCGAAATATATAATATATATAAATATAAAAAACACATAATACATATATACCATAAATACATACATATCTAGTGCCCTAAATTACCTTCAACTTAACTATGTGAGCTTTGAACTTATAGCTTATCCCATCAGGCAATCGCTTTCAATCTTTGGCTTAACTGCAGGCCAGCTGTGCAGGCAGCACTCTCTATTTATTTATTTATTTTTTTATTCATTTACTTTACTCTTCATTTTTTTACCGAGCATATTGCATTTGCCTGATCTGGCATCGAATGCGGCCTAATTTGCCACATGCGGCGTCTGAGCTGTCGCACGTTTATTGTTTGCATTCAAATTGAATCCCTTAACTGGATGCGGCACTTGATGCCGCAATTGACATCGACTTGCAGCGCAATGGGCTGCCCTCTCTCTCTATATATATATATATCTCTCTCTCTCCCTCTCTGCTTGTCGCCCAGGCAGAGAAAATATAAATATTAATGCTGTTTGCTGAACGTTTCAATTGCAATTGAAGTGGGTTTTTTGGCGAGGACTTTAAAGCCGGCAACACTTGGCCGATTCACACGCAGCGCCAGGACAACGGGACGTCGCATATTAATCAGCCATGAGGCTCAAATTGGAGGTATGAACAAGAGAACAGCATCAGCAGCAGCAACAACAATAACAGAATTACAGCAATTGCGTATGTGGCACTCAGTGTGCTCTGAATGATTCATCTGCTGGACTGTTGACTCCGGCTCGGGCGCCGGCTGCTGCTGCGGCTCGTTTGGAGGGTTGCATTCGTTTTAGGGTGTAAGTCGAGGCAAATACTTTAATCCACTTCACAGTGACACTGAAATTAACACACACACACACACACGCATGCACATATAGAGAATGACAACCCTCAGCAATTGGTAAGGGTTGTGTGGGGTTAGGGTTTGGGATCGCATTCAAATTGGCTGCTATCGCAATTATTCATATGGCAGCGACGCTCATAAAATGTCGCGCAAGTGGAATTCAGATATTTGGCACAGAGAAAGAGAGGAAGAGAGAGGGGGAGTGTGAGAGAGAGGGAGAGAAAGGCAGCTAGTTACATGAACATTCGCTGCGCTGTCGTCCTTTTGACAGATGAAACACAAATGCAATTATCACTTTATTTTAAACGATTTATGTGCAACAGGACGACGGCGTCCTGTGTCCTATGTCCCGTGTCCCGTGTCCCGCGTCCTGGCAAACATGCGACACAACAAACGGACTAACAGACAAACGTACAGCGGATAACAACGGAACATGTAGACATGAAGCCGACAGTGGCGTAACGGAAACGGAAATGGCAACAAGCGCTGCCACCCGAATCCGCGTTTCCTCGATCCCATTCAGAATCAACGAGCTGCCAGTGCGAACACCGGGCATAGGTGAATTACAGCCAAGCAAAGGCCATAAAAAGTAAGAGTTAACCAGAAACATGGGCGCATCAAATGTCTTCAATACGATCAGTACTCTAGCAAACTGCAGGCAAACAATACGCGCATGTGAATATGCCATATAAATATATATATGTATATATTTATGTATAAATATATATAAATGATTATTCATGAATATTTATTATACATAGAACCAACTTTTATCTACTTAAGTGCATTGCAAACTTTGTTCCATTGTCTGCATCACAATGTTCTTTCCATGAATGACCTCTCATTGATGTTATATCTATTCATATCTGTAGAATCTATAAGTGTATTTGTATGAGATATTATAGATGTATGACTAGATATTTGTATTTTTAGTAGTTTTATAGTATATAAAATATTTTGGTATTCTGTCTACAATCTACTGTACTGGACATCTCGACTTTATGCTCTTAAATGGCCAACACAGATCTTTAGGGTAGAGAGCAAGGTCCGAAGTAAAACTACATTGATCTCGTGACGCTAAAGAGACAGCTATTGTTAGTGAGTGGTTCAAGATATATAGATATATAGTGATCAAAGCATATTTAGGCACCTTGCGATTCGCTTCCTAATCGTCAAAAGCTATAGACAAAGCAAACGGTGATCTTTACATTGTCAAAGTGAGCTGATTCAGAATAAATATAAAAAAAATAAATAAAAATAAAAATAATTATTAATTAATAATATTGAATTAATAGTTAATAATGTAAATGAAATAAACACTAAAATAAATAAAAAGAGAGATGTATGTACAAAATAATAAATTCAGAATCAGTTCACATCACAAACTGATTTGAGGAACGTATATACATACGATCTTTGAAGTACACAGCTCTATAAATATAATAAATAAATATAGGGCCCGTAAATACAGAGTAAAACGAAATACAAGTTTGTAAAGCTAAAATAATGAACAAACAATTATCAAGACATTCCATAGATAATGCTTGAATTATCCAATACACTAAGGCATAATAACTATATTGAAAATGTGATAAAAAGATACCTTGTTTTGTATACCCTGAACCCATTGTTTGTTTCGTGAATTATTTAATATTTTATCTACATCTAAATTCTAGTAAAAGGCCTCGTTTAGCTAAATTCAATTTTTTGTTTTGGTGACTAGATAATGCGTACTAAATCAAATGGGTCCTGAATACACATTCCAACGAGCCTTACAGCATAGAACGGTCGAAGCTTAGAGCTAAAAATAATGAAAATCGATAAATATTATATGAGATCCAGAGATTATCAGGCATCGCATAACAGTTGCAGCAGGCACTCAAACTCATTCAGTAGCTCGGGCTGCAGCAATTAGATTCGTTTTTTATCGCCAACATCTTGACTGTGTCCTGTCAGTAGTTTTAATGCGTTCTGTTGTGCCTCAATTGCAACAGATTTGGTCGATCTATAATTTTTGCTCATATTGAATGGGAATTGACAGAAGGTTAATGGCGCCGAATGAGGCAGGCTGAGCGACTTGGCAACAGGCAACAGTAGTAACAGCAGCAGCAGCAGCAGCAGCAGCAGCGGCGGCTGTGGCAATTTAACACCCCGCTGAGCAGGGGCTGCGCTTGCTAACAGTCGCTAAGGGCTTCGACAAGGGCAGAGAGAGAGAGAGAGAGAGAGAGTGGGCCGGGGTGGGGCGGAGCTGAGAGATTTGCGATAAAAAATGATTGCACATGCGAGCGTTTTGCCTCGAAATTGCAACATTTGCGGCATGAAAATGCCGCACAAGCCAAAAGAAAACCCAACACATGCCCAGCAATGAGTATAGAGAGTGCTGGCTGGGGGATGGTGGTTGGCGGGTGTGAGCCAGCTCTAGCTAGCCGAGCGACGACCCAGATTTGCACTTGCCGCCCAGTTTAGCCGGGTTATCAGTGGCCTCGAACATAAATCACTGTCAAGTGTCATTCGTTCGCGTCGACGCTGGCTGCCATGCACTGAGAGAAAAGTCTCATTGCATACTTCAATTATGTACGTTGCATAGTTCCTAAGTTCATTTTGGGAATATATTATACACTCAGACCAAGCGCTTTGTGTATGATCTAACTAAAGTTGAAATATACTGCAAATATTATTCAAATTATTTACTAGAAGTTTTTTTCTCTATGTTATACTAAGATAATTTCTAAATAAAAATTAGCGATAATCAAATTTGATCATGCTCATAAATATTTATTATTAAAAATTTGCTTATATTTAATTGTAATTTTATAAGCAGCCACTAAATAACTTAATCTAGTTTTACAATGCTTTTCTAGTTTTTTAATGCTTAAATGCTTATTTATTTATAAAAATTTCTAATCCAATTATATTGCATATAAAGGCATATCATAAATGAATATGCAGCTCTAAATTCTGTTCGAATGCTCGCTCTTAAAGAGCTCAACTAGAATATAGTTCAAATCAGTTCTCTTGGCACACATTTTTCTCTGCGTGTAGCTGCAGTAGTTGCTATATGCTTTATTCTAGCTACTTCGACAGCGCTCTAGTGTAAGTTTTTCCATAAACACACACACACACACACACACACGAACACCCACATGCTGCTGTATTGAGCTATCAGCTTACTACGATACATGTGCATGTGTGTGTGTGTGTGTGTGCCTGCTAGCCAAAAGGTGCATCAGCGAAAACTGCAGCAGCATCAGCAGAAGCATCAGCAGCAGCAGCAGCCACTCAACGTGAGCTCCACAACAACAATAACAGCAACAATTTGGAAAAAAGTTGCTAATTAAACTTTTTGCTTGGCGGCTGCTGCTGCTGAGCTTTGGCCCCAACAGGCATCAGGTCGGGCATTTGCCATTGCAGCGAAAGTGTTGCATGTCGAGCAGTCGCCAATCACAGTGTTCACAGTACCAGCTACACACACACACACACACACACACACACACACACACACACACGTAACCTTTGCCTCCATCTCCATCTCCCTCTCTCTTTGCCCCTCTCAGCCTCCTCAACTCTGTTCCACATATTCGTTACGCTTTGGTTGGCATTTCGTTGCGCTGTCAATGCAATTGCAAGTGAATCCCGCCGCTACAAGTATCACTTTGTCTGTGTGCCGTGTGCTCACTGTACCATGCACCACACCCTCTAGATCCAGCTGCATTACTCCATTCTATATATCTATTCCTATCTGCGCTCTCAGCCGTCTGGCTTCTTGGCATGCCTAATTTCCGCTATTGTTCATAATTTTTATTGCGCTTGTTGCGAATTAGTTTCGGTTACGCCTGATGCCAACACCCCGGACAGCCCGACAGCCCGACAGCCCTCACTCCCCTCATCCCCCTCTGCACACCCCTAATAGCTGGCAATCAGCCCTCGGTTAGGCTAGTTGCAATTTTTTGCAATTTAAAATTTGTTGCCATAATTGACGGCGTCTTCAATTTAGGGGTTGACTTTTTTCTGCTTCGACTTGGCCTACAGGGGCGTTGACAGCGGTTACAACAACAACAACAACAACAACAACAATGTTTAACATGAATGCCAGCAAGCGATTGACCATGGGCTTAGGTTTTAAATGTTGCAGCTCATTGCAATTAAATTGCGAGAGGCGTGCTTGGGTGGGGGAGGGTTAGGTTGAGGGGGCTGCGGTAATTTAAAATTGTCTCATTGAATGCACAACAGCTGCATAAGCAAACAGTTAGGATTAAGCAAACTGTTGCTTGACTAGCTGCAGCTATTGAAGTCAAGGACTTAACATAAATATGTTAAGTGCTAAGTAAACCTAACACATATTAGTAGCAGGCTGTTAAACAAGTCTGCAATAGTTTGTAGCAAGACTGTAAAGCAAATATTGCCACAAATACGTTTGCTGCCGGAGGAGCTTTACAGTATTATATTCCGTAAACACTGTCTGAAAGCCTCCTTAAAACTTGACAGAGCAATGTAAAGCCAATAGAATGTTATGCTACCCCAAGACGATTCGAAGTTTCGAAATGTTAACTGTAAGAATTTTAACATAACATTGCATGTGCATGCTCTGCTGTGACAAGGGGCGACTGACCAGTTAACATTTGCTTCATTTCGAAATTCGAATTGCTGTAAGCATCGCTTAGTCTGTTACCCATATGAATTCCCCAATCAAACTCTTATGTTAGGTAAAAGTGAAATGTCTTGTTACAGGGGTAGGTTTCTATACTGTTAACTGTGCCAGAGAGTTTCTGTACTGTTAACTGTGCCGTTATCGTTAACAGTGAATGTAAACAGATTGAGAGGGGTTGAACTTCGACTAGCCGAATAGCGTCTGCTTCATATTCGACTTTCGCTGTTTACTATACAGTTGCAGCTTTTAACAGAGCTATGTTAAAGCTAACACATCAGACCGTTGAGGTAGCGCCTTCTTATTTTATTCTTATTCGAGCTTCGCTGCTAACAGAGCTATGCTACGGCTAACAGACCAGACTGCTTAGACAGCGCCCGTTTGCTTGTTTAGTTCTTATTCGACTTTCGAAATGTTAACCCTGTATAATTTCATTAATGCTGTTAAAAACGTTTGCCTTGGGCTTAGTCTTGTGATGTTAGTCTAAAATCGTATTATGTTCTGTTGAGTTTAACATCTCTCTAAAACGCTCTTAGCCAGCTTGTGCGCTATGACAACAGGTGTGCAGTAAAATATGAATTGCTATTGGATGAATTATTTTTATATACATTAAAAAATGCAGAAAGTTATTTTAAAAATATAAAAAGATATGTTAAATATATAAGTCAGCAAGTTTTAAAAAGAAAACATCAAAATGAATTTATCATAATTAATAAACCATATTTTTAAAATTTTTAGAAAATTTAAAAGTATTTTTAAATATATTCAGCACTAATAAAAATCTGTCTGATTCAACAAAATGAATAATAATAATATCATGCCAATTCCAATTGGACCTTTCGCGTTATTTGCGTAGGTCGCGAGCGAAGAGCACGACAAACTCTTATCAGTCGTTGGCTTATCAGCAGCAGTTGTAAACGTTGCGTGTGGTGGATTTCGGAGTGCGGCCGTTTGCCTCTCTTATTGGCGAGCGAAATGTCCAAGGCAGAAGCCGAACGGCTAACGACACTTCGGCTGCATCGTGGTGGGTTGAATGCCGTGCACTTCGGCAATGGCGACACGAACCGGGCGTTGCTGCCCGCTGATTGAGTTGAGAATTTATTAGCGCAAAAAACGAAGGTTCAGTCTCGTGTTTGTTGTGCGCTCGTAAGGATGTGTCCGCAGCCGCTGACGGACCTCGTGCGTTCGCGTCGCGTGTGCGCGCGTTCCCAACGCTGAACGCTTCAGCCGTTTCAACCGAAAAGTTAAACACAAAATATAAAGGAAAGAAAATAAAAATTAAATATTTTCGAAAAAAAAAAGAAAAACGCCAAAAGTGATTGTTTAAACAACAAACAAAAATCAAGAAAAAAAGAGCAGCAAAGTGTTTAATAAATGTTTTATTATGTGTGCCAATCGTGTGGCAGCCATCGGCTGCAGCCAGCGGCAGTAGCCCAATAGGCGGCCAACAAGTGCAACAACGGCTAACAGAAAGGTGCTTACAATTGACCCACAATTTGCACTAAAATATAACTCAATGCACCTGCAACAATCAACCCCCAATCCCCAACTCCCTCCTTCGCACGTACCGCAATCCTTCGGGGCATGCCACACTTTTGAGGCATGCAAATTTTTGGCGTTGCATATTCCTGTACACAATCAAATTTCTTTTCGGGGCCTGGCCGCAAATGCAAATAATTTCACATTTATGCAAAGCGCCAAAAGCGTTTTGTGCCACGCCCCCTTTAACATTTAACGCCCACACTTAAAATGAAAGTTGATGATGTTCAAAACAAAAGAGTTGCAGCTAGATATGAGCTCAAATGGAAGTCATATTAAGAAATCTGAAAAGAAAAAAATGGGAAAAAAAAGAGAATTACCTGAATTAAAGAAAATATTATATTTATTTATTTTTTTTGCATAAACTTAAGAAAAGGTTTTTACATTGAGCACGGTATGTTTTAGTTACTTATTTGATTTTATTATTTTTTTTTTACGATTATTTCTATACACGGAATAATTTTCTAAGATTTTTGATGAAAAATGCTTCATAAAATTAGTAAAATATTTTATACAACTTTTCGATTTGAGCTACAAAATATCCTAAGATTCAATTAATTATTTAAAACCAAGGAACATATTTTTCTTTTTAGCTTAAGTAAAAAGTTCTGAAACTGTTTTTGACTTTCGTAAGGCCCAGCCACGCCCAGCGACGTGTACGCCTTTCAATTAATTAGTTTAATTAGTGTGGGCTGTTGGCGCTTTTACTTAACCGAAAAAATTGTTTTGGCATTTGGAAAACGACTTTGAAAACTTTCCGCAAAAGGCGCTGAGGCCGAATTCTAATGGCAAACATTAACACACAAACACACACACACACACACACACACACACACACACACACACACACGCACACCATGAGTCGAAAAAGGACCTCGATCAACGTTTCATGTGCCATTTAACAAACACTAAGCGAACCCTTTGCGACCATTTTTCTTAATTTCATTCGCTTCTTCTCAACAATAGCAGCAACAGCAGCAACAGCAGCGGCTCTGTCAATTGCTCTACATATTTCAATGCCCTGCAAATGGGCATATGTGCTATGATGTGCAAGATGTAACAAAATCAGAAATATGAGAGAGAGAGAGAGAGAGAGAGAGAGACAGAGAGAGAGAGAGAGAGAGAGAGAGAGAGAGAGAGAGAGAGAGAGAGAGAGAGAGAGACGGAGAAGGGAAGGATTAGAGATTAGCAAATGGTCAAAGCGCATCAGAGCCTCTGGCCAGACACAGGCATGAAAGAAAAAATAAATAAAAAATTACAAAATATATATATATAAAAAAAAAAAAAATGCATATAGTAATAATAATTAATCAGGCTCATGCATGCATGGAAAAAAAAATTAATATAATAAATAAATAAAATACATCAACAAAATTGCAATATATTTTGGAAAAAAAATTATAGAAAATATATATGGAAAAATAATGAATGGAAATAATCAGTATTAAGTATAAAGTATTAAGAGTACAAATAAAAATATATATTTATATATATATATATATGGCTATTGTATATATATATATAAAGCAAAAATAAAATGGATCAGTATATAATGAATAGAAATAATAAAAGTAATTGGCCAGGCACATACATGAAAAATACAAAATAAAAGTACAAAAATATATATGGAATAAAATAAAAAGGATCAGTATACAGTATATATAGTAATACAAATAGTAATATATAATACGATTTTCAATCAAAAGATTTTATATGTTGTTTTATGCAAATGTCTCTTACTCCAAATATTCATGGGCAAACTTAAAGCATTATCCGGCTAATACAATTCTTAGCCAAGTTTAGCATGAAATCTATAATGAAGTTATGTTCTATATGATATACAGATATACATGCATACATTCACTTTTATATTAAATAGATATATACATAAGATATAGTATATATGAGGTCTTTGTCCATATAACACAACTCATTTGCATATCAAATTAAGTGCGCTCCTAGGGCATTTGCTGTTCGTCAGTTGATTCGCTTTTTTTAAGCTGTTCATTGGCCAGTTTCTTTTTTTGTTCTTGGCTTGGCCATTTCGTTTTGGGGGCAATAAAAGCCGCCAGCGACTTAAGACATTTCGTGGCCCCAAAATGGCAGCAGGAGGCAGCAGGAGGGCGGCTTGTGGCAGGCTCTGTGTGGCAGCCAGTGAAAGCAAACTAAAAGAAAATTTATTTACTTTGCCACTAAATTTGCGCTGATTTCATGTTGCTGTTGCTGTTGTTGTTTTTGCTGCCACTGACCGTTGCCCCATTGGCCCGCTGCTCGATTGCCTCATTTGTTGTTTGCCCCACTCAACAACAGCAGAAAAAAAAAAAAAAAATAGAAAATAAAAGTAGGCAGCCGAAAAAAAATGTTTGTCAACAAACGCAGCGAAGCGCAAAAATAATATCAAAAAAACTAAGTTGAAGGCAAAGCCAAAGATGCCACACACACACATCTCTCTCCATCACTCTCTCTCTCCATCACTCTCTCTCTCCATCACTCTCTCTCTCTCACTCTCTCTGTGTGTGTGGCATATTTTTGGTTCAAGTGTGCCACGTCCGGCGCACAACTATGAGTATTTTAAAATTTGTGGCACGTGCCCCAAATAGCAAACATCAGCAAATAATAAATTCATTGTAAGCCAACGCACGGCGCTGCCTGCACTTGAGCAGCGGCCAAGCATGGGGCATGCAACATCTGGCATGGGGCATGTGCCAGAGTTGAGTTGCTGACCAGCTGTGCAACCAAATTAGCTGCTTATACTTGCTCTTCATCTCATTTCTATGTTTTCTTCTACTCTCATTTTTTTTTTGGGCCAGCTAAGCTCAGTTTATGGCACGCTTAGCCATTAGGTTTGTGTGAGTGGCATGCCACAAATGCAGCGCAGACAACTGCCAAAAACTGCTTGCCGCATCTTGCGGCACAAGCGGCCATTGTGGCCTCCAGCACTTGCAACAATTACAATTGCTTTTTTTTTTCATTTGCGGCAACACCTGCTGCTGCTGCTGCTGCTGTTGTTGCTGCTGGTGCTGTTGTTGCTGCTTCGGCACTTGAGAAAAGCCGCAGCTGCAGCTGCACTTGAGCTGCGTGTTGCTATTCATTGTGCAACGTGTGGCATCATAAGCTGCAGTCAGCGCTGCAGCAGCTACAGACAAATGCTTGCAACATAATGTTGACACGCGGCTTTTGTTGCCCTCCTTTAAAATTTGTGTAATTTTCACTGAAATTAAATAGTTTGCAGTTTGCTTCGCAGCAAACAAAAATGTTATAAAATTCCTTTATATATTTCTTAAATTTTAATTAACAAAGAAAAATATGTCTAGATAAATATATTATTTTAAATTTTCAATAACTTCCTTATTTTTTTTTAATATATGTATTTTTTTTTTCGTACAAAATCTGTGAAGAGTTATTTGAATCTAAATATATCTAATCATGGCTGAAATGTTCATAATTTGCAATTCCTTTCTAATATATATAAACAAGTGCTAAAAAGCTTTAATGCCAAATAAATAAATAAGGAAAGTGTCCGAAGGGGGACACAAAATAAATATTCAAACTGAAATTTGTGCTAGCAACGAAAAATGAAATGAAATTCAATTTTATTTTAAATAGACGAAAATTTGTTTATTTAAGAAGAATTTTATATACAATTTATGTCATAGATTGAAAATTATTTGAATAACTTCCGTTTAAATAATTTGTGTTTATTCTTTTATCAGCTAAAATATTTCTAGATTTAATTAATTTAATAAATGCAAAACTTTTTTTGTGTCATTTTCATTTCATTTTTTAGATAATAAATAAATATTTTTTTAAACTGCAAAAGTAAATAAATACAAATAAATAAATAGACTTTAAATGAAATCACTTTTTTTAATGCATTTTCCAATTAATTAATATCTGTTAAGCTATGCATATAATTTTTATACAAAAATAAAAAATATTTATTCAAAGATCTACAAAGAATCGAAACAAAATTTGTTTGTTTTTTAATTATAAAAAAATAAATCCTTTTTAGTTTCTAATATAAATAATAAATTATCGAACTATATACCTCTTTTTGATCAGATCAAATTGTTTAATTACTTTTATTATTCTTTTATTGTTAAATAAAATCTGACTCATTGAGGAGTTTTTCTAATTTTGTTTTTAAAGATTTCTAATTTAATTTGAATATAAAAAATCATTTCGGATTTTTAAAGCATTTTTATAATTTTAAATTTTCGGTAAATGGAAGAAGTGTATTTTTGTTCTTGATGAAATCTTATATGTTTTAATATTACTTTGAATGAAACAGTTCTGTTCGCCTGTTCAGCTCTGCTCTTTAGCAAATTCTTCTTCTTCACCTAGTTCTAATTATCGCCCTTGTGCTGTAGAAGCAGAAAAGGGATGAGAACTTGAGTATTTATTCGCGTGCATTTGCAACATGTCAAAGCTTTTCATTTATATCAGATGCTTATTCGCAGCAATTTATTTTCTTTTTGCATTATTTATTTATGCAACTTCAGTGAGCCGCGCCGCGCCCCGCTCGGCTTTCACTTTGCATCTTCCTCCATTTCCGCTGGCTTAATTCATTTTTTATTCCAACGTAAATAAGCAGTAAATTACAAGCTGCAACTGCAACAGCAACAGTTGCTGCTGTCTAAGTCGTTGCTGTTGCTGTTGCTGCTTGTCCTTTGCATATTTTGTGTAATATTGTTGCTTACTTTATGTAGCCATGTCCTTGCCGTTAGCTGAGCCATATTTCTGCACTCAGCGCACACCTTGCCCCACCTGCACCTTGTCAGCTGCCGTTAGCCCCATCTGTTCGTGGCTATTCATTAACAACCTGCGCAATTTAAGTTCAAGTTCTGTCAACTCCAACAGCAGCAGCATTTGGTTGCATATTTCTACACTGCGCGAAATGCTGTTACGCTTTGTCATAACTGCAAATCGGCTAGTGACATCTGAACTATATACTTAGCAATTTCTTGTCCACTTTCTTAACCCTTTTGCCCTCACTCTTTCCGAACAACTCTTAACACCTGCTGTCAACCCTTCAGCAGTTGCTTTTGTGGAATAGAAAGAAAATGTTGAACTCAAATGTTGGCTGGCAGTTTAATTGCTTTGCTGCAACGACAACTGCTCATTAGCTGGGCCAAAACTGGGCGGCTGGCCGGGGTATATATGCAGGTATGGGTGCGGTTTGTTCTGGCCAGCTAACTTGTTGAGTTGGTCAGCAGCAACCACTTGATGAGGCTCAAGTTGGGCCCCCAAGTCGTTAAGGTGCTTAGCGCAAGGCGACTCGAGGCAAGACTTCAGTCGGACAGTCAACTGCGTGGCTAACGGCAAACGCAACGGTAAATGTTACTATTAGCCATTTGTGGGCTTCAGCGTCTTTGTTTGGATTAGGCGGCGTCTACGCTCGTTAAGTGTCAGGTGCTTACGCAGCGCCTATTCCCAGTTAAAGACACGGTCTATATAGTGATTATATATAATGATTATATGTCCACAATATATTTTATTCAAAAGCATAGTCAATGTTATAATTACCACGAATGAACGATGAAGAACGGTGTCCCTAATCGATGAATTGAAACATGTCTTAAAGGTGTTTACTGCAAATGCAGCAAAGTTTGTGAAAACAAAGCCAAACAAACTGGGCAAAGAAGAAAACAATACCAAAAAATGTACATAATATTATAGAATATAAAATAATATAATATAATTAGATGAAAGCTTAACTTGATTGTGAATGTTTTATCAGAGTTGCTTTTTACATTTTGTTACCATTCAAAGTGTTCCAAGAATAAGCAAAATATCGTAGCAAATTTCTGAGAAACTCAAAATTCTTCGTTTTGATTTCTAAGAAGTCACCTGCGTAGAATCTCAAGTCTTTTATACACAATGTAGTGCTCTAGGCATTCAACCCTATTCACAGAGCTCTAGAAACAAATTAAATATTTTTTACTTCTTGGTAACAAATCAAGGTATTTTTATGAATAGCGAATTATTTCAAATGATGAAAAGAAAATAAAAATTCAAAAAGATTAAATTCTAAAGATATTTATTTAATTTAATTATTATTTTAATGAATGAACTTAAATGAATCTACAACTATTTTGAGCTCTTAAAATTAAAAAAAAAAGTATAAGTATTTTGTCTAAAAAAGTTGCAATAAATATTTTTAAGATTAATTTAGATGTTTTTTATTATTTGTTTTAGTTGATGACAAAATAATTCATATTATTCTTTTAATTTAAGTATATAAATATAATAATATTTTCAAACAATGAAAATAAATGTTGTGAAATTCTCTCCAATCCAAGACAAAAATACTGCATATGCCAAGAGTACATAATTGAAAGAACTTTTGTTTATTTAAACATTAAAATAAACACTGAAGCAGTTGCAATTTATTATTCATTCAGTTGGTAAATGTGTTTAACGCCATAATCTCTGCTCTCGAGCTTAAGCCCTGCTCTTGATTCTCTGTAACTAACAACATTTTAATGACTTTCAACAGAGAAAATAAATGCTGAGCGGAATTCACACAGAATTCGCAAATTGCCTTAAAAAAAAAAGAAAAAAGAAAATTAAAAACACAACAAAAATATTAAAAACTAAAGTCAGGTGGAAAAAACACATATTCGAATACCCTTCGACACAGCTACACACAAACGGGGTTTATTGTTACAGAGTGAGGAGTTTTTCTGCTTTTTTGTGAAGCAATTGTTAACCGAAAATAAATATGTGCACAAGGGTGTAGCAACGACGAGTTGGATTCCACAATTATACTTTAACACACTTGTGCATGCTCCTGGCAGATTCAAGTCCAAAGCAACACAGCCACAAAAACTTATTTACCAAAAAAATGTTGTTGTGTTTGGTGTTGTTGGTTTGGACAGTCAGATATGCATGTAGCACATCTATAAACATGTATACATACATATATGTATATTAACACACAATATATGTATGTATGTATATAAATTCGAGAGCTTGTAATATGCAAGAAAAAACTTTAATTACCAGCTTCGTGCAGGCAGCTTCCAGCAGCAGCAACTGAACTGAAAGTAACAAAGTGAAAAGGGCTTGAAAATATAATAATATCACAAAAAACTACGTGTGGAACAACAATTTATTTATATCAAAAACTTGCTGCGGTGTATGAAATATTCTATATAAAATTAAAAAAAAAGACGTGCAAATTTTAAGCAAAAATTCAACACAGCTTTGAGTTGTGGACATTGGCAAGCAAAATGAAAATAAAAATTATATATTGTAAAATTATTTTTAAATATTTGAATTTTTCTCACTATGATTGATAGTTGATAGATTACACATGCACAGATAGACAGCTTGCATGAGTATTTCGAGTTATGGGCATTGCTCCGCTGTGGAATTCTGAAATGATTAAAGCTTAGCAAGAGCAGTAAAACGAAGATGAATCTGTAGTCAGTCGATAGCAAGTTCTGCTGAGTGTGAAATCATTTCTTTTTATAACCTGAACCCATTCAAAATGGGAATTTAGGGTATAATGGTTTTGTGAAAATATATGTAACAGGCAGAAGGAGACGTCACAGACCCCATAAAGTATATATATTCTTGATCAGCATAAAAAATAAGTTTATCTAGCCCTGTCCGTCTGTCCGTCCGTCTGTCCGTCAGCCACGGGGCAGTGAGTGCGCGGTTAGCAGAGCGCGCGCTCAAAGGTGCATAAAGAAGAAGAGTATCACTTTTTTTTGCAGGGTTCAGGGTATCTCGTAGTCGAGTCGTCTCGACTAGAGCCTTCTTACTTGTTTTTTTTTTTTTTTTTTTGTAGTCGAAATTAATTAGTTTAATCAAGCATGCATGTCAGGAATATGTATTCAATTAAATGTATATATATTTTATAGATAAGAATAAATGTATATATTTACATATATATACATTTTTTGTATAATACATGTTTACATATTTTTAAAAACTATTATTATATAAACCTATTTTTTTATGCTTGTTATGTTTTCAAGCTTAAGCTATGTTGAAAAACTTTTCATCTTTTATACATGCTGTATACATTCAATAAAAATTATTTACCCACAAAAAATATCACGTAAGCTTCAATAATGCAACGCCGTTAAGAGCTTTGATAAAAAGTTAAAACTCACAATTTTACAAATTATTATTAATTTTTTGCATTTTTTTTGATGAAAGTAAGTTTGATTGTGTGTCAAGAGGCCCATTGTTACAAGTCAAATTAATTTTAGCTACTATTAGGCTCAGTTGAGCCTTTGCAGTTGCTCAGTTTTTATTTTATACTCGAAGTACATTTCCCATTGTTACTAAATAAAATAAAACTGAAAGTATTTTTGTTTTAAAATATTTTCTTATTATTTTTATTTGAAAATATCTTATATTTTAATGCTTTCTTGAAAGCCAGGAAATTTAATATAAAATATATTTGAAAATTTCCAGGAAAACATTTAAGGCTTCTTAGTCGAGTACTCTTAGATTAGTCTTATATTTAGTCTCAAACGTTTTTGAAAACGTTTTATTCAAAGTAAGTCAAGTCTTTCTGGGCTTTCAAGCAGCAATGTTAGCTTGAAGCTGCTCATTTATAGCTGGCCTTGAAAGTCGATGCTGATGCCCTAAAGAAGAAACTTTGAGCTCAATTAAAGTTGAGTTAAAAATCTTTATTAATTAAATTGATCGCAAAAGTCGGATCCTGGCAGCTCTTGTATCAATGACAACGTCTCTTGGCCTGTGCACAGCATGCGACCATTGGGGGGCAAGGAATCAAAAGCTGCAGCGAAAACTTTCATTTCAGTTTTGTAGCTGTGCAAACATTAAAATGAAAGTTTTTAAAAGCAACCACAACATTTACGTCACATGTGTGTGTGCGAGAGAGAGAGAGGGAGAGAGAGAGAGAGAGCTATAGTTAAGCTTGTTGCTGCTGCTGCTGCTGCTGCTGTTGTGTAGCATGTTCCGCATCAAAGTGGCAGCTTTAAGGCGCTTACTGCTCAGTTTGCACTTTTTATAGTCAAAAGGCAACACGCCAAGTTGCGGCAGCAACAACAATCACAAACAGCACCATTTGTTGCCACATGTTGTAACTGTTGCCGCATTAAATGTGCAACCCTCAGCTGCGGTTCGATGTTGTCATTGTTGTTGTTGTTGTTGCTGTTGCGAATTTCACTTTTATGTTGGCGCATCCTACGCTGCTTTTATGCTGCTGTTGCAGTCGACAGTTGGATTCGCTGCAGCGTCGCACCACCTCGGCCCAGCTCCATTAGTTCACTGGGCACCACCAGCGGAGATTTCACTTCATTTTATGTTGTCAGACTTCCGAGTGCGCCGAGTTCTTGTTATAAAAAAGCCAAATTCATTTTGCACATATAACTTTTATAACCCACACTCAGCCCTTTCTCACACTCTCGCTCACTCTCACTCTCGTTCTCTCTCTATCTCTCTCTATCTATGTGTGTGCTATGTTTATGCTCCCTGCTGCTTCTACTTGACATCTCTTGGTTAATTCTGCAACCGCAGCTCGAAAATGACAGGCGCACACAGTTGGAAACAAGTTTTTTGTTGGCGCATTTGCAGTTCCCTTTGGAGCATTATTTATTGACGGCCAAAAAGGGCTGCTAACCCATTTTACAAGCGAGCCAATTCGAGCAGAAATTTCGAATTTCCATATTTCAGAAATGGAATTAGAATTTGAGGCTTGCATGGGATGCATACGAGTTGCTTGGGCAACTGAAGTATAAAAAGCAAATTCATTTTTTTTTTTTTTTTGCATAATAAAAAGAAGAAACTGTAAATTAGTCATATCCTAATTAAATTTAAAGCTAACATAAAATTGTTTCAATTACAACAAATTATTTTGAAGGTAAAGTTGGCCAGATTGAATTTCTTTTCATAGATCAATATAACTTTCACTAATAAATTTCAAAAACTTAAATAAAACTCTTACAATCTTTGCAGCAGCTAATAATCAAATATTTGCACAATAAAAATAAACATTCTCTCGTTTTCTATTTCACAGCTCCCATAAAATGATAACCTGAGGCGTAGACTCTGCATGTAAACAGTTAAAATTGAAAATTGAAAAGCATAAATAAAAAACTAGTAAAAACAATAAGGCAGCCAGAAAGAGAAGGTGAGAGAGGGAGAGAGAGAGAGAAAGAGAGAGACAGAGGGAGGAGAGTGTAACAAATTGGCTAACGAAAGTAAACAAAAATATAATTCAATTGAATTGCCAATGGGCGAAAACTAAAATAAAAAAAAAAAAAAAAAAAAAAAAAAAGAAAACCCATCCGAATACCATTAAAAAATATATATCTATATATATAAACACGTAACGTAAACCACCGCAAAGCAATTGCTTTAAGAAAGAAATAAATATATATATATAAAGGGATACAAATTGAAACAGCCGTAAAACAACCACGCCCACAAAATGACGCTGCGCATATCGGTGAAATCGAGAAATCATCTTGGACTCATTATTTATGGCTTTGTCTGGCTGCTGATAACGACAACAACATCAACAATGCCATCCATCGAAGCTGGACGCATTTTCGGTAAGTTCGACACGAGAAAAACACGATTTGCTCTTCTGCTGAATTCCCAATTTCCTTAGCCACATTTCTATTGGTCTCTGTTGGAAAATATTCCATCAGCTTTTTTTTTTCTTCTTTCGCATTTGCACTTTTTCTTTGTGGCCTTAATTAATGCGCACAGTTTCCAGATAATGGAATTTTTAATGCAATGAAAACGCAATGTGGACACATTTCACAAATTGGCTAAAATAAGTGAAACTTGCGCAAGAAATGCAAATTGACAACCCTCGAACGTCTTCTTCTTGCGCATATACCCTGGAAACTGTAAAATTTGTAAGGGGTAAATGAACGGAATATAAAGGGGAATGTAAAAGGGTTTTTGTTGTTTTGTTGAAAAGTTTCTGAAAGAATAGTTTGAATTTTTTATAGTTTTTATTTATGCATATTTCATGCTTTTCTTCTTTATTGCAAATATATATTATACAAATTAAATTTATTTGTAAAATTCTTTAAATATTTATAAGTGTTTCCACGTCTTGTGAATGACATTGCTGTTACTTCTTATTCTACTGCAACTAAAGCATTTACACATATTTTAATGAAGCACGCTTGCTCAAAGAGAGCTCAACTTAATGTTCTGTCAAGCACACTTTTCTTGTAGCTTTTCATTTTGATTTTGGCTCACAGGATATTTACGAGTTCGAGCATGGCCGTTGCTTAGCTCACTTCATTATATTTTATTGGATTTGGGTCATATCCATGGGCACATGTTATTTTCGTATTAATTAGTATTACAAAAGGTTTCCTTTTTGCCTGCTTCGCGATGTCATGAGCGTTAATGAGCTGTACCTCCTGCCACCCAACCCCACTTAACAAACAAGCAATGGCACATACATACATATGTATGTATATACACATACACATGTCTGTGTGCATGTGTGAGCTTGTGTGCAGTGGTGTAACAGTTCCTGTTAAAGTCAATGATTGTGTGTTTTATAAAAATAATTAAATATAATTACATGACTTGAAAACACGTTTGCTCGAAATAAGGGTTTCGATTAGAAACACACACAGTGGGAGAGTAAAAGAGTGTGAGAGAGAGAGAGAGAGAGAGAGAGAGAGAGAGAGAGAGAGAGAGAGAGTGAGTGAGGCAGCAAGGCTATGTGCTGTGGTCTAATTAACCGCATTCATATATATTCATAAATGAGCATTTTGTACATGTGGTTATAATTTACATGTTATTATGGTCGCACAACTAGCACGGATCTGCTTTGCCTATACAAACACAGAATAAACGTGTTGGGTAAATGCCGTTTAAGCCAGAGTATGGGACATGGTTAAAGGGATATCAAAACAGCCTTCGCATGGCTAATTGCAGTTTTATCTGCCTGGACGCACTCGAAAAGTCGCACGTTAGTTGTAGTTTCATGAAAAAAAAAAACTAGCCGGGCATTTGCCATGATCAAAGCCAAAACACACACACAATAACAAAAACAACAACAACAAGCATTGTTGACACACATTTTGTTGTGGCTGGCCCCTAAAAAGTATGCTACGAAAATTTTGCACACAAATGAGAGAATTTGCACGCCATCAGCAACGGCAAGAGGGGCGCAACAATAATGCGCAGATAAAAAGAACACACACGCACACACACACAGCTTTGTAAATGTATATATGTGTGTGTCTATATGTATTGGCATTAGGCTGGCAGTTGTGCGACACTTTTTGTCGCGCAATTTAAATGACGCTGTCGAGTGCCCAACCACCGCAGTCGCCGCAACAACAACAACAACAACAAACACTATGCAACTGCAGTCAGGCGTGTGCTTACACACACACACACACACACACATTCGTGCACATTAAAAGCGTAAAGTTTACACGCTTGTTTGCTATAATTTCGATTGTTTTCGCTGCGCGCAGCAGCCGACGCTGTTGTCGCCGCCGCCGCCGTTGTGGTGCCACCGCCACGCCCATCGATAGGTAAACAGGCTGCCTCTGCCCTCAACAGCCGCCCAATCCCTGCCGTAGCTTGTTGCGACAGTTTGTCGTAATTTTCGTTTTATTGATGTGCGCGTAGCTCAACTGCTGCTGTTGTTGTTGCTGTTGCAAGTTGCTCGCAAAGTTGCAACAACAACAGCAGCAAATGCATTCGCATAAAATATGCCCCATAAGTGGCACACTTTGGCATTTGAGATTTTTGCAGTTGTTGCATGTTGCTCTGGTTAAGTGCAAGAAAATTGATGCAAAACTTTTGCATTCCAAAAATGTTGCACAATCCATGTGGCAACAACATGTGCACACACTTTATGACCACGCCCCCCTGATTGCCTACAATTAAGTGGGAACGTTGAATGGGCAACTAATTGCGTGTGCATGAAGCTGGCTAGATGAAGGCCGAAAGGATGCGCCATAACGAGGTGATAAAGCTGATATTTTACTTTTACTTTGCTAGAATTATGATCCCTTTTTAACAGGATAAACAGTATGAGCAGTTTAAAATCTTCTCTCTTCCTTTCAATGAAGGGACATTTATTTACATCATTTTCATAGATTTACAGTTAATTCCTAATAACAAGTCTTACTTATATATATATATATACAAAACAAATAAATAAATAATAGATTCACATATCACTTATCTTATAAGGATAACCACATATTTTCCACTTTAAATATTTAGTTTTTTATCACTGCATAATCGAATATTTTATATATTATATAAGCCTGTCTTCCTTTCGAAGGAGGGAAATATTGTTATGTAAGTCTCATAGTTTCTTCGTTACTCGTAATTTGTAACTATGAAAAATAATGCCCCCCATTTAGCGCTTATCTTTACTGATAATCAAATGTTTTATTTTTCCATAGCCAACAGATAGCATATTAGGTTAGGGTGTAAAAACATTTTCACTGGGAATTTCTTTGGTATTTGTGTTGGATTTTATATATATATGGTTTTGTTTTCTAGTTTTTTCGACAAATATTTTCGTTGTTTTTCTTTGGTGGCTGGCATTTTTGGCTGCCACAAAATGTTGCAAGTATTCAAGACAGTTATTTGATGTCTGTCAATTTGGCTCAAGCTGTCAGCAAAGCTAAATATAAAAATAATGTTTTAGCCACAGTTCTTGGCTAGCAGAACAAAACTTTATGCCAGCAACATGTTTTTGTTCCTTTCATCAGCACGTCTCAGGTCGATGGCAATTGAAGGTGCCACTAGACCATAGCTATTTATATCTGCATGTTTATGTGGACTTAGGACTAGGTCAAAGGTAGCTAGAGCATTAGCTGCCAAATTGATAAATCGAGCATTTAATGAGCCACGTCAGCTGTAAGAGTATCTTCACACACACACACACACACACACAGAGAAACAGAAAGTGACACAGATCCCTAGTTAACGATTTCATTTTAAATTATTCATGCGTCTTCTAAGTATAAACAATTTTTATGGCCTGCCATCAGACGTACTTTATATTCAGCTCATTATGTTAAAGCCAAACAATTGGCGACATCAACAACAACAACAACAACAATAATAACAATTGTTATACACACACACACATATATATAAATGTATGTATATATACTTGTTTGCCTGTGCTGCTTCTTGTTTTAGCTTGGATTACATTTAAGCATGGCGTTGTCCTTGACGGCATCGCTGTCTGTCTGGCGTAATTTCTTTATTAGATTCATTGCGCCCTTTCAGCAAATTTGCACTTGCCACGGCCGCAGCCACAGCAGAGACTGAGAGAGAGTGAGAGAGTGAGGCAGCAGCTGCAAAAGATGCTAAAAACAATTACATAAATTGGTTTTGACTTTTAGTTGAGACAGTTCCGAGTCTAAGCCGCATTTATGAACAAGTTTCGTTATGCAGAACTAGCTGAAGGCAGCAGAGACTAACGAAATAAAATATAGGATAAAGCTCTTTCAGCTATATAAATAAACTATGAAATATTATAGTACTGTACTACTGATAGAAATACCCTATAGATATGTAAGAGTATTCAATATTCGTTTCACTTGAACGTGTTACACTTCAATAGCTGCCAAATGACTAAAATTCCTTTATTGGCATCTATAAATGTCTTTTAATAAGAGCACAAAGCATTTTATTTCAACAGCTTAGGGATTTTGTCAGCTGCAAATAGTATTGAAAAGAAATTTAATTATAAGACAAGAAACTTCAAAGGAAATTCTAAAAAAAAAATAAAACAAAAATAGATAGAAAAGAAAAACAAAACTGAATTCAAATTCCGAAATTTAGTTTGTGAAGCAGAAAATGCTGTGAGCTAATGAAATTCATAGAAAAAAAAAAAAAAATAAAAAAATAAAAAGAAACTTTTGTTTATTCAAATTTTTCTACATCATTTGATTACAATTGATTAGAATTTATTTACGAATTGGAATATTTGTGTATTTCAGAGCGAGGTTTGAGTATAGCTAGTTTCTGTCCTTATTTCGAAACTTTTCGAAAATAATTGAAATTTATTCGCTAACTGGAAAACTGCAAAAGTGCAAAAAATTTCAGTTCAGCTAGTCAAATGGAATTTTGTGCTGGGAAAATTGGCCAATTAGTCCAGTGGGAAAAGTGTGTGGCGTAAACTGCATGTATATCTAGTTTCACTTATTCATTTATTTATTTATTTTTATTTATTATTGTTTTTGTTGTTGTTGTTGCTGTTGTCATTTGGTTGTTATTGAAGCAAATAAATTGTTTTCCATGCGTATCATTAGGCGCCCTAATTGAATTTAATGTTTGCTCACAAAGTTTTCCTTTGCACGCACAGTTTAAATAAATAAACAACAATCGATTAGAAAATTATGACAATAAATATTTACAATTTCAACTGCAGTCCGCATGACAAATCTGTGTATAAATATTGCAACAACAAAAGCTAAACAAGACAAAATCAACAAAAATGCATCTTCAATTAACGTTTTAATAAAATATTTCAATTAAAATGATGCGTGATAAACATAAATTGAATTTCGACACGAATCACGCACGAAGGAATAATAAAGAGATTTTAATATATAAGAAATTAATTAAGTTAAATTTTCTAGATTAGCTGAAGTACGAAAATTGCATTAATATTTATATCAGTAACTGCTTAGCCTATATAAATTCTACAGTTTCTTTTAAACTCTGATAATATTATTTCTTAACAACCAGGAGTCAGTTCTACTAAGCCTCTATAGATCTAAAGCCTGGCAGGCTTACTATATAAACTATAGTGCATAAATTGAGCTGATTAACATATGCCTAGACTTAAGCTATATATATTATATATTAAATTAAAACTATCTTAGCTGTTAGGCAAGTAAGACATTTAAGCCAGGCCTTGCATGTAAAACTATCGGGCTAATTAATGTTGGCTCTTATAAATGAATTCCGTCTTCAAGCGTCGTTAGACGCGCTGCTTTAACATTGCCACAAATGCCAGCTAAAGCTGCGTCGCAGTGAATATGCGAGAAGAGGCGCTCACCTGCCTCAGTTTCTGTTGCTGCTGCTGGCGCCTACGAGTGCCTATTATAATCCCAGCTAAGCCGCTGCGATTATTGTCTACAAAATTCATGTATTTCATTATAAGGCAGCGTAACAGCAGCCAGGACAGCGGCTCAGCGTATCCGGCTTCGGCAAGCAGCTTTCAGTAGGTGGCTCGGCTCGTGTCCTGTGGCCGTTGCTGCTGCCTCAGCTCATAGTCGCTTGTTCATTTGCTGTCATAATTTAATTTTTGCCACCGGCCAAATATACACACACATATATACACATATATATATACTCAACGAGCAGCAGACAGTTAGCCAGAAAGCACATCCTGTCGGACTTGGGCTGTCTGCCTGTGGCCTGCGGCTGGCCTCCTGCATCCTTCTCATTTTTGTTGCTTTCCATCCGCTTGGCATGCAAAGCACTGCAAATGTCTATGGCAAAAAAAAAGAAAACAGCCAGCAACATGATGTCAAATGGACATGGACAGGACTCAAAAATCCCAATGTGGTTTTGCTACACAGCGGCTCATTAATCCCTGCAGTTGAATGGTCGTCGCCGCTGTGCCACAACCTTTTGAGGCTTTGTTTTGTCTCCCGCTGTCGCCTCCTGCTACACGCCTGTCCAGCCTCTGCTGCGATCAGAGCCCGCACATAAATCAGTTGCCTTTGGGCACTTTATCTACATCAGTTACAGCATCAACTGCCATATCGCAATTTCATATCTCTTTCTCTCCCTCTCCCTCTTTCTCTCTCTCTCTCTCTCTATCGCTCTCTGTCTTTTTCCCCATTTGGGGCGCTCAATTTGCTACACAAATTATAAACACCAAATGAAAAAAAAAGCGAATGCTGCATAAAAACTTCAAACTTGGCCGAAATTGAAATGCCTCAAGCTGATTTCAACATTCATGCGCGAAAAGTCAATAATGAACATTTCCAGGCTGCGCCAAGGGGCCAAGGTCTTAAGCTGGCTCCACCGACGCGCCGCCACGCCGCCACGCCGCCACGCCGCCGTGCCAAATGTAATAAAATTCGCATAAAAACATTTCACAGGCTTTGGACGCGGCTCGCAGCTGCCTGCTAAACTTGTGCCATCCGCCCGGACAGCGAACGGAGAGAAAACGAAGGAGTCCTTAGCCCGGTAGACCGTCGTCCGTCGTCCGTCGTCCCCGGCTGGAGAGATCATGTGACAGCAGGAGAAATTAAAGCAAGCTGCTTAAAAAGTTGTACAACATCCGGACAAACGGCCGCAGCTGAGTTTGTGGCAGCACAAATAGCTTGCAGCGCAGTTGCTGCTGCTGCTGCAAGCACAGTGGGCTGTTTGGGTAATTTGTGAGACAATAAATTTATTTGCCGTTGGGAAGCCAAATATTGATTTGTCAATATTTAGATAACATTTAGAAAGATTTACTTAATATCAAATTTATAATTTAGTGTTTATATATACCTGCCATAGGCACAATGGGCGAATTTGACAAATTTGCGAGAGAGTCATACTTCATTTTAAATTTTACATTCCATATGTCGTTTTCAATTTTAGTTGTCTATCTCATCAATTCATTTTGAGCTTCTCTTTGGCCACTTCTTCTGGGCATTGCTGTGACACTGTCAATGCCAACGCCTTCTGCAGTTGGCAGCATGCCCAAAAAGTTGGCTCTGTCTTGTGACGTTGCGCCTATCAAAACCAATTTACTAACGAAGCACATAAATCCAATTTCTGGCCAACACAACAACAACAATATTGAAGAAAAAAAAAGTCTAGTGTTTGTTGTAGCCAGCGACAATTTCCGCTTCCGTTTGGCTTGTTCCTTGGCCGGCGTCTTTAAATTACTCGTCCTGCTTGCGTTTAGTTTATTAGGCTTATCAGGATGGGTTTATTAGGCGTGTCCTGCCAACGCCTGGCAGCCTGAGTAAGCCTCAAACGCTGCTTAGCACGTTGTTTCAAGAGCTGTCGCTCAAGCAGAGCTTTCAATGTGTTGCATGTAGCAGTCGATGCGAGCAGCAACTGCAACTGAGCTCTAATCGATTCGTGCAGCAAACGAAGAGGGGATTGGGGAGGAGGGGAGACAGGAAAGGAGGTGCCTCCGGGAGAGCTGACCAAATCAGCAACACGTTGCCGAGCCTTAGACATGAGAGGATTACACATACAATGCGTTTGACACGTTTTACTTTATGAGTTTCCGTTGGCCCCAGGCTGTAGAGCTCTTCAATGTGTGTTCCCTTTAAGTGCATGAATCAGAGTAGAGTAGGCGAGTAGGCAATGTCAAATGGGTTACTCAGTTATCAATGTGCCTTGCCTAAGTGTTGACAATTAGTATTTCTCATCCATATGACAGGATTTCGTTTGAGGAGAGTCCGTTTCGTTTAAGCATAAGGCATGCAAATTTAAGTTAGTTTTAATGCAAACTGTAAATAAATCAGTAAACAAAAGCGAAAGTAAGACAGCATGCAGCAGCAGCAGGAGGAGCAGGAGGAGCAGCAGGAGCAGCAGGAGAAGGAGGAGCCAGAGCATGCAGAAGACAACACATGTGCTGGGCTCTGGGCTGCCGCTACGCATATCCTTTCAAATACGCATTTATTTATGATGCAAGGAATGAGCAAAAGTTTTAAATTAAATTTTATGTTATGTGCTGCAAGTCCAGGGCAATGTAAATAGAAATGCAAGCAAAACTTTGACCCAAATACCAGGATCGCAAGCAAAAGGCATGAGAACGAGAACGAATACACAAACACAAACACACACACACACATGGAGAAAATGCACACAAGATGCTGCTTGGTATTTTCTAGCTTTTTCTGCCAATCTGGCTCGCTCTCCATCTCTGCCTGGCTTCATTTCTGATTGTCTTCGCTTGCATCCTTTGTCCTTTGTGTGCTGTCACTTGGGTCAGTTAGGTAAGACAAACAGTGGTCTGTTGCTCTCTTGCTTCGAGCTTCTTTACTATGGCTCACAGCAAACATGCCGCCAATTAAGCCGCTGTCACAGTGCTTGAAGCTGCCTCTCTTTCGCTCTTCATCTCTCTTACTCAATTGATTTCTCCTTTTCTTTTATTTAAGCATTCTTTTATGCGTTCATGAAATTCGATTATGCCTGGCTGCCTGTCGTGGGTGTGAATATGATATGAATTTTATAATTGAATCAGCTGCATTCTCTTTTCTGTCTCTCTCTCTCTCTCTCTCTCTCTCTCTCTCTCCCTCTTACACTCTTTTGTTCTGGCTTGATCTCTGTCCATTGGCAGGCGCATAAAAGTAAGCGCGTCTATAAAACAAAGAATCCATCTGAAAGTTAAGATTAACGCTGCTTTTACGAGCGGCGCATTTGTCATACACTTTTCGGCCCATAAAACGTAGCTTGAAGGATTGCCCCTCGCCAGCAGCGCCAACTCAACTCAACTCTCTTTAACCCCTTTGTCGCGTCACACTGGGGCACTTAATGCCCATGTCGTATGACTTAATAGAGCCAAGCGATTGACTCGTTTTTAGCGGCCTTAAAGTGCAGTTTATGGGCATTTGTTTTTAGCTTTAATGAGTTGGCGCAATAAAGCTAGATAACTACACTGAAAGAAATGCAAAGGCAAAGGCGTGAAAATATAAGAAACTTTCTGAATTTAGTTCTTGAGCTATCATAGTCGAGAGAGCTTAGCTTAGGCAATAATCAATTTTCCATTGATTTTGTGATTTGTTGCATAAACATCTTGAGCTTTTCTCCGTGTGCATTAGAAACGTGTGTGGCACACCTCGTGGCCGTCATTTATCAATTCAATGGCCGCTACAAGCGTAGCATATATGTATGTATGTCAAGAGGTCAATGTGTGCGTCGACTAATTAGCAGACACACACATACACACATGCATAGACGAACACACAGCTTCACACAGACACTCTCACACACACACACACACACACACACACACACACGTGATCAATCATATTGGCAGCCAACTGAGCTTGGTAAATGGGTCACAACAACTTGCCACAGTCGTGATTTATGCATGTGGCAGAGGCTCTAATGAATAATTTGATTAATTTAATCAGCTGCACACAGACAGACAGATTAAATCCCAGCAACTGAATAACTGAGCGGAGTTTTAAATATATATGCAAATATATATGTGTATATAGAGAGATACACTTCAAAATTGTCAGTTCACTGGCTTAGGGATTGCAAATAACCGTTACTGGCAGCCCATGAATATTTTACAAGTGCTTTAAAATTGTTCGCCAGCCAAACTCCCAAACAACAACAACAACAATGACAGAGAGCCACTGCGTAAATAAATGCAATACAATTTGAATAAACAGGCTTACACATACTTAAATACACACACACGACTGATTTATGCCAGTATGTGTGCTCGTGCCCGTGTGTGTGTGTGTGTGTGTGTGTGTGTATCAACCACTTGTTATAAATGTTCTTCGTATTTGAATGTATGTATGTGTGTGTATTTGAAAACAATTTATATCCGATTTTCATTTTGAATCTCTCGGGCGTAAATCGAAATCTCTTGGCAAAAGCAAATCTATTGGGCACAACTCTCTCTCTCTCTCTCTCTCTCTCTCTCTCTCTCTCGCACTCACTCGCGTTCTCTCTTCTCTGCAGTTTACCCACAGCAGGTGGCAATGCATGCAACGCGCTGGCTTAAACTCCAATTAGTATATGTAAACAGAGAATTAAGCTGATTCGACAGCACGAATGATGTCCCTAATAATATTAAATGAACTATATATATTTAAAATAAATAACTACGTAAATCACATATTAATAGGATCACGGACAACTGCCACGAATACACAACAGAATTGTTAATGGTTTATGGCTACTATATGTAGAGCGCAGCTCACTGCGATTAGCTTATGGAATCTATAGGCATTACAAAATTATTTCAAATTTTTGAATTGAATTGATATAAAAATAATATACTTCCTAAACTAGCATGGAGCTAGTTTCTTTTTTAAATATGTTGAGTAGGAATCGGAAAATAGAATAGAAAATTGTAATCGCGAATTCACATCTAAGATCATGGACTTTTCCTTTTAGCACCTCATAAGCTTGCAGAATAGTTTAGTTGACTTCTCACAGGGTTTCCTTGAGCATATAGTTTCCACAAATACAAAGATAGTTTTCTATAGATAGCTATGCAGACCTTTAAATCATAATTGCTTTCATGCCCAACTAATAATATTATATATAATTATATATATATATATATATATATATATTTATCCATAATCAACAATTATATATAAAAATAATTTTCTTAGATTCTTTCGAACTGGCAATGAACAATCGCAGGTTAGCTGCACATCAAATCAGTTAGGACGTTGCTAGGCGCCGTATTTCGTATTAAATTGAACTAATTAGAGTCACATATGCATGAGTAATAGATACGATAACAAAGTGTCGCATATACTTAGAAGCACACCCACACACACACACTCACACTCTTTCTCATATGCTTTTTTCTTGGGGCGCACGCCCCAAAAAGTAGGCAACATTTTGTGCTGTAATTGGAGAAACTGCTGCGAATGTAATCAGGACTTTTGATGATAGCATTTTGGACGCAGCCAGTCATGCGTATATGTATATGTGTGGCATACAATAACAACAACAACAATATCAACAACAACGTGATATAAGGCGCGCACGCTCTCATGCACAAACAAAAAATACATAAATCAAATTGTTGGAAATTGGTTACCAAGCAGAGATAAACTCGCATTATTATGCTTGCCATTTAGGTGTGTGGGTTGATGTGCGTGTGTGTGTGTGTGTGAGTGTGTAGAGGCTGCTAGGCAACAACACATTTTTCACATGCAATAGCTAAGCCACACACACACACACACATAAGCAGAGAAAACCTGCTACTTATCAGCCATCAATCAATAGATATGAGCCAGCTTTTGCCTAATATTAATAGCTCTACGTTTGCGTCGCAGATCATTTCGAAACCAAAGATTGATATGTACATAGTTCCTTTTGTTGTTGCTGAAAACAATTTATGGCGCACAGTGAGCACAGCGTGCTTCTGGGCCTTCTTTGTTGTCTTGGCCCAGTTAGCAGTTGGCTGATTATTGTTCTTGTTGTTTCGTCAACGATATACAGCCAACTGTCGCGTTTTGTTGGCCAACTTTAAGCTAACTGAATTAATAATTGCTAGGAGACTCAGAGTCTTTGAAATTGGAGTAGAAGCATTGCACTTGCTGTTGGCAGCAGTCTGTCGCTCTTGCCTCGGCTACCTGATGCTTGCTGCCCAATTAATTCTGATTTATGCATGTATTTGAGAGTTTCTCTACCTGTATGTGTGTGTGAGGGTCTCTGTGTGTGCTTTTGATTGAACGAGTCAACCGCAAGCGAGACAGTATGTAGAGCGGGCATGCGTAGGTGACGTGTCAGTGTCCTGTCACCTCCTGCTGAGCCAGGCACTCGAAGCCAAGTCATTTATGCATTAGCCAAGGAGCGTCAGTCTGCCCAAAGCATATGCGAACCGCATTGCCTTTCAAATGAATGCAAAACTGTTTCAAATTTTCATAAATTCGACAGAGCGAGTGAGTGTGTGAGAGAGAGAGAGTGAGCCGAAAGAGTGTGCTTTGACTTGGTCTCGAACTTGTCAACAGCAACAACAATAAAAGACCGCAGCAAATTATGCAAATGCAAAAGGCAAACCAATTTAGCGCACAATTTGCACGTTGGCCGCAAAATTTGCTGTGCAGCCCTAGAACATCCCCAGCCAATGGCCAGCACCCAGCTAACAGTCTAAGGACACTTCCTGAATCACAGTTGGCGGCCAGCTGACCAGGCCAAGGCGCTTGAATGGCCTCAGAACAGCTGGTGGCCCGCAGTAAATGTAGACCGCATGATTTGTATCACAAATAGGCCGCAAATGGCACCAATACTCTAATACACACACACACACACACACACAGATATGCATCCAAATACATGCACCCGCACACCAATACAAACATTTATTGCTAATTGCTGAGAGGACATTTGCATAAACTTAGCAAAACCCCAAAATTCTCGTATAGCCAGGCAAATAAAACGACAAAGTGACCAGTGTTTCACACACACACACACACACACACACACACACTTTTCACAGTATATGGGCGAATAAACGTCTTGGCTTGTGCACAGTTCATTTTGTGTGATGTGCAGTGTGGTCAAAGGCATGCACACAGAGAAATTACGAGGCGAAAACTCAAATAAATTATTTGGATGCCAATGGAAAAATATATAAAGAATATACAAGGAATATAACATAAAGACTTAATTTAATTTTTAATTTAATTTTTTTTTTTTGATATTAAAAAATTATTATTATTTTTATTATTATTATTATTTGTGTTTTATTTATTTTTATTTATTCATTTTTTTTTTAAGAAATTAAATTCCTTCTACCCACTTAAGCCCAATTTGACAGCTAATTCAAGTGAATTTACAAATGATTACAAAATTAAAGGAATTTTTTCTTTGAGTGTATTTACTTGGTTGGCATAATTTGCGTAGCCTTAGACTGGCTGCCAAACAAGACGACGCTGGGCTCTGTTGCTGCAGCAGCAGCCAAAATTATAAACAAAAATCAATTTGTGTTACCTTGCAAAGAGGCATAAACTCTTTCAGCTAGAAATATATAATTGATTTTGATTTGTTTCTTCCTTGTTGCAGTTGTGTTGTGCAAGCTAGAATAATTGCAGCAGCTGGCAATGCTTAGAGGCAACGCTAGCTTTGATCTGTGAAGTACAGCTAATTATTTTTGCAGCCTTGCAACACTTGCCACACTTGTGCATAACATTAGCCGCTGCTACAAGGCGGCAGGCACATGTGGCGCTCGTTGCGCACGAAAGTATGCAACATATTCCGTATGCAATCGACGCTTGACCCATTTAATGCTTGAGGGCATGGCTGCACAGGGACGTTGGGGAAACGGGACTGTTAAGCGTTTCTGCATGCCAATTTAGACGCTTATTTCGTGCTGGGCAAAGGCATAAATTGCCCAAATTAATGTGAATGCGTTGCGCGCAGCACCATCAAAGCGCTGTGAGTGAAGTCGAGGCAGCAGCTAAAGTTAGACGAATATCAAAGATACGACTGCAAATGTGAGAATATTTCAATAAAGTTCGCAGCATCAAACGTTTCTTTGCCGCTTGCGACTTTGACTCTGCTCTCGCCTGACAGAAGACTGAGAGATACTCTGTAATCAATATTTATAAGACTAAGAAGAATTTCAGTATTAAAAATACTCAATTTGATCTATTATAGCTGAATATTTATTTATGTTCAGCAAACACAGCTGCTATAACTCCATCGCCTATCATGTGGATTACAGGGTGTCGCAACCACAAGGCAACATCACACAACAATGACAGCGATTTGCCAAAGTGCCCTCATCAAAGCAACAACAGGCGCAGACCGAGGCACAGCAGAGGCCGAGGCATCCGCATGGCCATCGCTTTGATTACTCGCTCGTTCGCTGATTCATTTGGTTTCTTCGACTCTCTCTCTTTCTCTCTGTCTTTCACTCTATTGATATATCTTTCTTTTTTTTGTGTGTGCTTTGTGCGTTTTTAATTTGCATTGTCTGAAGAGCAATCGTTCGCTGCGTGGGCCACGCTGTCAACATTTCAAAGCAACTGCTGCAGAAGCTGTGCTCGTGGGCGTGCCGCGATTATTGATAAAGCTGACTGTAAGACTCACCTGAAGTTAGCTAGAAATTTCTGCTAGCCAAATCAGATACTCAGTTGGCCAAAGTCAGCAAGCAAATGAGCCAACATAGCACACTTTGGCCATTCGGCTTTTCGTCCCATCAGACAGCAACTCCATCATATAACGCGGCCGGAAATTGTGTTTCTGTAGCGTCAAGAAGTAAAAATTCAAGACGAAATTAAAATCTGTTTATAAAGTCATTGTGCTGCCATGCTGCCATGTTGTTGCGGTCCAATGGAATCTGCTGCCAGTTTTCTTAGAATTTCTTTAGCTAATACCCTGTAATCACAGGAATTGAAGAGGGCAGTATTGATTAAAGACTATAGCTGTTTATTTATGAAGTTGCAAGTTTTCTTACGAAGTCAGCGAATTATAATTCGTATTTAGTAAACTCAGATACTATACAAGTTAGAGACATTAGATTTAGTTTATGAATGCTTTCAATACCTTTTGAGATGTTTTACATCTACACAAAGAAAGCTGAATTTATAAGAAGACTAATAATAATAGCTACTATTTTCGTTGCATAGGGTATTAGCTTGTCGAGTGCTCTTAACGAGCGCATTCTTGTTGGTTTTCTTGACTGGGTTTTCTTAACGCTTGCCCGCTGCATTTACCATTTAAATGGAGAATCTCGAGTGCGAATGGCATTTAGCAAACAAAACTTGGCCAAAAACCCAATGGCAACGACAACGCCAAGCGGCAAGTGGGTGAGAACGAGCCAAGCCAACGACAATGCCAACAACGACGACGCTGTCGAGGACGATGAGAACGGTGGCAGCCATTTCAGTGTGCTGGAGCTTAAGAGGAGAGCTCTCGAATTATACAGGACTGTGCGCCAAGGACGAGCGGCGAACACCGACAAGCGACCGTTATGTCTACAGTTATTGCAATTATAAGAGGGCTCATTGTTATTATGGGGCCCCTAATGAAAATGGCGCTGCAGTCATTTTTGGGGCTTAGCATTCGCCCATTTGATATTAATTAATGTTAAGCATACGATTCGCTGGCCCGCTGGAGCGGCCACAGAACAATGCCAGTGCCATTTGCATATGATGCGGCAATTTGATTGATTAAAAATGTAATTGCAACGATACTCGAGGCGTTGGCAGTTAACCGAAAGTAGAAAGCCAACGCTCGTTGCTGTTGAGGCTAAGCCCTTAAGCCAGCACTCATTCCAATTTGTAATTGCCACATTTGTTTGGCTCAGCAGCTGCTGGTGTTTATGGCCGAAATGTAAGTTTTTGCAGCTGCTAACAGGAGCTCGAAGCTCGAAACTCGAGTGCACATTGCGCATACGCCACTTGGTGCGCTCGTTGCTAGCAATTGATTCGCACCACAGTCTACTAAATAATTGAACGGAAAGCGAAAAACTTAAGCCATGGCTAATAAAGCACAAGATGTGGCAGCCACAACGTCGTCAAGTGGCTTTAAATGAATTGCAATGCAGCTCAACTGCTAGCAAGGAGATGCTGCTGCTGCTGCTGCTGTTGCTGCTGTCACTCCTGCTCCTCCTGCTGCTGCTGCCTAATGTCGTTTGCAGCTGGTGGGCGTGGCAGCAACAACAAACAAACTGATGCAACATTTGTTTACTTCTGATGGCAACTTCAACAGGGTAGCCAATCAGTTGACTTGACTGTAACTTTTCCTGCTTCTCCTTCACTCCTCCTCCTCCTCTCTCTCTCTCTGGCAGACGCAAATGCAGACGAGCTACATTTTTCACTTTTCTCCCGTTTTGTACTCTCCTATTTTTTTGTGTCATTTTGGCATTTCATTTTGATAAATTGCGCGCCAAGTTTTAAAGCGTCCTTCTCACTCTGCCACGCCCATGTTGCGTGGGCGTAGCGCTCAACGTTGAAGCATTTAATGATGCAGCGCTTGTCTGCAGCTTCCTCTGCTTCCACTGCCTGCCCTGCTGCACAACGACCTCGATTCTGTTGCAGTTTTGGCTTTTAGCCCAAAACTAGCTTTTCAGTCATGAGTTCATGTATGTTTTATAGCTGTTTATGCAAAATGATCATCAGTTTAGCTTAATTAACGCCTTGTTCATGGCCTCACAATTATTTCCCATACAAATTTTTGGCAAATTTTCGTGCTGTCCTTTTTTGTTCCACTGCCGTTTATTTTGTTCTTTATTGGTCTGTTTGTTGGAAGGGGCATGTCAGTCGCAGGCAAACACCTCGATTGAAATTGAAATTGCATCGAATGCGCATAAATTATGCAGATGAAGCAATTAGTAGGATGTGTGCACAATTTTTGGGCCACAGTTTGGGGCCCATACATCCATTTGACATTGTCACCTGACAGCTACCGTTGCAAAAACATTGCCAAATTTACATACAATTTCGATGGTCATTTGCGAAATTCACAAATTAATTGCCACGCATGCTGAGTAAGAGAGAGAGAGAGAGGTGAGGGACATATTGGAATAATTTAAATGGAATTTTTGCAGTGCCTAATGAGGCAATAACCGGATCGACCGCATTCCGATAGTTAATCGATAGATAATCCAGCAAATGCTGCGCTGTGGTTCTCCCAATCTGCAATCCACATTAAACAATCAAATTTGCAAACTAGAATCCCAAGTGGCTTTATTTTACAATTCAATTTTCGCATTTTTTAAGCTAATCAATAAAATATATTCTAATGTGAGTTTAGCTCGAAAATTCAAAAATGCTGATACGATTGGCGTATATAAATTGCTTAATATATATAAATGATACACAAATTGAGTATATTTATAATTTATATTAGATAATATGGAATAACATTTAAAGCAAACGAATTTAATTACGAATATCTACTAAGTAAATTCATCAATTTTTCTCTTTTTGATCTTGAGTGTGAATTGTATTGCAATGCAATAAGCAGACTGAATATATAATTTAGTGATGTTCTTAATATTTACTATATATTTTTATACACATTTTATATTATATATGTTAAAATGCCTTAAAAGAAAATTAAATAAAGAATTATGAATATAATTATGAATTGAGCTGTGGCACTTTACGTTGAACTTGTAGTTGCTCCGAATTCAATAGGAATATTTTGAAACCCATAAGAAATCTTGTTCATGAAAATAATTTGTTCATGTTGGGCACGATTAAAAGTCTTGCATTAATACAGTTAGCTAAATACTAATATATATAAATGTATAAATGTGAAGGAAAGGCTTTTCATATATATTTTAATATTTTAATATACCCTAAACAAAATGACTGACAAAGAATACTCTAAGACCTGCTTCACAGTCATCAATCTTCAAAGACTGCTCATCGTTAGCGCATTCATTCATATAATCTAAATTTAAATATAGCTGACTATATTCAAAAATCTAATGGCATACCATTTGAGTGTTCGTTCGCTGTTAACGACAACAAAGGGAAACAAAAAGAGAAAACAAAATATTTAAGTCGCTTGCTGCGTGGCAGACATCTTAAAAACGTAATTTCCTGAATAAGCAAATTAAATCCAGCATTAGCATTGAGCGTTGCTCTGAGTACGCTTACAAATATATACATAAACACATACATGCGCACGTAGCTTCAGGTGCTGCAGATGCTGACAATGCGACTCGTTTGCTTAGGCAAGAAAAAAAAAGAAAGAAAAGAATCATAAATAAGTAGCATATACAAAAACTTGGCTTGGGTATGCAAATGTCTTTCGAAAAGGCGCGAATAATACAATTTCGATGGCATTCAGAAAGACAATTTTCATAATTGAAGCAAACAGAGTCAGTGGGCCGTATGGCGTAGCAATTTGCATAACGACAACAACTGAATTTTAGCCGTTAAATATATATTTAAATACATAACTTTAATATATATATGTATGTATAAACTTTCGCGCTTTGCTGATTTATGATGCCGTCGACTGGTCAACAACAGCAAAGTTTTTGCCTTTCACCTGCCGCGTGGCACTCGAAGTTTGTTTGGCATTTCATACCAGTTGCTTTTCACTTGGTTTTGTTGTTGTTTTTGTTGTTTTTTATTTTTTAGCCAAACTTTGCAGACGTCTATCGAACGGATTAGGGGACTATGGCTATGGCAGCGCAGCACGATTCCGGCTAACTGCAGCTCATTGGGCCCTTTATAGCCGCTTAGTCGTAATTTTTATTATTTGGTCCACTCGCAGAAAAAAAAAATCAACAATTAAAAGCGCAGACTGCGCCCGCGGGGCATGCTGCTGCTCTGAACAAATTGAGGTCAGGCAAAAGGGCTACACATAACGCTCGAGAGCTGGGGCTGGGGCTGGGGCGGGTGTGGCAAACCCAAACAACAGTTAAAAGAAAATTGGCTGCTGTTGCTACAGGCGACCGCAAATGAAGTCGACGAAGAGAGAGAGAGAGGAGAGAGAGAGAGAGGAAGAGGGACAGCGACTGGGTTAAAGTGGAACTCTGGATGGGAATCTGGCACTTGGCCGTGGCGTTTGGCCAGGCGCTTGTTTTCGCATTGGCCCATAAAAGCAACACAAAATTGTGCTAATTAGCCCTAAAAGCATGTCTAACTGTATGTGTGTGTGACTTTGCTCCGCTTACGTCGTTCACTCTCTTCTCTAGATTTGCGAGCGTTTAAAAATTAATATGCACATTATGGCTCTTCATTGTTTTTATAACCCAATTATTATAGCCAAAGCAACAGCAGCAGCAGCAGCAGCAGCAGCAGCAGCTGGTCATGCCCACTTTTAGCACTGCATCGCCTTTGTTTATTTGGAAACATAGCTGGCTGCCTCGAGCCGTGTGCCTGCTGCACAAATAGTTCTATTATGCGACTGTCAAGTGGAATATCACGCATACGACGCGTCGCACGCAAAAACGCAAAACGCATGAGTAATTAGCCCATTAAAGCCAAACAATAAATGCACTTAGCATGTTGTTATTGCCGCTATTATTGCACATATTTGTTATTATTTATAATAATTATTATTATTATTATGCTTTATTAGCGTTCATTGTTGTTGCCATTGTCGTTTTTGTGCTGGTTGCCACGCACCGCAAAAATTAAACGCAAACATTTGTTAACAACTTTTGATGTTTGTGTGTGCGTGTGTGACAGCTAGCACACATATAGCCAAACGGAAGAGACAAACCCGCAACTCACACTTAAATCAAACAAGCCACAGCCGCAGGGCAGGTGCGTCAGGCAAGTGAAGCGAGTGAAGTGAATGAAGCTCGCCTGTCAATAGCTAACCGCAAAACTGTTTGAGATTGACAGCAGATTGACAAAGCGTGTAAGCTCTAATAAAGTAGTTGGCTTCAAAATTAAGTTAAATATATGTGGATCAAGTCATTTTAAAAAGAGTTCATGAACGTGAACATCGAGTATATTTGGCAATTTAATATATTCACCGAAAACTTTAAATACTTTTCGTGTGAGTTTCATGTCAGCGATTTGCACACAGCACTTTATGCATAAAGTTGAACTTGTCGAAAGTTTCGCTGGATAAGGCTAACGTTTAGCGGTTAATGGCTTACGGCTTACGGCCTGCATTGATCGTCAATCAGTCAGTGAATCAAATGTACTTAAAACACATCTATATGCTAAACTGCGTATGTTTGGTATTATTATTAAAATGACATTAGACGGCAGGCGTCATGTGGGGCGCACATAAAATGCGCAGCGATAAAATAGCGACGATGTTCAGATTAAGCGGCCAAAAGGCGAGTCATCCTGCTGTTGCCACAGCAAATGTCAGCGAAAGCAAATTTAAATTTAAGCGACACAGCGCTAATGTGAAGCGTTGCCATGTGGCAGATAAAGAGTGAGAGAGGCAGATGGGTAGAAGGAATGAGACAGCGACTGGCAGGCAGGTGTATAGATATGAAGGCCCCAAAGCGCGCTGCTCGCACCGGATGTGCGTGTTTTTTTGGCTGCATGCCTAATGCCACAAAGTCATTTGACGGCTTGCGCAAGAAACGAAACCATAAATACAACACACAAAAAAAAGAGGGAAAAGGAAGAAATGGATAGAGGAAGAACAAGCCAAAGCCAAAGCCAAGAGCAAAGCACAAACTGAAAAGGAAAATGAAAATGAAAATGAGAGAAAAATAAAGGCAAGACACGGCTCGCATCATTTATAATGCGTTCAACGCGGCGTATGTGTAACATGCCTTTCCACTACCGGCAAACAGTTGTCGCTGTCGCTCAACCTAAAATGTTATTGTTGTTGTTGTTGATATTGTTGAGTGTTTGCTGTTGTTGTTGCTGCGTGCGTTGTTATCATTAGCGTTACATCGCTTAACGCCTTTTGCCCGGCCTGTCAGTCGCAACGAGTTAGCTAACTTTTGGCCAAAGTATGTGACCTTTTAAACGTGGCCAAATTATGCTCAAGTTAAGTTGTATTCCTTTTAGTACTTGACAAACAGATAAACCAACAATCCAGCGAATTGTAAGTCAAATTAGGCTGCTCTATTTTCATGTATAACTATACCATAATTTTGAGTTGAAAATATGATAGATAGAATGGGTTATCTAAATGGGAAAATTGACGTGAACCATTTACATTGTGTATGTATTTCATATATATTCTGATTTTTTATATATTTCAATTTAAAAGTTTCTAACGTCATTTCTACTTGAGATGAAATTTATATTTACATTTTTTTTTTTTCAAGGCTAGTCCATTTCCTTTTTATAGTAAAATCCATATTATTTATTTATTTGTCATATTATTTATTTATTTATTCATTTGTATTTATAAACATGGATAAAATACAGTCTAAATTAAAGGAGAAAAAAATGTCAGTCAACCTGATGGGATATTTGATTTGCCCAACTAAATTGACAGGCATCTATGATTGGTCAGAGGTAATATTGAACCATGATGAAATAGAAAGAAACTGCTAATCGAAGCTCTAAAATAATTAATAATAATTTAAAAGAATAAACTATATAAATAAATAAAAAAATTAATATTCAAGACTGAAAGAGATTGATTAATAAAATAAAAATTTAAAATAAATAAATAAATAATACAAAATAAATAAATAAATACAAATATTACTCAAATCGAGTACTCTTTAACATTTAAATAAGTAAAATTTATTGTGTTCATATATATTCTTTTATAAAATGAAATGAATAAATAAGTATTATATACATACAATTGACAAAAAAATTATTTTTTTTTTCTATTTTTCATATATTATTAAATATGTTTAAATGTAACTTCATCTAGTTTGACATTACAAGGCATTAAGGAAAAAAGAAAGTGAACAAAACACTTTCATTACTATAATTTTATAATAATTATTTATAAAGCGCATTCCCACTTCGACTTCCGCCAGTTTCAGTTTCAATTCTATTGCATCTACAGCTCACTTTGACTTTGCTTATTTTTATTCGGTCTTAAATAGACACATTGCCAGTGCTGCTGCTGGTGGACAGCAAGTGTGTTGGCTCTAATCGTCGTCTGGTCAACTGCCACGCCCTGTTACTTCTGCCCTGATAGTCTGACGCCTTGCAGCGATGATATATTAATTGGGTTTTTATTTATGATGCCGACACCTACGCGAATTGTGGGCGTCTGTTTATGTTTTTTTTTTTTTTTCTATTCTGCTCTGTTCTCTGTGTTTTTCTCTCATTTGGCGAATTGTCGCTGTCGCAAACGATTTCCTTTCTATTTTCGCTAGCTAATAATTGATTTTTTGGCTCACACACTCGCAGACACAGGTTAAGTGTCAATGGCGAGCAGTTCAACAAACTGCTGACGTCTGCGAGCCAAGCTATGAGAGCAGCTAAAACAATGACCCACAAGGACCCAATGAACTGAGCTGTAAATGTTATTTGCCATGCATGTGTGTGTGCGTATGTGTGTGTATGTGTGGGTGTGATTGTGTGAGTGTGTGATTGCTGTTTGTGTGCTGTTTGTTTGTAGTTGTTGCGTAGTTCAGCTTAGGGACTCGCTCTGTGGCTATGACAATTTATTAGTAGCTGTAATGAGCAGAGTTTATTGAGGTCCCGTGTGTTTATGATTTAAATTTACATGCAGATCCCACAAACACACCCACACACACACACAAAGACACACACACAGACCGGCATATGCAATTGCTGTCCATGGGGCAACGCAAACACTTGTCATCATTAAAATAACTGCAGTTGCAACAGATGTTGTTGCCGTTGCTGCCGTTGCTAAACAATAAATAAAGGCAATTTGCAGCTGCAATTATTATGAAAGCTGATAACAGCAGTTAGCCAACTACCTACACACAACAAATACACACACACACACACACACACACACACACAGATAGAGCGTCAGCTATTTTGAGTGTTTCCATAACGTTTTGCATGCATTTGGCCAGGCTTATAGTAAACTGTTTGCTTATTTAGGCCAGCAGACTTTGGTTGCCCACTTTTAGTCCACAAAATCTACAACTAAATACTAAATTAAATATGAAATTTGAATAGTGCTTAGACGCAGCACTTAACCAGAGTACAAAATGTTGATTAAGTATAATGTCAGCTGCATTTTGCCAAACAATTCTATATATCAAAGAAGATTAAGAGATTCGACAGCTGCAATGTGATTATGAGTTACGACTTTACTTTGAGTGTTAACACTATCTAAGTGCATTAAATAGCTTAAAATAGATTGAGTATTGCATGCAAGCGAGATTAAAGTTAATTATACTTAAATAAAGTCGATATGAGTTGGAAAAATAAAGGTTCTATTAGTTTACACTTGGAAAAATCTTTGATTGAAATAAAGATTTTAGATTAAGATTTATCTTAGTGTATATCTTTCTCTATAGTATATATAGTATCTTTCTCTTACGAAGATAAAGAATTATTATCTTTCTCTAAGATTTCTCTTAAACTTATTTAAAATTGATTTGAATTTGATTAACTTCGCCTTAGTGTATTATAATATATATACATTTTTTTTTTTTTTTTTACACCATTTATTGATTATTTTCTTAAAAGCAAAGGGGAAATACTCTATAGAACATTTACGTAATAAATTGCTTATTGCCTAGACTCTTTATGCAACATTTATGTATAAACAATTTATTGCCTTGACAGCCCAAAATTTAATATCAAAATAATTTCGATTCGCATTTAGCTTTTAGCTAAATGCTGATAGAACATTTAGGCACATGGAAACCTATCAAATATTATTATTACCATAGCGAACTCCTTTTGTTAGGAACACACACTTAATCCTCTCAATGCAGTTCAAGCTTTAGACTTAGCACATGAATTCCAAGTCATTGTGAAAGGCAAATAAAGCCATTTCAATGATAATTTCGATCTATATATGCCTGCAGTTCGCAAAAGTGTTTAATGCAGAGTGTTATGTGGTATATGACGAATAGAAGGCAGCTTAAATTGCACAGATTGAATGCATTTGGCAATACGTTATGGCTAGAATCAATTTGCATAAACAATGGCTGCAGTATTAATGGCTCTATTCCGAATACTGAAGCGCGAACTGGCAGATCGCTTAAATTAAACTGAAATATGGTTTCACACACACACAGACACAGCGAGAGGCATTAAGACAATATGCTAACAGACAGCTGTCACGCCCACAAATTCACACACACACACACATACAGTGATGAAATTAGACTAATGAAAACAAATGCATATCGAAATTAATCCCATAATGTCGCTTTATTTATAGACAAGCGTCGCAAGCAGCCGTAACAAATGAGCCAAGTCATTATCGTTGCCAAATGGTGGGCGTTGCTCAGTGTGGGCGTGGCCCGAGAACCACTTCATTAGATGCGAAGCAATAAACCAGCTAGAAATGCAAAATCATTGTGAGACACAAGTCAAAATCGAAGCGAGAGCACAAAAGTGTTGTCATTTGTTGCACGCAAGCACACACACACACACACACACACACACGCACACATATATACTAATGCATGATGTCATGTGTAGAGGAAAAGGAGCTCGAGCTACAGCTGTTCCTCATAAGCAAATCATCATGATGCGTTTTAATGAGTAAACCGACCATTTAATAGTTAATTTTATAGAGTAGAGAATGAGAGAGAGAGAGAGAGAGAGAAAGAGAGAGAGAAAGAGAGAGAGAGGGAGAGAGAGAGAGGGAGAGTGAGAGAGAGAGAGGCTAGTAGAGTCACTGCTAAGCAGACAACAATTTGCATTTTGCCAGCTTGTAATTAAAATAATAAACACGCACAAAATGCATCAGAAAATTTAGCTGAGATCTGCGCAAAGAGAAATAGCAACTGCAATGGTTGGGGCAAAAATGGATGGTTGTTGCTTCTGCTGAGTGGCTGTGGCAATAGTCACAGCAACACACACACACACACACACACACACATACACACACGAGCACGCCCACGTTACGGCTGGCAGCGTATGCGGCTAGAATTCTAGACAATGGCACACGTTGCGTATACGCAACGCTGGATAATTGTTTGCACAAAGCAATTGTGTGCGTGTGTGTGTGTGTGTGTGTGTGTGTGTGTGTGTGTGTGTGCATGTGCTTGTTGGCCAAACGTGTGCTATTTGTGTTGGTTGTTTCACTTAGTGCCGTTACTGACTTCAGGCCTCAGGTGCGCCTCACTGCGGCGCAGCAAAGGGTTGAGCACAAGGAGTTTGTCGTGCTGCGACAATTGTTGTGGCAAGCAACACACACGCACACACACACACACACACACTCGCACACCCACACATACACACACTTGACCTGCAAAGCATTCACAATTGGTCACAATGGACGGCTAACTGGGCCAAAAGCTGCTAATGATGAAATCAAGCCAAAGATTGACCATGACTATGACTAGGCTAAACACGTTGCACGTGTTGCAGCCGGCTAGGGCAACAAATCAGTTGAGCAAATTAGTTGGCCGGCAATATCAATGGCAAACAGGACACGCTATAATTGTGCGCTTGTTGAGCCTAGATTCACGCAAAATGTACTTGGGCTTTACGATTATCCCTGGCTAAACTCGAACCGAGTGAAAACAATTTTTGTTGGCCGCAATCAACATTTAAACGTTTGCAACTACTTAGCCGCATTTTGATGGGCAGGCCAGCAGCAGCACAATGAGACACTCTAGCATTTCCGTCACTATCCCCCCCCCAACCCACCCACACACACAAACTGTTGGCTAAACACTGCAACAACAAAAACAACAATAATAGCTGCAACAACAAGATACAGAAAAATTACAAATGACAACAATGGCTGCTAGATGGAGCTGCGCAACAGACTGAGGTAGGGGATAGGCAATGGGTGCTGCGGCTCTGAGGTTGACTGAGTGGTTGCCCGACTGCATTACAGCTCTAGACGTCAACTGTGTCAACGTGTTGTTGCTGCTGCTGCTGCTGCTGCTGTTGTTGCTGTTGTTGCTGTTGTTGTGTCGTTGAGTGCGTCTGTCGACGCTTGAGTGTATCAAACACAACGCTACATCAGCTGCATACTTTTAGCAGCTACTGTCTCACTGGCTATATCAGAGAGAGAGAGAGAGAGAGAGAGGGATGGTGTGTGAGTGTGTATGCACTTAAGTGTCAGTGTGTCAGTGAGCGGCTGACCCACTTTATGATAAGCACGACGTCACCAACACCAACACCAACGAAACAACAACGAAGAACACCAAGCAAAAGGATGAAGCAAAACTAGTGCACAGTGGGCTAAATTTATCAATTTTGTTTACAAATTGAAGTTTCAATTAAACCATTTGATATACAAGTTGAATAGTATTTAGCTGCACAGAAATTTCAATTAGTCTGTCTCTATAAAGAACTGAAAGGAAATTTCCAATTTTTCACTTTTCTATTTTTATTATTCAAAAAATCAATTAATATTTATTGAATTATATCTATATGGACATTTATTATTTATATGTCTTCATGTTTATGCAACACAACAAATTTAATAATTGGGCCCACTGTGCTCCGCTTGGCTCAGGCGTATTTATCGTGGCACACGAAAGCGTTGCATACTTTTTGGCTGATGACAGCGCCACAATGAATGACATTTAAATAATGCTGAAATATTTGAAGCCTGTTAGGTTAAAAAAAAAGGAGAAAAATAGAAACATTTTTTTCTGTACTCGCTCAAGCACTCTTTGCATGAAAATATTGTTTTGTTATTTTATTTTATTTTATTTTGCGAGACAAAACAACAAATAAAGCATTCGCCAAAGAGCAAGCAGAACAATTTTACTTTTTGGTCGTGTCAATTTGTTAGCGCTAATTTAACGTTGATTATCTGTGGCTGCCACACACACACACACACACATACTCATACATATACATATGTACGCACACACACAGTGTGTGTGCTCAGATAACTTTGGCAGCTTCAATTTTTGGGTTTCGTTTTGTTAGCGATTTGAACGTTGACAATTAAATGAAAGTAAGATAAATTGTCGCGTTTGTTTACAGTTCAACTTGTCTTCTCCGTTCGAATTCCAGCCAAATTGCCAGTGGGCGTGGCAGGGCCAATCTACGCTTATAGTGCTACAGCCCCCACTCATTTAAGCCACCCCCCTCCCACTCACTCTCTCTCTCTCTCTCTCTATCTCCCTCACTCTCTGTGCGTGCAGCCACATTGTATCGCTTAATTTATTAGATGCTTCGCTCGCTCCTTTTGCCGCAAGTATTTTTGCAAAGATAAATTCCCAAATGTCATGTCATTTGTTGTTGTCGGCCCAAAAGGCCTAAGGGCTGTGGGGGTAGCGGGGGCGTGGCTATGGGCATGATAACAGCGGCAAGGTCTGACTATTTAGCCATGATGTTAATATCCCGAACGAAAGCTCACTGCAAACGGCATTGCCATAGGGCTAACAAATATCAAGAGTAATCGTTGCTCCTCTCGAAGATTTACGCGGAAAGGAAATTTAAATACACTTAAATTCGCATTACATTTAATGATTAAATTTTAAATATATCTCTAAATTTTTTACGACATTTAAAGACCGCCCTTCACATATTCAATATTTATTGATTTTATTTTAAATTCCGCTAAAATACGTGCTGCCATTTTTATTGGGCATAAATTTTTAACTCTTCAGCATGTGAACAAAATCCAAAAATTTATTTCAATTTAATATTCAAGCATAAAATGTTAAAGTAATATAATTTTATAGCGTTCAAGAGTGAATGTTTTGAGGCGTAAAATATTTTAAAAATTATAAAAAAAAGGGTGCTTAAATATTTTTGCAAATTTAAGAAAATTTGCTGCTGATATTAAATAAAAAATAAATAAAATATATATATATATATATTTGGTTAGCCACATTAAGTAATTAGTATATGGTCACTCTAGAGTGTGGCCAGAGTTAAGGAAATGCAAACAAATTGCAGCCGCATGCCACCTGGTGGCAACACCTGCTGCAGCAAATGGGGAAAGACGAACAACAAAATGAAGACATTCTGTTGAAGCCATGGCTAAGTCACTTTCCATGTAAAACACACAGCAATGCGTGTGTACGTGTGTGTGTGTGTGTGCGTGCCTCTGGGTGAGCTGCAGCTGCTGTTCTCACGGCTGCAACTGTCAGCCGAAAGAGCGTAAGAAGATTGTAGTAGCTATGGCGAGTGTCTGGCATTTGTGATGTAATTAAAGCGCCAACGGTGGTGCTGCACCGCATTGAGCGGTTCGAGTGGATGAGCTGAACTCCAGAGTCCAACTTTAGTGAAATGTAAATTTGATTATCCCAGCTGCAAATATTGCGTGAGTGGTGGTTGGGTGGTGCGGGTGGCTCAAATGCCGCTCTGTGTCTGTTGACATATTTATCTAGACATTTTTGTTGTTCACATTGCTAATCCTCATACCTACTCCCAGCCCACCAACGGCACGATGTCAGCTTGACTTTTGTTTAGCCAGCCAATGATTAATTAAAACATGAACAATTTTATTGTTGTTCGTTGTCGTTGCTGTTGCTGTTACAGTTACTGTTGTGAGTCCAGTATAAGGCTTATTTATATTTTACCACGACACTTTTTCAACAAATTACACAAACACAGCAGCCTTCAACGCCCCGCCCCGTAGTGAGTTCCCAAAGCACACACTTCTTGTCTATAGACATTAGCCCCAATAAAAGCAAAGACGACCAACCCAACCACCATGTGCCCCACTTTGTGGCACGCTGTGTTGCATGGCTAAAAGTTGCGGGCGCTGCTGGATTTGGACTCATTAAGCAGCTTCAGCTGCTGGTGTCAAAATTGCTTTAAACGTAAGAACCACTGTGCGTGCACTGAGAGAAATATTCTTGCAGATGCAGATGAAGTATGTATATCTTAGAAATCATATATTCTTTTTGATATATTTTCTATGCAAGATTCATATTGACAGATTTTCTTGAATTCGGATCTTTTTTAGATCCATTACAACCTGCTATAAACTTTCTCCAAGTGTGTTTATGTGCTTAGGTGTTTGTGTGTGTGCGCAAACATGACGCCTAATGAGAAAGAAACTTACTCTACTATTTGCATTTGCTTTAGAGGCGGCGTGGAGTCCTTGTTTGCCAGGCAATGCGGGGCCAACAGGCTGGCAAACAGATTGCTACCAACCCCAGAGGGGAGGGCGCGTAATGTGGGTAACTATATATGTTTACCGTTAGCTGTCAGCCATAAGGCAATCGTTGAATTGAAATGCAAATGCAAATGAATTTTATATATATTTTACGCTTAAATATATTTAATCAAACGTAACAGGAGAGAAATATGCAAAATAAAAAATCGGAATTTAATACTAATTCGTTTCGAAGCTCTGTAAAAATAAGAATTTGATATTTAATTATTATAGAAAATTCAAAATTTAATTAAAATCGTACCAAGTGAATGGAACCAAGGTCAGGTAAATTGAAATTCGGAGAGCAGCAACAATATCATTGCAACAATATTATGCTTCAAAGGAGTGCGCTCTAAGATCATAGCCCCAGCTCTAGTTCCACCTCCAGCTCCAGTTAAAGCATTGAGCAATAAGCACTTGCCTCAGGCAGGCAGCAGCCGCGTAATGGCTGCGGGGCGGCTACTTGTGCAAATGCGGGTCACAGGACGCGGCAAGCTGTCGGCAAAAGCATCGCTAATTACTTGCTCATTATGCTGGCTATTTAGCTTTAATTACGCCAAGCGCCATCCATGACAAGGGCGACAACGAGATACTCTCAGGCACACAAACACACACACACACACACACACACACATACAGGCACACAGGCACACACTCGAACCAATATTCAACGGTAAAAACTCGCTAAAATGCTTGCTAACAAAGTAGCAACAACATTTGGTGCCTTTCACTTTTCACCTGCTGCTGCCGCCAGCCTTTGTCCCCGGCTAGCCCTCAAATGTGCAACGTTTTTCTATTCAAGTGCCGCAACGACAGTGGGGCAAGGTAAACAGGGGCAGCGCCAGGTGTAGCAGAACGTGTAGCAATGTGATGATGCGCCAATTTGCAGCATTTCAAAAGCGGATACACTGGGTCAGTGTGTATGGGTGTGTTCGTGTGGTTTAGAGGCAAATATGCTAGGGGCTTGTGTATAATGACTGCAAAAAGTATGTGTATCAAAGGTAGAAATGAAAATAAAATTAAAGCTTAAAGTAAATCATTTAGAGTATGCAGAGAATTAAAGATATATGAACTATTTTATTATGAATGGCATAAGTCATATTAAATATTATTTATATACTCTGTTCGAAATGCCAAAGTGAGCATATACGATTGCAGTTAGGTAAACTAGAATTGAATTGCAGCAACAGAAAAATAAAAAAAAAAAACACGAATCAACTATTTTTATTTTTATATTAAATTGTGCCTACGTGTTTGTGTGTAGTTGTACAGCTATATATAGGGTTGCACACCTGGCTAAAATATATTAGATATATTCTTATACCATTTATCCATTGTATATTATATGCTTGTTTTAAGCCGCATTTGTGTAATGAGTTGGAAGCACTTAATGCCTGTCCATTCAACAATTACCAACCCTTAGCCAGATCGACCCACAGGCTGAAGTTGTTCATCACCTACGCACACACACATGCATACACACGCTTACAGGCACTCGCACAGCTATGCTTAAATTGTGAGCTGACAGGTCCGTCAGCTTGCCTTCAAAATGTTGTCAGCATTATTGACTGATCCCTAATGCTTCGAATCGATTCAGTTCTCCTTTCATTTTGCTTGCCAAAAGACATTTTCATAAGCAAAACACTTGAGGTCGAATACGAACTGTGGGCAAGGCTCACCTCTGACTGTACCACGTGGCTCAATCATGTCCCACACATCATTGCCTCCTGCCACATGCTAAATGTCAGCATTCATCTGTACTTATCAAAGAAATGGGTAAACGGCAAAGAGTTTGTCTGCAAACAGTATATGCAACTGAAGGTAACCATGGAAATGAACTGAGGTTAGCTAAATTTGCAGAGGGTTGCTTTAATTTCTCATTCCCAAGTGAGTTTATTATTGCATATAGCTATTATCAGAATATTTTCAATTCTTAAAAATATTCTAAAAAAAAAAATCATAAATTACAAGGTATCTCGCATGTCTGTACACACCACTTATATCTGTTTGTGTGTTTATTATAATTTCATTATTCGTAGCGCTCGAGCATAAAAAAAGGGATATGTTGTCGTCATGTGAACCGACCATGGGCAGAGGCAAAGGCAAGGCTGCTGCTGCTGCCCTTGTCAACAGCCGCTGTCCGTGGATCTGTGGGTCGCTGCTTAAGCATTTATTTATGTTGGTCTGCATCGAACAGGCACCACGACAGCCAGCAGAGATGACAGACTGTCTTTTCAATCAGCCAGCCAGTCAGCCCAGACAGTCAATCAGCCGGACAGACAAGCATACATACACGCATCCTTTTCGAGACAGCTGTCCTTGGCACGTGGCTCAAGTAAGCGCAAATAAAGGCAAGCAAAAAAAATTAAAGAAACGAAAATGAGTATGAGAATGAACGGAAAATAATAAAATGGCCTAGCCAATGCCTGCGAGTAGTGAGAAGCAGTTCAGTTTTAATTGAATAATTGTTCAACCACTTGTATTCGAAATGCGTAAGAATGGCGGTCGAGGCCAGCAGCAGCAGCAGCAGCAGGAAGAGGAGGAGTTGGCCAAAGTGAAATGTGGTTAATGTAATTGGCTCAACAGCGAGCGGAAAATGATGAAATGCATTTTAATGGAGGCGCCACACACAGTGCACTGCAGTGTTATAATGTTGAATAAAGGCAAGCAATACGAAGGCAATCACTCGGAATCGAAAGGGAATTAAAGCCAACTTACAACAATTTCGCACTATCATCAGTTGGAACGGAGGCGTGGCTGTTTGCATTTGAATGCGGCTAATGCTGTTTCCATGCCTTTAAGAGCGCTTAACGTTGATGCTAAAATTGCTTGGCAATGATTTGTAAATGGCCGCTTACCAAATTACATGCAACTTGTCGGGCTCCTGTATCGAAGTGCAGCCGAAAGGGCAACTAAAATGAACTGCAGCAGCAGGAGCAGCAGGGGATCGCGGTGAGCGGGCACGGCGAATGCACAGCCGTCGAATGCATGACTGTGGTAAGCAGTATGCCTTTGCAAGGCGATTGCAGCCAGTTGCTGACAGCCAAAGGGCAGCACAGCACAAGGATTAAAAGCCAAATGGTTCTCTGTCGAACAAAAGTTTCATGCGGCCCAGCCATTCAGCAGCAGCAGCCAGCATCAGGCATCAGGCATCAGGCATCAGGCATCCAGCATTCAGCATCCTGGGCAGTCAATGTCAATTTCGTGGCATTTTTGGCTGCCGAGCAACGCATATCCCAGTGAATTTCGCGCTATATGCAGGCAGCTGGATCATAAAGTTTTGCACATGTTCCAAATGGATGGAGCTCTAATAAAGCAGCTTAAAGTCCAGAAAACACCGTGACTGAAAGTGCCGACAGTCAGAAAAACTACATTTGAATGAAGCGGATTAACTAGTCAAACGACTATTCGAAAGTCCAGATTTCACAGAGCATCCTATGGAACTTTGTAATAAGTTGCGCTTTTTTTTCATAAAAGATCTGAGAGATGTGATAGGTGTGTATAAAGAGTGCAGTTAGAGGGGTTGTTGTCAGAGTTATCACTTGAATTAATCAATCAATCTTAAATCTGACTTACTTTGGAGTCTGTATCTATATAGTTTTGTCATATATTTAAGCTATAGCTATTTTGTTAACAATCATGACAACACTCTAGCATCATTTCATTTCATTTTCATACTTAGCAATAATTTCCCATCTTCAACACGCCCATGCCACGCTGCTTCCCTTTAATTTCTCTGTAGAATAAAACTAAAACTAAAAAAACTAAAAACAAAAAAAAAAAATAGATAAAGCTTTACATACTTCTAGCCTTCCGTATAGCTTTATGGATCATCTAAAACACTTTAGTCTATATGCATATTTGGCCAATAACCTGCTTTGGCCGACATCAGAACTCATCATCAATCCATAATAGCTCCATGCACATTGCATGTTGTTAGACACCGCAAATCATGAATGATCCATGGTCTATCTATAGTGCTCTACAACACAGACACACACACACTCACTTCTGTCGAAGGGCATTAAGTGTGTCTGATATAATCGTCTCCAGCAACAGCAGCAGCTAATTGTCAATGCTCAAGAGTTGAGTTCAAAGGCCGAGCAACACCAGTTGAACCGACACGCACTGCACGGACATTCGTCGGCGCTGACCCGCAACTAACTGCTGCAGCAGCAGCAGCCACGCCCACAGTCACTTCTGTTTGCCCCAGCTGCGAACACGCTCTTAATGGGGCGCACTTGCAATTTGATTCTCTGGAGGGCCATTGCTGGGGCTTAGCCGTGCAGCGCCTAGCAGCTCCATTTGCTTTGGTTATGCTTGGCTAGCAAGAAGTCCTTGTTGTTGTTGTTGCTGTTGCTGCAGTTGTTGGCCATTGAGTTGGTCAGAAGCGTTGGCCAATCGGACACGTCTAAATGCACTAATAATAGTAATGATTTGAACTCGAACACGACGCAATGGACGCAACGGTGCATGAATTCAATTTTAATACAACTAACAACAAGTGCAGACACGGCCAGACAGATAGACAGACAAACAGAGAGACAGATAGATAGAGGACGAAGGATCGAATGGATGGACAGACTGGCAGACAGACGACAGACAGACAGATGGACATTTAGATTGCCATGACAGCAGACGCCACAAGAGGCGTCTGTTGTTGGGTGAGCGAAATTATTTTACGTTGATTAGAATCAACATAAATAAAATTAATTGTTGCCGCTTCGTCTGTCTCGTTCGCCTTTTCAGGGGTTGCATTCAATTTGATTATTAGCATTTGCTCAACCAAAACCCACTCGACTGTGCCACAGGCCACAGCCAGTGCAACCGGCTGATGTAATGCCCTCAGAGGGTTGCTTGAGCTCATGCTTGAATCACTTGTAGCTGGCTAATTTTTTAAGGCTTGCCTTGTCGAGATGTGCACAAGATGTGACAGTAGTGGGACTTAGAGATGCGAAAATAGAAATTTTATGTAAATGCGTGAAAGAAATTTTATCTAAATGCGTGAATTGGAAATTCCATTTATATGCGTGAGAAATGCAGGATTTCAAGAGAATAATATTAAGAGTAAGCATTATAAAGGAAATATTAAGCAGAAATTGAATGCCTTTAAATAAATAAACATTTTTTATATATATTTAGTTTTTTATTATTTTATTAATTATTAATTTTTTAATTAACTGTTCTTACACTCAGATTACAAATTTTAACTAATTTAGTAAGTGCTTAATGAGCTAATGAACTAAGCTGGGAAATATTTAAAAAAAAAATATTGTAAAAAATAAGTTTTTAACAAAAGACAATTCAATATAAAATATAAAAAAAAATACATTTGCAATGAAAATATTCTTTTAAATAATCTGCTTTATTTTTATCTATTTATCGCACGACACGCGCTCATCTCTAGTCAGGTCAAGCGGGTCGTGAGTCCCTTGGGTACTCGAAATAAGTACTTGTAATTATAATTTATTTACGCAGCTCTCGTCTGCTTGGCTGCATAATTTTGGGCTGGTTTTTTAATTGGCCAGCAGCTGGGGCAGCTTTGTATCTATCGATGTGATTGCCCATTCAATATGTCCACTGTATATACGCACACACACACACAGAGACACACACACACACACAGAGAGACACTCTCACATACATTTGCAACATTTTGCACTCGCGCATAAATTGTGCACAATTGTTTCCTGAGTCACGGCTGGCATTATGCGAAGCAAGAGTTGCTTCTGTGTGTGGTGCGAGTGATGCGGGTGGGTGGTGCGGTGGGTCGTTTGGTTCGCCAGGTTCATGCGAACCAGCAGCCGTCGCGATTTCGCATCGAAAAATGATCAGGAAATTAAACACCCCACACTCTCTATGAAGCGAAGATGCGCCCGCCGCCTCATCAGCATGCGGCTGGCATAATAAGTATGCAAAATCTTTCTCTCTGCCAGCTGCAGCGCTCCCATTCGACTGTGGTGCAACGTGGCGCCGAAAGCCATAAATTACACAAAATGACCACCAACAACCAGGGACAGTTGCTGGCAGCATTAGTTGCCAGCAACTGCGTGCCGAATGCCGCCTAGAGTGGGATGTAGAGTACAGTCGGTCAGCTTATAATATGCAAAATATGCCGTTACTGCGCAAACAGTACAACACCCACCCAGTGCTGTCTGCGCCACAGTTGTCGCTGCACAGCAGTCAAGTAATTAAACGCGTTGCCCAGTTGCCCAGTTGCCCACTCGTCCAGTCGAACTGCCCACGAAAAAAAAAAACATGCAGTAGAATTGTCAATTCTTATGGCCAACATAATGCACGCACACAAACACGCACTCACGCAGTGCAATTGAATGCGTATTGTTATGTTTATGAAAGACCATTTGAACAACCTACAGCGCATATAAATTTGCTTAGTGACGGACGCATGTGAATCAGTTTGCATATTTTGCATAGCATACTTTTCAGCGAGTGTGCAAGCGATTGTATTTTTAATTAAATTTTATTGTTAACTCATTGATTTTGTAAGTTTGTAAATATATATAATAGTGTGTAAAATTGTTTAATAGTAGTGTAAGCAATTGTAGCAGCCAACTTAAAAAAGTTTGGCAGCGAGCCCAAAAGGGCAGAAGTAACAGATCGATGCCCACAAAGAGATTATTATAGTCCCGTATGACTTAATAAATAAATAAAAAAGAAACACGAATTTTTTGTATTGCATTTTATTTGCCAAAATATTCGAATCTTAGTTTTTTACTAATAACAATAACAATATATTTATTTTGTTTATCAAGTGAAGAAGCAGCACATTCAGATTTGGTACTTTAACAACACATTTTTGTACATAAAATTAAGACCAAACCTCACTCAATTTGTGAGGATTGAAAAAAAAAGAAAAATAATAATAATAATTGCCTAAGTCTAAGTCGTCTTAGAGGCTGGCAGGTGTTAAACCTCTTGCGAGTAGGCTTTGATGTCGTAGCAATCTTTCAGAGTATTTGCTTGTATGTTTATTTATCTGTTCTTCGACAGTACGCAGCTTCAGATCTCTATTCGAATCTACTGTTCTATTCACTTTCAGACAACTTAAACGAAACAGAAAATAATACAAAAAATGTTGCGTTATCCAGAGGATGAGACCTTTTTAGTCTTCTGGTTGTTGTGTTTGAGCTGTGTCGGCAAATGAGCTCTGCTATCGTCGGCATCTTGAGATCGGTATGAGGAGTTTCATTCCTCACGAACCATTCAGCTTCGGTCATAATTGCATTCTGTTTGTTTGCAATCATGACTTTCAGTGCTGGCATACATCTCAACTGTATTTAAGCCACTGATTAGTCATATCAGCTGCACTTTTCTATACAAATTAGCGTAGCGCAATATATATTTTAATCATTTGTGACGCTATTTAAATAGAGCTACGATATTTACTGCACGTAATTGAAATTTATTAAATTAGTTTGAAATATCATCTTGATGTGTGCACACACAAATACTGTCTGTTCATTACCTAACCATTAGGTATATATACACTTTGTATTCCATTTGATAAATTTTCAGCTGTCTACTTGTCAGCGATTCACTCTAATATCCACAACATAGTCGTTTCCATTAAAATTACACTCATATGCCAACTCGACTAGAATTTAGAACGGGGCCCACGCCTCGCTTGGAATGCCTTTGTAGCACTGCAATGAGATCAACGAAATTTTTGGCCATAATGTCGTCTGTTTTGGCTGCATTAGGGAAAACGAAAACAGTTGCTGCTATGCAACCACTAAGCCACGGCCACGAAAATCGACGGTCAGCCATAGAAATGTTCATCGCAAATTGCATGGAAGGTGATTGTGGAAGAGATGATGTTGCTGCTGCTGCTACTGTTGCTGCTGCTGGTGCTGCAACTAGTTGCATTGCTGTCGGCAATTGTTTTTCTGCATGATTTTTCAATTCATTGGCATTGGTCTGAATATTCTCGTCGTGTTGTTGCTTGGGCATTGCACGAACCGGACATTTGCTTCAGCCTAATGCTTATTAGGCACACTCGAACGCTTACGAGAGCAGAAGTGCAGCTGGAACAGCAGCAGCACGGATGCTTGCAGCATCCTTTCTCGGCCATAATCGATTTGTTGTTTTTATAATTTTAATTGAAGCTCGGCTTTGCCCAGCAAATCCAACCAAAGCTGCCAGCCTGCATTGCATTTTGGCAATTTCCTAAACAAATATTACACAAAGGATCAAATCGTAAGCATGCACACACACACACACACACACTCACATTTACCTATACCTGAGCATCGGTGAGTCGAGTTGCTTTACGCTCTCGTTTCTCGTTCAACTTGTTATGTAATTAAAATGCCTGCAAGACATTTTAACAACATTTTCGGCAATTCGAGCTTAGACCACACTTTTCCCTTTGACTCACTCTCTTAATGCTCTCCACTCACTTCTCATTTCTCATTTGGCTTCTTTCCTTGCAGACGTCACGAATCTGGACTACGTCAAGGTAAATGCAGAGGCTGGCAAGAACGTGACCATACCGTGTCCGGGCGTCACAGAGCAGTCGTTGGTGGACAGTTTGGTCTGGAAGACAGCCTCGACGACAATCGCACAGTTTGCCAACCGCATTCCGTTGCTCCACAGCCCCAGGGTAAGTAGAAGCCATCAAACAAATAGCGATAAGCAGAGGTGAAGCTAGTTTCATGATTGATCTAGTTTTCTACTTTTGCTTTGGATTGCTTAAATTTATTATTAAAACGAATTTATTTGCCAGCTGGCAAAGCTTGGTAATGAAAAGCAATTCTTGTTGTGAATTCCATTAATCTTGTATCAACTGGCAATGTAAAATCTCTGGAGTGCAGTTATAACTCAAATTGCAATCCGACTTGGCTTCATATTAGAATTCATTACCCACTTGCCATATTTCGGCACTTGACGGCCCGAGTTGGGGCCACTTGAGTTTGGCCATTAAATATTTTTGGTTGGCAGACAAAAGGAAGCAGAAAAAAAATAGAAGAAAAAGAAGAAGCAGAAGAGGGTGGCTGTTAAAATAATTGATAGCCAGTTAGTTGCAAGGCGGCTGTTTGAACTTTGCCAGCGACGGCAACGTCGACGGCGACAGCGACAGCGACAAAGGCGAACAAAAAGAAAGTGCAGCGAAAGTCAGGAGAAGTAAGTGGCCATCAGTGGGCGTTCGAGTTGGCTGCAGACAGTGGGGCCAATATATTTTTAATGTTTGATAGTTGTACTAAAATAAAAACGACAAGGCGCAAAAATGGTTTAAGTGGCTGCCAAGCAGCTCCCAGCAGCTATGCCAACTCCAACAGCTGCTGCTGCTGCTGCTGCTGGTGGTGCCGCTGCTGCCTTAAACGCACTCCGGGGGCCCCATCGAGGCGGGGCAAACAAAATGAAGAATGAACAAGTTTCAGCTGCAGCTTGAACAAGGCTCTGGGACTAGGCAGGACTCGGCAGCAGCCACCCGCTTCATGCTGCTCCTCTCAGCTATCGTGTTAAATGGCAAACTGGGACACTTGAGCTGCAGCCAAGCCAAAGTTGGCGTCGAGCTAAGCAGAGTTTACCTGGCTTGCAGCCGCGCTCTCGCTCATATTTCTTAGCCAATTTGGCCTTTGCCATTGCTCAATGTGCGACGGCTGCGCGCCTGCACAGTGGGCCAAGAGTCCATGGAAAATTCTAAAAAACAAATAAAATTGCCTTAAATTTCACTCAAATGTTTTTCGATAATTATAAATTTAATTATAAATCTGCATTAAGAATTTAGATTTTGCTGTACTGTGAATTCACAATTTTGTATCGCTTGCTCCACTGTGCACTGTGTGCTTTATGCTTGGCTATTATGTGTATTAAAAGTTTTTCAGTCCTTCGTAGTAGCTGCTTCATTTTATTACAACTGACACACACTCTGCACACTCACACACACACACACAGTGTGTTAAGCAGCTATTAACTTTTGTTTTATGGTTGTGGCTAATAATAATAAAAAAAAGAGGGAAATAAGAAAGTGAATGATTCATGTTACTGTCGCTGACTGGACTTTGCAAGTTCTTAGCTGCAGCTCAACTTTGCAAGATTCTCGACCGTCAGATTGTCAGCTCTCTGACTGGCTGACCGATGCTCAACTGATGCAATCTGAACACATCGTGCACAGAGCTTAAGTGCAAATTTGTTGCATGTAATTAAAATTTTGTTGCAATTTCCTGCTCGACTGCAGATTGAACTGTAAATTGAAATTCCATTGTGGAAAAATGTTTAGAATGAAATTGTTTTTGTGGCCAACAGCACATAGTTTATTGCTTAATAATCAAATCCCATCGATCAACAATTTTATGCCACAGGATTGTAGTTAAGGCCCAGACGAATGTGCTTACAATTTTGTGGCAAAACATACACACAGACAGGCAGAAAGAGAGGGAGAGAGAGAGAGAGAGAGAAAGTCGTCTGGCCAGCCCACAGACAGGTGTACAAAGCTTTTTAGTAAAATCCTCAAATTTTCATTTTAAACAAAATGCGATTCCCCTAAAGAGAGAGAGAGAGAGAAAGAGAGAAACAATGAAATGCTAGAGATTTCAAACAGTTTTTAGCACAAAATCCTTAATAGGTTTTCAAGAAATTATACCCTACACATATGTACGTATGTATGTATGTATGCATGTGAGAGGCACTGTCTTTTTGTCCAGGGCTCGGCTCGTTCATCAGGCTGCAAGCGTATTAAATGTTTTGCATTTATAAATGCTTTTCTACGTGCAGTGGAGTTCAAATGAAACTTTAAAGTAATTTGCGTGCATTGCCCCCCAAAACTCAATTTGCCAGGGCTCAATTATGGACACAACAACAGCAACAGCAACAGCAACAACAACGACAGCAACATGTGCATTGAAAAGTTATCGTCTACGAGTACAAATTGTTGCCAGAGTCAAATGTTGTCCCAATGTTTGGGGCTATTTCAAGTGCTGTCCAGTCGATAGCTGCCCTACAGCTAGACTGACTGAATGTATGTGTGAGGGGCGGGTCTGTTTGGAGGCGTGGTCATGCAGCAAACTTGCTTTTGCTAACTTATTTGTCTTTTGTGTTAAAAAGTTTTTGTGAAGCCTAAAGTAGAAACTCGTGTTATCCACACACACATTGTTGCCGGCCACTGTCAACGTCTCCATGTCCGTCCCTTTGCTGGTTTGTTTTCATTTGCATCCCCAAGCCGAGTCCATCTTGCCTTACTTTAACTACACTTGTTTTGCACACGTTTCTGGCTGAAATTTGTTTGTTATGCCAACTGATGCCAAATGCAACACTATTCAGGTGCTCAGTTAGCATTCGTATTCGCATTCATCTGACAGGCACTGTCCACTCGCATTCGAATGAAATAATTAACCTCAATTTAATCTTATTTTCTCTCTCTCTCTCTCTCTCTCTCTCTCATTCTTGTTGGTTTTCTGTTCATTTGCAGATTCAACTTTTATCGGATAATTTTGGCTTGCAATTCTCCCCGGCCCAGGCCAGTGATACGGCAGAGTACATTTGCCTAGTCAACGATCGGCATATACCGGAGGCCATTGTTGATCTGCTCGTGCAGGGTAAGTTGAAGACTCTTTGAGACTATATATATTTATGTATATATATATGGGTATATATATGTATGAGATGTGGATGCTGCTGCTCATAAAGAATTCAGATTAGATTTTCAGATAGGTTTAGATATTTTATATACGAATGCCGTATAGTAAAAATATGAATTTTTGCTAGTTTATGAATCTATTTATTTTAAATTTAATTTCAAAGAACTTAAGTTAAAGTGAAGGAAATTACGTTGTACTAAAATTTCCATTGCATTTATCAGCTTTACAGCTTCAGACTGTCAATGACATCCATGTCATGTATTATGAATAAGTATGAAGAATGAATATGAATAAAGATGAATAGCATAAAGTTTACCTTTGGTTAACTTTCACTCTTCCTTCATGCATTAAATATATGCTCTCCATTCGCCTGGTTCAGCAACTAGAGCAGATTTTGTATTGAGTGTGGGACAGACAGTCAGCATCTTCATCATATTACATTTCATACATAAATTTTTTTTCTGCTTCTGCTTTTCATGATTTTCTTCTCATTTTTTTTTTTTTTTCTTGTTTGGTTTGCCATTCGCCATTTAATGAAAGCCTTAACAACATTAATGATTTATCCGGTTTCCTTCCATTTTGGTGATTTCATTTGCAGTTATGTGTCCGTGTGTGTGTGTGAGTGTGTGAGTGTGTGAGTGTGCACGTGTGCGTGTGTACACAATTTCGATTTTCTCACCACAACTCACACACACACACACACTCACTCACACTTACACACGCACGTTCGCTTTCTTGTCATGATTTCCATTTGCATTTCACTGATAGCTGCCAGTTTTTCTGCTCGCTCCTCTCATGTGCTTTCTTGTCTTTCTCTTTCTCGCTCGTCACACAGATGTGCCCGATCCACCGGAGCGTCCTTTGTTAATAAGTTTCACATCACGCTCCGTGAACTTATCCTGGGCGCACTCCCAGCATCCACGGAATGCGCCAGTGACGCATTTCATTATTGAAACTCGGTAAGTACAGCAAATCGTAGCTAAAGCTTAAGTACATTAAGTCCGGGCAGTTGCCAGTATATCTGCCTCTCTCTCTCGCTCCCACTCTCCCGCTCTCCCGCTCTCCCGCTCTCGTTGTTGCTCTCGTTATTTATCAGAGCCATAACACTTCGGAATTAGAGCACTTCAATGCCGAAGGCTGATTTGTCTAGCCTCATAATATATATACCATAATTATCTTTCTACATCAACATTCTCGCCTTATAAATCGCATGTGCCCCGCCATCGGAAACATGTTCAGCAGCCAGGCCATGGCTGGCTGCTCATCGTTTGTCCCTGTCCTTCGAGCGAGAATGCATGCAATCAATTAAAATCATGCGTTTATTGCTTTCCGCTTGCCGCTCTTTGATAAATTCCCATTGCAGATATAGCAGCTGGCACGCCCCACCACCCCCGCGCTCACTGCACCTCGTGCCACGTACCGTTTGGGAGTCCTTTAATTAATATGTAAAGCAATGGCTGTGATATGCGCGGGTATATCCACAGCGATACGCACTTCACTTGTGCTCCATTTAAATAGAAAAGAAAACACCCACACACACACTCTCACGCTTGAGAAGGCGTTCTTGCAGCGGCTATTTTCCGAATAACTTGAACTCAATGCGCGGCATGAACATAAAAAGAGAAGAAGAAACGATTGCCGCGAGTGCAATACAAAGGCCAGCAAAACGAGTATGCGGAAAAACTACTGAAAAGCGAAACTTTTTCAATAAATTCCCATCATCAACAGCAGCAGAAGCAGCAGCAGCAATGGCAGCAGCAGTAGAGGCAGCAGTAGGGGCAGCAGTGCAGGCATTGAGTGGGCGTGACATGGCAGGGGCACTAGACACTCGGGCCGGCAATCGATGACAGGCAGCTGAAAAGCAAGCAGAGCCTGTGGTGCATTTATGCAAAATAAGAAATAACCACACACGCACACACACATGCACACGCCCACAGACACATATACTAGAGTTCGCGCGAATGGGTATACATATATGTAGCATACTTTTTTGGGCATGCACAAAATGAAGCTGACGCCGACTGCGACGTTGACTGCATTTTATGTAAATTCTCCCATCGATGTGAAGTGATGTGAAGTGTAGGTTGAGTTGCTGTTGTTGTTGTTATTGCTGTTGTTGTTGTTGTCGTTGTTCGTGTTGTACGCGCTGCTGTTGCTGCCACACAGCACGCCTGTTATTTACATTTTCGGTTGATTCGGTTTATTTGCGCATATGCATACAAACGGCAAAGAGTGTGGCAGTGTGGGAATGGAAGGGGCGTGACGCTTGACGCTTGAGGAGGCCTTTAAGGGGCTTGTGTATTATGTGGAATATATCTTCTGAGTGCCGGGCCTGTAAATTGAAAGACGATGACAACGAAATGCTTCAAGCTGGAAATCTCGTCTCGCAAATCCACACATCGAATGCCAATGCAATTGAAAATAAGTTCAGCTGCGATAAATGCGAACTGAGAATCGAAGGTGTGAAGTATCTGTATTGGCGGACGGCATGTATATGTATATGTGTGTGTGATACAGAACAAGTGGCTGAACATTAATGCAAGCCATAAATTGTATGGCACACACACATACATATACACACATACATATACACATATATATATATTTATATTGTGTTTGAGGCCAAACTTTTATACATTTATTTATCGAATTGATGATTGTACTCGCTTCTGTTTGAGTGCTGTTAACAGTTTTGTGTGTGTGTGTGAAAGGTGTTTATCAATTTGAGTTGAATTTTATATCCATTGACTGTGATCGAAAAGAGTTGAAGCGTGGATTTTATAAGCGATAGTGACAGAAGAGGAGTTAAACAACTCTTTGACATGAATTTAAGGTAGTAGATAAGAAATATTTTAGATGGGATTTCTGACTACCTTTCACTATAAGTAGCTATATATTACTACTTGTATATATATCTATATATTTATATAATATTTGTAATTAACTTTATAAAAGTCTTTAGTCAATAACATCTTAAAGATTTTTCATAAAATAAATGCCTTTTATTAGCATTCGAGTCTACAAACAGTTTGCAAATACCTTCACTGTATACAGGGTATCTCACACGTTCAGCAACAGACTTGCTGTTGATTTTGATGCTGTTTGCGCACAAATACCCCACACAATCTATATGCTCCTTCACTCACACGCACATTCGGCAATGCAAATTTACAAAAGAAGAAGCAGAAAAAAAAAATCATATTTCAATCATAAACAATAACATTATTTTCTGAGATTTAATCAACAGCAGCGAAAGCGCATATTATTTTTGGCAAATTGTTTTCGCTTTTTAATTAATTAAACAGAACAGCAAACTAATTTTTTCCCCTTTTTTTCTCATTGTTCATGTAATTGAATAAAGAATAATTAAACAATAATAAAATTGTGCAACAAATTTGTTAATATCAGCGTACTTAATTGCACACAACTAATGCGCGCATTCCGCGACATCAGAGTCGGCAATGAAATTATAATTTAATGTTTGCCATTGACCCGACGATTAACAGGGCAAATAATACGCGTTGATTTTAAGCTCATTAGGAATTCAACAAACAAAAAGTATATATATATATATATAGCGACATATTATAATAGATGCCCATCATCTCTCCTACTCTCTTTGTCTCGCTTTATCTCTGTCTCATTATCTATGCAGTTCATTGTGCATATTTCATGTAGTTGCTCAGCCACCAAATACAACATTTTCGACTGTTTAAACAAGTCGTGCATGAACTTTGGCCAGGCCCTTACAAATCACACACACACAAACGCACACACGCACAGCTAGCACACACATAAGCCATATGCTAAAAGCAGCAAAAAAACGAATGTTTAAGCGGCTTACAACAAAAAATGTTGTGTGTATTTTATACTGATGCAAGCACACACACCCACACATTTTGCGTGGAAGCAGCCGCAAATTTATTTGCCATTGCGGTTATTTCGCTCATTGTTGTTGTTGTTGTTGTTGAGCTGTTTTTTAGGCGCAACACATATTTCACAAGTTTTTTTCTTTTCCAGCTTGTGCCGCAGCTCGCCGCCTCTGAGCAGCAGCACCAACAGCAGCAGCAGCAGCTTGTCTTCATTTTTGCAGCAATATCCATTGACAACACAGTCACAATACACACACACACACACATCATCTGCACACATGTATGTGGCTGCCCGCACGCATTTATTAATTTTAATGCTTTTTCGAGCAACTTAAAAAATATGTTTTTCCTCCCCACAGACGCTGCTGCTAATTTTCGTGTTTTTTTCTTTTTTTATTTATATATTTGTTTTATATTATGTTTTCTTTATTTTTCATTTGTTGTTATTGTTTTTGTTGTTCCAATCCACTTTCGGTCGCATCTCATATTTAATGCATTTTTAATCACGCAAAAAAACGGCGCATCGCTTTCAGCTCGTGTAGCTCGCGTAGACGTGCATAAGCCCTAATAACATAATGTGTACACACACCAACACACACCCAACACACACACACACCCCCACACACACACGTTTGCATGGCATGCGTGAAATTTATGCAGCTAGAAAAAAAAAAATGCGGAATTTTTTTTGGCAACTTTAAACAAAATTTACTGCACTTTGATATTGGTCATGAAAAATGTTTATTGTGCGGCGCCCGCTGAAAATTTATGTGACACAAAAGATCCAAGAGCAAGAAGAAATGTGGAAATGAGCTTAAAGCCAGAATTATCTAAGGCTTGTCACATGTCCCACACTTAATACCCTTGCCTGAATTTTACCTCAAATTCCATATGCTAATCTGAGAGCTTGGCTAAGTCTGTAAGCTGAAAAAAATAAAGTTGAAATTTACTTCTTATTTTATAATATTAGGTGAAGTCCTTTTAGGGAAAATAATTTAGATAGAATTTGTTTAAGATATATTTATTTAGAGTATATTATTATATTATTACTATGGAAGATTACGAACTTTGCATACATAGCTTGGGAGAAGATAGAGCTCTCCATTGCAAGTATCACAAATGAAGCTCTTAGTGATTTTTTATCAATTCAAGACTTCTTCCAGTAGTTCTTAAAGGTAATGGCATCTGTGTCATGTCTTATGTCTAATGTGGAAGTTGGCTGCAGTACATAGACGCCTCTTTGATTGAGAATCAAGTCTATTGAAATACGTTAATTCTCCCACATGTATCCTCTTGCCAAAATGATATTCGTCAAATCGTTCGATTTAAAGAACTATATAGATATTGATAGGTTTACTGATTGACAGGCTAAAGTACAATCGAAATTGAAAGCTCAAAAAATTGAGTTGAGTAATTAAAATGTGAATTTGCCAGCAAGCAAGCATTTAGCTATATTCACATGTTATACATCCAGAAATAAATATAGATGCACCAAAGAAGAGTCTTACTCAAAAAAAACAAACCCAGATTTGAAATATATATGGATATATATATTTCATTCAGTTATATAGTATATATATATATATATATTTCATTCAGTTATATAGTCAACGCAAACTTTAAGCACTACATATGTACTACAAAATGTTAATACCGAATGCAGAGTCATAAAAACAGAAAACCTCATAACATTTTTTGTTATATTTTTTTTTCATGTGTATGCGTGTATTAATGTCTGTGTGTGTGTGTGTGTGTGTGTGTGCTAAAAAGCGCATAAATATTTTAGTAGCAATGGCAAACTCTGGTATTTTTATGTGGAGAAAATCTCATTCCTGCCGCCGTGGCATAATGCATTTGTTGCCAATATTTTATGTTAATCTGGCTCTTTGAAGCGTATTCGAAATAAATGTTTATCAGAAAAAAAATGGAAACAATGTATATGTGGCTATTTGCAGGTGTCAATTGAGGCAACTGCAATAAGGATTAATAGAGTTTTGGCATATAAATTATTCGCATAAATAGAATTGTAATAAAATGGAATATTTGATATTTTATTGAATTCCGCTTTCTCTCTCTCTCTCTCTCTCTGATCCACAGCGAGGGCGAGGATGGCTTCTGGGATCAAGCGTCGCGCATCTATACGAGAACCAATGCGACTTCATATCAGGTGACGGGCCTCACTCCCTTCACCGTTTACAGCTTCCGTCTGCTGGCCGTCAACAAGCTGGGCGTCAGTCCGCCCTCCAAGGAGTCTTACTACATTGTGACGCTGCGCGAAGGTGAGTTGGCCATATATAGTAAATACGCATAGCTCAGTTTATGATAGGCACATACAGATGCATTAACAGTGAGTCACATAAATTACCAGACAGTGCTGACATGACACTTTTCTCTTTTACAATCGCATTAATTTTTCATTTGCATTTTATGGCACCTGCTTTAAGTGCCGGACCATGAAAAGTTGTGACGTCATAAAAGTGCGCGCCTTTAAGCCTGATGTGCATTTAATTATTTTAATGCCAAGCTGTGTGGCCTGTGTGGGCTGTATGGGCGTGGCAATTGTTGTTAAAGTAACAAGCCGAACGAACAAAGCCGCAAATTGACAAATTTGATAACATTGACAGCTAAACAATGCGCGAACATCCACAGAGAGAGAGTCAAGGTTGCAACGATGTTGCTGCAGCTGTTGATTTGTTGCATGCTGCGTGCGTGGGGCACCTGCTGCTGCTGCTGCTGCTGCTGCTGCTGCTTGCCCCATGATTAATTATTGCCTTTGCTTTTAGGCTGAGCTGAAAGCCAACTTTTTCGCTGGCCACGGCCATTAATCACAGCCCAAAGCAGCCACGCCCCGCCGCCTAGGCCGCCCTCATTTTAGGGGCACATATATCTAAATTGCGACAGCGACAAGCTATTAGCAACACATTTGTCTTGAAGGCCCAGCTTGCGGGCGTGAAATGGCATTTATGCCACAGCCTATTGGAATGCGTGTGGCAAACAGCAGCAGCAGCAGCAGCAGGAGTGCTGCTTCGCTTGTGGCTGCAACATATGTATATGCGCGGTTGCAAATTAGTCAATGGTCTGCGGCTTGTAGCTCATTAAAAACCGCAAAGCTTAGACCAGTCTCCCTCTCCGCCTCCCTCTCTCTCTCTCTCTCTCTCTTTCTCTCTCTCTTGCTCTCTCTTGTGTGCTGGGCAATTTGTATAAATTAGGCGCGTGACGTGCAATATTTTCCAGTCAAATGAAAATGTTCCTTTAAATTATTTATATGCTGCTGCAGCTAGTTGCCAAGTTGCCAAGTGACAAACTGCCAGAGCAACTTGTCCAGCTGCCACAGCGAGCGCCTCAGATTCCAGCTTTAACTCCGACTTCAGTTGCGGCTGAATGGCTCACCTGCTCGACAGGAGCTATGCCAGCAGCAGCAGCGAGAGGCACGCACCATTTAACTTAATGCGACAGAGTGGTCCACGGAGCAGAGCCATCGCTCCCAACGGCAGACACTTGCAACTTATGTTGCGTGACAGTGACAACTTGACAATGCCACGCAGACAACGTCACAAGACGAACAGAAAAAAAAAAAAAAAAAAAACAAAAGCAAAGAGCAAAGAAAACAAACTTTTTCGTACGGCATTTTTAATTTGAAATTTTTGAGTTTTCGCCAAGTTTTTTGGCGTGGCAAAAAAAGTTTGGCCCACGGCAGCCTCAGTCTCGATTTGAATTTACTATTTGATTTGAATATATGTATATATGCATTGGTTTATCTTTGCAGCGCCCACAGGCAAGCCGATACCGACCACGGCGCACAACACCTCCTCCAGCTCGGTGTACATCTCATGGAAGCCGCCGGCGCCCGACACAATTCTGGGCGAATTTCTGGGCTATCGCATAACATATCGTCCACGCGATCGCAATCCCAACGAAACCAAGGAAATCTATATACGCGACAATACTGTAGAGGTAAGCACCTGCCTGCTTTCTGACTTGAACATAATTGAATTTCCACAATTTCTGACACTTTTGCATATTGAAAATGCCAACGGAACGAGGTGAGCGAATGCGAGCATAACGTGCCACAGCTATTCGATATCCATTTCGTGCCGTACCGTTCCATCTGTCCGTCCGTCTGTCTATCCGTTCGTCTGTCTCTAACCGTCTTCAGCAAAAATAACCGCTTTTCAATTGGCTGCAAGTGCAGACCGCGTTTCGGCTGGGTGGCCCGTTGCGACATATTAAAAAGTAATTTACACCTGAAGACGAAGGCTGTTTTTCTCACAGCCACGCCCACAACCGCACATGCGGCTTTGCCACTGGTAGAGTGGGTAATGGGCTGCTGCTACTCCTGCTACAACACGTGGCATATCTCTTGTAGTGGTCGCTATCACAAGCAATTTGTTAACGATTAGTCGACGTTGTCGTTGCTGAGCAAAGGTAAACATTATGTGTACCTGTACCAGGTGCGAGTGTGAGAGTGTGCGAGTGTGCGAGTGTGTGTGTCCCATTTGTATCTTTCGAAATGCCACTACACGCAACGCAACGCCACTAATGAAGTGTGGCAATATCTCGAGACACATTTATACATGCGGGCAACCGTGTGTGGCACGTGCTGCCACACGGGAATACACCTTGTGTGGAGGAGGAGGAGGAGGCGTAGGGGGAGCTGGCTTAACGCAGCCTAAAAGGAATTTGGAATTTATGCAACTACTTTCGCAACGCGCATCGCGCCATGCCACAGGAAAATCTCAACTACTACGCACAGCTGTCCCAGCGGAGTTGAGCTAGGCTACGAAATTAGCAGATGGGACACAAGTAGACTCGAATTTCAATGTTTAATGCACAGATTTTTCAATTTACGACCCTTTTTTGAATGCCTTTCGGAATGGGCTTGTGAAGAATGTAGCATAAAATACCGGAAATGTTGGCAATAAACAGGGGAACAAGACATGTTGCCATAGCATAGAGTAAATACAATGTCAATAGACGATTTGACTTTATTTACATTTGTTCAAGGTAGCTCTAGACCTCTAAATGACCTTTGTAAGCTTAGACTCGGTATGACCAAATTTAGTTTATAATTAATAAGGTTTCGCTTCGAAATGTCACCTAAGAATCAATACACAGTTCAGGAATATTGAGTTAATAAAGAATACTAGTTGGCGAAGATAAATAAATAATGAATTGACAATCAAAAAAGTAAAAATAAAATATTAATAATGATAAACGAAAAAAAAAATGCATTTTACACTCAATACTTCTTTATTAAATAATAACTAGATACAAAAATTTAAACAATTATTATTGGAATATTTTCAAATTGAATATATAATAAAGAGGACTTCATAGATGGTCATTCGTGTTGACAAACTTATTCTTCTCAATTCCCTCAAAGGTCAAGCGAAATTCAACTATTTCTTATCAATTGAAGTGAATTATATTTGCAATAACTCTCTGCTATATTAAGATATACTAAGCAATTGGCAATCAAATTTGTTAAGCACTTTTAGAAAATATTTATATATAAATATATGTCAGTGAATTATCTTAGTTAGTCATGTTGATTATGTTAGACTAACATTATGTTAGACTAACATTTATGTTAGACTAACATTGGTCTAACATTAATTTGAAGAACTGAAATTATAAAAGAAGTCAAAGCAGAAGTTTTACGCGATAAACTACTGCGGAGAGAAGTCTTCTAGTATTCTATTTAATATTTGTGCAAGGAACGAGGTCTGAGAACTCGAGAGTTTACTGTATAGAGCACAAGAGCTGACAACAAAGAATCTGACACTAAACCTCCAAGCTGCAATGCATATCTCTATAGCATCCAGTTGCCACTCTTTAAACTTTAATATTGCCCATAATCATTGCAAATTCAGGAGTTATAAAAGCCAGGCATTGCGTGAGCATATCATAATCGAGATATTAGAATTGTGCATTTATCGCTAGTTTATTTAATGAATATTTGAATCAACTAATAGATGCATTTTAAAGCCTCTGCTAATTCGCACTCTAAGTAAATGGCTCAATAGAATTTGCAGTGAAAATGTCAAGCGTCCGCCACACCCTCGATGCCATTTAAGCCAATAATATGCAGCGCATGGAATGCATTTTTGAATTTTCACAATTTTGCAATGGAAGCAGAGTTGGGGCTGGGCAAAAATATGCAAAAATTATTAGCGATAATGCTCACGTACGATAACCAACGCGACGCGACGTTGTTGCCCAAAATGACAAAAAAAAAAAAAAAAAAAAAAAAAAAAGAATGGAAAAATAAAAGTATGTCAACGCGCTGGGAATGAGGCAGAGCACTGACTGGCGAGGGGCATGTGCGAGGCTCTGCTGATAGGGACGTGGCACGCTTTTGTGCTTGAGTGCATATTTTGCAGTTATCTAGACACTGGACCCGCTGGCTAAACAGTACTCGGAGCCAGCTGAAGCTGTGCAGCTCTTTCATTTCGTTTTTCTTTTTTTTGCATGTCAGTTGCGAAATGTTGAAATATTATCCTTGCAGGCAGAAACGTGCGACTCTCTGACTCCATCTCTCTTCTTTTTTTTTTTTTCTTTTACTTATTGCAAGCCCTGTTGAACTCGAGGGCATGGCTTGCTGCTGCCGTAAGCTGTCACAAAAGCCGAGCCTGGGCACCCTAAGCATTCGCTACATTGAGCTGTCACGTGTGAAAGCGCCTCGAGTCCTTGGCAGGACTCTATCTAACTGCGCCTTCCCACGCGCAATCTGCGTGTGTTAAAATTTGCCAATTTTCTAATTAAATTTTCTGCGCCGCAAAGCATAAATTTTGCTCGTTTTACGCCGTGTGAATTTCGCACAAAAGCCACCAAGTGAAAACTAAACCGTGTTAACTTTGTGCCAGTCGCCGCTGCTGATAACATTTTTCTGCACGGCTCAAAGGATATGCAGATGCGGCATGTGGCAACCAAATTTGTAGTCCTTAGTTGCCGTTGTTGTTGTTGCTGCTGCTGCTGTTGCTGCTGCTGCTGTTGCTGTTGTTAATTGTTGTTTGAGTTTCGCTTTACACCTTTTTGACTAGCTGCTAGGGAAGCGCTGGCCACGCACACACGAACTCGCACGTCGGGGCATCAGATGTGCTTTGCCTGGCAAAACTTTTAATGATGAGCCCGTGACTGTTGGGCAACGCACTAATTACCAGCTTTACGTCACAGCGCCGATCGAATCTAGGCAAACATTATTAATGCTCTGTTTAGCAAAATAGATCAAATGAGCATATTCGGTTGACTGCTTGCATTCAAATTTAAATTTTAGTTTTGGGCATTTCAGTAAATAGAAATAAAATTTCTATTTGATGTTATAACAAAAACGAAGGCCTTGAGGCTTGACTGCTGAAGCAGACATGAGCAGAAGTTCTCATTGAATTAAATTAACTTTAAAGCCAAAGGCAGCTCTTCTCTGCGCTTCTCAAGCCAAATATCACCTTGACTCGAGCATTGCGCAGTCCCATTGCCGCTTGCAGCAATTTAGTTGTAGTTCCTGTTTCTTTGACAATTTATCATGCTTTTAGCTAAGCACACACGCGGCTCTATCAATTACATTATATCAATTAACTGTTTTTGGCCAACTTTCGGCGGCAGCGGCGGCGACGGCGGCCGCATAAAACGGGCCAACAGTTGTAAATTTCGGGCCTCATTTACTATGGCCACTCGACTGGCGACTACATAAAATGAAATTATATGGCAGCATTAGCGCCACAGTAAAGGCAACGAAAATCTAGCCTACACACACACACACACACACACACACTCGCACACACACAGTCTCTGCTGGCAAAAAGATGTGCGTTTGTTGGTTGTTAAATCAAAGCGCTTGTTGGCCAACTCTGGCGCCTGGCAGCCACTTAAGCTTTTGGCATGGCAGTCAATCCGTTTCTAAGCAGAGAGGGAAAGAGAAAGAGAGAGAGAGAGAGAGAGAGAGAGAGTCAGAGGCAACCGCTTTGCGGTCCAGACCAACAGCAGCAGCAACAACAACTTTAGCAGGAGATGGCGCTCTAATGTATGCAACATAAATTGTGTTTGTTGTAGCAAGCAGCCATTTTGAGCTTAACCACAGCGTATATGCATGCATGTATGTGTGCGAGTGTATGTGTGTGTGTGTGTGTGAGCTGCTTAAAGCCAGCGGCTTGTTTTATGGTTTCGCACTGCTTTTGACCTTACGTAAAATTTTAATAAGCCACACCCGCCAGGATCTGCTGCCACATAAGTAGTTTTTGCAGGGCTTCGTTTTTGGGGGCTACCCTGGCAGTGGGCGTGGCACTGGCCACTAGCGCATCCCTCAATGATTGCTGTCCACGTTGAATGCATGTGCTGGCATATATGTTCTTCCTCTTTCTGCATAAAGAACTTAAGCTTTAAGCTTGACAAAGTGAAATTTAAAATATTAAAGCAGTGAAACTTTAATGAAACTTTAATAAAAAAGTACAAAAATATTATACCATGCGGAACTCGAGCTTTTATTTTGTGAGCATTTTACTGAGCTGAAAAATATATAAATATTTTTTTATATAAATATTTGGCACCTAAGAACTAATTACTTCATAAGTCAAGCTAAAGTGATTTTTCCAAGACTGAATAATTTTAAAAAAAAATGAATTTGCAAATCTTTCAAGAAAAAGCTAATAAAAGAAGTTAACTGTAAGACAACCTCAGCCTCGCTCAGTGCGAAAATGAGGCTGCAAACGCAAGGTGAACTATCGAAACTTTGCATCGTTTCGTAATAAGTATATGTATGTCTGTGTATGTGGGAAAGTGTGTATGTGTGTGTGTTAGCTGGTGCAATTAAGGCTGTCTGTTTGTTGGCCTTACAACTCAATTTCCTTCTCGCTTTTATCATGTGCCACGCGCTGCAGCAAATACATTTTTAACAGCTGCAATTTAACGTGCATACATATTTGCCAGCCGACGCACAAAAGTGGGCAATGCGCAATTTCCGCTTGAAGCTGACTGCAGCTGGCAGCAGGAAGAGGGCGAAGGGTGTGGCGCCAGAGGTTGAAAGGAAGGAAGGAAGGCAAAAGCAGCAAGTTCATTCAATTTGTTTACTCGCTCAGCGAGTGAAAAGAGTATATTAATATTGTGTAATGTCTAGATATATATGATGGGCATACTCAAGATATGCTCTGTGAGAGCTTAACTATACAAATGAGTAAGAAAAAAGAAAAAGCTTTGACAAAATTTGTATATTAAATTAAACATTAGCATAAGGAGAAGAGTATTGCAGCCTCGTACACCCGTTCGCCTCTTACATTTCCTACCTGTTATGAGCTCTTTCTTTTGATTAATTCGTTGAATAATTTTGCATTCACATTTCCATTGCAGAGCCACGAGATTCAGAATCTGGAAACCTACACGCAATACAAGGTCACCGTGCAGGTATTCAACCCAGAAGGCCTCGGCCCAGAGACAACCATACTGGTGATGACCGATGAAGGAGGTGAGTGCTGCTGCTTAATGCAATAAGTCAATCATGAATTCTGAAAACGTTTTACACTTGAAAGCATAAACATGATTTAAGCGGAATAATTTAAATCGAATCTACTATCAACTTTTACACTCAGCAAAACAGAGTAGAAGTGCAGGAAAGGCTAAACAAATCTTGCTTAACTTATTCCATTTTAATTGTGAATTCATATTGCTAATCATTTTTCCAAGCGCTTAAATAATTCTGCTCAATTCACGCTTGATTTATTCAAAATTTCAACTCAGTCAAGCAAAAATTCGTTTCAAATAAAGCTGCAAATTCTCTGGCCAGTAACTGCATAAGTTTTTCTCTCAGTGCTCGCAGTATATTATGGCATGCAGAAAATATGAAATGCGGTTACGACTTTGTTGGCATTTTCAATATTTGATTTATCTCCGCTTCAAGTTACAGTCCTTTTTTGCATTTTCTGTTTGAGTTGGGCTTGTGGAACTATTTCGCACATATGCAAAAGGCAACTGCTTATTGAAATGCCAAGTGTCCAGCAAGTGACCAAGGCACACGATACATGACTCCGCTTATATGCTGCAACAAGAGAACAATAAGAACAAGAAGGGTATGGCGAAGGAGCAGGAGAAGGAGAAGAGGCAGAACCGCTTGTGCAACAATCAAAAGAAATTGCTTTTGTATGCAGTACTTAAAACTCTGCTTTGCTCTAGCAGTGCCGGACAGAAGGGTATATTATGTCGAGAGATTTTCGATTCAAGGCCAAGACTTTGAATTGGATAAAGAAAGAGTCTTTATATGATCTGCTGAATAGAAAAGACCAATCAAATCTGAATATAGAGTATCTCTTAGCTATAATTTACCTAGCCTCTCTCTCTCTCTCTCTATCTCTTCGCTCTCTCTCCGTCTCTCTCTTACTTACAAAGTTCTCCATTCAAATGGAGCAAAGAGCCAAGGCTTTGACTCACTCGACCGCAAAATGTCTGTGCCATGCAATGAGGCAAACAAATAAAAGTTGAGTTAGACCAAACAGAGGCAAAAATATGCTACAATTTCTCATATTTCTTTCAGCAGCTGCAGCTGCACATGGACTCTCACTCCCTATGTATGTGTATGTATGTGAGGCACTGTATTGGAATCGAGCATAAATAAAAATTGCTTACTTAAACTTTTGCCATATGCTGCATACTCAGCACAACAAATCGAGGCAAAAACTGTTCAGGCATATCCTTTATGCGCCACGTAACCAACTACAGCTCGGCAACATCCTCGAGCACTGCCCATTCCCTTGCCCATTCCCAATCCAAATCTCATTTCTCTTTCCATTGCCACGTAACAATTTTTTTTTAGAGATTCTGTTTTGTTGGCGCATTCTAACGTGGATTTCCGTTCGCGTCTCAGTCTGTGGCACAGACGCCGCCACAAGCGGAAATCCACGGAATGCAGACGCCGGCCACTGCCTACGACTCTGAGATGCTGTGGAAGAGAAATGAAGGGTGGAGCAGTTCGGTTGCAGGCAAGAATAATAAGCTGAATGCCCCTTGCAGCACGCTTTATAAGTTAGTTATGAGAAAAGGTCTTGAAGCTGATATAAAGTAAATATGTTGCTAATAGCAACAAAGCAAACTGATGCATAGGTATATGAAATTTAATATAAATATTCTCCTTTGCCACTGGCAGTCTTAAGTGAATATATCTGTAGCAACTTTTCCTTTACCAAAGCGAAAGACTGTATTTAATACTCTGCATTTATGATGTCTTTCAGCTACCTTTGTCTTGATGCCTTTCTGCGCGATTTTAATTTCGCCAAAGTCGGCGCTAAGCTGTTTATTCGGGCCAACTTTCAACTCTTTGGATGAAGATCCGGCTGAAGAAAAGTTAAATGTTTAACGCATAATTAGCATAAAACATTGTGGCAAATCCGCTCAGCATCGACTCAGGTTGTCCTAATATATCAGAGCATTGTATAATGAGCAGATATTAAAATGAAAGCTAAAAGATAAGAGAAAAGTATATTTCGCACATAAAAGTGCAACTTTTAATACACTTTTCGGGGGCAAGTACACATGCCACTGAGAGCAGCTTAGATATACATATTTCTATATAGATATATATATATATAGAAATATAATACTTACTTTTCTGACTGGCAGCAGATTTGTTTGCTTTTGGCAGAGTCTTCTTTTCTTTTTCGTTTTCTTTGGAAAATTTTCATAAGCGCCTTTGACTTGGGCTTCCTGCTGGAAAGTTCGCTGCAAAATGTTCGCAGCTGGCATAATTTTGTAATTTCATTTCATTTCACATTTTCCCCAGCTTCTTCAGCTTTATATAAAAATGTCTACTTTATTTATTTTTTTTTTTTTTTGTGTATTTATTCAACATTTTTGGGCTGGGCTGCCAGGTGCAGACAGGCGAGGCTTTCAAGGGATTTGCAGCGGCTTAGTCGACAAGTTTAAACAGCTGTGCAGGATGTGGCTCGGGATGTACAAGGATGTGACTAAGGATGCGAATCTGAATGCGGCTCGTCTTGATGAGCTTGCCAACATGTTGGCTATGCCTTTGACAGACTTGATTAATTAGCAGTTACACCCACACACACGCACATTCACTTTCAGGCAGTCTAAGCTGAAATCATATTTTATGAATTTCATTTTCATTTTCATTTTCATTTTGCGTTTTGCTTTGTGCTGTTGCTCGAAATCCAATGCCTAGCAATGCCGCATGCCACATGCCACTAGGCGGGGCGCCTAGCCGCATGCGGTGAACATTATGAAGCCTTGCAATGCAGCTTAGCGCGCGACCTCTGCAACAAACATGTCCTGACTGAAGGACTCTGTGATTTTGTGGCAAGTGATAATGCCCCCCTTAACTATCCTGTTGCGTTTTGACAGCAAACAGACATGACAAATGCAAGGCATATGAAAGCTCTGAATGCCCTTTCAATATAATCAAGAATTATAAAGTGAGGAATATTGATATAAAAATATATATTTCATTTAAGTACTAATTCAATATACTCTCTAATATTATCAGTTGAGCTAAGGCTGAGTTAGATCTTTTGCTCCACCTTTACTTCTAGATAGACACAATCTATGCATATCCTTGATCTGCTCTGTCTAGACTCTCTGTATACTCTATATATACGCCTGCCTTAAAGCTATCTTAACCATATCGTCACAGCGTTGTCTCTGTTAGGGCATTTTGCTTTTTAAAAAAAAGGACACGTGGCAGAGGCAATTGCAAAGCAATTCCAAAGGCTTCACTTGTTTCCCATTTATTCGATATTCTCTTTATCCTCATTGTTGTTGTTGTTGTTGTTTCTATTGTTATTTTCCTCTTTGTCAGACTGCTAAATCTGACTGAGCCCTGTACTTTGAACTGAAGCTAACTCGGCGGGCGGCTCTCTGGCTCTCGATTAAAATTTTGCCACTTGCCTTCAGCAGTTGCTGCCGCTGCTGCTATTAGAGCTGTGTCTTAGCTTTTGACATTGACCCGACTGGGGCTCTGAATCGCCTTGCACTTTAGCTGGCACGCACTAGAATTTCATTTGGTAGCCTCGCTATGCGCTTTGTGGTAGCTCGAGCTGCAGCGCTAGTTGCCCTTGTGCCACGCCCCGTAACGCTTATCCAAGGACTTGGACGGAGCATAATAGCCGTGTGCCTTGAGCCATGATAACTTCGTTTCATTTTCATTTCACTTGCGCAGTTTTACTTTTGGCCACGTCTCCTCCCATTGTGGCAGTTGATGGCTCTCAACATTGTTGTTGTTGTTGTTGCCGAGCCTGGCAACTTTTGACTTTAACGCGTCATGTTTCAAACAGCAAAGACAGTTACATTCTCGTTTCAGACATGGCCTAAGGATTTCTCGCTTTTACTGTCTTAGACCCGTGCCGGGGATCATGTGAAAGGCCAGACGCCCAAGGTGTGCGAGTGTCAGGTGTTGTACGAAACTTGCTGACCCAATGTCTTGACTTTTTTTCGCTTTTATTTTCTCAGTTTTGTTATATACGTATTTGTGTCCTCGACTGTTAAGTAGCTAGCTTTTTTTTTTCGTTGCTTCTATAGATAAGCTTACAAATGTATAATAGGCCCTCAGAGATTTTGTCTACAGTTTAAAGTGCTTTTCACATTTGAGAGAAAAATGTTTGATAAGTTTAAATTGTTTAACATTCAGTTAGAAGTTAAATAAGAGCTAAATAAATGTTGTTTTCAAATATTTTTGTTAGATAATTGGAATGATTGTGGAATATAACTAGCGGAAATAATTGCCTAAATATTACATCTTAAATACTTTGGTCATTTTTAAATGACTTTTTTAATAGAATAAAATTAAAATAACATAAATGAAAAAGTAAATAATAAATAAATATATAATATTTAATACAAAAAATTATAAAAATAAAATAATAATAAAAAATAAATAAATAAATATAAACAAAAACTTGATTGCCTTAAGGAAATTTCTTTTTTCTCTTAAACTGCCTCGCATGACTGTCTGAAATTTGTTATCTCGTGCTCAATTATAAATGAAGATTAGTTAACGTTTAAATTTACTAGCAGTTCCAACTGAGAGTTCAAGGCCACCCACGCCTCCACATCCGCCCCTAGCACTCGCTCTCGCTCTCGCTCTGTTGCCTCCACTCACAAAATCAAGGCAGCCAATTGAAAAGGTCCATTAGATGCTTTATGCGGCACTCAGCGAAAAGCGGGGTTTGCTTCCAGTCATTTATCAGAGCTGCTTGTCAACGCCCAATGAGGCGTGGCACACAAAATTAATAGACACATTGCAGCATGACAAGAAAATGGAAAATATAAAACGGAAAATTGCAGCACGAAAATGGAAAATGCTCACAGCTGTTTAACTATCGCAGCGAGTTTGACGAAAAACCAAAAGAACAAAGCAATAGAAGAACGAAAGAGAATGAGAAAAACGTATAAAATTGCGGCCACTCATTCTAAATGAGGAGCCAAGCAAATGGAAAACTGAAAATGGAAAATGTTAAATGGTAAATGGTAGCAGGTAGATGGTAGATGGTAAATGGCAAATCCATTTGCACTGTGGACTGTCAAAGGCAAACGCCGCGTCACCTGGCGCTCAAACTAAACTAAAACCGCGAGCGAGCGAGCGAACGAGTGAGAGCTGAGCTAAGCTCATCTGAGTTGTGAGTTGAGTTGAGAGTTGAGTTTCGTGGTTTGATGGCTGTTTGCTTTGGGTGGGAGCACTGCTCGTCGTATAAAACTTACAGCAACAAAATTAATTACCTTTGGCTACTTGCAACTAGTTGCGGCAGCGACCAGGGCGCACGACCGCTGTTTGCATGAACGGCCAAAAGTGTGGCCCAACATCCGCTGACTGCTTTTAAAGCGCAAGCCGCGACTACAAAAAATAAAAACACAAAAAAAAAAAAAACGCCAAGTTTTAGCACAGACGGAAGTGACAAAACAGCAACAGCAAAAGCAGCAGAGACAACTCTGACAAAAAAAGGAAAAGAAAAAAAAAAGATGGCCGCCGCAAGAAGACGAAGCGGATGGGATACAACGGGAAAAGTATGTTTTAATAAAAGCGGAAATGAAGCAGCGTTACCGTTATTTCCTGCTTGCGCACAGTTTTGTGTGCAGCTGCAGTCCCATACTCTGCCAGCCGAAGCAGCTGGAGCAAGTCAAGCAGTTGGAGCAACTGACCTGCTGCATTCTCATTTCCCAGCTCGGCTGCAAACCTAAAATGATAAACCGCAAACCACTTAAAAAACTTGGCTAAAAAACTAGAATGCAGAAAGTAAGAAAAAGTGCGGCAAAAACTTCTTGTAAATAGACGAAATTAATGAGCGGCAACGAAAATTACATCCTGCCAACCTTACCTGCGGCAACAGCAGCAGCAGCAGCAGCAGCAGCAGCAACAGCAGCAGCCAGCAATGAGCTGGAAGATGAGACGGAGGCATAGGAGAGGTGAAGGCTAGGGCGTTGCAGCTACGACAGCCGCCACAGCAGCAGCAGCACAAAAAGATTCATGACTCAGTCGTATTGATTTCGCCTGCTGCCTAATTGAATTTGCTGCCACAGTCTGAATGGCCATCAGTTAAAGCCAGTTAAGGGAGTCTTTAGCCCAGTTGAGTTAGCGAACAGAACAGACTGCAGCTAAAGCTCTGTACAATAATAGATAAAGAAGTGTATAATTATGCAGGCAGCAGGGGGAATATAAACGAGTTGCTAATTACACTATCGAGAACTGACAGGATAATCAAGAGTCAAGTTAAGGGACAAGCTGAAGGCCAGCTCTTATGTCGGAAGAAATGAAGCAAACTCAGCTATTTGGTTATGTATAAAGGTTTATTTTGAAATACATTAATTTCTATGATAAGATAAGACAGCTCTTAGGCAAAAAGCAGTTCAATTAAATATTTTATTCCTAAAGAACGCATTCTCAGTTATTTGTAACCTCAGTTTTCAATCTTTTCTTGATAGTTTTGTTTGTGTAAAATATAATTTTCAGCATTAAGTTTTAAAGCTTGTTATCCTATAAATATCTTTATGGATTTATTATAAACTATAATTTATGAATTTGCTAACCCTACAGACATACATATGGAAATTCCCAATCAATTTTAACATCTCGTACTTTTAAGTAAGCTTCGTCTTCATCATTTTAACTTCACTTACTCATATTGTTTGTCGGACTTCTAAAGGGCAAAGATTTGCATTACTGTATAGAAATAAATCTCTGTATAAGATCATAACAAACAAAAATATAAGAATTTTCTTACTAATCTAACAGACACTGAGTACAAAATCCTAATCATCAGCTTTTTCAGCTCTAACTTTGAACTAACTTATTCCTCAACTACTTAGCCCCTCTTAACTATTTCTCACTGCTATTCCTCATCTTCTAAACCGCTTTTAAGTATTAACGTCTCAAACTAAAAGCTTCTTTCACTCCAGCTAAGAAATAAATCTCACTACAAGCTAATAACTAACAATGTTTTAAAAATGTTGTTAGCAAACATTCTCGACATTTCATATATAATGCTCAAAACTTTGAGAATTGCCTTCGAACTTGTGATCAAATGGATTTTCATACGCTATTCACACACATACACACTGCAGACACACCCAAACATTCACAGAAATTTCGTATCTTTTGCCATAATATTGCCACACATCTGACATCGAGCTGCAGCTGTCAGAGCCACGCCCCCGCGCCTCCACCGCGGGATATCTCAAAGAGTAAGCTAATAAAACATTTGAAAGCAATCACAAGTTTTGTGCTGCAGTTCGATGGTTGTCATTGCATGTCGGAAAATAAAACAGCTTCGAACTGGAACCGAAACTGAAACTGAAACTGAAATACCAAAATGCAAAGTAAACTCCCCATGCCACGCTTGAGTTTCCCGCTTCCTGCTTCCTACTCAGTCAAAGGGCTACCGCAAAAGCCGAATGAGAAAATGTTGAAAAAAAAATTCGCATGGCATGCCAAAAATGAAAACGAAATGAAATGTTGAAAAAGTTGCTGAAAATGGCGTTGACAAATAATTTCATATCATGTCTGCGCTTTTTGGCACTGCGCCTGGCGACTGGCGCCAGATCCTGCTGCCCGCCTCCTGCCGCCTGCTGCCTGCTGCCATCAGGCAGGGAATCATCCCGATTCCTGGTATTTGCCTTTGCTTAGATTTACTTCGATTTCCTCAGGATCAGTTTCATTTGATTTCGTCTTGTCTCTCCTGCCGCAACGTGAGTGCATGCTGTCAGCGAGGGTGGCAAAGCTCATCCACCTGTCTGCCAAAGACTACCCCAATGAAGTTTTTTTCTTTTTCTCTTTCTCTTTCATTTTTTTGACAAATTTGCCCCAGGCTTAGGACGCACGCTCAATCACTTTATCGAAGGCGGATTTTAAAGTCTTTAACTTGTCTCTTGACTTTTGTGTTGTGTTGTAAAAAAAAAACTCAGGCGAAGGCAGAGAGTGAGAATACCCTGTAGAGAAGGATGTGATGTGAAGAGCTGATAGATGAGATGAGATGAGGTAAAGAGAATAAACTCTACACGATCTGCTCATATGTCATGTATACTTATGCACCTTTTGAAGTGCATTGGCATGCCCTTCCTTAGCACACATTTTTACAGGGTATCACATGGATAGAGTTCATAGTGCAATGGATTGGAGTTTTGGGCAGCATCAAACACACTTGGCAAATCTTTTGAGGCCAACTCGTCTAGCTGCCACCATGTGGGTGTGAAAACTAACTGTGTGTGCGTGCGTATGTATGCTTGTATCCTTTCGTGCGTATCCTTTCGTTTTGCGGACCCTCTTTTTTGTCCCCGCATGTGTTTGCCGTGTAGAGCCTGCGGGCTTTTGACGTTTTGCCCTTCTCTTTATTTTTTGTGCCCTGGCGAAAGTGCAGAAAATTTGTGCAAGTTACGTGCTTGATTACATTTTTTCAAAGTTTTTACTCGACTTTATCTCAATTTTGGGTGTGTGTGTGTGTGTGTGGCTGTGAGGCAGTTGGAGACATAGAGACACATTGACGTGGCAGCGATAAGGTTAAAGGTTTGCCTCTCTCAGTCTTCAGTATATGCAGGGCCATTTGTAGCTGTGATTGAGTTTGTATTCTATATTTACTGGCGATTAACATAATTGAACAAACACCTGTTCCAGCAGCAGCAGCAGCGAAAGCTTTTAACAAATTGTGGCCTGACTGTAATCGGCTTAAATCGTACAAAACAAATCTCAGCAATTAAGCAACAAACAAAGCGCAAGCAATTCAATTGCTGGCCAATCAACTGCCGACTATTTAAACTAGGTTCATATCCATGTCGAGCTATCTGCCACATGGCTTACACCCACACACACACACACACATCGATAGGGGCTTAATGTAGCAAACGAATGGGCAACACTGGCCACTGGCCACTGGCCAGACCACAAGCTGTCAGTTATTGTATTATATTCGTCACACTGTTACTTCATGTAGCTGCAGCTATTTAATGGGCAGAGATGGGCACGTGACACGAATGCAAAATATAATAAATGAAACCATAAACTATGCCCTACTCAGCAATATATAAGTTTTATTTAAAGAATATTAATTGGACTTTATAGAACTACGCCTAAAAAGCATTTTATATTGTGCTTTCAGTTGTCTTTAATTGAGCCTAACTAAATAGTTTGAAAATAAGTAATACATAAATTAAATTTAATCTTTCACAATAAAAACTACATACGCTTAAGCTACAAAATTCATTGATAACATAATCAAAATTTATATATATATATATATATATATATATATATATATATATATATATATATATATATATATATATATATTTTTTTTTTTTTTTTCCTATCTTTGCCATTCACTTAAGCCAAAAATTGAAGGCTTATAGCTGCGATTGCGTGTGTGACAACGTGGCGTATGATAGATTTCACTAGAAACTTGTTTCGGCTGCAGCTGCAAGGCATGTTCCATGCTCAGAGACATACAACATGTTGCCAGTCTCTGCTCTCCCTGACTCCTCGGGCTGTTGCACATTCGTCTGGTATTGCTGCTGCCATTGGTGCTGCTGCTGCTGCTGCTGCAAGGCTACTCTCTGTTAAATTAGTTTTGCACTTTGTACATTGTCAGTGGCATTCTTTGCACTTCCACCCACCCCCGCACTGCTCCGCCCTAATCTGCCCAGCTGGCTCTTTTGGTTGTTTGTGTGTCCTCTGCCTCTTGCCGCTGTCTAACTTGGTTAAGGTCTTGCCCAGTTGACTGTGTGTGTGTGTGTGTGTCTCCTGCGGATAACTACGTAAGTGTGTGTGTGACTGTGTTTATATATATGTATCTGTGTGTGTGTGTCTCCTGCGGGCCCCTCTCTCTCCCTCTCTCTCTCTCTCGCTCTCTGTGGCACTCAACTTCAGCTTGTCATGTTGCACATGTGCATTTGTGTGTATTTGTTAGTAAAAGCGACTTTCATGTGGTTAGTTTTGCTCGTTTCAGACAAAACTCTGCACATTTAACGCCAAATGGGCGTGCCACATACCATCCGCCTCAGTCAAAGCTCCTGCTCTTGCTCCTGCCTCTAGCTCGGTTCGTTGCTTTAGCAAATCAGCTTTGAAATTTATCTAAATGCCTAAAGCTCGTTATAAAACGAGGCCCGGCTTGGCTTAGATTTATGCAGACATGTGCCAAGTGCCAACTGTCAGTTGCCAGTTGCCAGTTGCCACAGTTGCCAGCGTTGCCAGACTAGCCAAGGTTGCCAACTGAAGTTATGCAGGCCGCGCTAGCAAAGTAGGCAACATATTTTTGTCTAGGCCTAAGCCGGCTAACACTTTGCACTGATTGCCCACAGCTAGCTCAGCACACACACACACACTTGTTAACACATATTTTTGCACACATGCATTAATTTTCATTTACAGCACTTGCATGTCCTGCCCCTCTCGACTCCTCGGTCCTGCTAAACGCACTTAGCCAAATTGCATTGCTTGGCAATGACTTCGCGCAGACGCCGTTGCCGTTGCCGTTGCCATTGCCATTGCCCCTTCGTTGCACTCGTAAAGCGTTAAAACCACATTTGGCCACAAACAAACAAACAACAACAACAACGGCTCTAGCAGCTTAGATCTTTGCCCTTCCTGCCTGCCTTCCGCCTAGCCCGTCTGCTACTTTTTGTGTGCGTTTTTTAAATGTAAATCCTGCAAATTTTATGCACATTTTGTAGACATACCGAGCACCCTCTAGACCCCTCAATCCAATCCCTTCCTAGCCACCGCTATCGCTTATATAACATTTTCTGAAACTGCATTTACACCACAAACACATTTGCATTTGAAATTTGTTGCTGCTGCTGCTGCTGCTGCTGTTATTACAGCTACAACTGTCCCGAAGACACGCCCACACCCAGTCGCTGGCTTTCCACATGCAGCTTGCCCTATGTTACAGTGGCTACAAAGCAATAAAGCTGCCCAAAATGAAAATTGATTGAATGACAAATGTGGAAATAGAAATACAAAACAAATTTTTGTAGAAATTTTCAAGTTTTATTTTAATTTATTTCATCGCCTTTGACTAGCTAGACTAAACTTGCACATTTTTTTAATTATAATTATAATTATTCTTATTAATACTATTGTAATTATTATTATAGCTATTATTTATATTATTGTTATTAAATTTTTCTTTTATCTTCAGAAATGAAATAGATTTAAATGCATAAAGAATTATTTTTTAGATATTTTAGGCTGGTAATATACCGATTGTGTCTGTTGGTTGAAATCGAGTATATATCGAATGTTTGTAATGTGAGCATAACTGCAAATAAAATTGAAGCGAGATCAACGGAAAAAAAAATCATATTCACTCACTCTCGCAAACGACTTAGGTTCAATTTATTTTAGTTGTCGATTGAGTTGAACCTTTCGTGTGATGCTCTTTTGCCGAACATCGTTTAAACAGCGACACGATTGACGCTCGCACAATCAGTTTCACTAAGTGAGCAAATACGAACGATCTTGCCCACATACATAAGAGACTCTTTGCTTAACCGAGTCGGGCAACAATGAGAGAAAAATAAAACAAAAGAAAATAGTTGTGAGCCGATCGCCAATGAAGTCGTTGTAGAGCCGATGCAAACGATTGCTCTCTGGGTCTTTACTCAGAATGTGAGTAAACGACACTTGTTTGCAGGCATCGTATATATATCGTGTTTGTCTGTTCAGATCAAATTTTGCATACTCTCTTCCCTATTTATGGCCTTGTAATGTGAACTAAAGTAAAGAAATCGCCTAGGCCACAAATAATACAATATATTATGATTTATGAAAGGATATACCTTTCTCAACTCTCATTAATCATAGAGCTTCTCTATTCACATATACATATACATAAGTTTCCCTAAGAATTTTTTCCTCCCAAAAATTCATAGTAATAACAATAATGCATCGATTAACTACATAACTCTCTTTACGTATATATTCAACATATATAGTACTTTGCCCATTATCATTTTAAACAGCATTTTCAGCCACTGTGCAACTGAGACGTCTGTCGAGCACTTCTGTCATTTGTTTGCTTTTGTTGTATATTTTTTATTGTAGTTGTAGCTGGCATTTCTTTAGTAACATTTTGTTAAATGCCTTGTAGCCTGGAAATCCTGTTTAGCAATATCCTCAGCACAACATGGCATGTGCCATTCCGTTGCCAACCCCAACCCCAACCCCAACCCACTGCGTTCCAGTGACACATGTTGCCACACGATAGACTGAGCCATAGCCATGCAGCAGACTTTAAAGTTGACTAAAAATAAATCATATTCAAATAATGCATAATTTAAGAGCGCTTCGTTCATGGCTGAAGCATTGTATTTATGCTATTTTTACTTTTATATATCAGAGCTAGACTAAAAGCCTAGCCGGATGGGCGAGGTGGCGGCTGGGCGTGGCCATTAGCTGTCAGTCTCATTGTTATTTTTCTTAAAAAAAAAAAAATAAAATTGTGCTCCGACTATATAAGCTTGCTACGCCCCGTCAAGTGTGTGAATGCCACAAGTTTGGCTTTTGTTAGTGAGTCGTTGTTGCTGTTGCTGTTGTTGTTGTTGCAGTCAAGATGCGTTAATTTGATTTAAGCGTTTGTGGCATGCGGTCGCCGGCAACTGGGACAATATTCAAAAGCCACGCTTAGCGCCAGCCAGCTGCGGTAAGAGGTCAACAGCAACAGCAGCAGCAGCAACAACAACAACCAAGTGTGTAGCTATATGACATAGTCGCCGTACCATGTCAGAGCTCACAGCCAGAAGCCATGACGACGAGAACGACGCCGCCTTTTGTTCGTTATCCTTGTTGAGCTAAATTGCGCTGCCTTGCAGCAGCCACAAAAAAAAAAAAAAAAAAAAAAAAAAAAAACGAAAATATTTGCCATAAAAAAACAAATTAAAATAAGCAAAAAAAAAAATATTAAAAAATAACAAAAAAAAAAAAAAGGAAAATAATGTGTGCAATATAAATTTAAAGGCAGCGCAAAATGCATATTTTCAAGCAACAATAAACCAACAACGGAGCCATAAAATTTTGCATTGTTGTGGTTGCAGGCAGCACTTGATGTGATGCCAACGCCCGCAACAAGAAGTTGCTGCAAGCTGTGAAGCAATAGTAAATCTTTGCTATAGTTGCTTTAAACTGAAGCACATTTTATTGAATATTTTAAATAGTTTCATTTCACTATTTAATAACCATGAAGCCTGGACAAATATATGGAGAGCACGAGCGTGAAGTGGATTATGCCTCTCCTTCTCTCTGTCTCTCTCTCTCTCTCTCTCTCTCTCTCTGTTTCTCTGTGTCTCTCTGAAAAATCAATGTTTAATTTGGGAATTTTTGCAGAATTTTGCATAGCATTTAAATGCCACATTTCAATGGGGCAACAACAACGAATGACCTTCGCACATATTTCATGCGTGAATTGTGAATCACTTCCACTCCCCCGCTGACCACCTTCACAGCTTCAAGCTCAACCTCGAAGCCTGTCATGGGAAATCATATACGTAAATTTTTACTTTTCGCTTTGGTTTCCTGTGCGGTTGCGGGAACTCACGTGCATGGCAGCCGGGGCGAGCGAGCGGCGCATAAATTTTATTCAATTTCTGTCATTTCACAAAATGTATAAACACATCACTCGCCGTTGACTGCAAATGCGAATGCGAATACGAATGTGATTGCAACAGCAATGGCTGCTGCTGCTGCTCCATGTATTTGGCAGCCGGCAGCCGCAAGCGCCGCAGTTGCCGCAACCGCAGCGATGTCAGCCGCACTCCGCACCTGAAGAACTGTCCTGCATGCGCGCCGCTGCGGTTTAGATGGCCGCGCCTCTGTTTTGTCAATGTTTAAGCTGGGCGAGCGTAAAGAAGAAGAAGAAAAGAAAAAAAAAAAGATATATATATATATAAATAACACACGTATATGCCGCGCACGGCACGCGCACCAAATATTATTTGCCTGCAGCTCGCAGCGGAAAAGTATTTTGCGCTTAAAGAAACGCCAGGAAACGGCAAGCGGATGTGGCACACGGAATGCAAATAAACCAGGGCCACAGCCGGGAGCAGGACCCATGTAGAAATTCACACACACACACGCACAAACACAATGTGTGTGTAAGGCGATGCCTGTCGAAGCGCAAGTAGAAAAAGCCAGGCAATAGCTAAGTAAATTCACAAAACATTTTGCTCGTCGTTGCGCTTTTGTCGCATTAGTGTACGTGATAATGTTGCAACAGCAACAACAACAACAACAACAACAACAACAAACAAAAATAGTATCAACTGTTACGTAGCAAACACATGGCAAACGCATTTGGTCCTTTGGCTTTTTCAAGTTTGCATACTTCAGCTGCTGTTTTCTTTATTGAAAACGAGTTTGGTTCGAGTCAAGTGTTTCCCTCTTTTTTTATTTCGTGTTAGTTGCAGCGCACACAACAGGGCGTATGCGTATTCAATTATGCATATTTAGAAAAAAATTCCAGCTGAGTTGAATGTGCAATAAAAGCGAGCTTGCAATGCTTTTAGAGTAAAACTCTAAGCTCTCGATGGCACATATGGAAATGGAATCTTGCGATAGATCGCTGAATTTACTTTTATAATGAAAGCTGTGAAAATAAATACGAAAATGTACTATTACGATACACAAATGTTATTTAAATTTAAAATCATATAATACACACAAAATAGTATACAGTATTTTATAATTTCAACAAAACCTTCTTCTATTTTTATATTTTTAATATTTAAGTGCTAATACAGCTCAGCTGTATAAAAATTTAATATTCTATGAGAATCTCAGTTACACATTTCTACACAGTAATTGGCAAATATCTTTTTATTTTTAAAGCTAAAAAAATTACTATGATTGATTTTTATATGTTAGTAGTAATGAAAAGATATATTTTATATTTAATATTTTATAGAATTAAATAAATAAATTATTATGTTTTTTATTTACTAAAAAAATCTAGGAATCGACGGGGAAAAAAACATCTCTATCTATCGCTATCGACATCTTTGCAGCTTTTTATATATATGTGCAAAGAACTCTGATATAAATAGAATATGAAAAGAATATATCTTTTATGAGTCGTCAAATTTCGTATATTTTGAACATTTTGCGCACCCGTCAAAGACAGTTTGCAAAACTCTCTTAATAAGCTATAAAAAAAGTCGTTGCTAAGAGCTTATTCGTTTGAAGCTCAATATTCTTCTTTGGAGTGAGTCTTAAAGCAGTTGAAAGAGGGCATTAAAACAAATTCTATGTAAAGAAACAGTCCAGACTCCCTCTCTCTCTCTCTCTCTCTCTCTCTCCTCTCTCTCTCTCTCTCTCTCTCTCTCTCTCTCTCTCTTTCTCTCTGTCTTTCTCGCTCACTCTCGCAGCGCATGCATCACAAATCAATGTAAATGGCAAGCATGCATTACTCATACGCAGCATTGGCTGAGAGCAAACGAGGGAGCTGAACACACTAAAAGCTTGCAGCTAATGACGCTTCAATTGCTGCTGCTTCATATGAGTTGCAAAACGTCGAATGAATGAACGTCATTGAATTGAATGGCACAAGTGTTGCAAGTGCAACAGCAACAGCAACAGCAACAGCAACAGCTAAGTAAGTGCCTGCAGACATTTGTGGGTAGCTAGCTGGAGTGTTGAGGGCCATTGCCAGTGACGACGACGATGTTGATAATGATGCATGTTTCAAATCAATTTTGTTGTATTATGCCAAAAATGTGCTGCTCTCTCGAGCAGCAGCTGAAGCAGTGGCAGCAACAACTGCTGCCACATTAGCAATCGCTCTTTGCAACAGAGCTCGGTGCGTGGTTCCACCCAGACGCTCAGCTTTTATGTGGCCGCCACCATGTTGAATGATTTCGTGCAATTCTTTTGCGCTGCTTGCTTACTTCTTATACATGCCACGCCCCTGTGTCGCACCACATTGCACTGGCATGTGGCATGTGGCATGTGGCATGCACTAAAAATCCCGCCTTCGCTTTCAAGTGGGTGGCGAGCGTTCAGTTGAGCTCTTGCCTTGGCTGTCACAATTTTTCAGCGAACGCGTGTTGTTGCTGCAGAATTAGTGTCATTGGGGCTCAAGAGAAAGACACACACACACACACAGAGAGACATACAGGCACTCATACAGACACACACTTGTTGTCTTTTTGTTAACTCAAACAAAAAACATTGTAAATAATTGTCTCCAAGTCCATTTTCTTCAGCTGCTTTTTCCTTCACCGTCTTTATATCTCATTTTATTTTATTTTATTTCATTTACTTTTTGTTTTCCTTTCACTTAGCACTTCTCTCGAGTCTCTTGTACTTGCTTTTTCTTTGCTCTTTTAATTAATGTCATCAATGTGTGATTAATCTGAGTTTTTTTTTTTTTTTTTCTTCTTCTTCTTGTTGGCTCGCATTGTATGTGGGTATGTATGTGAGTGCACATCTGAATAAAAAAAAAAAAAGTTAAGCCTGCTTTGACTGCAAAGACTTGTCTGAGCTCCTGCTGAAAGACTTATATTTTCAGCTGAAAATTATTTGAGACAATTTTCGAGTTAAATTTGTTAACGAAGAGTTTTCGTTAGAAAAGCTTATTAGCAGATCTTAAAGCCAAATCAATTGTTGAACTAAAGTAACAATTGCCCAACTTGGCTACAGACTACTTTCAGACAGCTGCAATAAACGCAATTTTCTGGCTAAAATCAATTTCACTTTTGATTTTCATTAAACAGAGTATATCAAATAGAAAAGCCCACAAAAATATAATAAAAGTAATTTTGCCAAACTGAAAGATAGAGCACGCCTATTGACAACGATTTCTGCTTTGCTTTTAAGCCACTTTCTGTGTGCGTGTGTGGGTGTGTGTGTGTGTTGGGCAAAGAGCAATGGAAAAAAGTGAAAAAAAAAGAAAAACTGTTACGACATTTTCATTTTAATCTTATTAAAATGTTACACGCTTTGTAGCGCTTATGTCGTGGGCAGCGCTCACTGCCTTCGCCTCCGCCTTTGCATTTGCCATCGCCTTTGCCTTTGCTGCGTCTGGACGCACCCACTTTGATATTGAAATAAGTTTTTAAATTAATTTTTTGTTAGCAAAAGTTTGCCAAACTGAACTGAACTGAACTCGAGTGGACTAAACTGGACTATGCAGTGCAGGATGGATCACGACGACTGAATCAGAGCTCGATTGAGGGGCCCAATTCAAGGCTGAATGGAATGGACCCACAGCCCACGCAGCTGCCAAATGGGCGTGTGAATGGAGCAATTGTGTGCCATATTGATTGAATCGGCCATGCCATAGTGTGTATATAAAAAGCGATTGTTAGCTATTTGTTGCTGCAAAATTGAAAAACTTTTGCCCAGCCATTGACTGACAAAAATAGAAAGAGAGAAAGAGAGAGAGAGATCGAGCAGAGCCTTAAAACACACACAAAAATGTATTGAAAAAATATCAAATATTATTAATAAACTTGTAATTAAAATTTCAACTTGAAGTGCATCAACTTGTTCACGAGTTAGTCTTTTCCATGCCATCAACAATTTTACACAATTTCCAATTTTTCTCAATGGCTGTGCGTGAACATGTGGTTCGCCTCGTCAGTGGGTTACGAGTGCATTCGATTCACATGGCGTCACATTCACCACCTGCTGTCACGCCCCGCTGTGGCAAGTCTATCATGTGAATTTTATGCGCATTTCATTTGGCTCAAGCGCCTTTCACATGTTTTCTATAACTCTCTGAAAACTACCAAAGGGCCCCAGCTGACAGCTGACACTGACACCGCCAACTCCAACTCCACCTCCACCTCCATACCACACCCGCAGAGCCAAACCGCGCCCCGCCCGCATTGGCGCATAAATCACATAAACAACATTCTGATTTTTCGCGCATGATATTTGTGTCTTCCGCTGCAAAAATAAAAAAAAAAGAGGGAAAAAGAAGAGAAACGAAAACAAAACTGCGGCGATTTGTGGGCGGATTTGCAGTGGGTTTGCAAAAAACAAATAAACCTCGCCTAAAAAAATATAGAACACTATCCAAAATGCGGAAATACAGGAAACACATGAAAACATATAAAACAGGAATGTGTGCGCTTGTGGGGAGTGACTGACTGACAGTTGCCCTGGGTTGAACAACATTTATTTGATTTATTAAATATATGTAATGAATTATATAAATAAAATGGAAAATTTATATAAATATGTAAATATAAATTATTATTAATATATTAAAATATATATAATTTAAATTTTTATTTTTTTTTTTAAATTTTCACTCTTACGCTCTCAGGTCTCACTTAAAAATATATAATATAATACAATATATAAATAAATATATATATCATTTGCATAGAGAAATTCGATTCAATTGAAAGCTGTGAAATATCACAAAGAGCTGCATACAAGCTGCATATCAGCTTAATCAACTTTTGCTCAATTATCATACCCTGTTTTATTCATTTGATGCAGTCAAAATACACACACACACACATACATATTTAAATACATATATGTATATATATTTATGTATCAGCTCAACCCAAACCGCACTGCGCACATGATGAGCAATAAAAATGAGCATAAAAATGCGAATACAATGAGACAACATTTGAGTTATTACTTGAATTTTTTGGCACTGATTTGTTATGCTCGCCCTCGCTCTCCCTCTCTCTTTCTCTCTCACTTCTCTCTCTGTCATCGGGCGACCCTCATTCGATTGCAACATTTGCAACAATGCAATGATTTTTATGCTACCATCAAATCTCTGGCACACGACAATCCATTGTTTTTCCCGCAAAAGGGCACACAGATTGGCACAAAGTATCTTCCCATACATAAATTTACTCAACCCGAAAACATTTTCATAGGTTCGGTACAATTTTAAAATCGTTTTTGATGTGCCAAAAGAAAAAAACACCAAAAATAACAAAAATATGAAGTACTTTAATAAGGAAAACTCTTTTATTGTCGAAGACTCTCTCTCTCTCTCTCTCTCTCTTTCGCTCTCTGTCTCTGTCCTTTACTCTACTAAGTGCGAGCAGCATTCAATTATACGAAACTTCCAATTCATTCCGCATTTCCTTTATGGATATATTATTATATAATTATCAGATTGAATTTACTATGATCTCTGGCATGACTGATGACATCAATAGAAAGTCTACTTTAGAGTAGAATCATAATCAATCATAATCAACAATCTAGTTCGCTTCAATAAATATATATATAGTATTGAACGAAAATAAAAGATGATTCCATGCTAAAACATGATTGTTGACAACTGTTTCCTATAAACGCCATATATAGTCTAGTCTCCAAGCTAGAAATATTTCTGCTACGACTGCTTCATAATCATTTTGGGGAATCAGTCGAGGAACAAGACGTAATCCTCAAAATATAAATTCGTAATGTTGTGCACAACTTGTGTGTGTGTGTGTGTGTGTGTGTGTGTGTGCTCGTATCTCTTGGTATTCGCCATTTTTATTTAATTTGCAACACTTTTCTCCATTTTTACAATGCGCTACATTTTTCAATTTACTTGTAAGTCACACAAACACACACACACGCTTATAGCCATCGCTCGCTTCGACGTAATTTACACATTTTTCTGCCACATTAAGCGACGTTTTGCCTCGCACAAGCACAGCGAGTCGAATCGTGTGGGGCTGCGTTGAGGCTTGGGTTGGGTCAGGACTGATATTCCCTAAAGTGCAATAAACATGCGCGCTACTGACACACACACACACACACACGCACACACACTATACACATGGCTGGTACCTATGTCATGACACACTTAAATTTTGCAAGACAGCCAAAAAAAGGAAAAGGAAAGCCAAAAACTTTGCGCAAAAAAAAATGCAGACTAAAGAAGAAATAAACTTCAAATAAGCGAGCCAAGATGGCTTACAGCCTGCCACACACATATACTAACATCTGCGTGTGTGTGTGTGTGTGTGTGTGTGTGCTTAGTAGCAGTTGCTGGCACTTAAACTTAAACAGAAAGAAAACACAGAAGCTGCAATAGAAAACAGCAGGCTAGCCATACATATACATACATATATATAATGTATACCTTATATATATTTATGTGCATGTATTTATATATATATGTATGTCTATCTATATAGTCCTCTTGTTGCGCACAGTCTTAAACACTCGACGCTTAAGCGCTGCACAAATATTTATTGTGTCATTGATTTTGCCGCTAAGCCGCCAAGAGTTGGCGCTCAACTTTCCTTTTGGATCCCTTCTTATTTAATTTTTTTTTTTTTTTTTGCCTTTTGCTTTACTTATTTACTCAAACGCACATTGCTTTTGTACTCTGTCTGCCTGTGTGTGTGGCAACACAAATATTAAATTTCACACATTTGGGATCAAAAAAGGGACACTTTTGCTGTTATATTCACCAGAGACGCGTCCAAGCTGACGCTGATTGAAAAACGAAAATTTCCTTTCACATTTGCTCACATTTCATTTAGAGGTCAGGCCGGTTAATACTATATGCCCCACATTTATATATCAATAATTTATATTGATCTATATTTATAATGCATATATTGTTTTGTGATTCTGAATATGCTTTTGACTTTATATCTCATGAGTTCAGAAAGTCTTGATTGTATTTACATGGCTCAAAGTTTAATCGACTTCAGGCTGTGTTTTTTGACAGCTAACCAAAATCAAGCTCAAAAATCACGGTAAAAGCTATAAGACTAGACTCGTTTATCGTGTAGTCGAGACTTTTGTCTGCGCTTAAGCATAATTTCTATATTGTGCTGGAGCTCAACTGAAGCGATTCGCCAAGTTTGAGTTTATTTTAGTCTCTCGAGACCTTTTCTTGGCTAGAGTCTTGTATCAAAAATGTTTTCGCAGAGATATATTATTGAATGACTATTTATTAAGCCTTCGACTTTTATATGTGTTCATTCTTGTCTTGCTCCGTTAAAGAAAGTTTCTTGTGTCTTACGTAAATCATTTTCCCAACCGAGTTTTTGACCTTCCAAAGAGCTTACACTTCGAATACCTAGCTTTCCATGTTGTTTAGGTTGGATTCCTTAAACTTGTATTGCACATTTGCAAACTTTAGCCAGTATATTTTTATATACAAATATATTGATTTGCTATATTGTATTTGATCTCTGCTTTTACTCTAATGTATTTGATCTCTGCATTGTGCTTTTACAGTCTTATTGTATTAAAAGAACAAATCACAGAGAAAATCATCTTTGAAGCAAATAAGTTTTGCCTTGAACAAATGTTCATCTGGAAAATATCTCTTATAAATGAATTCTAATATTCATTTAAAACTAATTCATTGATACATATTTTATGCCTATTCATAAACTTGATCATATATCACTGACAAATGGCTGCAAAATAGATAACATTAATCAACAATTGAGTTATTTATTTATTAAAAAAATATATAGCAATTAAGACATAGCAAACATTCGATTGTTTAATATTGTATATTGTTTGCTTAACCACTGCAATGAATTTCATGCTCATTGATTTTTACATATGAACTAATATCGAATTTCTTTAATTCCATTTGATTGCAGGTAAGTCGAGTCGAGTCGAGGCGGGTCAATTAACGATGAATTACGCATGGCAAGTGAATGAATAAAAAAAGAGTAATATGAGAATTATTAATAAAAATGAACTGCAGCAGCAATGCAAACACATACACACAGAGAGAGGGGAAGGGTAAATGGGTTGTTATGCAAATAAAACTAATCCCAAGTTGAGCGACCGCATAAATCAACCGCAAATAAGTGAAGAGCAGGCCGCCAGCTACACATAATACAGTGTATGAATATATATATATATATATATATATATATATGTATATATATTAAAATGTCCCTTGGCCTAATTGCCAACACACACACACACTCGCACTCGCGCGTGTGTAAAGTAACGCCATTTGAGCTAAATATGCATCAATAATTCATAAAATTAAATAGCTGCATATTAAAAACAGCCCAAAGGCTAGGATTGGGGGACAACGATTTATCGACTGGGCCAACGCTGACAGGCCTAATGCCGCATCACTCATACGCCGTGTCGCCTGGCTGTCACATTAAATGCACACGAGCTCGACACATCAGCGCAATAATAATAAATTTTAATATTAGCGCTTAATTAAAATTATCAATTGACCTCAGACCACAGGCGAAAGAATTTAAGTCAACAATGCGTTACGCATACGCCGCATTGCTTGCTGATTCGATTTGCCCATATACATATATGCATATATAGCATATGTATTTTAACTAAATCAACAGCTATATTGAATGCATTCAAACGCATTTGTATTTAATTTGAAATGCATCAATTCACATGATAAAACACAGCACAGATTTTTTAATGAAAGCTAATGAAACAAACATCAGATTTTTTGAATTTTTATTTATTTTTTATTATTATTATTGGCATAAGTGCAAAGCTTTGACAATTAATAAAAGCATATTTATTTGGCGGCAATCTGTAAACTTTTTTAGACACTCCACAGATGAGGCTAATATACGTATGTAGAGTACAAAAATTTGTGATTTCGATTGTTGTTCGGTTGCCAATTAAACTGCTAAAAGCCTAAGGCTCTTATGAAACATTCTGTGTTTTTTGCTAGAGTTTTCTATCTGTTTGTATATTTAATTAAATGCAACTCAATTGAGCAACCTTTGAGCCAGAGCTGCATTTGATGTCGTTCGTATGATGGCGCTCTTATGCATCAAATGTCAAACACTTGGCCAAACTATCTCAGACATGTGTGCTGTGCAAGCTGCCCTTTTGTTCAAGCTGACAATCTTTGTGCAGTCATCTTTCAGCTCATTTAACTGCCAACGAGAGTGCGAAGCGAGCGCAGTTGCTGCATGCTCTCAATGCTATTATTGCTAAAAAGCACACGCACACCCTCACACACACACAAATACACTCAGTTGTACGCATATAAATCAATCAAGCAAGCTTGCAAACGACGACTAATCACAATCAGCTGAGCTCAACTCGGGTCACAGCAGCTGCTGTGTGGCTGTGGCAGTTGCAGCGAGTCAATGATATCAATTTCCGTTGTCAATAATTCAACTTCTGAATGAAATTTAATCTACCTGGCTGCGAATGTGCAAGAGTGTGCAGAATTGTATGTGTGTGAGTGTATGTGTGTGTTTTCATCTTGTTTACAGGTAAAGCTGCTGCTGCTGCTGCTGCTGCTCCTCCTGCTCCTGCTGCTGCTGCTGCTGCTGCTGCTGCTGCAGTTTTCAATCAAATAATCGAAGCCAAAGTGTGCGTACGCATACCCTTACAAGTGTTTACCGTTATTAATCTGATTACAGTTAACGTGCTAAGCGCTCAAGTGAGTGTAAAAGAGAGAAAAGCAAAGGAATGTGACAGAAAGAGAGAGAGAGAGAGAGAGAGAGAGAGAGAGAGAGAGAGAGAGAGAGAGAGAGAGAAAGCAAGCGAGAGTTGGCATTTTAAGGTTGTCTTCAAGCTGTGCACGATTCATTCGAAACTTTTCAAGTGCCCCTATGAATGTAATGGCAGTTGACTGCCTGTGTGTGTGTGTGTGTAAGTCTTGTGCCAATTGACAGCTTGACAAGTGAGCAACATGAGAATTCAACTCGTATGTCAGAGTCGTACAAGAAATATGCAAAGTATAAAAACAAAGAACCAAATTTTGTGTAACAAAAACTTTTTTATTTTTATGACAACTTTTGCTTAACTTTGTCGGAAATGATAGAGAGGAAGAGAGGGAGAGAGAGAGATAGCAGTATGTGCCTACCTCTCTCTCGCTCGCTCCCTATCTAGTCAGAGATTTAATGAATCAATTATAGCGATATAGTCAACTCTTTGCGTTACGCCCACTTTGTTATGCACAGCATGTGCAGCTGGGACCGAACATAAATCTAAATGCCAAAAGCCGTTCAACAATTTAACAACAAAATGTAACTAAAGACAAAATCTACAGACTTTTCTGTGTATTTTTATTTATTTTTTTTTATTTTTGGCCATGTCATTTGCATATTGATGCATATTTTGTGACACACGCTGTTGGACAGCAAATAAATTCTATAGAAATACCCTGTAGAACCAAAGCAACAGAGGCAGGCATAGCTGCAGCAGCAGCAGCAGGCACTGTTTATTTGTGAGCGTTATAGCTAACAAATTGTATGTACTATATCTACATGTATTACATTAAAATTGTATATGTATATATGAAATATATTTTCAAGAGTAGCATCAGCTCGTCTATCATCGAACATCTGCTGCATTTTGTGAGACTTTTTTGGAAAAGTTATAGATCAATATTCTTTGTAATGAAAGGATATGCTGTAATTTGAAATATTTGTCAACTAAAGCAAAATAGTTGAGATTCAAACGGAATTGTGAATAATTTAAATCTGATTGCATTGAGGTTACAAAAACTAACAGCACTCAAAACCAGAAAAGCTGCAAAAGATTTAATTAGATATTTGCTGTGCGGCTAACAAAGAACTGAGCTCTTAGCCTTTGTTGTCGTTGCTGTTGCTGTTGCTGCTATAAACAATTAACTACAAAATTGACATAAAGCGACAGCAAAGTGATCAAATGTGCAAGCCTTGGCCAATGGCTAAACTCAATGCAAACCGCACAATGCAAAAGTTTGTGATGATTGCTTCAGGGGCAACAAGCAAAATACCTGGGCAATCTCTTACTGTGTAAGTGTGTGTGTGTGTATGTCTATTGTGTAAAAGCATGCATAAAATATGCCAATATGAAGTCGCTCTCAGTCTCTCTCTCTCTCTCCCTTTCTGTCTCTGTCTATGCTCACTTACAACTCTGTCTTTCCCAGCAGCACAGACGTCGCATTCATCTCCATTTGCTTGAAGTGACGAGTCGACACACCCACACACACACGCACAGACACACATGGCCCATTGGAACTTCAATTCATCCATAGTGCACAATTTTTAACACTCATACGCCCCGTTACCTCGTCTCCACATCCCGCCGCTCGTCCAATGCACAGGAACACTCTTTGGCTTGCATTCGCTGGCTCTCTTGGCTGCAGCACTATTTTGTCATATTTACCATTTGTTGTTGTTGCTGCTCTTGTTGTCTTTCAAGGTTCATCAAAGCCTCAACATTGTTTGGTCACAGTTGTTGGTAACTCTGCCAATTCAGCGCCTGCCCTTCGCCCCTACAGCCCCTTCGAGACCAGCTCAACCCTCGATGACATGCTCCTAAACTGTCTTGTGAAATTTTTCCTGTGGGGGTTAAAATATGCAGAGACTAGCTTCGTGCAGCGAACACACTCTATGGCTGACTTTTTCGCTTTGGCTCTCACACACACACACAAACATACAAACGTATATTCAAGCTATAAAAGTGTGTGTATGTGTGTGTGTACATTTTTCGCATAGTGCTGTAACTGGTAGTTATGCTTCAGTGCATGTGCAGCTTGTCTGTTGTTTATGACACCCCCACAGCACTTCACTCATTCCCACAACTTACATGTGTGTGTGTGTGTGTGTGTGTGTGTATGTGTGCGTGTCGTCGTTGTCGTCATCAACATCATCATACGTCTCGGTTTCGTGCTCCAATCACAAGCATATCATCACACACAGATACGCACACACACACACACATAGACCCTCACCCACACACACACACACACAGCTCGAGTTTTGTCATTGTCTGTGCGCTTCTGTGGGTGCACAATTTTGAATTTAGCCTTTGCTTTTAGCCACACTCTCCCAGCACTGCCCTCAACTCCTGCCCGCCTTAGCTGCTGCCTCGCATATTTTCTAATCTTGTGCATAGCAGGAAGAAAAAAAATATAAAAATTCTATAGATTTTTGTTACGCATTTTTTTGTTTATGGACATTCAATATGAGACGACTCTGACCATATTAAATACCAATCGGGCTTCATTTACGAGACGTCGCCTTAAGAGCTAAGAATATAAATTGAAAAAATTATTGCTATATATGCTTGAGGCGTACTTGAGAGAGAAAGAGTGAGGAAGCTAGCGAGGTAGAGAAAGGGTGAAAGACAAAGACAGAGAGCGAGGCAGAGAGAGAAAGAGTGCTTTACCGAGATTTTAGGTGCACTTAAAAAATCTTAGCAAAAAAAAAGAGAGCGAGAGAAAATGTTTTCAACAATTTGAAAATCTAAGGAAAAAAATAATTTCGTCTTCAGAAGTTGTTCACTTCTTCGTAAAAAATTGATTAGATTTTTAATTCATGATATGTGTTTGTGTTACAGCAATCTTTGCTTAAGTCTTTCATATTATCTAGAAAAATAAATAGAGATATCTTCTTAAAGTCCAAGTCCTCAACTCCACAACAATTTGTATAACTTTGTTCGTCAAATATCTCTAGATCTTCACAATTAAATTTATATATATGTAAATACAGAACCTATTATTATTATTAATTATTACATACAATTGTTATTATTTATAATCTATATAAATGTTATTTTAATAATAATTGTCCCTGCCTTTGCTTTCTACTCTATTTCATGTCTATTCTTTTTCTTGTGAATAAATAATTCCAAAATATGCCTCCCGCTTTCTAAATAATTTTTAATTAAAAGGGCAATTACTACATATATATTTAAATATTTTAATTAGCTCTTAGCATGCAGCTCTCGAACTTCCACTTCATATTGAGAATTCTTCGTAATAGCTAAATAAATACTTTAAATATCAATTTTTAAGCTCTTGCGGTTAAATTTAAATTTACGCATTTATTTAAATCAAATTCTCATTTACATCTGAAGTGTGAAGCGTTTAGTGTTAGCCGTAGAACGCTGTAGGATATTGATGAAAAAATCAAAATACAAATTTTACGCAGAGTTTAAAATTCTAATTAAATAACACAGCAGGTGTGTGTGAGCGAGTGTGTGTGTGTGTGAGTAGATATAAAATTGTAAATTTATTTGACTTTTCGTTTACATCAAGTCCTGCCGCTGCTGCTGCTGCTGATGATTTTGGTATTATTCAGCACTAAAAAGAAGCTAAAAATATTTTTCAATAAAAATGCATTTTCTATGGAATTTATTGAAGCTGCAGTAAATGTGTGTGTGTGGGTGTGTGTGTGTGTGTGTGTAGATTGCCACTGTGAGTAATGATCCAGACAAATGGCAAGGTGGCATTCAGCTTCAGTCTCTCTCAGACTCACACAGACACTCATTCAGACAGTCAGTCAGCTGTTGAGTGGTTGTGCTGTGTGGGTGGTGCGGCGCCAGTTCGTTGTCATGCAGATCAGGACAGCAACAAAAATATTATTATGTCAGCATTATGTTCACAATGTCGTTTGCCATTAAGTCAACGACAACAACAACAGCAACAGCAGCAGCAGCTTTAACAATGGAAATGAAAGCGGGTTTGGGCATAGCCACAGCCATGGAAGTGACATATGAAAATGTGCAGACAGTGGTCGCTCCGTTTGCATAATAGAAAACATAAATTTTGCACTTTTGTTGTAGTTATCTACTGCCAGCTCTGCTGCTGCTGCTGCTGGTGCTGCTGCTTCATCTTTTCTGCTATGACCCGCAGCTGGACATGAAATGTCCACAGAGTGAATATATTCATCATTCTCAATAACAACAACAACAACTAGGCTAGAGCTGAGCAAGCAATTGTAAGTAATCGAGGTTATCCTTTTGACACACTTAAAACGGCCGCCGCTCAAAGCAACCAACTATTTATTATACATATATATTTCTGTTAGCCTGGCCAACTAAAGTGCTGAGCTCTCAGTTACCAAGAGGCAAATGCCAAGCCAAATGCCAAATGCCAAATGCCAAATGCTTCAATTGAATTTCTCTCGCCTCTTTCACCTAATCTTGATTTAATAAATAAATTGAAACATTTTATGCTTTTGGCAGACGAAAGTAAAGCTAGTTTTATTTTAACTTAATTTGACTTAATTTTCCTTTTGTTTCTGTGCTTTTGGGTTTGCACTTAACGCATAATTTCCTCTGCTTTGTATTGCCAGCGAAACGACGGCAAATAGTGTGGCTCTGTGTGTGTGTGTGTTTGCTGTGAGCATGAAATTAAATTCCTCGTCAAAAACAATAACCTGCCTGCCAACCAGCAAACAACAACTACAACAAAGCAACAACCAACCATTGACTTCAAAATCGCTGCTGTTGCTGCAGCTGCTGCTGGCCTAAAGGGCGCGCAAATAAATTGAATCGAATTTAATGTCAAAAGTGCAGCATATAATTGGCTTAATGTTGTTGTAGCCAACATTGTTGTTGTTGTTGTTGTTGCTGCTGTTGCTGTTGCTGCAACAGCGAGTGGCAATAAGGCTGACAGCAAGCATGGCTAAAAACTGCATAGCGTGTCTGTGTGTGCGTGTGTGCGTGAGTGTCTGTGTGAATAATACGCACACACACACACACACATGGCTAGTAGCCATTAAGGCCAACTTGCACACGCACACACAGCATCTACCTTTGCCCACCTGTTTATGGTCCTTGTCTGTGTGTGCGTGTGTTTTTGCCGTTAAAAGCGCAAAATTCAATTTCGTTTTATTGTTCGTTGGTTAAACAGCAGCGTTCGGGGTATAAATATCATGACCCTATATACATATATATAAACTGACTGTGTGTGTGGGCGTGACGATAGTGTATGACGCCCACCTGTGACGCGTGGCTACGCTTCTTTTTTTCTCCTGTGTGTGTGTGCGGTCACGGTGCGTATGAGTAATATTTGTTCAGAGCCACCAAAGCGTTGCCTGTCGCTGCTGTTGAGAGGGCCAAGGGGCCTGCGGGAGCGTGGCGCTGGGCTAGCGAATGAAACAATTTCCGCTGACGCTGCTATTATTGCAGATGCTGTTGTAGCTGGCCATTGTTGCTACTCCTGCTGCTCCTCCTGTTGATGTAATGCAACTAATTTTGTTTTTGATCAACGGACCGCAAATTTCGCCGGAGGTTTAACAGTAAAGCGAAAATTTTATTATAGCCACATTTACAAAGAGCAACAGCATAGCTGAGCCATCTCTAGCCACGCGTGTATATGTATGTGTGTGTGCTAAGAATTTAATATCCTGGCAGATACATTTATAAAACTGACAAGAAAATTATATATAGTAATCGGATGTGGATTAAAAACCTTGTTGTGCTTGCTGGAATATTGTGTTTCAAAGGTAAAAAAGTTTTTAAGCAGAAATTGTTGAAAAGTAAAACAAAAGTATCTGACTGAAGAAATACACTAACCCTATAGCTTATAACTGTTATAGATATGCCATGAATAACAGCTAAGCTGAAGAAAATCATGAGCAATTATGCAATCTCATTTGAATAAATTTCCATCTTTGCTCAATTGATTTATCTGCAGTTAAACATTACTTTTGCAAATCTCAACAAATACTGAATCAGAGATACAGAACCAGTCTGAAGTGGCTGAGCTTGGAACATATTAAGTTTATCGATTCATTGAGCTGTGAAATATGCCCTGGCCGCTGACATATTGCACAAGATTTGTAAGTTTCAATTAAGGCAGCGAGCTGAATTCAAAGGTTGCATTCGGTTATTAACCTGTCAAAGGCGACGGCCATAAGCCTGAAATGCACAATCATAACCCCCAACTGAGGCGCTGGCCACAGGCGCATGGCCAAAATGCAATATTGGAAAGTGCAGAACAGGGTCAGGTAGTCAGCGTAGTCAACCGGACTCGACACACACACACACACACACATGCACGCATCTGTTTGCCGTGCACCTCAAATTATATGTTGACAAGTCTCAACTGAGCCGAGCAACCCAATCGAATTATTGAGCCCATGGCAATTACTTGACCTGGGTCTTTGCCATTCAAATTGGGCAGGACTCGCCGGCAAATTGCTGACCAAATTCATAGATGTCAAATCGAACACAATTACTTATGCAAATAGTTATTCTGTATTCGGGAAATTTCACTATTAAGTTAATTATGTCATTTTCATATTTGAAATTAAAGTCGATAGCTGATTATTTTGGTGTTAACTCTGACTCGGTTGAGTAGACCAAAACTGCTTGATTAAATTATAGAAATTGATTTTTGCTTATCGCCAGAGATTGATATATATTGAACAAAAAGTAATAATAATTCGAATTTACTTATTTTTTTTTTTTTTTTATATTAATTATGAGAATGACGTATAAAAAACATCTGGAGATAATACAAAAATTTCGTTAAATCACATATAGATTGCTTAGCAAAAAAAACGATATAAGGATATATATATATTTACATCTTATAAAGACTTTGAATAAGTTTCCTCGTTTTTTTTGCTAAGCATATATATATATATATATATATATATATATAATATATCGTAACAGGTATATACCGTGCCGTGATATTATTAGAGTAGGTATCGGAGTTCTTACCCAAGTTGGCAGAACGCTTCCTGATAAACACGAATTGGTACTTCACGAGAATGAGACGAATATAGCTGCTGCTGCACTTAGTTCCTGGTATAGCTGAGAGAGACCGAGTTAACAGGTCAATGTGATGACTAGTTGAGAAACTTCGAGAAGTTATACCCTAGAAAAATAAAAAAATCACTTTATAATCGATAATAATCGAGCTATACAACAAGTGATAAAGCAGCTCTGCGCTGTTGCAGGATATCTGCTAGTCGCGTACGCGCAACTAAAAGTTTCATATTAAATTTCATTAAATTATATCAAGACTGGAATGACTATTGCTACCTGGCACGACCTTTGCAAACACGCCTTTAACTCTAATCGCAAAACTCCTGCGGCTAGACACGAAACTCAAATGAATCATCTGACACAATCAACTCGACAAACTGTTTATGGCTCAACAATTTGATAAGTAAGCGAAGCATATGTATATCATACATATCATGTAAATAAAAGAAAAATATACCAAAAAGCAATATGTACAATGCCAATGCGAATGCGAATGCGAATGCGAAATTGGGTATTCATAAATTGTTGACGTTATTTGGCGCCCACCTTGGGGCAATTTTCCAGGGTTTTTGTCGCAATTTTCTTATCTCATGAGCATAAAATTAACAACCCAGCAAAATGGCGTCAAAATCAACGACACAATGCTTGCACACATTATTTGCGTAGCCGGGCAGATCGAGCACAAGGATACACGGCAAGGACTACGCCGTAGCTTTATTTCAAGAAATCGACGCCCACGGCGTAGCTATAAAAATTTGTGCGCGATAAAATGGAATTATGAAGATGCGAGATGCTGCGACAAGTGCGGCGACGACGACCAACTCTGGAGCACGACACGTGTTCTTATTAATTTTAATGCATATTAAAAATCGCAGCCGGCGGGACTACGCGTCGCCCGCCCGGCCCTTTCCACCAGCGCCCACCTCGTAAACCTTCTTCAGAAGCTGTAAATTTTAAGCAGCGTATCAATAAAAGCCTGAAACGTTGAGGCGCATAGAGCCGTTGCTTCATAATACACTCTAACCACAACAATATACAATACACACACACACACACATGCACACACACATGCACACACACATGCACACACACATGCTTGCATGACAGACACTGACTTATGTTTATTAGATTTTATGGGCGCTGAGGCTGAGGCTGAGGCTGAGGCTGAGCTTCGTCTTGTGGGTTTTGCTTAACACATTTTTCGCTTGTACATTAAAATATCTTAATAGAAAAGAGATAAGTCATAAAATATTAAATGAGTGACTACCACACACGCACACACACACAAAGCACACACAGACAGAGAAAGCTCATAATCAGTCAGGGAGTCAGTGAGGCAGGCCAAGTGGCAGCGCGGTTTCATCTGCAACTGGCAGGCTGTTGGCTATGTCTGAGCAGAGCCTCCATTATGCCGCAGTATTGTGGTTATGATTTCACATATCCTGTACGCAGTTAATGCACAGTAGGGTATGCGCATGCAAGCAACATAGAATAATAAAAGGAATACTAATAAACAACTTGTGAAGAGCATTCCTTATTATTAAAGCTCTTTCTCAGTCTTTCGCTCTTTAATTGAATATAGATTTTTAGCTACTTATATTTGTCCGCTTAAAATGGCTTTTCTGTGTAACCTTGCCTTACTCTTCTCCCCTCTATCTCTCTCTCCCTCCCCTTCTCTTTCTCTCTTTGACTTGATCCATCGATTTATCTCTCCCTCTCTCTTTCTATTTTGATCTCATACATTGTGTGTCCCTATTTCTCCCGTTTTAACCATATCTAACCTAGACTAAAAAATTTTATATAAATCTCTCGCCAAGTCTTTTACAGGGCATCTCATTGTCATCCGCCTTGAAGCTCCATTTGATCGTATTTGTTCTTAGTGCTCATATTTCCACTTTGCAGATAAATAATGCACAAAAGTTGTTCATTTAACTTTGCCTGTTTGTTTCGTTTCGCTTTTTGTTTGTTTTACTCGTTGCTGGTTTAGATGGCCCGGCAGCTCGGCTGCCTCACCTGTCTCACCTGCACCACCATCGGTGGATCGCCTGCCATGTGCCAGATATAAATCTTGAGAGCCTAAAACCGACTGGGGCAACTTTACTTTTTATTTTTATTTTCATTTTATATATATAAAAATTGTTCGTTATTTTGGGGCCAGCTTTGGCTGAGTCGAAAATAAGTTAAGAAACTCATTCACATAATTTTCGAGTTTATTGTTGCTGCTGTTGCCGCTATTGCTATGGCATGATACACACCTGGCCTGGGCGGGACTCTAATTACCAACAGCCCTCAGCAGCAACTCTGAGCTGCCCATAAAATCTAAATAAAAATCATTCATTTTCCCGGCAAAGCGAAAGTTAACCTAAGGCGCCAACAATGCTGCCAACTGCCATGCTTAACGGCTCCTTAAGAACCACTCGATGATGTTGTGGCTGCCACTGGAAATCCAGTAGCTGCAGCCACCCCCTGACCCCCTAACTCCTCAACCCGTATCCACAGCCATCCCCAGCCCTGTGGTTGCCTTTTGGGCGTAAAATTTTTATAGCCTACACTTGGGCGCCCGAGCAAGTTATGGCCACTTAATGAATTAACATTATTTTGATGGGCTTTATGATTTTTTTTTTCGTGCATCGACACACAGCTAGGCTTGCAACACCTCAGAAAAAAAGCAGCCGATTTTAACTTTTTAATAAGCCACAAGAATATTATTTAAAACAACAACACAAGAAGAGAAATGAAATAAAAAATTAAGTAGATTCAAGCATAAGCATAACTCCACTCGAATCATTTCATTAATATTTGGGCGTGGCAGTGGCAGCCCTTCTGCCTCCATATCATTTTTTTTCTTTTCTTTCTGTGTTTCGTATGCTGCATGGAAATTGCTTTTTAAGTACTTGGCTTCAATGCAGGCGCAGAAAAGTTTTCCATGCAGCGCGGCGGAAACTGCGAAAAGCTGAAGTGAAAGTTTTTATTAAATGCATAAAACGAGTCAAAGTCGTGACTGTGTATATATGTGTGTATGTATGTATGTGTGTGTGTGTCTGTGTGCGTGTGTATTGGGCGCGTGTATCGGGCGACATAAATCTAAGTGCTTTAACGCCCTTGTGGCCAACTTTTGCAGCGCCTACTTTCGTGGCCAATGGTGCAAAATGTTTTAACAGTCTGAGCCACCCCTTTGCCCATACTCAACTAAACATATATATGAGCGTGTGTGTGCGTGTGTGTGTGTATTATGTAAGCGTCGCTGTGGAGCTTTTGTAATGAGTTTTCAAGTGGTTTTATGCATAGGCAGGTCATTTTAACATAATGCCTAATGATGTATCTCTTGTGATGGGGGCTTACTAAATAGCCAACCATTGTATGCCAGGTAGTGTCACACAGACAATGTAGTTTATAAAGGGAAACCTAATGGGCAATAATCAGGCAGGTCCTTTTGTTATTGCTCACAGAAACTAGCTGAGTTTGTCAAATGCAATGAAAGGCAGACTTTTAAAGGGCTTAAAAGTGTCTGTGCCTTAGGTGTATTTTAATACACACAAGTGTAGTGTATGAAATAATATAGTTTAAATGTTTCGCATAAATGTTTTAAAAATAATAAATACATTAAAGCTTTACTAAAATTCTACATTTCCCCATAAGTTGTTCAGTGTTATCTCTCACAATACTTTATATTCCTTCATATATTCATAGAACACAACACGGCCTAAACTTTATTAAACATAACTCGTATATATCTAAATCACTTTATCAATTTTTGCTGTTCTACGAAATAATTACACACAGCTTATCACAAATTTTGCTACATAATAATATAAGTAATTATTATGTAAATTAATAATTAAATAACATTTGCAGTTACTATTTGTTTCAATAAAACTTCTTAATTGTCATTTATTGCTTGTGATATCAGCCAGCAGCAAATATCCCACAATTCAAATGCGCGCGTAAAATAAAATTCCCTAACAATCGAATTTCCCATTTGCACTCGCATTTTTGTTCAGAGCTGGCGAGTCACTCGCACGCACACATGCAAACAAAAACAAACGCTCTCGCTCTCGCTCTCTCACAGCAGCAGCAGCAGCAGTAATAGCAGCTGCCGCATATGCCGCACCACGGCGAATTTAGCACAGCCAACGGCGGCGAATGTATTTGACGTTGTACCAGTCGCCCGTGTATATGTTGTCTGTCTCTGTCATCATAGTCGCCGTCGCTGTGGCCGCCGTCTCGTTGCGCTTCAGTTTTTCTGATTGTGGCCTAAGCAAAAACTAGGCAAACATTTTTTAAAAACTTCAATAAAACCTTCAATGAAATGCGCACAAAGCAAAGTCACATCTTGGCTGCTCGTAAATCTCAAAAGTAACTAAATAAGTGCAAAACACAAAACTAAAGAAAACAAAACTGTGAAAATTTGTATAGTGCAAGCGAACGCCTGGAAAAATTCTCTGCGCAGCAGCCGCCTTTTTTTTCGGCAACAGCGAACAAATTGGGTACAAAAGAATGAAATATTTATTATTATAACTTAATTGAAATATAAGCTGTTTAAACAGTTGTGCATTCTGATATGTGACAAGTGCAGAGTATCTGATAACAAACACTAAAGATACAATATACTGCTATATAAAAATATATTTGTGCCCAAAAATATGTGCCAAAAATCCAAACGTTTTACAACTCGCAAAAAAATATGGCAATAAAAGTGTGTGAATAAGATACAAAACTGAATCATTAAAAAAAAACCCTGAATATATATTTCTATGTGTATAAATAGATATAAATATAGTGTTTAATAGTGCGCCCATTAATCTTCTTGTGATTGTGGTTTTTGTTGTTGTTGCCTTTGTTCGCAGCACTGTTGTTGTTGTTATTCGCATTTTGTGTACCTTTCAAGAAATCAATAAAAAAAAAAAAAAAACAGTACGCAGCCCAAAGGCCAGGCAAATTCGCTCAAAACGAGTCGAGAGAGCGGAATGAAAGAGTAGCATGTAACACAGAACAACAGCGGAGTGCCTGAGAGCGAGAGAGGGTGAGAGCAAGCGAGCGCGAGTGCCCATTGCGTTTTGTTGACATTGTACAGCGCCTCATGCTTGCCAAGAAAGAAGCCCAGCTTGAGTTTTGTGTCTCCCCTTGTATCTCTCTCTCTCTCCCTCCTCTCTCTCGTGCGCGCTGTATCTGTATCTGTCACCGTCGCTCTGTGTTGCTCACAACTATACCATAATTTAGCATATTTAGCAAAAGAACGCGAATGTCTGACAAAGAATAAACACAAATAGAACAATAAGTGTATTTATATCATGATAAAGCACAGTTAACTGACACAATTCTTAAAGAAGCAGAGACTGCATTCGCTGTGTGCCCGTTTCTTGTGTCTCGTCGCGCTGCGAATCGCTATTGGTATATTTTGGCAAAGGGTGCTCTGGGCACCACGTGCACAGCCCGGCTTCGGCTCTATTGATTTTTCGCATATCCTGCATCCTGGTTGCCGTGCATGCGCAGCCAATAATTTATATGAAAATGTATATATAAATATATATATTTGTAGACATGTGTCTGTGTGTGTATGTGTCTAGGGATGCGTAGGGATATCCCTAGTGCACTGACTTTAGCCATAGAAATGTCAGTCATAATTCAAGAGTTGCTCGTTAATTTAGCTAACAAATTAACAACATTCAGCAAGTCGCTAAAAACAACAAACAAACATTTTCTGATACACATACACCAAATATGTAGTACACAATGTGGGCCATTCATAAAAATCGCTTCATTGTGTGAGAGAAAAAAAAAAACAAAATACAACTAAATAAACATTCTCGCTGTCGCCGTATGCATAGGAAGTGTGTTGGAAGTATTTGATTTGGGTTTTTTCGAAAGCGAATGCTTGAGTGCCTTAATATGTGGGTTATCAAACAGTCTCACGCCTATTAATGCCATCGAAGCGGTGTTCCCTTTTCGGCAATGGCTGCTTAGAAAACCCAAACTATCGAATATGCATTAAGAACAGCCTAGACCAGTCGACTGCCTATGTGAACTCGATCAGTTGCGGAGTTATCTCTATGAAATTTCATACAGATGCTTCTTCCGAGTGAGGAAATAGCATATATGAATACGAACGAAAAACCATTACTCTCTCATAGAGCTGCCATAGAAATGATTATTTAAATATAATATTGTGTGAAAAATAGCTTCAGCCTAACATATTTAATCTTTAGTTTGAAAGCCCTTGCCCTTGATCATATCAGCTCAATTTGTAGCCATATCATTTCAGTTACTTAAGTGCCCAATTAGATGATATTTATTGGCACTTGAGACATACTTTAACACACTTTCACGACCTGGCAACAAAAACGCCCGCCCACATAACTTTGCCTTCAGTTACTGTACTGTGCTCTATAAAGCTATATACTGTATACATATATACATATTTCTGTGTTTATTTATATGTTTGTTCAGAATACAATAGGAAATCGGCTTAGGCTTATGTGACCTACTAACTGTGCAGCTTCTACTTCCGTTTATAGAGCGAGTTAGAGGCAGACAGCTATAAAATGTGTTACCTGGTAAAACGATATGTTTATTCACTTTTTATCAATCACACACGCACACTCACTTACTCACACACGCACACTCTCACTTATTCACTCGCAAAAAGGTCACTTATTATTGTTTATGTGTATGACAAGCATAATGGGGCTTATCTCGTAAAACGACCATCGACCATACAAAAAAAGAGAACTCGCCACGACATCAACATGTGTGTGTGTGTGGAATGTGTGTGTATTCACGTGTGTATGCATATCTGCATGCTGTCCATTTATTGGGTCACATTCATATATACACATACTCACACACACACACATGTTCTGCCATGCGTTCTTCTGCACTTGACAGCAAACTGTGGGTAATTTTTCAATTACATTTGCAATCACACACCACCGCAGCGACCGCTAACTGCTATCTGCGAATCAAATTCTTCAAATTGATCCCTGAAAAAAAAAAAATCGCCGGCCCTCGCGCGTTTACGTCGGATATTAGCTTTAGTATTTATGTATTATTATCATTTATTGTTATGATATAAAGTATATGTATATGTGAAAGAAGCTTAGATATTTATATACCCTAGAAGCATAGGTTGGTTTGGACTGCAAAGTTAAGAGTTAGTTTTAGCCAAGTATCTTTAACTTGATCATCTATCTCTATCTCAATGCACATATCTGTATTTTATCTTCAAGCCAGAGTTGATTAAGTTAAGCTATAGCTGTCTATTACTATTCCCATATCCCACTCTGCAGGGTATCTATTAGTTAATCATTTCCAAGCACTACTTGTCATTTTATAAGCTATGTCCGCTACCCGTCTTTGGCCCATATAAGGTCCAACAATTGACGCTTGATTGGCCAATTTTCTGAGACCCAAAGCACGTCAACTCGTTTTCCAATATCTTGTTTATGGTCACAGATATAGTCAGCCTACTAACTATTTATATTTATATATATATATCTATCTTTTAGTGCGCTCTCATTCCGGCTGTCTGTGCGTCCGTCTTTTATGTGTCACATTTTGTTATGCGAATATTTTGTTTTATTGATCATTTTTATGGTAACGCGTAAGCAGCCCAAGCTTTAGTTTATTCTTCCTTTGTTTTTTTTATTACTATTTCATTTTTGTTGTTTATTTCTGTTGCATGCGGCTGCAGTTTGATGAGCTGCTAATTAGCACCGGCTGCTCAACAGTCACGGGCAACACTTTAGCCCAAGCACATGGCGTGCCGAGCCAGTTCTCAATGAATCAGCACGAGCGCACTGTAATTTGCACTTTGTTCAGCTCCCTTCAGTCACTAACCCCTCCCTCCCCCACTCTCTCTCTTTCTCTCTCTTTGACTGGCAGTGCACAGTTAGCTACCTAGGTTGGGGCATATTAGCTACTGCACTCAGTGTGCATGATTGACAGTTGTTGGACTAGGTTAGTCGTCGTCGGTGCGGATAATTAGCCCAGTTGGATTGGCAGCTGGATGGACAGCAGACAGCATTTGCCTTTTGACCTCAACAGCTTTGAATGCCCGGATGCTCCAGCTTATGTGTAGCTTATGTTGAGTTCTTTGTATCAGCAGCTTATTGATTATTGAATCAATTATTAGAGACCAGTTAGGGAGACTAGTTTGTCGAATGGATTAAGTGATAAATGATAGGTAAATAAATGAATTTTAGACTACCAATTAGTATATTTAGCTTTGAAAAGCAATATTAGCTGGGCTCTTAACCCATTTACCATGATTGTCTGTAGGACTATAAGCAGCTTAAGAGCAGGCTATGCGTGCTAAGCTCTATGTAATGGGATATTTATCCATATAGAGTTAGCTTTTGTTATATGTTAATAAACATATCAAATTGTTTTTTTTTTTTTTTTTTCTTTTCTTCTTTCTTTTTCTCTTGACTTGTGATAGTTTTGTGATAATTTTCTATATATTTCTAAACATACATATATATTTATATTTCTCTTTTAGTGTTTAACTAATAAAATCGGAAAATCTTTATTTTGAAGAGAGTAAAGAAGAAGAATAAAAGAGATATATAAGAGAGAATAATAAAGAGAGAGAGTGACATAGAGAGAGAGAGAGAGAGGAGAACATCGCTTCAAATTTGATAGACCACTTCTTCAACTTAACGTAGCGTACACTTGTGTCGCCTATGGCCAACTTGCGCATTAAATCTCTCAGTTTTTTTTTTGTTTTTTTGCGACATGAGGCATGAAGTCGTCTGCGAGTGCCGGCAGCTGTTGCACACATGTCAGCGGGACAGACGCTGGGCTCGTCAATTTATTGCAAGCGCTTTACAGTATTTTTTCCTTTACTTTTTTTGTTGTTCTTGCTGCTTACAGTTTTTATAAGTTCACATTTATAATTTTTATTTATATGGTCAGACATGAGGGCATGAAAGAGAAGCATGAAAGTTAGAGAGAAAGAGCAGGGTATATATATTTTGATGCGTCGACAACTGCAGCTGCCACGCCCTCATGTTTTAAAGATTGAACCGCATTGAACTCGGTGTGCAAAAGAAAGAGTCAGAATACAAAGGGAGATGCAAAGAGAACCAAGCAAATAAGAATTGAGAATAAATGTAAAAGACAAAACATGAAGTGCAATAAATTATGATAAAAAGCGACAGCTGTGAGTGGATATGTATTGTTTTCTCATATATTATATAAGAAAGTGTGCAAAACTAGTGACTCAATAACAACAACAACAACAATAACAAGAACCACAACATACAAAACCAACTCAAATTTTAATACATATTTTTACAACATTTTGTAACAGTGTAACAATGGAAATCATTTAAGCATTTAGAAAAACTTTAGCTAGGTAAAACTAAAAAAAAATTACAACAAAACAGCAAAACAACAGCAAAAAAAAAAAACAAACTAACAACAACAGTTGCAAAAGTAATCAAATAAAATAAGCTTTGCTTTGCACCGTGGTGCAAAACACAGCGCACAATAACAACAAATTCGCACAAACAAAAATCAACATAGCAACCGAGTGAGTCTTCTTCTTCCGCGTATTGGAATGATGCCACGCCCACTGAAGCTGCCACTGCTGCAGCTGTTGCTATTCAGCTGCCTGGCCATGCAGCACTGCGGCACAGCGCTGCCCAGCACTGCGCAGCCACCGGCAACTGGCGGCAGCACCACACGCACCACTCGCACCACTTTAGAGCTGTCGCTGGAGAGCACCACACAGCGCAGCAGCATGCTGGATCTAGTCAATGCAGAGGCCGATGGCTCCGGCTGGGAAACACTTGAGACTGAATTTAAATTAGCCACGCACAGCCCCACCGCCTCGATGCATGGCGCCACGTCCCCAACTTCCATCGAGCAGCAGGACCAGCCGCCGGCTATTCCTGCCACCACCTTGGCCTTTGCCAATGCTGTTGCCGTTGCGGGCGATACTGGGGACTCGACGGGCCTAGCTGGCGATGCCACGCCCCCCTATGCAGCTGTCGACGATAGTTATGGTAATTAGTTTTGCGATATTTTCTATAGCGAAGCGAACTTTATGCACCTAATCTGACGCATCAGAGATGGCCATAAAAATGACCCCAGCGATCGAAATGCTGATTCAATTATTCCAATTGAAATCATTGATGAAACAGAAACAAAAAATGTTGACTCAACCTTGTATTGCAGCAATATGCAATGAATCAGATCACAATTTGATAGGAATTCAGATTAAAATAAGTTTGAAAATTGTTTTTTTTTTAATATATTCACAATACATTAAGGTTCAATTCAAAATCATATCCACTGATTCTGAAAGAGAGAAGCTGAAAGAAACGGTATATATAAAATATATTCATTTAAAAAAATATATAAGGGATATACGTACGCTGAGTTTTGATCTCTTTCTAATATATGAATAAAATTATCAATATCTAGAATACCAGAATACATATATAGCTCTATCCTATATTTTATTACCTATATCCTATATTCATATATCACATATCCTATATTCTATATCCTACACTCTATATACTGTATATTATATATATCCCTTTACCCATAAGTAAAGTATCTTCACCTGCATTTTTATAATATATTTAATTATCTGTTTAAAACGAATAATACATACATATATCTGAAACCATCTATATGTCTATACTTATAGATATATTTATATATATCTCTCCTATTTTTTCTATTTTCATCAAACAATGGATCTTCAACAAATTCCCATTTAAGTTCAGCAAATCCCCGACATCGATTTATTTATATTACTCTATTAATATCCCCCATTCAAATTAATTGGGATACTTTAAAGGACTTGCCCAAAGCACTTAGCTCAAATTGAGTATTTTTTTGTTTTTTGTTTTAATGCCTGGACAGCTGGCCAATAACTCATTAAATAATTATAAATTGCATTCGATGGGTGTTTACTGTACAAGACTTTTCCATTATGGCCGCGTTTAGCTGCCTGCCTGCCGGCCACATTGAAGTTCATTGACATTGCAAAAAGTTTTGCTGGAAAAAACTTGATGATACCAAATTGAGAGCCGCAGCGTGAGTGAGGGCCACAGATAACAGACAGGCAGGCGGTTGCTCAGTTATTATCGATAGATACAATAACAACAACAACAACAACAACAGCAGGAACAACAACAACTTTGGCCATACTTTGCATACTTCATGGCAATTAACAGAATTTTCATTTCCGGCTTAACACGCAGCCTTGTCGGATTCAACCACGCCTCGCCACCTACCTCACTCTCTCTCTCTTTCTCTCTTTCTGCCTCTCTATAACTACTCCCACCTCCCTGCCTCCCTCTCTCAGTGGTGTTAACGTGTAATATGGCTAAATTCTCACGCAAAAACTTTCAGCATTTTGTGTGGAATGAATTATTTAACATTGTTTTTGCGGGCCAAGTTTTTCGGAATCGCGTTTAATAAAATATGCCCGACAATTGACACCCACAACAACAACAGCAACAAGAACTCGTCAAAGGTTTTCATTGAATACGATGGCACACGCGAAGCAAACAAAGCAATTAACAACTTTACTTTTATGGGCCACAATTATTTGGTATTTATTGTTAAGCTCTAGCTGTGCGCTATCTTTATGGCCCGGCTCAAAATCCAAAGCCGCTGACAGCTCGGCTGCCCTGCATTCAATTCTAACAAGCTTCAACCATCGTAATAAAAAAAGAAAACACTGCAAGCCCTTGCCAACCCGCGTATGTGCAATTTGCATTATTCTTTTTCTTTGTTGTTGTTGTTGTTGTGTCGTGGCAACAAACATATTTTTTGCATGAACTCCAGCGACTGACAGCTGGCAAATTGCAGCCCAGTGACTGCCAATTGGGCGTGGCTGTGGGTTGTGGGCGCTTATTTGCTGGTCACACGCAAAACTTCAATTAAAATGCATTTAGTTTTTTTTTTTTTTTTTGTGAGTGTGTGTTTGATTTGTGGCCAGGGTAAATCAAAACAAATGACCCCAATCGAGTGAAATTGGGGCAAAGCACACGCATAGTCCAAGGATAAATCCCTATCCAAAACTAACGAACGACCCTGAACTTGAACGAAAAACACCAACGAAAATATTGATGTAAATTTAATTAGGTGACAGGAAACTAAGCTAAAGAAACTAGTTAATACGAGTAAAACTAATATTAAGTGAATAAGTAGAGAGTCATTTCATAATACTTCTACTCACCTACTTTAAGCTGATCCAGCCTCAAATTCGATAATGTTATCGATATGTGACTATAATGATATCGATACTCAGCGAGAATGACTTTTGGAAAAATATGGAATTCAATTCAAAAGGCAAAACGAAACGTTAGCAGCAAAGTCGTGTGAATAATTTATATAAAATTAAAATAAAGCATTTCACATTTAAAAATATGTAAAGCTCGAGATATGATATGATCATCGATTCGTTTGTTCAATTTTACAGCATTAAAATATATATTTTTTAATTGTTAAAAAATGTATTTTATTATTTATTTAATATATTTAAGATTTTCTCTACAATGCAATGTAGATCTAAGTCCAAATCTATCAAATTATATATATTTATATATAGTATTGTAGCTGATATAGTTTTTGAGCTCTATGCCAAGTCCCACAGAATGTTATTGTTTTGACTTTAGATCATTTTAATATTATATATATATAGTTATGTGTTTAGGCAAGCATTATTGTCATTTACATAACATCAACTAATATTAACAGCTTTTACAAAAACCTGGCCAACTTCGGCCTAAACGTACTGGAACCTGTATTTATGTGCTTATCTAACGAGGTACCCCCAAACCCTCTGATTACTAAAATCAACTATGAGCTCAACTCACGGCCCTTGACTGAGTCATGAACACAACTATAATTTAGTCAGGAACGAGAGCCCAGCTCCGCCTCTCTCTTCACTAATGACTCTGTTAATTCTCCACAGTTCTGTTTAAGTAATTGCTAAATCAAGCAAATACAATTAATATTTTAACATATCTTAATTAATTTTTATGTTTCATTTTTGCCACGAGCCAATGCTAATTACTATAAAGCATTCAATTGTAGATTTCGTTTTTGTCATTTCTAAATGCAAACAATAATAGAGATGTATATATTTATATCTATATACATATATAAAGTAATTTCACTCTTAGAGAAAGAGAGAATGCAAATGAGCTGAGTGAGCAGTCACATCGTCGCAGACTACGCAGTTTGTAAATTGAACAATTGTCGAGTCTTGCCTGCTAAACGTTCTCCGAGCGCTAATTATTGATGCAGTCAAATAAATTCATTTGGTATTCAGCACCAAATCCATATAGTATACATATAGTATAAAATTATACATATATATATATATATATATATATATATATATATATATATATTATCCAACTACAAGGTTAGGCAACAAATACGTAATGCCACTTCCAGAAAATTTCACGATAATTTCTAGCAATGAACAGTGTCTTAAATAAGTTAGGGGACGAGATGCAAAAAATAATACATAAGAAATTAATAATAAAAAATAAATAAATAAACAATAATAATAAATAAAAAATTAAATAAGAAAATAAATAAACATTACAAAATAATAATAATAAATATAAAATATTTAAATGAAATCAGATTTTGCTAAAGAATTTGCTTAAGCTGCTGTTAATGCTCAACAATTTCTGCCTCTATTTCACTTTCATAGTCTATTAATTCACCTCAATTAAAGCCCAATCAAAGCCCAAGTTTCGATGGTCAGCAATGGAGTTGACTCGCATATATATAGAGTAGTACGATTACTAGCACAAAATTAGCTTTTCACAAATCATTTAGCGTGCACAGCGAAAATTTCTATCAAGTCATTAGCTTAATTAATTATTTCTTACAACCTGTTTCGCCCAGCACAGGCACAGAGAGAATTGTTCTTGGCTCACAGCACAGTTTGCCAAGTTTTCAGAGCTGTTGTTGAGTTAATTTTTTGTGTTAATTCATTTGAAGAAGCAGCTCAAACCCTGAAACGTTGAAACGCCTTCACAATTTTAAGCTACATCTGAAAAGTGCAGCTCATCAAGTGCCTGTCTACAAATGCTCCCTTCGAGAAAGGGAAAGACAGAGCCCGCTTCGCGCTGGAACACTTGAGAGCCGCCGAGTGGCATGAAATTGAAATTGGTTTGCTTGCAACTGGCAACTGGCAACTGGCAACTGGCAACTGGCAACATGCAGCGCCTCGCTGCGCAGCTACCATTTGCAATTAAATGCATAAAAGTATCTGTCAGATGCAGCCTGTTGACGGCACAATGACAAACAGCAGTTGACAAAAGTTTTCCTCAACTCTTTGGGGCAGCATTAAGATAATTAATTCTCGGCAAAGTGCCATGTGTAGTTGTCATAGGTAAAAGTTCTAACTAAAAAATTAATTTTGTTAAATACCAACTCACAAATTGGTAAGGAGCAGGCAATAGGTCTTCATATATAATGCTAATTGAAGTATATATGTATCATAGAGTAAAGTTGTAAGACATTTTTACCATCCATAAATGTAGCACTAATATCTAGAAATTTATTTGGAAGAATGATCCAAGATCGAACTATAAATCGGATCATGATGAAAGTTTTATGTTTCGTTTCCTGAACCTCCAGCAAAGCAAAGATTTCCATTCACATTGAACAATCAATTGTGAATATTTCTATTTCAATTTTATTATAATTATTTATACGGCCCTGCTGCTAAAGTATTCGCTTAGACTTTCAAATAAAATTCTCTTCGTATCAATAACAAAATCTCTACAGATTCCTATTTTCTAGCTAAATCTTATTTAAAAAAGCAATTCTTATAAAAAAATCTTATTCGGGCCTTCCCTTGATTACATTTCATGCAATTGTTTTACATAGATTTTGGGCACTAATTAAAACAGAAAATTAAAATTTTCAATTCAATTTTCTTTGGTCTTGGCCACGTTAGAGCTGAGCACCTGTCAGAAACGTTCATGTATTTATCTAAAGCTGTTGCTTCAAAAATAAATATTTTCTTCTTTTTGTTTTTATTTTTTACTGAAGTTTAAAAGTTAAATGCAAGTGGAGCTGGTAAATAAATTTGAAAATACACTTCTATATACATATATGCGTGTATATAGTTGGTATATCGTCAGCATTGGCTCGAATCTCAGTTTTGGCCACTTGAAGTTTTCTGGTCCAGGCGCAAACTTGGCTAATACAAATTGACGTAACTTTTGGCTTGTCAACAGCAAACAGCCAGCCAAAAGTTTTGCAGCGTTTTTTGACAAATGATTTGCCTGACAAGAAATAAACACAAATAAACCCAAACACACACACACACACACAGTAAATGGCTAAAAAGCTTGGCCAAAGCTAACTTTGCACTTCAACTTTGCAGCAAAAGTTTCATTGTGTGTGTGCGTGTGTGTGTGGGCGTCACTTGTAGAAAATTTTACAGGACACTGAGTTATGAACATGACTTGTCAAAAAATACATTAAAAGTGCAAAATAGTGTAAGAAGCAGCAGCAGCAGAAGCAGCAAAAAACAATCATTTAGTAGACCAGCATAAAACTAAGAAAAAGCATAAATCATTGAACTTTTGCTGCTGCTGCTACTGCTGCTGCTTCCACTGCTACAAAAAATAACAGTAATCAATCATTTTGCTAGCTGCTGTCTTGATTTTAATTTGCGACATGGCCACACACACACACACATGCATACGCAGCGCCTATGGCAGTGCGTGCAAAAATCGTTGCATACCCAACAGGCGCCAGGCGACTGCACGTGCTCAAGGCGTTGGCAAACATGCAGCTGATAAGCCAGGTTCCTGTCTGTGCTTGACTTCACCTCACTATCTCTTAATTAACCTATCTCTCTCTCTCTCTCTCTCTCTCCTTCAGTCTCTTTGTTTTCTCTTGCTCACTCTCTCGTGAACATGTGTGCTCTGCTGCGCTTTTTATGGCCGCACAGCTTTTAAGGCCTCACCTTACGCTTTGATATCTGCTACGAAGCTAAAGATAAGAAGGTTGTCAGTTAGCTGAGATGACTAGAAGATACCCTATACATACTATTGGCATTGAACGTAACATGTTGAGATCTTTTTGTGTATCTTTTTTATCGTTTTTCTTCATTATTAATTATGATGCAAAATTTAGCTTAGAAATAATTTTGCAGTATAATTAAATCTATATATAACTCGATTCAACGGTAATTGACATCATTTGAAGAATTTTAAAAATTGTATGAACTCAAAAACTTGAGGCTTAAAGACGGGGACTTTCTAGGTTAGATTCATTCATTTATTCATTGGCTTCATTATATTAAAAGAAATAGCACATATATTTACATATAACTTTATATATTTGTATATATATTTCTTTCACCCACTCTCAAACCTATCAAAGCAGCCAAACCCGACTCTATTAGAGTTCTCAATAAACAAATTGTTGCCTGCTTATCGAGGGCATTGTTGTGTGTTCATTTATGAAACTTTAGTCTAGCTGGGCTGTTGATATGCCCGCAAACAATGCGAAGCCAACTTGAATATCAACAGATAAACCCCTTTTAAGTGCGGATCGTCCACAGCAACAACAAAAGTAAATACAAAAAAAATGAGTGGATACTGGCTAAAAGAAAAACTGGTCGCCGGGGCAACAACTTCCGCCTAACTGCACTTCAGCATGAACATTTGAGCGTCAGACAAACACAGCAACAACATAACAGTACAACAACCCTGAATGCCTATACAAGAGCATCAGTCACAAGCCCCAGCCTCCCCAAACCCTCTGAGCCCACATCGACCCCAAACCTTTATCCAGCTGCTGAAGGCCTTTTTTTGCACTTGAAAGTCAGTCGTAGGCGGCTGCCTTTTGTCTGCCTAGCTTATGTGTTCTGTATATGTGTGTGTTGTGTGTGTGTACGTGTGTATGTGTTGTGTGTGTGTTGTGTGTGTATGCTGCTTAAAGCCATAAACACCCTGTTAGTGCTGCAGCAACTCGTCATGCTGAACGTGACATTGATGCCTTCTTTTGTGGCCAACTCCTGTCGGCAGATAGCTCCGTCTGCTGCCACCTAAAACAGTTTCCGTGTCTCAAGCATCATCAGAGTGCTGCCACCGGATGGGCTGCCACTGCCTCACATGTGGCATCATGGTGCGACCATGTGCAGCTTCCTGTCGATAACCTTTCATATACGGCCACAAGCCGGCGCCGCTGGATTTATCGCTCAATTGTTTATGAACCCACGTGTCTCGTGGCACGCATACATAGCTTAATTAGCTAACAAACCTTTAAAGGAAAAAAAAAGCTTTGACAATATACCCGAAAAACTAAAGCTATGCTCTTCAAGCCTCGTAGGCATTGTCTTCAAATTTCACATGAAACTATGCAGAATCTCCCTGACATATAGGAGATATGTATTTTTATTGTTATAATAGTGTATAAATGAAAAAATTATACGTATTTCAATACAATATGTTAACCAAATATGATTGATAAAGGCGAAAAAAAAAAAAAATCCCACAAAAGAATAGAAATTAAAGAGTCTAATAAAAAATGAATAACAAAAATAATATAACTGAAAACAAAAATAAATAAACAAATAACATAAAATAAATAAGTAAATATTTAAAAAATTTAAATAAAATAAAATAAAAATAGAATAAAAAAAAATAATTAAAAGTAAAAAAAAAAAGAGTCAAAAATCAATAATAACAAATATAATACATATTAAAATTATATATATAAAAAAAAAGACAAAGATAAAATAATATTAAAAATAATTTAAATATAATGATATAATTAAAACTAATAGAGTCTAAGAACTAAAAGAATCTAAAATTGATAGAGTCTAAGGTTATAATAATAATATATAATAAATAGAATTTTCTCTTCTCTTATAAGCTCTACTGTTATGCATAATTTTAAGCTTCGTACCATATTTAAAGGCAACTAAACAAAGTTTAGCTTCAAAATATTCTCCAGCATCAACTGAGTGGCTGACAAGCCATTTATACTGACAATCCTTTGTTATATGCTTAGCTAATGACCAAATCGGACACATGTCAGGCAAGCGCAAAGTTCGCAAATTTCTGTCCATTGTCGGGCAAGTCAAGAGTCTACAGTCTACAGTTACCGATTCAGCCAAATGACATGTGCCCTACCAAATGGTCCCGGACACGAAACGAACATTTTAAAAGGGTTTATTTGTACTATGTGTGTGTGTGTGTGTGTGTGCATTGAGTATGCCTTATAGATGACACATCAAGTTGAATAATAGCTGAGCAATTCTGGGCTGAGCAAATTCTATGCTGACGCCATTAGGCAACACAATGGCAATAATTTCGGTTAAATACAAATGTCTCAGCGATTAATAAATGAAAGACATTTGATGCTTTAGGGCATCTCAAGACTAATTTCCCAAGACATGAGCTGGCTGTTCGTTGCAACAATCGAACAAAGCACTTTAATTATAATGCCAAGTCAAGTATTTATACAAATTTTGTGAATTAAGATTGACACCAGAGAATCAAAACATCTTAAAGTGCATTAGCTCGTTGTGAATCTTGAAATTATATTTAATATACCATAAAATGACAAGCGTTGCTAGCCATTTGACAGCATGCTAAATGCAGGAAATGCTGCTGGCAGAAGACCACATTGTATACTCAATTGTTCCTTGACATTGATTGAATAATACTTAAAATATACTTTAATTAAATGTAACCAAGTCTTGGCTAACATTTCGATTGATTGACTGCCGCAAATGTATCTGAAATGAAATGTATCTACATGCATATGTATCTTACATGCATGTATATTTACCGTAACATATTTCTGTTTCTAATCATACAAAACAAAATCCTTGACTAACATGCATGTTAAATTTAACACGAGTCACTCACAATTTATCTGAAAGCAAATGTACCTCAAAGTAAATGTATCCGAAAACGAATGTATCTCAGAGATAACAAGTCATGGCATATGAATTGATCTGAGCGAAAAGAAAAGTCTTGGCTAACATGCATGTCAACTTTAACATGAACGCTTAACAAGCGCAGCTCAAAGCAGTTACCATTTGAGCTGCATTTTTTGCTGCCACGCCCCTCATTGTCTGTGCGTCGCGTCCTTTTTGTTTAATGTATGACAGAGCTTTTCATTTCGGCTTTATTTCGCATAATTTTTGCGCCTTTATGCGAGAGGAGCCTTTGAAGCGGCATTGAAAGGCAGCCAACCGCTACGTGTTCACATGTCAAATTGCATGTGAAGCTGTGTGAGCAGGTGTGTGAGTGTGTGTGGATGTGTGTGTGTGTGTGTGGGTGTGAACGTGTCTGTGTGTGTGTGTGTGTGTATGGCCTTTAACATAGCTGCACACTCTTAATTGTTTGTTTGCCTCTGTGTCTGTCACAGCGCTCGGCCTCTTCCTCTCTCCTGCTAACGCTTGTTGTCTCTATTTGCGCTTTGCACGTCGCCTTTTGTTTAGTTTTTTACGTCTGGCCAAATTCGAAAGCTCGTAAACTTCAAGGGACAACAACGGCGCGCAACAAACAGCAGAGCCTGAAGGACAACAACTAAATAATACTCAAGCGTAACAATAGCAATGGACTCGTTTTATTTCAATGCCCTACACTAGCAAGCATAACGTTTCACTGAGCAAGTTTGCCATTAGGTGATTTCTTTTTTTAGTGTTGGTTTTTACAAAAATTTGATTTAGCAACTAGCTGCAGGGTATTCAGGTTTCAGCTTGCTGGCCTTATTTCTTTTTGACTTTATTTTTTAGCTTAGTTTTTTTCTCTTTTTTTTTGAGGCTCATACAACTAATGCTATTTGCTTTACACTACCTCTCTCTCTCTCTCTCTCACACACAGACTCTCTCTCTCTCTCCTCTCTCTATCTGTGTTTCTCGCAGTTGTATGCACCTTCGAGTCCCTTCGGCATCTCAAAACTACTCCGCCGCTCTTCTCCACACACACAGATCCTTTGTTTGCCTTTCTTAACAACTTAAGCACGTCGTCTATATTGGTTTTCGGGCGCTACTCTTTTAAAAAAAGATTTCGCTTCCTGCTTCTGCCTTTGCTTTGTGAAAATAATCACGCGCAGCTTAACGTTTTTTTTTCCTTCCCTTTTCTCTTGCACGGCTTTTCCTTTGCTTTTTCACACTTGGCTTCTTCCGCTTGGCGCCGGGCAACTTATAGTGCCCCCCTCTATTGTTTTCTTTTAATTTGTAGCTCTGCGCCTTTCCTCAACAAAAAATAGGAAAAAAAAGAAAACAGAACAGAAAAAGGGCGACAGGAAGGGCCAACGACTGTGCGTTCATGTCTAACAGCATATTAAGTAAGTGAACCGGTTCGCGAGTGCTTTAAAACTGTTGACTAACTAGTTCAAATTGTGAACTAACAAAGTGACTTTAGCAAATGTGAACTCTGAGCATATGCTACGAATTGGGATGGGTATGCTTGGGAAACATGAATAATTGAATTACTATTAGACATGGGCATGGGCATTTGGAATGGGATGAAGTGTATTGGTATTTATGAACATTTATATAAGAGGCAGAGGGAACTTTCGTGTCTAGCCAGCGCAGTTTAGCTGCCTATCCAGAAGTTCTTTCATATGCTCATAATCAAAATTTTCATCAGCTTTCAATATGCATATCCTTCCATTCAAAATTTGATCTTGCCTCTTCTCAAAATTTGTTAAATAAATGTATATAAAGCGATACCTAGGATACCTACCTTTCATAAAATTAATCACTCATAAATTTATTAATAATTTTTAAATATTAAATAATTTTTAAATGAGATGGATAAATAAAAAAAATACATATATTTTTTGCAAAAAATTAAAGTTAATTTCTCTTCGAGCACTCTATATAAAAGTACTTAAAATAGCTCTGATTTACTTTCATAGAAAAATTCAATTTAGACTCAGGAAATTAACTTGAAGCATATTTTATTTATAGTATTAGAATATAGCCCCATCATGAAGTGTGTGAATAATTTATTGAATGCATTTATTGAGCCTCAACATTGTCATTAGTTGTCCTCTCCAATATGTATATATATGGACAAGGGTCTATCATATTCTGGCATTCCTGTCAGCCGTAAACCGAGTCGTCTAATTGGATTTCCATTACTATTTCGACAGCAGCTCGGTAGTTTTTATAGTAGGTATAGTTTTTTTCGATATGTGATGAGGATCTAATTAACCTGCTTTCTGCTGTTGTCATATGCCATCAATCAAAGCAGAAACTAATAATAGTGCAAATAATGCAAATTGTTGGCATTGCTAGGGAGAAACGTGGTTAAAATGGGTCATATACCTGGACAGCTGCCGAGAGAGAGAGTGAAGCGGGAGAGTAAGTGGACAGAGGTCGGGGCAAAAGTGAAATCAATTTACGGCTAACTAAAGGCAAACAAAGCGGCTTCACATGAATGTAAACGACATGGACAAAACCAATCAGGAGCACTTAAGGCACAGGAGCACAAAGAGTGAAACGGAGAGAGAGAGAGAGAGAGAGAAGAAGAAGAAGATTAAGATAGTGCACAAAGAAAATGTTGAGCCTGCGCTGTCTCTGGCATCTGTCAATGCTATTAACTTTTGTGCCCAACACACATACACACACACACACATCCACCTCTCTCTGGGCAACTGCACCTCGACGACATTTATCCTTTGGCGCCTGAGTGTATGCAGCACTTTGTTGCTTAATTGATTTTAATGCCACGCGCACGGGGCCTACAATTTGCCAACGTTTGCCCGTACTCGAGTCTATAAATTGGCTTTTTCCTTTGCCCCAACTATCAACTGCAGCAGCTGCTGCTGCGCTGCTCGGCTCTGCTTCACTTTGTCCATTTCCCATTTCCATTTCCGATTTCAATTGCAAAGGAAGCAGCGCAGGCAAAGTGGAGCAAAAAAGAGAGAAATGCCATTTATTGAATTGTATAAATTTCTCTACATTGACAGCGACTGTTTATTTTACACACACACACACACACACGCACACTGAGAGAAAGACATGTGTGTATGTGTGGTTCTCTTTGTGTATGTCTTGTGTTTTGTTAAGCTTTATCGCATTTGCATAGCACAGCCCGTTGGCAGGTCAAGTGTGTTTTGGTCCACCCTCGGGTCACTCATTTGTTCTTTTGATTGGTGGCAAACGCAAAGCATTTTTGCCTTTGCCCTTTCATGTCTTTCGTTCGCTCTTTTGTTGTATTAGTAAAATAAATTACCATTTAGTGCTTTTTGCCACTTACTACTCGCTGCCCGCCTCCTGCCAGGCGTCACACATGGACGAGTGTTGTCCTTTGGCCCGGCCAAATGAAATTATTGCTGCAGCTTTGCATCCTTTTGCTTGCGCTCGGATTATAAGCGCACATAGAGCAGCTGACAGAGCGAGGGAGGTGAAGATATGGGGAGGTAGAGCGTGGGGGGGGGGGGGGGGGTTAGACAGTTGCTCTCAATTGCAGCCGTAATAAATTGCTCGCAATCGCATTTCCGTTTCTTTATGCGCTTCGATTACGTTTCGCTTGGCTTGTGCCAGCTCTAGCAACTGACAACATACCCCCCCTCCCCCCCCCTCCACCCTGCACCACTCTGCTCTGCCCCTTCCTGATCGTAATTGAATATATAATTTTTTTTAGCTCCTTACACACACACATGCATATTTGTGTGAGTGGCATTTGAATATAAATTGTTTCATCTGCTTGCAAAATATTCATTTCAATTTATTTGACTTTCCTTTTGCGCTCTTCGCTCTGCTCGATTTTTCTTCACGTTTTTTTTTTTTTCCTATTTTCTATTTGCCTTCGTTTTGTGAGCTTTATTTGTTGTTTAATAAATTATTTATATGTACATTTATATCTACGTATGTGTGTGTGTGTCTGTGAAAGCAGCACTTCCGGCTGCCGCAAAAGTTTTCTATGATTGTCAACCTTGAGCACTCACCATGCCCTCAAGTTCTTGAAGCAGCTTTCAGCGACTTTTACATTTGAGTTTCCAAAACACAAATATTTAACTTGAAGAAGTTTCTTTTTGAATTTTCCATCTGTTTTCCGCATTTCTTCTAATTTCTTGCTTTTATTTCTGTTCTACATTTATTGCAGTGCCAAGCAAACCTCAGAATCTCACCGTTTTAGATGTCTCCGCGACTAGCATCACAATGTCCTGGCATCCGCCAAAGAATCAAAATGGCGCCATCGCTGGCTATCATGTTTTTCACATCCACGACAACCAAACGGGCGTTGAAATTGTCAAGAACTCACGCAACTCGGCTGAAACTCTGATACACTTCGAACTGCAAAGTCTGAGTAAGTAACAAAAGCAAAGAAATTGAACCCTACAGAGAAAACTTTCTGCAAATTGATGTATGGACACTTAGAGAATATACCAATTGAAAAATATAAGATATAAGTCCGTACATAAACTCTAGAATAGACCAACACTACATATAGTTATATATTAAGTATTATGGCAATATATCCAGTTGTCTGTACATTCTAAATATATATAGAATAAACAGTCAGTCATCAACAATCTGTGATAAGCGGATAATTGATTGTATTTCTGACTGGCTGACGATGGGACTGATTCAATAATTGATTGATTGTCTTAAAGAGTAATTAACGGACGATAAACAGACTAAGTAATTAATAGACAAACTATTAAAGAGCTTGCTGACTGTTGGACTAAATGAGTAACTAAATGAATGTGTTCATGATTGATTGACTCATTGATTGACTGATTGCCTCTGAAACCAACTAATTGACTGACAACAATTTTCGGATTGAAAACTGAATTAGAGACTTACGGAGTCATTGGTTGACTACCAGAATACATGACATATTGATTAATGAAATGAATTAATGATTGATCGACGTACTGTTTGACTGACTGAATAGCCGAATGAATATATGAATATAATGACCTTTAGATTGCTTATACAATTACTTAAAAATCTCAGCTCAGGAGTGACAGGCTAATTGATTGAATGTAAGACTAAACTAACTGATTGATTGAATGGTTAACTGACAGATTTCTTGACAAATCATCTGAAATGAAATAATAATTTAAATTGTTGATTGACAGACTAGGATTTTGAATGACAGGTTAAATTGAATGACTCGTTGATTGAATTGATGTAATATTGATTGCATAAATAATTGATTGATAGGTGCAAATCCTGAATGACTGATTGATTTAGTCAGAAGTTACTGAATAATTGATTTCTTGATTCATAAATTTTATGGATTATTTTTGTTATTGACTGACTGATTTCTAGTATAATAAAATGATTGACTGACTGATAGCTTGACTGATAGCTTAGATTGACTGATTGATAGCCTGAATAGCCAACTGATTACTTGATTGATTAACTTACGAAGTATTTAATGGTTAAATAATTGAGTGTTCCACTTATATAGTGACGATTGATGATCGATTGACTGACTTACTAAGACACTAAAAACATAATTGTGTAATTGAGTCATTGATTGAATGAGTGACTATACCATTCACAGCAACTGACTAGCTGACTAATTGACTGACTAACTAACTGCCTAATAGATTGAATGCCTAAGTAATTGACCAACTTGAAATCGGACAATAGGTGAACTGACTAACTGTTTGATTGATTCACCTATTGACCGACTGACAGTAGGTTATTTAACTGTACAGACACACTACATACATAAAAAAGCTTTCCGGATTAAGTATTAATTAACTTCTCAAGTAAACTTCCCGAGTATCCTAAGTATAGCTACTTCTTAGCCATTTGATGCTTCCGTTATATATTTAGTTACGTTTCTCCAAATCCCCTTCAATTCACTCTTTAACTTTGCAACTCTGAAGAGTTGTTTGCTTGAATGTGCTTGGTGCCTTCTCAATATTTTCTGAATTTCGCAACAATTTGTGCGCAGGGGGCACGCTCAAGTGGTTTATTAAAGGTCCTTAAGCTGAGTGTAACCGAACGCTCAATGCGCGGTACAGTCATGCCCAAAAGGCATAGCCAACACTTAAAACGCCATTTTAATTGCTTCTTATGGCAAACGCAACGTCTCGGCCCGCTGTTCCTCTGGCAAACTGTCAATGGCAGTCAAGCTGTCAGCAATGTGGCCAGCATTGGATCCAGCCACGCCCCGCTCTTTACCAGCCACCTGTAACACCGACGCCCCATCCTTTCATTAGCTGTAATTGCAGCTCAAGTCAATTGTTTGCCCCGCTGCTTTGTAATTAAATAGTTTCAAGTGTTTGACGCTGGCCACTTTTTGCTTTGTTGTATTTGGTGTTTTGTTGCTCTTGCCAATGCTGTGGTTATTGTTGTTGTTGTTGTTAACAACTTGCGACGCCTGTAATTATGAGCCTCGAACCTGAGTGCGAGACACCTTCGTCTGGCGATGGGACAAAACTCTCGCAATTTCAGGCTCAAAAACTTGAGCTAACCAAATAAATTATTTGCGCGACGCGAAATTTGATGGTTGTTTCATTAACGTGAAATGCGCACCACTCTGCCCCAGTCTTGGCACGCCTTGCATACTTTTAGGCTGTGTGGCAAGCAGCAGCAACGAGCGCTTGCCACATTATTAGCCAAACAGCACAAAAACTGTTGCATAGTTGCTGAATTTATCAGCGAAAGAAAGCGGGAGAGGGGGAGCGCGAGGGGGATCGGGTCTTGATGCCATGCAATTAACTTGCAACATAAGAACACGCGCCGCATTCCATGTTGCTTATACGCCATGTGGCATGCACAGCTATAGCTGCAGCCCAAGCTGGCGGCGCCCACATTGTTTAATTAATTACGCGCGTCAGGTACGCCAGGAATGAGCTGCATAGTTGCTCTGCCGACCGCCCACCCACCCCATACACCAGCAGCCAGCGCCAGCAGTTTTTCTTTTGTTGTTCTTGCAACAATTTGCCAAAAGACTTGGCAAATGTGGAGCAGAGCGTGCACAGCTCGCTTTGTCAGCAGTTTTGCTAGTCGTGCGCACTCACCTGACATTGGCATTTAATTATTGCATAAAAAAATTAAATATTTTTCAAGCATTCCGGCGTATTTGTCGCGGCGCATTTAATCAATTATTTATGCACAGCTATTAAGCGTGCAGCCAACACTTTGTCAATGTCCAGCTGCTTATCATAATCAATATTTGCTGCTGTTGTTCCTTCTGCTGCTGCTGTTGCTGCTGCTGCTGTTGCTGTTGCTGTTGCTGTTGCTGTTGCTGTTGCTGTTGCTGCTGTTGCTGCTGTGTGACATTTTCCCATTTTAAGTTGAATTTAATTATATTGCAGTTGCCACTTCTGTCATTTGCTGTCATAGCAAGCAATCTGCCGATTTTGTGGCATGCGGCGTAATGCTATAAAATTGAAAATTTAAAAATATTTTATATAAAACATTTTTGCATGCAACTCTCTTTCATATTGAAGTGCGTTCAATGGAACAATGGAAATGCGGTAGATATATGTATATATTTATATATATATTTATATATACATTGACATGATATTATGCTTATTGTTTTATCTAAAGGGCAAAAAATATAATAGTGTCAGTGAGCGATAAAGAGCTTACAATGCAGTTGCTGAGAAAGATCAAACGATTGAGAATATGCTTCTCATTTCTAGAGCCTCATTCGAAGAGAGTGAGAGAGAAAAGTAGCTGTTGCTTAACGTAATCTTTGCTGCGCCTAAGTGAGAGCAAGATAACTATACTTCAGCTCTTCGCACAGTTTCATTATAATTTTGATTGACGTAAGGAACTTGACTAGGAATGACTTCACATAGAGCATAATGAAAGTCTGCATTATCTTAGTATGATTAAATAATACTATACTTTTATTAATTAGAATTATTTTACGAAAATAAATGCCTTTGTATAATTGGCGCATCAGCAATTTTATCTATGCTCTTAAATACATATGTATAATAATCATATCTAAATGTCTATAATTTATAATATTAATTACTATAAACGCAGTAAAATTAAATTAAATAAATTAATAATTTTATTAATTAATAATTTACAAATATTTTGAGATTGGAAACAAGCTATAAATACTATGTTTAATTCTTAAACATAAAACAAAGACTTATAAATATTTAGCTTAATGCTGCAGATTAAAGATTTCTTGAAATAAATGTATTTTATACGCTTTCTAAGGTTACAAAAATATATATAGGTCTAAAATACTCTTTATTAAAGGTGTTTCAATGGATGACATTACAAATTATAAAATAAAACGGTTTATTTTCATAACAATTGAATGATAAAATATGGCCAGTAATTTCTATTTACGGCATACGCGTGGCCATATAAAAGATTACAATTTAATATCTATATACAAAGATATGTGGCATAATAATAATAATAATAAAACTTCAAAGTCATTGCCGACATATTGTTTCTAATTCTGTCTTTTTCTCTCTCTCTCTCTCTCCCTCTCCCGTACAGAACCCTTTACCGACTATCGCGTCATTGTCAAAGCGTTCACCACAAAAAATGAGGGCGAACCCTCCGATCAGATTGCCCAGCGTACGGATGTGGCCGGGCCCAGTGCCCCGGCGATTGTAAATCTGACGTGTCATTCGCAGGAGTCGATTACGATACGATGGAGGCGACCCTACGAGTTCTACAACACCATCGACTTTTACATCATCAAAACTCGACTTGCCGGCCAGGATACGCACCGTGATATACGCATCAATGCATCTGCCAAGGAGCTTGAAACAGCGGTAAGCATTTCAATGGAGACCCAATGAACACATTGATGGTGGGGGGAAAGGCCTTTGTTTCAGCTCTGCTAAACGAGAGCGTGTCCGATTCCGTTGGCGATTCCGAGTCACAGCCAGACCGAGGCCAACTAGCTGCCCAGCAATTTGTCATATATATGTCGGGACTCCTGTCCTGAACCCTTGCCTCTCACCCTCCCCCAACTCCATTGTTTTCCCTTTATTTTTTACTGCCTGCCGCCATTTTGTCGGCCATGTTGAAAACGGCATACAAATGGTCGAAAGGGGCTGTGACATACACCTTTCATTGTCTGTAAATTGTTGTTCTGCGAGTTCGGTTTGCCATTTCAGTTTGTTTTATGCTTTTTTTCTCTTTTATTCAGTGTAACATTTTGCAAAAAAAAAAGGAAAAAATGTTGATTGTTGCCAACTTTACGTTGATATTTTGATATTTTTGCGTTTGTTTTTCTTTTTTTTGGGTTTTTTTTTTTTTTGGCTCTTTGATATACGTTGCACGACAACACAGTAGATAACAGGCCAGGCAAAACTAGAAAGAATTTGCCAAAATGCAAAAAAAAAAAAAAAGAAAGAATACAAAACTAAATAAAAACCAACAATAATTGCATTTTTATGCTACAAAGAGCATAAATAACCCGTGCGAATTCCACTGCCAAATCCGGCCAAATACGCCCTACGATAAGGCAATCCTTTTAAAGAGTGCAAATGAAAATATAACTGTATTTGACTTATGGAATGTAACTGCAAATTTAAAAAAAAATTGTCAATTCTAATACGAAATTGAAGTAAAGTGGAAATAAAGCAGAAAGAAAATTATTTCTGTGACAAATTGTTATATATAGAGATATAGATTAACAGAAAAGTAAATGAATTTAAGCTTTCCAAGTTCATATATGATTTTCAATCAAAATTTATACTAGCTCAATAGCTAATTTGATAACAATTTACAATTCAACAAACATTAAAAACAAAAATTAAAATAATATTTTCAAAGCTCAGTCAGATAATGGAGGCCTCCTTGAATAAACATACAATTAACAATATAAATGAAAAACAAAACAAAAAAATAAAAAGATTTATAAAAATGATAAATTCTGCAAATAATACCTTTAATCAGATAAAAGTTTATCTGTAAATCAATTAGATGGCCATGAAAACTTTTCAAGTTGAAATTCGCTCAGTAAACTCTGAATTTTAATATATTTATAAATACTACATATGATAATATTATATAGGCATGTTATAGTTAATCATTTCCAAAAGCTCTTCACATTATCATAGCAGCGCGTATGAACCTTATAGATAGGCAATGAAAAGGCCTTTGGCTCTCTCTGTGTGGTCGAATTGCTGCGCATACTATAAATTGTTTGCAAATGTTTATCTGCAGACACGTCCGCAGGGGCCAAGGCTGTATGGACACTGGTTATAGCTTTGACTTTGGCTTTGTGCAACATAAATTCTTGGGTCAAACAATACACACACACACGCTCACACAGGCGGCACACCTGTACGTGTTTTTCGTTGCAAATAAATTAAATTTATTCTGCTTTTGGAGGTGGTTTTCCCGGAATTTTACCTTTTGCCTGGGCGTTCGGTCGCTCAGTTTTTATTTAGCGCCCGCATAGAAAACGAAACAAACTAAATAAATAATAAAAAAAAAAAAAAAAAACGAAACGGCACAGCAAAAAATATACTAAAAAAAAAAAAAACAAAGCAAAATAAATAATAATAAAAAAAAGCGCACAACAATAAAATTTTATTATTCTCGCACAAAGTACAAACTTTTTATACTTCATATGCAGCTCGGGGTTTCTGTTGCCTTTTACACTTTGCTTTTATTTCGATTTTAGTTTTCCTTCCCGCCCCTCCTGCCACTATTACTATTTGTAATATGAGCTGGAGCTGTTGCCCCGCTTCGCATTCGAAACTATTTTCGTAATTTAAATATTTTTTAACAAGAAACCAAAGCAAAGTATATAAATAAAATAAATGTAAATGAAATATATTTATATGTATAAAATTGAAATATGAAATGGCCCAGAGAGAGTGCACTAACTTGGGCGGGGCATTCTATTAGGGCGCGCTACCCGGCATTGTAAGGCTGCCGGCTTTCATTTCACTATCTTGATATCTTTGCATATTTGAATTCCTGTAGCTCTCTGTTTAACAATAATAATAATATCATATTTTCTATCTTCTATTTTATGCAGCTGATTTTACAAAATCTGACAACAAATTCCTACTACGAGGTCAAAGTGGCAGCAGCCACATTCAGCGTTATAAATCCTAAGAAAATTGTCTTGGGTAAATTTTCGGAATCACGAATTGTAAGTAAGACACACACACACACACTCCTACAGACACAGATATATATATATATATACACCTGCCAGGCAGTGCATGCTTAAGCCAATTTTAGCTTGAGGCGTGGCTTGCCATAAACTTGACTATAATATTAGATCTGATTACACAGAAATGCATGCATGCTGTCTGTCTGTCTCTCCGCTCACTCAGTCAGCAAGCAAATTTTGTAGCCAAAAAGTTTATTGCATATGCGCCCGGCTGTGTTGGGCCACGTCATAAGCCAAAAGTAACATAGCCATGTATACATTTTGTGGCATATCAATTTGGCTTTGAGTGTGCCACGACGTTGCCACGCGGCGTATGCGTTTATTGACGTTGCAACTCCCTGTCACAAAGTATTCAGCGTGTCATAACAGCATCCTCAATGACATTTGAAACGACAAACACATACTCACACACGCGCACACACGTTTAAGCCATGCATAAAACATGTTGTGCAGTCGTGACAAAATATGCCAATTTAGCTGACCTCGTTGCCCAGTGTTGAATGGGCGGTGGGCGGATTGTCACGCCCTCATTAGCTGTGCAGTCTCCGTGTTTGGTTTGCCATTTATTTTCTTTTTTTCGTCCTCTGTTATTTTTTGCTTGAATTTCCTTGCGCATTTCCATATAATGCATTGCTGCATTTCAGGTGGCTCCACCTTTTGGCCACATTTACAAGCTGCGCTTCCGCCTACGCTTCAGCATCCGCTTCAGCTTCTGCTTTTTACTTCTACTTCCACTTCCACATCCATTTTCATTTTCATTTCCATTTCCAGTTGCAGTTGCACTTCCGCTTAAGCGCACAAGCCACACAAATGTCGTTTAAACAAATATTATTTAAATCAGCAAATGGCAGCCGAGAAATACATATATTTATTTTAGTTTTATGCAACAAGCTGAGAAGCAGAATGGAGTAATATGAAGAGTCTTTAGCTGACTTAAAAGTCTTGAAAAATGTAGGGCAGAGCAGCTCATTTTATTATAATAGCTATAGACTACTATCTGGTATTACTTATGTACATATATCTTATGACTGGCCAAGCTAGAAAATCTTATTGATATTGTTATAACATTCTTCAACAAAGTTGTTGCTTGAGTCAAGTCAATTTTCGAAGTATTTCGTTCATAAGAATATTTTTTACTATCTATAACAGAATTTTGAGAGTAAATTCAGTGAAGAGCAGAGTTCCACTCAGACATTTTTATTAAAATTTTTTAAATCCAAAAAAAAAAACAGAAACCCTTTAAGATAGAGCAATTTCTTAAGAAAACTCGCAGTACCCCAACTATAAACAGAGGCTGACCTAAAAGCTAATGCCTGTGGCAGACATTTGTTAGAAAATGTTACCTATTTCCTTTGGCTAGTTTGTTGCTTAAGGCTTAAACTAACAAAAAGTATGAGGCATAAGCCAAAAGGACATTATGAGCAAAATAAAAAGGCAATACAAAAGCTTAGCACACGGCCAGGCGCCGTAGTTAAACACATATTTGCATAATACACACACACACTCACACGTTCAGGGGACACGCCTTTGAGCCGTGTCAGCTGCAGGCCTAATACATAAATCTTAGCTTCGCCTTAAGAACAACATCCCTCACCCTGAGCAAAACTGAAGCAACCCTAACTTGACTTTTCGCTCTTTACTTTCAGATACAATTGCAACCGAACTGCGAGAAGCTGCAGCCACTCCTGAGGCAATCGCACAACGACTACAATCTGGCCGTCCTGGTGGGCATCATATTCAGCTGCTTCGGCATCGTGCTGATTGTCATGGCCTTCTTCTTGTGGAGGTAAGTGGCGCTCTATATTAACACGCAGCTAACTTTCAGCCCAACTGGAAATGCTAAGCAAAACAAGTGCAGCTGCAAAAGACTGCGACGCGTGCTGTCTTCCTTAAATAGCTATAATATATATATATATATATATATATATGAAAATAAAGTAGAACTTTGCAGTCGGGTATGCTGGACTGGGCAATACCTACGAGTGTAATGTAGGTAGTACATATGTATATATCAATAAAGAGAAAAGAGAGTGAATTAACTGTTAACTGGTGTGAATTTAAAGTATAGGACTAGGGTTATAGGATTAGGATTTGGGACCTGGTGAAAATTCTTCTAAAGGATCTAGGTCCTGCATACGCATATGGCTCAGCATCAATACAGTTTCCAATAAACTGCATCGATACTCAAAGCAGCTTTATCAAACTTTCCATCTACCCACTCTAACATACATACACTCCATACTTCAATTTGTACAGGTTCTACTCTCTGAATTTTCCCATATTTTCTCACTCATTCCCTATATACTACCTCTGCCAACAAAATCCAAAACATTACACGACATTAATATGCCCGCTTCACACTTTGCTGAACAGTGTATGATAGAGCACACGCCTAGTGCTTACAGTTTTTAAGTATTGTCGGCTGTCTCGACGCACATGCGGCACACGCCCACCCCCACCGCCGCCCCAACTCTCACACCCGCAGCGCACCAGGGCTTATAAATAGGCGAGACCACAAATCAATGTGTCGACTGGGCGCAAATGTTGCATCCACACAGCAGGCGCAGAGCTATTTCTGGTGCGTGCAAAGATGAAAATGTTTTTATTTCGTATTTAATTAACCCAAAAAAGATCAACAAGACAGATATATATATATATATATATATATATATATATATATATCCAAATATATATATTTGTATATCGAGCAGCTATATCTATTATAATGTGGCAGCAAAAGCAACGGGACGTCGAACTGTGACTGCAACGAGGCAGAAAGAAGTTTCAAGGAATTAACCAGCTCATAGCAGAGGCATTCAGAGAGCTCTTCGGCTACACTGGTTCCACGCTCTGTTTCGATTTATGAATAGGAACATTTTTCAGAAAAAACATCTTCAACTATGAATTAGCGCAACCTATAGAAATGTTAATTTTTTACGCTCAATAACTTAATTTGGCTGTCTATTTCTCTCTATTTAAAGCATTTCTAGAACATATTTATCTTCTTTAAGTTCCAGAAATCAAATTGTCGATGTCAAGTTAATATAAGAACTTAATTTGCTTCTGCAATTTAGGTAATATGAAAACATATTTATGATCCGAAAGTTTTCATATATTATAGTTTCGATATTAATTCCTATATTACTTGAAACAATTGCAATTTCCTTTAATTATTTTGCCACAGCCAACTTCACGCGTGCGCTCAGCCGCCGCCAACTTAATATAATAATATAATATGCACGCTAAGCTGAGCAGTGCTGCTAGATCGCTTTCTAAAGCAATTAGATTCAATTAGCTACTTTGAATAAGATTTTAGCCTAAGCAGCTAAATTATAAAGGAAAATTATCTATGGATTTCATAAAAACGTTATTTTTTTATGCTGGCCCACACAAGCATAAAAATGACATCAGAGGTCTGTCCGGTCGGAATTTACATTTCACTTGCGCATCCTTTGAAACCCAAAAAAATCGAATGGGAAAGCAAACAGCAAAGAGGAAATACCCAGAAACCAATTCCAAGTGGCCAGAGAAACGGATGGGGCGATGTGATGTGGGGAGGGAAGGCACAAGAATGCCCGCATATTCATTAGAAATGTTAATTAAAATTCGAAACACAAAAACATAAGCCCAACCTGGAACGCCCACGATGCAGCAGCAGCAGAATGAAACGGAATGAACGGGAATGAGTGGGAATAGAACCAAAGACAAGCAAAAAGTTTCAAGTTACTTAAAGTCTTTATTAAATATGAGAGTGGTTAACCCGACCGTTGGCAGCGTTACCCAATTTTGCACAAAGCAAAGGCCCCCGGGTAACTGTATAACTGTATAACGGGTATTGCCACACTCTCACACACACACACACATACACACACACACGCACATACACACACTCGCACTCTCACACGCGCCCGCTTCCCCTTCTGCTAAACGCCATAAAGAAAATGCGAAACATTTTTAACTTCAATGAAAAATTTTTTCTTCTTTTCTTTCTTTATTTTATTTATTTTATATATATATATATATATTTTCCTCTATGCCATTTTTCATGCTCCCGCGAATATGTCAAATAAAAGTTGCAGCTCGCCTTTCCCACTCCCAAGCCCTGCCTCCATCTTCCCTCTCACCCATCTAGCAAGAGTCAGGGCCCCATCCACTTGTGTTTTCTAACAAATTAATGCCATTTTATTTATTTTTTACAAATACTCTGGAAAAGTTAAGGACGCAATAAATAGAAAGGATTGCAGAAAAAGGGCTTAAAGGGCTGGCTGGCTGGCCGTTAAGGCAGCAACCATTTTTCAGGCAGCCTTCGCGTTTCAGAGCGGAAAAAATTATATTTTATTTAAGAAACAAAACAAAACAAATTTCCACAATTTTCCTTTCGTTGCGAACAAACAAAAAAGCAGAAAAAATAAACTCCAAGTAAATAGGCATTAGGGAAAGAAAGGGTTTACCTTCGGGTGGTGCGAATAATATAGGTAATTTAGTGGTATCTTCGCTAAGTAGTTACTTATAAGATCTACGAGGAACGGAAAGACAAGATCAAATATGAGCCTAATAACGATAATTAAGAGTCTTACTCTAGCTGCATTATTGGCTTAGTGAACCTAAAAGTTTAAATATATTAAAGAATATATTAGAGAGAGTTTTAATTTGATACTAGTCTGTTAAAGTTTATATTTAATTTAATAATTTAATAAATTTAATACGTATATATTCTTTATATTTCTATTTAATATTTCAAATTCGATATTAAATATTTCATATTTCATTTGTAATAATATCATAGTATAATTATCACTTTCAATTTCAATTCCAACTCTTTTCACTTCTTTCCCTCTCTGGCATATTCCAATTACTCCTTTGAACTTAAATATTTTAGTGTAAGCTCAACTCAATTGCTTGTAGAAAATACTTTCTTCGGCAGTTCAAATCGTAACTTTTTTTGTTGATTCGGCGGAAAAAACAACAATAACAAAAGCAAGAAATTTTTATTGGAACAATTTGTTGGAAACAGTACAAAAATATGTCAACGATAACAACAATTTTTATTTACATTTTGACGCCGCATATAAAAACGAAAAGAAAAAAAAACAGGAGACCAACAAAAATGAGAAAACTTTTGTGCCACAATTACATACATACATACATACATATGTATATGCATATAGCTATCTCTCTCTCCCTGTCCGTCATGCTGCCCCCGCCACGTCTCTTTCGAATATCTCCATCTCTCTGTCCCTCTCTCTGTTGTTAGTAGTTTCATATTTTATGCAGTTTGGCAACATTGTTTTGCGGCAAGAACTTTATTTGCCCCGTGTCCGTCCGTCTGTGCCCCATGTGTGCGACGAGGTCAGGCGTCGAGTTTTTCCGCCAACTTTTGCCTTTGGGCTACCCCCAAAAATACAAAAAAAAAAAACACACACACACAAACAGCAAATTTTGCCAAGAAATTGTTTTGGCTTCGTATGCGCAACTTTTTGGGCCAACCTTTTGTTGTTGTTGTTGTTGTTGCGCCAGCAGAGTCAAAAATATTAGAAGCACGTGCATGCCACCGAATGAGTTGAGTGTGCAGGTGGGGGATTGGGGCCACAAATGGGTTAAGTTGCGCGCGTGTGTGTGTGTGTGTGTGTGTATATGAACCCCTTATGTTGAGACTAAAATTGTGTGTGTATAAGATTTCACTTCAAGAGTTTTGCCCAGGTAGATATTCCCATTAGCCGAACTTTAATTGGAAAATCTATTGTCTTTTTCGCTACAACTTTGTATTTTAAATCAAAAGCAAGACAGCTATTGTAAGCAATTATTATGTCTCTTTCCCCGAACAAAGCAATTAATACCTTTATCTATTTGTTCATTAACAATTACTTGAATGACTGCCAATACATTATCTAATTGGTTTATTTATGAGCGCAAAGTATTTAAGGGAGATAACAGAGGGCCAGTATTTTATTAAACAATAATATAAATGTGCCACATGAAGAAAATACTATCGTACGCACTCGGAGAGTGAAGAGAGCAAAGTCAAAAGTCTAACCAAGCTTTTCTGTAGCATGCGTGTCTTATCAGACACAGCTGAGTGTGGGCCAAAGCTCCCGCTCACTCGCTCGCTCTTACAGCGATCAAGAGAGTACTTTACATAGCGAGTTTGACATTAACAGCGTGAGCGCGGTTGAGACCACATACAGCTGTTGCTGTCATTTGAGCTTTCAGTTGCGTTTTGATAATCGAACCGTGCGATCAACAAGTGAGTGAAAGGCGCACCTCAAAAATTCGTCACTAAACACGCGCGCAAGACGGAAAGAGTGAGATAGTCACAACAACAATAACAACGGTGCTTATCAAAGCAGAGAAAGAAACAAAAATATAGGCACGATAAGCTGTCCATTTGAATTCCTCTTCTTTTGTTGTCAAGCTCTTGCATTCTAACCAGTGAGTGCGTGCGTACATACGTGTGGTAGTGTGTGTGTGTGTGTGTTGAGTGCCGTTGTATATGCTTGCATGTGTGTATGTGCACCAATTGCGTACTACATAATTTTGCAAGTGCCTGGCGACAGCGCGGCTGCCCCTCGACGACTGCGCACCCAGTTGCCAATATGACGTAATTTTTTCTGTGTTAATAAACGTGTGCAGCAACAACAACAACAACAGAGGCCAGACAGCGCAACGCGCGCAATGCAATTTTAACTTGACAGAGAACAAAGCTCTGTGCACCTGCTCACCGACCCCGTTGCCTTTGAGCGCATTTAAGCGATCATCTTTGTGAGCAGCATGTCAGCAGTTGGCGGGGAAAAGCGACGAAGCAGCGCCACGCCGCTGTCACCGTCGGCATCGGCATCAGCGTCGGTGCCGGCAGCGTCGCCACTTGTACGTCGCAAATCGCAACGTGGAAATTGGTTTACGTAAGTTTTGCGCTCCCAAAGCCAAATGGTCTAAAACACTCAGCATAGGGCAGCTAGAATAGAAAGTAAAAGGGGGGATGGGGCCCACTGCGACCACCCAATGCAAACGGAATCGGCCGATCAACTTTTTATGACATAAACAATCAACAGTCAAGAATGCATAGCAAATGAGGCGCAGCCGCCAGAAGAGAGAGAGAGAAAAAAATTTAAACTGAAACTGAAACTGCTGCCAAAAACATAAGAAATAAATAAACAAAACGGAAGTTGACAAAGAAAACAATGGCCAAAGACATTTACAATAGTACACGCAACAAATACCCTAGCTTAGTTAGCTTATATTTATATATAATTATTATATTATATATTTCTTATACATACATATAAAAATATTATTCATAGCTTTGTCACTAATTTAGGAAAAAAAAACTATTGTAATTATTATGTTTTGAGTTGATTAAATTAAACAAATAAACAAAAACGTAATAATATACACAATTCAGTTGTAATTCAACTTCAAGGTTCAGCTCACACTAAAACGAAAACTAAAAAAAAAAAAAAAAAAAAAAAAAAAAAAAAAAAAAAAAAAAAAACAGTAATTCAGATGTAAAACACTTTTTAGACGGAACAAAACGCTAAATTGCCTACATATAATAGATATTTATATAACAAGCAGGTGCTTGACCTATAATTATCGCACGTAAATCAACGTTTTCAAATGTGTATTTGATTTGTTTATAGTCAATAGAAGAAGAAGAAAAAGTTGGAAAAGCAAAAATACATTAAAAATGTAACAGAAAGTTTAAGAGCCACAAAAACAACAACGAAAAAAAACGGTAAACTTTTAACGAGCAATTAAAATGTGTAATATATATGTATGCATATCATAGGCATATATAAGTATGTCTATATATGTACTTGGAGAGTTCGTAAGTGTGTAGATTTTGTTTATGATTTACAAACGTCGTGATTACGTTTATAATAAATGTATTTTTCCTATAATAAATATTTGGTGCGTAGTTGTGCTGAAAACAAAAGTTCGCATAAACATGTTGACATATATATATATATCAAGATACATAGAGATATTTACACACATACATATAGATACATATATATAAATGCGTATACAAAACTCTAAGACTAGAAAAAGAAGAGAAAAAGTAAAAGCACAAATTGTTTTTGTTTTGCTTAACGTAAAATGTTTCCTATAATACTTAATATTATTATTGTTGTTATTTTTAATAAATATATATTCTATACATTGATATATTTGTTTTATATTCATATATACTATTATATATTCAGCTGCGCTGCTTGCAGAAATTTCTCAGAAGCAAAAAGTTGTTGCGCTGTTTATTTAATGTTGAATGCTTCAATTAAAAGTTTATGCAAATAACTTGAATCTAAATAATTGACAGCGCATATGCATCATTTATTATTTGTATATATAAATAAATGATAGAAAATAGAGTTGGCAGCGAGGCATAACAAAAGCAAAGTTTTATTGTTGTGAATTGTTGACATCGTCTGATTTTGATGATGATTTTTTCTTATGAAAATAAAATTGAATTTTTGAATATATGTATATGTATATATGAAAGTGATGGATAATATTAGTATATTGATAGCTCTCAATAGATAAATGTATGCCTTTGCTACAAATTCAAGAATTTCTACTTTGAATTACTTTGAATCACACAGAAACATATAAATTACCTACATTAAGTCTCTCTCTCTCTCTCCTCTCTCTCTCTCTCTCTCTCTCTCTCTGTCTCTTTCTAATTGCTTAAGCCAATTAGAAAAACTTAACCCCAATTTGTGCGTTAAGCAGGTGCAATTGCCTAACCATAGCCACGCCCACTTTTGCTGCTCTTCAAGTGGATAGCTCAGCAGCAACGTGTTGTCACTCAAATATCTTTGCATAGATATTCAAAATGCCAAAAGTAGCAAAAGCTTCAGTTGCAGCTGCCATTCAAAAAAAAATGCTGAAAAAACTAAGAGAAAAAGGAAAATGTTGAGTAGAAAAAATTACTTGTTTATGCCTGGCTGCAACTAAATACCGTTAATGTTGACCAGAAGCACCCAAAACGCCCACAGCCTTAACGGATGTCCTTCAGTGCAGCTCAGCACTCGCCATCTCACCCTACCTTACTCTCCCTCTCTCTCTCTCTCTCACTGCCCTCTCTTTATTTTTCTCTCTGGACAGCATATTATTTATGCATTTTGATTTTAGTTAAAAGCGCGCTGCACATTGAATGCTACTTAAGCTACTCCTGCTCCGCATTTACCTCCCACACTGCCACTACTCCTCTGGTGACGCCCTCATTTATGATTTTGAACTCACCTGACACCTGCTGTTTCATCATTTCTTCCATTTCCGACTATTTCTACTGATTCCAAATACTTGTTAAGTACGCTTTTGTGCGGTTGCCTGATACTTGAATATATTCGCTACAGGAAGGACTCTTACTCCTCCGCCTCCTGCTCTATTCGTGAAAATTTACCAATAATAAGTGTGAAAAGTTGAAATAGAACTTGTATACTTGTTTTTCTTCAGGTACTTTTGATATAGTTGAAGCTATTTACATATTTAAAGACTTAAATGTAATTATATGGAATAGGAGGATATATATATATATATATATTGCTTCTATAATATATGATCAAGATATCATTATCTATATAGCAGTCCGATAATCACAAAATCAACTTCCTATATTGATTGTATTTTATATATAGGTAAAATCTTAGCCTTGCCCACAATATTCCAACTCATATGTCTGTAGTATATACTTAATACTCAATCTTATCTAATTGTAATCTGTGAAATCCCCCTATTATACATATAATATATAAGACTTAACTCTACGTATTTTGAAAAAAAAAAAAAATACTTGATTAATTAACACTTGACCTTTTGTGACTTAACTTATTTCAGCAGAAAGTGCTTCCACGCGGCTTACTACTACCTGGACGATCCGCCACATCATCCCAATGCCCCGCAGGTGGACTGGGAGGTGCCCGTCAAGATCGGCGATGAGATACGTGCGGCAGTGCCTGTTAATGAATTCGCCAAACACGTGGCGTCACTGCATGCGGACGGGGATATTGGCTTTAGTCGGGAATACGAGGCCATACAAAACGAGTGCGTCAGCGACGATTTGGCCTGCGAGCACTCGCAGCATCCGGAGAACAAGCGCAAGAATCGATATCTGAACATAACAGCCTGTAAGTAGCATTTGATTTCAATTACAAGGTATACGAGATCGATATCTCAATTTCTTCCCTCTCTCTCTCTCCACAGATGATCACAGTCGCGTTCATTTGCATCCTACGCCTGGCCAGAAAAAGAACTTGGACTACATCAATGCCAACTTCATCGATGGCTACCAGAAGGCGCACGCCTTCATTGGCACCCAGGGACCTCTGCCCGACACCTTCGATTGCTTCTGGCGCATGATCTGGGAGCAGCGCGTTGCCATTATCGTCATGATTACCAATTTGGTAGAGCGCGGTCGGCGCAAGTGCGACATGTATTGGCCCAAGGATGGCATCGAGACCTATGGCGTTATACAGGTGAAGCTAGTCGAGGAGGAGGTCATGTCCACGTACACGGTGCGCACGCTCCAAATCAAGCATCTTAAGGTTGGTTACACTAGGAGTTTCTTTGTTCAATTAAAATTCAATACAAATTCAATTTCAGTTGAAGAAGAAGAAGCAGGCAAATCTAGAGAAACTGGTCTATCAATATCATTATACCAATTGGCCGGATCATGGCACCCCGGATCATCCATTGCCCGTGCTGAACTTCATCAAGAAGTCCTCAGCTGCCAATCCTCCGGAAGCAGGTCCAATCGTAGTCCACTGCAGGTGAGTGTTGGCTATACGAATACTTATCCTTGACTTATTCAATTTAAATTGATTCCCTTACAGCGCTGGCGTCGGTCGCACTGGCACCTACATCGTCCTGGACGCCATGCTGAAGCAGATCCAACAGAAGTCGATTGTGAATGTCTTTGGCTTTTTGCGCCACATTCGCGCCCAGCGCAACTTTCTTGTCCAGACCGAGGAACAGTATATATTCCTGCACGATGCACTCGTCGAGGCCATTGCCTCGGGCGAAACCAATTTGACAGCAGAACAAGTCGAGGAGCTGAAGAACTGCACTCCGTACTTGGAGCAACAGTATAAGAACATTATACAATTCCAGACAAAGGATATACACATCGCCTCTGCCATGAAGCAAGTGAACTCGATTAAGAATCGCGGCGCCATCTTTCCCATAGAGGGCAGTCGCGTGCATTTGACTCCCAAGCCGGGGGAGGATGGCAGCGATTACATAAACGCCTCGTGGCTGCATGGCTTCCGGCGTCTACGCGACTTCATTGTCACCCAGCATCCCATGTCGCACACGATAAAGGACTTTTGGCAAATGGTCTGGGATCACAATGCACAAACCATTGTGCTGCTCTCCTCGCTGGATGATATCGTAAGCTTTTGTCTAGTGTGGCGAAAAGAAATCAGAACCTAATTTTCTTTCATTGCAGAACTTTGCCCAGTTCTGGGCGGATGAGGCCACGCCCATCGAGAGCGATTATTATCGCGTTAAATTCCTGAACAAAATGAACAAAAGCGACTATGTAAGCCGTGACTTTGTCATCCAGTCCATACAGGACGACTATGAGCTCAGTGTCAAAATGCTCCATTGCCCCAGCTGGCCCGAGATGTCTAATCCGAATAGCATCTATGACTTTATAGTCGACGTGCATGAGCGCTGCAATGACTATCGCAATGGACCCATCGTTGTGGTCGACAGGTGAGCGAGAGGAATAAGTTTTTTTTACCCGTATGACTTTAATCCTAAATTCCTTTCAGATATGGCGGTGCCCAGGCGTGTACCTTCTGCGCCATCTCCTCGCTGGCCATTGAGATGGAGTATTGCAATACGGCGAATGTGTATCAGTATGCCAAGCTCTATCATAATAAGCGACCCGGTGTCTGGACCTCCAGCGAGGATATACGTCTGATCTACAATATACTGTCTCATTTGCCAGGCAATCTCAATTTATTGAAGCGCACGGCGCTGCGCACGGAATTCGAGGATGTGACAACGGCCACGCCGGATCTCTATAGCAAAATTTGCAACAATGGTAATGTTATACACCAACAACAACAGCAACAACTGTTGCTTGCGCAGCAGCAGCAGCAGCAGCAGCTGCTGCAGCTGCAAATACAACATGAAACACAACAGTTACAACAGAAGCTACAGCTACAGCAGCAACAACAGCAGCAGCAGCAGCAGTCAAATATCATTAGTCATAGTCATGCAACAACAGCAACAGCTACTGATATAACAACTGAAACAACTGCAACTGCAACAGCAGCAACAACACCAACAATACCAACAACACCATCAACAACAGTCACAGCAAATACTAATTCTAGCTTATTACCCATCTCATCATTGTTACCACCCACAGTTGCTCCATCATCCATCACACCCACACCCAGCAATGACATGCCCAATCCAACAACAGCAGCAACAACAACAACAACAACAACATCTACAACAGTCCCAACACCTACAACAACAACACCAACAACAATCGCCACAAACACACCAACAACTGATTTAACCAATACTAATGCTAATTTTACCACTGTTACTAACAATGCTGCCGATGTGCCGCCAATAATTGCTGTTAACTGTGATGAACTGGTCCAACAACAACAAATGCTGGCGCTGATGCAACAACAAACACAACTTCAACAACAATACAACACGCATCAACAACAACAACAACAACAATTGGAAAACGCCAACTGCCTGCATATTGATGAACTGATCCACCAAACAACGGCCGCAACACCAACACCATCAACCATGTGCAACAACAACAACAACATCAACAACCTGCAACAACCGCTTAATCAAGCAGTCACAGATGCTCAAAACTTAGATATTGTAGCTTAGAAGTAAACAAAAAAACAAAATCTAAAAAAATAAAACATCATTTTATGAATGCTAAAATATGATATAAATATAACTAAATATAAATACATAAATTTAAAATATAATTAAATATTAATTATAATAATTGTATACATTTGCCTAGTTGATTTAAGCAAGTCCTTTAAATTATTTTAAATATTATTTAACATTTTATTTATTATTTTATGTTTTTACTTAAGTTACGTTAAATCTATTTTGGGCAACTCCACGTAAGGCGTGTCACGCTGTTTATACTTATATATAAAAAAGAAAAACAAGATTTATCATTATTAATTATTTGTAATTAATGCATAATTTAAATTTTCTAAAAGTTATAGTAGTCGCAAGCAAAAGAAAAATAAATAATAGTCAAGGCACACGATTCAAATGTGAATATATATATATATATATATACATATATATATTCTTATGAATATTATCAAATATATTAATGTTTAAATGTTTAGCTAAACGCACAAAATGCCAGAATAGTTCCCACAAAAAGAAAACCACATAAAAAAAAGAAAAATAAATTAGTTTCCCTTATTTAGTTACAATTAAAGTTAGGTTTATATATATATATATACATATATAGAAAGAAACTTTGTTGTCCTTTTTTGTGCCATGCTCTAATTAATTAGTTCAAATCAGGTGTTTTTTCATATAAGGCCAGTTACCGTTACACATATTGTCATATTGTTTGCTAAATTGTTTCAATGTCCGTCCTACAATCTGTTAACAATAACTGTTTTCCGCTCAATTCCAATTATTACAACGATTACACAAATGTTAAAATTTCAAAAAGCAAAAAACGTAGCGAAAATTATGCGAATTTAATAGAAAAGAAAATGAAATATTTAAGTAAAAATTTGCATATATACATAATGTCACGATGTCTAGATATCTAGAAATATTTTCTCAAATTTAATCGAAGCACTTAAAAAACAACTACATCACTGTAAATCGTAAGGAAAATATATGAAACGACAAGTATATAAAACACGCGACACATCGCAATTTGTAAATATATCGATGTGTCGCATTAGAACTTAAGACGACCTTCTCGACAGGCTCCAAATGCTATAGATATTGTATAAAAAGCAAGAAAATAGCGTTTAGTATTTAAGAACTAATTGTAAAGCGTATCGCACGCAAAGTATTACTAAAATATATAAATACATGTGGAAAAAAAAAAAAACAAAAACAAAAAATTAAAAATATTTCTCACATCTATCTTTTTTTTTTGTGTGTGGACAAGGAATGAACGAAGTTTAGTGAGCGAGTGTAAGGCGTAAGCGATTCTAAGAAATGTCTAAAGATATAAGCAGAGGGTGTTACAATGCGAATACCCGATTCCATATTGTACAGGGTCATAAATCAAATAAACTATAGATGTTTGCACTATTGAATTGCCATGGCCATAGATGTGAGTTCATAATGGATTGTAAAAGCTTCAAATATTATATATATGTATATGCACACATATACATACATATATTGTATTAAGTACAGTAGGGTGCTTGAAATATATATATCTATATATATGTATATAGTATCTAAACAGCACAATTCCCACATTAATGCTTCGAGTCAAGTAAAGATAAAAGTCCTGTAAGATGTAAGCGCAAACATATATACATATATATAAGCATATATACATATATATATGTATATGTATTTACTGATAACATGTTTTAAAGACTGGTTTTTTGTACACTTTATCTTAAGCAGGTATACTGTTTATATTGTATTATTGTATCTAAGCATTTGAATTACTTTCTATTTCAAGTATACCAAAAGTTTAATTCAGTTCAGTTATAATGTATAACCAATATAGCTTAACTCTTATATTATTTCGCTCAAGAACAAGCTGCATTTCTATAAAAAAAAATATTTTTTAATAAAAATCAAATAAAAAAACAAAAAATTCAACCTAACGACCAATTTTCTAATTTTGTTTGTTATAGAGCATACAAACTCTAGGCACTGTATTTAAATTAAGTGTTTAAGATACAATCTATATATTATATATACATAGATATACATACAGATATATGTATAACTTAGATGGCTTGTAAATTCTCATAACTTAAAGGCAACTGGAATGCTTCATCTGTAATATACGAAAATCCATATTATTTTCAAACTAAAATATAACTAATGCATTTTAACGATAAAAACACAAATTTAGTTATTAGTTATACACAATGGATGTACTATTCAAAACACAAAAACAAAAAAAGAAAATGAAAATTATTAATTAAATGAATGAATGAATATTTGTAAATTGACAGCAAAAAAAAAAAAAAAAAAGAACAAACAATTATCCTTAACAAAAACGACGCGAGGCATTGTGAAGATGATGATGATGAAGAAAAGTAAAAATGAAAACAAAATACAACCGCAAAACTATGAAAAATATTTAAAAATAAATAGCAAGTAAAAATCTGCACACACTTCTCGAGCAAGGAAACCTTTCCAAGACTAACTACCTTCACAAATCATATATTAATATATATATTATCTAATTGACGGTGTTATGCAATTTATAAATGTGATGAATGTCAAACTTAAGCGTATAAAAGTGAATACAAAAACAAAAAATAAAAGAAATAAAAAAAAAAAAAAATGATCACAAAAAATATTATATGAAAACTAAAAACAGTTTAGTAAGAAAGCTGAAATGTAGCGGAAAAAAAAAAAAAAAACAAACAAAAACCTAACCTAAGCATAACCCACGATTTTAGAGCTAAGCATAAAGCGAAAGGGATGCATGAATACAGCCCCATAGTTTTTAAAAGGGAATTACAGAGTAGATCATCAGCAAAAGGAAGCAAACAGAAACATTAGTAGAACAGCAAAGTGACGTATATAAAAAGAGTGCAGCGAAAAAGCCAAGAGAACGCTTCAAGTAGCGCTCACGGCGTAGCGATCAAAAATGGTATCTCGACATACAACAGAAAATTGAAAGAATATAAATTTATGTATACCTAAGTTATGGATAAGCTAATGAAAAGTTGCTATGGATGCAAAAAAAAAAAAAATGAGAAAGAAAAAAAATGAAAACAAAAAGAAAAACAAAAACTTATAAAACTAAACTGAATGGAAATATAAATAAAGAAAATCTGATTTAAAATTCTAAAGAGTACGCACATTTAAGTGGGTGATCGCGTTTCCAAGGTGAATTCCACATCCATTTGACCGAAGCAGCTGCGAGGTAGCACATCGGGTATCCAGTTTATATATAGACCACTTTTTATCTGCAAGTTGAGAATTATATTAGCATTGCAAATAATATTTTAGCTTGTTAAGTTAAAAAAATAGCAAGGCTGGATAACGAATTATTAAATCAAGACTTGGTTTATTAAAGTTATTTGTTATGGCAGCTAGAAATATAGATTTACTAATTAGCTAAATAAATATTCAGACGGACTAGACTATGTATATTCATTCAACTAATGCATATATAGAGTCGTATATCTTTATAGTAAATTTAGCAATTCGCAGTTATATTGAATATTATAAACTAATCTCTGAGCTCGAAAGTAGCTGCCACAAGTCGGGTTACTCAATATTTTAAAATTTAAATTTAAATTAGAGCCTTGCTATCAACAACTTTTTTAGACCATTTCAATTGCACCTGCTGTTCCACATCAAATAGCATTTTAACCATATAAAGCCGCAGCTTGGCATGCACCGGACGTTGCCTGCCCTGTGCTGATGTCGGTGTGGCTGTCTGTCGCACATACGGAACAAAATGTCCAAGTGCATGACGCTCAAAACACCTTTCCAGCTGCAAATTTAGCTGTTTAAGGCCAAACATAGATATTAATCGTCAATTTAAATTCTCTTGATACACTTTATACACACATTGCGACTGCTGAAGATGCGCTTCACAGTGTGCGAGGCACTAAAATGCCAGACATACTTGTTCAGACCTTTGTGCTTGCCAGAATCAATGACTGCCACTTGCTGCAAGGGACGGCGCTTGATACCGGCACTGAAGCTCTTGCTTAAGTGCGAGAATGTTTCCTAAAATGCATGAGTATTAGATTTAGAATGAACTATATAAATATATGAACTAGAGAACTCTCACCTTGTGCACATGAAACGTTTGCAGTATTTGCCGCGTGCTAATTGCCGGCAGCGTCGCAGGCTCCGGCTCTGGCTCAATGATTGAGTTAAGCAGCTCTATCACATAGTCAAGCCATGCCTCATACGCCAACGCTGGCTGCACAGCCACGCCAACAGCCTCAATCGCTGTTGAACACGTGGGTTCATTTACAATGAGCGCACGCTTTGCTGGCAGTGGCGGTTGCTTGCGCGTCTTGACCTCATCCACAATTTCAGAAGCTTTGATGGCATCCTTCTTGACGACAGCAATCGTGGGCAGCTCAATGGCGGGTAGTTGATTGGCGGCGGCTGGCGGAGCCTTTGCATAAATGGGCTGAGGCGTCAGTATATTGAATGGTTCACTGACCATCGGCAACTCAATATCCTCGCTGCACAAATCAATCTGATCGGTCAGCTGATATTGATCCATGAGCTCAATATTGCAATCGGTCAATTCCAAATGTTGATCCTGCTGCTGCTCAGCGTATATATCAAAGTTGGATAAGAGCTGGCCGTCGTTGGGAGCACAACTGCTGCTGACACTATGTGCAGCAGGCGTCGAGTCCATATCGTAAATAATATCTGACAGCTCCTCTGGCATGGGTAGCAGCTATAATATTGAAGCATGGTAAATGGGGAGATCTTTGTAATTAAAACAGACTTACATCCGTATCCGCCACACAGAATTCATTGTCAAAGATGTATATGTCCTCGGAGAGGTCAACATCCCCGCTTGGAATTATGCTTAAGCTTAGACGCAAATCATCGTGTGGGGCCTCGCCAAGAGGCGTCTCCAGTTTGTCGGGCATCCAAAATGTCTGCAGGCTCTTGGTAAAGTTGCCATAGATCGTCTTGCCCTGCGGTGAGCTCAATATCCCCGCCAGCACAAGCAGCAGATGATCACAGATTTCATCTTGCATGACCAGCGAATTGTCTGGCTCTACAATAATCTTTAGCTTTCGACAGGCACACGCATAGATGCCTTTCTTGGTTGAAAGTCCATTAGCTAGCGCCGTCACATGAAGATGTGCAGCTGGAAACGTATTCGAACGTTGGCATTTGACCACAAAAGTGGTTGCATTTAGTCGCTGTACTGCCGGCCAATTTTCCTGCTCCTCGGCTGACTTGTACTGCTGCCAGAGCTGTTGCTTTTGCTCCATGGTAATGTTCAGGTTCCAGAGCACCTCGCGTGACACGGTGTACACCTGTGCCATGGGCATTTGATCCTGACCATCGCGACAGGCTTTGATGTGCCGGCAATCGTTGTCGGCCTTGCACGCGTCCACATAGCACACAGCTTTGCTGGAAACAACGGCTGCATTCGGTTGCAATGACAACGTCACGTCTTCAATGGATACAAAATTCCGTGGCTGAGCCTCTGGATCTCGTTCCTTAGTACGCACTGAATAGACGGCACAACCGGCTCGATGACACACCAGCTGTACGCCATCTAATAAGTTTTTATTTTGCGGGCACGTAAGATTCCGACAGAAGAGTGCTCGACTGCCATTTATGGCGCCACAACTTGAACATTTCCTTAAGCCGCGTAACGTTGGAGCTCGAATTTGTATTAAATCCGCACATATACCTTCGTTAGACATGTCTTCAACGCTGCCAGACTGTTTAATTAAAGTGTCAATCTATCGATAGGAATATTGCTTTAGTTATCGTTAGCGTATGCCTTTTACGCGCCAATTCGCATTTTAAAACGTAAAACAAAAATTTGTTATTTTATTTTACCACCCCCAAAAGTCAAGCTTGTAAAGAAAAGTTCAGATTGAGTCATATTTAAGTAACATATATATATCCAACTTAGTTTTAAGTTTATACGCTTTCCGCATGTCGCTGCAAACTCTCTAGGCAATCGAATTCGACCTGTGCCTCGATCCAACGTGCCACTGTAAGCAGTAGCTCTTCATTAAGATTATTACTCATCAGCTGTAGGCTAAGCGGCAAGCCGGCTTTGGACAATCTGATGGGTATTGAGACAGCTGGAATTCCTGCCATATTAGCGGGCTGTGTGCAAAAGTCCTGTACAGCGCACTGATCGCGGTTGCTCAGTGCGGCAAAGTCCTTGTAAAGTGGCGCCTCGCTTAGCGTTGTGGGCGTCAACACTATATCTACTTGATCCTTACTTGTAGGTGGCTCAAACACTTTGGAAAAATCTTCAGCAATCAGACGTCGAACGCGCAATGCCTTCTCAAAATAATTATCATAGTTTTTGCGCAACAGCAGAAAATTTCCCGTTAATATACGTGTTTTGACCACCTGGTTGAAACCCTCAGCTCGAGACTCAGCATAAAGCTGTTCCGTGCTTCGCTCATCTGCTGCACGGTGTCCATACTCGATACCATCGTAGCGCGCCATATTGCTCGCTACTTCGCATTGATTTAGTATAGAATAGACAAATATGCTGGCTGCCGTGTGGGGCAATGATACCTGTCGCACACTGGCACCTGCGCATTCCAGCAGATCCGCCACCTTGGTCCAGGTTTCCAGCACCTCAGCGGAAAGTCCTTCGCAATGATATTCTTTGGGTATTCCAATACGCAGAGAACGTAAATCAATTTTATCTACTTCTGGCAATTGCAATTTCTTGTATGGCTTCCTGATCGTCGTCGAATCCAATGAATCCGGTCCAGCTATTGCATTAAGCACCTCAACGCAATCGTTAACCGATCGCGTTAATATGCCGGGAACATCCATTGAGTTGACAAGTGGTATGAGACCATAGCGAGAGCAGAGGCCATACGTCGGCTTTAGGCCCACTACGCCACAGTAGGAGGCGGGGTTGCGCGTTGAGCCGCCCGTATCAGAGCCAATTGCACTTAAATAAGAATAAATATGTATTAATTTAAAACAAGCTGGATTTTCTCTTATCGATGTCTGTAAATAATTTAAGCTAATTAAACTATCGATATATCGCTTGATTTATTTGTTTGACACCTGCACAGCTGACAGCTGTGAAACGGTCACACTGCGCCACCAGCGAACGCAAAGTAAAATATTTACGTTAAATCGCGAATAATTTTTAGCGTACTGAAGCGATGTCTGCGCTCTTTCGCCTAACCAGCCGTGCCGTGGCGCTGCAGCGTTCCGCAGCAATTAACCAGGCAGCAACGCTACGTTTGAGCCGCACTATCAAAACATCCCCCAAGAAGGATGAGACGGTTGCAGCACCAGCCAGCGTTACGACCGAAGACTTTGCCAATCCCAGCCCAAAGAACTGGGTGAGCTACGGCTTTGATTACAAATCTGAGGCCGAGGATCGCAAAGCAACAAAATCGACATTCTTCGTTGCTGTCACACTATGCCTCGTTTGGGGCACATTCTACTGGGCCTATTTACCCGACTCACAAATGCGCAGCTGGGCCCAACGCGAGGGATTTTTGGAGCTGCGTCGCCGCGAAGAGGCTGGCGTCGATTTGATTAGCCCCAATTATGTGGATCCCGCTAAGATTGTGCTGCCATCGGACGAAGATCTCGGCCAGACGGAAATTATTATTTAAACAATTAGTGAACTAACCCTTAGTTTGTTTTATAAGCGAATGTTATGTAATGAAAATTGCGGCTGGCTACTGCGGGAGCGCGTCGCCTGTGCGCAAATAAACGAACATATTTCGGCATGAACGCAGATGGTGACTATTTATGCTTTGTTAGGTGTTAAGTAAAAAATAAGCAAGTTTAATCAATTGCTCTGACGACAGGGGCACTTTGAGGTTAGATTGAGTCAAAAATGTAAACAACGAAAAAAAAAAAACTTACGCATAACACAAACCAGCTGCAACAGCTGATGCCGAGCCACCGGAACTGCCGCCTGCTATGCGCCAATTATCCTGACTAAAGGACTCACTCCATATATTCTTAGTTGGCCCATAAATGGAGTCCACTGTGCCGGCGCCCATAGCAAATTGATCCATGTTCGTTTTGCCTAGCAAAACGGCACCGGCTTTGATTAAACGTGCACAGACAGTTGCATCGTAGGGCGGCACAAAGTCCTTTAGCATGCTACAGAATAGAATATTTTATCATACACATAATAATTCAGTTAGGGCTATCTTACGTTACTTACCGTGATGCACAAGTTGTGGCTATATGCTTTGTGCAAAAGTTGTCCTTAATAGCTACGGTGACACCATCCAGGCTGCCCAGCGGCTTGTGGTCCGCATACCGGCGTGCCGACTCCTTGGCCTGCTGCACCGCTTGGTCGGCCGCAACACACACAAAGGCGTTCAGTGTCTTTAGGTTAGTAGACTCTGCCAACGCTTGCTCAGTTACCGACAGAGGAGACAATTGTCCATTGATGTAACTTTCGGTTAGCTGAAATTTTGGTTCTGTTAAGAAACCTGAATAAAATACTGATAGGTATGTAGTTCTCACATACCTTTTTAATACCCAGCTGCAGGTGCCGCCTCATAATTGTAATTTAATATAACTGAAAATCTCTTAAGCTTACTTTTATTTAATAAAAATGAAAAGCAGCAACATTATAAACAATAATTCATTTGGCTTAATGTTTGGATTATATGCACGCACAGGGTACACATCTATAAACACCCTGTCCACTAGAGATGCGCGTTAAATCGATATTTTTAATACGTTAATCAAATTTTAAACCTAATTTTGCAACTAACAAACATGTAGATATATTTCATAAAACTCTTAGGCAATTTAAAACTAATTACATGTAACATTTAGCACTAGTAAACTAGAGACAGATATATGTTGACTATATGTATGCCCGGCCGGTTTCACACTGTATTTCTGCATTCACTTCTTCTTAACCTTGTCTTTTGGATTGTGGTCGCCATGCGCTGTGGTTGTATTAAGAGATTTATTTGCCTCCGACTCCTTTTTCTCTTGCTTAATCTCTCGCTTAGCTGTCGTGGAAGACGGCTCTTCATCCTCGGTCTCAGATTCGCATTTCTGTGAATGAGAAATGACGTGTGTTAAAATCAATCGCACTACATATCAATTTTGTTAATGAAAGATGTTAGAAATGTACATGCAGTTATTTAGTTTCAATTTCAATTAGTTGAGCAGTGCATCAAACCAAGGCATATTTTCAATGCCTTCGAGAATATTCAACATATCACCATCGGTTTCATTAAATTCAAAATTCTGATCAGTTTGCATGGCATTTGGATTGGAGTTTTCATTGGAAAATGCATCGATTGAGGTGGCTTCTTCTGGATTGGAAATTTGATCTTGATTCTCAAAAATAATGCTATTATCGGTCAAATACGGATCTTCGAGCCCCAGCCCCAGCTCACTACAGTCCATATCGAGCAACATAGCATAATTCTGATCAATTGAATTAGCCAGATCTTCGACAGTATCATGATCAAAGTCAAATATACTATTTGTCAACTCCAACAGATCATTCTGAGTGCTGGAGTCTATGGACTCGTCAATTTGATCACAGTCACCATTAAAGGTATCGTCACTGACGCCAGTCGCAAATATACTTTCAATCGAAGGTATGGTCGGCACTTCATAAAACTATGGAGGGGGAGGGGGGATGAGATGACGGTATTTTATTCAAAAATTGATCACAAGCTTATGGTTCATTAAACTCTACGAAATACTTACATATAGGTATACGTACGTAGTATGTCTAGCTAAGACTATACTATACTATACTATATAATTGTATATAAATGTGTGTGTATAAATGTTGCAACTACCAGCCAATGGCGATTGCTGGTATCGACCAAAACGATAACAATCGATAGCCATCAACTGTGTTTGCCTTTACGATTAACGTTTGTATGAATTAAGTGGTGTCTATATATGTATGTATGCAATTAGTATTTACACAAATGTAGGCGCAGAACTTATGCGTTTAGTGCTAATGCTCTAAGTAGTGCTATTGGTAGTTTGGTAGTTAGGTATTTGCAGGCTCAGCCTCTAGATTAACGCACCTTTTGTATATACTGGCGCTTGGCCTGCGCCACATTCAAATGCAGCACACACGTCGAATCCTCTAATATGCTTGCAACTGGCTCTTGGCAGACGACACCACTGCGCTCGACACCACAGGCGCGATACAACACCTGACGCTTGTCCTCAAGAATATGCTTGCGGCAATGCTTGCAGCATGGCAAAGTGCGCTCGCCACACTTGACGCCGCCCTCAGTGAATATGCATTTCGGCTGACTGGATGCTTTTGTTGAGATCACAGTGTCGCGCGATCGCTTCTCCTTCATTTTCTTATAGAGCACGGCTTCCATGCCTTGTCGACGATGATAACCATTCAACGCCTTCAATTGCTCATATAGCTTGCGCTCGTGCGGCGATTCCTTTAGCTGGTCATGAATGCTACCTGCAATGTAAAACATTTATAACTAGCGCCCTTATTAGTTAAGTATTGATGATGAATGGTAAATTACAGTAGGTTTCGCGCTCGCGTCGTATATCCTGCAAATAGGTACGGCGACGCTGCTTCAAGACATGCTGTAAGTGTGTTATCTGTCCACGGTACAAGCCCTGCAGCTTAATCAGTTTCATCTCTGACAGACGCACTGCCTCCGGGCGTGTGTAGACGCCTGCGTGCCTTCAAATGAGTAAAATTTAACATGCATATGAATGAGATATGTTGACTTGTTGACTCACTTGAGTGGATCATCCTCCTCAGAGTCCACGCTCTCATAATCTGATTCATAAAACTCCAAATCTTTTGCTGTATTCCTCAAGCATGGCGGATCTCCGTCATTGCTTGAACTATCAGATGCATAGTCCAATATGCGACGACGCTTGCGTACGCTGGCCACGACTTGTGGTATGGCATTCGTATGATCTTGATTAACTGTAAGACAAAAGTAAATTGTAATAAATCGGATAACATAGATTAGTCAAAATGTATCATATTATTAAACATCAATTTAGCGCCAATATGTGACATATAAGAGTTTAAATACATATGACAATTGACATTTATAGACTCCGACCAAAGCCCTTGCTCCTTTTCATTCATTATCCTTTTTATTTATAGGTTCTTTTTTTACAACTTACCAAAAGGGGTCACATGTGGTGACACAACGTCAATTTCATCATCGTCGGGTTCCGGCTTGGGTAGTTCCGGCTTTATATCCTCGACATTCACGTGATGTGACAAACTGTTGAGAAGCGTCTCGTTAGTCTCGACGCGGCTACGCAAGCGACCCACTGATAAGTGCGTCTTTTGCAACTGCGTCTGGCGGTTGTGCTCGAAACAGAGCGTGGTTAGTATTTGCTCCTTTTTGTTATCCAGTTTGGGCACTGCATTGGCGCACTTGCGCCCATTGGGAAAGACGTGGGTACACTGGCGGTAATTAGCGCGCGGATCGCGCAGAATGTGTCGAATGCAAAAGTCATAGCCGTCGAGGCGCATCAAACTGCACGAATATGTGGGATTGCTACAGTACTTGATTTTGGCCAACTCGTTATGGATTTGTTCGCGTAATTTTTGCTCCTTTTCGGGTGTGCAAGCAGTTCCCGTAAATCGCGCGCATTGGCGCAATTGATTGGGGGAAAAACTAGCCATTTTATATTTATTGCTGCGACAGAATTTTCAACGGTGCGACTGAAAAGTGCGTTGTTGCTGTTAGAGATGTGCAAACCTTTTAAACGATTGTAAGTTGATTTTTTACAGTGGGGTAGCCCTACGAAGCATATTTAGAATCACATCAATAAGTTCATCAAAGAACTAGCTATCGTATTGGTTATCGAATTTTATTGAAAAACAAGCCAATTGAACCCTGCTAGACTATTAAAGAGGGAAAACTATAATATAAATTGTAAATATTATTGTATTAGTTCAAAGCATTTTATTTAATTTACCGGTAACTAGGTAAGGCAATGTCCGAGGATAGTGATTCAATAGCCGACCATGAAGACGAAGCGATGGAAAACCAAAACACAATACCTCTACTATCAACGCAAAAGCGTCAGAGCTTCGTCTGGAAATTTTTCAGTCCAGTGCCCGACCACTCGAATGTGTTTCGATGTACGGTGTGCAATGAGACCTTTGCCAACAGAACAACCAATCTAAGCAGACACTTGCAATCAGTGCATGGCCTTGCAGAGGTGGGTCGAACCTCTTAGATTTGATTTCTTATATATTAAATTCAATTGCTCCCCCAAGCAGAATAGGCAGGATGCAGTGAAGAAAGGTCGGCCGAATCGCAGTTTCGTTTGGAACTTTTGCACAAAGCTGGATGAGAAGCGTGCCCTCTGCCATATATGTAAAAAAGTGTTGTACTTTGGCGGTGGAAATACTTCTAACATAACAAAACATTTGAGACGCATGCACGCTGACAAGCTGGAGGAGGTTGTGAGTATGGCAAGTGACAACTGATTCTTTAAGTGAAAGTTATCCGATTGCAGGCCAAGCAAATGCCACTGAGTGTACGTTGGTCCATAGAGCAGTCAGCGAAGAGGGAGCGCAGAAGTTCCAGCTATGTGTGGAATCACTGCCAGAAGCTGACGAACGATACAGTTCTATGCACATTATGCAATCGTCGAATGCGATTTCATGGCACGGCTAATGTCATCACACATCTGCAGCGCCGGCATGGCATTATAGACGAAACGACTCCTGTGAAAATCGAGACCACCGATAAGGTGCAAGAAGCTGCCACATCGAGCACGAACGAGCATCCGCGTAGAAACGTCACCGGTAGCCAGGTCTGGAAGTACATCACACGCATTTCGGATGATACAGTACGCTGTCGCGTTTGCCTCAAGAATCTATCGTATCAGGGCACAAGCAACCTGCAGCGGCATCTACATCGCATGCACAATGTTGTGTGGAACTCACAGGATCCAAGTGGACCGATTAAAGCTGAAGCCTTTGAATTCGAAGATAACTCATTTTTTGGCTTCTGCGAATCCACCAGCGATCCCACTGTGTCGAAATGCCAAATGTGCGACGAGCACTTTGTGCACACCGACAACCTGGAGGAAGTCATAAGCAAGCACATGATTAAGATTCATAGCGCAGCAATGCGCGGAGAACCGGCTGAAGTAAGTTCCAACAAATTAGATATATAGTGGATCAATTGAAACATAATTTGTTATTGTTTAGAATTTCGCTCCCACGGAAGAGGAGGATGAAGAGTTTGCCGCTCTCTATACGGAAGTTGTTGCCGAAGAGAACAATGCGTCTGTGACGGGAGAACTCAGTGAGCAAGCGAAACTGTCAAATGTCACTGCGGAGGATGCGCTCTACGATGACCTAATCGAGATTGATGAAGATCTGCAAAATGTTGAAGAGGTTGGTGAACAATATATAGTTGAAAGTAATCGCTATGGAAATACATTGTCCGTGCAGTCGGGCGAAAATGTTGTTTCCGATTACAGCAACGACAGTACGGATGCCCAGCTGGTGACGACAACCATTCAGGCAGACGATACCCCGGTTATGCGTGAGCTCAAGGAGGATCTGCTGCGCCAACAGGCAATGTATTTCAGCGAGAAGGCCGGCTTCTATCGAATGCAAAAGTTTCTAGTTGCGCAACAGGTGCTGAAGGAACGGCTGGAAATCGAGAAGCTCAAAGCCGGACAACAACCGCATCAAGTCAGCTAGTTGCTAAGTCCTCTGCATCCCTACTCCGGACCCTACAGACCTTTTTCTTTTAATCTTTAAGTTTAATGTAATTGTATTTCAAATTGTTACATAGACCATCTATCATAAATGTTTAATCATAAATAACAAATTAATTGTGTGCAAAGAACCCCCATGTCGAGCGCTCTCATTCAGTTGCTTTCAACAACGTTCATATCCAGTAAAAGCTTCTTCGTTTGCAAATCAATTAATCGCCTCTTTGCTCTGGCCAATTCGGCCATTTCGTTGTAATATATTGTTTCCGCTTTCAGCTTTTCGTCCAGTTGTGTGGTCGTTTCGCCCATTGAGTTTGAGTCGCCCGGATGCTCCATGGAATGGGCCATATTGGATGGGTCATCTTCACAGTGTCGCGACACCATAACGTCCGAGTTGTCCACCACATATTCGTAGAAGGGCTCCTGTAGCGAGACCGATGTAAACTTCAAACAAAATGCAATCGCAGTGCGTTGACTCCTTTCTTTTTATCTATGCCTTACCTCATCGTCCATGTGATCCGTGACCTTCTCAATGATGCTATCCACATCGTCAAAGTCAACCTTTTCCAACGGATCGCCCTGCCTGCGTTCCTCCTGCATTAGCTCCTTCTTTGGCGATATCAGGCTGTGTTGCGAGTAGCTCAGGTTTTTCGATAAATTGTGATGCCGCCGGATGATATGACGCATCAGATTGGACGACGAATGTTTCGAGGAGAGCGTTTTGCTGCAGTGCTTGCATTTGGCCATAAACTCGGATATGCGCACAAAATGCGCCCACAGCTTATTGTTTTTCCCAATAACTTTATTGCGTTCGGCCTGATGTTGCTCCTGTCGCGCCTGGTTCTGGTTGTCAATGATGGTGCGTACCGCAGTTTTGGTTTCCCGCTCCCCCAGATTGCCATCCATGTGTACATCAGGTTCGGGATCCGGTGCGTTCAGCTCTTCTCTTAGCTCCGCTAGCATTTTGCCCTCGTCGCCGGCAAATATCGCGCGCGCCAATAACTTATGATTCCGGATTAGGTGGCGCGTCAAATTGGAGGATGTGTGTTTTGATGAGAGAGTTTTATCGCAGTGCTTGCATTGCACGATATATTCGGTAAGGCGGTGGAAATGTGACAGCGCTTTGGCATTCCGGCCAACCATGATTACATTTGTTGATTATTGTTTTGATTCCACTAGTACGCGCAAAGTCAACAATTAATGCTGTTCCGAGTTGGCTTGGGTTAAATTTTTCTAGTTCATGTACAGTAGGGATGTAATAAATTCATCGATATATCGATTATTTACAGGCATCGTACAACAGTTGTGTTGTTGGTGGATTGGGCGGAACTGCTAGTTCGCATCTCAATGGAATTGACAATTAATAAAACAGATATTCTATCGATAACATATATATGTACACTTTATTTCTTTGACAAGTGGACAGTATTTTTAGCAAAATGCGACTCTGCCAAAGTGCTGCCCATCGCTGTCATTCGATAACCTAAAAATCTTTTGACACGAGGTTGTGCGTGTCTTTTCCTTTCTTTCTCGCTTTTTACTCGAACATGGGTGAGTCGTCGGCTAGTGCAAAATGTGTTAAAATATCAAGAAAATCAACAGTGTTATGCATAAAAATAAGAAAAAAGTGCGCAAATTACGTGCCAGTTGACAATCCATATGTGTATTATTGAAAAATTATGAATTTCAGCATATATTTGTGCTTTTAAAGTCAGACTGCCAAACAGCACCGCATGCTAAGGCTTTCTTGATATTTCAACTGATTCCGATTTTAATTTCTTATATTGATATGTGTGCTTCTACTTTTTCATTATTCAAGGTATTAGCCGTGATAGTGCACACAAGCGTCGCGCCACTGGTGGCAAGCGCAAGTCGCTCCGCAAGAAGCGCAAGTTCGAGTTGGGCCGTCCCGCTGCCAATACCAAGGTAAGTGTCGTACCTGCTGCTGCCGCCATTGTTGTTTTTATAATTGGCATTAAATGATGTTAACGCGTGTCAACTGTAAACGCACTCGACTTGTTCGTGGGCATTATCATTGATGATTGAAGCATTATGTTCGGACTACTGATAGCATTCACAAAAGAAATTAGGATTATTTTGATAAATGTATTCCTTGCTAATGTATGGCAACTCTGTATGTATTTACAGCTTGGCGGTGCCCGCGTGCACAAGGTGCGCACCCGTGGTGGCAACACCAAATTGCGCGCTCTGCGATTAGAAACCGGCAATTTCGCCTGGGCATCAGAGGGTGTTGCACGCAAGACCCGTATCGCCGATGTTGTCTACAATGCCTCCAACAACGAGCTGGTGCGCACCAAGACGCTGGTGAAGAACAGCATTGTGGTCATCGATGCGACGCCATTCCGTCAGTGGTACGAGGCACACTATGTGCTGCCTCTGGGTCGCAAACGTAACCCGAAGCACGTGCAAAAGGAAGATGAGAACGATGTGCTCACCAAGAAGCGCAGCGACAAGGTCATGAAGAAGTACCTCGAGCGTCAAAAGTACGGCAAGGTGGAGCAGGCTTTGGAGGATCAGTTTACCTCTGGTCGCATCTTGGGTATGTGTTCTCGTCCTACCAAATAATAAGCTAATTTTCGATGATGTTAAACCCATAGCGATCCAACAACTTTATTGTGTCTCCCTTGTTTTAAGTGAGATGCAAGCCTGTTGGGCGTGATTTACGCTTGTCATAGTTACTCTGAGAGCTTTGCTTATATATTTGATTTACAAATGACCTGTTGTTCCTTATAATAACGTATTTTATTTGTTCTTATCAATTAGCTTGCGTTTCATCCCGCCCTGGCCAGTGTGGTCGCTCTGATGGTTACATTCTGGAAGGCAAGGAATTGGAATTCTACCTTAAGAAGATCAAGTCTAAGAAATAAACGCGCTAGATAAGAATGCAAACCAACAATTGATTTGCAAACAGAAAACAAATAAAACGGCTTGTTTTTTTTTATAAGATGAAACATTTAACACATTTTACTCTATCGACTGCGTGCGTGTGTGTGCGTGCATTCTGCATAATACTATGTTAAATAGTTGATGTTTGTAATCTTTAATTGGTATTAAAAGAACAAAAGTGGAATGGATAAATCATTATCTGGAATTCGTGCCAATCGAGTTAGCATTAACGGCTACTATTTGTGGGACATTTAGGGAATGGATTTATTCAGTTATTAGTATGCTTTCATTAGATATGGTTGCAGATGGATTAACTATAAAATCTGTTGATCTTTATTTAAAATACTTTATGCTTTATCTTATAAAAATATAGTAGATTCTTTAAAAATTAAAGTTAGGTTTCGCAAAGTATATTTTTGGTTGATCTTTATATTTTAAACAAAATACATTTTCAAAGCACACAGTTTCTTTTAGGTTGCTGATATATAAACTAGATTTTGATATAAGATTTGAAATTCAGATGCTTACATGTTCTAAAGAATTTAATCAATTTATATATTACTAAAACTTAAGCTTTGCCAGAGAAAGTTTTATAGGAACTTGGCAGGAATAGTTCAGTTTTTGAATATATTTTACTTTTAACTAATCGATTATCATTTTATCATATGTTTTGCTTAAAACTTAATTTAATTGGAATACATTTTTTTTTTATTATTCTATAGTAATATTGAAACTACTAGAAAATAGTATGTTTGCGATTCATATATTTTATTTCCCAGTTTAGATTGGTCAATATCAATCAATACTCATAAGATGAGAACAATTTCATCATCAGAGTATAAAAATCTCAGATATATTGTTTCAAAATTGTAATTAATGTACATTACTGAGCAATATTTATTCGATTCACATATTCAACTGATGCTCGAAAACCAGTTATTTATATTTATCCAAATCATTTGAACGGAAGACATTAATATAGAATAAAAACCACTTCGATTCATACTTATATGAGAGATATATTTTTAAGGTATATTTTTTCACTTGTTTCTCTGCGAGCCGACTTCATACAGTGTGTTAAAAAAAAATATATATATATACGTAATTAATAACAATAGTTCAAATATCATTCGTATTAGTTGGCTATAATTACATAACACAAACAGGGCGACACACAATGTCGTAAATCGTGAAATTTACAACAAAAATTCCATGCACTTTGTACTGCCAATGACAATTTTGGATTTGTAGTGGCCGAAAGAAAAATAACAAAACAATTTTGGAAGCAACGTGTAGATGTCGCTATTGCTACTGCTGTTGTTGCTGTTTGTCTGCTGCTGCTTGGAGAACGTTGCTCAGTGCTCGAAGAGCATGGTCATGAGGGCCATCAAAGCAATGCCAAAGACTAGCGCCAGCAGCTGTTTGACAGACTCCTTGCGCTCGTCCTCCTTCAAGAGATCTGGTAATACTGTAACCAATGAAATGTGCAGAAAACCGCCAGCGGTAAACGGCATGATCCAGGATGTGCGTGCCTCTGTTAAATGAGAATTGTTAGCGGAGTTTCAATTGGAGTCTCCTGCTGCTTACCCATAGCCGAGGTGACGCCCGAACCGCCAATGGCCACCAGGGCGCCCAAGAGGCCGGCTCCAGCTGTCAGCAGCTGTGCGCGTGCCGCATCCCATCGACTGAAACCGGAGCGCAACAATATGGCGAAGTCGCCAACCTCGTGTGGAATTTCGTGCACTGCAAGACAAAGAAAGTGTTAGGCAATACTTAGACTTGGATACCCCAACATTAATACTAACGCAGTATGGCAAAGGTCGCCAGCACTCCGTGCCTGAAGGAGACCAAAAAAGAGCCTGCAACTGCCAGGCCGTGTGTGAAATTGTCTATGGAATTGGCCAACAGATTCAGATAGCCGGCCACTTTCTTGGGTTGTTCCTTAGGCTCCTTGGACTTTAGTTCGCGTTCACGAAAATGGCACATTTTGTCCACATCCTCAATGTCGCAGGCACCGCAGCTATCCATGGTCTCGCCTTCCGGCAGCTTGCCGCCATGACGTCGGAGCAGACAGTTGGCAATCTCCACGCATTTCGGCTGCGGATTCTCCTCATCGGCGCTTGTGTAGCCCGAGAAGATTTTCTCGACAATGGTAAATATGAGTATGCCGGAAAGCACCCACAGGCCTGAGCGCAGCGATGGATGACTGTCGGTATCTATAATAAGAGAATTATTAATAATATAAAATTCGAGTCACCTAGGGAATCACAAAGATAAAACTCACTCTGATTATCGCCCTCCCAGGCCTCTGGCAGCAAATGCAAAAATACGTCACCCAAAAGGCCACCCACTGCAAAGCTAAGCAGTACGCGCAAAAACTTGGACTCAGCAGCTGCGAGATATTAAATTATATATTTATATTATATATATATTTCTTTTAATAATTGATTCTACTCACGATCTTTGTAGCCGTCCTTGGCCAATTTTTCGTCTGTGGGTATTATGAGCAACGGAAATATACCGCTGAGTCCAATCACTACTGAGCCGAGCAGTGAGAAGACCCAGGGTGTATATTCCAGATTCTTGATGTATTCAGGCACATATTGATTGACCAGACTCGAGTAGATCAGACCAAAATGCTCGTCAAAGAAGTTGCTGCTGACATTCATCTTGATGGAATTTGTTTGCTAATTTGATCGCGTGCACTGCGCGTCGGGTTTCTATCTACAGTATTAGTAAGGGGCGCGGGCTGGACACCGTCTTTGGTATTTGACTTTTTGGGCTCAGTCAATGCCTTGTCATGTCCTCCAACTGCAATGCTTGAGCCAATTGGATTGTATGCCGTCTTAGCTGCAAAGCCCAACAAAAATAAAAAGCATTCAAATATAATTTTTTTTTTTTAAAGATATTATGTAAACATTATGTTTAGGTGTAGAATTTTTTTTTTTTTTTGATTTCACACGAGAATTTCAGAGTATTACTGTGATAGCAGGATTACATGTCAAGTTGATTCAACGGTACATTTTCTCGCTTGCTCGCCTAGCAACAGTTTTCATACCGTTGGCTCTTTTAGCAATATTAGATTGATGTATAAATCCCCCCCATGGATAGCGCACAATGGACGTCACATCGATAAGCGGGTCTGGTGTAAAACTCAAGTATCACTCAGCTTAAATATGACCAGATAACTAGATAGCCGTGTGTATAAAATGTGACAGCTACCCCTAAGTCGGGCGGCTCAAGAAAGATTTTGTCAACTTTCATAAGGATTGTCATGGGAAAATAGAACAACGGAACTTCATATTGACCGTCGAAATTCAGTTTCACCAAAATTCAGTAGAGCTTTAAAATTCCCTTTTAATGCTATTGATTTCTTTATATTGGAATATAAATGATCGTTGTCATAGCTATCACAGTTATCTAGGCTTTATCATAAACTTATGATATTCGCACTCAGCATGAATATAGGAATTTATCATTAAATACAATTTTTTCTATGCAAGGGATTTAAAATTTTACATTTTTCAATATAATTGATTGGTTGGAAATAAATGTGGAAACAAATAATTATACATATATAATAACATTTTGTACAAAGAAATTAAAGAAGCATAATTAATTTATGCTAGCATAACGTTATGTTATATGTATGTTAGATTAAATGTGTATACAATAGTGTATAGACCTTCGCCACTCATAAACGTAGCCAGAAAAGAGGAAAACCAATTATTAAATTTCTCTCTCTCTCTCTCTCTGTCTGTCTCTCTCTTGATAAATAATGAAAATAATTCCTGCTTGTTTTCCATTATTCGTATTGGAGACTTATTGAACAAGAAATACGAACACATACTGCAGAGCAGAGCAAATCAATTCATAACATTACATTGTACATTTAGCATATTTAAAACTTATATGGTTACGCTTATGTAAAACTTTTTTTTTTTCAACAAACAACTTATGTTAACTAACAAAAATTAATTAAAGTTAGGAACAGATGCGCTTGAAATGTGCCAAAACGGATTTGTAAATTTGTTAAATTTGAATAACTAATTATTTTATTTTTATATTTTTATTTTCTCGTTCATTTTCATTTGAGAATATATATTTTGTGTTTTTCACTAAGGATTATATGCAGGTACGTTAAAAACGTTTCAATTCGAATTTGATATTTTTAATCTACATAAAAATTCATAAAATTGTAGATTACATTATTAAACAGACTAATTTCATTTATTTAGCAATCACGTCGTTTTCTTTGTAAACATAGATAAACCTCGAGCTGTGTAATGCGACGCCCGCGCCATGGGCAACGCAAAACACGTTCGGTTCAAGGAAGGCGAGCTTAAATTCACACAAAGCACACGATGATAATAAGCGAGCTCACATTGTGGATAGTCGAAAGGTGAAACCTTTTCGAGAGAAAACACAATCCGTATCGAAATCCTTAGTCGCTGGCAAGCAGAAGCACACTGAACATGGGCGAAATGTGGGCAAGAGTTCGTTACCACTTGGGAACGATCGCAGATAAAGCTCTCTGTTCTGTGCACCACTGTGATTTACGACCCATATTTAGTAGAGTTCACTTGAGTATTTTTTCTTTTTTTTTCATTTAAAATTATATTTGATTTCGATTTTGATTTGATGTGCGCAATGCAGCTTAAACTGTTCAATTTTGATAGCGATAAGATAGATGTGGGTAGACACTACTAAATGGCAATACGAGCGTGTCGAAGATATAGACTCGATATAGACGACTTATGTGTGATTCCACCGCAAAGCCCGTGTCCGGGCCGTAGCCGTAGCCGTGGGAGCAGCAGCAGCAGCTGGCTCCAAGTGTCAGCGCGTTGTCAACTGTGGATAAATCGCTGCAGGAACGTGTACAAATTATGTCTGATTGATCACCCGCCGTTCGTTCGAATACTCTGGACACTTGAAAATATCACGTATACGTTGACCAATGCCGCATTTAGGCATAGCAAATACGTTTAAACGCTTTCGATTCAACAACAGCCAACTGGCAACTCTGTCGAGCAGCGTCATCAATGTCAACAGCATTAGCAGCGGCGTCGACGGCGACGGCGACGGTGACGGTGGGTCGACGACGACGCTAACAGCAACAGCGACTTCTCTATTTTTTTTTAAGCTTATCAGCCAAAGTCAAGTAGTTAACAGTTTTTTTATTGTCTACTAGTTGTTATAGTTTATACTAGTAGAAAGTATTTAAATGGGGTATGATCGTTTTATTAATGCATACGTTACAACCCCTTAATATATATATATATATAAATAATAATAAAATAATTATCTATAAACTGAATAAATAACAAATTTCAATTAAAACTGCTAATACAAATTATATTTAAATATTTAAATATTTGTTATTGTATGATGTATATTATATTGCATTTTCAAAAATTAGCGAAAATAAATTTATGTAGGGGTATTTTCTTACTATATATCTATAAGTCAATAAGGTAACATAAGATTCATTCTGAATCAAAATTCCTTTTATATATATATTTATTTTTGTTTTATTTAATTATTTTTGTTTTCTTTATAATTAATTTATCTAGTATTCATTCTTTTCTATTCTATAGAAGAAAAACTAGAAAGATGATTTCATTTCAAACTCACACTATCGAGTTACTGCTAGTCGTTCATTGCGGACATTTGTACGCCTACTTTGCTTGTGATTCGAACGCTAATCAACAACGCCACACTCCGCTTGTTAGTAAATAACTGCATGGTGAAGCTAACTATCGGTTGCGGTTACCGTATCAAAGAAACCCCAAACACAATTAAAAAAAAAAAAAAAAAAAAAAAAAAAAAAAAAAAAAAAAAAAAACAATTAATATTATATCTAGAGAAAGAAATGTAAAGTAAAGACTTAAGTGTTTCTTTGTTACAAGGTTATCGCAGCGTCTAATCTGAATATTGCAGTTAATGTGTAACGCTTTTAAATAGACATCAGACCATACAATCTATAAATTAATATTACACTGCACAGTCCAATAAAGCTATTAGTTCTGATTCATCACACCAGAGTTTAACAGATATCTGTATGTCGCACCGATCGAACAAGTTTACATAGTATATACGCATAGAAATCGTCTGGATTTGTGAAATAGTCCAAGTATACATATATATATATGTAAAATGGAATAATATAATAGATCATTACATATGTAACTCATTTAAAAGAATCGGAGACTGTTGAACCTCTTATGTACATATTTATGATGCTTTCGAGCCATTTGTTTAAATAAGCTAACAAGAATGACAAGGTAAACTTGGTTAAGACCTGTATTTTGTTCTCTTGTTTGTTCGTTTTTTCCCCGTTTTTCTATAACTTCAGACAAAAACTATATCACATACCCAACGGGTGTAAATAAAAAATGAATACGAAATAGACTGGGTAGGAGTATAGTGCTTGATATCAGAGAAAAGACTTTATATTACGCACAAACAAAAACACATTTCAATTATAGAAATTGAAATTCACTCACACACAAGTAGATGCATATATACAACTATATACATCTCTATAGATATGGAGGACAAAAGCTTCACTCACATATGTACATACATACATACAAATGTATATAGAATGTATGTAGCTTTGGTTCTCAACACAAATTGACGAAATATCGCGCCGCCGGCTACATTTGCCGGTTCTTTGAACTTGATTTGTGGCATCCGTGTATTTGCCTATATGTACATATATAAATATACATATATATTTTATTTGTTTATCTTCCACCTCAAACACAATACCATGCGCTCTGGCACTCACTTGACTTGTGTCTAATGCGGAAATTTATGCTCCCGGCTTAAGAATTTTATTTATTTTTTAATTTCTACTTTTTTTATTCGCTCGTCTTATCGCGCCAGCGACTTGGCTCGTTCTGACGGCTGCCACACGATACCGTGGTCTTTAAATAAGCCTGCTGGCTGAGAGGCTGTTTGACACACTGTGTTCCAGTTCCAGTATTCTATTTTGAGGGTGGGGGTTCCAAGAAATGTCAATATAAAGCTACGGAACATTCATTGTCACAGAGATGATTCAATTACAATCAGCTTGTATTTGTTGTTTTGTTCTTTACTTGCGCTTTTAAATGGCGCCGATTATTTTGCGCGCTGCACTAAACTTGTAAATACTAGATAGATGAGAGCCAGAGAGAAGGCAAGAGAGAGATAGAGGCAACCATAAAAAGAGAGACAGAGTGGCATGTATTATACAGCAAGCAAGGTTATCGATGATTATACACCCTAACTTGCAATGTTTCTACAGTAAGTTGCTAATTTCTCAGAAAGGGTTCATATTATATGCATGTACATATATAATATAAATATGTAACTGAACGAAATTTTCGTACAATGATTATATTTTTCAATAAAACTAAAGAGAGATAAGATTTTACTCATTTTTTAAGAGAGGTTTGAAGAATGGCCCGACAACATACATATATATAGATAACTCTAAATTCTAATTTTTGTAGTAACCAACTATCATTTATTCTCTTAATAATTATCAAAAATGTACATATGCATGTACACATATACAAAGCAACGGCTTTTGTGACAAAACTATTATACTCTTTAAAGGTGTATTTATACTTGTAACTGTCTACGGTAAAATATTCAAAACTGTTATATAGCACTCAAATTTGATTGCCTGTGTTATAAATTCTGACAGAAGTAGAAAGATTTGATCACAGGTTATTAGCACTTTAGTATGTGCGCAGACACAAAAGCAAACACATATGCGACTGCAAAAACAAAAACAACAGTCACAATGACGACATGATAAGAATAAGACCGTGAGTGAATCGATCAGCTGTGCACTGAGCGTGGGTGAGAGTGATACAGCGTGTTCAAGAGAAACATTAAGAGCAAACGTGGAAAGATGGCGTCGCTTAGCGCTCTCTCTTGCATTCAAGTCATATGTGCATTTACACACACATTTATATACACTAGCATATATATATGTACATACATATACACAAACACTTATGCATAACAGCGAATTGTGAAATTTGAAGTGTTTCAAATTTATTCACAAAATTTATAAGTGTTATATTTTATTAGCAAGCTGGCGTTTGAGGGTTGGTCTTAGACGCGTAGTTGTGGCGAATAACCTGTTTATCAGTCACTGCCGTCTCACAGTTTTCATTGTTGTTATTTTTGTTTGTGTTATCGTCTTGATTATGGTCAACAAAGCAATTCGGCCATATTTGAGTGGCACTCACTGCACAGATTCTCAATTAATTTAGTGCTGTTTGCAAAAATAAACAAATATGGCCGTAGGCCTCTGACGTTATCAAAACTTCGGACTGCTACATACACACATACTGACACACACATATGTATACATATACATATGTATGTATATGTATATATATTTTATATTATGTGGGTGTAGGTTAGTTACACTTCCGCCTTACCGTGTTTAGTTGTTTTATCTTGACTGCAGTTTACACTGCCACAGCGGTTATTTCACTGCATTACATTAACAAACGAAAGTTTTGCTTAGTATTTGATCGTCGCAACTTGTTTGTTGTTTATTCTAGGTAAATGTGAAAAATATGCTTAATGCGCAGTATCGATCTTCGGATGACGCTGTTATTGTCCGGCCACTAATCTGCACTGAGACTGAGTAACGGGACGTTTATTCGAGATGCTTACAAGCTTAACGTTACTTTTTGTTTGTTATATGTAATACTTTTGTACGATTTATTGGTATTTCAACTCAGTTGAAGTTTCCGAGAATTATTATCAAGCGCCGATGGTGCGTAGCCGACTGTTACAGCTGAAATAAAACAGGTACGGGGAATATACATACGTGCTTTTGTTTTGTTTTGGGCCGTGCGAAAAAATAAACATGGCTGCAGATCACAGCTGATTACAGAAAGCACGATATATCGATAACAAAAACGACGATAGTTGATAGTTTTCCTGCTTCAAATGGTCACACTATTGGTGTAGCATGCAACAGCTGTTGCAGTTGTTCCACTTTGGCTGTCGCGCTTTGTTTATGTTTTTATGTTTTTTAATAAATTCAAATTTATTTGGTGTGTGTGTGTATGCATATGAAATAGTGTACAGTGCAATGAGTACAGACGATTTATTGGTGCGTCATGATAAAAGCGACGACTCAACGTCAACATCAACGTCGCCACCGACGCCAACGCCTGCGCCCAGCTCGTCATTGAATCGCCTGCGTAACACATTCCGACGCACAGAAAGCATCTCTAGCCATATTATTAATCAGCTATCTACGCAATTCTCGAATGCCGCTGCTGCAGCGGCTGCCTCGGAGATTATCGATGGCACCACTACATACCCTGAACTGCCACAACCTGTGGCTACAGGCACCAACACGCCAACAGCAAATGATCAGCCTAAGCGCAAAAAGCCCGGTGAGTGCATTAAATATACTACAGTAAAAACTAGCCTGAATGAATAGCTTCACATTATAGCTGCAACACCTACTGCTTGGTCTTATCAGAAAACAATATGTTCCATTAGATAAAAGCTCAATTAAGTAGGGTATTTATCGGGCAAAAGCATTTTAAGAATTCATTTAAAAGCTTTGTGTAACGAATTCCTTAACACTTTTTCCACAGAAAAATTTATTTCACTAAATCATATTAGTGAAAATTAATATATTATGTTTAAAAAATTATTTAAATTATTAAAATAATATTTAAAAAAAAAAATAAAATAAAATAATTTAATTTTATTTATTATATATTTAAAATAAGCTAACATAAATATTAAAAAGTATTTAACCTTAAGTCTAATATTCACTGTACTTACTTGTTCATGATGCGCGTCATATGATTTTGAAAACATGCCAAAGTTTGAGCCTTGAATAACCCTAACGAAAGCTTTTGCAAAGCTGCGCCACTAATACCCAGTTGACAAATCAATAGAAGCTTTCGCTTCAGTCTTAGTCAACGCAACAACAGGATAACTGAAAGCAGCGCCTTAAATTAAATATTGACTTGAAGTTTATTATTATTTACTACGTTTTATTCAATATATATTTATATAGTTATAAATATATATAGTGTTTGTTGAAGAACTGTGCTAAGCAACGGCTGAAAACTCATAAGCCGAATTCAGCAACTTTTTCACGTATGTTGTGTGCCGCAAGCTTTTTGCATGTATTGTACAATGCACTCATTTTTGGCTATCTATTTTTATATGGGCACTTGTAAAGCAAGTGCAACGCCATGCGTGGACTAAGCGAGGAGACAAAGAAGTCAAAGCTTGGCATCACCACCACCACCACCACGCACAACAACAACAATAATAACAATAGCAGCATGGGAAGTCGTGGCAAGACTGCGCTGACCAGCGCCAGCTCATCGCGACCCTCGAAGGGTGGCATTAAAACGCCCACAACGACAACAACAACAGCAGCTGCAGCAAGCGCAGGCATTACAGCTAAAAAATTGCCACAAGTCGGCGGAAAGTCCAAGGCAGCTGCAACAGCAACCACCAGCAGCAGCAGTAGCACAGCGGGTAGCACTAGCGCCAAGCCAGGCATGGCCAAACCAGTTAAAGTTTCGAATCCAACTCAACAAGCACCGCAGACAGCTGCAGTTGCAATTGCAGCCGCACCTGCTCCACCTCAACAAACGCAGCTACAGCCGTACAACAACAACAGCAGCAGCAGCAGCAGCAATAGCAACAGCAACAGCAGCACCACAATTACCTTGCCAAAGGCATCACATGCAAATACCAGCGAGGAGCTGGCCGGCGGCGTCCAGGACACCATATATCTGTGCAACTTTCGCGTGTCTGTGGATGGGGAATGGCTGTGCCTCAAGGAGCTGCAGGATATCGATGTGGCCAACGGACAGAAGACAGTCGGGGGCGGTGCAGCTCTGATAAATACTGCAGCAGCAGCAGGAGCTGGCTGTGGCAATGGCGCTGGCGGTGGTGGTGGTGGTATGGCTGGCGTAGGTGGTGCGGGTCATGTGCAGCATCGCACGCATTCGCAGCAACAGCATCATCAGTTCGGGCAGCGCAACAGCAAACGCTATTCGGGCATATCGACGGGCAGCGCGGGAGGTTTCGAGGATAATGGTATTATGGCAATTGAAAATCTAATCGGTCGTCGTCTGTGCGACGTTGTTGGCTCAAATGCACTTGCAACCACACCGCAACAGCACCACAAAAATGTTGGCCTCATCGGTGGCACGTTAGCTGAGTGGTCGCATCTCTGTAGGTTGCTTCTTGCCGTCTCTATCTCTCTGTCTCTCTCACACACACAAACACACACTCTCTCTCGTTCTCTCTTTCAATCTCTCTATCGCTCTCTGAGTTCATATGCAAACGTTATAGTTATTCATATGTTCACTTTGTAGTTTTCTAGCTGTTATGTTAAGTTTTCTGTTATGTTAAACATATGTTAATTGTTCACTGCTACGCGTATGCTTTTGAGAAAAACTAACTGGTGTGAAAATAACGACCTTAAGTTGGATATTCTAAAATCTTAAAAAAAACATATACACTTATATCCAATATATTTTTTTATCAAGTCATCACTGTACTATGTTATTTTCTCCTACTATAAACTCATCAAGCATAAACGTGGTACTAGCAAATCTTGATTTTGCATGCATTTTTGTATTATTATATTACACTTTTTGCTTTGCACTCGCTCTATTGTGTGTGCCACGTCGAGTGGGCTGGCTGGCTGGCTGGCTGGCTGGCTGGCCAACCGTTTAGTCCCAATCTAGGATCTTGTTGTGCAACAGTAGCTTGACGTCGTCGCCTCTAACGTACATTGAACTTTAATAAGTAAATATATTTGTATAAAGAAAATGAAACACATTGGCAAAAAGAAAAAAGCAGGCAATAAGCAAAATGCTCTTCACTTGCTATCATCATCGTAGGTCGTTTCCCAGCTGGCGCCGTTTTTTGATGACTGTTTGGGAATTGTGTGTAAAATCATCAAGCATCAAGTCAAGTTTTGGTCGAGACTTACCCCGCCAACACCACTGGAACCATCCGGTGACGACAGTGTTTGAGACTTAACTTCCGAACTTGCAGTCTCTACATGGAGTCTAACACCCATCGCATTACTTGGCTCAGCTTTACAGTTGAAGGTGTTCTCTGTGATGACTGCATTAGACTTTGAGTTTAATTTAATATCTCTCGGCACGTACCTAAAGTTTTCTTTTCACAGTAGAGTTCCTTTTCATGCGAAGTCTCTTTCCGTTGATTCGTTCTGTTCTCGCTGGGCCTTATCTGTATTCGAGTGAGTTTAGTTTTGCGTTTGTTTGAGTTTTCCCACTTACATCTTTCTCTCTCGTTCTTTCACGCGTTCTCTCTCTCATGATATCTGGCTCCATATCCGCCTCCTTGTCTCTCTCTTGGCTGTAGGCTAGTCCGCCTTTTTGCCTTTTATGTTTAGACTTGTTTAGAAAGCGTTCGTCTGTAGTTTCCATTTTGGATTCCGTGTCCGGGTGACTGGACATCTTTTTCTGTTTCTGCCCGCCGGACTTTTTGAATTTATCATTTTGCAGCTCTTTTTTCTGCTCCTCACCTTGATCGCGATGCTGATCCCGCTCCCGCAGCAAATGATGGCTCGACTGTTTGTTGGTGGTTTTGGCGCGTTTCTTATCAGATAGACCATAGTAGACATTATGCTTGTCACGACTCGACTTGATGGGTAAGAATTTTCTGGGGAATTGACAAACTAACGATGATGTCGATGAAATCGAATCACTGCGATAAAAGTTGCCTAAATTTGAGATAAATTTATGTTCGGATTATATTTAGAGTATGCTTTAAGGCAATGCTGAACTAGGTCTTCAATCAGAAATGACAATACAGATTAAATTGACTCACCATCAATTGTTCCTCGCAGCATCTGATTTTCCATGTCATTCAAGTTCCTTGGGCCTGGTTGATTGCCCACCAGGCTCATGCCAGGGGACATATTGTAGGGCATGCCGGAGCCTTTGAAAGCCGGAGTAGGAGCAAATGACCCTTTGGCGACCTTCTCTGTACCTTTCTTAAAAAAGGAACTCCAGGTGCTCTTTTTGGAATCCTTTTTTCCTTCATTGTATTTTGATTCCTGAACGGGTTCATTTGGCTTTTCGCTTGATTCCCTTGAGGTAATTAACGGCTGGGGATTGAAATCCTTTTTAGCGTCTGGCTTGTGTCGACTCCTGTGCATGCAGCAACAGATGAGCAGCAACAGCAGCAAAAAGAGTAGCGCCAGACAGGCAACCACATAGCCCACATAGCTCTCGTCGTCGCAATCGATGCAGTCCTCGCCTTTGGCATCCTTTTCTGTTTTCATTAATTGTAAATTCCCATTGCTTTCGTTCTGATGCTGGCGCGGCATACGAACCTGCTTGCTCTCAGACGATATGTTCTTTTGTTTGTTGTGGATTTTGGCTTTGCTATTGGTCTTTTTATTTTTAGGCTTTTTGTCTTTTTTCGCCGAGTCGGATATCTTCTCTTCGGGCAGAGTCTCATAGTCTTTTAGGTCGCCCATTTCCGGCAGTTCCTCGTCCTCCTGTGAGAACTGATCGTCAGCTGAGGCTCTGTTAGGACATGTCAATGCCTCATAGATTTGCAGGGCACCACCTAGCCCCGGGTAGAACAACTCATCCCGGTAATGCAGCTGCAGATTCTCACGCATCCATACCCTGAGCTTCTGATTGTATACCTTCGGACTCATACCCTGGAATCGATAGCAAGTATTCACCGTCTTGTAGAACTTCACCAAAATGAAGGCAGTGTCTGGTGAGCGCAGATTGTAGATGCGTCGATGCTTAAACGGCAAAAAGATGTTGCTCAAGTAGCCATTACTATCCTCCAGCTCAAGGTGCGGCAATGGCACAATCATCATCTCATTCTGCGCATCATCGTTTGCACAGCCATGGTCCAGCAGGGCACAGCTAGAGGCATCGTTCTCCGTGCTTTGCGAATCATTGATTTTAATGGGCTTAATGTGGACATTCTTTAGCCGAGCGAGTATATCCTGTTCGGGCATCTTCCAGCCATTGCCATTGGTATTGAGCACCAGCAGACACTCGCGGTAGAGCGACACTAGACGCTGCACAGTGCACAGCTTGAGGCGCCCCGCATAGTAGGAGACCTGTGCCACAGGCACAAGATAGTATCTCAGATATCCACCCAAGGCATCGTAGAAGGCGCGCTGCAACAGGTGGCGCGACTCAAGGTCCGACATTCGTTTGACAACGTGATTGACGCTATTGAAGTACTTCATCAGTGTGTAGACAACGCTATCGATAATCAGGGTATTGGGATAGAATTTGGGGACCAGAAGTTCAAAGTCCCTACGTGCCGATATGAGCGCTATATCCTCCGTAGAAAAGCAACGCTTTGGATAAGTGCCAAACAGATTGCTGCCCATGAAGTGGTCTAGCCCGCTTTCACATTTCTCGACGACGTTGCTATCACATTGTTGTTGTGACGACGGTGGCTCCATTTGCTCATCCGGATCCGAATCGACAGCGGCAGCTGCATAATATGTGGCCCTGATGCGATCCTCTATGCTGCGTAACCGTTCATTCTTATCAAAGGGATCGTCTCTGTGTCGTTCCAGCTTCTCCTGTTCCAAGTCCTTATCAGAGTTAAGCTTATTTCTATACTGATGTAGCTCCGAGCTGAGCATCGATTGCAGCGTCAGCTCATTCTGAAAATCGTTCGGCACCTCTAGCGTGGACAGATCGATGCTGTAGATGGGGCACCCGCCGGGCGCCAGGAGCAACAGCAACGAGAACAGCACACAAATGTTCATAATAATAATTTCTTTATTGAGTTCTCACATTGTTTTTTTTTTTTTCCTCTGAAACTTAATGCGAAGGCACGTGACAGCATTTCGGAGTGTAGCTCAGTAGCTCAGACAGATCAGACAATCAGCGCCACAGCATAAAGAGTTCGTACTAAAGCCCAACCCTTGGACTCTTCCCTTGCAGCACGCGACACGGCCGAGATTGAACGCAGCAATTTGGTCAACATTTGTAAGCTGGTCGTGAAGGAACTGCTGGAGCAATCGTTGCGCTATGGCCGCATGCTCGACTCGGACCATTTGCCATTGCAGCATTTCTTTATTGTCATCGAGCATGTGCTGGGCCATGGCCTGCGACCCAAGAAGGGTCTGTTGGGGCCACGCAAGGAATTGTGGGATCTGTTGCAGAGTGTTGAAAACTATTGCCCCGAGGCTCAAGATATTACGGCCAGTGTTCGGGACTTGCCCACGGTTCGCACACACATTGGACGGGCAAGGGCCTGGCTACGCATTGCCCTGATGCAAAAGAAGCTATCGGATTACCTGCAGGCGCTGATTGAACATCGCGAGGATTCATTGTGCGACTATTACGAGCCGCACGCTCTGATGATGAGCGACGAGGTGGGTTTCGCAGAATTGTATATTCTGCTGTCTGCTGACTCCTCCAACACATTGCCTTTTAGATTGTTGTCATAATGGGCATCTTGGTGGGCCTGAACGTCATCGATTGCAATCTGTGCGTCAAGGAAGAGGATCTCGATTCACAGCAGGGCGTCATTGACTTTTCGCTCTATCTGCGCTCCAGCTCGCGCAACGCTGAGATTAACGAGGAGTCGAATGCGCCAGTCGCCCAACTCGATGCCGCCGGACAGGGCAATATGATTGCCGTGTTGGACCAGAAGAACTATATCGAGGAACTCAATCGGCATTTGAAGTGCGTTGGCCAGAGCTCAAATAGTTTTGCTCTTGAAGTTTCTCAAGCATTCATCTTTTCACAGCGCTACTGTGGGAAATCTGCAGGCCAAAGTCGAGTCCCTGACCACCACCAATGCCTTGATGAAGGAGGATCTGGCCATAGCGCGCAATAGCTTGCTCGCTCTACAGGCCGAGAATCAAGCCATGCGTCAATCGGCTAGCCAGCAGGCATCTCAAAATCAGTCGGACAACAGCTCCACGGGCAGCGGCAGTGACAAGGACAAAGACAAGGATAAGGACAAAGCCGATAGTCTCAACGCGCAGTTGACGGAGGAGCGCAAGCGCAGCTCTGAGCTGGAGAAAGAGCTCAATCTGCAGATCTCGCTCAAAGCTGAATCCGATATGGCCATGAAGCTACTGGAAAAGGACATTCATGAGAAACAGGACACGATTGTCTCCCTACGTCGACAGCTAGACGACATTAAGCAAATCAACCTGGAGATGTATCGCAAGCTGCAGGTGCGTATGGACATGTACAGACGATAAACACAGTTAGAGATGGTCACGAGTGAAAAAGTATGGGAAGGACTATAAGAGGTAAACATTGATAAAATAATTCAGTTGAAGATGGTAGTAGAAGAGAGGAAAAAGATGGATTTGTAAGAAATTTACATAGAATGTAGAAATATTATCTAAAAATTTATTTTTCGAAAAGGTTTTGATTTATTAAGGGACTTAAATGTTGATTAACAAAATTGAGGATACGTTAGCTTCATAGTTCTGTATAAACTATGCCAAAGGAATTTCCAGTTTTATTGGATATGGATATGGAAAACTTGAGGGGGTAACCTACCTACCTGTAGGTATCTGTATGTTTCCTAAACTTGATAAGATCTGTGATCTTTGTGGGTTAACCCATAAATCTATATATAGGCTTTCCCAGCGGTCTTTCTCGTGGTCATCTCTATAGCTAGACACAAACACACAATTACCCATACTAAACATCCTCATTCATCTCACATTCATGAAATCAAATTCATTTGGTCGCCAGTCATTAGTTTGTTTTTGTTCGGTTTCAATTGCTATAATTCAGTAATTCATAATCCTCCAATCGTAATATGGCTGTTGATAAGACGCACAAATCAAATCAAATGAAATGAAATCAGATAATATCCCGTCCTCCAACCCGTTTGAAATTTAATTAGGAATGTGAAGATGAACTCACACAGAAGGGCGAGATGGTCTCTCGTTTGCAAACGAAAGCCTCACAAATTGGTAACATTTTACAATCGCTAGAAAAGAAATACGAGTCCAAGCTCGTCGACCAGCAGCAGGTGAGCGCCGGCTGTGGCGGCGATCGTTCGCCCAACACGCGTCGCCAGCAGAATCTGCAGAAGTTCGAGGCACTCACCAAGAAGCACAAACAGGACACCGGGCCACCCATGAAGCGACTGCACCTCAAGATGGATGGCATACCACCCTTCAATCCCAACAACTATCGCAAGTCGCCGGCGGGTGCAGCCCCGCTTCAATTGCAACCGGAGCAGGCAACAGCCAAGACGCCCACATCTGCCAAATCCCTGAACGATGAGCTGGCCGAAGCGGCGGTTGCTGTCAGTCAACACTTCAAGGGCGGGGGCGATGGCTCACGCAGCGACTACGCCTTGTCCCGGGAGCAGGAGGCGTCAGGACAAGGCGACGACTAGAAAACGACAAAAAAATAACTACATTTTATTTAATTGTTAAGAAGGCATTTAATTAACTACTTAACTACAGTGATCTCTCGCTAAAACAAAAAGTGCAATTCGATTTGGTTCGAGACTTCATTTTAGTTTGTAAATTCATATATATAATTGTGAGAGGCTTATAGATTCTTTGATTGATCATTGTATGTAAACTGCAAGATCGAGATATGAAAATATTATATAATGCTTAATATGTATTTGCTTTGACTGATTGATTGATGATCTCACTATGTATATATTTCTAAGACTCTGTTTTATTTTAATTTATTAATTTATTGACTGATTTATTGATCGAATAATTATATAATATAGTTATTATATGATTATCAGGTTTCTAAGATTTCGCCTTATATGTTTTATCAACATAATTTTTATCATTTCAATTTAATTTTAATTTACTGTTACTAATACTTTGATTGAATTAATGATTCATTGATTAATAGACGAATGACAGTAATATGTTCCAGAATCATGATTTCTGTCTAATTGTTTCTTTAAATGTCTTAAGTATAAAATCTATAATTATATATGATATGTTATTGATTGACTGATAATCATAGTTTTATAGAAGCTGAAAGAGTCAGTAGTTAATTCAGTCTTTTAGATGTTACTATAAGATCTCTTATCGAAAAACTTGTTCATTTTCATCGATAGACTGATTGCATCTCAGAGACTCTTCACTTCTGTATGCTTCAGACTTTTATAATAATTTTTGTTCATTTCAATATGTTCCAATTAGCGAGCGATCACTGTATTCAATCTATGCTAGGCAGGTGGACACCTATAAACCATTCAAGTACTAAATGTTGAGCTCTACAAGTCCCCAAAAATATATTAATATACAAATAAGTAGAGCTGTTAACCTAACTGTAACTCAAAGTGCAACTGCTTAACAATATGTTTATATTTTAAAATGAATATAAAATGTACGTTGCCTTTAGTACTAGTACTATACATATATATATTTGAATAGTACCATAGTCATATGTTATAGATATATAGTGCTCGTATAAAAAGTTGTTGAAAATTCCGCAAATTATAAACTATTAGCTGAATGCCCCAAGCCCCCTCTTAAGTATTCCATGTATTCAAAATTGCATCGTGATGTATAGAGCTGATTTATTACCTATATTATATCAAATATATTCATTCGATATGCATATATACTCTCTAAATGCTTTAAATTTAATTTACATATACTGAAAATCCAGTCAATCTAGTCAAATAACTGTGTAATTATATAAATATGTATGTATGTATCTATACATGTTAAAGGGACTACAGATACACACACACGCACACACACATACACAAACACAAACACACTAATACATATATACGAAAGAAATAAATCTTATCCTAACTGAAGCCTTTCATTTCGTACTAACCCAAATATAATCGTATTATATGACGATCGTCTTGGAAGAACTCGTACAAAAGATTCTCGTCTTCTTTACCTTTTATCAACAGGATTGCAATTCCTCGCTGACCCACAAAACGGAGCTAATGAGCAAACTGGAGTGCCAAAAGGAAGATATGGCCAGCACAATTGAACAGTTAGAGAAAAAGTAAGAGCTAAAGATATAAATGAAATTAACAAGATAATAGACACTTGTATTCAAGAGGTGGACTTTAGTGAAGAGAATCTTTTATGATTTTAGGTTTGGAAATATTTGTTTCGATGACAATTTTGAAAGAAGAGAATAGAGAATTTGTGTAAGTTGAGCTAGCTATAGAGAATTTGTATAAGTTGAGCTTGAGCTCTTAATCAGCCGATAAAATGTATAGCAACAACAGTTGCAATACTTGTTTGTTTAAGTATTAAGTATAGTGAAGACTGTAATTTTTGAGCTAGACTAATATAATATTGATAATATTTAGGAAAAAATATTTAATTTTTATATTCTTTTAGCAGACATCAAATCAGGTCATAAATATTTTTTGGAAACAAGAGCTTCTTTCGTTTTTAAGGCATGTGTATGTTATAGTTGTCAGATCCTAATGAGTCCGGTATAAAATTGTAGATCTGTATGTTGGATGATTGCTTGAATACTGAGAGAGTATTTGGTATAGAAACAAATAGAGATAGACATATAAAAAGTAGAGAAATCTTTATCTAATATATACAATTATATTGTATGTGTATGCAATTTTATAGAAAATTGTTTCATGATAAGCTGCATTATCTGTAGATTATTATTATACTAGATAGAAATGTTTTCAGACTACCCTCGCAATATAATCTTTATCCATTCAAATGTACGCCCCTTAAATTGCCAAACATTAAAAAGTCGATCTTTCCACACTCAGATGGACTAATGACAAAAGCAACTTGGGCGAGATATTGAAGAACACCTCACAAACGCTGTCCACGCAGTTGAGCTCCTGCGAGGAACGTGCGGCACGGGCGGAGGCTGAGACGCGCATCGAGCGGGAATGGCGCGTATCCTTGCAAGAGAAGGAGCTAAAGCTGAAGGAGAAGATAGCGACGCTGCAGATGTGCGTAAAAGAGCTCGATGAGGAGAGGCAGAAGAACGACAAGCTGAAGCTGGACTTGGAGAAGGTGCGAGCGCAATGGTCGGAGGCGCAGACGACGCTCGAGGAACTGGGCATACAGCTGAGCGTTAGTAAGCTGAAAATCTCCGAATTCCAGGATAATGAGCGACGTCAGCTGCGGCAGCAGCAGCAGCTGCTCTCCGGCTCGTCACAGTCGCTGCAGCAGACGCTGCCGGAGAATCCGGTCAGCTCACCAGGCATATGGGCGCCCGATTCCATAGCCACTCACTGCACGGCCTGCACTAGGGAGTTCAATTTAACGCGCCGGAAGCATCATTGTCGCAGCTGCGGCGAGATCTTCTGCAAGGCCTGCTCTGAGCATACCCTGCCCTTGCTTAATGCACAGGGTCAACCCGGCCGGCCGGTGCGTGTGTGCAACATGTGCTATGCGGCAACCTCTGGCAAATGATCCACAACCTAGCTCATTTCTATATACAATATTAAACAATTGTAGGTTATTTACATATAGTTTGTTATAAACAAATATTGTTCAATGTCATTGTTTATGCTAAACTATTTTCGTCAGCAACTGTGTGTTTACAATAAATGTATTTTTATATTCCTATCATTTGAGATGAAGCCTTATTAAGAGTAAAATAAATACAAAAATTATAATATTTACGTTTTTTTTTTTAAATTAATAAATTTGAATTTTAACAGCAAATGTTGGCTGCATTCAGGCTCTGTTAATTTAACAGCTTTTGACTGGTCATCTTGCATTTTAGTATTTTGCTGGTATTTTATATGCTATCGATAATCGATTAACTGTTGGCTTTAATTGTAATGTAGCCCTTTAGTTTGGCGGTAAGTTTGAAAATTGATGAAATGCATATTAACCTTATTTTCTTTGTTATACAACGAGCGTTATATGTTGTATATTTTGGTGTATATGCTCATTTTTGTATATATTGAAGATTTTTACATATCTCTAATTGCCAACTCTCTATTTTATATTTATTTATTTATTAAAAGAGAAAAGCATACAAGTTGACAAGATGGAATCAAAGATAATTGATACAATTATAATGTGCAACCTGAACAAGAATAAAATATTTGATTAATATGCCTTAATAATGCTGATTTTACACCTGCCCTGAAGAATCTCAGTACCCGCCCTCGACCTGAGCATATCGAGAGGCAAAACTTTTTTCAAATGAAGGCAAAGTAAAGAAATAACTACAACTGGGACGCACTTTTTGTCAGTCAATTTGTCGGCCATTATTATATAAAGCCAGAGGACTCAGTTTTTTAATTAAATCAAATAAAATTCACAGCTGGCAGCGCACATAATGAAAAAACTACATAAATACAGCCCGCGGCACTGTAAAAGTTGTCATTATCATAAGTTGAGAGAGAGTGTGTGTGTGTGTGTATGTGTGAGAGAGAGAGAGAGAGGGTGATATGTATATATGTATTAATAAACCCGATATTTGGCTGGGAACCACGCACCCTGGCTCAGGCCCATTAATATGGACAGATTCGAGAGCTCAACTAATAACAGTTGCCCTCAACGAGCTGTCAAAGGGGCGTTCATTTCCACGCAATTGTAGTTGTAGTTGTCGTTGTTTTCACACATAACTGAGGGTTAGATAACATAACTGGGCGGGCTGCTCAGCTATGTAGTTATGGGGTTAACTCATCGAAATCGGAAACAGTGTTCGCTTGCAAAAAAAAAAAAAATAATAATAATAATGGCTGGGAAGGTGCCCAACAAAATTACATAGTATTTAGATGGTATTTGAAAAAAAAGGATATAAATTAGATTAAATGACAAATGAAAACGGAGCAAATTTCGTAGAAGGTAAACTTTATTTAATAGTAATGAAGTTTATTTACTAAGTAATTTCATCCGTTTATATATTTACAAATTTAAGACATTTTTTTTTCATATCATTTCAATTTGATTTGGTTTTTTATCTTTTTTTTTTGTTTTTGTTTTTATTTATAGTTTGCCAAATAAATTTATGAATTGCTTCACATTTTTAATAAAAATCCTTTTTTAATTTAATTTAATTATATTTCTAATTATATTTTATCAGAAAAAAAGAAAATACTCCACACATTTTTCTCAGTGTATGCAGCTCCGAGCTGACACTCGGCGCTGCCTCTTATTTTCATTTAACAAAAAAATTATACAGGCTCAATATGTTGCGATGTTATTATATGAATTAGCTGAAAGAGTAAATCGAGTCCATGCCAAAGTCAGGCCCGTCGTTGGCTGCCTGAGTAACTGTATGTGTGTGTGTGTGACCTTGTTCTGTGCGACAATGTGACCAGCTCAAATTACGAAACACAAGCAGCATAATCTGCTCAGCTAACGAGCCCCTAAATGATGCCCATTTATGTGTTCGGGTGTCAAATGGAAATCGCAATATTGTATAAATATATAGGTATAAATGCACGTGTGTGTGTGTGTGTGTGTTTGTATTGTTTCTTGAGCCATGTTACGGCAATTGTTTGATATCGGAGCATCCGGCTTGCTTGTTTGATTAGATATTTGCCAAGTCTGTGCCAAATTCCAAAGAAATGCTTTTGGCGTGTGTCAAATGACGAACAGGATATTGATACTCTATATATATATATATATACATAGGTATGTGTGCATGTGTGTGTGTGCTATAATTCGATTACAATTACAAATAAAATCAAAGATCTGCATATGACACCAGCAAATCTTGAAATACTGATGAACAACAAAAACTTTATTTATTTTTATTTTTTTGCCTGTGTGAAACTTGTGCACAAAGCGAATCTTGTGCGTTTCCTTGAATTTGTTGCTTCCCGCCGTAGACCTGGCCACGTGCTAGCTGAAAATGGCTTCCCGCACTCAACCGCTCGCAGCAGCAGCAGCTGGAGCAGTTGAAGCGGCAGCGACAGCCCATGCCACGTATATCAGCAAAATGTAATTTCATGGCTCGACAAACTCAGTGAAATACACGAGAGTTCAAAGTTTCAGCTTGTTGCAAAGCCAAGGCAAAGCTGAGCCATGGCAAAGCTTGGCCATGCTGGCAGATTCTGGCCGCAGGACTTGAAAGCGCCCGGAAGTTATTTAATGGGATTTCTTTATGCCCAAAGATAAGTCAAAGATTGTAAGCAAATTGTCTTGTAAAACAATATGCTGAAAGAACCCAAAATATATCTATGCAGATACAGGAACGAAGAATGACAGACAGAGAGAGGAATAGGTAGACAGTGGGCGTGACTGGCTAAAGGATAAGCCCAACAATTGTTGCACACACTTGAAATTAAATTAACTTTTTTCTCGCCCCCTGTCCATGCTGGAGTGGCTGCTGCGTCGCTTTGTTCAATGCCTGCCGCTGACAGTTCCAAATGGAAAGCGTTTTTGGAGCTTGGGCAGCGAGAGTGTTCCCTCTCTCTCTCTCTCTCCCACACTCTCTCGCCCACTCTCACTCTCTTTGAGTGATTTCTGTGTGTGTGCGGCGAGACCTTTTCCAAAATAGAGACAATGTTCGCTGTGTTTTCGATGATTGCTCAAATATTGTCTTTGGCTGCGGCACAAGATGTTAAAACACAAGTTCAACTGCGCAATGCACAGCAGCAGCAGCAGCAACAACAACAACAACAATATTAATAATATAACAACAACAACAAAGAAACATAAAGCAAACAAATCGCAATCGGAATGAATGAATGAGGCAATGACGCAAGGAAATCTCATTAGCCGCGTGTCTTCAAGTTTCATTTTTAATTTTGTACAATTTTTGATCTTCCCTCTCTATCACTCTCTCTCTCTCTCTCTCTCTCTCTCTCTCTCTCTCTCTCTCTCTCTCTCTCTCTCTAGCGAGTACAGTGAGCACATATGATATTTGTATACCTGTACACTGAGAGAAATTCCTTTTGTTCTAAGCATAGGGAAAGTTTTTGCTTCACTTTCATTCACTAGCAATAAACAAAAGAAAATTTTCAAAATTAAAATAAACAAATATTTATTACAAGAATTTTTGATTGGCCAGAAAGTTTATTAAATTCTATTTCAGATATGTGTTAACATTTAGATATTGAAAAAATTCATAAAATTAAAAATAAATCTTTATTCAATTCTATACATAAAAAAAATTTTAATACATAATTTTTCCTTATGAATACTTTTTTTATTTCGATTATTATTATTATTAATATATTTTTGTAAATTAATAATATTAAATAATTTTTTCTATGAATATTTTTTTTATTACTAGTATTTTTCAATACTTTAAATGAATAATAATTCTCTAATTTAATTTATCAATATTTTATTTTTTAATGTCAATCATCAAAGTTAAATTTGTATTTTTCTCTCACTGTATATATTTCGTATATATGCATATGCACACTCACACACGAAATATATACATATCTATATATTTTTTCGGTGGTCTTGATCAAATAATTTTGCGGCCAATGCACAGCAAATATTTGTCAACATTTTAAGGCACTTTTCTTTTGTCTCTCAATCGTCTGTAAGTGGCTCAAACCCGCCGGCACCCTCTCCCCCTCTCTTCCCTCTATCCTCTGTCCATTGACAGCAACTGTCACTGTCGCTCGGCCAGGCACTGGCTAAAATTCGAAGCAGTTCATCGGAACTGCTGGCTTCTGGGCAGCGCGGCTCACTTGAGCACTCGAGTCGCCGCACCGTTGACTCTGCCCGGTCGGACTCATCAAAAGCAAAGAAACATGACCAACAGACAGCCGACGGAGCACACAGCACAGCGAAGTCAGCAGCCAACGGCAAGTAAAGTAGCCAAATGATCTGTCCCCACTCTGCCTCTCGCGATTACCGAGTTGCCCTGGCCAGCACTTTAAGCCCCGCTAACGGCTACCTGTTTGCCTTATGCTGTGTTCTTTGGCCAAGACTGCAAATGCATGCGCATTGACTTCTAACTGAGATCATGATCAAGTTGAGTTATATATAAAGATTGGTATATATATATAGTAAAACTGAAATTGAAGTCGCATTTTATGGCGTCTGGTTGGCTTTCAGGCATGATATACCCTGTAAAAGTGGCTAGCTGGATATAAATGATCAATAAGCAGCTATAATTATATCATAATAAACCGATTATAAAGTAGATCTTATTAATTATTTCGCTTCTTGAAATAGATAAATTTTAGGTTAACTTTTTGACATTTTAAAGAGATGAAATTGATTAAACATACAAATTTTGAGTTAGGATTAATGTCAAAATGTTAGTTGATGTCAAAGATCTTACATTTTAGGCTAGGATTAATGTAAATACCTTTGCTAAAAAGTAAACTAGAAGAATACAGATATAGACTGTGATTAGCTTCAATTCTAAACTAGGAGCTAGCATTAATGTAAATATGGAATTAAATCAGATGTCACAGACCTTAAATTTAGAGTTAAGATTAATGTAAAAATATAAACACAGATCTTACATCGACTTATTTCATTTAAATTTTACATTAATCCAATAGCAACTAATCTCCATTTATATCTGTATTTATATTCTTTTCGATTGAAACCCAATAGATCATCCCTTTCTCCTTCATTCCTTTTTATAACAAAACTTTCGTTTTGTTTTCTATAAAGGTATATTCAATGAAAAGAATCCTTTGTATATTTAGATTGAATTCAAATATTTGTTGAACATACTATGAATACGCAAATAACCAGAGACCCCGAATAACTCTTAAGGGATTTCAAAAAGTCCACAAATAAGTGTTTCGCATGGAGTGATATAAATAAAACTCTCAAAATAACTCTTTCAGCATGTGCTTAGGAGAACTCCTTTTACTCAGTGAGAAAGAGAAAAACTGTGGGTTTTTCTGCGGTCCTCAGTGTGATATTTTATTGCCTTCCTCAAAAAAAATAACCCTTTTTTTTGTGTGTGCTGTTGCTGCGTAGATCAATGACGCAGTTTGCTTTTGTTTTCTTTTCTTCTAACTGTTGCTGCTGCGTTGCACTATGGGAGCAAATGCCGATTTAGCGGCATAAACTCAAAATTTAAATATATGGACTTGAAATTTAGCAAATATGCTTAGATTACTTTTTTGGAAATTTGGATTTTCTTGTTTTGGAAATTTGAATGGGAAGAGATATTGTTAGACATTTCTAAAAAGGAATTAAGAAGGTATAATAAAATAATTTTGGACTTTATGCTACTAAATCGACATTTGTTCCCATAGTGCATTGGTCAGCGATGCACTTTGTTTTTGCCAAAAAAAAAAAAAACAATTTTTTTTTGTGTATGTGCTGCGTTGGTGTGTATGCAAGGGTTGTTTTCGCGGAGCAGGTCAATTACGATCTATAATTCGATGTGTGCGGTTATCAACAAAATTTGATAGCAATGTGCAGCTGAAATTGCTCTATTTGACTGTCAGTCGAACGGGCATTTTTAACATTGCATTACATATTAAGCGAAGTAATTTGAACTGCGAAAATATGTATAAAGTCCTTATTCTTAATTAAGCTAAATTTAAACGTAGTATATTATTATAATAAAATATTTAAGTCAAATACAAATATAAAATTTTGTATTAATTTGGCCAAATAACCCATGATAAATATAATAAAACGATTAAGATAAGTGCAGACTTCTTGATCATGCGATCCCCCCACCCTTTGCTTACTTGTTATTACCAGATTTCTTCGCTTCTGTATATGCAAAACAAAAACTACATGCAACTACATGCACGCACACACACACCCATTGATATACAATATACATTCACACAAACAGGCAGGCAGACATACAGTTAGACAGACAGAGGGACAGACACGCAACACAGACATACATATAATAAAGGGTCATACAAACAGAGCGACACACAGACAGACACACAGTTATAGAGACAGACAGACGGACAGACAGATAGACACACAGACAGACACAGAGTTATAGACACGCAGGCAGACACACAGAGTGACAGACAGACAGTGTGACAGACGGACGGACAGACAGACATGCCTATATCAACTTTTTTTTCTGCTGATCAAGAATATATATACTATATAGTGTCATCCACGCCTCCTTCTGCCTGTTATATACATATATCGACTCTGCTCGTCGCCCTGATCAAGAATATATATAATTTATATGGTCATATACGCCCCATTATGCCTGTTAATTACATTTATCAAAACCATAATAGTTTGATTTCTTATTTTCAATCAGGTTATAATTAAAAGCAAACACACAGCAAACACAAAGCAAACACAAAACAAACACACAAAGCAAAAACATATACAAAGTTTTATAAATGAGGATTTTAGAAATAAGTCACAAAATAACTCTATGTGTGAAAGAGTAAAAGTATTACTCGCAAAATAACTCTTTTAAAAAGAGGAATTGCCTGAATTCCTCCATGCCAAACACTCAGACTAGGAGTGAAAAAAACGAAAAATATCTCTCCTACTCAGAGGAATAAAGTTTGTGTGCGCCTTTTTTCTGTATCTCTCAGAAATGAATGAGACAAGTGAGTCGGGTAACTGTTATTCGGGGTCTCTGCAAATAACAAAAGCAAAGATAATGCTTAGCTAAAAAATCTAAAATAAAATGTTCGATATATCTATCTCTATCGAACTACAAAAAAAACCCGAATTTAACGACAGCAGATTTTACATATTGCCAAAGATATCTTTCTTTATACATATATTTTTATAATAATTATTATTTTTGATTGTTTGCTATTCATTGTTATTCCGTTTGCTTTGTTGTTATTGTTGTTGTTGTTGTATTCGCTACTGGTTACCGCTTGCCGCCTTGACTCTGCCTGCTCATGATTATTACGAGAGTATTTCTTCTGTTTGTATTGGGCTATTGGCTTGACCCCTCTCCGATACGCCGCCACGCCCCTGGGGTCCATCTTATGGGATGCAGCTCATGCATGGCGAGCGACGGCGGCGGCTACGACGACATAATGGACATGTTTCAGCTTTTGTTGGCTGAAGAAGTTGTCGGCGCGGTACGAACTAATTTGCATATTTGGCCCGCAGTAAAAACACTTTTTAAGTGGCCACCCAGCATGTACATGTGCGACTGTATGTGCATGCATGTATGTATGTACATAAGTGTGTGTGTGTGTGTGCGCACTTTAAACAAAGTTAAAATATGAGAAACTGCCTCTGCGCAAAAACCAGTAGCAACTACTACAACAACAACAACAACAGCAACAGACATAATAACAGCAACAACAAATTCTAGCCATTTACAGTTGCCAACGCTTTTGCGGTACAGCAGACTATAGAGCGTAAACTAAAGAGTGACAGAGTGAGATAGAGAGAGAGAGGGAGAGAGAGAGAGCGACTGCTCAAGGGTACGAGTGCGAGTGCAAGTATGAGTGCTGTGTCTGTGTATGTGTGTGTGGAGCTGTCCTTGTGCCGCTCTCTCTCACGCACAAGGTCTGCTGCTGCTCTCTTCAGTTTGGAAACTTGTTTCTTTTGCGGCCAGCTGCCAAATACAACATTGTAGCCGCTTTGTATTCATATTAAACGCGCCTGTGCATATGTGTGTGTGTGTGGAGAGAGCACGCATTTAAAGGCGGAGCTGTGCGCGTAGGCGGAGCCTAGAAAGCGCAAAGAGAGCGCGCAAAAAGGTAAAAACGCAGAGAGTGAGTGAGAGAACCAAGTGCGCAGAGCTTTTGAAAATGTCGCCGCTTCTGTCGCACACGTGACTTTTCGTATTGATATTCTTGTTGCCTGTCGCAGCAGCAGCTACTGCTGTTGCCGCAGCTGCTGGCGTTGCCGTCGCTGTTTGTTTCAATTGCAATAAATTTGTAACATTCTAATAGGCCAATGCGACCCACTGGCGCCCCAGTTTGCGCCACAGTCCCAACCCCCAAAAGACTTATGTATGTACATATGTACATGAGACAAGCCGTTTTACTACTATTGCTGTAAACAGCGTGACTCGCGTTTCGAAATGTTATCAAAACAAAATGGAGAGTTTATGAATTTTAGATGGGACTAGGTTATATTCAAAAGAATATTATTATATTTTTAGAGTAAAAGTAAATATAGTAATTCAACGAATTCGCTTTCACTCAGACTGAGACTTTTTGTTTTTGGATTTTTTTTCCGTAACCGTCCTTCAAGGACGTTTTTATTGCGCTCTATGAAGAAAAACGTCGTTTGTGCATGTTTTGTCTTCGCTCAATACATTGGCAGACAGACGGTTTGCATTGACGTTTTAAGATCTTCATTTTCGAATAAGTCTCATTGTGCGTCTCCATAAAAGAGTATAATACGAGTACCTCAACGCAAACTACTCAGACGAAGACGTAAACGGAATGAAATATTCTTTTGCTCTCCTGAGTAGAATGTGAGTATTGAAGCGCATAACTGTTATTTGCGAACAATGATTTAAAGAAAAACATATGTACATACATACATATGTATGTGCAGTCGTGGTAATATTTTTATGACTGCAGCTGTATGCATCGCTCTGTAAGGAACATTTCACATTAAGCATTATACGCTTTGCATACATATCACACAGCTATAAATGCTCCAATCAAATAATCTCAATTAATATCAAGTAATTCGATTTAATTCCCCAAGTTAAATGTATTTTTTACAATTGAGTGAACATTATCGTAATGCCAAACGGTAAACAATTATTTCATGCGAGTTTAGAGCTTAGAGCTTAGAACTTAGGGCTGCAGCTGAAAGGCAATTGGCAACATGTCAAAAACAAAAGCAACTTTAAAAATCGAGAGCAGCTGCACGAATCCTTGAGACATGCCCGGGACGGCTGCAATTGCCACAGCAGTTGACCTCCTCAGGCGCCTCCCGATGCCCCCTTGCCCAGCTCCGTTCACCTATACATGGCCAAAAGGCAACTAACAAGCACTGCCAACTGTGTCAGTTGTGTTGCGTTGTGTATGTGTGTGAGTGTGAGTGCGTGAGCGTGTACGTGTGTGTTTGTGCGTGTGTGAGTCGCCTACGCTGCCATGCCAACCAGCGGCGAGGTCGCAGCGCAGCTGAGGCGCCAAAACGTTTTTGGTTGGCTGTTCCACGGGCGAAGCTCTCTCACACGTACGCACACACCTAAAGCCGAACAACAACAAAAAAAGAAATTGTGAAACAAAAGCAACAAAGAAAATGAAAGAAACCTCAAACAACCACCAGCCGTAGCCACCACCACCACCACTACCATCACTGCCATCAGAGCAACATAGAGCCAACCGGGTCCCGCTCCACGTAAATTCAGTCGCAGTCGGCGCCGCCGTCGCCGTCACCGTCGTCACCGTCGTCGTCGTCGTCGTCGTCGTCGTCGCTGTCGTCACTGTCGACGTCATCCTCGGCCGCTTCGAGTGCACAAATTTGTATACAGTACCAAATTAGATTTTGAAACTTTTTTCTTAATTGCCGCAACTGATGGGGCTGCTACGACTGCTGCTGCTGCTGCTGATGCTGTTGGCCGACGTCAACGCCGACGCAGGCAGCGCACTTTGTGTGTGGTGGGCAGCTCGCTCTCAATATTATTTGCAACCCTCTTTTGCCTCGGGCGAGCGTGTGTGTATGTGTGTGTGTGTACGCTGCTTTTGTATTGGTAAATTGTTGCCGTCTGCCGCCATTTGCTTGGGCTGCTCGCATTGAATTCAAATCAAGTTGAATCAGTTGCAACCGAGTGCTCCGTCTGAGATGTTCGCCGCGCGTCCGAACTAAAAGCAGAACGAAACGTGAACCGTGTGAAATGATCTGAAATGTGCCGAGCAAATTATTTATAATATCAAATATCAAACAAATTTTTAATAAACAAACTCCATAAGAGAGAAAGAGAGAGTGTGTGCTCCAGTGTGTGTGTGTGTGTGCGCGTGTATTCCATATTTGAGAGTTTTTACCCCATCTGTGCGTTTGCGGCATGAGTTTACCGTCGGGCGTGGACATGCAGAACCTAATGTCACAGCATCCCGTGCTGGGCGCCCTGCCGCCCGCCTTCTTCTTGCGCGCCGCCTCGGAGCGCTATCAGCGCACACCCAAGTGCGCGCGTTGTCGCAATCATGGCGTGGTACGTCCATTCTGACCATCATCTTCTCTCAGCCAACTAATTTCCCTTGTCGATTGCAGGTCAGCGCGCTGAAGGGCCACAAGCGCTACTGTCGCTGGCGGGATTGCGTCTGTGCCAAGTGCACGCTGATTGCGGAGCGCCAGCGTGTGATGGCAGCACAGGTGGGTTACCGGAGAGCCTCTCTAATGGTTGCATGGGTCCATCTAATGTATCAGTTTTGCCTTGATCTGCCGTTTCAGGTGGCGCTGCGACGCCAGCAGGCACAAGAGGAGAATGAGGCGCGTGAACTTGGCCTGCTGTACACCTCGGTGCCCGGATCTGGCCAACAGAATGGGGGCGACAACGTCACACCCAACTCGCACAGTCCCACACATGGAGGTGGAGGCGGCGGTGGCGGTGGAGGGGGTGTGACTGGTGCGGCACCAGCACAAAACGGCGTATTCCACGGCGGCATACCTTCGCCACCCAGCGATGGCTACGAGGCGAGTCCCACGCCCAGCCACCACCACCAGCAGCAGCAACAACAGCAGCAGCAGCAGCAGCAGCAGCACCAACATCAGCATCAGCATCAACAGCAGCCGTCGCAACGGCAGCAACATTACAATGGCAATGAATCCGACACGGATGGACGCACTCGCTCCGAGCATCTAAGCGTCGGCTTCTCACCCACACGCACCGAGCTGGACGAGAGTCCCGGTAAGTCCCGTGCACAAATATGAAATTATTATATTTACGCCTTGCTGCCCGCCATCGCAAACAAAACGAGTACTTCAGAGTGCAGTCCATGTGTGTGCCATGCCCCACACCCGTCCCCCACTCTTCCCCCACCTCCATAGGCGCTTCAAAGTTAGCGGAAGAAAACGCCCGCCGCGAAATTCCGTTTTCAATTGTCAAAAGCGCAGCGGCGCATAAAGTGCCACACTCCCAACCACACACACACACATGTGTGTGTGTGGGTGTGTGTGAGTTAAGGTCTCAGCTCTAGGTGTTTGTTAACACAAGGGCTTCCCAGCCAAGGCGTTGCCCTGCACTCGATTAAACCACGCGGCAACAACAGCTTGTTCAACCCAGTCAGCGTCACAGTTAAGACTCCAAACGAAGGGGTTAGAAAATTGAAACAATTTAAAATTTAAGTGAAGCCTTAAAGGAATTGCAAATTTTCATCTTAACATTTCCAATATTTCGTGAAGTTCTTTATAAGGGACTGAGCAGTAGGATTCTCAAAAATTGGATATTCGTACTATCTAAAAGTTCTCTAAAGTTCTATACTAGAATAAACATAAAATTAATAATTTAGTCGTTTAAGGAAGTACAACTTTAAGCAATAAAATTTTTCATTTTTATATGAACATTTTTCAACACTTGGAGATTTCTTCTCTAAAATGCGTAGAGCTTAGGCCTACAGTTGCCAATTACCGTATCTATCTATAATAACGACATTCTATAATACTTCTTTTGAGTCCACTATCCGAATTAAAATCTGTCACATTAAAAAAATAAAGATAAATAAATAGAACGTTTAATTGTAATTATACTTATTTTTTAATATGAAAGAATTTATTTCGGTAATGCTAAATAGTTCTTATTATTTTTTCTTTAGTACAACATTTTATTTTGCGTAGTCTCTCATTCTGCAGATCTTTTACAAGTGGTGTGATTACTGCTTATAAAGTTATGTAAAATTCTTAGAAATAGGTTTCTTAAATTTGGTTCAAACCGAAAATAGAAATAAAATATAAATAAAATATTTAGATATTTTCGATATCAATAAACATGACTTCAACTTATTCCAAAAGAAAAGCCCGGAAGAAGACATGAAATACTATTGAGTCTATTGGTCCCATTGAATTTTACACTCGAGAGAACCTATAGACCCGATGAAGCCTATAGATCCTATAGTGGCTATAGAGGGCCAATATATAAGTATAGACCTCATAGTACCAAATAGTACCTATAGGCCATGTAGACCCTATAGACTATGTAATACCTGTAGACCTCATAGATCCTATAAACCATATATAACCGATAAAGTCCGCAGACCCTAAAGACCTTCTGTATCTATCCCTGCATGTCCCTTGCATTATATTGAACATTAGTCGCTTTGTCAACTCTGCTGAGATTCATAAATGAATTATCTTGACCTGATATCATCACCACAACATTGCTCTATCATTAATAGGCTAATCCTCTACATAATTATATTAGATCAATTCAATCTAACAATTATCTCAGCTTATATTTCACCTGTCATATGCCACTCTTTAGACTTTACCATTCTACTCCCTTAAAACCACTCACAAGTGAGGCTTCATATCTGATCTGATCACTTACCCAAAGGCCTATGAAAACAATCAAAGGCAACATTATCCGATACAAAGAAGAGCAGGAACAATAAACAGTCAACAGTTGCAAAGTCCTTGGCATGGGCATGGGGCTGCTCAATGGGCCAATTTGATGAATCTGGTTAAAATTGTCAGTTCGTAAGACAACGCCGAGCTGAGGGCGTAATGCGAGACTCGCTCGCAGTCGTCCCTTTTGCTCCCATGCTGTGTGTCCTGTCGGGAAAGGAAAACACGACGGGATTCTCACGCGAATCAATCGAACCTGTTCGCTGTTTATTTGCACTGAAATCCAAGACGATTTCACGCACGATTTTACAGGCACAGAAAAAAATGCCAGGTGAACAGAAAAATGTTTTTTTTTCTCCCTCTCTGCGGAGGCGGGGGTGAAGGCAACAACAACAGCAGGGGGCGCAACTTAATTAAATTTTCACTGCGGCTTCGTCAACAACAAAATCAAATAGACAACCGAATAGGAATAAAAAAAATATCGTATAACTTGTTTCCATTTGTGCACAGGCAGCAGGTCTCCATGTCAACGATCCCTCCTCCAGCTGCCAATTGAAGAACTCTAGATACTCCAGAACTTCACTTGTGTTTGCGATTCCCGTGATTAAATTTTCGTTGTCCTCTTTTTCTTTACTTTTGATTGTCTTCCCTGTTGCATTTGATACTTTTATTTGTTTTGGAGTTTTTTCTGCTTTTGAAGTGGAAAACCGCATGGATTTCCCACACTGAAGAGATTCCAAAACTCAACACTGACTCTGTTTACGTTTCGTTGCAGTTTCCAAGCGCGGCGCGACGCACTCCAATGAAACCGATCAGGACACGGGCTCCGAGTCGGGCTCACCGAGCAGCCCCAGACCCAAAGTGGCCGGACTCTTTAACCTTACAGCCAGCCTATCGCCCGCACGCACCGGCCCGCCCAGCTCGCCGGAGTCCGATCTGGATGTGGACTCGGCGCCTGACGAGGCCACGCCCGAAAACTTGAGCCTAAAGAAGGAGGACAGCAACTCGCCGCCGAACACACCCGCCGAGAATCTGCATCTGTTGCGTTCCTTTGGCAACGGCCATGCTCAGGGCTTCATGCCCTACCACCACACGCAGTTCCTGGCCGCTGCGGGGCTGCCCACACATCATCCGGGGTCACAGTTGCCGCTCCAGCAGCAGCTGCACGCCCAGGTCCAGCAGCACCAGCAGCGCTCGCCCATAGATGTACTGATGCGGGTCTTTCCCAATCGGCGACGCAGCGATGTGGAGCAGCTGATGCAACGCTTCAGGGGCGATGTGCTCCAAGCCATGGAGTGCATGTTGGCTGGCGAGGATTTGACGCAGACGCCGCCACCACCTCCTCCCACTCAGGTGCCTCCCTCGCCGCCTTTTCCTATGAAGTCCGCTTTCTCGCCGCTCGTTCCGCCCGCCGTCTTCGGCTCGCCCACCCATCCGCATCGCTACCATCCGTTCATGCAGGCGCACGCCAAGCGCTTCCTGTCCGCCCCCTATGCCGGCACGGGCTACATGCCCGGCGTGCTGAGCAGCGCGGACATTGAGCAGTCCGAGTCGAATGGAGCCAGTGGCATGGCCCTGGATCGCAGTAGTAATGCGGGCGACTCCCAGGACTGAGGCACTCTGCTCTATGAGCCATAAATAACCCAGCCCAACCAAGTTGATCCTTGTTTTTAGGGAAATCGAAGCGACTCGAATCGTAGCCTAGCGATTGGTTCATTTCTTTAGTTCGTAAGCGTCGTATCGTAATACTGGCTATACTCGTACTTCTAGAAACAATCCACATACATATATAGACATATATGCCTCTATATATCTCGCTCTCTATCTTTCTCTCTGTTTCTTTCTATATATAAAGTGTAACTGTGGCATGTTTATCACTCGGAAGTATTGTACCATATGTTAAGAGCTCGTAAGATACGTTTAGATCAAATTAACATTATTGAGATTATTGTGTAAAGAATCATATAACTATGGAGCTAACTATATGTACCATATACAAATATATATAGATATATATTGATCCACATATATATATCATACCATGTCGTAGTTAATAAATTACAAACACTGTGTTAAAGTATTTAATAAATTTAAAAAATAAAAAAAAAACAAATTCCAGCAAATTGAAGTTTGGAATTGAGTTTATGTGGGTTGGATTCGCTCTGATTGATATAGTATATTATGTTGTTACTATAGAATCGATGAACGAAGCGATGTAAATTTCAGTCTGCTCTCCATAAAATTTAGAGCGAAAGGACTGCGAAGGGGCTATCAGTTTGTTCCCCTATATAAAGAAATATTACATAGACATTCATTATTATCATTCTATATGAGATATACAATTATTATATTTACAGATTTATATATAAATGTTCATATATGTTTATATATATTTTAAAAATTAGTAATTTGAAGGAATGGATAGAAAGACAGAAGACTCAATCGACTCTATAAGTATGTTTGTATGATTTCTATATATGAATTTTATTTATTATTATTTGTTTTTTTTTTTTTTTTATTTTTTTAATATATATTTTTATCCTAAATATTAAACAATAATTATACCCTGAACCCATTGAAAATGGGAATTCAGGGTATAATGGTTTTGTGAAAATGTATGTAACAGGCAGAAGGAGACGTCGCAGACCCCATAAAGTATATATATTCTTGATCAGCATCGAAAAATAAGTTGATCTAGCCCTGTCCGTCTGTCCGTCCGTCTGTCCGTCTGTCCGTCTGTCCGTCTGTCCGTCTGTCCGTCCGTCCGTCTGTCCGTCCGTCCGTCCGTATGAACGTCGAGATTTCGGAAACTACAAAAGCTAGAGAGCTGAAATTTCACATGAACACTCGTATGTTACCTACGCAATACGAGTTTATATTGTTTTTTCGATAACTCGTCCCATTTCCAAATTATCGATAAAAAATCGAAAATTCGTTTACATTTTTTAGGTTTTCTGTGTATAACTACTACACCGTTTCACCTAGAGACTTTAACTTTATATATTTAGATAGATATTATGGATACACAGATTTTGTAGTTTTCAGATTTTGGATGCCACGCCCCCTTCGCCCACAATTTGGAAAAAACGCATTTCAAATACTAGAGACTTGCAATTTGGCACAAAGAAAGATTTATATATCCTTAATCTACTCTGAAAATTTTATGAAGATCGTCCATCTAGAAATGGAGTTATAAGCGTCCAAAGTTCAGCCCAACCCACCCCCAAGCCACTGCAGCAACTGCGCAGTTAGCAGAGCGCGCGGCTCCAAGTGCGTAAAGAAGAAGAGTATCAGTTTTTTTGCAGGGTTCAGGGTATCTCGTAGTCGAGCCGTCTCGACTAGAGCCTTCTTACTTGTTTTATTTTGTATTCATATATAGAAAGAAATATGGATCGTAGGGGAGGCTTTGGCATTAAGTAAAGAAGTCGCAGGTTACGTTTTAAGATAGTAATTTTATTTTTAAACATATATTAAGGTGTAAAGTAGTACGAACAGAAAAAGAATGTAGGCGAATCGCCGATTGCGAACCAGTAGGAGAACTGGAAAGGGAGTTATGCTATTAACAGCGCATAATACTGTTAATAGCATAGCATGACGATGTGAGGGAGGAGCAGTTTATGTTAATGAAATATGACAATAACAATAATAATGGAATCAGAAAGGATATTACATGAGCAAAATTACTTAGACATGTCTAGTTGAGGCAACTGCGCTGCGGGATGATCTGGCGGCAGAGGCTAGCAACTGCGTGTGATGATAGGGCAACAGTATCGGCTGGCTGAGGTCCTTCTCCAGGCTCAATTTCTGAGCCATGTCCATCCAGATTGGTAACAGCTGAGCTGTGTGCAGGTCACAGGCCAGGCTCAGTGTCCACTTGTTATGGAATCTAACCTGTTGTTGTTGTTGCTGCTGCTCTGTCTGCTTGGGCGGCCATTGAGCTACGTGGAGTTGTCGCACTGCTGAGCGGGAGCAGTGGGTATCTATACAGAATATGATGATAGAGAGTAGCTTATGGAGGATGGGGCAGATCTACCCAGCCAGGGTGTGCTGGATGAACGCTGGCAGCGGATATTGCGGCATGATCTGGACTCTGTACTATATCTAATCTACATGTGCAACTAGCGATAATATCGACTGCAGCTCGCGTTTGCAACTGCCTGGTAATAGCTAAATACCAAATACCTAGGCCCAAGCTACTTTTCAATTGTTAATGCCATGTATGTATATTTCATAGATCTCTGACATTTTTCTCTAATATATATGTCTCAGAGATCTAGGAAGTTGATCTCAGAGATCAAAGAAAGTTCTACTTGTCTATAATTTTTTTACTGCGACAAATTAGTCATTGATTGATAACAAGAACAGAAAATATATACATGACTCTGTTGAGAATGAAGACATATATCTAGAAATCCCTATATTCTGAACATAGATAATATGCATCACAGAACTAAACAAATTCTCTTCCCAATATTTTGCCTCTCGCCTTTTCGTGATAAATCTAACTCCAATACACAACTCACTGTCAAGCTCTAAGCTGAAACTTGCACATGTAATTAAATTGGTAATCTGCTCGAGATTAACTAAAGAATCAATTTCAAATTCAATAAATAATCGCATTTTGAAACGTGAGAAATTTGTCGAGATCTGATAAGTGAATATTCGAATAATTCCAATTGAATGGTAGCCAAAAACAATTATGGGATTATGATGCGATGTGAGGGCGTTAGACCGCATCAAATTTATCTATCTATATGCCACTATTAACAAAAACTAACGGCACACGACGATATAAATAGAAAATGTTGTGGAAAAGTGTGAAATCCTTTTTCACACACGCACACTATCCCACACACACACACACAGACACACGCACATATTTGTGCGACAGACAAACAACATTTTATTATAAAACTAATGCAAACAATGGGGATTAGAGGCGGACGGTGTCAGTAGTCCTTGGTCCTTGGCCAGGGGTCAGGGATCAATGCTGACCAGCATGATGAGGCTGGTTTCAGCACTAAGCATTTGAGTTATTTTACAATGGACCAAAAGGACTCGTTGGACAATAATATCGGTTACACGCATGCCATAGTGCAAATTACAAAACTATTTTCCGGACATGGGGCAAAATGGATAACAAAATTAAATTATTGGATATCAATTTGATTCCAATACCAAGTGCTGTCGCATTGTGCTGCAACTCGAAAAGTCAACAACAAAAATACAACATGGTTCGGCGTGTGTGTGTGTGTGTGTGTGTGTACATACAATACGTTCGCTGTATGGAGACCATTGTCAGTGGCTAACAATGAAGGGGTGGTCTAATGCTGACCCACAGCACTGGCCCAGCACTGGCCCAGCACAGGCCCAGCCGAGTGGACAGGACAATAGGCAGGCAGCAGGACAGGCAACAGTCCAGCTCAACAGCCAACAACCAACGGGCAACGGGCAACGGGCTGCTTGCCGCTTGTTATTATCAATGAACGAGAGCTGTCGATAATATCTTAGAGTAGCGTTCCATGTTGGCCAAACAATGCCGGATGCTACCCAAGGCAGTCGAGACGGCGGCAACACATGCATGTGCTCTAGTTGTTTGTATGCCACAAACAAAATGCATACAATGTCAGGCAAGGAGCAGCAGGATAATGGACAATGAATTAATAGCAGGCGATTACGCCAAACTGAAGCCAAACAAACAAGCCAACCTAACAAATAGATATTTAGATACGATAGATGGCCGGCTGGTTAGCTACACGGAAAGAAAATAGATAACCTTTTAATGTTTCTTTAATAGTTAGAGATTGAAGGTTGTATTCATTATCATCCATATTCATATCATTATCATTGCTATTATATAATGATAATTTGGTTGTATTGGTTATTAACAATTATTAACATTATGATTATCATTGGGACGGATATTTGCATGATCAATATATAATGATTTTAATTATTTATATCTATAAAAATATCGTTGTCATTGTCATTGTCATGGTTCTATAATCCTTACGTATATCATTACCATTAGCAGTTATTATTATTATCATTATTATTAATATCATTATCATTACTACTTTGAATTTTTCGAGAACAATTAAAGATTATCTTAATTTTAAACCGAGTCTCAATTGGTTTTCAATTCGATTTAAATGCCAGCATAAATATTTTGTTGTGTACCAAGGCTGGGCATGGATTGTGACCTCTGGCAACTTCTGCCACTGCTGCAGATGCCACACAGCTCTTGTGGCTTTGCATAAGTGCCGTCAATTAAAACTCAAACAAGCCGACCAGCCCAGCTCTACCTTTAAGAAATGGCACATCGTACGACCCCCAGGGCTGGCCTTAAGAGAGAAAGAGTAGGCCTTGCCAAAGGGTTACTTAACAGCTTAAATGCCTAGACATATGTTTTGCACCAAAATAATACACGAGGGTGGTCCTCGGGGCAGACGCTCTATCTCTCTCTCTCATCCTATCTCTATCTCTTTCTTGCTGTCTCATTCTTGGCATTAGTTTCATTTATTTGTTATTATTTGTTTTGCCAGATTTCAGTTTTCAAATGCATTCGTTTTTCTTTTTTTCTTCTTTCTAACCCCCTCCTGTTTTCATAAGGCAAACATTAAAGACAGAGACGGCACGGTTTTTGGGATTGGGATTGGGTAACCCAATCTGCGGCTTGTCAAGCAATGGGTCATAAGACTACATGGCAACTAATTTGGCAGGTTCCCCAGTTCCCCCGCCCCTGCCACACTCTTGTTGTTTTTCCTCCTTTTTTTTATTTTTGTTTTTACAGCAGATAGACAGATGAGAAAGAAACAGAGAGGGAGATCATGAGCTAGAGAGAGAGAGAAAGAGAGAGCGGTAGAAAAGACAACAAACGCCATTTCAAGTAGCGAACGTGTAAAGTAGGTGGCCCAGACCTTTTGCCACAACAAGAGACACCGCCGGAGATGCACAGTGGTGTCAAAATACATAGAATCGAATTTTTAATAATTTTAAAGAATATTACAAATGAAAATGAAGCTTTCAAATGGGCAAATATAAAAAAAATAAATTAAAATATTCGTAGCAAATATAATATTTAGAAAAAATAAATTGTTTTTTTTTAATATTATTATGGTTATTAAAAAATTAAAAATTAAAAAATCGAAAACAAATATTTGTTAAATAATTAATATAGTTTCTGGCATACATATGTATGTATAATATGAATGTCTTATGCACTTGCACACAGTTTACTAACTACATATACAATACATATGTAATACATACATATATACTACATATGTCTATCTCTATTGTTGAGCACTCTGCCCACTGTGCGACGTCAATGAGGCTAGTGCCGTCAGCTAATAAGCAGAGTGTCCACAGTGCACAGCATTGGAGTAGAGACCAGGTTCGGCTGTTGAGCAACTGACACGATGAGAAATCAATTTTGATGCCGCCCAAGCAGACACCAGATCATAGAGGCAACATACATACATCCATCTGCATATATAGTATATAGCATAAGGTATACATAGATGATTTGAATACAGTAGCTGGGCTAATGGCTGAGATTCTCCTGCTGCTGCTGCTGCTGCTGCTGTTCTTTGATGCACTCAGTCGCCTTTTTGTTTACACAGAAATTCATAATTTACATATTGTTTTTTACTGTTGTTATGCTATGTGTGTTGTCTTTCAAATGATTTTTAACATTTGCTTTCTTTTCAGTTGTTGGTGGGGGAGCCATGGCAGCAGTGGGGGCTGCTCTATTGCCCTTTTATCCCTGCCGACGCGTCACATTGATTATTTCTTGCCGTGGCATCAATCTATGTTTCCGGAACGCAACTGTACCTCAACTACAAATTTTTTAATTCCCAATTAAGAGGGGGTGGGTTTTATTTTTATTTCAATGTTTTTTTTTTTTTTTTTTTTTATATATATTTATTTGTGTGTGTTTCTTGTTGTTCTGCTGCTTAGCCTCATTGTTAGGCCATCAGGAGTTCTCGTCAGTCGCCCGTCAAAGTCCTTCGTTCTGATTTGTGAACTCTGCATAAAAGTCACGTGTTGTCTCTGCGGTTGACATGGCATAAGCGCACGCAGGGCCAGCTGCCAGAGAGGGGTGCGGGGGCGTGTGCAGGGACTAAGTGCGATAAATATCTAAATGCAACGCTTGGCAGGGCGTTTATGTTTATAAAACAGTTTAGCTTGATGAGTGTGTGGGTGTATTGGTGTGTGTGCTAATTGACAACAAATCGTGGCTCGAGTGCTTTGTGCAGGACACGTGAGATGGCAAATATGCATTGTGTTAATTGGCACGCGCTGAGCAAGGACATGCAAATGTTTGACTCCGAGATGCGTTAACTAAGTCAGATGATAAACAAATTGGATTTGTCAAGTACCTTCATGTAATCAAAATATATAATCTGAGATGCGCAAGCTGATCATTTGTGTTGAAAGATGGTTAATCGATAGCTAAGCGATTTAACTGTCTATTAACTATAGATATAGAACTGTCTATTAATTATAGATTAACTATCAACTATTGAGATAAATTTAATGGAGAACTTGGTTAATAAACTACAGTAGAATCCCTTTATAACGTCGCTCGCGGGACTTTTGTAATACCCAGAAGACGCTATGACCATATAAATTGGCTCATATAAGTTTTATAAATTTACGCTATAAGCGGAGTCGTTATTACCGGATTCTACTATATATAGATAATTATGGAGAGTCTAGCGAATTAATTTCATTTATAGATAGTTAATACAGAGCCTAGCGAATCCATATCTATTAGTCTCAGAGACCCCGAATAACAGTTACCCGACTCACTTGTCCCATTCATCTCTGAGAGATACAGAAAAAAGGCGCACACAAACTGTATTCCTCTGAGTAGGAGAGATATTTTTGGTTTTTATCACTCCTACTCTGAGTGTTTGGCATGGAGGAATTCAGGCAATTCCTCTTTTTAAAAGAGTTATTTTGCGAGTAATACTTTTACTCTTTCACACAAAGAGTTATTTTGTGACTTATTTCTAAAATCCTCATTTATAAAACTTTGTATATGTTTTTGCTTTGTGTGTTTGTTTTGTGTTTGATTTGTGTTTGCTTTGTGTTTGCTTTTAATAATAACCTGATTGAAAATAAGAAATCAAACTATTATGGTTTTGATAAATGTAATTAACAGGCAGAATGGGGCGTATATGACCATATAAATTATATATATTCTTGATCAGGGCGACGAGCAGAGTCGATATATGTATATAACAGGCCGAAGGAGGCGTGGATGACACTATATAGTATATATATTCTTGATCAGCAGAAAAAAAGTTGATATAGCCATGTCTGTCTGTCCGTCCGTCTGTCACACTGTCTGTCTGTCATTATGTGTGTCTGCCTGCGTGTCTATAACTCTGTGTCTGTCTGTGTGTCTATCTGTCTGTCCCTATGTCTGTCCGTCTGTCTGTCTCTATAACTGTGTGTCTGTCTGTGTGTCGCTCTGTTTGTGTGACCCTTTATATGTATGTATGTCTGTGTTGCGTGTCTGTGTAACTGTATGTCTGCCTATTCCTCTGTCTGTATGTCTGCCTGCCTGTTTGTGTGAATGTATATTGTATATCAATGGGTGTGTGTGTGCGTGCGTGTAGTTGCATGTAGTTTTTGTTTTGCATATACAGAAGCGCACAACCGCACATAGAATCATAGATCGTAATTGACCTGCTCCGCGAAAACAACCCTTGCATACACACCAACGCAGCACATACACAAAAAAAAAGTTTTGTTTTTTGACAAAAACAAAGTGCATCGCTGACCAATGCACTATGGGCGCAAATGTCGATTTAGTGGGATAAAGTCCAAAATTATTTTATTATACCTTCTTAGTTCCTTTTTAGAAATGTCTAACAATATCTCTTCCCATTCAAATTTCCAAAACAAGAAAATCCAAAATTCTAAAAAAGTAATCAAAGCATATTTGCTAAATTTCAAGTCCATATATTTAATTTTGGACTTTATGCCGCTAAATCGACATTTGCTCCCATAGTGCAACGCAGCAGCAACAGATGGAAAAAAAAAACACACACACACAAAAACAAACTGCGTCATTGATCAACGCAGCAACAACACATACAGAAAAAAACGGTTTTTTTGTTTTTGGCAAAAACAAAGTGCATCGCTGACCAATGCACTATGGGCGCAAACACCGATTTAGCGGCATAAAGTCCAACAATATTTTGCTATATTTTCTTATTTATTTTCGTAGTTCCATTTTGGAAAAGACTAAGTATATGACTTCCCATTCAAATTTCCAAAACAAGAAAATCCAAAATTCTAAAAAATAATCTAAGCATATTTGCAAAATTTCAAGTCCATATATTTAAATTTTGAGTTTATGCCGCTAAATCGGCATTTTCTCCCATAGTGCAACGCAGCAGCAACAGTTAGGAAAAAAAAAAACAAAAGCAAACTGCGTCATTGATCTACGCAGCAGCAGCACACAAAAAAAAAAAGGGTTATTTTTTTTTAGCAAGGCAATAAAATATCACACTGAGGACAGCAGAAAAACCCACAGTTTTTCTGTTTCTCACTGAGTAAAAGGGGTTTTCCCAAGCACATGCTGAAAGAGTTATTTTGAGAGTTTTATTTATAAAACTCCATGTGAAACACTTATTTGTGGACGGTTTGAAATCCTCAAGAGTTATTCGGGGTCTCTGATTAGTCTAGTATGCTTTTATTTCCATTCGAAGAGCTGCTGTTAAGAGTATGGCATTTAATATTTGTTCATATTAATATTTGTTTATTTTTGTAAATAATATTCTTGTAAGAATATAATATTAAAGTTCTTCATTTTCTTAACACCCTCAAAGATAATCTGAAGGACTCAAGTTAATCTCAGAATATTTCAAATTTTTCTGAACGTAAAAATTATTAAAAAATATAATATATCTTTCTTAAATCATTCATTATTTAGTATTACGCTTCAATAAATTAATATATATGATATTATAAAATAAATATTTAGTTGTTAATCGAATTTCAATGTTAATCGATTTTCTTTTTCTTTTATTAATAAAAGCCAAGTCACAATATAATTTTAATATATGTACATGTATAAAGGCTATTAACTAACTACTTCTCACTAACTTTCAGCTATACTTAATTGGCAAATGTATATACACTTACGTACATATGTATATGTTTATTTTGCCTTGCTCTGCTCTCATGCCAACAATATAAAGCTGCAATTACAAATTATTTAACACTGCAAAGAAAGAAAGAGAAGAAAACAAAAAGCAAGGCAAATAATATAAACAAAAGTGCGCACTATTGGATACTTGATAATACAAAGGCAACGACAAAAGGCGTGTAAAACGAAATATACAAAATACAATATGCAAAATAAATGCTCAAAGAATAAAATATAAAAAGAATAATAATAAAGAGCGGAGCGCGCACAAAAATGGCAACGTAACTGAAGAGCTACTCCAAAAAAAGCTGCTAGCGAAAGAACAAAGGAGCAGCCGAAGCAGCAAGGGGATTGTCGACTACAGGAGCACAGCACTGGGCGTGAGTGAGACCAAGCATGTGCAAGAGCGAGCGAGAGCCACGCATAACAATACAGTTGAGCGCCGCAAACAGAGTTAAAGGAAATAAAGCAAAAGCAGAAGTGAAAAAAAACAGTACATTTGATGGAAGCAATATTAAAATAAATTGCAAGCGGGTCATAAAAATAGTCAAAATGAAGGCGGCGACAAACTAACCGAAAACAAGCAGCGAAAACGAGACGGGCATACGCACCGAGCGTGAGCAAGAGAGAGAGAGAGCGGGTACGGCAGCGGGCGTGGAAGCGAGCAAATGATAAAGCTCAAGTGGACAGAAATAAAATATATAAAATAAGCATGTCGGAATGTGCTGGGCATGTGTGCTCGACTAGCGGATACCTAGTAGAAAATTAAAATAATTCACATATGTGCAAAATAAAAGATTTTTATTTTTTTATTTTAAAGTAAATTTTTTCAGGATACTTGAAAACTTCTAGAAATCGTTTGCAAATTCATTAGAAATATATATTAATTTTTTGTAAATTTGTCTAATATTTTATGATACCCTCTGCTGTCATTGTCGAGTGTTTGGGGTATCGCTCAAACAACGCAAGAAATACATTTTATTTTGCAGCTTTTGTATGGTAGCTGAATCGACAGCAGCAGGATCAGCCCCTGTGACCAACCGCCCCTGCCTACCCTGTTCCCAGCTACCGCCTCCCGCCCCACGCCGCCCCTTTCGCCCAGCAATCACAATTGACAGGCAGCGAAACACGAAGAGAGAGAAAAAAAAAGGATTCTCGGCGTTGTCCTTTGTGCGCTTTGTTGATCGAGTAGTTTGTGTTTTTATATTATTTGCGGCCTCAAAGGAAATAAAATGTATGCGCATTGTATTTGATATATGTGTATATATGTGCTATATGTGTACATATATATAATTATGTGTTTAATGTGGTTGAGTGTTGAAGGGTTGTTCGCTTGCTCAGTGCGTAAATGTGTGAGCGTGTGTGTGAATTGTTTCTGTCAATCAGCAGCTCCTTTTGTTGCCGCTGAAGGATACAACGTGATATTGATTTCGAATTGTGCCAAATACAATGGCTGCTCACACACGCATACACACACACACACACACACACACACACACACATGCACAACATTCTGCAGAGCAACCAATAAGAAAAGTTTCAAATATATGAACAACACACACACACACACATACTCGCAGCTCTTTCATGTTCCTTGCATAGTTTCATAATTACAAACTGCAATGGCGTAGGACATAGTCCAGGAGCACACCAAGCTCTGACCACGCAGCATTGCAACGCCTTCTGCCACACACACACATATATATATATATATATATATATATATATATATACATATATATATTTTATATGTATGCCAACCTAACTGGTGTGCGGCATGCGACTTATTTCGTCCCTCGCAGCTGGTGACAAATTTCATTTAAATGTGGTTAAGCGCTTGTTGGCATTGCACAGCAACGGGTGGTTCCTGCTTCGTCCCTGCGTCCTTGCGTCCATGGCCTTCGGTTGAAACTCAATTAAAACGGCATTGAAGTCATACAAATTTTGACTTTGGTTCACGTTGCCCTGAAATTCTTTATCAACTGCTTAGACGGGTGCGATCCCCTTTACCCTCTCCTCCATACCCTATGCCATATATTATTCCATATTCTTGGTGATTCCTCTGGCCCTCTTCCATTTGGAATTGTTAACAAATTGTCAGAGCGCATTTGCTCCTGCCCCCCGTTTTGCTGGCGTATCGAATTGAGACAATGAGAAATCGATTCAGTTCATCCTTTTTTCAATCCTTACTGTGGAATGTCTGCAATTTACGCACATTTTTATTCAAATTTTGTTTAGTGTACAAATTGCTGTTGCAAAAAGCAATCAAAATCACCGAAAACGAAAAAAAAAATGAATTGAGATGACAAAAGAAAAAGTATTTTTATATTGAAATTCAGCTGGAAATTAGAAGATATGAGTGCAACGCCTTCGATATGAGTTTTTGTACAAGATTATATTTTTCTGAATACCCTGTGCAACAGGATAAAGCCAACTGAGATTATAGAGAGATTAACCAATTATGATTTATACTATTTGAACTCTACTATTGTAAGAGCTCGAGAGATGAAATTTGCTTTCTTTCTATTAACATATCAATCAAATTTACAGATCTGAGATTCATATATAAGTAAATATTGGAGAAACAAAAAATCTCTATACAAGTTTATTATGATTTCACTCAGAAAAAGACAAAGTCTTTTAGTTACACATATCCAAGTCTAACAATCCCTATAATCTCAGAGAACAGACATATAATGTTAAGAAAAATGAAAAGAATAGAAAAGAAGCAATCGCTATCAAGCAGCCCATTAACGACTTCATATAAAGGCGGCAACTATGCCGCAAACCACATTTGCATATTTATGTACATTTCTTTGCCTCTCCGTTTTTTTTTTTCGGCTGGCAACCGCCAGGACATTAGCATTTCTGCAAAGGATAATGTGCGAACAGCTCCTCCCAGCCAGCCTTTCCGCTGGATGCGTTGTGGAAGCAAGCGATTTGGCATTTTCTCCTCTGCTCACATTTTCACGTACACTGCACATGTGTTGGTATACGTGTGTGTGTGTGTGTGGGTGAGTGTGAGTTTGAGTGTGTGGGCATGCGTGTGCTTAAGAGCCTCGTTAACAAAGTTATTTTGTCTTTTATAACTCGACTATTTGGTTCCGCCTGTCGAAACATAATTTGCCATGTGCATGAACTATATACAAATTACATACATCCCAACGCCCGATGCCCAATGCCTGACGCCTGACGTCATGCGGCATGACATACATAAAGTTCCCGTTCCTTTTATATCCTATAATTCCATAGCTACTAGGTAAAGTGGGTATGATGATTTACTACAGGCGGAAGGCAACGTATTAGAACTTAAATATAAAATCTTCTTCGGCATACAAATTCTGGCGAATCTCAAGTTGTGAGAGACATACTGCAAGATCTCATAGCAGATCTCAAGCAATTTATATATTGTTTCTTTCTTCTCTATTTTCTACAGACATTAGATTTTACCTTTTGTCTCTGTCTCTAATTTTCTCCAATTTTCCTTCACCCTCTCTTTCCAATTTTGACTACTGTTCTGTCTCTGTTTCTTCTCTCTCGCACTGTCCATATGTATATACATCTATATCAATTTTCGTTTTCTCTCTTTCTGCTTTTATATCTATCTGTGTCTACCTACAATACATTTTTTCTAATTTTGTCTCTCCTGTTCAGGAAAGATATAAACTTTCCTTTTCTCTATCTTGCTCGCAGTTTACAGGTTTGTCTCCTTATCTCAATCACTCTATATATCACTCAACTTCACTCTCTATCTCACTTGTCTGTTTTCTTTCTCTGTTTCTCATTCTTTCTGTCTCGATCTGCATCGATTTCTCTCGCTATCTTTCCCCTTCTTTATCTCTCTCTCTCTCTCTTTCCTTCTCTCTCTGTCATTGCTTCCCTCAAGTTTTTCGATTCTCTTTCACTCTGACTATCATTACGTCTCCTTTTCTCCTTATCTATGTCCCTTCAGCTCTTGTAACTTTGCTCTACATAATTTCTTCAAACTCCAACTGTATCTTTCAATGGGTATTCACTAGTCGATCCCATCCAACTGCAGCACATCACTTTGTGTGTTTTATTGGTGTATATGTGTGTACCACGTACTACAACTCATATCATGTTCCGGGTGAAACGTGCCGGCATCCCTGGCGTATGCGCAATATTAATAGTTAGTTCGCTGAAACATGGCAAATTTTTGGCTTGTCATTCTGTTGCAGCCCAGGAAAACCGCATCAATAGAAGAACAAACGTATCACAGACAGCGTATCATGTATTGTGGCCACGCACAATTAATCTATTGTCGACGCATTTAATTGAATTACGACGCACTGCAAATATCAATTACAACTGCAATTAGGCGAACAAAGAGCGGAAATATCGTACCCCAAGTGTTCCACTTCGCATTTTAATTGAATTACAATTTCAGAAATTCAATGCAAACGATTTCTTCAATTTAATATAGTTGTTTTTTTTTTTTTTTTTCTGTTCATATATCGTAGATTGGTATAGATTGGGTGCAGGATGCGTTGCTGGGAAATTTAAGACGGCGCGCATGCGCACAAGAGCTGAGCAGAACTCACAGAACTCGCAGAACTCACAGGACTCGCTTACAACTTTTTAACACATTCGTACAATGGAACACAATGGCTGCGAGTAGTTTCCATTGTGCTCAATACAACACAAAATGGGCCACTCGCGTGTGCATTGTATACATACATATACACATACACATATATACATATATTCAATTATATGTATAATATTCCCCTGCTCGCTTAGCATATTGAATTGCAAACAATTGGAACTTATGTGTAAAGTATACATATACAATACATAAGTTTATATATTCAAGTGATTCGCGTCGCTTTGGCTTTGTGCGCAATTTGATTTCCCTTGAAATCGCGGGCGCAGTCGCAGTCGCAATCGCTGTCGCAGTCGCAGTTGCCGTCGGCGTCGGCGTCAGCGTCGGCATTGACAGCGTCAGTAGCAACGGCAGCTTTTGCCAGCGTAAAGCCCACTTAATTCCAGGAAATTTAGTCTTTAAATGCTGCACATAATTGTTCCCTCTCGAGTTGTGGCCACTTCGCCTTGTCGAGAGACTCCAAAGTCTGCCAGACAAAAGCAGGAAAAAACGTTTTTTTTTTTCGTCTTCTTCCTCTTTTGCGCTTGTTGCCAAATGAAGATGGCATTGGCATTAGAGTAACAGCACTGTATATATAGCTAAATAGTTCATAATATAAGATATACTTTTATGTTTGCGGAATATTTGATATTGATATTTTAATGAGAAAATGGGAAAAGTAATTATTTTAATGATTTACTTGTTTTTAAGTTTTCATAAGTTCAGAAGGCCAGGCCTCATATCGGCTTATAAGAGAAAGATACACAGGAATAGCTTAGAGTAGCATAGATACATATTAATCATCTTTTGTAATTTCATTCTGCATAAAAGTATCAAAATAATTAGATATTAGATAGTAAAAACAAATGGCATTGAATAAAACCCTTATAAGTTTTATGTCAAGGCATATTATATATTCTAGTTCTAAAAAAATAGGAATTCAGAGCAGGCTTTGTAAAGAGTTAGAAAACAGAAGAGTATCTTCTATCCTTCTTATTGGTCATAAAAAAAAAAACTAAATATGAAATACAATTGTTAGACTTTTCATCGGCTTTAAAGCTAACAGATCAAAGATAAGATTATATGAAGAGATAATTTACTTACTTACTTACATTCATCCATATTAACTGTGTGGTCTGCGTGATCTTTGACTACAAAAAAAGTTGCTACCAATTTCTCAATTCAAGTGAAAACACCCTAAACAATTCATTGATTAACTATCTAAGATATGATGGCTGGCAGCTAAGACTACGTCTAAGATCTATGTGGTCTGTGGCTATATACAAAAATCAACTACTATAAATAAATTCCTAACAATTTCCCAATTCAATGAAGCAGCTCATTGATTAACTGCTAAGAAATGACACCATACAGCTAAAAGCTGAAGGCTAAGCCTAAGATTTATCTAGCCTATGGCTATGGAAAATTTGCTACTTATGAAAGTAGTTATCAAAAACCCACTAACAATGTCCCTATATACACTTCAAAAGTTTTATTGTATTCCATTAATAAACTCCAATGAGATGAATTTCATATCATCTCATGAACAACATCTCCATCCACATTTCACAGTTCGCATTTCGATGTCCTTCGAATAACGAAGCACTGTCACAATTTCATTCATCCAACATCGATGTCTGCCCCACCATAAAAAAAAAAAAAATATCACAAGATAATTTTCAATTTTCAATGAATTGTGCTCAGCGCCCAATAACCAATAGAGCCCCATCCCGGGCAGCACTTGAGCATAATTCAAAATGCCAGCAAAACATATTCTTCATATTGGGAAAAGGCGGAGAGCCGAACTTTGGACTGTGTGCAAAAGTATTTCAAGCGAAAATATCACACTTTGACATTGTCTGTGTATGTGTGTGTGTGTGTGTGTGTGTGTGTGGGTCCAGGCCTCTCTTTGGAGTGCTTGCGGTTTCCACTGCCTAGGCACAATTACGAGCCGTGTGTATTGCCAATAAACGTCGCGCCCCAAACCCACTGAGACCGCCCTCTTGTCGTACGGAAGCGCCGCGGGCGCAAAAACACTTTGTAATACATATTTAGCCAAGGCAAGGTGAAGAGATGCAAAGGACACGAAGGGAGTAAGGAGAGAGAGGCTGGCGGGCGAGCATTAGGTTGGATCTGTGGCAACAACTCGCGTGTCAAAAGGCAAAGCTCAAAATGGGGGTTGACTGGGCTGCCTGGTGACTGGTTGATTGAGGGTGGCTAAAACGAGGTGGATGGCTGAGCTGGGCTGAGTGTTAGCCGGCTGGTTGGGCAATGTCTGTGACTGACAAGCCACATGCCACAAAATATACATACATACATATATACATAGGTACATATAGATATCATTTGCCCATCAGCATTTCGTCACGCAAAGTGTGTAAATAAGTTCATCAAAAAAATTTGATTGAGCGACGATGGAGGGTTTGCGGGGCCAGGTGTGCCGCCTGCTGGTAATTAAAAATCTTGAGATCAGAAAGGTAACAACGATTTAATTCAATTGGTTTGCCAAACACAAATCGAATTTGAACAAAAACAAAATAAAATGAAATAAAATGAAATAAAACTCGTGCCCTCAAGCGGACACACAAATTTGTACAATGCGAGATCCTTCATTGTGTGCTTATGCACCACTGGCAAGGATAACTGTCTGACTGACTGGTTCTTTACCTCGTCCTGGGCAAGACAAATGGGGGTGCAAATCGTCCACACACACAAATACACAAACACACTCACACTCATCACTGACCCAAGCCACGTTGTTGTACTCGACTCGAGCTGTAACGGATGCATTTAATTTATTATTAGAATTATTTATGACAAACGTCGTCGGGGTTTCGGTTTGAGTTTGGGTTGATAAAAAAGCCGTTATTGTTAAGTTTATTAGAGCAGAGAACCAGCAGCAATCGCTGCCCTCAAAGGGGTGCGACAGTGGTTGCCATCAGCACTCCAGCGGGTCACCAGGCAATGGTAATAGCAATGGCAATGCCAATGGCCTATGTGTGACTTCGTATAATAGGGCTTAAGTAATTCCTATCCTGATGGATTACTCTACAGTGGGTGGCAAGCAATTTTATCAGATTTAACTTTAAGCAGTCGAAAAATCAATTATATGTGTAGCACATATGGTTGAATATAACTGTCTTTTCTTTGATATTCGACTTTTTATTTTGGCTACATAATTATATTATTTTTTTGTTAAACAAATATTTGTTTTTATTATTATATATGAAGAGTTGAGTATGTTGATTATCGATTGATAACGTTATTTTTAAGTTCACCTGTTGACTTCGTTTCGATTTTTAGACTCAAATTATTGTTTCGAAATAATTTGTAATATCATCTTAATTCTATTGGTGTATTTGATATATTTATATATTATGTTTATAAATATTTGTCTATGATTTTAATAAAATTTGCAGCTTCTATTGAGTAATAGCTACTAAATTGCATATAGAATTTAATACACAAGAATTAAATTATTTACATTTAATTTTTAAAAGTTTAATTTCGTTATTTATTATTTATATAGTTTTTTATTTTTATTAATTTATTTTATTTAATTATTTATATATTAGTATTATTTTATATATTTTTTATTAACTTTGAAAATTTTTTATTGAACTATTCAATGAACAAATTAAATTTATAGTTTACAAATATTTTTACTAAGTTTAACTTTTTAAGCAATTTTCCTAAAACTGAATTGTGTCTAATATAAATGCTATTTGCACCACTGTTATAGATTATTTAGGGTTTTCACTTATACAATAAACACATTTGACGTTAATGCATATTAGCATTTTAGCCACACAAAACTCATTGCATACCACTGTCCGTAAGTCAGCTCACATTAACTATTGCAATTTGCAATCCATTTCATCCATTACAAAACCAATTCGCTCCACTGTAGCGTAAAGTTTCAAACTTCGATGGTGCAAAAAAAAGTAATGAAAGAATGGAATGCAGATATAAAGTCAAATGGAAAACTGGCAAAAATGATCAAAAACAGCAAAAACGCATAATTCATGCATCAGCAGCAACAAGGCGAGAGTCCTGCCTGGTAAAGGACACTTGAAATAAATTGCCAAGCTGCCTGACCACACAAAGCGGGCACAATATAACAACTAGTATAGCATAGCATAGGACTGAATAGCATAGGATAAGGTCAATGCACACGCACACACAGACACACAGACACAGACACACGCACACTGGCACACACACTTGAGCTGACAAAAAGGATAACAATTGGCAGAGCATTCAAATATTTTTGTAACTTGCCGCAAAGCCGACGCCCAAGCCACAACTGAAAACTGAAAACTGAAAACTGAAATTTGTTTTCAATTTCATGGAGAAGTGAAATATGTTTTGGTGACATTAAGCCGTTGGTATCAGGATTAGATGCAGCCGCCTCGCCCGCCAGGACAATAGTCCTTTATGTGCGGCACGTGCTCATCATTTTGTTGTTGTTGCCGTTTTTTTCTTCTTCCATTTTTCAATAAGTAGCAAAACTCTTTTTTTAAACATTTGAAAATGTTGTTATCCTTCGGCCGAGGGGCACGAAGGGGGCGCGGCGAAAATATTTTTTAATTTGCCATTTGCTGTGATGTGCTTGGCATCCATCTGGCAGCATTTGGCTGCAAAGGATTAGCGTCGTCCTGATTGTCACCTTCAATTTGTGAGTTTCTGTTGGCAGCGAGCGAAAGTTTCCTTCCTTTAGCCAGGACATATTTATGCAAATTTTTCTCATTACGTTGTCGCCGGATGCATTGTGTTGTTGTTGTTGTTGCTATTGCTGTTGCTGTCTTGTTTAATTCAAAGTTATTTTCCAAGCGAATTTAATTAAATTAAATATTCAGCACACGCTTCAGCGCCTCTCCACTCCACTACAACGCTCGCTTTACTTGGCCAAGAGCGTTTTAGCCACCTTTTGGGCGCCTGAATTGAACTTGTTTTAATTAATAAACACTTATACATGCACCTATACATTTTAATATACATAAATATCTTGCAATTTTACACGTTTTTAGCCAAATCAAATAATTCCTTTGAGCAGCTTAGCTATAATTAAAATTGATTATGTGTGCGCTGAAAAAAAATATGTATATATATCGTGCTCATAATGAAACAGCATAGAGATGGTATGGTTATGTATGGGATATACATATACTTCTTAATGAGAACAGGACTCTAGTGTCTGACTAGGAAATATCATGAAATGAAGATGGAAATACAAGCTTTGCCGATCGATTCTACGTCTCTTTTATAGCAGAGCTTAATCATGACATTAACATGTGCGGGAAAGGCACAATTCTCTGAGCAAATCATTTTTCTTGTGTTGTTTGTTTTCATAGTCTTGTTAGGAGTCTTATTTCGGGAATGATGCGATTGACGCTCGCTCAGTAAAGTTCAATGCAATTGCACATCCACATGCACACATTCATAAACATGTACGCTGTCGATGTATTTATAGAAGACCCTCGCATACTCACAAATACATACACAAAAGACGTCTCGCTACATTGAATGACGATCATGGAAAAGACCCGAATTCGTTGCATCCGCCATCTTCGTTAATCAGAGCATGAGTGAAAGACGCTTACTTTCGGACTTTGACAAAACACTCAACGGCTCTGATTTCAGTAATAGACATAAAATCGAATGAGTTATCGAACAAGAATATATCAAGCTCAAATGCTTAATGAACTCTGTCAGAATCGCATGGCTAAAGCGACTCAGCTACAGTCCTGATCAATAGTATATGTACTCTATGCAGCATACATTTTCAATATTGAGTCCAACTTTACTTCAGAATATTATATAATATAAATTAGTCTAATATAAACTTGGATTATATACAGTTTAAGACATTTCCACTTGAGTCTTTAACTGTTAAGCTGCACAACTTGGCAAGTGAAAATCTTGCTGTGAATTCCTCTGTAAAGTGCAGTCTGTACAATTTCTTTGTCAAACAATTTTTTGATTAAGTTTATCAAGGAAAAAGTTGAGCGTCTGTGAGCCAAGATTAGAGCACCTAGCAGAAACCGCAGAAACCACGACAAAGAGCAAGATAGCAAGACAGCGAGAGAGTGAGAGAGTGAGGCAGAAAGCGTCACAAAGCACAAAGGAATTTTGGTTTATTTGGCTGAAGGCAGATCTGTTTTATTTTTGAATACAAATTACAAAGCACACGCCGCTGCACACAAACAAATGTGACGGGCCGGTCGGTAGGTCGGTAGCTAGGTAGGGGGGCGTGGCCGTGTATAGGGGCTGTTTAAGAAGTCGGCCATTTTGTTTGTGCGCGGCGCACAAAGGAAAGCAACAGCAGCAACAACTACTACAAAAGCCAAGCCGCAAGTCAAGAGGCGCCAAGAGGAAAAGCCGAAAGCCTAAAGCCCCAAGCGCGGTCCGAGGGGCAGAGAGCTCACCTGTGCCTCTTCCCTGGAAAAGATGCTTTTAGTGCGAAAATAATTGTGGTATAAACACGCTAAACGGCATTTCACTCCTCCTGGCCATGGCATGTATGGCAACACAAAGGTGTAACACACAATAGCCGCCATCTCGAGCACTTGGCCAGGCGCTACGCAATTTGCCTTCTTGCCTCACGCAATCGCGGCGCACTGTGTGTGGCATGCCACACAAAAAAAAATTGCAATTTAATTGCAGCTAAATTGCACACACTTTTGCCAAAAAATCAGCAGCGCAAACAGCAAACGCAAACATTACAAAGAAATCAAAATAAATCAGATCAGGGCTGGAGCAGCCTTCGACCTGAAGTGCTCGGACGGATGGGCTGACTAGTTGGTTGTTTCGCAGGCTGCTCGCTCGAGTGTAATAAAAGGTTCAAGTAAATGTATCTAAAGGATACGCATGTGCATCAATATCTCTGTCTGTGTGATTGTGGGAAGTCTGAGCAGGTTGCACTCGAAATGCTGCTTCAGATGCGAGTTTATATCTATCTCATTATTTGTTTGCCATTTCGGAGCGGGCAACGCATGAGAATGTCCTGGGGCGCCCCATTTAGTGCTACACGAATAAACGCAAATAAATAAATAATCGAGTCTGTGCAGCGGCAAAGTGCACGCATCGAAAATACCCTGTAGTTCGCAGCTGCTCTACTTCTCGACTTAGCTCTTTAAGATGTAGAGTGAAATTTAGATGAAAGTGAATATAATATTGAAGAGATGATATAATGGATAATAGAAGGTCATGTTTCAGCCCCCCGTTATGCAAGTTACCTCTTACCTCTTAGTACAATATACATATAGTGAATATATGAATATATAAAGTATAGAGAATGTGGAGACAATAGAGAGTTCATAGTATAAAGAAGTATTTAGAATATGAGGAAGTATGGAGAATATCCAGACAAATTGATGCTTAAAATTACAATAATTATCAATATAATTCAACGTAATCAAGTCTAAAATAATTTATGAAATTTACTATAAATAAAAAATTTAACAAAATATTTTTTAAACGAAGTATGTAAAAGGGACAAATTCAGGATTTGTATCTTAAAAATAATTAATATAAAAATAAAAATAAATAAAATAAAAACAAAACTCAATAGAATTTGTTGAAAAAAAAAGAACACATTTTATTGTTAAGCTGTTTCATTCGTGCTTAATCTGTTCATCTCTTTAATTCCTACAAAAACTTTGCACCTGACTTCTTCTATCTCAGCACGACTCAATAGTAGATTTGCTAGCCAACAATAAACCATATAGTAGAAATATATCGTTGACTTAACCAACCATGTTCATCATTGATCGAATATACCCCATTACAATCTCTGTTAGTGCCAACAGGGTATCTACCCTGTAGAGTTCGAAATGCATATGAAAAATGAAATGATAAACGATAAGTGCAGCGAGACAATTTGATGATTCTCAATAATGCTGAAGTGGCCGTCATTGTTGTGGCTGGCATCTGCGATAAGTATCAATTAGCAGTCCAAATGCCGAGTGGGCTAATTGCAGCGGCAGCATTTAGAGCCGAACATCTTCTGGGCTTTAATCTTAAACCCTTTTCATAGTTGGCGATGGCAGCTGGCAGATGTGGCTCTAAGGATGTGGCTATGACTGTGGGAGCCGGGAGGCAATTCATTCGCTCGGTCTGTCATCACCTTGGTTATTTAATTTGGTTATTGTATTCATTGACACAAAAGCCAGGCATGCTGTGCGCGGTATGTGTTTTATTTTCTATGCCAAGCAGCCGGAGGCAAAAAAAAACAATGATGCGCGCGCCGGGGCACTGTGAGCGCTAAGCCAAAGCTCTGAGCCAGCAAATATATTTCTGGTCGAGTTTATGAATAAAATTACACGGCATTTGCTGGCAACCAGGTCAGCGCAAGAGCCAAAGCCAAGAGTCAGAGGCATGAGGCACATATCAACGCCAGCAAAAGGATAATAAGCGTATCCACTTATCGGTTGCCAGGAGAGAGTGCCAAAACACGCGGTCAAATGCAAACGAACAATGAACTGAGTGTGGGATTGAGTGTGAGTGTGAGTGTGTGGTTGGGTGGGTGTGTGCTGGGTATGCGCCAAAAATCCTTTGGCTGTAATCAAGCGTAAAATAGTACAATGAATATATCTACAATATATTTACAACAATGGCCAAATTATCATGGCTGGGGCTAAAGCTGCCGATTGTCAGTTGGCAAACAAAGGGAATTTGCAGTGCACGCAGGTTAATGAGTAATACGGATAATGCTGACTGAAAGTGAGGGAGTGACAAGGAGAGAGAACAAGAGAGAGAGGGAGGGAAAGATGTGCACGTCTACATGTGAGCTGGAATGTGTGGCTCGTGTCTTGCCAACTGTCGGACCAATGCCAAGCGAACGTCGTGTGTGTTGGGTGGTTTGGGTGGCTTGTGTGGCTTGGATGGTGGTATGAGCCACACATTGCGTACATGCAAAACAGATAAAAGTAACAAGAAGCAGCACAGGAAACAACAGGAATGCATAGTGTAAGTGAGTTAACTGCCAAATGAAGAGGGTTGCTCAAAAAGATATTCGATATAACTTGAATTGAATTCATAAAAGTTGCAGAATTTATGAAAATCACTTCACTTCAAAGCAATTGCAAAGATATTCTGATATTTCACTTGACTTACTCTGATTTTCAGAAGGATTTATATAGGTTTACCTCACAATAAAGTCCCGATTAATGCCAGCTGTCCATATGTTATACATTGAAAATTCTTTAATGGAATAGATCTCCACTTACAAATTAACTAAGACATATATATGTGCTTATGACTGTAAATCTTAAAAGAGTCATGCATAATTATCAAACCTATGATATGGATTTCAAAGAAGAAAAGAGAAAGTGTGTGTGTGAGAGAGAGAGAGAGAGTAGGTGCGAGTCAAGAGTCTCCAATCTCAACCAATTTTAGAAGTTGATAATGATGAATGGGCAGAGTATATGACAATTTAATACAGTCCGCTTTTAATGCTGAAGAGAATTGAATTTGTATATCATATATTTATATGTTTTATATTTTCTTAGCACTAAAGACATATGCTATTCAAGAGATTGCATACAAACTTTTCGATTAGCCCGTGCGCTCTGCAAAATGTCAATAAGTTGCAGACAGAATTCAGCTATCTCGCTCGCTGCCACGCCCCGAAAGCAACAAACTGCCGCCCAAGTTCCGTGTCTCTCTGCCCGTGCACTTGACATTGCGCATACGCCGTATGGGCTTACATGTGAGTGAGAGTGTGTATGTGAATGTGTGTGTGTGTGGGTGTGTAACCAGCAGCAATTGTTGCCTTTGTTTATGGCGAGATCTTTAGATATAGATAGCAAGTGCAGAAAACAGATAATAAAGTCTTTATTAACTAAGCTTTGATCTTCAAGACTTCAGAGATATTTACATCCTGCTTGAACTCCCACTAATTACTGGACGCTAATGAGCTGCGACTGCGGCAATTACCAACTGCCATTTGCGGCGCAATTAATTAACAGCCAAATGAGAATAGAGAAAATTATATAAAATCTAGGCACTTCAGAGGGACAGAGTGTGAGAAAGAGAGAGAGTGGGAGAGCGAGTGGAGGGAGTGGAACAAGAGTTGGCTAAAGAAATGCAGCTTAATGCTAAATTAATTCCAATTACCACGTTACCCGCTGCAGTCAGCCGACAAGTGGACACTCGAGCCAGGCCAAGCCACGCACACACACACACACACACACACACAACCACCCACAGGCCTTAGTTATTTAGCCCCGCTAATGCGCGGACTGTGGTCAACAAAAGCCGTAGCACGCGCTCAACACAACCACCCAGAACAGCAACCACCCACTCACCCAACCACCTCCGGTTGCTATTTCTGGTCCTCATCCAACTTCTGCTGCCTTTTGTGCAATGTTTTAATGTGAATTATTTGATATACTCATTTATTTCTTTATTTTCATTTTTCTTTTTAATTTTTTTTAATACTATTTTTATTTCCTGCATTTGTTGGGCTTTATGCTTGTTGGAAAGATTCGCTAATTAATAATTAATTAAGCTTACAATTGCCATGCCCACAATGCGACGTTAGGGCGCCCATCAAATCGAATCGAAAGCGAATCGGGCGCAGAAAATACCCTCCAAAGCTAAATGAATTAAATGCATTAGTGCTGAATGGAAATAATACTGAAAAACTATTTTTATCGATTATGAAATGGAGTTATAGTTTGCGTTATATATTATGTATATGTCAATCTTTTAATCCCTGACTAGCTGTTATTTCAGTGGGAGATATACTCCATAGAAATCTAAGATCTCAGGAATACTAACTGAGAGTTAACTGCAAATAGATCTTATTTATCGATATATGCGATGCATCAAATATCAATAAATAATATCTCTTAGATATTTGTTGCTCAATAGCACACAAGATTTATCTTTATAGATTATAACTCTAATACCGACTGTTATGCAAACATACAATATAAAATTTCTTTGCATTTGATATTAAAGAGCTGCATAACAAATTTCAGCTAAATATCTCCCTTACTTCCAGAGTTCATGTAGATAGGCAGCCGAAGAGTATGGTATGGTACCACTAAGCCAGCAAAGCTGCTCAAGAATATATAAAATATTCTCTAAAAAATAACTAACTTAAGCTTCTTGCACACATTCGCAGCTCATATGCTCTTTCCCACATTTTTTAAGAGGTATGACGCATTATATAAAAATCCGGAACTTTCGACTTTGGAAAGTATTCCAATTTTCTAGCATTTTGCAGCGCTTCTTTAGCTGCCAGTTGCTGTGTGCAAAAGTTGCTCAAAGTTTGCCAGGACTGCCAGAACTTTTAGCACAATGTGTCGTCGCTGCCAATCTTGCCGGCCACGCCCACTGTCAGGAAGAGAAATAGGGGGCGTGGGGCATGGAGCGTGGGACGAGGGGTGGCATAAAAGTTTTTACTGTCGCACTTGGCGCACTAAACTGCAGACACACGCGCCACTGCACACGAACATGGCCGAGTGGAGTGGAGTCAGTCAGCCCAAGCGAAGATTTCCCGCTGGTTTAAACAAAACAACAAGAAATATAAAGGCCGCACGTGTGCACCACCCAACCACCCAACCACCCACCTGGCATACAAAATAGAGCTGACCTTATGGCTGGGCCCTGACAAGCAACATGTGCAAAAATAAAATATGTATAAAAAACTGAATAAAAACTTCAAGTGGAGGCCGCAAATTGTGAAATTTTGTATACAGTAAACTGTGCAAATGCTGAGAAAAAATGAAACTGAAAATGCGCAAAACAATTTTTTATTTAATTGGTGGGCGAGTATATGTAAGTGTGTGTGTGAGTGTGGGTGAGTGGGTTCAAGTCGCAAAGTGGATCCATGCACCCGTTGGGCCACCCAATTGAGTTTCAAAGTTGCAATTAGAGCAGCTTCAATGGGCGACTGCCACTGACCCAATGGAGCAAGGCCCCAGTCCGCAGCATAGGCCATACAATGGAAACAGTTCAGACTGGACACCACCGCCATGCTCCGCCTCAAATAAGCTATTCGCAAAACAGAAACAATGCGCATCAAAAGAAACAACTCGCAGACCATTTAACTCCAAAGCGAACATTTCATGGGGCAATCAAATGCAAAGTGAGTGAAATAATATGAAGGGGAGCTAGAGAGAGAGAGAGAGCTGGAGATTTGTGAGGGTGAGAAAAGGGGGAAAAGACAGAGAGAGAGTGGCAAAGAGGGAGAAAGAGTGAATGAGAGAACCCAGAGAGATAGAGAAAGACAGCCAGAGAGAGAAATAGGGGGAGGGAGAGTTGAGGAGGGAGCCATAGAGAAAGAGAGCACGAGAAAGGGACCAAGAGAAAGATCTAGAGTGGCAAAAGAGACAGAAATAGAAAATAAGAAAGCCATAGATAAAGAAAGGAAAAGCCAGAGAGAGAGAGAGAGAGAGAGAGCGATGCAGAAAGAGACGGAGAAGCTGAGAGAGAATCAATGCGAATGAAAATGATAAAGAATAACGAAGATGGTTTCGAGCTGCAATTGAAATAGGTAATCAAACCAACTATTTAAAAAAATAATAAAATTAATAATAATAATAATAATGAAGAAAAATGAAAGATAATTTTCTCTTAATTGATTCTAATATTTATATTTCAGGAATATAATTTATATTCCATACAAGATGCATTTAGTTGAGGTAATTTAAAATATTTGCAGGTTGATTCTAAATTTAAAAGGAACTGAAATACTATTCAGCATTTGTATAATTCATATTAGAATATATAATATAATGGGAACAACAAAAACTATATTTCTTTCTTTTCCGTTTATAGTTTTACTTTCTCGAACTCATTCAGCTCGAACCAAAAAACCAAAGCTCGCAATGGCTAAAATGCTGAATTGAAAAATCAAATTGAATTCACTTTTGCCTTTGACTATAATGCACACGCTCTGCAGACCACGCCCCCTCCAAGCACACATGGCAGCCCCCACCTATACATAGATCGATCCACCAAAAGTGTCAAGGGTTTAACGATGAGCCTCCCCCTCAATGCAAACGCCAAAAGCGACGATTTTGACGATGATGGCGATGGGGATGACGATGATGACGATGACGATGATGATGATGATGATGGGGATGTAGATGAGCATGATGACGATTTCTTTCGCTGATTTCTTTACACGACATTTAATTGAGAAATAATTGAATAGGTCGTGTGAAGTGTTTGTTTGGCATTTTGCGTGAAACGATGCGAGGATGAGGGAGGAGGAGAGACTGGGGAGAGGCTGGGGACTTACGTAGCGCCCGGTTCGGTGCGCTCGTCGCAATGAAATTAGCTTTGTCAAACGCGGCTGACATATGCACCGGTTGAGCTTGAATGGTGCGGAAAGATCTATTGCAGCGTGAAAACGACACAGCGAGTTGTTAATGAAGTAGTCACAGTCAACGGAGAAAGTCACCTATGTATGTGGTACTACCCCCTTCCCCCTCCCATTCTCCCTCACTCTCCCCAAACCACTTTGCCTTCTACAACGGCAGTCAAAGGCTGAGGAAATAATAAAAAAAAAAGAAGAGAAGTTGAAATTCACGTCTGATTGCAATGCACTCGGCAAATGCAAATTTGCCCGATGCCACCAATTGCGCAATCAGCCGCAAGCTTATAATTGCAGTTGCAATTTAGACTACCCCATTGTAGTTGAGCGGGAGAGGGTATCAAATATGTGTGGTAGAACATGCAAATTAAATTGGAATTCAAATCTGAAATATTTGTGGTAATTTTAAAGTTGACCATGAATAGAGATAATAGTATAAGAGTCAAGATTAATTAGAATGAGTATGAGAGCAAAGTGGAAAATAGTCTACATATTCCAGGATGGATGTAAAGAGAGATAATAGAAAATAGTCAAGATTTTGAAATGAGTATGAAAAGACAGCAGAATATAATCAGGACATAAGGATGATTATGAAAAGAAAATAGGACTAAGGATGAGTATGAAAAGAAAGTGAAAGAGAGTCAATTTTAAAGATGAGATTGAATAAATGAGCTAATGAGCTATTTAAATAATCAGGTAAATACATAAAAATAGCGAGTTTACCATGATGGAAAGTTAGCTTGCAATGGATATAGCATAAAGTAGGAACCGATATTAAATATTATCATAAATCAGATCAAATAAATAAATTAATGTTTATAAATTGTAATTATAATTTAAATTTAACAATTTATGATGCATAATAGAAAGAATAAATAATAAAATATTAGCATTCATATTTCATAATTTATAAATTATAAAAAATATATTAAAATAATTCATAATATTTTCTAAATATATTACTATACTAAATTGAATGTACATTTTTAAAAATTATATAATAAACTGTTCAATAATATTATATTCTTCTAAATACATCTATATATTACCTTTTATATACGTTACATAATATTTTCTAATTAAATGAACATAATAAATTATTTACATATTTATGGAAGTACAAAATACAATTGATTTAATATTTTTTATATTTAGTATACATTCTATACGAAACTAAATTGAAATGCAAATTGAAATGTTAAGCCAATTAGCAGACTAAATAGCTGCGGGTTATCATCGAGCACAGCTCGATTAGCGGACAGCTAATCAAAATATGTTATTTTGTAATTTTAATTAAATTATATTATTTAATACACGCATTAGTCATTAGGTTCAGCTATACGTTAAATATTATATTCAATTTGCGATTCAGGGATTAGTTGGCCTAAGGCCTATCAGCTATTCGTTATCTTTTAGCCGGAACAAAGTGCATCTAGCATTTGGGTATGTATGTATTCTATGATAAAGCAGAAGCTTGTACTTCATTAAGCACTCTACAAGCTGTAAAAAGTTCCATTGATGCGAACATTATATATACGTTATATAGAAAGAATATGTAGGCATGACTAATTCAAGCAAATGCTGAACTATGCTAGTCGCAAAAATATATACACATGCGATAATTTCTATTACGAATTTAGAGCCAGGTAGCACGCTTCAAAGATGCTATCTAGTCAATGACAGAGCACTAAATTACCACATTAAACCAGAGGCAAATCGAAAGCATAAACAGAACAAGTGCTCTATGTCCGGCCATTACGTGCGAGGGTCAGCAATTAGAATTGTCGAGTTCCACGAATTCTTGATTCATGTCAATGTCAAAGCATGAATCGGAACTGGTTTAAGTGGCAGCGAAGCTACAACATTCTCTCATTCCCTATATAAAGAGATGCGTATGCTCCACATTGAAGCCAATATGAAGCCGTTAAAGCTGAGTTTACTGTGCCTCTGCCTCTGCCTGCTGTGGGCTGCCAATGGCACGCCTACTTGGCAGCTGCCCACAGCGCAGGCAGTGCAACGCATCCAACGGGGCTGCCAAAAGAATTCGCCTGGCGCGCCAGCCAGCCAGCTGAGATGCCTTGTGGAGCAGCTGGGTCTGTGGACCGACGAGCAGGGCTACAATGCCAGGCGCATAGCCAAGATCTTTGCATCGCACCAGCAAACGGAGGAGCTAGTGCTGGTCGTGGAGTACTGCAACGAGCGAGAGCGACGGCCACAGCGAAAGCCCGCACAGTGGGCCTATGCGGCCTACAAGTGCGCCACGGCTGGAACGCTTGGCCGGTGGCTGAGGGAGTACAAGAGGCAAATGCAGACAATTGAATAAAGAAAAAAAAAATCAATTTTATTTCCGCAAATCAAATTCTAAATTCATGGGATCTGGGAATGTTTAGGCCTTGACGCTTTGCTGCACCAGCTGCAGATTGGAGCGCATGAAGCACATGCCGCCGCGATAGGCCCAGGTGCAGGCATCGCTGCCTTGGGCATTGTTGTCCGCGCAGTCGGCGATCTTCTGATGCACTTCGTCCGAGTGGTCCACGTGGGCGCCGCCGGCGAGCTGCTCATGGATCTTGTGCACATCGAAGCCGTGCGTGGCATCGAACAAGCCAAACTTCTCGAATATGCACTTCAGATAGCAACGGCTCTTCTCCTCATCTGCAAAGTCCCACTTGACGAACTTGGCCACATCCTCGTCGCTAACATGCAGCTGCTCGGTGCATATTTGACGGAATCTGACCAGATCCTCATGTGTCTTCACCACATAGCCCGAGTCATGATGTCCATGATGATGATCGGCCAAGGCCAGAGTCAAACTCAACAGAAGTATAAAGAGTTTCATCTTGGTTTTGCTTGGAAGATGATTAAATTCACAACTGCAATTTTGTGCTGCGACTGCATTTGTATTTATAGCTAACTGGGAGGATCGGAACTGATCTGGTGATCACCTTCTAAGGTCGTCGCAAGCAAATGTGATTGACTGGCTCACATAGATTGTCTTATCAATGGGCTAAAGGTGTCTCAAAGTAATTGTCGAGTTCCAAATGCCAGCAAAACACTTTCATGATAAAGCCGAAAGCAACAGCTGCAGCAATTGGACTTCATGATAGACTTTCAGACTATAAAGAAGCGATTTTAATGATTCCAATACGATTTCTGCTAATCAGATAGTATCTCTCTCAAAGGCAACGAACATTCTGTTGCGCCATCTCTCAGTTCACATTTTACACATTCTAATTAGCTTATTTCTAATTAGATTCAAATGCAATTCAAAAAGACGACTGTGGCGCCATCTATTTGAAAGCGTACTTTAGCGCCATCTGGCAGCAAGGCTATGAAACTAAGTTGCTTGCGTTAATAGCAATTAGCTTTCAACAGTGAGCAACGAGCAGTTTAGTATTTAAGGCGTTAAAAATTTAAATCCTAGCATAAGTCAACGACCTTAAATTTTCTTTGGCAAGATTTGGCTGTTTCTGCAAAACGAAAATTATAGTCATATATTGTGGTAATAGCAGAGCAATGTTTATAAATATTTAAAAAATTGTTTTGTTGGTCTTATTTTTTTTTCAAAAATAATTTAAAAATTAGCAGGCAAAATTAAAACAAAATTGTTTTTAAACAGTTTTTTATTAAATATATTTTAAATATATGTCTTTTATAGACTATTAGAAAATTATTATATCACTAAATTTTTTATTTTAATTGTAAATTTAAAAAAATAATAATAATTGAATTTATGTGATTATATAATAGCAGCCAAAAATGTTATAAATATTTAATATTTAAAATATTGGGTTTCACTGCATTTTTGTTAACATATTTTTTACATCTATAATTTATATAAATAAATATATTATTAATTAATATTGTCTATTCGTCTAACTCTGTAGAAAGCTCTGCGAACATAATTCATAGCATTTATTTGATTGGTCGAGCAGACACTTGTTAAGACACACCTGGCTCAAATAGAGAAACAGCAACAACAACAACAACATCTAATGAACTGTTACCTGCCAGATCAGGCTGCCACGAAAAGTTCAAATACTCATTATGCCAATCAAACGGACGGCAAACGTAAAAAGGGAAAGCGAAAGTTCAAGCAATAAAGAAAACGCAACAGGAGGCAAGCAACAACAGCAACAACAATAAAAACAATAATAACAACAGCAACTGCAACGAATAACTAGCAGCAACAACAAATTAAAAGCAAAAAGCAACAAGAAATCTACAAATTGTTGATTGACCCCAAGAGCTGTCGGCATCTCCAGTCCGTCTCTCTGTCTATGCAAGTGTATGTGTGAGTGTGTGTGTCTATGTGTGTGTGTGTGTCCATGTGTGTGTGTGTGTGTGCGTGGGTGGTTGGGATATGCGCGCAGCTGACAGACCGACACTTATCACCTCTGCCAGTGAACGTGACTACAACAAAGCCAACATCGAACAAAAATGGTAGACTAAATGATAGCCTATAATATGATATATTAAATAAAATATTTTTATTCAATTAGATATTTACTTGTTTGTGAATATACTTTAGTTTTTCCAATTTATCTGCGAATATAATTAAAAGCATTTATTGGATTGATCATAGCAATGCTATAGTATACGGTATCATTTAGTCTGTCATTTCTCTTTGACAAACGCTTTGATATCTCACTCTGACAAACACTTTATGCAAGCATAACAAATGTTTCTTCGAAACCAGTATACCTCTTCTAGCAGCACTTACAGCTACAGGGTATATTCATCATGCCAGCCAGAGCAGTTGGGGCTTTGTTGTGGGGGCAATTTAATAGCTGTTTTTGGTACAAAGTGTGGTGTGTGTGTGTGTGTTTGTGGCAACTAGTAAACAACAACAAATATAGTAACTACAACAACAATAACAGCAACATTAACTACAACAACAATTCGTGGTAGTTCTTAGACATTGTGTGGATGAAAGTGAAACTATTGTTGTTAGGCGCGCCGACTATGGACTTAGAATGGAAGGTGTTGGCCAGACCCAAAACTAACAGCTTCTCTCTCCTATCTCACTCTCTTCTCTGCATCTCTCTCTCTAGCACATTATTCTTGACTTTCGCTCAGTTAACTGCCTCTAATTGATTGCGCGGCAAAAGCAATCAAATCAAAACTAAATAAAAACCCGAACAAAAAGCAAAGACAAATCCAATTGTAATACCCTACTTTGTGAGACATAAGATACAAAACAAATCAAATAAAATTGTTAAAAATGTGCCTGAGCCTATTTATAAGAAAATAGAAGATAAAATGAATAAATATATATTTGTATAAAATATTGAAAATAGATTATAATATAACTAGTAATAAACAAAAAACTATATAATTTTTGAAAATATATTTTGAAATCATTTTATCTTTTCTTTTATTTATAATTTTTTTTTAAATACATAAATAAATAATATATACAAATTTTAATTTAAACACAATAAAAATTTTTCCCTAAAGGCTTAATTTTTTTAGTTATTCAACCACATAATTTTTGTTTACATTTATTATCCGTCAACGGGTCAAACAGATAAATTTAAAAGGACATAAAAATGTATTCTTGTGGCTCGAAATTACGAAAAGAATTTCACCTCAAGCCAAAGTCTTAAATTGCAGATAAAAACCACAATTATTCGACATACATACACATATATCTTAACATTCTTCAGATTAAGGACACTTCCTCCTGCTGTGCTGCACGAGTGAACTGCGATAACCTCCAGCTGGATGCTCGGAATCTGGGCCAAATTGCAAATGAAGTTCCTGCAGCGAGTCATAAAGCTCCGCCAAGCCGAAAGCCGAACACAGCGCGCCGACTGCACAGCATTTGATGTTGGCGTCGCTGCCAGCGCTGACGTCGCTGCCGCCGTTGAAGGTATAAAAGGTAGAAGACCGCCCAGTGCTCGCTCAAAATCCAATAAGAAACGCGCGTGCGCAGCGGCCCGACAGTTGCGACTCGCGAGACTCAGATGCTAAAGAGCACCGTTATAGTTCGCGTTGCATTTTACTTATATAGTATATATAGTATATTAATATATATTACATATTACAATATAATTTATAGCAACTTGTTTTTAATAAAGTCTGAGCGTGTCGCGCGACGTCCGCAAATTGTGCATTTTAAAAGTTGCAAAACGAAAACTCAACAAAAACAAAAGTAAATAAACAAAAGCCAAAGGGGAAAAAATAAATAAACAAAACAAAAACAAAAAAACAAGTAAATCAGAAAATCCCGAGTGCAGTTGACGATTTATGTGTTAATTTTTTGGACATTTCTTGAGCTTCCTGCGAATACGCTCAGAACACAACTTGCATACCAAAAAGGCAATGCACGGCTTAAAGGTAAATGTTAATCGCTGGGACGACGGGTGTTTATTGGGGCAGAGATTGCGACAGATAGACTGAGGAACAGACAGATCCATTTGTTATAGATTCCATGCTTGTTGTGTGTGCACTTTCACTTTTTGCTTTTTGCCAGGTTTAAGGTTACACATTTGTGTCCATTTTATTGCCTTTGAACTGGTCTCTGATCTCTTGGCCATGACTCTGGCCAACCGCTGCTGGCTGACTCAGCGTCTAACATGCAAAACTGGCAATGCAAGCCAGTTGTATACAAAAGCGAATGAGTGCGCACATACACAGATACATAAGTGGACCGGCCACAAATCGTAAATCATTCACAGCTTCACATACTTAGTCTAAACAGAAACACTAGAACACAATTGAGAGCTGAACGCAAACGTAGTTATTAAGCAGTTAGCAGTAGTTAGAGAACTAAATGAATCTTGCATGAGATATGAATTGAAATCAGTGTACAACGAATAGCATTACAATGTAATATATTCATATACATATATGCCCATATTTATAGGCGCAATTTTTGTTCTTATACTACAACTAATTTTTTAAATACACATATATTATTATATTATACATTTAAAATAAATTATATAAATCTCATTGTAGTCCAATTGGAGTAGTGAAATTATTGTATAAGGTTTGACTAAGTTTTTAGTCAGATAATTGAATCTCATTGCAAATAAATCCCAAAGAGTAGCAGACTATGTGGTAAGCAATTAAATATTTTGGCTAAAACGGAAGCTAGGCAATACGCCTAACAAATTGCGTGTTTAAAAGTAAACAACAAATTTGGGAGTGCTAACGATTCACGCCTGTGCGGCTGATCATACCAAAAATAGTCTTATAATAGATATTTCAATAATTTAACTAGCTAGACTCAAGCCATTCACAGAGTTCAGGCCAAGATCTAGTGAAATGTTACAGAAACACAGAGCCCCACTCAAACTTCATTATAGAGGAATAGATCATCTTGGTTCAACATCACTTTTTTTTATTTTTTTGCTTTCAATGTTTATGAGTTTTCCAATGCTCACTTGGCACACCCACATCATAAAAAATAAAAGCTGATAATCGGCTATTTTTTTGAGCCTAGGCTTTTAAGCCTAAACACTGCCAGGGCCAAGAGCATGATCTTCAAAGGCGAACCGCATTAACTTGTGCAGCGGCAAACGATCTTCGTTGTTATTGTTGTTGTTGTTGCTGTTGTAGCTCTGACTTTTGGCACTTAACATGGCCCAATTTCGAGCATTGAAGTGCACTTACTTACTTCATCATCATGATCACCATGATCGTTAGCATCATAATAATGATTGTCTCATGAATCGGCACGAGCTGTGCAATTGTTGCTATTGCTTTTTGTTTGCTGTTTGTTGATTCAATTTCAGACAATTGGATTCATTTCAAAGCCAAAAAGGAAAAGCGTTCAAAATTGCCCTCTGATCGTCTTTGGAAAGCACACACAGACAAAGACACAGACACACATATAAATACATAGACAGCCATTTATACCGGAGATCGGGCAATGGTTGGCAAGCAATCATGAGCTGGTGCGTGGGCGGAGAATGTTTTCTTCATGGTTTTATTTTTGTTTTCTTGCTTGTTGTCCATGGCCAAAGGAAAGTCAAAGTGAAATGCATGGAAAGCAAAGCCAATTACCAGCTGCTGCTCCAAAAGGGGGAAGCCCAGCAGAAATGTCTTTCTAGGGTAATCTGAGCGCAGTCGGCGCACATTACAATTGGGAGTGAGTGGGGCGTGCAAATGCTAAGATCAAGATCAACGGAAACTCGGTCACAGATCACACTCCCAATATGCACACGTGTATGTGTGTGTGTGTGTGTTTGTGTAGGCTCTATTTATGTATGTGTATTTGTGAGAGTTACAACTTCATGGGCTGGCGCATTTCCATGCCAAGTGGTCAACTCGTTTAACCGGACCTATGACAAAGCTGCCTAAGGAAAGGCTCAAAATTCCAATGGTCTCTAGCCCATGTCGATCGCGCTGGTCCGCCGTCCGGTTTGATCGGCTTCCATAGTAATCCAATTAAAGGAACAATCTACATTTCAATTCAAAACTAATGAACTGTAGTTAATTCACAACAATGGGTAACACACATGTCTATAGATCGTTCTATTTGTTGCTGCTGTGATCGTTCGTTGTTGTTGTTTGGGTTGTTGTTGTAGCACGTTTTGAATGCAATAGTTGCTTAGAGATCGAAGCGAATCGATCTCTCTACTTAGCTATGACTATAGCATTTGAAAGTCATGTGCGCTGACGTCGAACTTGTGGTCTTCCATTCAGCGCCGGCTTCCTTGTCCGTAGTTCCCAAACTTCCGTCAAAGATTGGCCACAATTGTGGCCCGGGTGTAAACAATTCATTGATTGATGATCGTTTGGGCAATCAATTAAACAGCGTTAAATAGTCTTGGTGACAAATCATGGACTTTGACCAACAATAGTGCTAAATATAGCTAATATCTCCTCCCTCTTCTTTTCCTTCTGCACTTTCAGTTCAGCCTGCTGGCGTTGCTCTTGGCGGTCTCGCTGTGCATCAGCTGCTGTCAGGGCGCGCGTAGACTGCGTAAGAAGCCCAAAGTCTATAATGCGCTCATCACCACGGACGACAATTTGACGTCGAGTCGCGCCTATCCGGTCATCCAACCAACCATACACGAGCCGGGCTATGCACCATTTGGGCCTTTTAATCCTTTTGGCTTCTACAGTCCGCCCATTGTGAGATTTGGCCAGCCATTGGTGCCAGGTCTACCACCCAATGAACGGGTAAGCTAATTGCTAATGGGTGTAGCTATGAATAGTTAATCTGATCATCTCATTGCAGCTGCCGTATCCGCTGCCCACAGCTCCGCAGTATCCACCTGTTTATACATCCTTTGATCCTCATCAGCCTAATATTCTGCCAGGGGAACAACAGCCACCACCGCAACCACAGCAGGAGCTGGCGCCCCAAACACCCACAGTTGATGAGCACGAGCCCAAAGAACTTAAGGGCAAGGATCAACTACCATTACCTCTTAACGATCGAGGATTGCCGCCTGTTTTGATACCACTCTCATCTCAGTTCAACGGCCAGCCCATGCATCTGCCGCCCTATTCCTATCAGCAGTACCCAGTGATCTATGACCAAGCGGGCTATGTTCGCCAGCGCGAAAATTATTTGCCACCTTACGATTACTATCCCAGCCAAGGATATCCGACGCGTAGTCCTGCAACTGATGCGCCGCCCGTGCAACAACCAGAGCCGGAGGTCCAGCCTTTGCCATTGGACAGCCTGGATGCCACGCCCAGTTTCGATGACATCAAAAATGGATCGGAGAATAAAAACATTGATGTGCCCGATGTACCGCCGCCTCCAATACCTTCGGGTCCAAAGCGCCCTAGGCCAAAGGATAATTGAGGCGTGTTTTGGAAGCCATCCCCTTACGAAATATACGCGTATTTATTACCATTTTCTTTAAGCATTTCTATTTGATGTATTGTCGTTCAATAATGTAATTTTTTAAGCTTAGTAAGTGTTCATCAAAGATAATAAATAAATTAATAAAATAAAGCGATGTGAACGAACTTGCGTGGCTGGACCCTCGGGATGCGCAAAGCAGAGCTGTGTCCAGCTTTCACTGTGATAGACCCGAGGGAATTCAGTTATCAGAATCAGCTTTGCCTATAAATGCAGCGTAAAAGCAGTCAGTGCCTCAGTTTGTACTGAAAACTTTTGCAAAATGAAGCTAACATTCCTCTTGATTGTCTGCTGCTCTCTGTTTGCTTTGGGTAGGTCAAATATATTTTATTTGATGTGTATTTTAGAATTGCTCTGCTTTACAGCCTTTGGTCAAGTCAGCACTGGCACCAAGGCCCCGTTTGTGCGCAGTCGTTACAGCTTACGTTGGCGTAAGACTACGACAGCAATGCCAGAGACCACAGCTGGTAGAGCTGTAGAGCTTATTACCTCAACGGAACGTTCGAAAGTGGGTACCTCAACAACCAGCCCAGATTATGATTACTATGGCAACGGCGAAGCAGATAATATGGTGCATAAATGAACTATATTAAGAAGCTTGCCAATCTCAATATATACATATTCATTTATATAATATATGCAAATCAATAATACACCAATAAATTATGCATATTCAAATTTAAATTCAAATTGAAGCAACGGTTTCCTAGAAACTGCCAAGAAGAAGAAGAAGCTAACAGCGCTCTGCTAACTAACATACAATTTATTGAACTAGAGCTTTGCCGCATCAAAATACTTTTTATTTTGAAATAATAGTGCGACCATATCGTGTTTGAAATTTTATCTTTTTTCAAAACAGCTGCATAGTTTTAAATATTTAAAAGGTCACACTGCACTCAGCTGTGTTATAACAGTTCTCGTTATGAGCAGCATACCCGGTCTATTGATATATTCATAGCGCTGTAAACCAGTTATTTAGAATGTTACTAACAAATAAATATGCGCAAAACATGCGAAGCTTTCAAAAACTTGCAAGTCTGCTTAACGAACGAAATCAATTTTGCTGGCCAACGACTGCAACAACAAAAACAGCGAAGGCAAGCCAATGGAGTGAAGGGTCGCAACGCTTGTATTGGTGAGTACAAGAGCTGCGATTATTGACAAGATTTGAGAAGCTCTGATTGCGCAGCAGCAGCAGCAACAGATATGAGAGTTCAGTTCTGTATACGACAGCAACGAGAGCAGCAGCAGCCACTGGTTTTGGCCATTCAAGATTTTTTAGCAAACAACATCCACTCACAGCAACCACAACAGTGAAAAAACGCAAGATGGTGGTAAGTGAATATCTGGCGCAATAAACCCAATTGCCCAAGATTGCAAAATTAGAAAAGTCGAAAAATATGTCTTCTATATTTCGGCTTAAACGCACTTATCGCTTGAGGCCACACGAGGTCAGCAACTGGCCCCAAGGGCAGCGAAAGCCGCAGCCACAGCCACAAATTTGAACTAAACACTTGTTGCTTCTATAAATTTACCCAATCCTAGGCCAAACTGACTGAACAAGAGCGCGCTGAGAAGCTGCAGCCACTGCTCAGTGCAGGCTGGAGCTTGGTTGAGGGACGCGATGCTATATATAAGGAATTCGTGCTTAAGGATTTCAATCAGGCCTTCAGCTTCATGACGGGTGTTGCCCTGCTAGCTGAGAAAATGAATCATCATCCCGAATGGTTCAACTGCTACAACAAAATCCAGGTTACCCTGAGTACCCATGACGTTGGCGGCCTGAGCAGCCAAGACATCCGCATGGCCACGTACTTTGAGGCACAAGCCAAGCTATTTAACTAAATGCTCTAAACTAATTGTTTGATATATTTTTCGTTTGTATCGCATTTAAAAATGTTGTTATTAAAATTATTAAAATAATTAGCCCAGCGTGGACTTACTTAATATCTGATAGTCAGCCTCAGCCAAGACATCTGGTGACGTCTCATCTTTGGCATATCCAAGCGCTTTGAAAAACGTTAACGAGTTCTCATTATTGTTCAGCACAGTGAGCATAACTTTTTCCAACTTCCAAAGCCGCGCACAAGCCTCGAGCGTTTGCATCATGAACTTTCCAAGACCCTTTCTCTGATACTCGGGCGCAATTTGTATTTCATAGCTAAAAGGCAATAACTTTAAATTAATGCAAAACATTTTACAATCATGCACTTACCAGTAGAGCACACAGTCGCCATCGTCCATGTCGAAGCGAAACATGGTGTAGGCCACGGGTTTCTTCTGTTGATTGAGGGCCACCAAGAAACGTGCCCAGTTCTTATTGAGTTCAGACTGTTTAATCTTTGGCTGCCATCCCATTTTGAGTTGTTTATAGAACGGCCCAACATTCTGTTCCGCCAGTTTAAATGTCCATTTGAGGGTCTTGGCATCCATTTCGTTCTTGGAGCGGCAATATAGTTTAAACTCCTCACCAGAACTCGACTTGTAGCTTTCGTATGGCAGAGTGTCAAGTGGAACTTTAGCACGCATGGCAGCCTCAACAAACTTGTGCTTAGCAGCAGAACTGAGTTCATCTCGATCTGTCATTATTTAATGTATAATACAATTTGTTTTGTATATTTGTCCTATGGGAGCGTTGTATGCACTTAAGAGCGGGAAACTAGTGTTGTATACAATTCGAAATCCAGCCCTGGTTAGTATTTCGCGCATTGTAGAGCACTGGAACTCTATAAACAAGTAAATAACGCAAGCACTTTGGAATATTATTAAATTTATTTTACAAATAAAAGCTGCCACTATATGTAGATATAACGCCAATTATACATAACGCTGTAACACGTAAATACTAAACAATTAAAATTGTAAATATGCAATAGCATCCATCTATTTAAGTGTTATGCTGACGTATCATTCGTTTTTTCAGCATACAAAAACAAACCACATCTTCAGCAAGAAATACTTTAAACAATGTTTAAGAAATCAAAGCCCAAGGTTGAACCACCACCCACAGCACCCAACCTAGAGGAAATGCTTGCGGATATTGAGACATTCGAAATTTCCCAACCAGTTGGAACGGCCAGTAGCAGTGCAGCTCTGGAACACGCTCTGCTAACGGAGCCCGAGAACTTAACGCTTGAGACATGGTGGCAAGTGTTTGACGAATACGACCAAAAAGTCAAGAAATTGGCTGTAATGGAAGGCACACTAGAAGCGAAAAAGGAAAGCCTGTTGGCGTGTAAGGAAAAGCTCGAACAAAATGCCAAAAATCTATGCAAGGGAATCCAAAAGCAGCAAACGTTAATAAAAGAACTGGTTGATTGTTGACATCTAGAAATATTAGTTTGATTTTATAAATTCTTTCAAATTACAAATAACATGCTTAAATATTAGTTTGTTTATAGGAATTACTTCACATTACAAAAATCAGCAGTTTTAGATATCGATAGCTGATTCCAATTACTATTGTTGACAAACACATACAGAATATTTGTAATCGGGTATCTTGGTAGGCTCAGAAAGTATCGATACTTGTTACCTGCAGCCGTTTTTTATGTGGGGAGAAATAAAATAATTGTTTTTAAATTATTTGCATTAAAATGAAATCGTTTAATTAATTAAAGAGTGAGTTTTGTGAATTGAAGATATCACCGAAATAAAATGCACACAATATATAGAAACCAACATTTATTTTGGGCCTGTGAATAAGCCAGGGAACAGGTTTAGGCCAGAAAAAAACTTGGCTGGCTTACCATTTACGCCACAGCGTTAATGGCAATACAGCAGCGAGCGGAGGTCGATTGTTTTGCGTATGTGTGTTTGTGTTTATACATATACATATGTATGTGTGTGAGTGTTTTGTGCTTTTGTAGTTGATTTAATATTTTGCCTGTGAGTTAGCTAAATCCAATTACCAAATCGAAAAAGTGCAACAATTGTTATGTGCAGAAAAAATAACCCCCTTCGCGCTGACTAATTGAATTTTACGTATCTTATTTTGGCTACTTAACATCAACAGTGACGAGTAGAATTTTGGTTCACAAGAATACACACACTCATACACACAAATCAATGCTCACAGCAAAGGATTATTATCCAATTTAACGGTTGTCAATAGTGTAAAAGAATGCAATAGATTTAATGACCAAATAGAAATGTGTGTAGAAAAAATAAACAACTGACTAACAGTAATTTTCACGGGCACACACACAAACACAAGCAGAGAGCTTAACATGTTTGTGTATAAATGTGCGTGTGTGTGTGTGCGCGAACAAAGTGCTAATAAGATGCTGATGCCTGAATGTTGATGCTGTGCTTCTTCTTGCCAGCAGTTTGTTGCTTTTGCCATTTATGCAAAACATATACAGTAAATTTCAAACAAAAGATGTACATACATATTTTATTGTTTTGATCTGTTGCGAATTTCGCCAGCTAACGAACTCGATGCAAAAGGTGAAAGCAAGATTTGTTGTTGTATTATTTTATTGTTGTTTGCTTTTTTGCTCAAGTGGATGCTGTATATGTGATGTTTTCGTATTTATAAAAGTGCAATTTCTTTGTGCGCTGCGCGGCCTACCGTTATTACAATAATCTGTAATTTATATATGTTTGCTTTGCTCATTCTCTTGCAGCAGCTACGCGTGAGATGTCGCATGTTGTTCGCGTTGCTGCGGCTCTAACGGATTTTTTCAGTTTGGCAATTCTTATTGGCAAAGCAACAACTGCAGCAATAATGTAAGAAACAAAGGGGCTAACAAAGGTCAATCGAAGCCAGCAAACGCAGCCTAGAACTAGTTAGGTTTCCACATACATATACACACACACGAACATAGATTTTAACAAAGAGGCACACTGACATACACATAAACACAGAGAGTTAGAGCAAGCATGGGCTGGCTGCTGGCGCTCCTGGCGTTGTTGCTGTTGGCCATCAGCGAGCTGCTAGCAATCCCAACGCCACTCAAGCTACCAGGTAAGGCCACAAATTGAACTTTCTCCAACCACTAGTTTGGCTAACCTACGCTCTTGTTTAGGCTACACACATAAACTGACGCCATACATCAAGCACTGGGAGGCGGCGAACTTTGATCGCGCAGTGCTGCAGGCAGCCCAGCTGCGCCATTTGGAGCAAGCACGCGCGCGTCGAAAACGGCAAGTTGAGCCCTCAAGTGGTTCACCTGTGGGACTGGCGCACACAATTCGCCTGAATTTCTCTGCACATGACAGGTACGTGCGTGGGTTGAAGCTGCAATTCATTTTTTATACACAAAACTGATTCATTGTCTTTACAGAGACTTCCTGCTGGTGCTGCGTCAGCAGCCAAATTCGGTGTTTGCGCACGATGTTGAAATTGAGAATACTATGGGTGTCATCGATTACGATGTCTCACGCATTTACACGGGTAGCCTGGAGGACGATGAGCAAGCCCATGTGCAGGCAATACTCACAAGTGATAATCTCCTAGATGGCACAATAGAGACGCAAGCGGAGCACTATTATATAGAGCCAGCGCAGCGATATTCACAGCAGTTGGCGGAGAGTGGCGTACATAGCATAGTTTATAAGCTGAGCGATGTAAATATGCAGCAAGCGAATTCTTTTGCCAGTGGCGTATCCTCCCAGGCACCTATCAAAACTCACTGCGCCAGCGAGCGATTGCGGCGCAAACGCTGGCTGCCTGAAGAGGAGGTAAGTAGACGCGAAATACAAAACAAATATATATAAATATGAATATATATAAATTTATGTTCCCTTTTTCGACCATAGCACGTCACAGTTCCAACTTATAATCGCAATCCGCCGCTGCCACTGGATTTAGAAGTGCCCTATAATGATGATTTTCGTGTGCTCGCCTCTGAGGAGGATCGCAGCGAGGAGAAATCTAGAAAGTCCACAACGACAACCATGCGCAGCACAGAAAGCTTTCTGGCCACGCTGACGAAGCCTACGCCTAATCGCAACATACTTGTAAATAACTATAATCCCTCCAATGTTGGCGACACCAGTCGCAGCTACAACAGCAACACCAATACCAATACCAATAGCAATAATAATGTACGAAAATTGTACACGAAACACAAAAACATTATCGTTAGCACCTACAATCGACCCATAGAGCCGGAATTCGGTACACCCTATGAGGAGCCCAATGGCAATAATAACAACAGCCTGCCAAATAATTTTTTCAATGCGAATTGGACAACGCTTTCGATGGGTAACAACGATCGACCCAGCCACAAGACACACGTGGAGATCATTACGAAGAACGGTGCCACAAAGAAACCGAACATCATTGTTAACAACTACAATCCAGAGATTATATTTGCACCCAATCCCCACAATCCCAGCTTTAATAGTATGTTGATGACGAATCTGTTGAGTGGCCGAGGCGATGATATTCACAACGCTCCGCGTCTGCTATATGATCGCAAGACAACTTGCATGCTATACTTGCAGGCAGATCACACGTTCTTCCAGAAAATGGGTAGTGATGAGGCCTCCATCGAGGCCATCACACGTCACGTGCAGCGTGCCAATTCCATCTACCGTAATACGGATTTCAATAACGATGGAAAACCTGACAATATTACGTTCATGATCAAGCGTATTAAGGTGCACAACATGAACGCCATGAAGGATCCTAGCTATAGGTTTCCCGGCAACTATGGTGTAGAAAAATTCTTGGAGCTGTTTTCAGGTGAGCGAATATCTAATAAAAATTTAAAATTTTTAATTATAATATCTTTACTTTACATTACAGAGGAAGACTATGATGCCTTCTGTCTAGCCTACATGTTCACCTATCGCGACTTTGAGATGGGCACCCTGGGTCTGGCTTGGACGGGCGATCTGAAGAATGCGGGTGGTGTTTGCGAAAAGAATGGGCACTATCGCGGTTCACTGAAATCTCTAAACACAGGCATTGTCACACTACTCAATTATGGCAAGCATGTCCCGCCCGCCGTTTCGCATGTGACGCTAGCTCACGAGATTGGCCATAATTTTGGCTCACCTGTAATTACATATTAAAATATATTATCTCATCTTTCTACAATCAACTAACAATTTCTCTTACCCATTGACAGCATGATCCGGAGCAGTGCACGCCTGGTGGCGAGGATGGCAACTTTATAATGTTCGCACGCGCTACTTCGGGGGATAAGAAGAACAATAATAAATTCAGTGCCTGCTCCTTGAAATCCATTGAGCCCGTACTGAACGCCAAGGCGCGTTCGATGAAGGGCTGCTTCACAGAGCCACAGTCATCCATTTGCGGCAATGGCGTCGTCGAGCCCGGCGAGCAGTGTGACTGCGGATGGGAGGAGGACTGCAAGGACTCATGCTGTTTTCCCATGTCTCGACAACCGCATCTGGACGAAACGCCCTGTACACTGACGCCACATGCTCGTTGCAGTCCTTCGCAAGGACCATGCTGCACCCCCGATTGCAAGGTGAAATTTGGCGACAAGTGTCGCGATGACAATGGCTGTCGAGATCCCTCGTTCTGCGACGGACGCGTGCCCCAGTGCCCGCCCTCGGTGAACAAGCCAAACAAAACTATTTGCAACAAAGAGTTTGTATGCTACATGGGCGACTGTACGGGTAGCATTTGTTTGGCTTATGGACTAGAGTCCTGCCAGTGCATACCAGGCCCACAAGATGATCGCATCAAGTCCTGCGAACTGTGCTGCAAGCTGCCTGGCGAGGATAATCCGTGCCGCAGCTCATTTGAGTGGAACGAGGCGCCTTTCGATGTGCCCGACATGTACTCGAAACCGGGCACGCCCTGCAATGATTACAATGGGTATGCCATAGCGATTAAATAATCTTATTAGTTACTAATCCTCTTTTCTTTGATAGCTACTGCGATGTCTTCCAAAAATGTCGTGAGGTGGATCCGTCGGGTCCGTTGGCTACATTGCGCAAGCTGCTGCTCTCCGAAGAGAGCATTGCCACCTTCAAGAAGTGGGTGCAGCATCACTGGTACACGGTAGCTTTGGCCGCTATTGGCGTCTTCTTGTTACTGGTATGTGAAGGATATATTTATATTTTTATAAATTCGGTAGTCCGAAGATAAGATTTATTTATTTGTTATAATTTAATACGATTTTGTTTGACAAGTTAATGCGTGTGGTCACAAGTATGCTGAGGGATCAGTATGAGGCCAAAACGCAGGCCTTGGGCGATGGTGAGGCCAGCAATGTACCTGAAACTGAACCCCGTAGAGCTCAGTTCATTGGCCATTCTAAAGAGATCTCTAGAGCTTATGTAGAGCCCATTTATGCTTTTATTTCATGAAATCATGCACAACCCAATGACCCAATCTGCTTTGCCATAATTATAATTATTTCTTTCGCTTTTAACACAGGTCATGAGCACAAAGCTGCTGGCGAAACGCTCGAATCTGAAGCTTAAATCAGTGACCATCATACACAGTGCCACCACGGAAACGGTGCGTCTTCCGGAGAATAACAACGGAGTCATAGTACACACGGCCGTGCGCACTAAGGTGCCATTCAAGAAAAAGGTGCGTGGCGAACGCAGCAAAAAGTCAGGAACGGGCTTAGCAACAGGAGCAACAACAGCAGCGGGAGTGCGTAGTAGTGCGGCAACCAAGGGCAGCGGAAATGTGGAGCCAAAGAAATCGAGTCGAACGCAGGCGCTGACCAAAAAGAAGCTGAAATCAAGTGCCGCCGAGGAGGAGCCAGCCAAAAAGTCCAAAAAGCTAGGCAAGCACATGAAGGAAATCATCGACTATTCCCATCGCAATAATAATGCTACAGGCGGCGACGATGCCTCAAATCTTTCAACCACCAACAATCACATGAACACCTTTGGCAAAGTGCAACGATGGCTGTTGGAGTCACCGATTGTGGCCCAGCCACTGTCGCACATAGATCACAGCTCTCGGGTGCACAAGGTGATGAGCAAATCACAGTCGACGCCAGAGCGGCTGGTGCAAAAGACACCACAGAAGACCAAGTCCATGGGCAATCTATCCAATGAGAAGGTCAAGCTGCAGGTCGTCTACAAGCCGCCTTTCAAGTTCTCGTTGCGTCTATCCAAGAAGCCCAAGGTGAAAACGCACGTAGTGGGCGTAAGCGCTGGCGCGCGTCCAAAGCGTACGCAAAAGGCCCAGAACACACGCTCCAGCGGGCAGGCGGCAACAACATCCATGGGCCCATACACAGAGCGCACCAAGCGCACTGCCTTACTGCTGTGCAACGAAGCGGATGACGATAATCAAATACTGACGGTAAATGAGCCCAACTACGAGACCCTGAAGCCGCCCCTGCGCACCACAGATCACTGCTATGAGAATGTGGAGCTGCCCGGTGTCAGTGCAGCCGCTGATCCTGCTGCCACAAGCAAACCGAGCAGCAGCAGCAGTGGCGCTGGCAAGATAGCGCCCAGCTCTTCCAATCGCGCTAGCCTGGAGAGTGCACCTGCACCCACATCGCAACGTAACTCTTATCGGCGCTCAAATTCGCTGTCCACACATAATCCGTTCGCGGTGGCGCCCCGACGTAGCAGCAGCAAAACGACCAAGCATGAGCCACAGCCCGCCGGGGGATCGATCAATCTAACGCGCAATTTCGGTAGCACGCAAAATCTGATCAATCTTAGCCAGAACATGGCTAAGTCCAAGAAACGCAGCAGCCTCAATCTGAAAGCGAGCGCATCCAAAAATGGCAAAGATCCGCCCACAGCGATAGCAGCCGTCACAGCCGCTGCAGCAGCAGCGCCGCAACGTCGATCCTCTTCCAATGCGAACCTGCGCAGAAATAGCAGCACCTCCAATGCAACGCCCCAGGCAGCTCCGGTGCCGCCCACGCGCAACACCCGCAACAGCTTCAGCAACATTCCACGCGCCAGTCTCAATGGCCAGAGTCAGAGCAACGTCTCCGCCACGACGACGGCAGCGGCGCCGAGCTTCTCACGTCAGTCCTCTACAAGCACAGCGACCACAACGTCTAGCGGGATGGCAGCGGCACTGCCTCTTCCACTACAGCAATCCGCCTCCACAAGCGCCGTGCCCAGTCAAAGGCAAGCGACGCAGCCGATGCGACGCAGTCTAAACAACTTCAGAGCGCGTTCCAATGCGACAACAACAACAACAGCAGCTGCTGCGGCTGCACCACCGTCAACGACAGCAACAACAACGCTGGACAACGAGTTGCCATCGGATCTGGAGGTGGTCGTCTCTGACATTGAGAACCTGGTTAGCTAAGAGCAGCGCAGTTGCTCGTATACATTTCCAAGCAACCAAGTGAAAGTGATAAGTCCTAAAGTTAGTTATACAAATTGTCGCATAGGTTTACATGCATATATATATATATATATATATAAATTTAGATTTGTATATATACATATACATAAATAGATACATTTATGTACTTTACACTGCCTTAAACTTGCCGTTTCTGCTGAATATGTGAATGCCACGCACCTCCACACATTCCAAAACGACCACGACCACGAATTCCGCATTAATCAAGCAAAAAACAAAAAGCAAAAAATAGTTATATACATATATTCGGAATCCGAATTTGAAATATTCTTGCAGATAAATGAATCTAAAATATATTTAGAGAGCATATGTGAGATGTATAGGAAATTTGATAAGCTCAGATAAACCAGAAAGATATTAAGTCAAAAAGCAATTTGTAAAAAATTCTATCTGCAGACATATATGGTAAATCAGTCCGATATTGTTCAAATTATAATATATCTAATTAAAAAATAATAGTTACATGAAAATAGTTTTTCAAAAACCTTGTTTAAAGGTTTTACATTCAGACAAAACATTGGTTTATTATAGAGAGATAAACCAACAAACAACTCCAGTGATTAATAATTGATATACATATGTTTATTCATATTCACCTTTACGTTATGTATATATCTTTATATAAAACTTTTATCCATACTGCAAGAGTATACAAATGCTAACAACGCTCGTGCTTATGGCTCCACTAACACACAAATCGATTCCATTGAATGTTCACCCGACACCCAACACCTAACACCTACACCTACACCAACGCCAATGCCACCGCCGAAGCCAGATGCACTCACCGCACATTGTACCTTTTACTACATACTATTTAACTGTATTTACTGTTGTATTGTATTCGTGATCTATGTAACTGTAACTGTAACTCTTTAGTCTATACCTATGTGAATTGTGTTCAGTTGTCGTAATACGATCGATCGTATTATATGTATGAACCAACAATATCCTAACTGATCAGAAATTTATACTAACGTAATTCACTATTAGTGTTTTATTAGCTTTGAAACAAAAAAAAACAATACTGAAAACCAAAAAGAAATCGGCTTGAGCTAAACTATTTTTGTAATGCAAAAGAAAAGAAAGTAATAATTACAATAGACCGATAAATAACCAATCTATAATGTAATAGATTATCTTTTTATATACATACATATGTACATCGATACAACAAAACTCGATCGCAACACAGATTCAAAATGTTATTGTATCTATCTCTGTTTTATATGAATTCCGACACAGTATTACGTTATCTTTAAATATAACATATCTTTATTTTCTTAAATCATGTTCTCAACGTTTCGAGCAACGACCATTGTCTCTATAAATTTCGACACAGAACAACAATACAAGGTGCTATTTTAGTAAGGAATGTATAAAGCAAACATAAACGAAAATCTAACCAAGAACATTTAAAAAACAAAAACAAAAGATCAAAAGTGATTATAAGATTTGTAGTTGACATGAAACGAACGTGTGTAGCCAAATGGTTAGCCCGGGAAAGTTGCAAATAAATTACATACATAAATGATATTAGTAACAATTATAACCAACGATAACTGTCAATAAATCAAAAGTAAAATGCATCGAATAGTAGTAATTAGTAGTCGCAACAGAATCAAATGAAACTTAATATAAAAATGTTAAACAAGTGCCCGCCCACTCTGCAGTTATCCCCATATCAGCACACACTCCCACACACACACAATTGCCTGCGCCATTCTTAGAAGTAGTGTATATAGGAAATAAAATCGAAAGACAAATAGTTTTTATATGCAAACAATAAAATATTAGAAAGCAATAAAGAACAAAACACCTAACCGATATTCATTACATACTATAGTCACGTAGCGTATCAAATCACAAATGAAAGCAAACGGCTTGCAAGAAAGAGATTGAGAGAGAGCCCCAAATAACTAGCGATTTATAGTCTAAGCTAATTGGAATAATCCCTAGATACATGCATATGCATGTGTTGAAAACTTGTCGTTTTTTTTAAATTGCATATAGTTCTCATATGTATTTGCATTGGCTGGGTAAAGTACTTATAAACGGGGCGTGCATGAAGCACATAGACATGGGTATATCGTATATATTTTTGGAATATACAACACAGATTAATAGGTAGGCATAAGCTCAGCTCAAATGATCAATCCGAAACAAGTGGAAGTAAATACAGTTAACGTAAACGCGTAGGCAAGTTATTAAAAAGGGGAAAAACGAAAAAAAAAAAAACTAAATTACGCGACAATCGCTTTGAAATGCTTATTAAGAAAAACGAGAATAACATAAATCGAATTATAGTTTTAAGTTTGTCTTAACGAACAAAAGAAATCTATCACAGACACCTATTGATAACTATTTAAATATGTAACTATACAATGCGCAGATTCTTTTATAACATTAAAATTTACCAAAAATAAAAAAAAAAATAAAAAAAAGAATATTGCCAATGTATTGTATATAAGAAATGCAAATAATTATTGTCTAAGCTGAAAGTATTTTGAGCGTGACAGGAAAAGACTATTTTAGCGCGAAATGAACCATTTTTGTGTACTGTACATAAGAAATTTATTGATTTTAAACTATATATATATATATATATGTATACATAAATAATTTAGTCGTAAAACTGCAAAACGATTTTGATATCTGTGTGTGTACCTCAATTGTAATTCATTTTGTTTGTGTATTCGTTTTGATAAAGGTTATGCACCCACTTCACTGGTTTGATAACACAATTATTTTATATAATTTAGCTAAATGAATTTTAAATACACATACTCCAACTCTCGTAGAGAACCAAACCCCCTAGTTAAATAACAAAGTTTTAAATGTTGTCAAAGAACGTACGAAAAGTATTTCTGTCGTCAATTAAATAACGCGTAAATCGAAAGCCGAAAAGCAAACAAAACAGAAAAAAAAAAAAGAACAAACATAATTTAAGTACAATAATTCTTAAATAATATAAGTTGCTAACAGAGAGACAGAGAGCAAATGTGTGACACTAAGTTTTACTTAATAATAATAATGGTATGAATACAGTAATTATTTAATTTATTAATATTATCATTAAAAATGTATGCAAAATGTAACTAATTTTTTAACACTGCACACCATTGCAATATTTTTTATAATTTTCTCATTTCAAGCAAAATTTAAATAACAATAAAAAAAAATGAAACTAAAACTTAAAAAACCCAGACATTTACTTAATTAACTTTTTTATCAGCCTTCTCCAATTTTGCGGCACGTTTTTCCATAATCCAAAAGTAGACAGAGGGCAGGAGATGACGCAAATAGTAGGCAATTTTCGCCTGGACATCGCTAACGATTATATCGGGTTCCTTGCGCATGATGCATTGCAATATGCGTTCCGCTAGCTTATCGGGCGACATGCCCTTTGCAGTGGTTTCATCCATTTCTGAGAGGAATAATGGAAAATTTGGCTAACAACATATATACTCATTTTAAATTTATACTGACTGCCATAGCTACTGCCCGCTCCAGTCAATGCATTCATCGAGAGCTGTGTACGTATGTAACCAGGACTCACGCACGATACGAACACCTTCTTGTTGGCCACCTCTGCACGTAGAGCATCAGCGAATGCTTGCAGTGCATGTTTGGAGGCGGAATAAGCTGCTCGCTGAGGTATCGCAAACTTTCCTTGTACGGAGCTAATGAAGCATACATGACCACTCTGACGTTTCACCATAGAAGGCAATAGCGCTGTATGGAAATAGATAAACTAGATAATAAAATATATCTCTATATAGTGCTGCAAGGAAATACCTTTTGTCAACGCCACGGTGCCAAAATAATTGACTACCATTACCTTTATGTCGACATCAACCGCTGTGGTGGCTACATCGGCACGCACGCTAATCCCACCATTATTTATTAGGATATCGACTTGATTGTGGACAGCCAAAGCGCGCTTAACAAAATCTGGCATAGAGTTAAGTTCAGATAGATCCAAAGCCAAAACGGTGGGCGGGTACGCGGGTTCCTGCGAATAGCTATACATATAGATATAATATTTCAGTCTACATAGCAAATATAATTTACCACATCTAGTGCCATTAGATCCTTCTTCACGCGCTCCAGCTCCTCAACCCGACGAGCGGCCAAGATAATCTTACAGCCCGCTTTATAAAAGACGTGAGCAAGGGACTCGCCTAAGCCAGAACTGGCGCCCGTTATAAGCACAACCTACAAGTATTTAATAGCAACTTTAGTATAGAACGGTTTTAAACTATATTTATTGACTTCTACCTTGCCGGGCAACTGATTGCGGTACTTCTGGGCGCGAAAGCGTTGCCATAAATTGATAAGGGCCAGTGGCAAAGCCACAGGCATTAGAATGCTACCAAGCACCCAGTAAAGGACATTCCAATCACTGCTTGGTGCGCACTTTTCTACTTGATCTAACTTCATTACTTCTCAACTCGAAGAACTTTGCACCATTGAAAACAGTAAAAACAACAAAAACAATCCAGTTCTGCCATTCACAATGTACGATCAGATATTTTCAATTGCACCACCATTCACATGTTTTTGCATAGTATTGCCTCTTCTGTGTCACCGTAACTATGTGAATATCAAAAATGCACAGCTGATATTTGTTACGTTGTGGTTCTTGGTGCCGCTTATTTAATTGTTATTTTATTTAATAAAATATGTTAATATGTACTGCCTAGTTAGACAAACGCAACGTCTTAGTTGCTGGCTGCCTACAGCACAAATTTATACAACAGCTGTGCAGCGCACTTTTTGGGAGCGAGAGAAGAAGTCCGGCTACAAAACAAAACTAAAGGAGCCATCAAAGAAGCAGCTTATAATTGATGGACTAAAGGATTTGAAAGAAGAAATAAAGCTGTGGCGACAGGAAGTGAAAGAAAAACTAGAAAGCGATCCAATTCTGGTATTTCGACCTGGAGAAACGGATGTAGTCTTCGATTTCAAAGCACCAGACGTACTCGATAAATGGACAGTGACGACAGATGCGGATCACGGTGAAGGAAAAAGCAAAGCCTCACTGGAACTAAGCGCTTCAGGAGCGGGACTCTTCCATGGTGAGGTCAGCTCGCAGCATACCAAGGATGGCATCATCAAGCGCACCGGCTATGCGAATATACGCACTAAGCGTGTGCGGGTCAGTAAAGAATAACAAATCAATACAAGATTGAACTCTAATTAAAAGTCAATTACCTAGAAATCATTCAAGCGAGAATCCACTTACGACTGGACACAGTATAACATGCTTATAATGAAGGTGCGCGGCGACGGACGAAGTTATCTAATTAATTTGCACACAGAGGGCTATTTCGACCTCATGTGGAATGATATCTATCACTATGTGCTTTATACTCGTGGCGGTCCTCACTGGCAAATAGCCAAGATACCCTTTTCGAAATTCTTTCTCTCTTCAAAGGGTCGTGTACAGGATCGACAAAATGCAATACAGCTAAATTGTGTAACTCATTTTGGTTTCTCTGTGGCAGCCAAAAAGGGCATGGATGGGCCATTTGCTTTGGAGATTGACTATGTGGGATTGGAGTATGATCCCAGCCATCAAGAGGAATTCGCCTACGAAATGTACAAAACACCCAAATATATTGTAGCTACATAAAAACAAATATCTGTTAATTGGAGAATATTGAGTATTCAAAATAAATGCACTTTTGTTTTGACCTATTCTTTCTCAAGCTCTCACTCTCTCTCTCTCTCTTTCCCCCTTTCCAAACAGCTCTGCTCTCTTGAATCAGCTGTTTAAATGTTTACAATTGCAGAGACTTCAGGACCGATTGTTTTTGTTGTCGTCTGTTGAAATACATCAGTTACAGGTGCTATTTGCAATTTGCTTTTACATTTTACGTACTGAGAGGTGTTTCGATTTCAACAGTTGCCATTCCACGACAGCCAATTAAAGCCGCGAGAGCGGCAACAGGGCTCGCGATTTTTCTTTTGCTTTGCTCCACTCGAATACCGCTTCAGTCTTACTCTAACTTTGGTTCCTGATAGTTGTTTATAAGACAGCGGAAAAAACTTCCGCCTCAGCGTAACGTCGCAACTGCTGTAGTATTATTTTTATCTATATATCATACGCAAATAAGTGATAAATAAAAATGGTGAGTATTTTTAGCATACATAAGAAACCGCCAACTAGACCAATTGAAAAACTTGCCACAGCAAACAAAAACGTGACCATGTGGCGGCCGTTCACACAACAGCTCGTTACGACCTTGAAATGTTTTGCTAATGTAATCCTGTTCATAGCAAAACAGAAAAAATATCACTTACCTTAATCAATAACAAGAAGTCGAATAAATTCGGTTTGCCGAAGTAGAAATACCCTAAAAGAAGTGCTTGCATGTATTTAAAAAGTATACATAATTCAAAATTCAAACAATATTTTTAAATATTTCTACAGTGACTAAAAATTAATTCATAATCCTAAAATCTACACGTTCTCAACGGACAATAATAATCATGAAAATGCGTATGATTGGTCAAATAGCTTCTTCTTCTTCTTCTTCTTACTCTCCCGTTGTGTCAGTCTGTTAAGCATTGCCAGCACGCTGACAGGCTCGACTGTTTGTGTCTCTGCTAAGTATAAGTAATAGGTTCCTTCAATCATAGTGCCTTCGGCTAGTGTATAACAAAGACTACGCATTTTACCGGTTTGTGCTGACGTTTCGAAAACATGTTGGCCAAAAACCAGTCCAGCTCAACCAACGAAAGCGACAGCACAATGCATGAAACCAGTTGACATTTACCATTCTGTTGTTGAGCTTATCAAGTGCTGACGTTGGTATTTTTTGTAGGCTGCGCAAAATGGTGCAATATACGGTAGACGTTTAATCAAATGCCATTACAACATTAATACTAATTAATAATCGGTTTCCCTCACTGATTACAGCAAGAGACGTATCTGTACGATCCGAATGTGCTGCTCAAGCTCGACTTTCATCGCAGCCCAGCGAAATTTCAACCCTTCATCTCAGCCGCCAATCCGGGCGAGTCGTGGCTGCGGGTGCGTCCACTAAAGGATACGGATTATGATCGGGGCTTTCTGCAGCTACTCTCCCAGCTCACGAATGTGGGCAATATAACACGCACACAATTTCTGAGTAGGTGCATTTCACTTCAGTGTAAGGCGGTAGTTATTCTAATATAAGTCGATTTCCAGCACGTTTCTCGCAGATGAAAGCCAGCGGCGATTACTATGTGACGGTCATTGAGGATACAAGGAAGGGTGAGATTATTGGTGCCGCTTCGCTCATCATTGAACGCAAGTTTATACATAATTGTGCAGTGGTAGGTAAAAAATCAATCTGAAGTATTAAGCAAAAAATATAACTCGTCTTCTCTTTGCAGCGCGGACGTCTTGAGGATGTAGTAGTCAATGACACGTATCGCGGCAAGCAGCTGGGCAAACTGTATGTTGGGGAACTCTAAGAGATTATTTATGCTCCTACTATAACTCTTCTTTTCATCGACAGCATTGTTGTTACCGTTTCGTTGCTGGCCGAGCACCTTGGCTGTTACAAAATGTCGCTGGACTGCAAGGACAAGCTCATCAAGTTCTATGAGACACTGGGCTATGTGCTCATACCAGGCAACTCGAATTCCATGACCATACGCTACGACGAGGATACGGCGTCCTTGAAGCGTAACTCCACATCGGCTGTTACTAGCGCAGCCGGCGATGCTTACCAAACTGTGAGCCTCGATTTTTCCTCTTGACAATTAGCCGCCAACGCTGCTCCAAAATCCAAGCTATAGATCATCATTCATCTAAAGCGACGAACTGCGCGAAGCGCAATGTAAAAACAATAGCAAATGGAAACATCTACAAAAGCTATCAATATCTCCATTTGTTGCATCTATCTGAACACAAGCAATTGCGAAAATTTCATTGCGCTTGGCGCGTGGATTTTTGGACAGCGCTGGCAGGCGGTGGTGTCATTGTGTCTTAAACCACAATGGCATACAAGTAAATACATGGCTAAAGCAACCACAATTGGTTGTGCTCTATATATTTTTCAAATTCTTACAGAACTCACAATTTTACAATTTTTTCTCTCCTTTCTGCTACTGAATGTGGGCGGCGCCCGTATTGTTTTTTATATTTATCAAAGGTCGTTGTTATAATGCCCTTCAAGAGCACGTTCATCAAGTAGCCAAAATTTTTACAAATATATATATTATAATTAATAATAAACAACTAATGCCAACCAAGATTTATGTACAATTCATTGAATGATTTTGGGCACTTATACAATATTTGCTGCTAGACAACCTTTGTGCAATATGCTTAGAGATTTAAGTTTAAAATTAATTATTGCATCACATTTGAACTTTCTTCCAGCGCAACTTATGTTGCTTTCGGTTTAGGTGTAGGGTTCCTCTGGATGTCAAGAAAACGCACACAAGTGCCCACACTTGGGGCACTTCGAGTGCTTGGCAAAGTACTGCTGCAAATGATCGATATGACCGCCATGGGAGCAACCCTGACACCAGGCATACACGCCACGCACAATTAGATTACAGACGGTGCACTTGGCCGACTGCATAGACTTGCATTTGTCACAGTACCAGCCCACAGTGCCGCCCAGCGGCCGACCGCATTCGCCACAGTTGGTGGGCATGACCGTTGACTGTTGGTTCAATTGCCGCACCGAGCGCACCCAGGCGCGATTAATCACCTCACATGCCTCGTTCCACAGCTCGTAGCGATGCAACTGATCCACATAGGTGTGAAACCAGTGCTCCTATTGGGACATTATTTAAACGTTAATTTTAAATCTGAATACAGCTCAATTAATAATAGACTTACGACCACACCATCTTCAATGGGCAGCAGCTGCCGTGCTTCACCCATAACAATTAAAATGGTCAAAGCGGTTTGCACATCGCCCACATCATTCTGCAGCATTAGGGCATCTACCACAAATTGATGTGGCTCCCACATGGGTATGGGCGGCACATGGCTCACCTTCAATATGCTCGGCTCTTGGGGTGGCTAACAAATCGTGCAAAATATTTATTAAGTTTTCGATTCTTTAACAAATATCTTGCTCACCGGAGACTTCTCATGTTCGGATGCCTTGAGATCCATCTGTGAGCGAACTGCTTGTACATCATGATGCAACGCCGTGTCCGGTAATGCCAGAGCTTTTGTTAGGTCCGCTGGCCCGACATAAATGAACCCATTGCGCAACAGCTCAAAGTTATCAAACGTAATCTCACTAATGATTTGCGTTTCAGAGAGTATCACCGAACTGGTTGGAGGCGGATTTTGTTTGCCACCGACAGCCAGCTCATCTCCATCCTCACTGGCATCGGCCGCTTCCAGTTGTGCCTCTTGGCTATTGCCGTTCAACTCCTGACCCTGATCGTGTGGCGTCCAATCGCTGGTCACCTGTGCAGCACGACGCGAGGCCATTGGATTCTTTTGGTTAGAGAACGAGGAGCGATGCTCAAAGGGCGGCTCAAAGTGTTTGGTGCCATAAAAGAGCTTAATGAAGCTCCACAATGTGGTAGCCTGAAAATATATTATCGAATATATTATATAATATAATATAATATATCATAAATAATCTTGTGATATTTATTACATTATATTTCCCATATTTTCGGGAGACTTCGGCATTGTGTTCGCACAGCTCGGCCAGCTTCTTGCCGCTCAGAAGCAGCTCCCGGGCACAACCAATGAAGACTTCATGCACCCGCAGCTCTGTGGTAGTATCATGCGCGGGAAATTCAGGGCCTGAGGCCAAGTTCTACATAAAGTCAATGTTGAAGTGAAATTTATGTATTCAAATTTTCAGTCCATTATTACCACATTTTTTAGCATAAACATGTACATCTTGGAATGGTCCAGATGGAATTGAATGTTGCCTGGTAAATTTGCTTTACGGCGACTTCTACAAGATGCACTCAATGTTATTATAGATCATACTTTGATATGCCTTAGCTTACATATTGTGGGTGATTTTGGTATTCGATAATCCAGTCGATTTAATTGCGTATTCCTTAATTTTATTGGCAAACGAGATGTCCCCATGCCTGCTCAAGCTGGCACCCTGTGCATTAGCTTTCAGTGCCGGACGCGTTGCATCCTTGAACGCGTGCTTATAGATGCTGGAGTCTTTGCTAGTAGAGAGCAAGCAATGCGAGTCACTGCCCTGCCATGCAATGTCCGTGGTGACATTTGTGTGGTCATTAAAGGAGGCAAAGGGTATATAAGGACGACGTATGTCCCACACATGTACGCTGTAGTCCACCACAAGTGCGCAGCTGGCTATGTGATATCTGCGAGATGGATTAGTACAGTTATAGGAATAGAGTATTATTCAATACGCTTACGTTCGCTCCGGCCTCCACTTAACACGGCCAACCACGGCGATCGTGTGTATGGTGTACTCCAAGCTGGCGCGTCCGTCCATGTTCCACACCTTGATCTGCTTATCCCGGCTACCGGTAGCCAGCCAATTGCGTGTGGGATGCCAATCGCAGGTGTAGATGGGACCACTGTGCGCCGTAAACTGCACCATGCACTTGTCCCACTTGCGCATGTCCCACAGCTGAACCGTTCCATTCTCCGATACGGCGGAAAAGACATTCGGTGAATGCGGCGAGAACTTAAGATCGCGTACAGACTCTGAGTTACTGAAATATGTGTTCACCGACGTATCGCAGCGTATGTCAAAGCACTTGATGGTGCCATCTTGTGAGCCAGATATCAAAATGTTCCCTTCTGTGCTATGAAAGGTAACTGTGTGAGCTGTGCGCTCGTGCTCATTGTAGACGAGCAGTTGTTTTTGCCGTCCAAACTTGGAGAGATCCCAGACGGAGACAACGCCATTGGTGGCTGCGGTGGCTAAAATATTGCTATCCAATGTGCTCCAGGCAACGTCATTAGAGGAATAGCTGAGATTTTGGTTTTTGCCAACTCGCATATTGCACACCTCCGTAAAGCTTCCAGTGTCAATCGAATAGACTTTGAGTACTTAGAGGAAAGATTCAGTTAATCTCACAAATGCAATCTAAGGAATGCAATTTTTACTTACAACTACGTCCGGCAACGGCAATTTGATTATGCTCCTTGTTTAGGGCCAGGGCGTTGGCATGGCCCTCCATGCAGATGCGTAGCGATACCGTGGAAGGATCCGCATCCTCCAGCGTATCAGGCATTTTAAGAAAATTTTATTAAACGCGAACCTCTCTACTGGGACAGAATTATTAAACAATAAAACTGAACTTAACATTCACATAGCCAATACTATCAACAGCGAACATAACATAACTAATAATTTAACTTCTAACAGTATTGCTCCTCACTTAACGACTGCTCCACATAACCAACAGCAACATCTGTTGCAAGAGTGGCAGCGCTGTATTATCACCATTCGAGGAAACAGATGGCCGGTGGCGTTCACAAAATCTCCATTGCATTAGAATTCTTCAAGCACTCGTACACACAATGCCGGATATTAAAATAACACCATTGGGCGCCGGTCAAGATGTGGGCCGCAGCTGTCTGTTACTATCGATGGGCGGCAAAAACATAATGCTCGACTGCGGCATGCATATGGGCTACAATGATGAAAGACGCTTCCCAGGACTTCTCATACATTGTCCCGGAAGGACCCATTACCAGCCACATTGATTGCGTGATCATCTCACACTTTCATCTTGGTGAGCAGTAGTTAATTTCCATCAAACATCCAATAACTTCGATCTAATCACATATTATTTAGATCACTGCGGCGCTCTGCCCTATATGTCGGAGATAGTGGGCTACACGGGTCCCATATACATGACTCATCCGACCAAGGCTATTGCACCCATTCTACTTGAAGATATGCGAAAAGTGGCTGTTGAACGCAAGGGCGAATCGAATTTCTTCACAACACAAATGATCAAAGATTGCATGAAGAAGGTAATACCCGTCACATTACATCAGAGCATGATGGTAGACACAGATCTGGAGATCAAGGCCTACTATGCAGGCCATGTGCTTGGTGCCGCAATGTTCTGGATCAAAGTTGGTTCCCAAAGTGTAGTCTATACCGGCGATTACAATATGACACCGGATCGACACTTGGGTGCTGCCTGGATTGACAAATGCAGACCGGATTTGCTGATAACGGAGAGCACCTACGCCACAACAATAAGAGATTCCAAACGCTGTCGGGAACGAGATTTTCTTAAGAAAGTACACGAATGCGTTTCAAAAGGCGGGAAGGTCTTGATACCCGTTTTTGCACTGGGACGAGCGCAGGAGCTTTGCATTCTGCTAGAAACATACTGGGAACGCATGAATCTGAAGTTTCCCATCTACTTTGCATTAGGTCTCACTGAGAAGGCGAATACCTACTACAAAATGTTCATCACTTGGACAAATCAGAAGATCCGTAAAACGTTCGTACATCGAAATATGTTCGATTTCAAACACATAAAACCGTTCGACAAGGCCTATATAGATAATCAAGGTGCGATGGTTGTCTTTGCCACACCGGGCATGTTACATGCCGGCCTCTCACTGCAAATCTTCAAAAAATGGGCGCCGAATGAAAACAATATGGTCATTATGCCCGGCTACTGTGTGCAGGGTACAGTAGGCAACAAGATTTTAGGTGGTGCCAAAAAAGTCGAATTCGAGAATCGTCAGGTCGTTGAGGTCAAAATGGCCGTGGAATACATGAGTTTTTCGGCTCATGCCGATGCCAAGGGTAATATTAATAGATACATTGAGAATGCTGAAAATTAATCTTTATTATCATTTTAGGCATAATGCAGCTTATCCAGAACTGTGAGCCCAAGCACGTAATGCTTGTTCACGGGGAGGCGGAGAAAATGAAATTCCTGCGCGCCAAAATCCGGGACGAGTTCAATTTGGAAACATATATGCCAGCCAATGGTGAGACCTGTGTAATATCTACACCCGTCAAAATACCCGTGGATGCCTCAATTTCACTGCTGAAGGCGGAGGCCCGCTCATACAATGCTCAGCCTCCGGATCCAAAGCGTCGTCGCCTTATACACGGCGTCCTGGTGATGAAAGACAATCGCATTATGCTGCAAAATCTGACTGATGCCCTCAAAGAGATCGGCATCAATCGGCATGTGATGCGCTTCACATCAAAGGTCAAAATGGACGATCCAGGTCCAAAGCTGCGCACCAGCGAGAAGCTGAAAACGCTGCTGGAAGAGAAACTGATTGGCTGGAACGTAATTCTGCAGGATAACGGCAGCATAACTATTGAGACCGTGGAGATCAATGTGGAGGAGGACGAGAAAGATCCCAAGCAAAAGACTATACTTATCACTTGGACTAACCAAGATGAAGACATTGGCGCTTACATATTAAATGTACTGCAGAATATGAGCTAGAATTAGTTAAGGCAAAGAGCAAAAGCGGCCAGTTCAATACGTTTTTTTAATCAGTCCTTAACGTGTTCAGCACGATTCCATAGTTTTTAAGCTAAACAGTTGATTGTAATTGTGGTTTTTGAAGTTATCTAAAATACATTTAACTATTTTGAAAACAATAATGAAGTCTCAAAGCTATATTTGGAAGCAATGAAAATTGGCTATTAGCGGAGGAATCCGTAACAAATTACTGAACAATTTTAAGATTTAACCAAAAATTCGATATATTCGTTCCACGCTATTTATTCTGGTTTTTATCTCAGATAATTATAAGTTTTATATCATTTAATACGCAGCAATGGCGTCTTCGAATCTTCGTAATGTTTCAATTAGGTTTTGATGAAATCGTTCAAGCTAAAGCTGCGGCTCAAACTGGAGTGTGTTACGTGTTACACTTCTTATGTTAGGGCAGCGGCACCAGAGATGATTTCAATCAACTCGCGAGTGATGACAGCCTGTCGGGTGCGGTTGAATGTGAGGGTGAGCTTCTCAATCATTTCACCGGCGTTCTTCGAGGCGTTGTCCATGGCAGTCATGCGGGACGATTGCTCAGAGCATGCGCCCTCCTTCATGGTGTAAAGATGAGCGAGGCCAGAGAGAACTCCAGATAGCTCTTGATGACATCGCTGTCGAGCGAATCGTAAACGGCCAGCTTCTCCGACTTTTCCACAGTGGGGCCACTGAAGATGGGCAATGTGGAGCACTTGTACGACACCACAGACTTGAACTGGTTGTACACGATCTTGCCCTCGGTATAGTCGTAGCCAGTCGACAATACCTCATGCGCAATCTTGGATGCATCCAAGAAAGTGGGTGGCAGACGGCCCACTTCGTTGGCTACCATCAGAATGTTCTTGCCGTACAAGCGGGCCAGAATGGCACGTGACTTGTCGCCGACGCAGAACACCATAGTGTTAGTATCATCCTTCTGCAGCTCGCCACGGATGAGACGCGCAACACCGGTGTGCACGGCCCCGCAGAGGCCACGATCCGAAGTTACGGCAATAAGAAGCTTCTTGGGCTCTGCAGCTCCATCAGCCTGGACTTCGGTTTTCTCAAAGAATTGTTGAGCGCCGATGCCATAGGGACGCGCTGCCTTTAAATCTCGCTCGGCACGGGAGTACTTGGCCGCGGACACCATTTTCATTGATTGCGTAATTTTTTGGATGTTCTTTACGGATTTGAGGCGCATGGAAATATGCTTCAATGTGGCCATACCACGTTGCTGTTGGGCAACATTGGTGGCTTCAACAGCCATTGGCAGCAAGAGCGAAGTACGTTGCATCATCATCCTGTGAGCTGTTGAAGTTCCTGCACAAGAAATTAGCACAAATATTGCTTCAACGTACAGCGAAAATTTACCTGCGTGAAGTTGGCAGCGAGACGAATGTTATAACACAGGGCGGTGTTGCCACATTGAGGAACTGTCAAGTGCTCGGCTATGAATGTCAGAAGCTGCCGTGAATTGCAAACTCTTAACCCTTCAATATTATGAACGAATCTAAATCCTAGTCACATATTGTAGTCAAATTTCATGTTTCAGTTTTATATATATTAATTTATTTTGTAATTAATCAGATAATATTTGAACAATAATTAATCAATCGATAGCCTTGTGCTAAGTCAGCTGCTCAACTATTCGATTGTGCACCCCTCAGATCGCGTGTCATCACTAAAGTAACCAAAAGCAAGAAGAAGCAAAAAGCTGACGTACTCGGGAAAAAGTTTAGAATTAATTAAGCAATTAATACACAGTAGACACAACGCAGTAGTTAATAATGTAATATAGTGCAAAAGTAAACACGTTAGTCTTTAATTTTTCATTAAGCCCAAATACTACACGAATCGCAAAACACAAGATTATGTTGGAAAGTTGTTGTTGCTGTGCATAGAAGAAGCCAACAACAAGAGTAGAAATCAGACGAGTCGATGATAAGATTCATGAATGCGTAGATAAATCATAACTACAAGTATCCGACACGATAACAGCTGGCTTAAAAACAAAAGGAATACGATAAATGCAAACGTCTGAAAAGTATGTAGCAGCCAACGGTGGTGTTGGTGTACACGCATTAACGTTAACATCTCTATCTCTCTCGGCAGCGCCTCTCTTCTATTGCCTTAAACAATAGTCAACAGCAACACAGATAGCAACAGCTGTGTGTGTGCGCGCGTGTGTGTGTGTGTGGGTGCCTGTGTTGTCGCATTTTGTGTGTTTGTCGGACGTAACAAAATATTGAGCCGTCGAGCAAAACACATGATGTGGTCGTTCTTCTCGCGCGACTCCTCCAAAGACTTTCCATATGACATTGGCGAACCCGTTGCTGGCTTTGATAACTATTCCATATGGACACTGCACAAGGCCAAACGCAAAGGAACTCTAGAGGAGGTCTCTGTCTTTGTTTATGATATACGAAGTGGATCCGATACAAAATGTGAGCTAGCCAAGGCGGCACTAAAACGCCTTAAAACGTTGCGTCATCCCAGTATACTGCAATATCTGGACTCATTGGAAACCGATAAGATGCTATATGTGGCCACAGAGGCCGTGGAACCACTGGGCACATATTTCACCAAACTAGCCACAGACAATGTACAGAAGGGTCTCTATCTAGCTTGGGGCATCTTTCAAATTACGGCAAGTTAACTAAAGTACACATATGTTGGCATATAATAATCTATTATTTATTTATTTACAGCGTGCACTCTCTTTTCTCAATAACGATGGCAATTTGCGGCACAACAATGTCTCTGCGTGGTCGGTCTTCGTCAATTCTTCCGGCGAATGGAAGCTGGGCAGCCTGGAGTATGTCTCAGCTGCTGATGGCAATCCCATGCCGCCCATGAAAATACCCGTGACACTAGAGGTCTACGATGCGCCTGAGAAGAATGATCCCACTAAGCTCAAGGCTGCTACCAAGTGGTATATACATAATATATATTTACGTTCCATCACATATATAATTACACACCTTACAACAGCTCTGTGGATATGTGGGGTCTCGGATGTCTCGTTTGGGAGGCCTTCAATGGCGTGCTAAAACAGCGATCCCATCTCAAGGACATTGAACACATACCCAAATCACTGCAATCTCTGTATTGCGAACTCGTCGGCGCATCGCCTTCAAATCGGCCCAATCCAGCTGATATTATAACGCGCTGTCGCAAACCAGGAGGATTCTTTAAAAACGATTTGGTTGACACTTTACTCTTTCTTGAAGAAATCCAAATCAAAGACAAAGCGGAAAAGAATCGTTTCTTTAGCGGTCTAACCACGCATCTGGAAAACTTTCCAGATAACGTTTGTAAACACAAAATACTTCCACAGCTGATAACAGCTTACGAATACGGCGATGCTGGCTCAGCGGTACTAGCGCCCATGTTCAAGGTGAAATAACGATTATTAACCTATATTTAATCAAGCCATTAACAATTGATTTTCCTTTCCTTTTCAGCTTGGTAAACTGCTGGACGAGGTGGAGTATCAAAAACGTATTGTGCCCTGTGTGGTGAAGCTCTTTGCTTCGACGGATCGTGTGACCCGCTCCCGGCTGCTGCAGCAATTGGATCTGTTTATTGCGCACTTGCAGCCACCAGTGGTGAATGAGCAAATATTTCCACAAGTGGCGCACGGTTTTCTGGACACAAACGCTACAATACGCGAGCAGACAGTCAAATCTATCATTCATTTGGCGCCCAAGCTGAACTACAATAATCTCAATGTGGAGGTCTTGCGCCATTTTGCTCGACTGCAAGCGCGCGACGATCAGGGCGGCATACGTACCAATACAACAGTTTGCCTGGGCAAGATAGCGCCACATTTGCATCCACAGGTGCGCCAACGTGTTCTCGTCTCAGCCTTTATACGTGCCATGCGTGATCCCTTTCCACCGGCACGTGTTGCTGGTGTTTTGGCTCTGGCAGCGACTCAGCAATACTTCTTGCTTAGTGAGGTGGCCAATCGTGTCTTACCATCGTTGTGTTCCCTGAGTGTTGACCCCGAGAAAACTGTGCGCGACCCGGCTTTTAAAACAATACGCGGATTTTTGGGCAAATTAGAGAAGGTCTCCGAGGATCCCAGTTTGCGTGAAACAATGGGTAAGTTGTGCAAACATAACACTAATTAAAATGAGAAGCTAACTTATTGAATTGCAGAAGCGGATGTTCATACCGCAACGCCTTCAATTGGCAATGCTGCAGCCACCTGGGCGGGCTGGGCAGTTACCGCCGTGACAGCCAAGTTTTATCGCAGTCAAAGCGATTCGTCCAGACCCAGACCGCCATTAACAGGTCGAAATCTATCGAAGCCAGCGTCGTTGGGTAAGTTTATCACAAAACTTGTAAGGAAGGGGGAGGAAACTTATAACAAAATGGAAATTATTTGAAACAGAACAACCATCGAGTAGCAGCCTTTCGACCACTACAAGTAGCGTTACATCCATGACATCCTTGGAGCATGAAAGTAACGATACCTCCGCCTCAGCGTCTGACTATGGCAACAACGATTGGGATAATGAGAATTGGGGTGAAATGGATGTAAGTTTGCAAATATGAAAAACTTTCATTATAAATATTGTTTGAAATTTGCTCTTGCAGACCTCACAGGATCCCAGCAGTCCACTAGCAGCTAGCTCCAACAATGGTCAACTGATAACAACCAATCCGCTGAATGAAGTGCGCGATGGCTGGGACAATGAAGAATGGGGTAGCCTGGAAGAGGATCCGGTAAGCCAATATAATAATTTTTAAACACTGAAATCTCTAAATTCCCGTTCACATAGTGCGAGGAGGAGGAACAAGCTGAGCAGGAGCAGCAACAGCAACAGCTGGCCAGACAATCGATATCTTCAACGACATCATCTAGCCAGCAACAGCAGCGACCTTTGCTACCACATCAACATCAACAGCAGCTGCAGCAACATGAGCTCAACGATCTTATTGAGCCACTGGCCAAACTCAATTCACACAACACCTTATCGCCATCGCGGCAGCAACTGCGACCAAAGGAGCTGGCTAATTTGTCGAGCAGCGCCAACACTTCACCAACAACGCCGGGCGCATTGACCAATTGCAATAACATAAGCCCGCCTACATCGCATTTGAATAATTCAACGCATAATGCCAATTGGAACAGCGATTCCTGGGCCGATGGTGAATTTGAGCCCTTAGATGATGAACCCGGCTTAGGTGAGCTGGAACTACAATATGAGCATAAAATCATGTTTAAAGTTCCCCATCTTATCTTTTTTTTTTTAGGTAACAGTAAACTGGATGAAGCGCGTCGTAAGCGCGAGGAGAAGAAGCTGCAGCGTCAGCGAGAACTAGAGGCGCGACGAGCGCAACGTGCAACTGGCCCATTGAAACTGGGCGCAAAAAAGCTTTAAAACGATTTACAGATGAAAAAAAAAAAGAAGCAAACAGCAAAAGTGCTTGCAATTTTTAGCATTGTATATTTATTAGCTCTTATTCCAAAAGAAAAACAAAAAACAACCAACTATAAGCCTAAAGTGTATGCATGTTGTATAAACTCTGTGTATGCGTGGTTCTGTGCGTGTGTGTGTGTGTGTGTGCGTGTGTATGTGAGCCGCGAGTGTGCATTCAATGCCAACTCGGACGTCTAAGTCTCCATTTCGATTTTTTGCCCCTAGGCGCAATAAAAAACTTTCATACATATATAAAATTATCACGATATTATTTTAAGCATTTAAATAAATCCTGTTAGTCGAATATCCATATATGTAAAACACAATATACTAAAACAAAATAACACTATAGCTAGTAAATAATTTGCAATTTCCAATGTATTAAGCCCAATAACTAAGGCATGAGTGTATATGTGATCGTGTGATATATGTATTTATATGCACTTTCACATCACTATGAAAAGTATTCTGCAAAGATGTCAATGATATAGCCATGCAGAGATGGAAGTCCTCTTTGGATCAGGTGGCACAGCTTAGCGGTAATCTTAGAGTCGTTTCAAAACTATTTGTATAACTAAGTGTTTTCTACATCACTTCCATTTTCATGTGGTATGCATGAGTGTCTCCGTGTGTATGTGTGTATTATCAATAGATCCTTTAATCATTTGCTCAGCCATTTTCAGAATTATAAGAAGAAAAAATCCAAAATAATATTAGTATTCCAGATCTTGACTTTTTAGGAACGCTGTAAACGAATTGTAATGACATTTTTGCTGTATGCACTCAGCAAAACTGATGAAAAACAGAATAACAATTGTGACTTTTAATAAATATATATACATATATACATGTATAAATAATTAATATATATATATTGTATTTTTATATAGTAAATACATAAACACATACAGAAAAGAAACCGCAAGCAATTATGAAACGAAATAATTTGTAAGCTTTTTCATATAACAATTTGTACGTAGTAAAAATTGCACCTGTTATTGCCTATGTTGCTCTATATAGGAACAAGATACCAAAACAAAAACACTTAAACAAAAGAAAACCCAAACTTTTGGTAGCAACAATTTTTAAATGTGAATTTTCCCACTAACAGCACCAAGCGCAAGCCATTTTTTGCATGTCAAAGTTACATAAGCAAATATATATACCTTACCTTACATATACATATATACAAATAATATATATATATATATATGTATCTTAAAGCCTGTATATATTTGACATATATATACATATACGCCGATTTTTTCCAATACCTCAATATCAGTGTACAATTTTTCCATATATATTTTTTAATATTCAAAAAAAAAAAAAAAAGAAAGAAAAACCAAACAAAACAATAACCAAAAGTGAAAAACTATAACTAAAAAATAAACATGTTAAATTTTTTAAAAATCTGATTGTTGTCATCGTCGCATCAGTTGTATATTAATTGGTACATATATTGCAATTTATCTAGAAAGAAAGTATTCAAAAGAAACCCAAAGTAAAGCTACCTAGTTCTAGCTACCGAATATTTGTGGCATTCATTTTAAATAACATTTATAGAAAATACAATTTTCAGAGCAACATAAAAAATTAGTGAATGAAATTTATATGAGAAAAAAATTACAAAAACAAAAACAGAAAAAAAAACGAAAAACTAACAAAACATGTAAATTCATTGTTTAGACAAATTTTAAAGACTGCAAAGAAATTCATTAAAAGTGGTAAATTATATATTGAAAGTAAAAAAAAAAAAATTGAAAAAATAGGAGAAAAAAACTAAAAAATTTAAATTATTTAGTACTAATCATCAATAAAAATAAATTTTGAAAAATTTAACACATACATTAATTTGAAATATTTGAATTAAGGTAAAAGGGTTACAGGAAAGGGATATATGTATGTATATACATATATAAATATATTACTAAAAATTATAATTATGATAATGTCAGATTATTTGGCTGAAATCTCAATTTCTTTTAAATATTTTTTAAATATATTTTCATTTTTTTATGATTTTTTATTTCTTTTTTTTTTTATTCTCTTTTGAAGTCTGATCTTAACGTTAATTCCCTCTCAATACAAATTCATTTTCAGAACTTTACGCTTCTCTCTGTAGCTAGACTCTATTTGCTCTATATACTAATATATTTACATACGCAAATATTTTCAGGCCGAATAAAGTGTTTTAGTTTTCGTCTTGTTTTTAATGGATTGGCACTTTACCGGAGTCTTTTGTTCGGACAACGCTCAATGCAAATGGTCCGTCGATTCTGGAAATTGGTTTAACAACTGTTTCGCATTGTTTGCTAATTGCAACAATTAAACCAATGGCATTAACCGCATCGTGTATTGTATTTAAATGTCTGTTTGGACAGCTGTTTTATTTTTTTTTTACATTTTATTGTTGTTGGTAGTGGCTCAAGGACCACTAAGATAAAGAGCTCTAAACGCATAGATCACACAGCCAACTGACAAATATCGGACTGTAAAATGCAATTAACAAGACTCACAGATGTTTCTTTATTTAAACTTTAAAACTGTATTGAGAGAAAACCTATTTGGCTTGTTCTTCTATAGGTATTACCATCTGGAATTCAATTTGCTAAATCTATTCTAATAGCTCTGGGAAAGTCTTAAGCTAAATTACCCAAGCAGGTTTCAGAACTAAATGTTCACATCGAATTTTCATGAAATTTATTTAAAGCCTACTTTTTGGGTGTTTTGAGAGAATATTATATTATTACAATATTTCGAGAAACGAGTTGCAAACAAAATGATCTGATTTGTTTCATCTTTGGGATCACTCATCTTAGTTAGTTCATTATTTTTAATGTTTTACTCTCTTTCCTTTCTTGCTACTTTTATATAAGATGGGAACTTTTAATATGGGGATTTTTTGTTTCACATTCATTCATATCTTGACATTCTGTTAATATGAGAATTCATTTTCATTGACCTTTGGAAATTCCATAATGTAAAAAAAAAACACCAAGTTTTATATATTAAATATATAATAAGTAAGATAAAGCATAATACATCCTAACTAAAAATTGATTTAATTTAAAATGTAGGTTTACATTTTACTTTATAGATACGACAGATTTACTTTCCTATTACAGATGCTATATAAATTCAAGGCGAAATCGTTTGATAGATGAAATGAGCTCTCTACCGCCTTTCTACAGCAGCCTATACAATTCTACAATATGCTCGCCGATATGCTTACAGATTATTATAAGCTGAAAAGCGATAATAAGGGCAATTGGCAAGTGTCGTGTCCCTCGTCTTGGATGCCATATGTAAGCCGTTGCTCAATTATATCAGATCGTTTCACGCCGTTCCGTCACGCCATTCGTTTGGGGTGCTCGCTCCACTTACTTATTTATAGGTACGCCCAGGCCGAGTCGAGCCGAACCGGGCCGGACCAAGCCGCAAACTTTGTACTAATTTGATTTGCTGCATTTCTCACGCGCTCGTTTCGGCTGCACTTGAATTTGAATTTGGATTGGCTTCGGAGCTGCCCTTGCCATGAGTCAATCACTCACACAGCGCAAGCAATGCCAGCATTGCTCTAGTTCAGCATGACCAACTGGGCGATACCCTGTACGTAGTAGTGTGATCATAGCAACTGAACTAATCTTTATCTGTGTTTCGGAAGAAAGTTGAGAGTCTAAGTTGCTAGATTTTTACTTTAAAAAAATGTTTTTTGTTTAGACTTTGTTCTTATTTCCGGATTTTTAACATTCAAGAATGTATATAGAACATAATATGTATGTATGTATATATGCCCATCAAGCAGTAAGAGATAGAGATTAGATAAGCTGAATTCTTGATAGATTTATCTATCGTATAACTGCAGCATTAATACTATTCCACTGTTGTTATACCTCACTAACCCATCTACCCCATTTTAGCCACCTGCTACGGATACAGAGCATGAAATAGTTTCGTTTAGCACACAAAAAAACAAAATAAATACAACGAAAATGTCTTTGGAGTGTATTTTTAGTTGCTGAAATCATTGCTAAGAACAATTTCCATAGTCAAAGGGAGAGAGCCGTGGGGCGTGGGGCGTGGGGCGTGGCGGGCGAGGTTTGTTTGGTTGACAAGCAACAACAATTGCAATAATCATAGCATTAACAACAATGCAACACGGACTGCGCTTACTCATACGCGCAGCCTAGCCAGCCTAAGAGAGAAAGAGAGAGAGAGAGAGAGAGAGAGAGAGAGAGAGGAGAGAGAGAGAGAGGGAGGGAGATCGCGTGTTAGAAAATGAAGCGAGCTGCCGTGATATTGTCGTAATCGTATAATTAAATGCGCTGCTGAATCGTGATAAAGCTGTGCAAATATTGAGATCATTATGTTAATGCCAAAACTATCCCACCGCCAGCCCTCCAGCTACCAGGCCAAGAGAAGCGGCATCTTGGCCACATCAAATGCCACCCATTTTTGCGCTTATTAAACTTGAAATATCACTGATTGATGTTGTTGTTAGTGTTTTTGTTTGTGCTATTGTCACCGATGCGGTTAATTTGGCACGCAGGTGTGCGACAACAACAACAACAGCAACAACAACAAGTGCAACAATAACAACAACAAATCTACTAAATGCACAACATTCATAAAATTCACATAATTTTCTCGCTTTAAGCGTGCGCAAAATGCATTAAATGCTTTTCATTATTGTTATTGTTGTCGCAGCAGCAATTGCATTTGACAACAACTAAACTAAATACCCTGGAAAAATAAAAGTACAAAATATATATCGATTACAATATTTTTTTTTCTTTTTTGCGTTCACAGTATTCACAGTATTATATTAATCTAAAAAAAAATTAAATAATTTGTAAGAAAATATTTTTTGAAAATAAAACTTAACATTTTGGAATTTTCAGTTAATTTACAATGAATATCAAAGAAATTTGTAGTACAAAAATTATTATATAGGATTGGTCTAGTATTAGTATTTTATATGGAATTGGACAAAATTGTATTTATAGAAAATATTGTTTTGTTTTCAGAAAATTTCTAAATATATATCCAAATTAATTTATATTGAATTTTTGTTGAAATTTTATATAGAATTTTTAGGAATGTATTAGGACATTTACATGGAATTTAATTAAATTTACAATGGAATTATTATAAAATATTTTTCGAAAATATAGGGAGAGAGTATATTTTGATTTTTATATAGAATTTATAGGATATTTTTAAAATTTCTGTATTACTTTTTGAGGCATTTCTGCGAACTATTTAACGAAATTAATAGATTAAAATGGAGACATTGATAAGAAATTTATTTAGGAATATTTTAGCAATTTATGGAATTTATTTCTAAACGTAAGACTTTAAGAGAAGTCCTAGTAGATAATTTTCTAATTTTTTAATTTTTATAGGGCATCGCATGGGACTGCATTCTTTAAAATTACTTTGTTTTCTGTAATTTAAAGTCAAACCTTAGCGTCAACGTTTCGCATTCAATTCAATCAAAGCGCAACGAGTCGCTGCCTTTGGCTTTGGCTTTGGCCCAAGATTTGTTTTCGGCTTCTTTTGTTGTTGCAATTGTTGGCAAAAAAAAATGTTTGAGTACTTCAAATTAGCTGCAGTTTGCATTGCTTAATGTTTTAATGTTCATGTTTTACGTTTTGTGTTTATTTTTTGCTTCCCCAATATTTGTTATTTTTTTCTTAGGAGCGGTTCTACAATATTCTATAATCATTTTTTTTTTCTTGCCTTAGATTTTGCACGATTTTTTACTGAGCTTGGACTTGCGCATGACAAGAGCCTATAATGGTTTGATCGTTTTATGAGCAAGTCTGTTGACTTTGTTTGGTAGTTCTAGCTCTATTCAGGTACAATTTGTTAGATTTTTGAAGTCATTTTTTTATATTCAGGCCCTTCAACATTCTTAAACCTATTATTAATAATATAACTGGCGTCAAAGTTTTAAGAAACAATTAATAAGATATATATATATATATATATATTTTTTTTTATTTGAAAGACTAAAATAGTCTTGATAACTATTATTACTACGATTACAATATAAGTAGTAGCAACTACTTGAGTACTATATATAGTGTTTTCAGATAAGCTATTCCTATCCGTATGTCAAGATAATAACAGACAAACGTAATATTAGCGGTACCATAGACCTCAAATACTGAATGGTAGCTATCTTCTTGCCAGTCATCAAAGATAAGAAAATAACAGCGATGCATGTACATATGTAGCTCAGCGATGAGATCATAATGTTCCTATGCATACGATGTATATATATATATACATAATGAAAACTTTAAATATATATAATATATATGTATTTGTATGCACATCTCTGCTTATCAGTCAGAGCTAGGGTCTGCACTATATAAATAACATTAAATTTCCAGTGAAACGGCAAAGTCTCTATAGATAGAGGTTTCTCATTGCACTGTTTTAACACTACTACTAACTATGTAAATGATATCTATCTGCTTGGATTACTTTGGAGCATGTCTCATCGAGGGTTTTCCCCAATAGCTCTATGTGCGAAGCATACTTATGATTGGGTTTCCGTTTTGTTTTGCCTGTACAAATATGAATATATTGTACATAATATGCATAAGTGTGTGCGTTTGTGTGTTTGTATGTGTGTGTGTGACCATAATAAAAAGCACACACACTTTTGTCGCTAAATGGACAAACCCCCAAAGCAAATAAACTAAATATATACACAAGTATATATGTATATTCACTTAAGTATAGCTACATGTAAATAAAAAGTTTCAACCGTAATATCGCACAATGGGCCCAGCTACGTTTAACACACGCACACATACACACAGCTAGCCCCCTCCCACATCTCTTGACCAGAAAACAACTTGGGCTTAAATAGAAAAGCCGCGCAAAGCTCAAAACGCAAACCGCAACAGATAAACTCCAGAAATGCGTGTACCGTATGTTAATAACCGAGAAGCGAGCGACGAGAATCGAGGATCATAACTAGCGATGATTGTGTTCTATGGCGTGACACGAACTAGCACGAGCAGATGTAATCGAATCGTTTAAAGGTATGATATAAAAGTTGAAACATTGGACAAAGACGGAATCCCTATCTACAACTACATATATAGTATTTGTTAGATCTACATCTTATACACTATATAAGAGCTTCTACTGATATTCTTTAGTTCTTAGTACTGTTCTTAACTGTTCACTCCAGTATATCTATTGGTTTCGATTTGGATATAAAAACATTTCACTTTCAAATTATGTGAACAAATAAATTTTTTATACACCTGAATTTACAGTAACTAGACTTATAATTCAATTTTTATTATATAATTTATATATACAAACAAGTTCATATAAAGCTTTCCTCGCATGACATTCGTGCTCCCAGCTCATCCTCATTTTCGTGTCGCCGTCGCTCACGCTCCCATCTCTAGCGAACAAACAAAGCACAACAAAGTCAGCAAGCTGAAGCCTCTGCTGACTGCAGTGTGACTCATGCGGCTTGGACATTGAGACGTTTGCCCCAAGTTTGGTACCGACTTATGGCACGAGCGACCAATATTTACAACTGGAGTCTGTATGCCACAGTTTGTTGAATGAAAATGTGGCACCTAAGCGCGCAGAGGGGGTGGGCCAGAGGCCCAGGGGCAGAGCAGAGGATTGTCTTGGATATCTGAATACAAGCGCAATTAGAGCGCCTGCAAACAGGTTTTACGGCCAAGCTGTGCGCTGAGGCTTGGCTCTGGTGCACACGTGCAACATGTTTTTTTTTTTTTTTTTCATTTTATTTTGGTTTCAATTGGCATTGCCAGGCGCTCCATAAAGTTCAAGCCACATGCAGCAGCCGCTGCAGCCGTTGCAGCCACCCGCAGCCGCGACACGAGCCTGAGCGATCGTAAGTGGGTCAATTACAGGCTACCATTGTCGCGCGACTTATAAGGCACAAACACATGCATACATACATATGTACATATGTACATATATACACACGCATGCATACACAGAAACATGTATATACAAATAAATTTATGTATTTGTGTGGCTGCCAAAAATTGTGAAATAATAAATTCAATTTCACAAATATGTTTAAAAGAAACTACGCAAACCAGAAGCAACGGCAGCAACAGCAGCAAAATGCGGTTAATAAGTAAGAGTTAAATAAAGGTGTGTGGGGTCCGACTACAAGATGCCCTGCATTGCCTGTTGGAATTGAAATAAATTGTAGTTCGAAAGTAATATTTGCGTTTGCATTCATGTATACTATGTATGAGAGGTAGATTTATATGTTACAAAAATCAATCTATAATATATAGCTATGTAGCTTTAATATATTTATACATCTTGAAATATAACAAAACGCCATTTATACTGTACATATGCAGCTTCAAGCTATACCACCTGATTAATGTTTTCTTTTTTCTTATTTTTCCCCTTCGATTTTTTCATTATTTCAATTTTTCAATTTTCCCTTATTTTATATATTTATCATATTTGTCTACTATTACATTTGTCTCACATTAATGATTATCGAGAAAAAAAAGGGGATATAATCAATGGATTTATTAATTTTCGTTCAAATTAAAGCTATTAATCTATGAACCTATATTTATTCAAATTTCAAACACGCATTTATAATTAATCTGTGGGTTTTTGCCTTTTTTATCATAGCTAATATATTGAAAACCAAAAACGATATTTATCGATTTGAAAGTGATTCAAATTTAAATGTAGAAAGTTCGCTCTTTTTAACTACCCAATTAAATGCATATGTAATGAACATGAAATATAACAAATATATCATATATAAAAATGCTAATAAAGCAAACAAATATACCCGTTCGCTCGCACATTGCCAGGGTATGCGAGTGAACCTTAAAAATTGATCGTGAAATTCTAGGAATTGTATCGCCAACTGCGCTGCCAGCGTTGCGGTAGTTAAAATTTACGCAACAACAACAAAAATAATAATAATAAACAGCTGTGTGTGTACTACAAGTTGAGATGAACGTCGCAACGTATGCGTATAGCCCCTTCTATCTGCTCAGCTTATGCCCTTCTTCCTTCCTTCTACCCTCCCGCCCTGAACACCCACAAACTCTTTATATTCCTGCGCTTGCGTCGCTTTCTTAGCTTTTGATGTGGTTGTTATTGTTGTTGTTGGGGTTGCTGCAACTTTTGTTATTATGGCGACGAAATTTTGTATTTATGAGCAAACGTTCTTTGTATACATACCCTAACATAATGCTTAAGAGCGTAATGCTTGGAACTTGGTTTAAATCTGAAGAAACATAAAATGATGTGAAAGACTTTGAAAGAGTTTTATAAAATTATTATTATTATTTATTATTTGATATGAAAATTTATTTAATTTCATTTATTTACATTATGTTACTTTCTATAATTTTTTAAAAGCTTAAGATTTGTTTAAATGGATGAACTATACTTCAAATTCATTCTACATTTTCTATAGAGAATATTATTAAAATATAACATTTATATTATGGTTTTCAACTTTTACTAAATATCAAAAGTTTTATCTAAGAGTATTAAATCTTCTACTTGCGTCAACTTAGCCTCTGAGTTTTTATTTTCATTCCCGCTTTTATATCGTTTTTTTTTTAAGGTGTGTAAGGTTTTTTATCTGTGGTGTCAGGTCCGACTGGATATATCTTTATATATCGTTCCTTTACTTATTTATTCTTTTATCTAATATTCCTCACAAAGGTATACATTTCCATATAAAATCGATATTCTATATATTCAATGTATCTTCATGTATTTCAAATCTTAATTAGTTTATGTAAGCCTACGAGCTATCCCTCAAAAGTATACTATATACGAGCGCAAGATTTGATGCATTAATCGAAGATCAGAACGTAAAAAATAAACATAAAAATTAAATTAATACCAAAATTACTTTAGCTTTTTAACGATTTCACTTAATTTGATTCAAATGGAAATTGTATTTCGACTTCAAATCGCCAAGATTTCTTAAAATGTTATTTTTTTTTTTTTTTTGCCAAATGCCCCTCCTCGATTGGGGTCTGATTCTTATTTTTGGGATCTGTTCGGTTATTTGGGGTCTCTCTGTGTGTACGAATGTCTCTGCTCCATGTGGCAGCCGTCGATTAATTACCCCGAAACCCGCGAATTGCCGCTTTGCTGATTTCAGATTTAGCTTTACGAGCCTTTTGCGCTTGACAAGTCGGAATTGAAATATGTATGCCTCGCCGTCCGACACTTTCGAGCGGAGGGCATAAAAATACCAGAGCCAGAGCCACAGCCAGAGCCATAGCTTGGCTTGATTTTATTTTATTGCTTTTATTTTATTTGTACTTTTCATATACCCTATTAAAGTTGTTTTGCATTTGTTGAGAATTACATATGGGAGAGTTTTAAAGTTGCAATATATTATATTTTTAATACATATGTAACCTCTTTAAATAATTTCAATTATTAACATTACTATATATTTTTTGTATTTTCGACATAGAAATATTCGAAAAAAATTTTATAGTTAAAAAATTTCATAATAGAAATTTCTGATTAATTATTTGTATATTTAAAAATATTAAGTATCTAGTATCTAGTACATTATACATTACTAATACACTTTAAAGGGTATTTACGTTTCGACTTTTATTGTTTATATGTATTTTGTTTATTTTTATTTATTTACTTTGCTTTTTGGGCAAAAGGCATTTAGTGTTTTGCTTTGTTTTTCTGGCTGATTGGAGTTTTTTTTTTTTTTTTTTTTTTTTTTTTATGGGACTGCCTGAAGATTTGCGATTCACACAAATCAGCGAAGTTTTAAGATTTTGTTAAACTCTACTACAGAATTGGACGTGCATGAACATGCATAAATGCTTTCTGTGTGTAAGCGTATGTGTGTGTGCGTGTGTGTGTGTATAATAACTGATTTGTAGACCTAGGTCCGGTAGCACACAACAGAAAGAGCGCGCGACAGTGAGAGTGAACAAGTGCCAATAAGGGAGAGAGAGAGACGCAGAGCGAGAGCGCAAGTGATAGCAAAGTGAGTTGCGCATACTAAATTGACAGCAGCATTGTCGATGACGGCAACGCCGGCGCTGACGACGACGGCCCTTGATTGCACGATTAATGTAGGTTAGAAATCGAAGCGGGCTGCTCCGCTATGAGTCATGGTCACGTAAGCCAGCTCCGTACACTACAGAATTTTGTAGAAATGCCCCAAAGACGTCACGCTGCTGTTGCCGCTGTTAGTTTTGTTGCGATAAGGATGTCGAACACGTCATTCCCATGACGGTTCCTGGTCTATGCATGCCCGCGTGTAAGTTCAATGTACAGGCTATATCGCATACATATAACCGTGGCTGTGTGTGTGTGTGTGTGTGTGTGCGTGTGCTTGCTTGCTTTAGAAGGGCCACACCTGTTGCCGAAACCCAATGAGAAAACTACAATAAAAAGCTGCGACGCAGTTAAATGGCAACAACAAAGCAGAAATCACGCTGCGGTCATAAAAGCAAAACGTGCTAATAAAAGCAAAAACAAAGACACACAACAAGACAGCATAAGGGAAAAGCACTAGGAATAACTGCACTCGAAAGCCATGTCTTCACTTTTCGGTGTTCGTTCCATTTGGAATGTGAATAACTTCCGCAAGAAGTGCCAAAGGCGAGTGAAGCACATGAAGACAGCGAGAGAAGGAGAGAGAGGGAGACGATAAAATTGGGCCAAGGCAAACGACAGTAAATAACAGCAACACGGCCACGACCACGACCACGAACTCTCTTCCTCATGCCAAAGTAGTAGCACGGCGCGTTTTTAAAACGCCCGCGGCATTGTGAAGGCGGCTTTGTTCTTTTGCCGCCATTTTGCGTGTTTGAGCTTTTTGTTTTGGTTCTGCACATTCGCCAATTATGTATACATACATATGTATGTGTATGTGTGTATGAGCAGTAAAAGGAAAAAGCTTTTGCTTTCCTTGTGCGCGATGATCGCGTCATTTCAAACGCTGCAGGCGTTTTTAAAACCGCACGCGTTTGCGCCGAGTTCACTGTACCCGTTACCTTTTACAGCTCGCATGTGTGTGTGTGTGTGTGTGTGTGGTTGAGCTTTTTTTATAGGCATATACACACATACATACACACAGAAACAGCTCGTACATCAAAAATGCGTTTAAATCTGGCAAACGTCAATGGAAATAAATGCATTATGTACATTATTTGTGAACCGCGACCGCTCCCTTTGCCAAAAAAAAAACACACACACACATACAAATAAAGCAATCAAAAAAAAGAACAACAAGCGAGAACAGCGAAAACGATTTGTTGTCGTCGCCGCTCCCTTCTCGCCGTTCCATTAATAAAGCGAAATGCTGCATCCGCCTTTGTTGCTATTGTTGTTGTTGTTGTTGTTGTTGTTGTTGTTGTTGCTGTTGTTGTATCTCTTGCTTTGCACGCATTATAAAAATGTCATTAACATGTCAACGGGTTGCAAAGTTCGAAATGTGTTTTTTTTTGTTTGAAGCGAATTTGATATACTCTAAAATGTATTGCGATAAATATGAAGGCGAATATGCAAGAAATACGAGTGTGATACATATGTATGTACATACATACATATATGAACACATTAGTATAAGAAGCAGACAATAAGGCGAACACATACATACATACATATGTATGTATGTACACACAAGTATTTCCGATTAATAGGATCTGCTGTGTTGTAGTATCTTATGCAAAAATCCATCAACAGAAGCGGGCCATATTTAAAGGCCAGCCAAAAATGTTAAGCAAAAACAAAAAAAAACGAGCAGCGGAGGCGTCAGCAGCGACGCGACGTAACGAAGTCAATGATCGGTTCGCTGCTGCCGTCGCCACCGCTGCCGCCGTCGCTGCCGTCACCATCGCTCTTGCTGTGCTTGTCAGTGTGTTGTTGTTGCTGTCATAATTAAACGCGACAAATACAAATACAATTTGAAGAAAAGAAAAAAAGAGCCGCCGCCGTCGCCGACGTCGTCGCCAGGCCAGCGCCAGCCGTAAACACAACAACAATAAGAGGCACAACAATAAATTCTTCAATTAACATTTCGAGTCAGGTAAAAAGCATGAGTGTGAGAGAGAGAGAGAATGATTAAGTGAGAGAGGGTGGCATGGCGAAAATTTCTGCGCGCGCGCGTGCGTATGTTTTGTGTTTGTGTTTGTGTAAGAGAGCAGTCATGCAAATAGAGAGAATGCGTGAGAGAGACGAGCATATATGTATATGTAAACATGTGCGAGTGTGAGTGTGCAAGGATCATTTGCATTTGAGGCGGCGCAAGGTGTCGCTAAAACTGATTAAAATGCACTTGCACACACATAAGTCAAGTTGTGTCTGTGTGTGTGCACAACAAGAACAAAGTTGATCTTGTTGTTGCTCAAAAAGTGGGCACGTCGCGCATATTTTAGCATTTTTTTGTTGTGCTTGCATAGATTCCCGCAGAAAAAAAATGTAATGAAATAAATTTCAGTTCTTTGCAGGGAGCTCGCACTTGTTGTTGCTGTCGACGCCGACGCTGACGTCGTTGCTGCTGTTCTACATATTGTTTTTGTAGTTGGAGCTACAACAGCCGCGTGCCTGTTAGCGTTAGTCATAGAGAACGCCGGCGTCGCCGTCAGCGTTAGCGTCTGCGTCGAACGGCATGCAGCCAAAGCAGCCAAGAAGACGACAACGCGCTGTGAGTGATCTATGAACCAGCAAAGCGAACGGAACGGAACGAAATTACCCGGTGAGCAGCAGCAGCGGCCAGTAAATGTGACCAGTGACAGCAAAGGGTCTTCCCCCACCCACCCAATTGGCCACTACGCAAAACGCGCGACCGAATTCAAATTCAAATTGGCGCCACGAAAGGTGTTTGCAACATTTCGCTGGACATTGACGCGAGCGACCACCAAACGCGATTAGTCACAATAACAACAACAACAACAACAACTTGCTTATTGTTGTTGTTGATATTATTTTTTTTTTTTTTTGAGCTGTGCATTTTTTGACAATTTCTCGCTCGCGTTTTTAGCCTGGCACAGCGCAGTTTGAGCCCAGAACCCGGCCAGAGCAGAGCAGAGCCCAAAAGGCAGTTGTTAAACGAAAACGATCGCGAGCCGAAACGCAAAAACCGAAGCGAAACCGAAGCAAGCGAACGGTTGCTGTCGCCGTCTTCAACACATTCGCTGTCTGTGTCCCGTGTCTCGTTTGTATGCGTGTGTGTGTGTGTGTGTGAATGTGTGAGCGCTGCTTTGCCTGCTGCTGAACGCAGGTTTATCAAAATTCGATTTTCATTTTGTGCTTTAATACAATTTGTGCCTTGCTGCCGTGTGGAAGTGGCAGGAGATGCCGACGCAAAGCAAATAAATAAATGTAAAAAAAATAAAATCCAAGTTAGAAAATAAGCGAAAAGCAAAAACAACACACACAACATAGCGAAACGAGTGCAAGACATGCGGGCAAATAAAAATACAAATAAAATCAAGCAAAAGTGGAAACTTATTAAAAATAATAAACAAACTGCGTCTGCGTTCTGACTGCCAGCCTGAACGCCTGTTGTGTACGTGTACATATATCTGTGTATCTGTGTGTGTGTGTGTGTGTGTGTTTGTGTACTTGTATGTTTATAGCAAAGAATCACGTAATTTAATCCGTGCGCGCAGTGGAGGAGTCGTAAAAAGCAAATGAAAACACAAGCGTTGCAATTGAACAGCTTATGTTATCCACTCCACCTCACCCCACCTCACCCCACTCGGTGCCCCCCGCGCCCAGCACGCTCAACATTTGTTGCAGTTGCAGTTGCTTCGCCTGTCGCTTGTTTGTTTGGTGTTTGTTTACGCGCCGTTTACCGCTACTCGTTTATGTAACCGTTACCATTTGCCCGACACGTGTGCGCCTCCACAGGCACCGAAGCGGGGCTAAGGCGACAAGGCGTGGCCAGGCGCATATGCAAATTATTTAGCAAAAAAAAAATAAATAAATAAATAAATAAAAAGTGCAAAAATAAAAAATAAATTTAAGAAACATGAAAGATTAAATAAAACAACAAATCAACGGGATGAATAAAAATTAATTTAAATATTGAGCGCACAACTAAAAAGTTCAGATACTTGCATTTACACACGCATTGCAAGTGTGCATGTGTGTGTGCGTATTTATGCATTTGTATTATGTGTAGTGTAATAATAAGCGAGTCAAGTGAAAAGTTGAGTCATCGCAGCAAAACTTTTTTTATAATAATTATATATCTGCATATATAAATAATAAACATATGAAAATACAATATATTTATCTGCTATGTGCACATTATGTAAATAATTGATATTAATTCATAATAAGAAATATTAAAGTGCACAGAAAACATAAAATAATAAAAAAAAAAACATAATAATGAAACAAACAAAAAATATATTTAAAAAAATGTTTAAATTATGAAAAGTAAAAAAATTAACATACATTTAACGAAAAATTGTAAATCATCTTTGTTAAACCTTACAAATAAACAATGATATTAATAAAATAATAATAATAATAATATACAATCACAGTGAAAGCTCGCTAGAGTGAATAAGAAACCTTTAAACGAACTTGACAATAATTAATTTATTCCAATTATTTATTAATTTAATTTATAATGAATATTAATGAATTACTTAAATATTAATACATTAAAAAATAAACGTATTTGTTGATTTTATAAATTTATTAATAATAATTATTTATTGATTTGCATCATTGCAAATTATAATAAGTGAATAATATTAAAAAATAAATTTTTTAATATTAATTGTTGATTTAAATCATTTATATTTATCGATAAAATTAATACTTTTGGAAATTATATCTAAAACGAAAGCTTCGCTTTATTCAATTTAAAACAAAAACTTATAAAAAATTATCTTTCCAGCTAAGAGATACTCATTAAAAAGGCCATTAACCATATTAAATAGAACAATTATCCAAAAACTGACCAAATATTTTATAGAATAAAAATATGTATATAAATAAAAAACAAAAAAAAGTAATGAAACTTGCATTTGAACGAGAACATAAATAAATGATAAACTAAGCCAAAAAAAAGAACAAAAATAAATTTTAAACAAAAATTATCAAACAGCTGAGAGAGAGAGAGAGAGAGAGAGAGAGAGAGAGAGAGAGAGAGAGAGAGAGAGAGAGAGAGAGAGAGAGAGAGAGAGAGAGAGAGAAGAGAAAACATCTTGTGATAAACGTTGATAATTTTGTTGCATTGTTGATGATTGCCTTACAAGCCAACAAAATGCAACACAACGGCAACGGTGGCAGCAGCAACAGTAATCTGCAGCAGCAGCTACAACAGCAACTACAACAACAGCAGCAGCAACTGCAGCAAAGGTTGCAGTTTAGTAATATGAGCGATAATTGGGCTGTTTGGGCCAACAACAATAATAATAGCAGCGTCAGCAGCAGCAGCAGCAACAACAACAACAACAACAATGTTGCCACGCAGCTGCAGCAACAGCATCGTGCTGCCTTGTTGATAGCGAATAACAACAACAATCAACAGATTCAGCAGCAACAGCGCTACAGCAACAACAATATGACAACAACAGTCAATTATAATCAGCACTGGATGCAGCAACAGCAGCAGCAACAACAGCCGCAACAACAGCAACAATACATGCAACAAACTTACATCAACTACACGCAACAGCAGCAGCAACAACAACAACAACTAACGCCTGTAACAACAGCGCCTGTCAGCAGCTGCTGCTATGCTACGCTGCAGCAACAACAACATCAACAACAACAACAACAACAACAACAGCAGCAGCAGGAGCATGAGCAGCGACAACCATTTGCATTGTCCTTGAGCCGCCGCTTCCATCAAATGGAACAACAGACGCTGCGCGCGCAGCTCATTGCACCAACAGCAGTAGGTGGAGTAGGGGGCGGCGGGCGCGTGGAGCAACAGCAACAGCCACCACAACCACAGCAACAATGCCAAGTAAGTAAATATTAAAATTCATAACAAAATCATAGTTGTACGGCAAAAGTTAATATAAAAAAAAAAGAGGGCCTAACATTAAATAATTCGTTGTTTTATAAAAATACGGCGATGGCTGGAATTGAACCTGGGGTAGCGCTGTTTAGGAGGCGCACATCTATCCTGTGAGCAAAAATATCAGTTCAATCTACGAAGAACAAATTAGAAACTGATGACTATTTTTGATTTGTTTTATAATAACAAGTCGATGGCTGAAGTTGAACCTGGGGTAGCGCTGTTTAGGAGGCGCGCGTCTTGTATTGTAGTGCAGGGGGAGTTAGAGTGAGACAACAAACACAGTTGATACCAATTAAGTGTGTCATCTTACTCTTACTTGCCGCACACTACAATGCTTAGCTTACAAGATGGACACGCTAAGTAGAACAAATGATAATTTCTAATTAGAATTCATGTTAATTTTTCTTGATTTATTTGGTGCGCGATTGACTTTAGTCTAATTAGTGTTAATTATAAGCTCAAATGCTTCTAATTATTCAAATATAATTAATTGCAAAACATAACTAATTACGTTTTGAAAGCAACACTTAATGCAGTGTTTACATACACTTAAATTACAGCATGCTATCTCGCTCTGATTTCTGCTTTGCTTTTGCTTTTCATTTTTGCGGTTTTGTGGGTGGAGTCGACTTAAGTATTGGGCGGAGTCTATTTTTCTTTGTGTATTCGTATGTGTGTGTGTCTCTGTGTATAGCGTACATCTTGACATTCAAATTGCGTCTTATTGTTAGTTGAATTACAACTGAAAATGCGCCTAGCAAAATGGCGAACGGGGCGTATGCGCAACGCACATTACGTATACGGCGCATGGCCAGAGCTGAGTGTTTAACTGAATGAAATGGGAAATGCTCACCAAAAATAATGACAAAAAAAACCGAAAGAAATTATATATATTTTTAATGTCGATTTGCGCGCAAATATTTGCTACCATATATATATTGCGCTGCGGCGTGGGAATGCCGCACCCCAAGCACAAAAATACAATTTTTTTGTTGCATTTTTTGTTATTTTTTAAATAAGTTAAATTTGTTTCAACTCGCAAACTGAAGCTAAACGTGGAAAGGGGAGAACGAGAACAGTGAACAAAGTTGGCGCATGTGTGCTTAAATTAAGCCAGCAGACAGCTATAAAAATAATAATAATACAAAATGGAAAAAGAGAATATATTATATGTATATGTAATTAAATATGTTATATTTATGCATTATTTGTATTATTTCAAGTACATGTAGTGTAAGTAACGGCCCCGCTCAGATATTATTTTTATAATGAACTTTGAAAGCTATTGAAAAAGATTTTACTATTTGTGAAGCCTAACTGCACCTTTTCCCTAACGAGCATTTTCTTTCTTTTCATTTATTTCCAACTGATTTTCTTATTCTGTACAAATAATTTGTTATGTAGGACGTTAAGCAGTTCAAATCTAAGAATAACGAACGCCTTTGCCTTAGCTAACAAATATTTATTTTAGATGCCAACAGCTGCTATCTTTATGGCTCGCTCACACTCTAATATATATTTCATGTTAAATATGTATTGATGTAAGCTCTTTGTCATCATGTCAGCTATTTCGAAAATGGTTTTGGTTTCGCTTTCGGTTTCGGTCTTGGTTTAAGGTTAGTTCCAAAGCTTCCTTATCACCGAAGTTGAAACAACAAAAGGCAACAACTACATCAACAACAACAACAACAACCTCGAGATAAGATGACAGTTGTAAAGTCACGAAGCTGGCCAGCTTGGCCGTGCCAACTACCACGCCCTGCTGAACTGGCCTGCCCAGGAAGTTGCAAGCTGTTAAAAAAAAACGCTTGAAAAACAAAAGCAAAACAAAAAAAAAAAAAGCGTAACGGAAATGCCAAAACACAAGCCAGTAGAAAGACATGCCCATATTTGACCAACTGTTCCTTATCTACCAGAGGCGAACGTGGTTGCTGTTAAGTAATTAACATTAACAGTGCATGAACCTGAACAGCAGCTGTTAATGAACTGTTAAAGACAGGAAGGGTATTATATAGAAGTTAGGTATTGATCGATTTGAATTAAGATAAAAATTTTTGTTTTGTTTTTCAGGAAGGAACTCAAAAATTTGTTAATTATTTACTTACATTAAAAAATATGTATAAACATTATTAATTATAAATAAAATCATTTTAAAAAGTCATATATATTAAATTTAATTAAATTCCATTCACAATCACAATCCATCAGTACAATCAAATCATATAACTTCAATTTGAGTATTTTGTAAAATTTGACCTTCACAATTTGACCTTGAAAAAATGCTTTTAAAAAGCAATCAACTTTAATCTGAGTAATTATTCTTAAAAGGCAATCAAAAAGAAAGTTTAATAGCGTTTAACTAATTCTTTATCAATATTAACAAAATAGAACTCAAGGTGTAGACTTGTGGACTCGACTTAAATCTTTCATTGAGCCCTAATTATATAACTGATTTTAATTGAAAATTCTTCATTAATAGATTAGCTAGAGTAGAAGGTTTTTCTAATTCAAGAAGAACTATAATTCCAGATAGTTCTGTAATGTGATCAAATTACCCATTAATCACTCTTTAGTCATACGCCTGTAAGCTTTAAGCTTTCTAACTGGATGTCTCTGGAAACTCTAATTTCAATCAAAGAAAATCTGGTTTGAGTTAGGAATTTCATATACTTGTAGACTAGACAGCAAAGAAAAATATAGAAAATTCTTTAACTAAAGTCTCATTGTAGTCAAAGTCGTATTTAACTTTGTCACTCTAAGACAATTGATAAAGAATTTACAGCACAAGTATTGAAGGCTTTGATTTGAAATTTTTCTTTCGTCCTATATAATCGTGTATGTCAAGGACTCTGAAAAAATCGTAAAGAATTGCATCTTTCATAGTATTAAAGAACCCTATCCATAAACTAATTGAGATAATAGACATATTCATATATATTTCTCAACAGATAGGAAATAAATAATACGTATATAATTCTGAAAGTATTACGAAGTTGAATATGCTGATCTGTTTACATCGAACCGATGGCATTCAGAATTCTTAATCATTTACAGACTTTTCATCTATATATATGTAACCCACTTAACAGTATGTTATGCAACAGACTGTTAAAAATAATAACTTATAAGCTCAGCATATTTTTTTACAAAACTCCTTTTAATTTCCTCAATACTTTGAGCTTTGTAACAACTGATTCGTATCTCCTGTTATCTGTTGTGTGACAGACTGTTAATGTTATTGTTACAGTTGCGTCTTGCATGTTAATGTTATAGATTTTAGTAAACTGTTAAGCGCCGGCTGTCGCTGGTCCTTGAACTTTGTTAAGCTTTGCTTTGTTGCTATTGTTGTTGCTACTGTTGTATTTGTTGTTGCAGTTGCTTTTAGTGGTTTTATTGTGGCTGCTGTTATTGTTGTTGTTAATTATTACAAAAACAATTAAGCGCTCGAAATGAACAACTTTAAATTGCAGTCGTTTAACTGTTGTTGTTGCTGTTGTTGCTGCTGCTGATATTATTTTTCGTATGCTTTATTTTTAATGAGCGTCACATTTGAGTATTATTTCGTATACCCATTAAAAGTGGGCTAGTCAATGGGCATGGGCTAAGATTGTAACGAGGTATGCAACTGTAAGCTGCTAAGAATCTTTAGGTATTTTATTGTATATACGAAGTATATAATGAATAATATACTGCATTCTCATTTGGCAAACATATAATGTATATAAAATTTAAAAATTTATAAAATAACATGAAGACAAAACAGATTTATTTGTATAACCAAATATCATATCTTTATAGAAGTCATATGTATTTACTAGTAAAATGCAATAATAGTATTATAATAGTATTTCTTACAATTAAATATGAAATTTATTAAAAATACCAAAAATATTATCATCAATAAAATACCAAAAGTAAATAAATAATAAATAATATGTATACACCAATTACATATTTTATATATATGTACGTATAATGAAACATGGATTTATATACAAATACAAATCTCTGCATTACTGTTATTTCTAGGGTATCTGCTAGCACATCCTGCTGCTCGGCCTGCAGCTGCCTCGTTATGTTTAGCCCAGTGCAGTCGATTCTACAACAAAGCCATTAAATTCGTTAATCATTTATTGCGTCGCAATGTGCTGCAGCCACGCCCACCGGTGGCCAGTGCAACGCCCATTAGCAAAAACGAAGAAAATCAGCTGTTTATTTGTTGTTGTCTTTTGCTTCAAGGTCTGGTCTTTAAGCATTCGAATTAGATAATTTGTTTTAATTTATAATTTCGATTCAAATGTTGTTAAACGTCTGCGAAAGTCCAAAGCAAATTATGTCCATGAAACAGATTTTACGCTTTTTTTTTCTTTTTTTTTTTACACTAATCAGCAAAACAATTGAAATTGCCTTTAAAATAGATGCCAACTTTAACAAAAGTTGTTTTCTCCCCCAGGGAATGACTAAGCGCCGTCGATTGGAACGGAAATAGCATCATTAGTCAGCCCTTGGAAAGATATAATATATTATAAACAGTTAGATCGTCTCGATCTAGACGACTTTCGGTCTATACGAGTATGTACGTACTTACATACATACATATATGTATAGCATAGTTTTAGGTTGGCACAAACTGTTTTTGTTGTTGAAGCTTTAGCCGGAAATTCCTTTGTTTCCGATGTTCGTCAATAGAATTCCACGAAGTTCCATAGAAATTCCAAGTAATTCTCTATGTCAAAAGCAATAGCCCATAATAATACGAAACCGATGTCACATATGACGTAGGCGACGACAATGGAAATTACGCGAATTATGAAGATCGTGACGATCGTCCAACAGCCAATTAAACAAGATAGAGCCCTATCTCGACTACGATCAAATATTAAAAAAATTTAGTTCATAGAATGGGTTAGATAGGTACTTAGACAAGTTAGATTGTATGGAAATGTGAGAGGTAACTGCTATCGTAACAGCTTAAATTGTTTGAGTAAGTTGAACTAAACTAAATACAATTCTAGTTTATTAAGATTTACAGGGTATTCAACGTGTTTACATGTAATTAAATAGATAGATAGTTAGTAGACAAATGTGAGGGGTAACTGCATTTACAGGGTATTACGTATACTATTAACCCTTTGATATTTGATGCACAGTACAATTAGAGGCAAGCCCTTAAAAAAGTGAGAGGTAATTGCCTTCATAACAGTTTTAATTATGAATATACATATTTAATTAAACTATTTATATTTACAGGGTATTCAATGCAGTTCAGTGCTTACAAAAATATAATAAATATACAATTGTGAAGGTTGAAATGCTTTGATAGAAAGGGTATATGCCAGTCGTACTCTATCCGTCTCTCTCTCCCTCTCGCTTTCTCACTCTCCCTAAGCTACGTATATTGTAAGATTTTCAAGCAAACTCTCTATCGCTCTGTCCCTTTCTTACTATCTCTCTCTCTCCCCCTGAAAAAATTTTGGAAGATCAAGCCAGCTCTCTCTCTCTTTCTTTCTCCTTCTTTCTCACTCACACACAAATTTAAATATATTTCTGTTTGCCTTCAAGTCATATCAGAATTTATTTGCTTAGCGAAAAATGAGTTTTATGGGCGCAGTTCCTGTTCAGGCCGAGGATCAACTGCGAGGTCAATCAATTGCACCATGCACCGACTTCCTCGACTTGCCACCTTGGCCGTCGTGCCTTCTTCCTTCCGTCTGGTTCCACTGTCTGCTTATCTAATTGAGTCAGACAATTGGAAGTGCCGCGACGCCAGCCACTGTGGAACGGCACTCAGACGGACAGAAATTGAGTCGAGTCGAGTCGCCTTATCGCGGCGTCCTGGTGTGCGTCGGCTTAATGGCTGGGCAAGATTTAGACGCCACTCGACTACCTGGCTACCTGGCTGCCTGGCTAATGGTCAGGCAGGTCTGGCCAAACCTAATAGGCGCATTTAGCACGCGTTCAGAGTGTATCTGTCAGATACAGTCGAAACTCCTCTAGCTAGGGAACATTCAATATGCATAAAAGTATAGCAAAAGCTAAACGACGAGGGCAGTCTGAAAAATTATGGCTTATCAGATTTTGCTGTGTATTCTTAAGAGTTTTCACTGTGCGGGCGCAACAAATGGCATTGGGGGGCTGTGAAATACCTGTCGCTGTACGTGAATACCAAGCAGGGGGCCTACAGCAAAGCCAATTTGTATACCTGTGTGCCTATGCGTGTGTATATTTGTGTGTGTGTGTGTGTGTTTGTAGAAACCCCGATGAGTCATCGCCGCTCCAAGTGAGCGAGGTGCGTGGGCCGCCGCCACATTGGCATACATAACACGAGCTGAACATGTGCACAGCAGAGCGAGCGAGAGAGCGACGCCGTTCAAATCAAAACAAAATAAAAGGCGGCCAACAACAGACGAGCGGCAAAGTAGAAAATGTCAACAAACGAGCTGCGCGCCAAATTCTCTAATTTGAGTGCAAGCCAAATAGGCGCTCAATTGTTCATACATGTTGAGTGGAATAGCGTGAGAGAAAAAGAGAGCGAGAGCTACGCTCAAAATCTATCGCATGCGATAAAAATTGTGTTTTTTTGGCTCGACTGCCGTTGCTTCTCTCTGCCACTGTGCTTGGGAGTATGTGTGTGTGTGTGATAGAGAGAGAGAGAGAGAAAGAGAGACAGTAAAGCAGAGCAGAGAGCAGAGCGCGCGAGCAATCCTCTTCCCATCTGCTTTGTGCCATCATTCTGACAGTCATTGCGTGCTCTGCTTATGTGCAGTCATTCGTAAGGGCGGACTGTCTATGTGAACTGGAACTTGTTTGAGTAGTTCCAGTTGCAAAATGCAATACAGAACTTTAATTAGAACAAATATATACTTATATATATATATATATATTTAATCTTGTTAAGAGATTTGTTTTCAGTTACATTATGAACAATGTAAAAGTTCAATAAATTATATTCCATTTAAACTTAATCTCTAATCTGTCTAATTATTATGTTCACCAAGCTGTATTATGTTTATTATTTTTGCTGTATAATTTCGCAAATATTCTATATAGAATTTCATACTCAGAGACTATATGAACTTGAAGTCCTAGTTTTCATATATTTTCTTTTGTTTTGATAACATATGTATATTTTTGTTTGTTTATAAACAGTATATATATATATTTTTATGTGATTTATTTTAATAAATAATAATTTTTTCTATATGAATATAAATAATCAAGTAAAAGCATCAGCATCAGCCATATTTATATACGTTGGCAAATTGCAACTGGTTTCATTTATCAAAGTGTATGTAGCCCTGGTACACAAACAGTCTTTAATTTCCAGCATAAGCCGGCGCATGTATGCGTGCGTATCTGTGTGTTAATTGTGTGCATGTGTGTGCCTGGCAATGGCCAAAACGTCACGCGAGCGTACGGATGACGACGGCGGCCTGGTTGGGAGCTACTAGCTCAGTTATTTTTCGCTTTTTGTTAAGGCAACGCGACTGCAACGGCCACGGAAAGCCACGCGGCTACGTCCCCCAGTCACTGTCTTTGTCTATCCGTGTAGTTAATTCCCCCCTCTCTATCTCTCTCACTATGTCTCTTTCACACGCTCGCTAAGTTACGGCTATCACAACAACAATTCGCCGCGTAACAAGCAGACAAACGTTTTTATTGTACGCTCAGTTTCAGTTGAATTTGTTGCTTCTGTTTATATGTACATATGTATGTATGTGTGTTTGTATGTATATATTGTTCTGTTTTTCACAAGTGCGCTCGTAAACGCAGCCGAAGAAATATCATTTTCTCCCCAGGTATTTGTTTTTATCCAGAGTAAAAGTAATTGCCTGCGCGTGTATTCGTGTGTGCGTGTCTCTTATCGTCCATTTGTGACAACGTCAAACGTCATAAAAGTTGGTGTTAAATTGCGACATATTCAACAGCCAAGGCGAACATTTTGAAACTTTAAATTCGCCGTACGAAGTTCAAAGCGAAATAACGGCAAGAGCAGCGCGGTGGGTGCGGGGCGTTGCCAGTTAATCTAGAAAATTCTGCGCTGCCCGTTAACAATTTGTGTTAAAACACAAACAGAAGACAGACAGGCAGGCAACAACAGCCAAAGCAGAAACAGCAACAGCTACGCTACAACAACAAGTGTGACAGCAGCAACAATTTGACAGCTGGAAAAGTAAACCGCAGTCAGAAAGAGACACAAAATGAACCAGTGACAGAGCGTGAGCGCAGAGAGAGTAAGCTAAAGAGAGTCAAACAATATATCGCCCGCACATGTAAATTAGTGCATTGTGTACGAAATTCGAAATAACAAAGCGAAGCAGTGCTAACAACAGCAGCAGCCATAATAACAACAAAAACAACAACGACAATGAAAGTTAAAGTCGAACGCACAACAAAAACGCAGCCAGCGACAGCGGTAGCGGCAGCAACAAATATAACAACAACAACAACATCAGCAACTACATCAACAACAACAACGACAACGAGGACATTAACAAAGGCTGTCGAGGAGGCGGATGATGAGGTGACAATGGGACAAGAATTGAACTTTTTGCCCGATATGGCAACAACGATATCGCCAACGACAGCAACAGCAACAACAACGACGACGGCAACAACTCCGCGCAATCTTATCGTAAGTGTTGACCCCTTCTCCTGCTAGCGTCCCTCCATCTATGCTTTCCTCATTTAATTTATGTGTTTCGTTGGGTTGTTTAGGCTGTTGCATAGAACGCAATAAGTTTACACATTGTGCAAATAAAAATACAAAAAAGATCTCACAAATTAACAGTCAACAAAAACAACAACTCGTTGGGAACGTTATTCTTTTTGCAGTCAAAAAACTTGTTTAAAAAATTTACCTTGTTTTTTTACGTTTATTCGCCGAATTGTATTGTGCGCAATTTTATTGTATCTTTCCAGTGTTGCTGTTGTTGTAGTATTCGTATTTATTTTGTCGACATCTTTGGAATTTCAATTCACACTTTTGTTGTTGTTTCGCATTTGCCTTGCTCTCACTGTCGTATTCGCTCTCGCTCTCGCTCTCGCTCTCGCTGTCTCTCACGCATACAAGCACACACACGCTCAGCTACACAGATACGGACATGCGCTCGCACACGTACGCGCACTTTATCGCATGCGATTCGCTTAGACTATTTTATTGTTTGGTTCAATTTGTCTCTCACTCAAATTCGCCTCGCACACTCAATTGCACTCGTCTCAATTTCGCACTCATTGTGTATTTCGCCACGCGGCTTTTCAAGGCTGGCTGGCACATTTGATTCTGGTTCTGTTTTTGCCATTTTTGCATTTTTGAATTTTCTTCTCGCGGCGTTTTTTTCTTTTCCTCTTATTCTTATTTCTATTGCGTGGGTGTTGCTATTGCAGCCGCCATCGCATGCAGCACGTGCGATTCACGATGTATTTAGTTGTCTTTTCTTGCAGCTTGCACTCGCACTTTGCCGCTAGTTGGGTTTTCTTCCACTAAGGTCAAGGCTGATTATCTAGCGCGTGGCTGACCCACAGATGAATTAGTCATGGGGCAGCCAAAAAAAAGAGAACGAAGTCAAATACATTTAGAGTTTATGTAGCGAATATGCTTAGCTCGTAGAGATGTGAGCTGTGACTAAGAAAATGTCGAATGGCCAGTGTTGCCTAACATTGCAATTTATTGTTTGATAAAGTGCAACGAAAAACCAATGTTACACAATGTTAAGCAATCTTAGCTCAATCAGGCAGCAAATATTTAGTATTTATAATAAAAAACAGAAGTTGTCGAGCGAAATAAAATACATATAATTTTCCAACTCTGGTATACTAGAGTATATTAGCGGCAGCTATCAAAGTTCAGTGTTGTCTAACACTGACATTCACGCGAATGCTGCTTGTTAGCAATGTAAAAAGACAAATATTTGTTACGACTATACATTATCTATATCTATTTTAGTATTATATATGTATACATAAGAGATCTTGCAGAAAAGTAAAAGTATTCAGTGTATTTATCTTTATCATGACATGTTATACATTCTGCATATACTGTATAAATATTTAGAAGAAAAAACTAAAGTTTTGGTAAGCCATACATAAAAAGAAAGAAATTTCTGCAATGAATTTCAGTTTATCAAGAAACAATTTACACACTGAAAAAAAACGAGGCTGCTCGACTGCGAGATCCCCTGACGTCTACAAATAACAGATATTCTTCTTCTTTTCGCATAGACGCGTGTTCTATGGCTCTATATACATAACTCCATTTTATTCTATAATGTTGCTGTCTGCTTGCTGCCAATGAAGCTGCTTTCAAGGCACATGAAAGCTTTACGTTTTGACTACATAAAGAGCTTTTTTGAAATACAATATTTTAATAGATATTTAGCTAATAAATGTAACTATCTTGTGATGCAATACATTGATTTGATTGAAATTGAAATTCGTTGATTTTGATAGCTAGCTGCCTGACTGACTGACCTCTCTTATTGTTAAGATATGTACATGCATAATACTTAAGCTTCACAACAAAATGAAATACAATGCCAAGGTCAAATGCACAGCTGCTGCTGCTGCTGGTTAGCCTAAGCTCTGCCTGGCCGCCTTACGATTGGAATTGCAATTCCAATTGGAATGTCAAACGGCTCACGCGTTTTGTTGTGCCTGCTTTTAGAATTGCGCGAGCTGCCAATTGTGAATTGTGAATTGTGACTTGTTAATTGTGAATTTTCAATTGTGAATGTATGGATGCGCTGTGCCAATGGGCCGTAAAAGGCGCGTTGCACTTGAAACAGACACACACACACACACACACACACACACACATACACACATAAAAAGGCCAATTTTAGTGGAGTTTTGTGTTCGTAGTCGTTGTTGTTGTTGTTGTTGTTGTTGTTGTTGTTGTTGTTGTTGTTGTTGCAGCCGCATCAAATATGCGTCAGTTGTTGTGTATGCATAAATACATAAATATTCATGCATTAAGAGGCTGTGCATTAAAAGTCAAGTCCCCACAGGTGATAAACCTTTTTACGACTCGCACTTTTGCTTATGCTTCTTTTTGTTGTGCGACATCAAATTTGTATATACCCTGTAGATATAGGGGTGTGTGAGGGTATGTTGAAAATTTGCACAAGTTTGGATTAGTTGATATTGTTGATAATCTAAGCTGGTTGCTATCGATATTTATCGATTTGTTGCAAAATAAATAATAATAGATATAGATACAGATGTAGACTAAATAACATATATAGCTGAATTCTGTAATTGTTACAATAGTCTGTATATAATATAATCTTTTATATACAGTTACAGCGCATCTTTTAGTTGAGCATAGACTATTGGCATATTCAACGCAGACTCAAAACAGATACAGATACGAATGCCACACACAGATACAGATACAGAGACAGTTGCAAATGCAGATACATTTGTTTGGGCTGCCACGCCAACTGAAATTGAGAATTTAATGCGCGCATCAACTAAAAATAAATAAATAAAAAGTGCAAAACAAAAATAAAAATTAGCTGCCAACTGCAGCGACGCCTTGCCCGCGCTGTTCGATTATTAAACAGCAATAAATATATAAAAACAATTAAGCATTAATTGTTGTTGTTGTTGTTGTTGTTGTTGTTGCTGTTCTTTTGCTGGTTATGTGACTTTTATGGTTGTATTAACTTGGGCGCGCTAAGTTGATGACCGTTCAATGTCCTTGGCTGATGAACATAAGTGTGCCTACAGCATATACATCTATACAGTTATATACCTATTGTATATATAATACTTATGTATATAAACTTATCAGCCTTTTTTTTTTTTGTTGTTGTTGCTTGATTCCAAGTAATTTCATTGCATTTCGTAATTCCTGGCAGTTTATCTGGCATTTGTGCTAGATGACAAGTCGAAAACGGTCGAAAAAATAGATTGATAGATTGGTTATATTTTAGATATATGTATGTGCATATATTTGTGTCCATATATGCGTGCTTATTTTATGGAATCAATGTGTTTAGTTGTGAGCAAGAGAAGTTTAAAATGAAGTTATTTTAATAGTGAGTTCTATACACATAAAGAGTTATAGAGCTAGATAGATATGCATTAACATGTATTTAAATAAATATGTTCTCATATTAATAATATTATAGATAGCTTAATATTATTACCAATCATTAAACTATTAACTTGACGATTTTTATATCATAGTTAAACTGCTATAAAAACAGTATAAAACTCTATACATATGTAGATATACCTGTTATATATACACCTTATGCCAAATATATTATGTTTGATAGAGTTTCATTAGAAATCGCGCTGAAATGCAAAAGGTAAAAAAAAGCTAAGATTAAAAACAAATAAACAAATCATAAATATTCGCTTGAGTTTTTAGGGGCACAGGAAATATCATAAAATGTCGAAATTGTGCGAGTTTGATAATAAACACAGAGTTAAGCAGGGAAACCCCCCAATCGCAATTGTTAGAGCTGTGACAACTGTACTTCTATGTACATATATACAGCTACATATATTCATAGATGTTATTTTATTTATCGCTTCTGTGCGATACAAACTCTACGCTCGTCGTGACGTCAAACGGCTTTAACTGTGTAACGCTCAAAGCTCACTTCGAATCTTTGGAACTCAATAAATAAAAATAAAATATGCTGAAGTCGCACCCGTAGATAAGCCGGTTTTTTCATAATTGTTTTTGTTTTTCTAATATATATACATTTTTTTTTTTTTTTGCTTTTTCCTGAAAGTGCGAGACGCGATCGCATTGAGCACCAAATTTGGTAGTAAATTTAGTTGGCTGACGTCACAAAGCGAGCAGAGCAGCGCAGACTGAGACGAGCTCGTAAAATAGAAAGAGACAGAGAGTAAGAGCGAGAGCGCGATATATTTTTAAAGTCTAGCAATTCACGGTGCGTATACGCAGCGCGTCATGATACTCTGCATACGCGACTGAGTGAGGCGTATAGGAACTGTGAAAGCAAACTTAACTCATGATTATATAAGGTATATATGTATATATAGTGGTTCAGGTTGATAAACTCAAACGACTTGGCCATTTTAGCTCTTAGACTTCGAACATAATATTAATTTCAAATTGTTTTTAAAATATTGTATTTATCACAATATATAGGGGCAAATACCACGTTTTTGATTTTTTAATATTTTAAATTATTATTTGATTTTTTTTCTAATTTACTATTTATTATCTATCATATATTATTTACTACTATTTATTATATATTGTTTTTTTTTTTTTTTTTAATTTTTCACTTGCTTCTTACGTACCTCAACTATGCACATCTAATTGGCATTCAAAATTAATGCTATAAAGCCAATTGACTTGCTCTAAATCTAATAAGAATCATACAATAAAACGAGAACTGCTTTGTTGCTTGATTTCAAGCAATCTTTTGTTAAAGCAGTTATACTCTTTTGTAAGGTGAAAAAAGAGTATATTGTATATTTACACAAAATCATAGTTTGAGGGTGTGGCAAATGGCAAAAATTCTATTTTGCAAAGTCTTGGAATTAAAGCTTAAAAATCTGTAAGTTATAGAGGGAAAATTAATAAAAAAAATAAAATAAAATATTTTTTGCAGATGTATACCACTAGAGGTATACCAAAAGGCAATTATATTTGATTAATTTTAGTCTCAATGAGTATTATGTAGTCACGTGCATCTAGTACAGCGTATCTGCTAGTCGAGCAGCGTCTGTCCAAGTTTAGTTCACTCAGAAAACGCAAAATACTGTATTTGAGACGGCTAACAGCAAATTATGTCATGATATATTTTGAGCCAAAGTTTTTGGAAAAGCCGTGGGAAATTGAAGGTAAATGTCAAATGTTGCGTGTTTTCACTTTCGATTTGCAGCGACAATAACAAAACTTGCCAGGAGGCGTTGCTCTATTTTGTCGTTGGGGGCGTTGGGGACTGCGAAATTCCGAGAAAGCAATTGGAAAACTTGGCTCAGTTTGTTGAACTCAAAGTCAAAGGTGAAACCCCAAGTCGAGTGGGATGTGAGGTGTGTTTGCTGACTAACGGTAATTGAGTTATAAATGGCTATGTATTTGTTAGCCAATTGAAGCGGAAATCGCACTACGAGCGGGACGAATCGAGGGCAGCGGCACATCTGGCCGGGCTGCACTTTTGCAGCAGCAGTGAAAGATTTACACGCATCGCTGGCAATGCCAGGCGAATGATTTTGTTGTTGTTGTTGTTGTTGTTGGCATGGCTCGTGTGGGGATTATTTTGTGACGCGTCATGGCGCCGAATTCCAAGAAAGAGGCGCAGCATTCCGCGCTGCCAGCAACCACTTCGAGAAGTGCGAAAAATGCCGGGCTACAAAGATAAGTTAAAGGAAATCACAAAAAAAAAAAGTCAAAAAGAAAATAAAACGAGAGCTAAGTGCGTATTAGTTTAATGGGAACAACTAGTAGCTACCCTTGTTAAAAAATAGAATTGTCTTAAAATGAGATTATAAATGATATAAAAGTAGAAACGTTTTTTAATAAAATACAAAATTATTATATATTATAGCAACATTCCTGCCCTGTTCTGCTAACATTACCATCACTGTATAGTTAACAGTGTCATACATAGCTTTAACAGTCCTGCAGTGGAATACTGATCTAAGTAGTTGTCTCACTCTAGCACATGCAATCAAAGGGGCTGATCTAACTCGAGCAAAATCTGTTGTATGTGACAGCTCAATGATGAAATGTATTCGATATACAGAAAGCTAATATGCTAGATGCTACAAGAATTCTGCGTGTTTTTTTCATAAGTTAATAAGCATTAATAAATTGATAGATATGTGGATAAATGTATGTAACTATATATATAAGTAATAATAAGTTATATCTACAGCTTACGTTATCAAGTTGGAGAAAGAACTGATACAGATAAATGTAGCATACCAGATAGCGCTTCCTAATTGGATTGGCTGATCAACTATGTACATACACATGAATACATATGTACATGTATATATAAGTATATACGACAGTACTATTTATATGCATTTACATATATGTATGTAAACTTTGTGTCAAGTTTATATACCCCTTAATCTGTGCTCCATAGAGTATATATGCATACAAAAAAGTTGCCACCATCGCTATCCAATATGCTGTGCTGCCCCATCGAATGGTGCATGACGTGGACCATTTGGCGTTGCGGCTGCTCCTTGGACTTGGCGCATGTTGTTGTTGCTCATTTTGTTTTGCTTTATGTTTATCTTCTTTTTGATTTTGCTTAAAATATGCTGGGGATTTCCAACTGTTTTCACTCTTTTGCACTTGCAGCATTCGCATTCGCATTCGCTCGCAGCTCAATTCGTCGCACTCAAACGCTCTGCAATTTGGTTCAGACTTGTTCTCTCGCTCTCGCTCTCTCACTTTGTCACTTTGAGTGGTTTTGTAAGCTGTGCGAAACGTGTTTTGAGTTCAACTTTTAGCGCTTGCGGTACTATTTGCCCCTACGCCAGCTGCGCCTATTGTAGGGTAGAGAGGGAGAGGGCGGGCGGAGCAGACCGCTGCTAACTTGGCTTAAATAAGCGCATGAATTCTGGCTAAATTGCTATGAGTCATCGCCAAGCGTAGTGGCGTGTCGTGGCGTAGTTGTAGCCACATTCGATTCATTCAGTTCATGCTTCGCCTTTGCTTCTTCTTCTTGCTGTTTATTTTTTTTTTCTTTCTGTTGGCCGTATGAATGAATTTGTGCGCTGTTATCGCAGCTACTTAAAGTAGACTTTGTTTTTCTTCCTCTTGTTGTTAGTGTTGTTGCCGTCATTGTTATAGCTGTTGATAGGCATTCAAATATTTACAGTGGCAACAACGACAGTACCTCAACACATAACTCATTATATATGTCTATATACATATATGAATACATATATGTATGTATTTGTGTGTATATATAATAATAATAGTTATTAAGTATTTGAGGACGATGTTTCACTTATAATGAAGATCGTTTAGGAGTAGTATAACCGTTAAAAGAGTTATAATTATATGATCCTTAGCATTTTAGAGGCATTTCCTTCTTTCTGCCTCATTGAACTTGGCTTCTGAGGGACGTAGAGCTATGCAAGTTGGCATGCTTGAGATATTGATTTCTATTGAGCTTCAAGTACTAGGTAGCATTACTAATTAAATATTAATAGCTCAAGTTCTAGATATATCATGAAAAATCATATCAATTCTTTTTATATTAAATTATTTAATATTCATTTACTTTTTACGCAGGAGCTACTAATTAGACAAGGTCCTTTGGTATTATATTAGACTCATTGAACTCTCGATCTATGAAGGGTAGTGTTATGAAAGTTGGTGCGAAAGCTCTTACATGACTAAGCAATAGATCCTTATTGAGTTTCAGCCCTAGATATACAATAAAAAAAATATACATACAAATAAAACTATAATATTGAATAAGAGACTTCTAATTTGATGAGATTATAACCAAAACTGTTTCCCTTGAACTCAAGAATTATATAATATAGTCTCAATGCCGATTTCAAAGAAAGTTTATCTATTTAAGGCTGTGATTCAACCTTTAGTTAAATGCATATCAAATACTTTTATATGATAAACTATATAAGAAAACACACACGTACTTGTTTAGGTCATCAAAAGAGATTTAGTTCTAAAGTGTGGTGTTTTTGTAAGGTATTTAAAATATCATTTGTCATTACGTATTGCTTAAAAGGTAAGACTGTTAAAATGACATACTAGAATTTGATTGTGAGCTCAAATTTGTTCCATAGATGCGTCAATCCTTGTCGGGCACATCGACGCTGGCTAGGATGACCGTTATGTCATCGGGCTTACCTCCAACGCCGTAGTTCAGATTGTTGGCCTTGGCCTTGAGGGCGAATGGCGACTGAAATGTATTGCTAAGCGATAGGGTTTTGGCCATGTCCACCAATCGATTGACAGCATACTGCAGATGCTCCGTTCGCGTCTCGCCGTGCAGCGGGCTTAGGTGGCGAATCAACATGCTCTCAGGCACATTGTCGAAGAGGCCATCCGTGGCCAGGAGCACCAGATCGCCCTTCTGCACATTTATGTGTGAAGTGACCGCCTGCTCGGGTGAATCGCATAGAATGCAATTAATTTCCGGGTCCGGTGAGACAGTTAACTGATACGGCGTATTAAAACCGTGCAGCTGCTCATCGGAGCGATGCAGCACCTTCCCGTTGCGCAGTACCATGAAGCCGCTGTCTCCCAGATTGGCCGAGTGCAGGGTACAGTCGCGTCGATGCAGCGTCACCAGGCAGGCGGTGCTGCTGCCGCAGACGCTACCGGGCAGCTTCTTCATCTGACCGAAACTATCGATGAGTAGCTTCCGCGGATCGGAGCCATCAGTACTCCGGCTGCTCTGTGAACTCACAGCAATTCGTCATCAGCTCTTGGGCAAAGACGCCCGAATCGATGCCCAACCTTCGCCAACCGCCCACACCATCTGCCACGCCCATTGTCTCAGCCTTCGGCGTGCTGCTCACAAACCAGCTATCCTCGCCATACCGATGATCCTCCATCATATACAAATGATCGTCAGCCAGCTGATCCTTGGAGCTGCCCTGTATGGCCTTAATCAGGCGAGGCAGACCCTTGGCCTTGTTTGTGGAGCTAAGCAGTCGATACTGAATATAAGCATAATTCACTATCTGCGAGGTGCGATTGGAGAGATTACGCACCGTAAAGAACATTCTGAAATTTGGGTTTTAAAAGAATTTTCAATTCTCAATTTATTTCAAATTTTTTCAAATAAAATTTCAAAATGTACACCCCAAATTTATAATTTCGTATGCTAGAAAGCTAACTGTCAAAAATAACAGTTGGAAAGAGTTGCTTGACTAAAATAAGAAAAACTTGAGATCTCGAAGTTCTTCAACAGAGCTGGAAAAATAAGGCTAAAGTGGAATTACAGAAAACTAGAAAATTACAGAAATATATATAATATATTTAAGTGTAATCAAAAAAATATAATATTGATACTCTATATTCTATATATCTAGAACATCTATGCAAGTAAATTATGATTCAGACTTTGAAATGGCAAGTGGACTTCAAGTAAGACTTCTCGACTTCCTAGCAATCAACATATGTATGTATATTTTATGATCTCTACATATAGATAGCTTCGTCTTTATCAACACAGGTTGCTATCAATTGGAATCGAAAGTTCTTTAGTCTCGCTTTTCCCTTTTTCTGCTGAATAATTCACTCATTCAATAGCGTTGTCTTCTCGGTAATGCCTTTGTTAGTATTTTGTAATCTTATCGGCTAGTTGTGTTGGGCCTACGACACAGAGTCAATACCTTTGGCACCTCTTTGTATAAATCATCACCGGAAGTTAGCAGCGGATCCAAAGCATTTCGCTTATCGCAATTGGCCTATCAAGCAGGTAAAACGAGTAAACAAATGCTTCGTGTTGCAAATTATTTATAAACTCCTGATGTAAACAGTTCCAGAAATCACGCGTAGCTTGTCAATGTCAAATAAATACACACACATATATACATATATATATCATATTAGATATGGATCGAAAGATTCACCAGAATTTGGCAATTGTTCATACTTATCATATTTATATATTGGGCACTTGAGCCCAAAGTTCCTGTCTCGATGTAAGTGCGTACATTTTTCCGTATATATCAAAAGAATACATACTCTATACGTAGTATATACTATACGTAGTTCCAAGTTTCGTATTCGACTCTTATCGTTATTAACGGCATTGTGGCGATGACGTTAGACGCTCGATTTAACTGTAAATTCCTGGAACCGCCAACACTGTTCGTCCAAGCTGATTTTTTTTTATTATTTTTTTATTTTAAATATATCATTTATATATTAAAATATAAATAAAGGCACAAATTTACATCAAAAAAGTATTGGCACACTTTATGTTCTAGCTTACGCTTTCGTTGCTACAATCGTAAACTACCGTTTTTTTTTCATTCCTTTTTTGTGATTTGCTTCGTTTCGGTTCTTGCATGTGTTTGCAATCACTTCTTGCATGTGTTTGCAATTACTTCTAATCGGAAATTTAAGAGATCATGAGCAAAATGGCTAGAGGTTCAGAAATTTCTTTGGAAATACGGAAATTAATAATTAAATTCTATTTAGAGAATAAATCATATCGTGAAATTGGCAAACTTGTAGACAGATCATGGTCTAGTGTGAAAAATATTATAATGCATTACACACAAACGGGAAAAATAGCTCCAGAACGCAGATCAGGCCGGCCTAAAATTTTAACAGAACGCCAGGAACGGATTGTGGTGTCCACAGTTGTCCAAAATCCACATACTTCGGCTGTGAAATTATGCGAGAACCTACAGGAATCTTTTGACAGTGATTTAACCCCACAAACTTTCGAAATACCCTGTGTAAGTACGGGTATCATGGTCGTGCTCCTATGCGCAAGCCTTTTATTTCTAAGGTGAACAAGAAAAATAGGCTAGAATTCGCCAAACAACACGTAAATAAGCCGGATTCATTTTGGAACACAATCATTTTTAGTGACGAGTCTAAATTTAATCTATTTGGGTCTGATGGAGCGCAAAAACCTAACAAAGAGCTTCAGGAAATAACTTGCTCAAAACAGTTAAGCACGGTGGCGGTAATGTGATGGTTTGGGGGTGTTTTGCTGCCTCTGGAGTTGAAAATCTCGTTTTTATTGATGACACTATGGACAAAAATGTGTACAGAGACATTCTCAAAGAGAATTTAAGTCCAAGTGTTCAAAAACTGGGTTTCAGTGGCACCGGTTGGCAGTTTCAGCAAGACAATGACCCAAAACATTCGTCTTATCTTGTGCAGGAGTGGCTCATATACATTGCAAGCAGTTTCAAAACACCGCCCCAATCTCCGGATTTGAATCCTATCGAGCATGTGTGGCACCTACTGGAGCGAAAGATCCGATCTCACCACATAAGCTCAAAGGATTCTCTAAAGGAGGCCCTACGCGCTGAATGGGCCAAAATCAGCACTCACGAAAAGTCGAAACTTATAAGTGGCATGAAGAGACGTTTGCAGGCTGTTATTCAGTCAAACGGAGGGCCAACAAATATTAGGGTGATTCAGTGACGACGGAGAACACTGATTATGCCTGATGTGCCAATACTTTTTTGACGTAAATTTGTGCCTTTATTTATATTTTAGTATAAAACAAAGGAACCAAAGCAGAAATTTAATTTTTTTTTTGTTGAATACTCTTATAATAAATCATTTTAATAAATACCGTTTATCATTTATTTATAGGTGTGTTCAAAAAAAAAGTTACAGCACATAGAAGTTTGATTTTTCAAGTGTGCCAATACTTTTTTGACTCACTGTATATATAATACATATGTATATAAATGAGGGCAACACACGTAACTCCCAGCGGGCGCGGGACCCGCATTTACAATTGCGGTACAGTTGCTCCCGCACAGTATAACAGATTACCATCGCCATATCTATTTTCGTTACAAATGTCGACCCTTAGTTCATACAGCTGCGGGTGTATTGCGATAAAAGAATCATATACAAATAAATATAGAGTACATGCTGAAGTCGAAGAAATTATATGTAAAGCCCAACTAACCACATTTATTTCATTTAAATGTGTACTACTTCGATCGATTTATATATTTCTTCTTATATTTCGTATTGCCTGCTCATCAATTGCTTTCCATATTTATCTAATATATGTTCAATGCGCATTATTGTAACCCTATTTCCTTTCCATTTATTTTTGCAGGTAAGTAAATCCAAGGGTTACTGCAAATCAATTACTGTAAATGCTTTGTGTCACATGGCCCAGTTGCAGCTCCAATTACAGTCGCCATCGTTAAGTATACCCACCTCTCTGATATCTCACCCTTTCCCTTTGATATTCTCTGTGTAAACAAGGTCAGTGCGGACTTTCTGTACCCTGCATACAAATTACGGAGGGGCTATGTATGCAATTATGCAGTATCGAAAAAGATTAAATAATAAAATTCAATATTCAACTGTTATACTACAGCTGGTATACAGTCAAAACATATACTGTATAGGTAAACTAACAAATTATTAACTGTTATACATTATGAATTGTTAAATTGTCATCAGTTATACAGTTCAAAAGTTTAGCTGTTATACAATGGAGTTTTCTTCAGGCATGCGCATGCATTACAGGGTATATTATAGTACAACAATATCTTGAAACTATATTTTGCGCTTGGGTTTCCTTTGTGCATAAAATATTACATATAGAACGTGTACAGTCGCATGCCGCATCAATATTTGTGTGAATGCTGACATAGCGTAGATAAAGTCAAAGCTAGAGTAAACAAACACCTGCGTGCCTGCCACACACCTGTAGCCGCTGGGGTAGATACAAATAGAAAACAAAATAAAACAGCCAAATCGAAGCGAATCAAACAACGGCGAAATGCTCGAACGACCCATTTCGGAAGCGCAGTGGCTGATAAGGCCAACTTGAGACCAACTACCACGGTGGCCCACAAAGGCTGGCCATTGTAATTATGTACATATGTATGTGTGTGAGTGTTAGTGTGTGTGTGTGAAAGAGGTACATTACCTATGTCTTTAAATATAGTTGCTTATGTCATAATCAAATTGTCTTGCGATAAGATAAAGAAGCTGAAGAAACGTCGCCAAGAAAATTTTGGGGCGTGGGCACGTGAGCGCAAAATGCAAGGCTAAACGGCAGTCTGGGCTAAACCCAAGAGCCAAATATGAACACACACACACACACACACAAACATGCCTGCATACAAAAACTAAAGCTGCGAACGTTGAGCGGAAATGCCAAACGTCTCGTTAAACTTTAACTCACTCAAGCGCTGAATTCGCTTTCGCCGCAGAGAGAGAGAGAGAGGGAGAGCCAGAGTGAGTTCGTATACGCTGTGGAATGCGATGAGTGCTCAAGAGTCGTTGGCGCTGGGCAGCTGGCATATAAAAGCCGTCGGCGCAACGATGACGCATTTAGTCGGAACCCGTTGGCTGTGTGAAACGTTTCGGCAAGTGTAAACCTGAGCAAGCAGAAGAAAATCTGTTAAACTGTTAAATTGCTAAATGCGAAAATTTTTGTAAAGCAACAAAAAGAATATCAAAGCGAAAAATACTGTTGAGCATATTTTGTAAATAAAACGCGGTATGTGCGAGAGAGCGCGCGAATAATTCTCAGAAAAGCTGACAGCAAAATTAATTTGCGAAAAAAAAAAAAAACTGAGAAGAGGAAAGAAAAAGAAAAGGCAACTACAGCTACAGATACATTTGAAGTGCGCGTTGAATCCAAATAACAAAAAAATATATCTACATATACATACATATAAAATACAACAAAAACAAATAAACAACAATAGCGAATTTCGTCAGAAATTTGCATTTGTCATCGGCACAGACGACGACGACGTCGCCTGTTGCGCCTATTAAAGGCAATTACTACCCAAACGATATCATTGCGAATATAGATCCCCCATATACGGCAAACATGACCCTGGACAGCTACAATATCTTTGGCGATGAATATCATCTCTTTAATATGCCGTTATCGCCATTGCCCAAAACGGTAAGCATAGAAAAAAACGAAAAACGAAAAAATGCAAATAGTTATAGAAAAAAAAAGAAAACAGTTGTTTCGCTTATCAAGCAATTGTAGGGGTAACTGAAATTTCTAGAAGTCCGAGTCCAGTTGTCGATTTGCAGTTTTGAAAACATTTATATAAATACTATAAGTATATAGAAATATATGTATGTATATACATATGTATGCATGCATATCTCTATCGCTGAATGCATTGCTTCTTATCGTTCTTGGAAATTTTGTCGTCGTATACCCTTTGATTTTTACATGTATTTATTCGAATGTTGTCTTCTTTTTTGCGCCCCCATTATTATATCGTATTTGATGTGATTTTGCTGTTTTGCAATAGAATTTGTTTGTTTAGTGATTAGACGCCTTATCAGCGCCGCGATTTATGTTCCAAGTTTTATATATGTATGTATATTTTTTCATATATATTTTTTTTTCTAATTTTTGTTCTGCGATAATATTATTAATAATTATTATGTGTGGCAAGTGCACGAATAGTTCAAATAGTTTGTAGGCGGAACCCACCTAAAATCCATTTGCTGATAACTTAAAAATATTTCGAATATTTGTACAGTTATGAAAGACCTTGTTTCTTGGGGTTTATTATACATATGTATACACCCATGTGAAGGGGAGGTCGAAAATTTATTTCTTGTCCCACATAATTGAAAAATGTGAAAACAATATTTAGCCATATAAAATATGATTGATGCTTTCTATAGATAGCAAAGGAATCGAGTCTTATAAAAAGATATAAAGTTATACAAATGTGTTTTCGATTCTTTTTGCTTGATAAAGTTTGAAAGGTTTAAAAAAAAACTTGGAAATTCTTTATTATTAAATAAAAAGAAATTTGTAAGAGTTTGTATAACAGAAAAGGCTGTTTTTTCTTAAGTAATTTCTAAGAAAAATGCAAAGCAAATATCCTTAACTATAAAAAAATTCGAATATATAACACTTTGTATGTTAGTTTGCAGCGTATAGACTACTATAGTTTGCCAATGGTATAAAACCTCAGTTTACATTTTTTTGTTGCTATATGTACAACAGTTTTATAATGCAAGAAAAGTTATTTGTATAATAACTTCTTAGTTATGCACAATTTTGTATACTCTTCGAGTTTCTGCGCATTTTGTATTTTATTTTATTTTCGACGTATATAATATTTAAATACATATACATATCTATGCACATATATCATTTGCAATGGTTTTATATTACATGGAAATCTATTTGGCTGCTCACCCGCTTCAATTTTGAACCCCCTTAAATGTAAATCACGTTGCCAACTCATGAGCGGCTACAAAAACAAGTTGTCCGTTAATATATGTTTACTTTTTTTTTTTTTTTGCAGTTTTTTGTTTGGTCTCTTTTTTGCATTTATTTTTTGCATATTACGTCCATTGCATTTCACAGTCCAGTGATCGGGCGGCGTCTGACTATATTGCACACGTGCGATTTCTGTGGGCAATTTTATCAAGTTTTTTTTTTTGGGGTTTACATCTGTTATATACAAATATATATGTGTGTGTATACGTGTGTGTGTGTATGGCACCTTTACGTTTAATGGCCAGGGCAGGGTTCAATGTTCAGCTTAACTGGGCTTTAGTGCGAGCGTAGAAAGCGAATTGAAATTGGCAGCCATCGCATGCATGACCCTTTCAACTGGCCCAAAAGGCATTCGCGTGACACTTGATACTCGCTTTCATAAGCATATAAGACATAGGTATATATAAGTATTTATATATATGTATATATATACATATATCTCATATCTTACATATACTTATGGCTGCAATTGGGGCGGTTCAAAGTAATATGCTTCAAGTCAAACACTTGCGACTTCTGACATATGCGACTTAAGCGACTCAAATTGTTTAATTAAAGGCGCTTAAGGCAAAAGTGCACTGAGAAAAATTTAATAGTAATTTGCAGTAAATATGATTAGTAGCATAGAAATGCATTCAAAAGAACTTAAATGAGAGATGCTATAAAATTTTTATTCTATGTAAAGTATTATGGAATCAAAAATACTAAAAAATACTGCTGTGTAAGAGTTAAGTGATATTTGAGTTATATAATTAATAAATATTTTTTATATTTTACTTTACTTATTATTTTATTTATTATTTTTATATATTTCTTTTTTACTTTTATATATTTCTTCACTTTAATAATAATTTGATAAAAATTCCATTATTTACAATTTGATTTTCAATTTTTCGCCAAGTGTATTTGCCATTGATGCTCTGCGAGGGAGTTACAAGGGTAGTCTAACACTCGCTTAAGTAGATGCACACTACAAAAAAAACTCTTTCAATGAAACAGACAACATTTGTTGTGTGTGCCCCCTCACACTGAGGCACAACAAAATGCGGCTGAAGATAATTTCAACTTTCTTTGGCATACAAATTTCGACTTGGGCACTTTTAATTAACTGAATATGGGCAAGAGTGCACACAGTGTGGGGGACATTCGATAGCATTCGATTGTTTTTTGTCTTATGAATTTGTGTACGATTTATTTTACTTATTTCGTTTTTTTTTTTTTGTTGGGGCGCACTTTTCGAGTGGCTTTGTGGGCGTCTTTTGGACAGCTCGTGGGCCAGAAAGTAAGAAAGCACTTGATAAATGCCTGACAGCCAGTGCAAACAAAAAAAAAAAAAAAAAAAAAAAAAAAATCAAAAAATTACTGAATATTATAATACAAATAACTACCCATGCAGAGTATTACGTTAAAACTGAACTGAACTCAATTGAAAAGCTCATGAGCTATATGGGGCAAATGGATTGAGATAGGAGAAATCTTGTTATGTTGATAGAATGTAAGGAAAATCAATCAGAGTCAATCCAATCAGTAGGCGGAAAGCATGAGATATATAGGGAGAAATATAGGTCAGATATATATATATGCCTATTACTCTATAAGTTAGAGAATGTACATGACTTAATCCTTAGATAAAATTAGATTTGAAGATTTCAGTTTAATAAGAAGAATTGCTACAGTTGAATTTCCATTTTGTTTTGATCTATATAATATAGTAGACATTGGTATTCAAGTAGAGCTCAAAGATAACTGTTTCTTCTTGCAATTGCTCTTGAAATTCGCAACTAGTTGAAGCACAGCTTGAGTGCAATTGTGGCTGTTGCTAACTGACAGAATGGAATACAATTTGTGGCTAAGCAGACAAGACAGTTATGGCCATTAGCTGAGCTATATAGATATATATATATATATATATATATATATCATATGTATCTTATGGCCATTAGCAGACAGACAGCCCAGTTAATTGCAGCGTGAAGTTGAGCAGCCCGGCGCGCTCATTCAATTGCAATTCAATTTTGTGCTAATGCCGCAGATTGCAGGTATTTTATATATATATATATATAGTATATATACATATATACATTGTATGTCTAACAATATAATTTGGACTGCAGTCAAGTCTGCTTGAATTGCTTTGGCTACTAATTTGATCGGTCATTTTACTTTTTGGCATTCTGTCCTGGCCGGGCCAAAAAGGACATTCTGTCTAAAATAATATTCTACTCTTGCTTGTAATTTGAGACAGCAGTCAAGTGAACAGCTATTACAACAACAACAACAACAACAACAGCAATTGCAACAACAAACCACAAATGCACATTAGCCAATTTGAGTTGAAGTTTTTGGCTCTTTCGCCCGGGCGTCGCATTGTCCTTCTTGGAATTTTGTGTGCTTGGCCAAACCCTAGCCTTTTGGCAGACACGCTGGAAAAGTGAAAACAACTTTTACTACTTGTCTGCTTGTCTGCTTTTCTGCTTGTCTAGTTGTCTACTTGGCTGTCTCTGGCGCTGTCTGCCAGCGTAAACTGTTTGTTGCCCACCCCGCCGTCTGTTTGGCCCCACGTGCAATGCGACTTGCATTTTACGTGTTGTCCTTGCGTCCTGCGTCCGTGGCGCCTCGTCGTCGCGTCGTTTGTTTGCCATTTCCTCGTGGCTGGCTGGCTGGCAAAACTTCACCATAAATTTCCTCGACTCCCCCGCAGCTCGATTTGTTTTTATTATTTTTGATTGTTGTTGCTGCTGCTGTTACTGCTGTTGCTTTAGCTGATTGTTTTTGTTGCGCGTGTCGCGACAAAATGCATTTAAATAAATTATTCCTAGACCAATGTCGCGTCACTTTATTAGCCGGGAATTTCCCCCATTTCTGTTCATTTGTCCAACTGTCCTTCTGTCATATACTTTATACTTTTTACTTTACAAATTTAATTACAAACTAATGACACTCGAGCCAAAGTGCAGAGTCAATTGGCAAACCGTTTATGGTTCCCTGGAACCCTATCTCATTGACTTTATCAATTTTTTTATCAGTTTGATGAATTTCGTTGAATGCAATCAAAATGAAATGCCCATTGCCAAAGCCAGGCAATAAACGTAGCTGAGACAGACGTCCAGAGATTCATGTAATTTATTTTGTTAATTTATAATAAATTTAGCTTACATTGATAGTGCAATATATTAGATAATGCACTTTTTATTGCAGCAATCATTTAATGAATTAATAATTTGGCATTAGACCAACAAATAGTTGTAAAATTTGATAATATAAAAAGTTAAAAGGTTATTTGTGGAATATTTTTAAATTTAATTAAACGAAACTAAAATAAATTTAACTGAACCCAACCTAGATAGTTTTTTATTCCATATTTGTATTCCAAAATTATTTTTTTTAAATATTTAATATTTATTTATTATTTATCAAACAGCTCAGTCGCACTCCTATTGATTCACAATTATTACTTGATAAATATTTGTGTTATTAAAGAAAAAACTATTTTGAAATATATTTGCTTTAAATACTATTTATTTATTATATTTGGTGCATACTATATAATTGGGTAGTGCCACATCAGTTAGAGGAATTGTTATCGGGCAGGTCACACCTTTGGCAAATATTTTTGACTCTCTTTCTCTCTCTCTCTCTCTCTCTCTGTCACTCACTCTCTCTCTCTCTCTCTGAGTATTTGAGTATAATAATACAATACAAGTATATTCATTAGGCGGGTTCAATGCACTGCTTAAAGTCAAACAAAACGACAGAAGTGAAATATTTTTTGTTGTTGAACAACACATGTAAATTTGTCAAATGCTTTGACTGTCGTTGTTGTTGTAGTTGTTGTTGTTGTCCACTGCTGCCACGCCCCATGTCAGATCCAAATGGCACAGGGCAAACAAAAGTCTGATTAATTTGACACTGAACCTAAAAGCCTGGCACGCAGGCAATCGCAATCGGATACCACAAAAAAATACGATATATATACATATATGTACATATATATATTAAAAAAAAAAAAAAAAAAAAAAAAAACCCTCGAAACATTTGAGTTGAAATTTATGTAGCTGGAACCCTCGGGTGGTTGGCTGCACTTTTTGGCAAATTTTGAATTATGACTTAAAAAAAAAAAAAAGATTAATTTAATTTTGTCGAAGCAGACGGCAATGCGCAGTCAATTCGCGTGGGCGTTCCGAAAATGGGCAAACATCAAGTGTTTTTAAATGCCAGTCGCAAATAATCATATATATAGTACACACATATAATGTATATATGTATATGTACATATATCTCGTATATAGTATATGGCATCGGGCATATGGTCAAGCGGCGTTTGCGTGCCCGAAAAAGGCCGGCACGAAAAAAAAAAATATATATATACATATATATAAATAAGCGTACAGAAATGATGAAGGCAACCGGCCGGGCGTTGACTTCGACTGGGCGCGGAAGCGAGACCGGGAGCGGACTACGAATCGGCTCTGAGACAGACCTAAAGCTTGGCTTTATCAAAAAGAGCTGGCACTCAGCGAGAAACCACTCCAGACAATTTCACTACGGCATTGCGGTCACGTTCTCCTTTCCAAATGAAACGCGAAAAAATACAAAGCAAAGAGATGTACAAATATGAAAAGTGCAGTCGGTAATAACCCACTGCATAATACTCGCTCAGCTGCCCAAGGAACTTTCGAGTTCATTGCTCAAGAAATAGATTTAATAGTGTGAAAAGTTGATAATTTTTATATGTTTCTAAAGTTCTGAAAGAACTTGAAACGTAGGATCAGCATAATCTAGGTATATATACATATAGTTGATCTATTAGCTAATCACTCCTACGATTACTTTCCTCTTCAAGACTAATTTCAACTCTATTTAACTGAATAGACAAATGTAGTCAAGAGAAGCCAATATACTCACTCAGTTTACTTCAACGAGCGTGCATAAAAATTCAAAATAAGAGAATTAAATAAAATTATATTTATATATTTTTTTTGCGTTTCTCCCTCTTTTGCATTAATTGTTTTATTCGCTGAAAATTTGCTTATGCAAAGAAAACAAAATATATTATTATTTTCAATTATGTATGCGCTTATCGCAAGGGGAAGTGCAAAACTGTACACAGACACACACACATACATACACACAAACACACACACACTGGCACTCGCAATCTCACACACTCACTTATGCAGCTGGCAACTCTGGCCTACTGACAGCGCACTTGAACTTGTCAACTCTGGCGCTGACATTGCAACAACTTTGACTGCAGTCACGATAATAAAAATCAAAATAAAATAAATAATAAATAAAAGCAATGCACTTGAGCGTCGATTGTCGTTGTCGCTCTTCTTGGCAACTCTTTTTTATTATTATATATTTTTTTTGCCAATTAGAAATCAAAAAATTTTGCTGTTTGATTGTAAATAATGCGCATTTCTAATAAGTCGGCGAGCTTTTGTTGCAACCTTCATCTGGCAATTGGCAGTATCTAAATGCATCTATACACAATTTCAGCTTAATTTATGCAATTGCACATAGAAATAAATAATAGGCATTAAAAAGTAAATAACAAACAAACAAACCTGGCTAAAATGAGCAGTGCAACAAAGCCAAAGTTGGTAATACAGTTGGCAAATGATTGCGACTCGGAGATGCCTTTGAGTTAATAACATTTTATATAGTAGGATAAATTCTATAAAAACTTAAATTATAAAAATTTAAAACAATTTCTTGATTATTCATATATATTCTTATATATTATATATATTTTAAATTTATATTTATTATACATTCCCTGTTGATGCCCAATAACTGCTGTCATTAACATTGATTTAGCAGCGCTGCTTAACATTTTGACCGTTGAGCTTAACATCTTCGCTCGTTTTTGATATAAACAAATGAAATTGTCATCACTGCCGCCAAGTTGTTTGTATTTTGCTTTATTGCGTCATTGTCTGGCTAAAATTGGCTTAAAATAACTTAACACGTCAGCTATACAAAGCAGCAGCAACAACAACAACAAGTAAATAACAATGCCGTCGTTTTCTTTTGCTTTTGCTTTTGCTTTTCGCCTTCTTAAAACCCTCAATTCGCCGCGTATTTGTCAAATATAAACACAAGCACAGTGCGAATTCATTTCAAATGAACTAATTAATTTCAAGGGCAGTTCAACTTTCGCCTGAGTGCTCAACATAAATCACATTGTCAATTATTAAATAATTAATATGTATATAATCTTACTGCTAAATGTTAGTTTAATTACTATCTACACTTGCACTTGCAGTGTGTGTTTGCACTAGCCAGTAATTACTGTAGTCAGCGCACACTACTCATACGACGATCAAGTTGACTTACATTCGCTTATCAAGCGCGCCCATGTAATCAAATTTTTTTTAGTAGTCAACTTCGTCAATCGGCGCATTAGTCAGCGAATTGAATGTACGTATGTATATTGATGAGTTTAAGACATTGTTCCATCAAGAGATACCCTGTAGCTTAGCAGCTTATTGAGGAGGCGGTATGTAAACAGTTCAAGCTGAGATTCTTAGTGGGGGAGTCTCTTATTAATTTATTAGTTCATTCTATCTTTCTCTATTAGTCTATCTCTCTCGCTCTCTCTCTCTTTCTATCTCTCTCGTTCATGCTTCCTCTTATTTCAGTTTCTGCCTCTCTCTCCGTCTCGCTCATTCTATCTCTGTATTATCAGAGTATCAATAATATACCCAACCCTCTGTACGTGTATATTCGAGGGTATTTTCGACGTCAGCATGTGGTTTTATTTTCACTCGTCTCTCGCTCGCTCGCTCTCTCGCAGCTCAATTGACCCCTTTGACCTGAACTTCGGCATTGTCGCTCTGATAAGAATAGTTGTTCGCTGCGTCAAACAAGCCCGTTTCAATTTAGACAATTACGATTACGGCGTGAACTACATACTATGCATATCATTATTATTATCATTGTTATATATTTTTAATTCAACTAAATTGGCTGATTCATCTGCAAATGGGTTCTGCGAAAAGCGAAATACAAAAAAAAAAAAAAAAAAAAAACAATAAACAAAAGCAAAAAACAGACAACATTTGCGTTCATTAAATTTTCAATTTATTTCTGTTTGCTTTTTTTTTTTATGCAATATCCGAAAATGAAAAAATAAAATAAATAAAACTTTGTCACTTTGGGAAAGTGGGTTAAAATGAAAGTCGTGAATGTTTAAACATTTATGCAAACAAAAACAAGCGGTTTACTTCAAAAAAGGAAAATAAAAGCTAAAGTCAACAAAATGCACAGCAAGAATAAATTTGATTGTTGCCTCGTAAATAAACGAGTTGAAGGAAATGCCGTGCGATAAGTCAAAGGATCAATGCCCCATGTTCAAATATATATTATACAAAAATTTATTATGCTTAAATGAAATGAAGCAATTCAAACAGCTTTCAGAGAAGGAGAGAGAGAGAGGGAGAGGCACACACTGACCACTATTTTTTTTAGCTACACACAAATATCTCAAAGTACAATAATTGCTATTGTTTATTGAGGCTGACAAGGCACCTGCTCTCAGCCAATCTGACGGCGGCACACGCATTTTGCATCTGGCTTGTGTTCCGTTTCTTCTGGGAATTGTGACAGCGCTGATTGCTATAAATACAAAAGAAAACAACAAACAGGCGCACACACACACATGAACACTCTGCATATAGTCGAGAGGCTGTCATAACTCTTGCTAAATGCTGTCGGCTGACAGCCTGAAGGAGGCGTATTGAGGTATATTAGCTGTTTATTAATGACAGCTCGAAACGTTTAAGCCAAAATGCCTTAGGGTGGCACCAAACGCAATTAGAGTTGCCATAAAAGTGTTCTAATTTGGTGAGCTAAAGAGAGAGAGAGAGAGAGAGAGAGAGAGAGAGAGAGAGAGAGAGAGAGAGAGAGAGAGAGAGAGAGAGAGAGAGTGAGAGAGAGAGAGAGAGAGAGAGAGCGAACTAGCGAACTAAGCTATATAAAGTCAGTTTGATAACTTTTGTGTAGCTTGAAAATTTCCTAGTTTAAAGAGGCTAAAGCTGTCAATTTATAACATGTCACACTATAAATTTAGGCTGACTCAACCTGACCTTAACAATTCACATGACAGCCGTCAAAGTTTAGAGCGTAACTAATGCCAGCAACTGTTGCTGCTCGAGAGCTACAACATATATTATATAATATTATATTATATATTCCACATAACTCGTATAAATTTCGCTCAAATTGATGTTCACATCCTTTAAATTGATGGCAAATCAAATTAGTTGTAGAACTGTTTATAGCAAAACTTATGGCAGCAACTGTTGCTGTTGTTGGCGTGGGCTGCTCGCAGTTGCTGCTTCTGCTTGTTGCTGTTGCTCTCACTGCTGCTGCTGCTGCTGTTGTTGTTGTTGTTGTTTTTTTGTTGGTCGTGTGGGTTGCTGCCTCAATTAAGAGCAGGCACATTTGAAATTTATTCGATTTGCTTAGCTGCTAAACGCTATTATTGTTGTTGTTGTTGTTGTCGTCTAATTTACTCACTCGAGAGAATAGCAACGCACACACATACAGAGTCACACTCTCTCTTTGTGTGTATTGCATTTGTATTGAAATCTCAAAGAATCGTTTCTGCCAATTTCAATTTCTTTCGCTCAGTCGCAAACGAACAACGAACCATCGAAGTTGAGAATTCTTTTTGAATTTCAAACCCAAAAGGAAAAACTTTTGCTGCGATCGCACGCGCGCGCGCTGCCCCTCGAACGAAAATAAAAAAAAAAAAAAAAACTACAAATACTACGAAAATAAATTTCGAAAAGCAACAAAAGGAAAAACGAATTTGCAAAAAGATATAAAATAAAAATAAAATAAAAGAAATAGAAAAATTTGGTGTGTTTTTCGCAGCGCGTGCAATTGCCAAAACGAATTTGAAACAACGAATGGAAATTAAGAATTTAGAGGAATAAGAAAAGCAAAAGGAAAACAACAAATTCTTTACGCTGCATGCCGCATGAGTATATAGATAGATATATGTATATATTTGCACACGATAAAGTTCATATATATAGAGGCGTGGCCCAAGCGAAGAAGTGTGCAAAGCATAATCGAAATACACATTATATAAAAATATATAAATACGCAGATGTACGTAGCATATAGTACATAGTACATAGATATATATGTATATATATTTGATGTATGTACAACAACAACAGCAACACAATTATATAACTCGCGCAATTTGCCTGCAATTAAGAGCATTTTTTCTTTTGTAAAGGTTTATTAATTATAATTATTTAATATTGTTTGTAATTATTGTTTTAAAAAAAAAGAAGAAGAAGAGACGTTGTCAACACGTGCTATTTGTAGTTTGATAATTAAATTTATTATGTTTGCATTGGCCGAGTTGAACTTAAATTTCGAACCCTTGCGAAATTGGCAAACGCTGCTGGTGGCGCGTCTCAAGCCGCCGGAAAGTGTCTAAGATAGCAGCAGCAAAAGCAACAACAACAACAACAACATCATCAACAACAACGAATATTAAGTCCAAAACGAACGAACAAATAACTAAACGAAAGGCAAACGCAAAAGCCAAAACGCGAAACGAACGAACTATATATATATATAATAGAGATATATATATATATATATATACATCTGTCTTTTGGCGCCCAACAACTCAAGAGCAACAACTACAACAACGACAACAACATCATTATTACAATTTAAAGCTTTTCCAAGAAAAGTTTGCTGTAAATATTTATTTTAACACACACAGATATTTCGCCAGCAACAGCTGTTAGTTTTTGTTTCATATATTTTGTTAATTAAGTATATATAGATTATTTATATACATATTGTTGTTCACTTATATTGTTAAATGCCCAGAAGTCAATACGAATTTACAGAAGCTAGTCACAACAAAAGCTAAAGTCAATCAATAATTAGTTTACTCTGCGTATGCGTAATATCTAATACGTATACTTGATATTTATTAAGCGAACCCAATTAGTCTATAAGCCACACGCGCGTTATGATGAAAAATCTCAATGGTAGAACGCATAATGCGTGCTACCAGCCCTACTATCAGCAACAGTTGCAAATGCAGCAGCAGCACCAGCAGCAGCAGCAGCACCATCTTCAGCAACAGCAGCAGCAACAACAACAACAGCAGCAGCAGCAGCAGCAGCAGCAGCAACAACATTTACAACAGCAACAGCTGCTGCTGCAACAGCAACAGTTACAACCGCCCTATGCAGCACAATACAACCAGCTGCAGCAACAACAATTGCAATACAATCAACAACAGTACTATCAACAGCAGCAGCTGCAGCAGCAGCAGCAGCAGCAATTGTTACGTCAGCAACAGCCCACGCAGTCAGCCTACCAGCAACAACATGCAAAACAATCATATGGTCATAACAACAGCAACAACAACAACAACGGCAACAACAACGCCAACATGTCACGCAGCAATATGCACGCAACAACTGTTGCTGCTGTGACTGCTAACGGCAATATTCACGCCAACGCCGCCAACGCCAACACTGCGACAGCCGCGATGGCAGCCATGTGCCAAATGCAAAGCTTTTTAAGCCAGCAGCAGCAACAACAACAACAACAGCAACAACAATTTAGCAACAATTGTGCGCATATTAATTATAACCAACAACAACAACATCAACAGGCGCAGCAACAACAACAGCAAGAACAACAGCAACAGCTGCCATCGGTAGCAGCAACATCAAATGGCGATAAATTAACATTGGATAGTGCCAATGAAATTGCTAACTTTTTGGCTAGTGAGCTTTTTATGCAGCAGGTACGATAGTTCGATAACAAGCGATAAATTATCGAACCGCCAGAAATGGGCTAGGGATAACAAAGTTGTTGTGTAATTGCTTGAAAATAATGTGTGATATGATCACAGTGAACTCCATGCTAACCACTCGATGTATTGATTTCGTATTTACCTTTGAATATATGCTTATTTATATACGAATTTCCAACTGAGATGAGAATTTGTATATTTTGTCGTTCCCTTTAGTATCGATAATAATCGATGCATGTTTACAAAGTGTTTTCAGCTAAGGTATCGATCTTTTATTTTGCTTATGCCGATGCATCTTCCTGGGAATTATAGTTCTTACTTTTTGTAAAATTTGAAATTTTAATTGTATTATGTACTAAATGGAATACCCTTATTATCTTGCAGCTCATTACATTTGATGGCGTGCAGAGTGCACCGACGCTGACAACGCCAACGCTGACGCCGACCACGCTGCGTACCATTGAGGAGACGATCTATGAGCTGACTACGGACACACTGCCTTTCCAGGCGGGCTTCAAGCCGCCGCCGCTTACATCTCTGGGCAACGTAACGAACAACAATACGATTACGTCCACAACGGCTGGTGGCGTCACATTGCCGGGGATCAATGCGAACCCGATAACCGGCAATTCGAATCCGCAATTCAATTTGCTTGGCCTCAACTGTGCCGGCAGTGTGCCCGGCAGTGATACGGAGGACTCCAATGCTTCGTGGAACGAGGGGCAGCTGAACGACGACCAAAGCACAACGGATACTTGTGAGTAGAGCGTGTGAAGCAAATGGAGAGCTAGACTAATCTCTAAATATCTTGCGATTGCAGCTAGTGCCGCGACAGACAGTACCTCGTATCAGAATGGCGGTCATATGATGGGCAACGTCTCCAATGGCGGGGTCAATAATTTCACGGCCGCGCTGGCGGGTGTCAACAATGGAGGACGCGTGTCGAGCCTTGCGTCCAATTCAACTACCTCAAACAGTGCCACGCCGGCGCGTCGCGGCGGCGGTCGTCGTCCCAACAAGGCGGCCAACATGTCCCCGGAGGAGGAGGAGAAACGTCGCATCCGACGTGAACGCAACAAGCTGGCGGCCGCGCGCTGTCGCAAGCGACGCGTCGATCAGACCAACGAGCTTTCCGAGGAGGTTGATGCGCTGGTGAAGAAGGGCGAGGAAATGAAGAAGGAGATTGAGAGGTTGACTGCGTCCAAGAATCAATTGGAGTACGTGCTCCAGGCACACAGTTCCACATGCCAGAAGGTGCGCGAGGATCTGCTCAGTGTGGCCACGTGCAATGGCTTGATTGGACCCACAACGCTGCTCAACGTGGCCAACTGCAATGCCAGCAGCGTCAGTCTGCACAACAGCAACAATAGTAACAACAACAGCAACAGCAATGACAGCAGCAACGGCACCATCACCGGCTTCGATGCCACGCTCAATTCGACCGGACGCAGCAATTCTCCGCTGGATCTCAAGCCGGTGCTCACCGATGAGCAACTGCTGCAGCACATCAAGCACGAGCCACAGGACGGTGCCATCGATTCGGGCTCATCGCTGGACCAGGATGGACCACCGCCGGCCAAGCGCTTTGCGCTGCCCAACATTGCCACATTCAATGCATCTCTGCAAACGCCCACGGGCCCAGCCGCTAGCGTTTCATTGAATACGCCCATTTCGAGCACGGCACCGTCCAGTTTTGCGCACTTTAGCAGCGCCATCAGCAGTCCCACACTGAATGACAATGCGCTGAACAAGCTGCCCAAGCCGCGTCCCAATACGCTCAATGTGAACGCGCAGCGTCCGTTTGGACTCGCTGCTGCCGCTGCCGGTGGCGCTGCCATCGATGGCAAGGCGCCGCCCACACAGATCCAGGGCGTGCCCATTCAAACGCCCTCGACGGGCACCTTCAATTTCGATTCGCTGATGGATGGTGGCACCGGCCTAACGCCCGTCTCTGGCCCCTTGTTGCCCACCTGCTCCTCCCAGAACAAACATCCCCTGGAGCTGCCAACGCCCACAAGTGAGCCGTCCAAGCTGGTTAGCTTATAACCAGTATAGGGTGCGTGGCGGTGGCGCGCGTCACTAACGAAAGTCAAACATTACATTTAGTTTAATACGTGCCACATGTGGCAAACATTTATACAGCTTAACATAAGTAGAGTCAAACATTACATTTAGTTTAATGCGTCAATGCTGAATGCTACGAAAGAAAGTCAAACATACATATAACAGTTAGTCGAATGCGTGCATGCAACATGCAACGTGCAACATGCCACATGTGGCAACAGTTTATATGTTCATATACAGATTAACGTTGATCGAACGCTAATTAATTAAGATTTTTACGCAATGTTTTCACTTGTTTTTTGTAACGATGTTTTATGATTATTGTGTAGAGACGGCTGCCACATGACCTCCCGCCCCCCTCGTGGGGCGTAGGCGTTGGCGGCCCTATTTAATATTTGACATTGTTTTTATTTTTCCCCCGTTACATGTATAACTGCTTTTGTATTATTATCTTTATTATGTTTAATTTATGATTTGCTATCAATTATCTATAACTACTTATATACCATATAGCAAATATATATATATATATATGTATATATACATATATGTGTATATACTATATTTACTTGTATTTTTGTGCAATTTATTCAACCATTTTGATTTGCGTGTGTTTTCAAAAAATATACATACATTGAAATCTATATTTAAAGAATGCCTGAAACATTTGACCGAAATGTAAAAATGATTTAAATAAGGATTGAAGTTGAGTTTGGCAAAGGATGTTTGTTGTATATGAAGGATGCGTTGTGATATTTATTATTAACAAGTTAAACAAAACAAAAGAGTAATTAAATAAACTACAAATAAATCATTTAAAGAAAGCATTAACAGAGTGTGTAATGAAATGAACTATGCCGGTTTTAAAATTGTACATTTAAATATTAATAAATTAAATACAACACACAAAACAAATGAAAACTTTTAAAATACAAAATACTAAATACGTTGCCTTGATAAAAAGTAAATAGGGAATATAAAACAAATGATATAAATATAGTTTGCAAATGAGAGAAAAATGAGAATTTGAATTACTATATATATATATATATACATATATACTATATACGATATACTACTTAAGACTTAAGGCACAGTAGACAGAAAAAAAAACAACAACAAAGAAAACATAAAACATGAAAAACCCAAATATATTTTTACTAAACGCAAAATGCGCTCTATTTTCAAATACAATTTATAAGAAATGACAAAACAAAACGCAAAGCAATTATTTAATATGTAATTATGTGTATTATGCAATACAATAAAATATATACATATATATATAGATATATATTTGATGATAAACACGAGCAAATGCAAATCAGGCAGATATATTTGATATAGCCTTACGAGTACCAACTCCCTGAAAATCGATAACTTAAAAATACCTTCAATAAGCAAATTCTTCTACTTAAAATCAAATTCACAAAATTTGTAAAAAAAAAAAAAAATTGAATGCACTTTCCCAAATGGAGCAATACAACCAAAATTGTGTAAGAGAAATAAAATATAAAACAGAACAACCTTAAAAACAAATTGTCTTCTTCTTTAGAGAGAGTGTGGGGGAGAGAGATGACGACAATTCAAGATCAAGGTATGGATTCTACCTGACAGACAGAGCCGGAACGGATGTGTCTGAAACAATTGAAATCGCATAAGATTACAAAAATAAAAACTCTGACTCAGCGTACACTGAAATATGTCAGGTAAATTAGGCTGAACCCAAGAAGTAAATGGAAAAAATATTTTGGTAAAGTATTTCAGATATAGTTGTATAGATTGTATAGATGTATAGAATTTCAATAAGTTTTTATCTAATTTACTTCAACCAAATATGGCCTCAGATTGAGGACTAAGTGGGTATTAAAAGTCTGCTATACTTCGACTATAATCTTTATTGCGCCAAAGATAATGTAGCTGAAACAGCTTCAGTCGCTAGCCGTCTGAAACTAGATATAAAGATATTGAGTAGGTAATTAGAAATTATATATAATATAATATTCATATTTATATATAAATTTATAAATATTTAGCGTTATTTTCTGAATTCTAATTCAGCTGAGATTCGTATATAAAAATATATTTATATATATTTTTATACCTTAAACCCATTGAAAACTTGTTTGTTTTATATAAATTTCACTCTATAATATTACATGTATTCGAGTGAAATAAACCAAATAAAATACAACATATGATCTTTTTTTTCGTTTTTTGTTTAATTTCACTCTTTTAAATATTACAAATTTCTTTTGTCTATAGCAGAAGAATTAAAAAAAAAAATAAGAGTAATTTAATTTAAATGTTTTCTATGTAATGTACTAACTCTGAAATGATTTAGAATTGAGTTTGTATATATGAAACCGTATTAAAATGCCCATAAAATGAATAAGATCATATATATAAAAAAATAACAGTATATATATATGTGCAAATATAAAGAAGATATATGAGTGTGCAAGCCAGCTGAGGTGCTATGACTAGGGTTTTTTATTCTCTTTTTTTTTGGCAACAGCCTAATGCGCAGGTAAGACTCGAAAGGTACGAGTCGCAAGCAAATGGATCTATGTATAAATGTCTTATAAAGCAACACATATATATACATATATATATATCACTGAGCTACAGATAATGCCGACGCATACATAGAAGTGCATATATGTATGAGATGAATTAAAATTTCGGGTTCGTTTTGCATGTTTACATTTTATTCGTTCGTTCTTCATATTTGCTTTTTCTTTTTTGCTGGTAGGTTTTTTTCTCAGTTTATCTGGAACCGGCGATATGGGCGGCCGCAATCAACTGCTGTGCGCCCTGAAACGCTGCCTGGGCTTGGGTCGACGCCAGCTGAGTGTTGGGCCGCGTCAAGTGGTGCTGGTGACGGGCTGCGATTCGGGCTTGGGGTAAGCTGACATTGTATTTGCTATATAGTATATATGAATATAAATTTTATTTCAATGCAGCCACTCCCTCGCCGTCTACTGCTATAGGGCGCTGCATATGACAGTCATCTCGTGCTGCCACAATCTGGAATCGCAGGGCGCTCAGCTGCTGCAGCAGATGAGCGGCGAGAGTGAACGACGACGCATGCACACCTGGCAGCTGGATCTGCTGGAGCCGAAGTCCATAGCGGAGCTGCATGCCAAGCTGGAGCAGTTCTTGGCTAGCTCGGACTGCCAGTTGATGGCGTTGGTCAATAATGCGGGCGTCATGTGCTTCGGTGAATTCGAATGGCAGCTGCCGGCGCAGATCGAGCAGCAGATCAATTGCAATCTCCTGGGCACCATGCGTCTGACCCGGCAGCTGTTGCCACTGCTGCGTCAGCAGCGTGCGCGCATCATCAACGTGACCAGCCACTGTGGCTTCCAGGCTCTGCCCGCTCTGGCGCCCTATGCCGCCACGAAAGCGGCGCTACGTGTATGGAACGATGCGTTGCGCATTGAGCTGCAGCCGCATGGCATGGAGGTGGTCAACTTTGTGCCCGGTTCCTTCGTGCTGGAGAGCAACATTGCGGCACGACAGCAGCAACAGGCCCAACAGCAGCTAGAGGCATTCAGCGCGGAGCAGTTGGCCTACTATGGTAGCTACTTCAAGGCTTTCCATGAGTATTTGAGCATGCTGAGTGGATTCAAGAAACCCAACCAGCTCCAGGACGAGGCATTGCTGGTGCAGTTCAGGGATGCGCTGACCAACGTGCAGCCCAAGAGTCTATACATACACGAACCGTGGCGCTACAAGGTTTATCGTTGGCTCTTCAAGCTGACGCCAGCTCCATTGACGGATTGGCTAGTGCTCAGATTCTGTGCCATGCCCACCTTCGAGGAAACTACGCAGCGCAGTTAGGCTTACATAGTTTATTATGTTTCATATTAATATGGTAGTGCATTCTTCTAAAGTAGGCTGGGTCTTTAAATATAAAGCGTTTGGATTTGGCACAAACTCGCACACATGGACATTTACAAGCACAAAAAAAAAGCACACACACACACACATACAGACAATCACATTAATAGTTGGCAGGTCGAGCATAAATCTTAAGTAGCTAATAGCCCGTGCTGCGGCATCGCTCGTAGACCGCATCGTTGAGCAACTGGAACCATTCGCTGGCATAGACCGAATCCTCGGCCGCTCGGAACAGCTCCAATTTATCCTGTGCCGGCAGTGCAGCGCACAGATAATAGCTAATCGCCGTCTCGGTAAGCTCCGCATGGTAGTTCTTCAAGGCCCACTCCAGCAACCGCAGGCAATTGTGCGAGTCTAGAAGTTGTATAAGCCGCTCGTGCAGCAGCGTCTCCAGCTCCGGTATGATGTACACGCGCGACATCTCAAAGGCTTGTAGCAAGGCGCCATAGTCCGGCATTGCCGTATGCCTTGCATGACAGCCAATCAAGTGGAGGAAATACCTCAATCCATTGGCTGTATAATCGCGAAGCTGAATCTCGCCGTCGTGGCCCTCGCGAAAGTCGCTATTGAGCATCTTGTTGAACACTTCGCTGGTTTCGCAGAGCAGCTGTTTGTTGAAACCAATGCTGAGAGTTGTCCTTGCCTTGTCTTCCGCATCCTCGCTGGGTAGCAGAAATCGCATATCACAATTATCATGCAATGGGACATTAGTGGCATTCAGCTGGCTTAAGCAGGTGCTGCTGCTGCTGTTGCTGTCCACCTGCTCTCCTTCGGGCAGCACAATGCCAAGCGTAAAGCGTGACATGGCTGTCACAGCATCCGCCGCCTCATCTGCATACAAATTGTCGCTCTTCTTGCGCAGCAACAAGTCGAAGAGCAGCGTCAGAGCATTGCCATCATATAGGAATTGATAGAGCAGCCGATGGCTTTTAATGATGTACGCTACGGATATGGCCGCTCGTTGCTGCGCATTCAAATCTGTTTCGCAACGTAGCAATCGCACCAGCTCTTCCTTGCCATAGTTCGACTCACCCACATTCGTGAGCGTCTCCAGAAAAGCAAAGCCATCCTTGCGCATCTGCAAGTTAATACAAAATAATAAAGCTCAGAGTAAGGATTCGAATCGAAGATTAGGGATCAAAACAAGAAGTTGGTAATACCTCATCCACTTTGGTCAGTTGATAAAGTTGATGCACAACGCCATGCTTGATGATCTGGGCAAAGAACTGGCTTTCGCTGTAGAAAGATTTTAAGGATTAATGAAACATTTCACAATTTAAGCCATCTCAGACTCACAGCAATATATTGGTCAACGCATTGGCAAAATTATTGTTGGCTCCAAAGAGATTGATGGCTCGTATAAGAGTGTCTAGAGTTTCCGGCTTGCCCAGCTCCGGCCGCTTATTGATCATTAGTGTAATCCGGTAAATAAGGTTCTCAATGACATCGATAGTGTCGCCCGCTTGACTGCGCAGCTGTGCCAGTTTGGGCGGCACATCAGAGCTAAGTTCCTCCATGTCCTCCTTGTCGGACAAAGTGTCGTCAATTGTTTCGCTACCCTCGTCGATGAGCTTCAGTATGTCCATTACATTGGCGGGCTGTGCACGATTCGTAGCTATGCGAGATTCGCGAGTATCCGCATTGCCACTGCTCGCCTTGCTGTCGTCCTCATCGTCATCGTCGTCACTGCAGGCGGGTGAATAGTTCTCGTCGTCATCATTGGCAAAGATATTCGAGCAAACGGGCGACATGCTGCGCGAACTACACGGACTGGTTGTGCGATACGAGCGGGGTGAGCTGCTGGGCGAGTCAAAGTCCGAGTTGAGTGCCTCCTGGGTTTTCGAGAACTGTCACAGAAGTGGAGAGAAGCTGATTAGCTGACGGATTACTCTCCATATATATGTATATTTATATATATATAATAATTCCATATACCTTGCTCAGAGTTTCAATATTTATTTACTTCTATATCTATATACCTTGCTCAAAGTTTCTGGCGTTGTGGGATCAGTTAACTTTCGCTTTTTGCCGCCTTGAATACGCTCCTCGCGCCGCCGCTTATGATACTCCTCATCGCTCGTCAGATAATCATTTAGCTCACGCACCAGCATCGGTACTAGACCCTCATACAGCAGCATTTCCATGCTAAGATTGTCGTATTGAAAGTTGTTCAGAATGTGAAACAGCTAGCGGAAAATCAAATATAAATCTATCTATCTTGTGTATTAGATGGCTATACAACTTACAGATGAACGCTCACTCTGTGAGCGTGACTCCCGTATCATTGCCACCAGCTTGCGCAGTGCACCGCAGCGGCGTATCTTGGAGCGGCTGCAGGCATCCGCCGATAACGTTGATATAATATTCACGCAATGCCGGCACTCGCTCTCCGAAAGGGGCTTGCTCATGTTGACAGCCATGAGCAGCTCACAGGCAGCCACAATGGAGTCGGCAGTGCTGAGCATATAAAATGCGCAGGGATCCTTGCAGAAGTTAGACAGAATTTTGAGTGCCGAAGAGCGTTGCTCGCTGTCCTCCTTGACGAAATAAACAATGGGCGCCAGTGAGGTGTTCCGTGATAGTAGCTGGAATATAGAAACTTTATGAGACAGGGAATATTGAAAGTATTAAAAAATTTAGATACGCACCTCCCACGCTCTCATGCCAATTTGCTGAGCCGAGAGCAGCATCAGACACTTGAGGATCTCATGTGCCAACTCGATGGCATCATTCTCCTTTGGCATTATGTACTCGCAATTGCGCGTAGAGTTCTTCAGCATTTGATAGTCGAAGATATCGCTGCGAACTCCTTCCAGGTTCCGAGCCACCTCCTCGAAATACTTTTCTCGATGCTGATTGCGCTTGAGGCCAACTAAAGCTGAAACATCGGCAGCATCCTGCTCCGAGGCCTTAGGTGCCTCATTGTTTTTCATCACCGCCACAAATATGTTCATCAGCTGCAGAAATCCATTGGATGCTAAAAACTGTCTGTAGAACTGACTGTTGGCCAGTAAAAAGCGACAGACACGAAAAGCCATGATTCTCGTTTGAACGGCGCTCGTGGACTCGATGATATGGCAAATGGCTGGCGCAATGGCGCTATAGTGAACACTTAAAAAGCTGGAGGCTTTCTTGCTTTTGGCCAGATTGCCAAGCATGCGACAAGCCCGACATTGTATCAGCGGATTGGGAATTGTCTTCAAAATGGTTATCAAGGGGCTAATGACCTTACATTCCACAGCCTGTTAATGGTATATGAAAATGATTTAGAATATTCAATTTTTTTCTATCCCACTTACCTCAATGCAAGCCTGATCATCCGTACAGCAATTGCCCAATATGCTCAGCACAACTTCCATTATTTTTTCATTCAATTTGCTAATGAGGCGAACCATTACCGGAACACCCCCTGCCGTTCGGAATAACACAATTCCATCTTTATCTTTGACCACATCGGTGCGCAGCTTTACCAGGCATTTATATACAACAGTTTTGTCCGTTGAGGTCTTGAGGACACCTAGCATGCCCTCAACCTGTTCCAAGGACCATAACATATTTAAAATTCAACAAAATTGTGTGTTTTTACACACTTTTTTGTTTATTTTGCAAAAGCAAACGCAAAAGCACAACAACAACTTGTGACCGTCACTGTAAAATACCTAAATACCGAAACTACAATGATAAATATTTTTTAAATACCATAAATATAAATACTACAGCTAACATACATATAATATTTATAGACTATTGCAGAGCAGTATTAAATATTTTTATATACATACATACATGGTATATAGCGCCGTGTAATTAGTTTGTGACGTCACAATATAAGAAATTTAGTGTCACAAAGCCACTACAACACTGTTCACTAGAGATGGGCTACTTTCGATAACGACCACTTCTACTATTCATCACATGACAGTCAGATCGTAGTAGGTTTTTCTCTGTGCAGTTGTTCGTCATATGATTAAAAGGCTGGCAGAAAAATGAAAATGTTGCAAAACGTACTAATTTTGTCACTATGTATTGCAGCAAGTAAGTAAATCAATTTAAATATTGCTTGTAAAATGTTTACGACATACTTTGATGGGCGTGAATTGTGTAAATTCTATAAATGTAAACTCGCATCGATTCTGCTCATCAAAGGGTGGAGGTGGCTAACGGAGCACCATCTGCTGGTTGCGCAGAATCGCAAAGTTATAAGTGTATTACTCCATTGAATGCATTAAATCAGGACATAAACTGACATATTCAAATATCTTACAGTTCATGCCGCTGGCGAGTTCACTGTGCTGAACAGCCCCAAAGCGATTAGCTTCAAGGGCACTGATCCCTTGAACAGTCGCGATGTCGGCGATGTTCTATACGCCTCCATGGGCAACGCCGTCGTTGGCGATTCCGATTGGAGTGGCCTGACCATCAACGATCCCTTCAATCTGGCCAAGGGCGTCATTGCCGTGCATGTGGAAGGCCTTAGCCATGTGACAACGCCTGGCAACGCAAAGTCATATGAATTGGTTGGATCCAATACTGGACAGTCGCTCAATGCACTGGCCGCCGAATTGGAGGCAGCCAACGAGCCCGTCTGCGACATTAACTTCGACCAATACGATGAGGGTGTAAGTTGGTTTAGCTCATGCCCAAATCTTATCTAATCAACTGATATTTTTCTTTTAAGGTGCAAGCTTTCAAGGCTTGCTTTGGAGAAATCGAGGCACCCGCTGCTACGCCCAGCAAGAACCTGAATCCCGCGTTGCACAATGCCGACAAGCAGTTCCTGCAGGAGATTGGTTTCATTAATGCCGCCTCAGAGAACTTGGCCGAGATGTTGAAACCATCAAACGTTTTGCTCATTCGCCTGTCTGTCGACGGCATTGCCAAAGCGCATGGCGAGAAGTCTGTTGCTGTGGATGAAGCCAACAAGCTGATCTCTGCTGCCATTAATCGTCTTCTGGCTGCCGCACAAAAGTCCAGCGACTCGGTGCTCTTCGTTCTGTCCACAGACAAGGAAGCTAATGCCCGTAACAAGCGTGATACAGTAGCAGCTGATGACACGAACAAATACAATTTCGCCGTCTACTACAACGAGGACTATCCCGTCATTTTCAACATCATCCTGTGGTTCATGGTCGTCTTCGGTCTGTCGCTATTGGCCATCTGCTATGCCATCGGCTCCATGGATCCCGGCAGGGACTCCATCATCTACCGCATGACCTCGACAAGAATGAAGAAGGACAACTAAGCGCTAGTTTGGCTCAAATGCTAAACAGCAGCTAAAAACCTTCAACATCATTTGTTATTTCGCCCCATTCATTATGCGAAAAAGTCAACTCAAAAAATAGAAAAAAATGATACTATACTATACTGTTCTTAATCCAATCCTATAGCGGAAAAATTGTGTGTATGCGTGTGTGAACAGTGTGTAGTTGGCTTTGTGTATGCCACCCATAAGCTATACAAAATACAATAAGTATTACAAACTTATTACTCTAAAATGCAGTTCAGTAATTCCATTATCAACTATAATTATTTGTTATATATTTTTTCTGTTTGTTGTACTTTTTAGGTTAACATATTATCGAAACAATCAGTTCTATATTCTTCAAAGTTATGTAAATTATCAACTGTAAAATGTTTAAAAAGTAAAGTTAAAATAAATATAACCTAAAAAGTCGAATACTGTACCAATTATTAATTTATTTAACAATTTATTATTAGCAAAGCAGGGAACGGGTTCGAGCTCAGGTTTTAAACTTTCAAAACTATTATAAACTAAAACGATTATAAATGGTAAGTAGTACAATATATGTATTTACATATATACAAATGACTTACATTAGGCTTACGTAAAAATTAATTAAATAGAACCCAAAAGCAACAATGCTTAGGAGAATTTGCTAACCAAAGCTCGCTCGAATAAGATCCAATCTAATCAATAGCAACGTCTTATTGGACTTACTATTTTCTCCAATAAGCATCAGTGACTATTGTTTATTGTCTAACATGGCCCAACTTTTTTTCATAATATATAATATATCATCTTTTTTATAAATAAGTTGTTCAAACTAAAAACAAATATTTAAAAAAAAAATAAATTATTTTTTAACTTATTGAGATTTAATGATTTATTGCTCAATTAGAATTGATTTTAATTATTTGAATAATGCAACTAAGATATTCAAAAGTCTGATTCTGTTTATATTTATTTTCGCATTAAATTATATATTTTTTAAAACTGAAAAACAGGTCAAATCTAGCCATGGTACATTGGTATTATACGATATCAACTAAACAAAAAGAGTCACTGTATACACTGTAGACATTCCATATTCCGAAAGTTTCTTTGGCAATGGCACTGTAATCGTGCTGTTTAGCCTAACCCTTGGCTACGTGTTCCAGTGGTCCTTGGAGTTGGTCTCGTAGTTAGGGGAACTGCTGCTGCCACCGCTCCAGGTGCAGCCATTCTGGGATGAGGCAGCCGCCGATGCGCTGTTGTCATAGTCATAGCCGGCGGCTGAATTGAGATGCTGACCTTGGCCATCGTAGTGCAGGGAGCGAGTGCTGCACTTGAACGAAACTAACTCAGTTTCGGGCAGCACGTGATTCTCGCGCAGCATGGCCTGCAGATGATTGATGTAGTTGATGGCGATGCTGTAAAGGGAAGCTAGCGAGTCAGCACCATGGATGCGTTACACATTGATCCACTCACCGCAAGCTCTCGATTTTGGAGTACTTCTTGCCATTGGGCTTCGAGATGGGCAACTTAGAGCGCAGTAGATCGAAAGCCTTGTTCATGTCGCGCATGCGCGTTCGCTCCCGATCGCAGGCCGTACGTCTGTAGTCTTTCTCCATTTGCAGCGCCTTTTCGCGCCATGCCGGATTCTGTTCCTTGGCGATCTCCACCTCTACGGCACCGCCGACACCACTGCTCCCACTACCGCCTCCGCTATATGTCATATATGTGGGCGGTGGCACAGCCACCAGCTCGCTGCGTTTGGGCTCGAGCGGCGAACAGCCATCATGCCACATGGAAACGGTCTGTGGTATGCTGATGCTGTAGGCGGAGCTGCCACCAACTGCCGGCCCAATCAGGCCGAGACTGGGAGTATGCTTCTCGTAGCTGGACATCAATGTGGGCGAGTAGCTGATGTGGGCATGTGTGGGTGCCGTATATGTGAGCATCGCAGCGCCGTCCGGTGAGAGCGTATAATTGAGACTCGCTGCCGGAGGCTGAGCAGCGCCTAGCTCCAAGAGCACGGGCTGCTCGGCCGATGGCTCCGGATCCACATAGGCGCTGGGCAATGACACCGGCGTCGGTATCAGTGCCGGTGGATCGTCGTCCGTGGCAGCACTCAACAGTTGATCGCTCATCACTTAAGCCGATTGACGTCCACTGACGACGACCTGTCACTGGCCAATGATCCCCACTTTCGATTTTGTTTTTGTCACTGGCCGATGATGGCAGCATGGGCTGCACAAGAAGTGTATGATACGAAAACTGTTTTTCCTACCTATTCATCATTCAGTGGAGCTGCGGCTCATGGCGTCAGCCAGCATTTGATGGAGTATCTCTTGGTACGTGTGTCAATAACAAGGATCGTGATCGGCTACGAGTGTCGGCTTTTCCTTTTGTGTACCTGCTGCCGCAGCAACAACAACAACAATCAGAACAACAACAACAACAGCAACCCCGATAATAACAAAGGTGACTGCGGCTTAATTTCCTTCTATTGTCAGCGAGAATCGAAGAGAAGATGATGCGCGTGTGCAATGCTGAAGTCGCGTTTGGCTTATGGGTAACTGGCTTTATGGATCGTTGTCGACGTCGTCGTCGTTGTCGTGGTCGTCGTCGTCGTCGTCGTTGTCGACTTGAGTTTGAGTTCATTTTTCTTTGCAGCAGCATTTTTCATATATTATATACACAAGCACACCGGGCGAGCTCCATATAGAAGCTGGCTTTAGCTCTATATATATATACACGCACACATGTATAAATATATACATAAATATATTTCCAGCCCGTGTAAACACAAGTGTTTTGGGTTAATTAAAAAAAAATAAAATAAAAAGAAACTCATATACCTGTATGTACCTCAAATATATACCCATCACTAGTATAGAGTTTGATAAACATACATATATACAGATATCAATTATGAGTATTACTTCAGCTATATTTGGCCCATAGACATCGCGGGCCCAACTAGTACTCCTGCCTTGTAGCTAAAATCATTTTTCGCCTTATTAACATTATATTATTATGAGCGAAACAGAAATCGAATGCGTTCAATAACTCTCGGATTACACGGAAATTATTACATTTTTGCGCAGCGACGAGTCTGAAATATATTATTTTAGCTGCTTTACCAGATGCTTGCGCCAGAATACTAGCTATATATTTACTATATATATATATATATATATATGGAATATACATAATATATAAATATATATATATGTATATGTATAAATATTGGAGTCGACGGTATTCCCGATTTTTTTGTTGTAGTCCAGAGTTTTACAGCTATTTTACAACTAGTCAAAGTGGGTCAGTTTGTAGCCGTTTATTAGTTTGTTTGCATTTTCTTTCTCTCTGTGTGCTTATAAAAATAATAACACAAAATTTTGCTTAGTAAATAAATAGCGAGCTTGCAGCTGTGTGGCAAACACACAAATCAATAAATACATTCTTTTGTATATAATGTTCTTTCTATATATATATGTATGTATATATATACTGGCTCTAGCTTCCAAATTTCAGTGCTCTGATCTCAAAATATTTGTCCAGCACTTCGTCCGTGACCAGTTTACGCGCTGCCTGATGCTGCTCCACAATGGGCGTCAGAGTCTGTGGGATAGAGACAAATTAGTTTTAATGTTGTGCCGGAGTGAAGTTTTTTCTGTAGCTCACCTCAATAGCCAACTTTTTGATTTCGCCCGTCAGCATTTCACCCTTGCTGTAGGCGAGGCGCACTTCTTCGAGCTTGTTGTCGTCCTCTAGGAAAAATTTAAGTAGCTGATAGGCCACATCGATGTCGGGTATGCCGCCCAGCTGACGATGCTCTTCCACTGTGGTGCGTCCGCCCGAAAATGCGTATTTATTGATTTTGTTCTTGATCTGTTTGGGAGTATCAGTCAGAAATACAGCCGAGTTCTGCTCGCTCGCCGACATTTTCGTTTTAGCGCCCTGCAGAGCCGGAAAGAAACTGGAGTGGATGAGCGCACATTTGGGAAAACCAAGGCGTGGCGCCACATCGCGCGTCATGCGGAAATACGGATCCTGATCGATGGCGCAGGGTATTAGGCAGTGAACTTTCTTATTGCCAAAGATAAAGGGAAATGTGCTCGATAAGGCGGGCGCGGCCTGCGCGGCGGGAAATCCTATCTTGCCAATAATATCCGAATCGCCGAAACCGAAAATGCCCTTCACCTGGTTGAAAGTGACACACTTTTGAATGCGAATTATGTTCTGGTAAAATGCAGGACATTTGCTGGAACGATTCGATTATACGTAAAGAACAAGTGGTATGCATATGTATTTACCCCATAAATTCCAAATTATTGAATATAAAAGTCTTATTCAGGTCAAAGCCCATGGCTACAATATCCTTAGCATTCTCACGGGCCAATTTGATAGCCTCCTCTATTTTAAGATCCTTCCACAAGGTCTTCTCATCGTCCGTCAGCTGAATAATCAAAGGCACATTGAACGATTCCTGCAGCCACTTGGTCATAATAAACGGCACCAAGTGACCGACATGCAAGGACCCGGAGCTGGGACCTCGGCCCGTGTACAAATAGAATGGTTTGCCCTGCTCGATTAGCGTCAGAATGGAGTGTAGATCACGGTGTGAAAAGAATATGCCTCGTCTAATCAAATGATGAGCTGGCTTTCCTGTGACTTTTTCAAATCGTGTGATAAGTTCCTCATCGATTTTACTCGAGCCAAAGCGTTCTGCAACGTGTCAACAAAAAAAAAAGATGTATATAGATAATTTTCAGATTTACACATTTGAGTGGGCCAAAATCGTGTTGCATACTTATTAGCTTGTCGTAATCGACGCCTGAATCATTGCTGCTGGCCACATTCCATGGATCAACCACATCGTCAGCGTTTGTTGTTGTTGCTCCTGTCTCAGAGCCACCAGCGTCCGTTGCCGATTCAACCATCTCTGCGTCGGATTTGCCATTTAGGGTGAGTGCATCGACGCCCTCAACAACTGTTTGCTTACTGTCAGCCATTTGTTAATAAATTAGTAATGTTTAAAGTTGTTTAAAGCGTAGCGCTGTGACAAATAATACTGGCTGTCGAAATTGGCCTTTCACATGTGCAAGAGCCAGCGTTGAATGTCTTAGGGGCTCACACACGAGACGTTTAGTCACGAATTAAAACTATCGCATAGGTATAGATGAAAAGCTAAAAAGATAATAGTTTGTAAAATTTTAGGTGCTATATGTATATTAAATGCTTATATATATATTCAATATAAAATTATTTTGAACAAAACATAATTTCAATTATTTCTTGCGATTTTAGATTTTCTCGTGACCAATCGTTAAACGATTCAATTGAACCACGATTCGTGACAAGTAACTGCTATGCACATAATTGTATTCTCTAATCAAACCAACAGTTGCAGCAGAAAATGCACTACGTCTGTTTATTATTTATTTAAAGTATTTATTAATTTATTCTGTTAGCCATGCCTATTATGAATAATACGGGAGAGTGGTTTAAAGTCCGACCGGACTACTACAGGTGAGTGTCAATCAAAATGATAATAAAACTCAACTTTTCATTAACCAAAAATATGTATCTCTTGCGGTCATACGCCCACAGGAAAGTTGAGCTTGCAACACCCGATTGGCCGATCGATTTTGATTTGGAATACATGCAAGTTGCAGCAGCCCCCTACGGAGGTCCTTTGGCTGCTATACGCGATGCTACGAAACTGGTGCCCGTCAAAGGCGCATCGCGGCCGATGATTCGGATTTTTGATACCAGCGGCAATGAGACTGGGCATATTTTGGTAAGCAGCTGATATACTAAGCAACAAGTGGATATTTATATATATATATTAATACAGTGGAACCATGGCAAGCTTATTTCCATGGGCTGGTCCGACACCGAGCAGCTTATCTGTGTGCTGGAGAATGCCAAAGTCTTTGTCTACGACCTCTTTGGAAATGAGAAGGAATCGTATAGCATTAGCGGCGAGGCGAGCGTCATTAAGATTGTGGAGGCCAAAGTCTTTCAGTCCGCAGCTGGCACTGGCGTGGCCGTTATGACAACTTCTGGTCACATATTTCTAAAGCAGAACAGCAATAAACCCGAGCGAAAGTTAGCTGATATACGAAGTGAGAGATGCATTAAGTTTTCCACTATAATCCTTACCAAATGAACTTCAATCGTTTTGGCAGATTCCAATTTGAATTGCTCGTGCTGGGAGATTGTAACCGAGGGTCGTAATAGCTATTGTCTGCTGGGACGCGAGCGAGAGGTCATTAAGCTGCAGCACGGTCAAACTGTCGGCACCGTGACCGCCAATCTCTTTGAGAAACCCCATGATCGCATTATCAAGATTTCCGTTTCGTACAACCATAAGCATTTGGCGCTGTACACCAACACCGGCTTGCTCTGGCTAGGCAGCGTTGATATGCGGCAGAAGTACTGCGAGTTCGATACTGGCAGGAAGACTATGCCACTGCAAATAGAATGGATTATGAATACCCATAATAGCGAATCAGATGCTGTTGTCATTTCTTATCCCTCATATTTGTTGATTGTTAATCGCAATGCGGACAGGAGCGAAATTCCCAGTGATCCGGTCATGTTTTTGGTTGCTGAAATGGATGGTGTTCGCATTATTAGTCAGACCTCACATGAAATGATTCAACGTTTGCCGAAGTGCGTGCAGAACATATTTGCCGTAAATAGCCAGGAGCCAGCGAGCTATCTATTCGAGGCACAAAAGAAGTTCGAGGAGAAATCCTATAAGTCCGATGAATATTTGAGCATGTGCCGTTCAAAAATTGAATTGGCTGTCAACGAGTGCATCGAAGCGGCAGCCTATGAATTCTGTCCCGAAACCCAGAAGAGTCTAATGAGAGTAAGTCGGCGAATATTCATAATCCAATACATATCTTTCAATACCAACCCTTGCAGACAGCTTACTTTGGCAAGGGCTTTATACCATCACATAATCCCGAAGAGTATATGCGCATATTGAGGATATTAAGAGTATTGAATACTTTGCGCCATGAGAAAATTGCCATGCCGCTGACCTACAAACAGTAATATATGAACAATTTAATATCTTAAATTTGTGCTTAATTAAATATGACATTTTGCAGATTCTCTCACCTTAACCCGGAGGTAATTCTGAGTCGTCTAGTCTTTCGCAAACATTATGCTGTTGCCATACAGGTGGCTAAGCATCTAAAATTACCTGAATCTTGGATCTTGGAACATTGGGCTTATCATAAAGTTATGAATGATCAGAGTAAGCTGGTGTGCCGCTCTTCTTTGTATTGTTGCTAATCAATTTTGTCTTATTTGCAGATGATAATGAAGTGGCTCGCAAGATCACAGAGAAATTCAAGAATCCCTCCATTGAGGGCATTTCCTATTGCAATATAGCAGAGAAGGCCTATCAAAATGGGCGAGATGAATTGGCAATTAAGCTACTGGATCTGGAGCCGCGTGCTTCGCTGCATGTGCCATTGCTTCTGAAAATGGGGAAATTCGATCGGGCCGTAGCGAGTGCTACACAATCTGGCGATACGGAGCTGGTCACAGAGGTGCTGCTCGAAATAAAAAAGAAGATGATGCTCTCCAATTTCCATGTAAATTTAACTAATTTAATTTTTTCGAATCACGCAACTAAAAGTATCTCAATTTGTAGATGATTATAAGGCAATATCCATTGGCTCTAAATATGTACAAGAAGATTATGATGGAGTCTAGTCGCACAGCACTCTATGACATTTACGACACCGAGGACGATCACAAGTCCATTGCCGAGTATGATTTCTATAATGCACTCGAAAATGAGTGTCTTGAATCGAATCTGTCGAATATTGGCAACAGCTACGCACAGGGAAAATGCACTGTGGAGGCAGAACTATGCGCAGATACAGCGCGCATGCTTAAGTTGCAAAAGAATCTGTCGGCCAAGCATATTGGTGCCACTAGGTTTAACGGACTGTCCATACATGACACCATGTTTGAGCTGTTGAAAATGGGCGAGCTGAAGGAGACGGAGAAGATCAAAAACGATTATAAGGTACCAGATCGCAGGTTCTGGTGGTTGCGCATATTGACCTTGGCCGAGAAGTGCAACTGGGTAGAGTTGGAAAAATTCTCGAAGAGCAAGAAAAGTCCCATTGGGTATGAGCCCTTTGTTGAAGTCTGTCTGCAGCGGGAAAACGTACGAGAAGCGCAAAAATATATTGTACGATGCCCGGACAAGCGCAAGGTATACTGGTATATGCGAGCAGGGTAAGTTCTTTGTTCTGTTATATCCTGGGGATATGCCTATTAAAACTATTCCATTTCAGCTTGTACGAGGAGTCAATCGATTGCGCCTTTGAGCAACGAGATTTGCATAGCCTCTATGAGCTACAGTCAAAGATGCAGCTGATCAGAGATCCGGTACTCCTCGAGAAAATTTGTCACTATATCAATATGCTCGAAGAAAGACGTTAAACTTAACATTCCACCAATATACTATATATATATATATATATATATATATATGTGTCTATTTATTATATCAAACTTTAGAGCCACTCGGCTTAAATTCGAAGAACATATTTAAACTATATTCAAGTATTTAGCCAAATATATTGTTATTCAAAGTTTCACCAAGTATGTTTGAATTAATTATGTCACTGGAGGAAATATATTATTGAAAATCGGGAAATGGTAATGGAATCCGTATCTTGTCCGTTCATAAATCCCCTTCATACCATTTCTGAATATAGACTCAATGTAGATAAACAAATTCTTCAAACTTTTTTCCAAGGACATTTTTTATTGTACATATATATAGATATATGTATGTAGTTATTAATGTATATATAGATCACATAAAGCAAAAAGAGAATATTTTACTACTTTTTTTTTTGTGGATGATTATGATAATGATAATGATGATGCAAATAGGTTACTCGATATTAAAACCCGTCATATTTCAAGTCTCTATAACTTTAGCCCTTGTTTCAATATATAGATTGATGTGTTGGTTACGCTTCAATTAAACCTCTACATATACATAATTACGAAGTTTAGTTAATTACAGTACATTATATCATATATGCATATAGTATAGTACACATAGTCGTATGTATATAGGTAGAGTATGAATACATTAACTATTCATTTTTTTTTTGTTTTTGTTTTTCTTCATGTTTAATTGTATGGTTTATATTTTTCGTTAATTATAATATATATTAAATATATTTACGAACATAACAGCAGTCTTATATAAGATGAAATACATTTAAATATAGAAATATGTATATATATAATTTATTGTTTCCATTAGAGGGTTTTGAGTTGCATTTCAAAGTTTTTTTAAATTTTCCTTTGCCTATTTCCGATTTATCCTCATCCTTAGCACAAAAGTTTTTCATTTACCCCTGCAGAGTGAAAAGATGGGAAACTCTGTGACAGGAGAAATGTGCTTCTGAAAATCTTGATTCGTAGAAAACGATCTGCAAGGATAGATAAGCTTCGATTGGCCGAAGTACGCTGCAGTTTTTTCTTGTTTCTTATTGTTGTTTATATAAAAGTTGATAGCTAAACTATATCGGCCAGTTATTGGCCGCATAAGCGTGTGGTCTTATAGATCTACTGTATATAAAGATATTATATAGGGTTAGGGAGGCGGACGCACATTTATTTAGTATTTAGTTGTAGTCTAATTTTAGACGCTGGGCGTCTCGCAAATGCGCTTCAAAATTTGTTGTTGTTTGGCGGTTGGCGGCTTTAGGTGTACTAAATTACTATAATTATGTATTCCTATACATACATATATATATTTTAGTATTTATTTTAGTGTATATTTATGTTTATGCTTGCATATATAGTATTGTATATATGTATAATACATATATGTCTATATATATATATATATATTAAAAATTTCAATGAATTTGTTCTGTTTCTTGCTTAGTTTCATTCATGTTTTCTTTTATCCTTCAATTTTATGCATTATTCGTACATAAGGAACCCAATTACAGTTTCTATCTTATTGATTGTTTGGGCGCGATTCGACGCTTCCATATTTCTTTTTCTTTAAATAATTTCTAATTATTAATGTTAATTTTGTATGCATGCATAAAATACTTTGAATATGACTCACATCATAGAAATAGAACATATAGTTATATGTATATGTATATATATATATATAATTATATTATTATGTTGATTACACTTAAGGACGATCGAAAATTGTAATTAAGACAGACATTAGATCAGTTTGATAACCGTACAGACACACACATAGAGAACAATATATAAATTAAATGTACACGCACATATAACTATTAATATATATATATATTTATAATTTATATCATATAATACTATAACTACCATACGAGTTGTTATGGGTTTTAAACGGAAACAGTTGAAGCTCTAAAGCTTTAATTCTATTAAAATTTCTTTTTTTTTTGTATTTCTTCAGTTTCAATTTTTTTTTCTTTTGTTTTTAATTTTTGGCTAGCTATTTTATTTGCTTGCATATTCGATACAATATTTTTATTTCCTTTTTAATTTTAACACGAAGTTTCTTATTTTTTTGGCAAATTTAACTTCGCGCCTAACGAAAAATTTTACTAGTGTGACGACATGACTTCTCAATTTCATGTTTTATTTTGCCAATACGATGATGAATTTGTTATGAAAAATGTTTTTGGCCAACTACTACATGGAAAATTAATATCCTAGACGTAATAGTTGGTTTATATACATTTCTAGATGTGAATGTGAATCCAAAATATTTAATTTAACTACGATAATGACTAGTTGAAGAAACACCTTCAAAAATTTATTCACTAAATTTTATGGTTAATTTTTAAATGGGGTTTACTTTTTTTTTTTTTTTTGATAAATTTGCTAATGCAGTGTTAAGAGAGATATCAGGAGAGAGATACAGGGGTCTTATATGAATATATATATATATTTCTTTTTTTTTTTTTTTGCTGCTTGGTGTGTGTGTGTGTGTATTCTTGTTGTTGGTTGCTGCCAATCGTGTATGTTTCTGTTTTAGTTTTGTTTGGGTTTAGTTTGTGAAGTGGCTTTAAAATTTATATAGAAAATTATGTTTTTTTTTTTTCTGTTTTGAATTGATTGGAACTGCTTAAAAATTCGGTCTACTCTGCCTAATCCTCTACTGCCTTATTGACGAATCCTCTTGCTCCACCTTAATGCCTTACTTAAGTGCTACTTCATCACAGCCAACGCTCTCTATGCGGTCCGATCTGATCCGATCTGACACTCAATTGATTGTTTTCTTGTAGAGATTTTGATGTATATGCTCGTTCTGCAGCGCGCACATCTGACCCACAGCAACAGCGCCGAGCATATTGGCATTGCTGCTGCCACCACCAACTGTTGTTGCACTCGCCGACTCAGCGGCAGTCGCTGGCATCTGATCGCCATTGGGCGCTGACAGGGTTCCATTGCAGCTAGCGCGCAGATTCGAAAAGTATTTCTCTTTGAAGCCCAGCGAATACTTGTGCTCAATGAAGGTGTACGAGATTTGCATGGGCGTGGTCGCGGCCGGTTTGCTTGCTTGCATCGTTGCTGTTGTCGCAGCTGGTGATGCGGCTGGCGCTATTGACGCTGCTGTTGCTGTGGGCCGATTGTACTTGGCTGTTGCAAGTTGATTGCTGCTGTCGTTGCTGCTGCTGCTACTGTTGCTGTTGTTGTGTGAGCAGGAGTAAGAGGTTTCTGCAATAGGTAGAGAGAAAAGGAAAAGAAGTAACGAAATCATAAAACAAAAACCAAAAGGCAAACCAAATATATGAAAAAAGAATAAATAAACGATTACAACAGAAATATAATTTGTGTTAAGTCTGAGATAGATGAGATATACAAAATAAATTATTGCACCAAAGTGGAAAGTATCTTTCGAAATGTGTGTTAACTTAAATATGTAATGAGAGTTGTGTAGGCTAATAATGCTTATCCTACTGATGTTTATATTATTAATAGAAATATATTGAAATGTGTGTAATATACTACATGAAGTTCATTTTGCTAATTCTTAAAACATAAATAATACTTTTGTTTTGCACTCTCTATACAAATGTACATATATAGAGTCTGGGTCTGACAATAAAAGTGTTCGTTAGATTGGAAATTAAATTCAAAAGTTTTGCAGTTTATTACAATGGGTTGCATAAATGTTTGCATTCTCTTCGTCTATATATTACTATGTCTAATTAAATTAAGTGGAGATCAGCCGTTAATTGCTAACTAAAATGTTGTATACAAAATCATATTGCACAATCTATACGATTCGCGTTTTCATAATACATAATACAAATGTTTTTAAAGACAACTTATATACGCTCTGGTCAATAAAAGCCGAAAAAAATATTTAAAAAGCAGTCTAAAAAATGTTTTTCCAATGGGTTTTGGTGAGTGTCGACGCCCCACCCCCTCCAAACTTCACTCTCTCTCTCTTTGTTTCTCTATCATCCAGAGGGATGGGGCGTACCTTAAAGTTATAATAACTACAAATTGAGTACATTAACTAAGCAGTGCGAACAAGGTTGTTCTTTTACAGTGTATTGTTAGAATGTTTGCTGTTCTCTTATTTTTTTTTTTTTTCTTTCTTTCTTTTTTTTGTTATTTTTGTTCGTATACGAGAAGCGACGCTTGCTGATTAAGTTGGTGGAGCCGGCGTTGCCTCCAGCGAGTATTGGCGCCGCATTAGTAGCTGCTTGAGTATAGGCTACGTTTCGGTGTTGACAACGCCGGTGCCAACAACTTCAATGGCTGCCACTGTGATTGTGCTCGAATTGACGGCCGTTGGAATTGTCGACGGCATAATGTCCTTGCTGTCGACTGTGCCGACAGCAGCTGCAGCTGCTGAGCAAAGTGTGCTGTCCGTCAGCATTAATGCATCGCTGGTCACAATTGGTGTCTCATCGGTGTCCATGGGCTCAACTGTGGAAGCACTTGTTGCTGACACTGCTGTCATGACATGCTTTTGCTTCAGGACAGCAGCAGTTGAGTTTTTGTGTTGCTGTTGTTGTTGGGCCGGTGTGGGCGAGCTGCTCTTGCTGCTGCTACTGCCAATGCTGCTGGTGGGACTGATGGGCAACACATGTTGATGCTGTTGTTGTTGCTGCTGCTGCTGCTGTTGGTGATGCTGCGACGATGAATGTATAAGATGAGTGCCAGCTGTGGTTGGCTCTTGTAGCAGCAATATGTTGGTCTTGGTTGGCTTCTGATTCTGTTGCAACATGTTGGTCGTGAATGTTGCCACCAAAGCCTGTTGCTGTTGCTGCTGCTGCTGACTGGCAGCCGTGGTAGTGAAAGTCAACGTCTGTGTATTCTTGGTGGGCGATGTGGCCGGCGTCAGTATGCCCAGGTTAACCAAATTGGGCAGAGTGATTTTAGTGGGCGTGCTGCAGCTGCTGGGAACGACAGCTGTTGCTACGGTTGTGACATTGCTGCCGTTGCCCTTCGACAAGCTGTTGTTGCTGTCGACCAATTTGTGTTGCTGTGCAATGTCCACGCCGTTTGCCACGTTGGTAGCCAACTTGAGTATTTTGTTGGCCGTGGCATTGGCAGCTATTAAATTAACGGACTTTGTAATGTTGTTGTTGTTACCGCCAGCAACAGCGGCAACATTACTGTTGTTGTTGGCTTTAATGGATACTAAACCGAGTGTGCTGCGCATTAAACTGTTGTTGCTGTTACCTGTTGCTGTTGTTGTTGTTGTTACGCTTGGCGACTGTGTGCTGACGTTCATTTGCTGCTGTTGCGGCTGTGGCTGTGGCAGTGCAAGTTGTTGCTGTTGTGGCAAATTTGTCACAGTCACAATATTGCCATTGCTTAGCTGCTGCAACATGTTGCTGGCAGTAACAGCATTGCTGGACAAATTATTGCTGCCCAAGCTGCCAGCGCCATGATAACTGGTGCTGGTGCTGCTTGACATGTTGCTGCTGGATGGGCTCAGCGAGCCGAGTGATTGCGATGGCGAATTGCTGCGCTGCAACAGGCCAACAGTGTTGCTGGCATTGTTGCTTCCAGCCAGGCTGCTGCCGTTGCTGCTGTTGTTGTTCTCGGCCTTGCATCTGCCCACATTATCGCCCGTTGCGGCCGCCGCAGCGGCTACCGCCAAGTTAGCTAACTGCTGTGTGGTTAGCACGCTATCCGGCTGTGAGTTGTGGGTGTGCAGCGCATGGTTTTTCAGGCCTTGCGCCGTTTTATAGCTCTTGCCGCAGTGGCACTTGTAGCCCTTGCGCACTCTGTGGGAATTTGTATGGGAATGGGCAAATGAGTTTGTGTGCTTTTTGTTGTTGACATGTTTTTGCGTGCTAACCTGCCATCCTTCTTGTGGCCATTCTTCGAATGGTATTTGATGCCATTCACGTTCTTGTAACGCTTCTTGCAGCCAGGGACAGGACATGCAAATGGTTTCTCATTGCCAGGCGTGCCATTGCTGCCGCCACCGGAATGCCTGCAACAATTTTTTACTTAGCTTAATACATAATATTTTTAAATGGAACCCACCTGCTGCCATAACGCATAATGAACTCAGAGCTAAACTCCTCGGTGGTCCAAGAGTCATTGCTGTCCTCTGATTCAGAAACAACCATTTCATCATCATCCATTTCGCTGCCTGCAAAATGGGAGACAACTATAAAATCGATTGCAACATAAATTAGTAGCTGTTAATTTGCGCCTCTTACCTGTGGGCGTATTGCTGCGATTTGATGATGACATACTATAGCTATGATGCTTAATCGCAAGCTTGCGCTTGAGCTCCGCATTGCCCGCATTGCCGCTGCCAGTGTTGCTAGTGCTGTTGTTGTTGCCGCTGGTGTTGTTGATTAGGAAAGGGGATGGCTCCTTCCGAGCATCGTCTGAGATGTATCGTAGCACATAGCTCAGCGGCAAAGACGCAGGCGGTGCCAGCTCTTTTTGCTCGACCACCTGAGGATCATAGTCTGCAAAGAAAAAGAGGACAAGAGAGAAAGATGAATGAGTAATTGCTGTGGTTTATAAACACCTAAAAATTCTACATTGACACCCAATACGGGTTCACAAACAAGTAACCTGCATACAATACAATCATTTTGAGATGCCATAAATTAAAAAAAATATATTTATTTCTTATATTCTGATTGTGCTTTAATATATGGAGTAATTATGCATTAAAACAAGTTTAACCACTGTGTTACAGAGACGGGTTTTTAAGTTGTTTTGACAATTTAAAGATTATTAGTTAGAAATTGGGCAAATACCTACAGTTGAGGCCTTTTTTCTCGTTTAGATTTTATCTTATCGTAATTATATCGCGCCACAGATTTACACACGACACACTTTCGTCTCCAAAGTAGACAGAAACACGCACCAGACACCAGCACTTGCCTCCATCGAAAATGTTCAAATATTAAATAAATAAATAAATGTAAGCGGTTGTAATATTCTGTTCCGAGTGGCCTACAGTGTTCGTAATGTGGTTGCTGACGCATTTTTATAGGGGTCTTGTGATTGTGGACACACACCAACAAATATATGAATATATATTTACATGTACATATACATATGTATAGGTATATTTATTGTTGCTCATAGGGGTATATGCCGGGGGCTTTGGGCTTGTGGGCTCTACCACAGGCGAGCATATGTGTGTGATTATCTTATCGTGCGAACAGACGACAAGCATAAGATCAAAGCTTGCTTAATCAACCCAATGCATAACAGCAGCGCACAGGTGATTGGCTCACTGCTTGCGCACGTATGTATGCGTAACCTAACCTCCGCGACTGCACATGGCTTTATTATTTATTGCAGGCAGCCAATCACATTTGCTCTGTGCACTAGAGACAGCCTGTAGACAACTTGCAATCGATTGATGCGCAACAGGTAATCGAAATATCCTGTCCATCTCTTGCACTGTTATCGTTTGACACCCACACACACACAGACACAAGCGGACAGACATTTGGTCGATAACAATGCAGTAAGTAAATATAAAACATATGCGAAAAATTAGAAGATTGATTGAAAAACATATGTGCGTACATAATGTAAAAGTACGTATGTATGCATATATACAGATACATATCGCAAAACCTCGCTAATGTGTGTGTTATCAGTTGCTATTACTAAAACTATGACTACGTGCCCTGCAATCGCTGACACATTCCAGACGGGGCGGCACACGTACTGCAAATATATAAAATTGGTATTTAACAATTTATGGCTAACAGTTATTTTTATTTTTATTTAGTTTTTCTTGATTGATGAAATCGGAGTGGAGTATTCTTGGCTTGCCTTTGTCTATGGCCGCCACCCGCCCAGCGTCATTTGTTACGCTCAAATCAGTTTACTACTTTGTTGTTATTTTCTTACAGTCATTATTGTTATGATTTGTTTATTGTTATTATTGTTGTTGTGTGTATTTTCTATAGTTGATAACCTTACCCAGTCGTTGCCGTCCGTCCGGCGGTTCTGCTTACTCTCTCACATGTGTCTCTCTCGCTAGGTGACAACTACTATTCAGCTGACAGTTTGTTTATCAAATTTTCAAATACTGCTGCACATTTGATTTGAATCAAATATACATATTCTGCATATGTATGCAGTCACATATTATATACATACATATAAATATACAGATAAACATTTATATTTGAGCAGGCGTGTATCGTTACCATACATTCGCAATTTTAAAAGTAAAATAAATATAAACAACAATTCTGTGTTGTTATTTCTGTTATTCTTATTGCTTTTGCGTCGTCATCTGAGTCATTCACTTGTTGCAGAATTACTTTTTTTTTTTCGCAGATAATAATTATACATACACATTTGTACATATACATATATACTTTCATTTTGTATATGTATATTTACTTTGTATACATGTATATATGTACAGATGTTCTGTATTTGCTTTTTGGGCGTGCAAAATTTGTGCAATGCACATATCGAAATTTGATAATGAGCGCTCAAAATGTCACTGACTGGCAAGCCGGACGAATAATGTTAACAAATTGGATTAACAACATTCCATGCCGGCTTGGCACATGACGACCTAAACATATTGCAAAATATATAACGGCATATTGCATTTCACAGCATGCACAAATTATCGATAAATTAACAGAGCGCATGTGACGCTGCGTATATACATAAATGTATATGTATGAATATCTACATGTACATATGTATGTATATATGTGTGTATGCACAACAGGTGCCTGGCAACTGTGCAAAGGACAAACTTGAAGGTCTTGCGCCAGCGTTGCCATCACAGCAAAAGGAAATTATGAAAAAAAAAAAAAAAGAAAACTCCCAACTCTCGTGCCGTTGTCAACTGAAAGCATGTACAGAGATGCGATAAGCGTAAGACAACTAACCAACTGGGGCAAGCAATTACATACATACGCAACTACATAAATACATAATAACTATATACATGTATGTATATGTATGCATGCACATAAAGTAAATGCCAAAAGTCCTTCGAGCTGATATCTCAAAGCTTATGGGCACACAACTATATTAGATAAATTCATTTCAACATACATATACAAATATATGTATGTGGATGGCCAAGGGCGATGCGTGGGCGTAAACGCCATTAACCATACCAATTTTATGTAATGCCAGCGAGCGCCTGTCAACGACGCCATTTGCTGCTGACCGTTATCAAAGCACCAATACCAGTAGCAATAGTAAAAGCAGCAGCCACAGTCAAAGCAGCAACAACAACAAACAGCTGCTTACTTTTAGCCGTAATAGTCAGCTGAGCTTGATGCCACCCCTATATTTATGTTAGAGATGAGCGCGTGTTGGGCTTTCTGATTGCGAAACGCTAAATTATTATTATTAATTACAAATACGTGTTTTTGTCATTTAAAATTTAATTATTTCTCTTTCAATTATTATTTCAAATATTCTCATTGAATTTTGTTGTGGAACTGCTTTTAATTTTATAAAAATATAATCTCTCTCTCGCTTTCTCTTATCGCTTAACTACAATGCCTATACCATTAGATTTATTTCTAATATTATCATCACCTAGTCTTTTTCAATTTATTATCTTGGTAACAGATGCAATTGACAAGGTTCGTGTCACGCCACTAAACACGATGCGCACTCAAATTTCGGCATAAAGTATGCAGACGTAAGTATTTACAAATATAAGTGAAGCACAAATAAATGGGCTGAAACAGCCCCCGAGTCTCGCACCACCATGTAAAACACCCCCTGGGAACACGTAACACACACAACCCCTATGCCCGATCACCCATTGCAGCCAACTGGCAGCACTGAGCTTAATATTATTGATTTTCCACCCCCTCACAAACAGACGCACACGCACACACACACGTCGCTTCTACTTAAGTACCTGGTCTAAAATTAAACATATTTTTGTTGTAAAGCCTGGCTAGCCAAGTCGTAGCATTGTTTTGTTGCTTTCCAACACACACAACACGTTCACGTAACTTGTTTACAGTAAAAAATCGCTTGAATGAACCCTGAATATTTCGTTTCAGTTTTGTTTTCTAGCTTTCTTTCTAAACATACATAGATCTGAATTCATATATATATATAGATATATATATATATATATTATTGAAAAAAGGGAAGCTTTCACGGTAGTGAAATGCACGTAATCGGACACGTGTGAATGGGATGCAGCATTGACAAGAATTGATTACGCATGAGGTGCGTGGGTGCAATTGGAGCACGACTTTTTGCACCGCTCGAATGATGAGATACTTGCGCTGAACAGGTGATAACACCTGCAAAAGACGCGCTAAAATCCCAAGCCCGAAACCCAAGCCAAAGACAGGTCAAAGGCACACACACATTCATATGTAGCTCGATACATACAAGAAAAGGCGCTCACTTGCCCTTGCCGGCTGGGGTACAGATGCTGCTACGCTGGCGGTTCACCAATACACACACACAGATACTTAAACCAAACATATGCGTTGTTGTTGTTTAATGGATCACCGGCTTTTTGCTTGCTTTTGTTGTTTTTGCTTGCCACGCAGTTGCGTTCCCGCTCGCACTTTATATTGGTGTATCAAAAGCAAGCGTATCTACATGCAAACACAAACACAAACACACACACACACACACACACACACACACACACAAATATGCATGTACATCTGTATGTATAATTGTGTAGAATGAATGCTGTACATGCCACGAATGGACATTTGCCAGTGTGTGCGTGAGTGATAGTGTGTGTGTGTGTGTGTGTCTGTGCGGGCACAGGTAATTCAGCTTGGCTTGTCGCCTATTGTGAATGCGCTCGCTTGTTTCAATTGAAGGCGACGACGCGTACGCATTAAAACGTGCGTGCGTATTTAAGGCCTGGCCATATTGATTTTCCATGGCACACTTTGATATTATTGCACTGCAGCAATATACTTTGCCAACATTTACAAATGTACACAACATTGTGTGTGTGTGTTGTTTCACAGCTAAAATTGTTTTCAGGGCTGGGAAGTCGATAGTGAACAAAAACAATATTTTATTCATGCACCGAAACGCTGCAACGGGCGTGTATTTATATGCACACACTCACAAGTTTACCTACAATTTAATCATCATATGCACACGTACACGCACACGCACTCAGTCTCACTCACACTCAAACACTCTGACAAACCTGTATATACTATGCACATATAAATAAATTAAATAAACAAAACACTGAGTGCCGACGATGTCAGTGGCGTACGAGACGATGCCGCCCCGCTCATCACGCGACTAATTATTGTTGTGCTTCCCATTGTTATTTTACACTTTCGCACTTGTTCATCGCATTAATTGTTGTTGTTTTTATATACTTGCCTATGTGTGTGCCCTCGATGTGTGATATTAAGTCGTTCAGACTTGGAAAAGTTTTAAAACAGCCATTAAATTTGCAGATGTTGATCAGAAACACGGCCATATCACTCGACGTACGACTGTGACTGCGCGTTATGTAAGTGTCACTGTTTGTTTAATGTTATATTTCTGGCATCCAAGAACTTAACAGTTTGCTAAGCTGTTACTAATGGTGTGCACTTATATATGTTAAGATTGTTCAAGCGAATACTGTGGGTGATGCGTAACTATCGCATATACTTAGCTATCGATATATGCGATAACTGGCATCCAAAACAATTCTTAGGCGTCGTTCCAACCAAATCATACAATTAACCAATTAAGTCCAGCGAAAATGCAATATGCAACGTATATCAAATTTGATTTAGTAGTTATATTAATGAGCAAGCCAGATGAAATGTAAAAGGTTCCGTCGATTAGTATGTATTTGTGTGTTTCCTCCCTGGCCGAACGCACACACACACACTTATGCAAAAACGCTGTTATGCAATTGAGGGCTGCAATGATACATATAATGTAATTTGATTACCTATATATTATATCAACGCTTTCCGTTTTTAAATATATATTCAGATAAATTCTATTACTTACAGCATCCTGTTTCAATTGTGGTGGGCTTTAAATTGCTCAAATTATAACATAATCCAGACGACGTGACGACACCACGACGCGTGGCTGTATGCGGACCAGGGCTGGATATCTATTCGATGTATATTCGATTAGGTCAACGAATGGTAAATGTTTTTATTGCCATACAAACCATGTATTGTTTTGTAATCTCAGAAAATATCCAACCATATCTGTCTCTTATCGAATAGGATATACAAAATCCATAATCATAATAGTAATTGATTATCATTATTTTAAATTTGCGCGCCAAATATTTCTAATCAGTGTCGCTTACTAAGTTTGCTTAGATTGGATGCAACTTTTTTTGCAGGTTTGTGTTCAGATTATGATTGTCATGTCAGATGCAAGTCAATATTTCTAAAATCGTATTGTCGATCTAAATTAAGAAATTTAATAATTTGTTGACGAAAAACGCAATTTCAGGGCTGGTAAGTAAAACCGGCATTAATTTCCAAGTCTTTTTCCAGTTCACCACAGACCAGGACTGCATTTACTAGAATACTGATAACAGATTTAATTTCCATTTATTCAGGTAAATAAAATTTAAATATATTTAAATCACTACAAACGCGAATGCTCAGAAATTAAATGCATATTTTAAAGAATTAAGTTTATCATGGTTTATGGCAGTTAACATACGTGTGTATTTGTGTGCCTCCTAGCTTAGAAAAATATGTTTATGATGTACCTAAATACATTTAAGATATCTATATAATTTAAATTTACAGATGTAATTTTTAATCAGCCAAAATTTAGTATAAGAAGCGTTTGTAGGATTTTTAATGGTATCACCACTATTTATTTATTTTTATCGATATGCACTCATGCGTTCCCCGACTTTCCAGGTGAACTTCCAATTCACCACGGGCAAGAATTGCATGGCGACTGTAGGGTAAAGTAAAAATTCGCGTTTAATACGGTTCCACTGTTGTTAAGGGTTTGTTCGAAGTGAGTTGGTCGCATATTTTTTCGTTGATGTTAAAAATGTGGAGCACCCCACAGCTGCTGCTGGTTGAATAATCAGTTTCGATTGGGAATAGCCAAAAATAATTCTTTAAAATATAATTGTATTCAATAATAGTTAGTGATACAGAGTGACCAATAGAAAACAAGTGAATTTAATATTTTTTCAAACGTGTTCAATGTCGCCATCTTGCGGCACACGCACACACATGCAAGATGTCACACGGACGTACAAAGAGAACTGTCAGTGTACGGTGTGAAGTCGTTGCGTCACTAGAAAAGTTCAATAATTTGAAGGAAATTAGTGCCCGTTTAAGAAAATTAAGTGAAAATAGTTGGAATTTGTAATTATAAATAATTTGTGCTTCTAGTTTAATTGAGAATTATTCTAATTGTGGATAGATACATTTTTTCACGTTACGTAACCAACAGCAACTTGCAGGCGGGCAGCGGCGTTTGCAGAAACGATTCGCAACAATTATATATTTACATATATATAAATAAAAAATATATATTTACAAGAAATCTACATCTATATCTTTTGCAGAGCTCCGTGCGCTTGCTTCAATTTTGTGCGAAACGCCAATTAAAATTCAACTAAAAATGTTCGTGTCGACAGTCTCTCGCATTGCCCCCGTTGCAAGGACCGCGGTAAGTAGAAAACGTGTTAGCTTTTTCAGTGAGATAAATAGTTATGTGTGCTTTTGTTGTTGTTAATTATATAATTCTTAGCCGCATCGATTTTCATTGTGCTAACGAAAAATATCTATGCTGCGACTGTGGTGACTTGGAATTCCAATGGAAAACACATACAGTTACATAAGTTGAAAGCGAAAATTGAGGTTATGATCTTTTATAGCTGCAACTTCTTAATCTTTTAAAATTTGTCAAGCAATTAAAACCCATTTTTAAATCTATTTTTTATAATCACATTTATTTTTGAATTAAATTAAGTCATTGTTATGCGGTGTAACCGTTGTATAACAACTTACAGTGACTTTGTTACTGATATTAGTTGAGGTTAGAACCGGTGAAAGCTTTAAAATCAATTCCCATTAAGCTGTATACCCAATTAAACAAAATTATTAAGTTAATATTTATCAGCGATAATTATAAATTGTATTTGCCGTCTTCATAAATGAAAACAACAACAAACGCGGCTGCCAAATAGGTAAAATCCAAATTGCTTAACGTATTGCATAACTTGGCATTCGAATGCAAAATGTCATCGCGTAAAGTCTACAACAACCACAAGGAAAGCATTTTTTATCTCACATGAAAGAGAAACTAAACTCGCATCTAATTACATAATTTAACTTTTATCAATTTTGTTGTTGCAGCTCCTAGCCAACTCCAAGCAATACTTGCGACCATTGAGCAGCGCCGTCATTAGCCAGAGCCAAACTTTGGCCGCTCAGAACACAACCCCCGTAGCATTACTGCCACAGATCAGGTCATTCCAGACCTCGCCTGTCACACGTGACATTGATTCGGCTGCCAAATTCATTGGTGCTGGTGCTGCAACAGTCGGTGTCGCTGGTTCCGGTTCGTATTGGTTTTCGAATTCCTGTTAAGCTTACTATTTCCGAACTAATCCGTATACTGTGTAAATCCTATATGCAATCCTCCAATCCAGCTGTCATATACTCATCTTCAGTCAGTTACAATCTAGCATCTGGGGCACACACAACGAGTATCTGATTACTCTTAAGCTTGCCCCGGGAAGGTCTGAGACTTGGCCAAAGTTCCCTTGTTGCCGTAACAACACATGAAAGCTGAAAGGTGATTGTGTGTCGTGGAGCTTCATTTCCTAGCAGGAAACTTGTGTAATCGCAAGGCGAAAGTACCAGAAATGCTGTAGCATGGCTGTTGCCGCATAACCTGCCGCCGGCCATGTTGCATTGAAAGCTTTCGTGGCCAGCAATTTTAGTGCGATGTGCTTGCTGCAAACCTCAATTATGGGGTGCGTAGAACTCAATTCAGACTAATCTGTGACTGACTGGACTATCAAACAGATGAGTATAGGCCAATGGGAAGAGTTTGGCATATATATATATATACTTTCCATCGACACATGCCGATGTGATTTATATGTAAATATTTTCATTTTTATCTGTACAATCTGTTTAATCTATATTGTCTCTTGTCTCTATCTCTTCCTTTATAAATCAATGCCTACTTTTCTAATGACAACCAATACAACAGGTGCTGGTATCGGAACAGTATTCGGTTCCCTCATCATTGGTTATGCCAGAAACCCATCGCTGAAACAGCAGCTGTTCTCCTACGCCATTTTGGGTTTCGCCCTGTCTGAGGCTATGGGTCTGTTCTGTCTTATGATGGCCTTCCTGTTGCTGTTCGCCTTCTAAGCGCCGCTACTCGTCCTTCATTTTTCCGAGCAATTGGCTGTCGCTTTGTATGAGTGTGGGCGTTTGGGGTATTTATCTATCTCAATGTCCAGCTGCATGCTAACGACCGTCAGGAGCAACGAGAAAGCAAAGTATAGAAGAAGAAACAACAACTTCAACAAACAAGCAACCAACACCAGCAACGTTCGTTTTTCGATTATTATTGATAAATGATTGATAGCCAACAACATCCTGTACTATCTAATTATAAAATAACAACAACATAATATATGTAATTTTGTTTTTAAAAAACATTCGAAACTGTAGTAATCGCCTAAATCACACGCAGAACAAGATCATCGCGCAGATTGAAGACATTTTCGATTTAAGTTTAAGCCAAACAAGAAAATAACAAATTGCTAAAAAAAATGCATTGGAATAAACTTGGCAAAAATGCTTAACGAAGACACGCGATTTAAACGAAAAGTTGAGATTGAAATTGTAAACATTAAAATTAAATTTTAATCCATGCAAGCTTCAAATTCACACCGCAACGGCAGACCCCACACGCAGGCGACTACACAGAAATCAACATGCTGCGCCCTCTCCATCATGCTGCGAGCTGACTGTGCGTGCTGCTCGGCTCCCTCTCTCTCTTCCCAAAGGCCTTGACAACAACAACATCAGTTTGTCGAGGCGGCAGGGGCAGCACGTGCGACCAACTCTCTTAGCCAATTAAGATCCTGGCTGTTGGTGAGGGCGTGGCGTGTTTGCTTTCGTGTTGTCCTCTCCAGATTTTGAGTTATGTGGCGCGTACTGATAACGTTTCTTTAAGTTTATTGTATTTAAAACGTGTTTTTCTTTTTGTTAAATCATTTCTTGAATGCCACTTAATTATTGTCACTAATCGAATAGTGGGGTTTGTTTTATTGGCTAGAGTAACGAAATGTATTGGTATTTGAAGAAATATAAAATAAAGGAAAACTGAATGTGTTAAGGAAAGACGATTTGCGGTTTTGATACTTTATAATATATAATACCAAGTATTTCTACAACACATAGTTCATGTGGCGTGCATATTTTAATTTTGGCGCTCAAAAGACAACCCTGTCGTGTGGCACAAGCTACCCTGTTAACCACACGGGTAAAGACTATCGATTATTTTCAAATATGCAAACGATAACTTTACATTAATAAAATTCACGTTGTTTGATGGATTTTGGGAAGAAAATATTGGGTAAATACGGCTGGAGAGAAGGCGATGGCTTAGGAAAGAACAACAATGGCATAGTGGCGCCATTGAAGGCTAGTCTAAAATTTGACAATGCTGGGCTGGGTGTTGATCGTGCCGCAGAATTCAATGATCACTGGTGGGAGCGCTGTTTCAATGAGGCAGCATCAAACGTCAACGTGCAGGTGGAACAGAATGGCCAGGTGAGCACAGCGCGTAAAGCTGACCAAGAGGCTGTGGAAATTTCGACCAAAGGCTACTCAGCACGCAAACTGAAAAAGGCTAAGGATCAGCAAAAAGATTCCAACGGTGGCGCCGTTTATGATAATTTTCTGAAGTCTGCGTTGCTTACCCAAGACGGTGGCGAAGTGAAAACGAAGAACGTATTAAGGTGGAGGACATTGCTGTGACCAAAGTTCAAGTGCTGACCGATGAGCAGCTATTCCAAGCATGTGGCGGTCGGACAGCTCACAAAGGCGCACGCCATGGACTCAAATTGAGCGGCAAGCTGGCGCGCATAGAGCAACAAGAGCGGGAGATGTTGGCCAAGTTGAACGGCAAACAATTACAGACAACTGAAGAAGAAGCTGACAAGCCAAACAAAATTAAAAAGAAGAAAAAGAAGGATAAATGTAAAGAAGCCTATGAAGAGCAGTCTGAGTTGGAGTCGAAAAAGAAGTCTAAGAAGAGAAAGCCAAACTTGGAGTGCACAAAAAGTGATCCGGCGCCGCCTCCAGAATCGAAGAAACAGAAAAAAAAAAACAGAAGATAGCACAATAGTTGATATATAGATTAAACTTATATGTACATATGAAATGTATTTAATTATAATAAATCTAAACGAAGACATTTATAAAAAATCTAGTTTTGTAGTCCCTTAATCCTGATTCACTTTCTGCCCTTAGCTTTCATGCGCCTGGATTTGCCCAGTCGTTTGTTGACCGAGGCGCCAGCTTTGACGCCGCGCTGACGACGTGTGGACTTCTCTGAATCAAGGCCAGCTGCCGATGACTTGGTGTTGCGTTTGAGACCCTTTTTCTTGCCACCGAAGCCGAACCTTTTGTTGCGCTGCTTGCGTTTATCTGCCGACTGCTTTTGCTTGGACTCTAAGGCCTTGGCATCTTCAAGGAAGTCCAGATTTTTAAGCTTGCCCTTGCGGAACTTCTTCAGCTTATCGAGCATCTCCTTCTTCTCAGCCTCGCGCTGCACCTTGGTTTGCTTGGCCAGCATTTTACCCATTTTCCTCTGTTCGCGTATTTGTTTAATGCGCTCCGATTTGGCCTGCCCTTGCTGTTTGGCCATTAGATTGGCGCGCACCTTTTGCATGTGTTCGTCGGACTTGGCCATTTCGGCAAAATAGTCGTCGGGACGACGTGTCTTAATGCCCAGCTCGTGCAGCCGCTTAATGCCCTCCAGCACAGCGCTCTGTGCCTGGCGATGGAACAACATTTCGCGCTTAAAGTCATTCAAGACGGGATCTTCTTCGGGGCGCACATAAGGTATTTTGGCATTTCCTTTAAATTGATTTTCACGTTTCTGTTCGTGCTTTTCAAGCTGCACCGCCAGCTCGGGTGCCAACGGGGCCAAATTGTTGATCATATCCAGGCGCTCTTCCCATGGCAGGTCTAAGCGTATGGCATGTGCTTTGGCCAACAGTTTGGTCTACAAGTAGTAGCAAATTTTAGTAAAATAGATCAAGTCTAACTAGTTTTACTTACAATATCATTTATTTTATTTCGTTGTCCGCTGAACTCAACATTTAGACCAGGTTTCAGATCCCCACGCTCGAAAGCCGCTTGCAGCTGTTGAAATAATAAATCCTACTTCTATTTGCAAATTTATTTAACTATCTCATTAACTTACCTCAGCATCGGAATTATCTTCCGAATCAAATTCTGAGCCGCTTTCTTGTAATTCAAAGTCTGACATGCTTAAAAATTATATTTCAAGAAGTTGACTAAATAAAAACAAAGCCAACACGTGCGAACCGTGCAAATGGATATCGATAATAATACTGCACATATATTGTGTAGCAATTAGCTTTATGTATGTTAGCATATGTTAACATCGATGAGCAATTTGTAGTCAACCCTAAATCAAACATGCCGCTTGGAATACGCTAAATAAGTTTGTCGATTAGTAAGTCAGTAAGTTTGTTTATTGCTGCAAAATCAAGCTGACAAATTCGAATTTAGCATTTTTTGAAATTATATTAACCTTTAAAATTAATATTATAATTTATGTATTTAATATGTAATCCAATATCACGCCAACAAAGCCAATGTCTCAACTGAGTAACGGCAGTTTTCCATTCAATTTTTCAGACCCACTGTTATTAACAGTTCCGCAAAATGTTAAGATTTCAGATGCCATTTTAGTTCAGTTAAGGCGGCATATAAGTGGTTAAGTGCATTTATTTTTTTAAATTTGTATATAATGCTTGTTAATCTGGCAAATATTTATGCGGAGCTAATGCGTAAATATGGCGATAATCATACCATCACATATAGTGCGCCGCCCTCTTATTTAATTAGATTGGTTGGCGCGAGCGAATCAGCAAATAAAAAAATTGTTTTTGTCTACAAGGAGGATCGCAGTGGCGGCATTACAACAACCACGCCTACCAAGCTGCTTTTAAAATCGGAGCGTAGATCACCTAATACAGATTTAGATTTAACTGGCAGTCCGCTGAAGGACGATTGTATTGTGGATGCCATTGCCGATCTCTCGTTGGATCTGCATATAGTCAATCGGAATCCTTGGAAACCGGATGAAGAATATCATCGGGGCTTGCCGGCTGATAAGGCTCGTGCCATTATCTGCACCGAATCGTTTCAACAGGCTGATGGCCAGGGCTCCGTTTGGTTTCTGTGCGATGGCAGCGACTTCGGTCACACGCTGCTGCTGCTATACGAATACCACCCGACGCACTTTTCGCGAGGCATCGTCAGCTATTTGGGCGTAATGCCCGCCTACATGGTGACATCCCAGTCGTTGGTGCGACAGCATGGCCAGAGTGCAGGCGCACAGTTGGAGACATACATTGAGAACAGCTATCAGATTAATCCGCACATGACGCTACTTTGCAGTTGGTCGACTCCGGCCCCACTGCCATTGCTCATTAATCTGAGCGGTTGCAATGTGTCATTGAATCAAGCATTTCGCGTGGGAGATTGCGGTCCTGTGACGGAGGACTTCATGAACCAGCTGCGCATCCTGGCCTACATACGGGAGGACATTGTTAGCTATCATAACGATGAGCAGGCGGGTGTGCAACGAGAACCTGTCTATCGTTGTGGCAGCGGCATCGATATGGATGAATTACGTGAATCCATTAACAAGACAATGACTGAGGTCTCGGGCTTTACGGACGTCTTTACGGATGGCCATGCAGAGTATGACATTGAGGAGGTGGTACAACGCGCCAAGCAGCGCAGGCTTATGGATCTCACCGATAAGCTGTGGGAGCTGCTCAAAGGTAAGTGTCTCAACCATGGAAATTGCTTGTGCTAATCATTTCTCTTTTTAACAGCCTGCTCTTGCTACAAGGATCTAAAGATTGCCTTCAACATACTCTTTCAATGCGCTGTGCGCTGCAATATTGTGGTACTTTAACTGTTTATAAAATTCGTACAAGCCGATTAATATTGCTTTTGTTTTTAGAACATGCCCACAAACAAAAATCGTTTGGCTGAAATCATTTCAAATTTGACCAACAGGCGCTTGGCTATGCCCTGTCTGAGCGGCACGGAGCCTTTGGAATTGCTGCTGGAGATTGGCTTGGAGAAGGTTCACAAGGATTATGAGTTTATTTTTACTGAGAGCAAAATGTGCAGTATTAGTTTATTAAAAGGCAGTACAGAATCGGCAAATTCCGATTTAAACGATGGCTCCTCAACGAATGATCTGTCCAAGCTGCGCAAATCGCTACATAATGCCATGAGAGGTGATGCTCCGGGTGCTGGTGGGGCAGGTGTCTTACGCAAGACACTCCTACACAACACCGCAGGCAACAAACAAACCGGTGCCAATTATCAGAATGACGATGTCTCTGGCTTTAAGAATAGCAACTTCAATGAGCAGGAAAGCATGTTGCAGATATCCAAGCTATTTCAAATACACTGCACATTGGAGCATCTGCTGATGATACATGTCAACTTGAATTTACCTCATGGTTAGCTCACTTACTCAATAATTTATATTGATATTCTATATTAATATATAATATTTATCTATTCAGTTTATGCGGATGTATGCACTCAGCTCTTGAACAAGCAACCGCGCCTGGTTGAGACCATTGATGATAATTTAAACGATGTAGTGGACATTCAGTTATCCGCGCATTATGTGCGTGAACACCTGGATGGCAAGGATCCACATACACGCCAAATAACAATGAAGTCACAGAACAAATATAGGGAAAACACAACCACATTCTACTTCAACTTGGAAAACATTTGTCCGCCTCAGCTGGCGAAATGCTTTCAGTGTGATGGTTAGTTAGAGTTTTATAAATATGAATATATTTATGAATTTCATATTATTTTATTGTAGATAAAGAGATGGTCAAGGAGCGCACTTATCATTGCTGGCTCTATCGCAAAATTCGCACGCTCAAATAGAAACTTAATATTTATTATTAATTACATAATTATTAAATCATTTATTGTATATTTAATCTTAAATATTTGTCGCTTAACCTTACAACCTGCTTATCGCACCGCATTGGCCCCAGACCAAAATCATGTCGCCTGAATACTTACAAGTTTTAATCCATGCAATTGTTTTGGATCGCTCAAGGCTCGAAATCTATTTATTTGAAATGCTGATAGTAAACACAATTAGCGTGCGTTTTGCTTGGCATATTCTAAACAAAGTGCACACACGGTGAGGAAATGAGCATATTTGCAACCAAGCGTAAAGTAATGCTATAAATCGGCCCAAACGTGTGCCCAATGGCCAGCTCATGTGCATCTGGCGCCACACGGCAAACAGCCCCCAAAAATGTTACAATCCAATTAGTGCAATGCACCAATTGTCTCCGGGCTGTCGTCGACAAATGCTTAGCCCGATTGATTTTCAAGTCTCAGACGTGCGTGGAACGCGTTGCGGTTCGGTCGTGTTGCGCTTCAAAACGGCAAATATACAATATAGTTAAGAAAATAATAAAAAGAGAAAGGATTATTTGTTGGCGCACACACACGGACACACGTTCCCCAGGCTTCAAACAAAGTGACGCACATCCTGTGCCACACATAGTTTTACAAATATCAATAATAAACAAGAAAAAGACTTTTTAATTTAACTATATTCTAAATGCCAATTATCGCGCACGGATAATCCAATTAACAAAATGGTGTGTATTATACAAGAAAGTGCTTATATAGAGGAACAAGGGAAAACTATCTCTGGATTGTTCAAGAAATAATACTTTTGCAGATAAAAAAAAAACTCTTTATCTGATTTTCCATTTTTTATGGGAAAACAACTTTATCAATTTGATGGCTGCGATGGATTTTTCTGATATATTTGTAGAGCAATGTATATCAATGTTAAAGAGTTGTCTTAAAGAAAAAAAAAAAAAAAAAAAAAACATTTTCCTTATGTGTAAAATCCTGCCAAAGAAAATATTAATAATAATATTTTCAAATAATTTTTAGTATAATAAATAACAATTTTTCTCGATTTTTGTTGTTGAGCTTTTATGATCTTTATTATATTGATATATGAATGTTTATTAGATTAAATAAACCTAAATGTGTGAGAAATTATAGGATTCTTAATAGAATTTTTTTAAAATCTTTAGCAAGTAATACTTAAGGAAAGCAAGGAAATTAAAAAAAAAAAAAAAAAACAATTAAGATACGTTTTTTTTATTTTTATTTTTTTTTTATTTTTATTTTGTTTATTTATTTATTTTTTTTTTTAATTCAATTTTTTATTTTTGATTAATAATCTGTGCAAGCAAGAAATTATACTCGTTTATCAAGAATGAGTCAAGTCGCCAGGATGACTGATAAACCAATATATTAATAGGGGTTTCAACATTTTCGATATATAAAACTTAACTTTCGATAAATCAAAACAATGTGAAATTGAAATTGGATAGAGGATATTTATTATCCTACGCATGAACCGTAAATGTGCGAGGCCTTTCTTTTTCTGGCCAAGGCCACGAGACAAAGAAAACTAGAGAAAAAGCCAAAAACCAGACAAAGCCAGTGAAGCCCCTCAGAGTCAACAGGCTTTGGCGCTTTCTTGAATATTTGCAATCTTGTTTTGCCACAATGAATCCCTAAGGCTTCAACTGGTTATCCATTCTCTACCATCGCTTTCGCAGGGTCTGGAGTTCTTCTTTAAGTTTGGTTATGCGTTTCTAACCATAACGCTGATCATCATGATCTGGATGTCCTTAGCGCGTGCTTCGCTCTTCAGTCGCGAGATGGAGGAGACTCGCTACCCACCGTGCACATACAATGTGATGTGCACATGCTCCAAAGCTTCTACAGATCTGGGCATTGTGCATTGCAAGAATGTGCCATTCCCAGCACTGCCGCGCATGGTTAACCAATCTAAGGTAGGTGAAGCGCCATCGTCAGACTACGCTTGACCTAATTTTCGTAATAGGTTTTCATGCTGCACATGGAAAATACGGGTCTACGCGAGATTGAGCCGTACTTTCTACAATCGACGGGCATGTATCGATTAAAGATTTCGGGCAATCATTTAACCGAAATACCAGATGATGCCTTCACCGGCTTGGAGCGATCCCTATGGGAACTGATATTGCCGCAAAACGATCTTGTTGAGATACCCTCGAAGTCGTTGCGTCATCTGCAGAAGCTGAGAATTCTGGATCTATCACATAATCATATAACGACTATACACCACGACTCGTTCCGAGGGCTGGAGGAATCACTGCAAACTTTGATTCTGGGCGAAAATTGCATTTCTATGCTGATGTCACATAGTTTCTCGGGTCTGCTTAACCTGGAGACTTTGGATCTGAGTGGTAATAATCTATTTGAGATCGATCCGAATGTATTTGTGGATGGCATGCCTAGGCTAACGCGTCTGTTGCTCACGGATAATATACTGTCGGAGATACCCTATGATGCACTGGGTCCACTGAAAAGTCTGCGCACTTTGGATATATCACATAATGTGATTTGGTCACTGAGCGGTAATGAGACGTACGACATCAAGGCTAGCACCAAACTGAATCTGGACAATCTGCACTTGGAGTATAATCACATTGAAGTGCTGCCGCCGAACTCGTTCAAATATTTCGATACTGTGAATAGAACCTTCTTCGATGGTAATCCCATACATACGCTTAAGGTGGGTGTTGGCTAGTGGGTTGGGTATTTACGTATATATGTATATACTCTATCTCTGAAGTGGATCGATTCTGTTTTTTTTTTCTTTTATAGGACGACGCCTTCAAGCCAGCTCGCATACGTGAGATTTATATGCGCTATTGTGGTCTGACCAACATTTCGCCTGTGGCCTTTGATAGTCTGGTGAACAGCTTACAGATTTTAGATCTATCTGGCAATAATTTAACCAAACTACATCACAAGCTCTTCAACAATTTCGATGTCTTGAGGTGAGTTGGTTGGAATAGCCAAGCAGAAGAAGAAGAAGAAGAGGAAGAGGTAAAAACAGCCCCTAATCCGATTGTCCGTTACCCTACAATGTGGGGCTTCCCGAATGTGGGCTAAGTGTGTGACCCGCTTTCGCAGAACGTGAGGAGAAACGATATAACAATAAGCAGCTATAAATGACGAAACCAATACACCCATTCTGTGCCCATTGCAGGGTCATTAGCATGCGCGACAATAAGATCAAAATCCCGAAGCCGACGGAAACCTTTAATGCCATGCACTATACGCTGCTCAAGCTGGATCTCAGTGGAGATCGCAATGATCCAACCAATTTGCAAACGCTACGCAAGTAAGTGAGCCCCAGCACAATTGAGTTCCTGCTCCCCACACACCCTTTACCCGAGCAAATCGTTTTTGTATTTATTTTCGAAAAGTATGACCAGAATGCGGAACATGCGCTCGCTATCCATATCGCGCATGGGCACCACCTCTGTGGGTCCGGATGATTTTAAGGACTTTGGCGTCGAGCTGGAAGACTTGCAGATAACACGGGCCAGTCTCTCGGGCATACAGTCCCATGCCTTCAAGCATGTGCGCGGTCTCAAGCGTCTGGACTTTAGTGAGAATGGCATTTCCAGCATTGAGAACGATGCATTCCATGAGGTGAGAGTAGTTAAGGGTGTGATTGCAACGATTTATTGATTTTTTCTCCTTGCAGATTGGTCACTCACTCATTTCGCTCAAGATGTCTCATGGTTACTCCGGCAGTGCCTTGCCTGCTGAGCCCCTGCGCCATTTGACCTCCCTGCAGGAGCTGGACTTTAGCAATAATCACATTAGTAGCATGAGCGACACGAGCTTCCACTTTCTGAAGAATTTACGCTTGCTGGAGCTGCACGACAATCGCATTGAACAGGTGCTCAAGGGCACCTTCCAGGGCGACATACACTCCAAGCTGGAGGAGATCTCGTTGCGTTTCAATCATCTCACATCCATCTCTCAGCACACCTTTTTTGACTTGGAGGCGCTGCGTAAGCTGCAATTGGATGACAATAAAATTGACAAGGTGGAGCGACGCGCATTTATGAACCTGGACGAGCTGGAGTATCTGAGTCTGCGCGGCAACAAGCTCAACAACCTGGCCGATGAGTCCTTCCAAAACCTGCCCAAGCTGGAGATACTCGATATGGCATTCAATCAGTTGCCCAACTTTAACTTTGACTACTTCGATCAAGTGGGCACCCTATCGAATCTGAATGTGAATGTCAGTCACAACCAAATCAAGCAGCTGATGTACAACTCCTCCTGGAGTGGCCGCAATGAGCATGGTAAGAGGGTAAAGAGTGAGATAGTTATATTGATTGATTATATTTCGAAACTCTCTTATCTATAGGTGGCATGTATCACTCGAATATCAAGATCTTGGACTTGTCGCACAATAACATCTCCATCATATTTCCTGGCTACTTCCGACCGGCTGAGATTTCACTGACCCACCTGCATCTGGGCTACAATTCGCTCATGGTAGGCATTTCTATCTACAGTTCTATTCTATATTTATTAATACCTTGTTTTAGAACACCACGCGCGATGTCTTTGGGAATATGCCGCATCTCCAGTGGCTCGATCTGAGTTACAATTGGATACATGAATTGGATTTTGATGCCTTTAAGAATACCAAGCAACTGCAGTTGGTCTACTTGGATCACAACTACTTGACTGACATACCCCAGGATATATTCAAGCCTGTTCATAGCTTACGCATTGTCGACTTTTCTCACAACAAGCTGCGTGGCTTGCCCGACAATTTGTTCTACAATGGCGGCATGGAGAAGTGAGAGATTTGTAAAAATTTTACTAAATGTCTTTCTCTGATTTATACATCTATTGCCAGATTGGATGTCTCGCACAATATGCTGCTGAAGATACCATCCTCCTCGCTGTCCAGTCTGGCTGCTTTGACCCTATGCGAGCTGCATCTGTCCAATAATTTTATCTCTACGATACACAGCATGGATCTGTCCAATAAGTTCAGGGTAAGTTAAGCTTAAATAATATAATATCTTTATATTTCCGACTTCTATTCTCTTCCCATTTTCTCCCATCTCTATCCTTAGTCTTTGCGTTACTTGGACATCTCCTACAACTATTTGCTGCGCATAGACGATGCTGTTTTTGCCACAATGCCCAAGTTAGCTGTGCTCGATCTCTCACACAATCGCGATCTTAAGGTTATGGATAAATCGTTTATGGGTCTGGAAACGTCATTGATAAAGCTCGGCCTGGAGAATGTTTCTCTGAGCACTGTGCCCGAAATACGCCTGAAATATCTGCGTGAATTCCGTCTGGGCTACAATGAGTTGCCCTCGATTCCACAGGAGCTGGCCCACAATATGACCAATCTACGCATGCTGGATCTGTCCAACAATGACCTGACCAACGTGCCCCTAATGACGCAATCTCTGCCCCATTTGCGGTGAGTGCGGTTGCAGTTTCTCTCACGTCTCACTGCTGATTTGAATATCTGTTTGTTGCAGTCGACTCATGCTGTCTGGCAATCCCATCACCTCGCTGAACAACAACAGCTTCGACGGCGTTAATGAGGACCTGGAAATGCTGGATATATCCAATTTCCGCTTGCACTATTTCGAGTATGGCTGCCTCGACTCGTTGCCCCATCTGCGCTCCCTCAAGCTCACCGCCTACTCGCATCTGGAGCACTTCAATATACCGCATCTGCTGCGCCATCATCACAATATCCGTGAGCTGTGGATTGAGGCCCCGCAGCCATTTACGCGCATCGTGAAGAAGGGCTCTGGGCCGACGCAGGAAATGCAAACTCTGCAGCTGGGCATGCCCACAGATTTGCAGCGCGAAATGGAGGGACATCTACCCTCCAAGCTGACCAATATTACATTTAGTGGACCCCAATTCACAAATCTCAATGAACACATATTGCGGGTAAGTTAGTTGTGACTATAAATTTAATATTCATATTTTTTGGTTCCTAAATTTATCGTAAGGTACAAATATTTATGTATCGTCAATTATATCTATTCTGATGATATATTTATCAGTCGAGTTGCTTCAAGTTCAGTTTTGTTTTGAAAATACATAAATATTATTAAATATATACTATTATCTCTTGTAATAAATACATCACATAATATTATATCGTACTCTTTACAGGGTATGCGCTCGCCTTATCTGTATATGCAACTGTTTAATACCTCGCTGCAAGCTCTGCCTCCGAACTTCTTTAAGCACATGGGTCGTGTTCGAAATATATCGCTGGACATACGCTATCACAATCGCAACTTGAAGAAAATACCCAATCCTAATACGGGCGCAGTGCCTTATTTGCCAAATAGCGTTTTCCTCACCGATCTCAAGATGTCGCACACGGATCTCAACTGCGATTGCGATTTGGGGTACCTAAACAAATTTACTTTATTGAAATGCATGCATTTAATATTATAAAATTTGTTTACCTAGTTGGGTTGAGTTCTGGCAGCGTAAGCGGCGTCAGTATATTTGCTCTTCGCAGACCTGGACCGACACGGTGTTCCGCACCTTTATGAACTCACCTTGCCAGGTGTACGGTAGACATAATTGCGACGATCATGACGACGATTTACGCGAGACGCGTTGTGATAATAAGGGCGGACAGCAGCTACTTGAGGTGAGTTGTGCGAGAGAGATTGTGCATTTTACAGGGTATATATAGTGTATATACGGTTCCATAGTTCCATACAGACTTTTAGCACATTTAATTCAACTTGAATTTTTCTCTTTTTTTTTTAGGCTCTAAAGTTCGATCTGGAATGCGGCTGGGATAATGCCAATTGTCGAGAAACTGCCATGGTTATAGTTGCCGTTTGTTTGGCATTTGTGTTCTGGATGTGACTTCTGTACTTTGCATATAAGACGTCCACCGACTTTTACAATATTCTAGAGCAGGTCTATGGCAGACAAGTCATTTAAGCTCTTGCCAACTGCAGCCTCTAGAATTTAAGCGTGATGAGAGACTTTGTTTCAAAACCTTGCTTTTGTTTGTTCTACTTTTCAATCCTTTTAACCGATCTTTAGAGTCCTTGGTAACGCCTTATATGTAGTAACCCTCTATATACTTTAGATACTCTCAGCACTCTTCTTATATTCTTCATTATTCTTATAAGCACTTATCCTAATTTCTTTTCTATATAATCCAGCTATGTTAGTCCTAATACTATTTAATCTCTGATTTATTACCATATTTATATATAGAACTATTTAAGTTAGGTCACGTCGCTGCTTAAACAATTTCAATTGAAAGTCTGTAAAATGTTTCATAAACATAATAAATATTTACGGTAGGTTAACTGGTCTTCCTGTTTCATTTAGTTTTTTGTTCTTTGCCCTTTTCCTGTCATCAGCTTAAAGCCTTGGACTTTATAATGAGTCCAAAGCAACAACAGAGCGATGTACACGTTACAACACCCACAACAACATCATCATCAAGTAATTAAAAACTTTCGCTTAAAGTTTCAACGTGTTTTTTTTTCACAGACGATAAATTATTATGTAATGCCACATTGAACTTTCTGCCCCGCCTATTATGGCATGCGACGCCATTTTTTCTCGCAATACCCTGTAATTATTGCAAATGAATTTGGTTGCGTTTAGTCAAGTGTGTGAAACGTACAGACGATGATATACATTTTTTATAAAAAATATTTACAATAATATTATAGAGGCTCGTCTTGATCGCGTAAGTAGGCCAGTGGCTCCCAATGATAACTTCTTTTTTATTCTCTGCTGCCTTCTTGGCAATTTCATCGAAACTGAAATTAATTAATGTATACATATATATATATATTTTTTTAAACTATAGAACTAACTAACATAACATACATAGTATAGCAAGAAAATGATTTCGATTTCTGTTAGCACAGATAAAATTTACAATTACTAATTGATATTTCAAGTCAAGTCAAGACTTCGGTTATGAGTCTCCTTCTAGAATTTATGCAGGGGCTAGCAGAGCTACGCACTGCAGTATGTATTCGCCTACTCAGTCTGCCTGGTTGAGAATCTCTCTGGAGGATTATTCTATACATATTTCTAACAAAAAACTTTTGAAAAATCTCAAAATTTGTATCTATCTATATATTCTGTTTATTATTTAAATCAGCTAAATATTTCAAAGACTCTCGACTACTAGACGCTTCTCGATTCTCTACTTCATATTCGCTTCTCTATGAACTATTTTAGCAAAATAGAATGACAAACAAATATAGATGCTATACGACACTTGGTCAAGCATAAATATAACCCAATTTCAATAGTTTGGCTCTAGTCAAGCTTGCACCTGATTTACCTGAGGCGTATGTCCTTGTAGATATGCATCAAGTCAATCAACGACAAAATTACACAACGATATGTGTGTGTGCTATTCAGTTTTTTTTTTGGCTTTTTATTTTCGGCAGTTTTATTTAGCTAAAGTATTTTGCGATATATGGACGGGCGCAGGGCGCGCAATAAGGGTTGGAAAGGGCATGGGTCCGGCAGCGATGTCATCGCATTAAAGTTCAAATGGAGCTGCAACAATTTCATCAACTTCCCGTTTATGCACTTTGCCAATGCCCGTGGCGGGGGTGGGCGCCTCGCAGCGGCCGCAATAGTGGAGCTATGGGCATACAAGTGGGCGTTTAACTATATATGTATATCTATGTGTTTATGTGTGTGTGTGTGTGTGCATGTAGCTTACCTGCTTGCCAATTAAATTTTCAAAGCGTGGTCGCACAAATGTCCAGGCGCCCATGTTACGATGTTCTTCCTGGCTCCAGACGAAACCTGAGAGAGATAAATATAGAGAAAGCGAAGAGGGGGGGGGGGGGGGGGGGGAGGGCAGAGAGAGAGAGAGAGAGGGGGAAGAGAGACAGTGAATGTGGGCTACAAGTCACAAACTTATTCCCAGAAAGTTTATGTTCGCAACTTACTCTGCACATTGCCATATTGTGCCAGCTGTGCCTGCAGCTCCTGCACTGGGAATGGGCAGAGGGACTCTAGGCGCACAATGGCCGTGTCCTGAATCTGACGTTTGGCGCGTTCCTCGACCAGATTGTAGAAGTGCTTGCCGCTACAGATGATGACCTTGCGCACCTGCTTCGGCTGCACAGTGCTGTCACCTAAAAAATTGTAAAAAAAAAAAACACGGGTCAATGCGAGGCAGGCACTTGGAGAAAGCTACGTTGAAAGGTGCGGCTTTAAGGCATTTAAGTTGATATATATCTGATGGAATATATCTATATTATATACAGGGTAAGACAAAAAAATAATGACCCTATGGGAAAACACAATAAGTTCTGCAGTTGATATGATATGCAGGAAATATACACAGCACACAAATCGAATAAATGGAATGGAAAAGCGGAATAATAAATGAAGTAAGTATTTCCGGGTCGATCAATTCTTTTATAGTCCTGACTCTCTTTGGCTGGTATACAAAATGGATTCAGTTCATCATCCCATCGAACAAGACATATAATTCTCTCCACATATATTCCTTTTTTTTGCTTTAATTCCCTATTCATCCATTGGCAAAGAGCTCCGCATTAGAGCCTCCACACTCACCTATAACATTTTGAAAGAGCGTGCCTGGCTGGAAGTCCTCGTGTGTGGAGGTCGCAGCTGGCAGTCGCAGCAATGTCTTGGGCGCCACCACCACCAACGGCTTGCGGAAATTTCTTGCCAGCTGTCGACGCAGTACATGATAGTATTGAGCGGGTGTTGTGGGATTCACCACATGAATGTTGACGCTGTCGCCATCTGGTGCTGTTTCCTTGGAGTCGCAGAGTTGCAGAAAACGTTCAATGCGGCAGGAGCTGTGCTCGGAGGCAGCGCCATCATAGCCGTGTGGCAGCAGCATGACCAAAGCATTCGATTCCATCCATTTGCCTGTTTATGAAAAATAATTTAATCAAGTCTTAGTTAAGTTAAGTTATAGCTATGCAGATCTCACTCTCGCCGGACACTATGAAAGTATCGATGATGATTTGGGCGCCATTGGCAAAGTCACCAAATTGCGCCTCCCAAATGATCAGATTCTGGGGATTATCTATGGCCATGCCGTACTCAAAGCCGAGCACCGCCTCCTCGGACAATATGCTATGAGCCAGCTCCAATTTGCCCCCGTTGCCGCCCTCCATATGATTGAGCGGGATGTACATCTCGTTGGTCTCCTGATCCACCAGCATGGCATGGCGATGCGAAAAGGTACCACGTCCCACATCCTCGCCGCTAAGGCGCACATTGTGACCCTGATACATCATACTGCCAATGGCCAGGGCCTCGGCTGTAGCCCAGTCTATCTTAGCACCTGCCTCCAGTTTCTTGAGTCTGCCTTGGACAAACGTTTTGAGTAGATGTGGATGAATATTCTGCAAATGAAAACATTGAATGAAATCTGGCAGTATAATTTGAGAGATTCATTGAAAGAGCTCAATCCTTCATTTCTTCCTCATCCTCTCGTTTTTTTCTACTCACAAAGTCGGCGGGGTAGGCCACGCTCTGCTGACCAATCCAGTGCAGCAGACTATATTCCAGACCCGTATCCCAATAGGTCAGTTCATTGGCAGGCGCCAGCTGCAGACCCGCCCATTGCTGCTCAAAGTAGCTTGGGGGTGGCTGATAGCTGGGCGCCAAGGCGAGTTCCTCATTCAGATAGGACATATACTGCTCCCGCATTTGCTTAGCCTGCTCGGCGCTGAGCACGCCTTGCTTGGCCAGTTCAGCTGTGTAGATGTCTGGCACGGATTGGCGTTGGTGCACGATTTTATAGACCAGCGGATTGGTGAAGGTCGGGTCGTCTAGCTCATTGTGGCCCCAGCGACGATAGCAGTTCAGATCAATGAAGACATCCTTGCGGAATTCGCGTTGATAGCGAAAGGCGAGATTGGCAATGCGAATCAATGCCTCCGGATCGTCGCCATTGACATGGAAGACGGGCGCCTGAATGGTCTTGGCCAGATCGGAGCTATATGCAGTGGAGCGTCCGCGCTCACCTGGGGTGGTGAAGCCCACCTGATTGTTGACAATCAGATGCAGGCTGCCGCCCACCTCAAAGTGGGGCACATAGGCCATATTGAGGCATTCCTGATTGATGCCCTGGCCAGCGAAAGCTGCATCTCCATGCAGGATCACATTCAGAACATGCTGGCCAAATGGTTCAGCACTCTCTGAATCTCTGTTAAAGGCGCCTTCGCCGCGAGTCTGCTGCTTGGAGCGCGTCTTGCCCATGGCCACAGGATTGGCGGCCTGTTAAGGAAAGGCAAATGAATACAAGTCTGTCATGAATTTGTGTAGCAGCAGGACTCACCTCCAGATGTGAAGGATTTCGCACCATGCTAAAGTTGATGCTCTTGCCAAGCACTTGCAGCTGCTCGGAAACATCTGCGTAAGATGTGGGTTTGATTAAATTACGCATACATCTCGTGACGCCCCCATCCCCCAAGCCTCCAAGCCCCTTTTGGCACCCAGCAACCCATTTCTAATAAAAGTTTCACTTACGGAAATGAGTTATGATGTCCGACATGGCTTCAATGTCGTCGGCAAACTCCGATGCGCCGCTGAGTTTGCGAAAAACTTTTGCCGGCCGCATGTTCAGCAGCGCCGTCTGCAGGGAGGTGCGTCCACGGTGGGGCATGGCCAACACCACATGCTCAATGTTGGCTGTTGTTGTTGTTGTTGTTGTTGTCAGCGTAGGTGGGCACATGGCAATGGAACAAAGTTTTTGGAAGTAAAATCGGATTAGGGTTAAAACAAGCGTGCTCCCGAAATACTCGCATGCGAGTATTTCGAGTTGTGCGCCTTAAGAACAGAGCGTACAGATGTGGATTAAATCATAAGCACGTACGTATACATCATATATATATCTGTTATTGTTAAAACTACGCAACTGATTCTATAATAAAGTGGAAACTGAGCTTGACTACAAACTTTTCTTGAAACTCTCAGATATATGCTGTATAGATATAGGAAGTTATATATAAATCATGGGCAAGCAAGCTAGAAATTTGTCAATAATGGAATGCAGTTTGTTGCTCTCTTTGTCTCTTATCAATCTGTTCAAATGCAAACACTAAGAGCCAAAGAGTTTGAAAACTAAAAAAAAAATAAAAAATAAAATAAAATAAAATAAAAATTAGAATAAATAAATATAAATAAAAATAAAATAAAATAATAATTGAAGAAAAATATTTAAAGAGGTAAATTAAAAAAAAAATAAATAAATAAATTAATTAAATAAAATAAGTAACATAAATAAAATAATTCAAAAATAACAACAATAAAATAAATGAAATAATAATATAAATAAATAAAATAAATAGCATAAAAAAAAAATATATATATATATATATATAAATGGAATAAATAAAATAAATTAGATAATGAAAAGAAATCAACTAAATAAATAATAGTAAAATAAATTAAATAAGTATATATTTTTAGCATATTTCCTAGGCCACCCAAATCAAAATTCAAGGCATCTGCTAGTCGGATCTCCGCCTAAAAATATCATTTACTGACAATTTTCAATTGTCTCAAACTCTTGACTTTGCTATGCATTATCTTCAATTATTGTTGACATTTTCTATTTAAGTCTGATGTGACGAGACGCACATATTTAATTTTAATTTAGTCTGCCGCCCTATTGGGAAAAGGCTGCGTGCGGCTTGTTGCTGAACTGACCTTGAACGCTGTCGCGCAGGAGCTGCCAAAAGAATGCCAGCATGGACTCGGCGCCCTCGCCGCTGTAGCGCTTGACCGTGGGAAACTTGAGGGCCATGAAATTATCCCATGCCTGGGACTTAATTAGCAGCTCGGCGATTTCGCAGCGCTCCGTCGACTGCAGCTGGCGCTCGGACAAAGACTCAAAGTTCTTGGCCAGCCATTCGCGCTCCTCGGTGTCCTGTCGGGCAGGTTTATATTACTTTACTTTCTGATTTCTTTTTTTTTTTTTTTTTGGTGTTGAGCTGTCTCAGCAGTTTTATATATGAATTATACGAGTGCTTACCTCAACGTAGGCGAACTCGGCGCTGGCCGAGCTGCTGCAGTAAATGTCGCGCAGCAGCTGCTCCAACTGGGCAACGTTCTGGGCACTCGCCGGCGCACTGAGGAGGCCAGCGGTGCGCACCGTTTGCTGTGTCTGCAGTCCATAAAATGCGGGATTTAATTCCTGCAGCACGCTGCAAAATGCCGCATAGCACATTGACAATACAAAGGAGACCGGCAAGCGAAAATATATTTTTGTATGTTGGTATATAAAAAATTATATGATACTTAAAATGGGTCTCGGCTTGGCTTGGCTCGATTTCCCGCATTATTTACCTTTGCCCGCCGGACACTTTGATGCTGATGGGATTTACGGCTGCCAATTTGTGTCCATGCTGGCGAAATGCCTCCACCCAGCGATAGACGTTGCCCTGTGCATTGCGCGACTGTTTCGCCTCCTCAGACACTGAAACACATGCGTAAACAATATATAAATTTTCATTTGCAGTTATAAATTATTAAAAACAGAAATTCACAGGGAATACGTAAGTGGAAGACAAGTAAAGAATGAGAGACAGAGAGCGAGAGATAGAGAGAGAGAGAGAGAGAGAGAGAGAGAGAGAGAGAGAGAGGGAGAGAGAGAGAGAGGGAAAGAGCAATGTATTGCTAACGTGCGTGGCCTATGCGAATTTATTGGCTTTTTATTTTATGGCACAAATATTTGGGCTTAGCTTCAATGCGCGACTAAATTCAAGATTGGCATATTAGCTTTTGCATGACTCAGAATTGTGTATTTTTAATCATATATAAATTTAAACAATTTTTACAGTGAAATTTGGAATGTTATTATTTTTTATAATAATTTTACTATATATTAGCAATCAAATAAATATGTTATACAGCTTAAAATAAAAAAAAAATGTTTGCATTTTTATTTCAGGCTAAAATCTATTCAGCGTTAACTAAGATATGAATATTATAGAGTATATACTTACATACTTATATAACAAAAGTATATAATTACATAAACAATTTCTGATAAGTTTATAAACTCTATGCCAGATCATAATTAAAATTCCAAAACTCTCCATTCTGTGCAATGGTAAAGAACTATTTTAGAGTTTTATTATATAGCAAATTCAACTCATTTCAAGTTGTTCATCTTAGCTCTAAAGAGCATTTGAATTTCGTTGCTTCACACATAAATATTTGGTTTGGCAGTTATATATATATATACATATATAAGGGAGATATGGCATTTCGTGTGTGTTTTTTTATGGGGTTTCCTTTTTTTTATGGTATTTTATTTTGGGGCTAAGCCGTTGATAGCTGCTTGCTGCTTAGGTGTTTATGTGCCAAAGTGTTATCCTGCTTAAAGCATGTGTGTACGCATGTGTGTGCGTGTGTGTGTTTGCATTCCAAGTCGATTACGAAGTGCTTGATGACAGGATCATTTGACAGTGTTTCGATGACTTACTCGAAAATGCATTAAAACGTAATATGCTTTAACAATTTATGCAATTCGTTGACAGAATTACATTTCTTTACGTTTTTCGATTTTGCTATTTTCTGTTGTTGTTGGTAATAAATCAATTTAGTGTGGCAGGACATGCAGGTCCTGCCGTTGCTGTTGCGCAAGTCAAGCAAGCACACAATGAATGATGAATGATATTTGTGGCGAAGATATTTCATCTTGAGCGTGCAAATATTATTGAGCCAGCGCGCAGAGCACAGACATAATGGCAAACCTGACAGTTATATATGAGACAGACAGACAGTCAGAGGGAGAAAGGGAGAAAGAGTACAATAAGAAAGTGCAAGCAAGCCCTTGATCCCACCCATTGGACACTGGCATTCGATGGTATATCCGAACCGATGTTGGCCGTTTGATTGGATGCTGTCAACTGAATTAAAAGGAAGCTCACAGCGTGCAACATGGAGCTGGAAACGCGCCGCTCGCCGCTCGCAGCTCGCAGCTGATGTCATACAATAAACTGGCATCAAGTCCAAAAGCAATTGAGTCATGTCGCTGTCCAGTAGGTTGTGCAGGACAAGTGCTCAAAGGAACTGCCAAACAACATTCCAGTTGACTTCAGTCAAAGCTTTGCCATTGTTTGCCTCTATTTGATCAAGTTGACCCCGTGGAGGCGTACAGACAGAGAAATATATGGCTGGCTTCTATTCATATTGGAAAATAAAAAAAAGAGCCTGATATGAATTAAATTCCTAACTGTGGAAGTGTCTTAGCTAAAGTTTCAAAAACAAGTTAGAGCTGGCATGATTTTAGTTCTTAATTTATGAATTGTTTGATTTGGGTAGATATAGATCTTGATATATCCTGAGACAAGGATTATTTTGTATATAAGATATTTACTTATATACAAGAATTAATAAACTAAAAGCTATAATTGAACTAAAAACTATATATTGATATTATTATCAATGTATGACAAATTATATGTGTATATATGTGCATGCTTATCTTTTGTCTCGATTTGTGCATGTAAATATAGAGCTAGGCAACGTTTCATTTCTGTGTATTAAAATAATATACTGATCAAAAATCTTTGATATGCATCTCTCTAAAATACTCAAACATAAATTAATTCTGATTAAAAGTATTCAATTCTCTTCTTTTTATTCTATGCTAAAGAAACACATTTTGCAATGGTGCAATTAGCACCATCTGTATATAAATATATACAAATATAAATGAGAAAATCTTCTGTATTTAAATACATTTCAGCCGGAAGCACATTCTCTGCATATATTCTAACCCGATTAAAGTTCAGCTTATCAATCCATAAGCCTCTGAGTGTAAAAGTCTAATTCTTATTCCATCATACTATGTGCCCATTTTTTCTCCTTCACTCTTTCTATCTTCCCCTCTCTTTGCATGTTAATGGGAATTGACTTGCCTCGTGTTGATAAGATGTCAAACCACCTCCATCTAGCCCTACAACTGTCCCCACTTTACTGAACACTGCCAATTGTGTGGCTCTCTAAGTCCTGGCCAGAGACTCAGGAGTCCAATTCGCAATTTTTGGCCTTTTGTTTGCACAACTTTGTTATTTTGCTGCACACACACACACAAATACGCACACATGCATGTATAGACAGGTGCGTACGTGTGTTTTGTTTAGCTGGGCTTCGTTTTTGCAACTGAAAATCGTCTTAATCATGGTCCAGTCCAATAGCCGGACCTAATGATTGACTTTATTGGCAAACTCAGTCGCTGTCATGTTAGTTTTCCATTAAAAAATCGTAGCTTAGGAAAAACTGTTTCGATAAACTGAGCTACATATGGACTCAAATGCTCGCGATGGAAAATAATGAAATGAAATACAAAAATTAATAACTTTATAAGCTTGAAGTTTATATTAAATTTAAAGCAGCTATCAACATCTGAACTGAGCTTTAAAAATCATTGTATGTAATAATAGATAACTTTTCCACTATACTTGTTCAATAAAAGATATTAATTAAAATATTAAACAACAAAAATTATAAAAAACAAAAATTTCTGTTTCAGCAAAAAAAAATGGAATTCATAGGTGCAACAGGTTGTTGCGAACATGTTGCGATGTGCGTGCAAAACATGTTCGAGTCGCCAATTGCACGCAGCCAACATGTTTGAGTTGCACAGCCTCTACTGTTTGTATTTGGTTTGTCCATAGCAATTCGCTCTTGTTGTTTTTGGTTGCGGCTGGCATTCTCGTTGTTGTTGTTGTTGTAGGTGAAGGGTTTGCGGCTGCACTCAAACACGCATTGATAAACACAGACAAACACGGCAGCAACACAATTCCTCAGAAATGGTGTGGACAGCGCGTGCCATCAAAATATTGTACTACAATTTAATTGAGTTTCTAGCTGCGTTGATAAGTCCGAATATGTTTGCTAAAAAAAAAACGGATTGTTATCTCAGCGCGCTGGAAATTTTATACAACCAGAGATTATCAAGGAAGCCGTTGCAATCTTTTGAGCTGATTACACTTCTCGATTTGTACCACAATTCACTTTCAGGTACAAATATATAAATCGTCGTATGCTTTTATTTTAATTTTAATACCTTCGAAGGCGCGCCTGGTCACCGGCCGATAGCCCCAAACGCCCACTTTGCTGTGATAGTTGCGCTGTGGGCGTGGCCAGTTAGTGGTCAATTTACTTCTCGCGCTTGCAGCGTTTCGTAGCATTTTAATAAATTTATATGTATATATGTATGTATATATATTTTTGTTTTAAGTTTTTCACAGCTATTCTTATGTCCCGCCGCTGTCAACTGCCGCTGCTCGCGTTCGACCCGAGAACTAAAAGTCATTCTGCTCACTCAAGACCCCCTTGGGCTTCTGCTTTGCTGATAAGCATAAAGCGATCAGCAGAGCTCTTTTACTATTTAGAGACAGTGTTGCCATTTTAGCTATTTAATAGCAAATCTAGCTATTTTTAAAGGTGATATGCTATACAAATTTTGAAAATGCTATTAGCTATATTTTTAGCTATTTTACAAACAATTATTTTATATATCTTAAAAAAAAAAAAAATCGATTAACTCTTAAAATGTCTTCAAAGTAACGATTACTACTATCCAGATTACTATTATCGAGATAATATTATTACTTGCGATGAATATAATCACTAATTGCGCTAATTTATGGGAAAGCATACAAAAATGGAAAAGGCATACAAACAAAAGTTCCGCGATGAATGTACAAAGAGTGCACCATTTAAAGATTGGATTCGAAAAGTCGAATCTGACAATACGAGAGCATTTTGTATTTACTGTAAATGCAATATTTTTGCAAATTAGAGAGACAAACGCTTCACTTTGCCCTCTCCCTCTCTATCTTTTCAGTTTCTCAATTTGCTTAGTTAATGTCCAGACTGGAAGTTTTGCTCTCTTTTCTTTAGCACTATTCCAGCTGATACAGCTGATATGCTGAATTTGTATTGCATACTTTTAGGCTGCACTTAAATTCAAGTATGATGAAGCCAATTGAGATTTGCATGTTTGATGTACTAGAAGAAACGAAAAATTTTCATAATTTTAGAAGACAAAGTTACGCTTTTATATTTTTAAATTATAAATAATTTGTATAATATATTAATTTTTTATCTATTTTATAGATTTCAGTCTGTCAGTCAGTGGATAGGACTCCAAATGGAGTTTTTCATACATAATGAAATTAATCTACATAATAGGCAACAATGTCATCCAATAATATATATTTTCATATTTCTATTACGTCTCTTAGTCTTTTCTAGCCGGAAATTTATCACAAGTTCAAATATTTCAACTACCCAATTCTATACAAAATGCAATCTATATTTCAGGCAGTTCTCAATCAGCTTTTGTTACTTGATATGAAAAGAAAAATATCTATATTTTATTCAATTGTGGTATATTAAAACTTTTATATAAAAATTTAACTTGTCCATATAAAAAATGTCGAACCGTGCAAATATTTATAAGTTTTTCATTGTTTGTTGAAATGAAGCACGTTAACTATTGTGACGCTGATTTCATTCATAAATGGACAGGAAATGACAACTTGTTGTTGTTGTTGCTGCATGGCTCATTGTCTATAATTATATTAGCGGGTCGGAGGATGGCAATTGGAGTAAGGAATAATGGTGATTAACTGTAATGGAAATGAATCACAAATCGTAATGCGGTTAAAGTCAACAAAAGCTGAGGCAAACGATATCAAGGCACTCAAAAAGAAAGAGAGATAGAGTGAGAGAGAGAGAGAGAGATAGCCTGAGATAGACTGAGCCTAATGAGAGAGCATTAAATAAACAAAGGCATTTGGAAATGAAATACTTGCACAATTGCTTCAGGCAATTGGACCTGGCCAACATAATGTGGAGCGCCGAATAGCCGAGGAATGCCTTATCAGTGCGTGGTGGTTTTTAACTGATAAGATAACGCACGCAATAACTGTGGAGCATAGGAGATAACGGTATACCCAGATTTCACAATCAACAGAAAACGGAAAACGCTGACAGGTGTAGGCAGTCGACAGGTTTTTGGCAACGCCCCGACTTCAGTCTTAACTGAGCGTGGCGCCCTAACGAACGTACTTATTTAGCTGTCTATAAGGTTGGTAGTGTTGCAAAGTGCTAAGAGAATATTTTATATATATGTATATCAAAATAAATATGTGGCTGATAAGAAATTGCTGATGATATCATCAAGTGAAAAATTGATTTTGAAACAATAATTTGAGAGTGAAGAAAAAATTGAAATTTAAAATTTAATTTTAATAATTATTTCAACTAACTGTACTTTAGTTTTGTAGTGCTGTAAAGTGTCTTTTGATGATGTCATCAAGTGAAGAAAAAAACCCAATTAGCAAGTGACAAACCAAAGTAAAATAGTTCTAGTTAAATAAATGATAATTTCTGTCAATGTGTGCTATTTTTCAGTACGATAAACGAATCAAATTACGAATCGAGCGAATCGAAAATATAAGCAAAAGGTGTTTGGCGCTGCAATTGTGAAAATGCGCTTCAAACTGTTTGTGGTCTGTGCGCTGGCCTGCGGCTTCATGGCCTATGTGCTGGCCAATGAGAATATCTCATCGGAAGTGGAAGATCAAATTATAAATGCGCCAGCCGCGAACAAAGCAGCCGCATCCAAAAAGGCGCAGGCCGTTGAAATTGTGGAAATTGTGGAGCCACCGCCGCCCCCAGCGCCAGCGCCAGCGACGGCCGCTAAAGCAGCAGCTGCAGCAGCGGCAGCCCCACCACCGGCCATCAAGAAGGTGGACACCGTGGTGGCCTCTAAGCCTGCAGCCACGCCCAGTGTGGCGCCTGCAGTCAAAGCCAAAGTTGTGCCCAACCCGGTGCCCGTGATCCCAGCCTCCAATCGTGGCACCGATGACATTCTCACCGTGGCGGGTCTCAAACCGCAGGCCCATTCCGGTGCACTAGTCATGCCCTACGATTATCTGGGCGAGCTGTACGATTTGGATTCCACTGGCTACAATTGGGGTAAGTGTTACGGCCCAGCTACCAATCGTAGCTGATTCACTTTAGAATTACTCATGCGCCCCGTTGAACGTACAACTATCTTATCAGCGAGCAGCGAGTTTGGCTTGCATGCCTAACCAATATTTGCTCGATGGCTCAAAAACCTCGAACACAGGCACAGAGTTGTCTCTCGATAGGGTGGACGGACGGACAGTCAGTCTTTACTAACCGATAAGATAAAGCCAACAGTATAGATATTTAAAGCTAACGATTGTTGTGCCTTTGCTTTGCAAACAAAACAAGTGAAATCGTAGCTGAAGAGAGAGACATACAGATACAGAGAGAGGAGAGAGAGACTGGGAGAGCGGGAGAGCCAATGAGAGAGAGAGAGAGAATTTGTGGTAACAAAATGATATCTATATATAAACAGGTGTGGTTTATTATATATATATATTTTATATATATATATATATATATATATATATATATATATATATATATATATATATATATATATATATATATATATATATTTTCAATGATTCAGTTTACAACTGCTCTGATAACTTGTAATCGGCGCTGATAATATTTATATGAGAGAGAACTGCTTTGTCCATATATTAGTCATATCTGGTTACACATTATGACTAAAATTTCTTATATAAATTTGTAGCTACGTCCTTAACCTATATGGAGTTGAAGCTCTGAAGGTGACCTATTAACTACTAAATAAAGGAGTTACCTTACATATCAATTTCTGATTTTAAAAAATATATATATTTATAGTAGATATTTAATTATTTAGCATAGTGTAAGTAAACCTAGAATTGGGCAAAAATCCATTGAAATTATTTTAGCTTTTTTATTTGTATTTATTTTTAATTTTTTTAATTTTAATATATAGTTTTCTCTATATATATATATATATATATCTATTTTTTTTTTGATATGCAAGACTAGAGCTATACATAAGTCATATCTGATTAGACATTATGACTAAATTTTTGTATACATAAATTTTGCCAAATGTCCTTAACCTATTTGAAATGCTCAACTGATCTATTAACTGTCATTATCAAGTATTCAGTTCAATTTAAATTTTTAATTTTTTGCACATATATCGTATATTTCAAGCCAGATTTTAGAGATATACACATGTAATTCAACTATTTGGCTTAAAATCCGTAAATGTTTAGTTTGGAACAGAATTTCATTTGTCTTCATTTTAGTTCAATTTAGTTTTCCATTGAATATTTTGGAAATACTCCAGATATATAATCGAAAAATCTTTAGCAATATTTTCAATACTCAAATTTGTTTGAATTTTTCTTCCTTTATATTTATTTATAAGCATTTCATTATGTTTTACATTTTGAATTTATTATTCCATATTATGTTTTACATTATAGGATATCATAATCTTATATAGATATATATTCCTATAGATATGTTGAACACTTGTCTATGACTAAAGACTAAATAGCTAGTTAATAGTTAATCCTTGGGAGCTTGCACTAGTTAAATGCTAACACAATTGTGTTTGGGGATGTGGATGGGGCGTGGCGTCAATGGCTTCATTCCTCTCATGCACTCATCGAGATGCGCTGCTCGTACTCGGCAATGCGTAATCGCACGGGCACAACCAAGCTTAGGTCCTCCATCATGGCATGGCGCTGTGGCCGCAGCGTTGCGTTTGAATTTTGACGGGCAATCGTGGCACGTGATTTCTCTACTGAGGGCTTGCGGCGCAATGAGCTCTTTCGTTGTATGCCGCCGCCGCCGCCTCCGCTGCTGGGTGGCTTGGCAGTGGGCGTGGCAAATAGATGTTGCCCTGATGATGGGTTGTTGGGCGTGGCAGGGTTGCTGCCCAGACGCTTGGGCTTTGGTGGCGGCACTACGCCATTGCCGCCCATAGTGGCCACGCCCTGTGGACGGCTCGATCGGAGCAGCGATATGAAGTGATTGCTGTTTTTGTTAGAGCTCAGGCCACTCGCCGATTCGTAGGTGTTCGTTAGCTTGTTGAAGAAGTTGATTTTGTCGCTGACGCTGCGTGTGATCACTGCAGCGGGCTCCTCTGGCTGCTCTGTGCTGCCGCAGAATGTGGCATTGCAATCCGCTGACAGAGGCTGTGCTTGTGGTGTCGGCGACAGCTTCTCATCGGAGCCATTGTTGCGCTTGGACATTTCCAGAACCTTTTCGCGCAATTCCATGGACCAGCGCTTCTGCGGTCGATGCAGCTGCGGACGCAGCGATTGTGATTCCGATTGCGATTTCTGGACATCTGGGCTGCCGAGTGCCAAAGACAGTTCGCTGGTGTAGCGGGGCTTGGCTGGGGCTGACTTGGCTGCTCGCAATGGTGTGGATGTAATCGTTGGCAGCTGCTCCTCCTCGTCAATGTCCATTTCCAGCTCGCTGAAGCTGCTGGCCGTATTCAGCTGCGGCATCGCGGCCGGCAGCTTGTAATTGTAGAACTGAAAGTTAAACGTGCTGATGCTCATCTTGTGTCGAGGGTTGCGTGTTGAATGTGCTGCAATGCGACCGTGTTGCAAGTTTATATAGCACAATGTCTTGCTACCTGCGCACAGGACGCAGGGCACAGGCCAGAGCGCAGCTGGCGAACAGACGTCAGGTAGTTAACAACAAAGTTGGCCAGATTAATTTTGGTTACTAAATTTGACTTGCCTGCAAATGCGAATTCTGGGAAATTTGTCAGCAAAAAAGAAAGGAAAATTGTGCCACATTTCACTCGAATGGCGAGCGACGCACGCGAATTTTGCGTATTTTCCAAGCGACCATAAATCAAGCGCTAATCCCATCGCCCACATCTACCTGAGCGATGATCTCCCTCTTTCATTTTTTCAACAGCAGCAACAGCACTCATCATGTTGTTAGCCGAAAAGGATTAGTGCGGGCAGGATAACATTTTATGGCCTGTCAACTCGACACTGATTCATAAATAGATTAAAAACTGATCCATTCTGCGACAGCTGCTCGAAAAACAATTCGAACAAGTCGAACACGAACAGAGACCTCACCTGGCCGAAGCTTAGGCAACTGTGCAGCTGACTATTAATTAGTCACAACTGCCATCAACAATTATCGGGCATTATACACTGCTTATATATCATCATCATTGAAATGCACTTAATAATTGTCTGCCCTGCCGGAGCAGGGCACAAAAGAGCTTAATGGATGAATAAATCGTTGCCTCATTGGGAATCGATGCATTAATTGGCCAATAAATGGTTAAGCCCTGCTCGGGGAATGACTCTTATTGAAGCGTATATGAAATCTTGATAGCCACAATTAATATAAAATTGTCAAAGGTGAATTTCATTTGTTTATTTATCCATTAATAAAGGGATCATATACAGAAAAGAAATGCATTATATTATATTATAATACAGAAACGGATTTCTGTTGAGTATTTTAACAAGGAATTAAAAAAGAAATTATTTTAAAACAAATAATATTTTATTTATTAAATTTACAAAGTGAATTATCATAAATTGATATATAAAAAAAATTTAAAAAATCCTAAAATCTTTATTTCAATATGATATTAATAACACTTCCAATAGAAGATTAGTAAAATCAACAAATCCCCTCAGAAAATATCTCTCTATATATGATAATATCTCTCTATATATAAGTGTAGCAAAATAATTCAAATCCATTAAACTGCTATTAGAAATAAAAACTCTTCGCTGACGCCCCAATAATTACTTTACAAGAACTTTCAAGCATTATTTACTATAAAGAAAATAGTTGCAGCTACAAAGTTCTCAATTGAAAAGATATTACCCAAGGGTAGCAAATGCAAACAGGCAAAAGCCACAGACAGGCTGTCCCAGAGCTAGCTAGCTAGCTTTCTTTGAAAATCCTGGTCTAAGGCATTTGGCTTGCTGTGGCTGCTTTTTGTGTCTCTCAAACATTAGTCGGCTTAAATTGCTTTAAAAAGACAACGCGAAGAGCACTAAAAAAAAAAGATGAAGAAAAGAAATTACAAAAAACTGCCTGAAACGATGGTAAAAACGAGTGAATAAATTCTAAGCGGTTATAAGTGACTGTCCAATACCTATGGAGAGAGTTCAAGAATTGGGTATATGCATTAGATAAGAGTTTAAATCTGAATAAACATAGATAGGACATTTCACTATCTATCTGATAGTTATGGTGTAAGCGTAAACATTTCTTTGAAATGCAAACAATTAAAGCAAAATCAATATACCCGAAAAACACATTTGTGAGCGAGCATAACGTTAAGCCGGAGAGAAAGTAAAAAAGGGAAACACCAGAAAGTGTAGCTGGCAAGTTGGTAAAACTAAAATGAATATTAACTGTGACCTTTAATGGCTAAGTGCAGTTGGGAGCGAGGCAGCAATTTTGTAAGTGAGTCAGCAGAAAGAAGCTGCAGTTAGGCACGTGGCAAGTGGCAGGGAATGGAATGGAATGGAATGGTGTGGGAGTGTGGCATGTGGCAAGGCGAAGATTGCAATGCAAGTGCAAAGTTATTCAGTTTATGTGCCGTGCGAGCTGCATGCAACGGGCCTAAATTGAAATGCTGCCTGGCTAGGCACTGGCATGGCCACTCCTTGCTCACGGCACGCTCCTTTTACGAAATTGAATACGTAATCTCCGTGGATTAGCCGCTGAAATGTGAAATTATTATAATGACCGACTGCAGACTTGACTTTAATAACAATGTTTTTATATATATGTAAATAAATATGTCTATTTATTCTCATCATGCCCGGCAGATCCCAACAATAATGTGGCGCCACCGGACACGCCCTCGACGGCTGCCGGCGGATACACCATTACGCCCGCCCGCCTCGCCGAGCTGCGATCCACCTTCCTGTACTGGTTCTTCGACAAGGACAGCTACGGCGGACGCGGCGATTATCAGTTTGATATACACGCCTCGATGACACAGCTTCACAAAAATCTTAACTTCCAGTTGCCCTTCTACGGCTTCCGCTTCAACTATACTCGAGTGAGTTGCCAACTTGGCCTGATTTATTGTTGACAATATAATATTTATTTTATTTGTATATCTATTTTTTGTTGTTGTTTAGCTCTCGCTCAATGGCTATTTGGAGTTCTCTGACCCGCCCGAGTATTTGACCTATCCCTTGGTCTTCCCCATCAAGGATTGGCCCCACAAGCGTGATCCCTCCTTCATTGGCATCTTCTTCAGCAAGTGCCGCGTGGGCCGCCAGTATCCCTCGGATCTGGACCAGCGCACGCCTGGCGTCTATTTCCGGTTAGTTTTCATTCACTTTCCATTTTCTATTTTACTTTGTTTATATATTTTACCATTTGTAATCACTGTCATTGTTAGTCGCTTATGCCATTTGCATTTTTAAAATCACTTTTCATACGTGCGCTACCAGTTATACTACAATTATTGCACTCTACTTTTGGGAGTGAAGTGAAGTATATTAGTTTTCTATTGATTTGATTATTCATGTTGCTATTCATTAACGTTGATACTAGAGAACGCATTTAGAAGTTCCTAAACATATTTTACACAATCCCAAATTAATATTGAAATATCAGAATTAATATAACAGAAATGTTTTTTTTTTTTTTTTATACTTTGTTCCCGAAGGGGAAAAAGTATATTGGGTTTGTGCAATGTCCGTCTTGCTGTCCGTCCGTCTGTCCGTCTGTCCGTATGAACGCAATATTTTTCGGCGCTATTAGAGCTAGAGACTTGAAATTTTAAACATATACTCATATATGTCCCCGAATTATAAAGTGTTAAAATTTTCCCGATCCGCCCACTAGGGGCGTGGCAAATCGGAAAACTCTTCCGCCCATAGTCTAGTTATCATACTAGATGATGAGCTAGAGAGTTGCAATTTGAAATGTATACTCGGGGTGACAACCCAAGTTCAAAAAGCTATGGCGGATATATCTACGCCCATTGGGGGCGTGGCAAATCGGGAAATACGTATCTTCTACACCGTTAAAGCTAGAACGCTGAAATTTTGCATGTGAGTTAATGTTATGATTCTAAGAAGATCGATCAAAAAGTTTTATGTCTACGCCCATTGGGGGCGTGGCAAATCGGACCTGAATATATAGAGATTTTTCAAATTGTGCTATATTTTGAACACTATTGACACTAGAGACTTGAAATTTTGCATGTATACTCGGGTTGACAACCCAAGACTAAGAAGCAATGGTGGATATATCTACGCCCACAGGGGGCGTGGCAAACCGCAAAAGTTTATATCTCCTACAGTTTTAGAGCTAGACGCTTGAAAATTGGATGGTTGAGTTACTTATGTTCTCCTCTATCGATGCCCCAAAAATAATTTTTCAGCCTCTTTGGGGGCGTGGCATATCGAAAAATACCCTGTAATTTTCGCATTTTTGGAATGTAAGCAACCAAATTTTGCAGGCATGTTAGCCTCGGCTCTTTCTAAGAACTGGCAAAAATTTATGCGTCTACGCCCACTGGGGGCGTGGCAAATCGGCAAAGAAGTTTGTTGTGGCCAACTGCATAATTCATGCATATAATAGCTTAGTAGCAATTGATGGCAGAAAGCATTTTAACATAAATATAATAATATTAATGAATTTAAAAAATAAAATTTATAAGTTCTCGATTAATAAATAAAAAGTTTCCAGCGGGATTCGAACCTAGGTCTTTTGAAAACAACATGTAATCGTTAGCTAAACCTAAATAAATTCACAGCTGGTCAGCTGGTCAGCTGATCAGCAGCTTGTGACGTAACAAAACAACACAATCGCACTTCTTGCAATATGTATACACACTTGGATGTGTATACACAAATACAAACATCTGTGTATATACATACATACATATATGCATGCATAGAAAAACTGCTTGCCAAGCAAGCAGCGTGGCAAATCGGAAAAGTTGTTTTAGTTTTAGCTTAAATGCACAATTCATATGCGTATGTTTATAAATTATTATCAATTGGCTGCAAGCATTTTATAATAAATATACAAATATAAAGAAAATTAAAAAATAATAATTTTTGAAAAAAGAAAAAGTTCTTTGTGGGATTCGAACCCACGCACCCAAGTATACCTTGCATAGCGCTTACCATCAGCGCCACTGACCTAATATGGGCTGTGTTAACTAAAACCAAATAAGATTGCTAGAGCGTCTCTGACAAAACTAAAGTAACGATCGAAAAATTCCCAATTCAGTCACAATTCTTAGAATATTCTGGCATGCAAACTTTTGTATGCATACATAGAAAATTGCGTGTATACTCGTATAGTGTGTACATGTGTAAATTTGTAGGTATGTGTAGGAAAAACGTTGTTGCTTGCCATGTACGTTTTCTAATTGCCGATATATTTCGTTAATTAAATGTTTATTAAATAAATAAGATGCACCTATGGGAACAAAGTATATCGCTGTTAGTTGCGCCTAACTGCAACGTTCTTACTTGTTTTTAATTAATTTATTTATTTCTGTTTTATTTAATGTATTATCGAATTGAAAACGAAAACTTTTTTATTCAGTTCTTTTTTTTTTATTTTTGTTTTATTTAATGTATTAATTATCAAATTCAAAACGTATTATCTCAAATTAAACTCTTGATAAAAAAATATCTCAGCTTTAGGAGAACATTCAACAAGACATTGTCATCATTTAGATAACTCTATAACACTCTTCAACAGCTCCGTTCGCTATCTAAATTCTGTTCTCTCATACATCTCTTCTATAGTTCCCACAGCTCTCCTTCTAAGCTAGAGCATCTCGTAGTCATGTACAGCCTCTTGGCACGTTCTGATTTGTTTTAAGCACATATTGTGTGAGGCATGTTTGCAAATGCGAACTCTACATTTCCGATTGCACATGTCTTACATGTGTGTGTGTGTGTGGGTGCATGATTTGCATACATATTGTATATATCTATGTACATTCGTATTCACATGCTCATTCGAATTGCGCGCGCTGTTATTGTTGCTGACTAGTTACTGTCATTTATTGCTACATTTTGCATTGTTTGCATAGCCGCGTTGTTACCTGTTCCCTGTTACCAGATCCGATTTTTGCTTGGTTCGGCTATCTGGCCGACATTTGTTACCCATTGAGTGTTGCTGATTTCAGCATTCGCTTATGTGTGCATCCACTTCAAAATGGCAAGCCGCGAACAGCCAATAGTGTTGGCTAGATTGCAGCCAAAAATATAGCCAAAAACAAAAGTAATCTAGCCGAAGATATGAAGAGAGAGAGTGAGAGAGAGCTACAGCTCTTCGTGGAGTGTCTGACTGATTTAATTGATTTTTATGCATTATTTTTTATTATTTGCATCTCACGCTCTCTTGGCACTTCAGCTTGCTTCTTTCAGCGCTTTGCACTGCGGCATTTAAGCAATGCCCATCCAGGCATGCGGGCAACGCTTCTTTCGTTGCTCGGCTTATTGCATTCCTTTGCGCATTGCTGCTTGTGTTTTACATTCACTCTGTTGTCCCCATTGACCTTTGCATGTACATAAAGGCATTGCTCGGTTGAGTTCTGCTCACTTTGCTTCTCTCTTTATTTAAAGCTTGCCCACCCACTCTCGGTGCTCGCTGCTCTTCCTCACTTTTGGCTGCAATTTACCTTTGGGCATCGGCTAAATTGCCAACACTCTTGCCGCCTGATCTGAGCACGTGCCTATCACACATGAGTCAATTTCATAATGTCGCCAGGGGCTGGGGCTGCTGTTCGGCTTCGTGTTGCATTTTTGATGGCCTCGAAAGCAGAGCCGCAGCCCCAGCGTAGGTAAGCGGCATCAATATGTATAAAGTAGAGATTCGCTGCGCTTGCATGTTTGCTGCTGCATTTTTGCGCTATTTTTGTTTTTCGCATATTTTATTCATATTAATTTCGAAATAATTAAATTCACAGCATTTTGTTCTGAACAAGTTTTCAACATTTTTGCTGTTTATGCAAATTTCTTTGCAAACTTTACCAGTCGCTAGCTTTGGATTGTAATTAGCAGAAATGTAACGCATTAATTAGCCGCCCTGTTGTCCACTGCTGAAATCCACTTAGAGTCGACCTATGCATATATTATGAGACTCTGCCTTCCACATTTCGAGGCTATATGCAAAGTATTCAGTGCATTTGCCAAAACAATGTTTAAACCAGACAGCTACAACGAGGGCCTCTTATTTATAGTCGCCTCACTCTAGATTGTTTGGGGCTTGTTTAAATTTCAGACGTTCATTGCTGACGGACTAAAAAATGCGGTTAAAAAATAGCACATAGAGCACATAAATAACATCCCAATTGCTGAGAGAGAGAACGGAACTGGGAGAGCTATGGATATACAGGCATATATGTATGTATGTATATGTATGTTCAAAGACAATTTGGTGTAAAAAAAGCGAAAGGAGAGGCTGAAAGTTGAAATGAATATATATTTATAGCATACAGTATAGGAATATAAAACTTTTGAAGTAAATATTATATTAAATTAAAGATTCAATATTTTTACTTAATTATAAAAGTAATATTATGTATTTATTTTATTTAAAGATATTGACATAACGAGAGTCAACTAAAACTATAATTAAATAGCCTACAAAAATACAAAAAATTATTACAAGAGTATCACCAACCAATTATGGATAAAGGTTTATTCATATTATCAGATTTTAGATTGTGTTAGACTAAATGCATTATCATTTATTAATTTGCGCTTGATTTCCCTTTAATATCGTTTAACAGAATAGTTTAATATATGTAGGAATTTTATGAAATTGAATAGCCAATTTCGCGATTTTCTTTCAATTTTTTTCTAAAACTGTATTTTATATTGGACTATGTTATTATTATGGAATTAGTTTTAGTTACAGTTAAATCACTAAATTATTCTAGTGCGAATCTGATTTCATTCTGATTTCATTCTTGAACAGATTTTACTATTGCCGTCCAGTACGGCTGCTGCTATCCGACTCTCTTATTCAAGTTTTTTCTACTTTTAATTCTATTCTGTTCTAATTTTCTATCGTTAGCGAAAACTAGCTCAGAGTTTATGATCGTTACCAATGATTCCGCCGTTCATATCCCAGAGGTGTACTATTTTCTGAAATTGTTTTTCTTAATTGGCAAAGAAAAGATGAAATAAATCTCGATTTTAGCAACTACTAAATGCATGCATTTCCAATATTCTCTTCTTGCTTACATTTCAGTCAGCTAGACAGATATTACTTTTATATTCTGGAATTGTTTATTCCCATTCCAACGAATTCCTATGATTCAAAAGCGCTCTCTTACTACTTGAAATATCTGCAAGATTTAATATCTTTAGCGCACATTCATGCTCCGCTCTAGCTACTGTTGTCTTGCTGTGTCTCAACATGTTCAACAAATGTTTGTTGGCATTCGATTTCAGTGTCCTCGGGCACAGTTTGACAAATTGGTGCGACAAAGCAATTAACGGGCTGTAAAGCGTATTTGTTGCGAGCAATTTAGTGAGCAAAAAAAAAAAAAGAAAGAAAAACACATAGAGAAATAAAAGCGGATGACAACCATACGACTTGGACAATGCCGAATGCATTTCCATTTCCATTTCCATTTCTATTTCTATTTCTATTTTCACTTTGATAGTTTTCAGTCAGCACTGGACAATATGTCAAAGATGCATCAGTTCGAGTGTTCGCTTATGGGTTAGTGGAACTCTGACGAGTGGGACTATGCGAGCGTATCGTCCTCTGACATTTAATTGTCTAGAAAAAAAAAAGCTGGACGCAACTTTGATGTTCGTGTGTGCGTGGATGTAATGCTCGCTGGAATTTAATTTAAATAACTTGACTGAAGAGCTGAGCTGATGCGATGTAGCAGCCACTGCTCGACAGGCATGCTATGTAAATTCCACTTGCTTAACAGCATTTTCCTCTACTTATACACACACCCACACACACACACACATCCCAGACACTCGCTTTTATGTGCGACTATCAATTTAATTACACGCTTATAGTTAACACTCTGCACGGGATTAGCTCAAGTATGTGCGCTGGATACGGTTTACTACTGTTGGCAGCTGCATTACGCATACGTCTCGGGAGTCGCTTATTCAGTGCGAACTTCATTTGCCGCATAATACCTCAGTTCCTTCTCACACACGCTGCTTGACCATTAAATTCATGATGAGCGCAGGTTTAATTACACACATACACGCACACACACACATACACACAATTATACACGCAAATTGTTGGCAGCGCAAATTAAACAACAATAAATTGGAGCAGTTCGAAGTTTGAATGCACTCACTGTATAGTCAGAGTATAAAGTAAGGCATTTTATTGTAATTTTCTCTTTTCATTTTTAATTAAATTTTTAAATTTAAATAATGAACTTATATGCCATGTGCTTGCTTCATATCATATTGGTAATTTTTATTATGCCTAATTCATTTCTTATTGTCATTCGCTTCGGAATAACATTAGCTTATTCAAAGAAAGGTTACATATTCCTCAGGGAAATTGATATACCCACTTTTTTTGTTAGGGTATCAACAAAATGAATGGGGCCGTTTGGTAGTAAAACTTTCTCAAAAGTGTTTGCAAAGCGTTCAAGTGTGTAAATCAGCAGCGCTGAGCGTTTAATTGTTGTTTGCCAAGGGCAGCCACAAGTGTGGGCGCTGCTGCCACAATTAAAACATTAATGGGCAGTGGGCGTGGCTTAAATACAAATAAACAAAAGCAAACACACAAAACAAGAAAACCCAATTATATTTAACTTCATATTAGTTCAGTTCATATTTCATATTTGATTGATTCGTAATTCACTTACTTTTAACATTGAACTTTTGGACTTTTACAACTGTTTCGGAAATGTTTTCATGCGAAATTCAGTTCTGGCTGGTCAGAGGCATGTGAAGGATAAGTTGCTGCTGCAGCTTGCATGCAATTTTTAGCCATTTTCGCCATTTTCTTTAAGTGCGGCCATTGTTTCACGTTCACCCACACACACACACACACAGAAAGAGAGAGAGAGAGAGGGAACGAGTGAGATGAAATTGGGCCAAAAGCAAAAGAAAATTCAGACAGAGATGTTGATGAGGAAGCAGCTGGTTGTTGGGCCGGGCTAAGAGGCAGAGCTATGGAGCAGGCATTTCAAAATGCAGACAAAACTGTGGCGGCGGCGCCCAAATGTATGCAATAAAGTACATAATGGCGCAGTTCAAGAACTGGCACGCCAAATGTAAGGGATGGCACGAAACGGGGGGCGCTGTTTGGAGGGGAGTTGATAAGGCGTAGCTGGGCTGGCCTGTAGCTGACGCTGACGACTAGCAAAACGAGCAGTGCGATGCGCTCTCTTACACATACACATATATATTTATATATATATATGCCTATATAATATAATATATATATATATACATTCCATTACTGTTGTTACACTCATTCACAGCTGTGTCTATGTATTTGTGTGTGTGTGTCTTTGTAGCTTTTTGGCTTACTTTTACGTGCAGAGCTCGTTTCGGTTTTGGCCGCTGCGCGCGCATTTTTAGGCCGTGTGACAATTTTCTGCTTTATCTTTTTATTATTATTTGTTCTGTTTTTGTTTTTTTTTGTCTATTTTGGCTTGAATGTCAATTGCAGACATTTAAAGTTTCATGGCAAAAGCGCACAGCCGCTAAGATGGAGGCAGCATGCACAATGGGTATGGGCTGTGCATAAATGATAAACTATGCAAGTGCAAGTGTGTGTGTGTATGTATGAGTATGCATATATATATATATATATATATATATATATATATATATATGTGTGTGTGTGGTTTTTGCATGACTGTGTGCAGTTGTCTCTTTGCGGCATGAGGTTTCTACTGTGCGGTTTTTTTGAAAATTCATTTTTTTTATAGATATAAAATTGTATATGCACTACTTTAAATGCAAGTTGCTTAAAGGGGTATCTTAAAGTATGGATGAGATTTATATATGCTGAAAAAATTAATAAATGTATATAGTAGTAGTATGTTATAATACATGGAGAGCGCTACATACAGTATTCATTAATTCTAAAAAAATCTAAATTTATTGTAAACACATTTATATTTATTCAAATGTTTTCGATTGTCCATATTTTTGCTCAATTCACTTTCGAGTCTTTAGATTAGACTTTAAATTTGATTAAATGTATATGAAATGGCTTTATGTACTTTGTCTGTAGACCTAAACTGCTTCTTAGGCTTGTCTAAATTTTCAAGATATTTTTCAATTATATTAGGTGACCTCTTTGCTTTGAATGTAAAATCTAACTAGTTTTTTTTTTTTTTTTTTTTTTTTTGTAATTTTATATTTATTTATTAATTTTTTAATGTAAGACGAGTAACATTTGAAATATATTTCTCTTTCTCTTCTTATTATTTCTAATATATATATACGCATTTTAATTATATAATATATTTAGCGGTTATTCTTCCTATTAGTAGACTTGAAATGAACTAAAATTTTATGTACATTTATTCTCTACCTATTTTAATTTATAAAATAGGTTAAATTCCAAATATATATCCATTCCTCTACTACACATTTCTATTATATAAACATAGTCGAATTCAATATAAATTTCTCCTGAAATTTTAAGAAATCTTTTTATGCAATTTATGCAAAATTTTGTTTTTATTTTTTACTAGGTATCACCTGGGCGCATATTGCATGCCCATTATGGCATCTATTTTTACATGCTGGCATTTCGTGTGGCTGCTGTTAGCCATTTTTTGAGCCCGTGTGTGTGTGTGTGTGTGTTTTTTTTTGGCCATGTTCGTAGCTGGTTGCGCTAACAATGTGGACAGCATGTGTTTTTAGTCAGTTGAGGCCGAAATGCAATTTATTTTCGATTGCCAGCTGCTGTCAGTTATAATTTATGAGAGCCATAATTGCATCAGCTGTGTGTGAGTGTATGTAAGTGTGTGTTGTAGACATCGGATGTGCGGTATAGAGTAATAGGATAAATGTTAATATGTTGCTTGTTCTCATGTGCATTTGATGCGCATTTATTGCAATTTTACAAATTATTTGCATATGCATTGGACGCGTCGATGTGTTAATAAATAAACGTTATGCATACGTCGCGTGCGCCTCATAGCTGCTCACATGCATGATGAATGCATGTTCATTCATGAATATGCTGCACATGAAAAAAGATAAAGAAAAACAGCCGATTTTATGTTTGTTGTTTACATGCATCACAATGCCGGGCTGCTGCCGCTGCTGCTGCTATTTGCTTTAGTTTAAATCCACAAAATCAATAAATTGTTGTTGGCTGAATGCAAATAACACAAACATTTATCAATGCCGGCGCCGTTGCTGCACAAATATTTCACTTCGTTTGCCATAAATATTTTGAATTTCATTTAATTGAAATACAGTTCGTTTATCAGCTTTTTTCTTTGTCTACCATCCGAAAGTCAAATGAAATGTAAATGGTTGAAATTTAAATAAAATTCCCATCAAAATTTGTATCAAACATTAAAGAATTCATACGCAGCGCTAAAAGTACACAAAAGCAATTAAGGGAACAATTTATTCTGTGAGGAATGCCAAATAGAGCAAAGCAACAGCCTAAAGCGGACTTCATAATTGAAATGAATTGCATTGAGAAGCTTCATTTGTAATTTCGTCTATCAATAGCATTGCTTTCAAGTTCACTCGATATGAAGGCTAAGTAATTTCATTGAAATTGCCATCTCTTAATTATCTTCTCGAAAATGATGATTCTCTCTCAAAAATTGAAATTGAAAACAAAGATAGAATACTTATTTGGTTAGCTTAACATTTGCGAAATGAATATGCTTTAAAAATCCGCATATATATATAAGGCGTAGCCGTGTGCTGATTTATATGCCAACCATCAAATCCATTTATCTTCATGCGCTGCTCTTCTGATTTGATTTCGCCTTCGCTTATTACTTTTACTCACATATTCACATTCTTATAAATTCATATTTATTTCTGTTTGCAGTGTGGTACGTGATCTGATGGGACGCACGGACCGTTTCGGTGTCGAGGTGCGTGAGCGCACAATGTGGGACATACGCACAGGCGTTGTGGGCGCCGATACATTTGTGCCCAAGCACGTGGTGATCGCCACCTGGAAAAATGTCTCCTTTGCCGGTGGCATTGATAACTCACTCTTTACGGTAAGTTGCATGAAATTTACTAATGGAAAACAACATATAAAAAAGGCAATGAGATATACTCTTGTATAGTAATAAGATGAATATATATTAAAATTCTTCAATAAATGCATTTCCTGCTAACCAATTGAATTTTCCATGAATCATATTTATCCATGTGAAATAACAGCTAAAAATACATTCACTTCTTTTTGATAAGTATTATAATTAATTAGAATTATTTCTCTTGCAATTGCATTCAAAGCTATTTCACACAAAATTTCATAGCATACTTTTCTGCGCAAGCTAATTGAGTGCAAATGGCTGCAAGAAAGCTAATTGCCATTGCTTGATTATTATTATTATTTTCTAATAATATAATATACTAATAGCTTATTTTCTCTCTCTCTCTCTCTCTCTCTCGCTCTCTCGCTCTCTCTTTCGCAGACAAACACTTTCCAAATGGTTCTGGCCACCGATGAGGTCTACACCTATGTCATCTACAACTATGCAGTTCTCAATTGGCTCTCGCACACTGAGGCAGGCGGCGATACCACCAAGGGCGAGGGCGGTGTGCCCGCATTCGTAAGTCTTTCAGCTATGATATTCATCAACAGCATCAATTGAAGCAATTCCAATTAAAAACGACTTTTTGGCATGTGCTTGGATCGCACCTAATTAACAAATTACATAATGAAAAATTACAAACAAATTTTCGCACACGCACTGCTTTCAAGCTACAATCGTGGCAATTTTAATTAACGGCTGCCAAGCAACGGTAAAGTTTTTCATTGCACTTTAGTTGCACGTTGGCAGCTTTTCTTTTTGTTGAGCGCTTTCATGTTCAGCTTTTGCTAACTGAATTTTCACAAAATATTTTCTCAAATATAACATATACGTTGGCAAATGATAGCTTTTTATAACAGAAATTATGTGGGCAGGCATTTCGTTAGAATGCTCTAGCATATAGCACTTATATACATGTGCGTGGGTGCATGACTGTGTGTGTGCTTGCTTGAGTGTATATTCAAATAATTTCTAGTTCAATCGAATTGTTCTATGAAATTGATTTCCATTTGTGACGTCTACAGACATGAATAGCTGACAACGATTTTGTTATTACAATGATAATAATAAGATAATAAGTTAACTATAGAGAGGGCATATTAGTTTCATGAATATAGTTATTGTTGCGCATGAGAACAGATTTAGGAATATCTTTAATAGTTTTATCTAGTTTACATTTAGCTTATATCTTGTTTGATAGCTTCTATTTTGTTTGAAAAAATGTTCCAAGTACCGCCATGCTTAGTCATCGCAGCCAAAGTTTTCTGCACTTTGGCTGTGGCATGTTGTGTGTATGTTGTTGATGGCAACTTAGAAATTATAATTAAACGCACTAGACAAATTATTGTCTGCATAATGGTTAACAAGTTGTTGGCTAAATTGCTGCTCTTTGACCAAGAGTTACAGAATCGAATCGAGCTGGTCGAGAGTCGGCTACTAATTACAATTTAGTTGTGACTGGAAATTAATATCGATTTGCAATTCAATTGATGTAGGTCGGTTTTAATGCGGGCAACGGTACTCAGGCCTACGAATATAAGCCCTACAGCCAGAACATGGTCATACGGGACTTGGCGAATCGGGGCTGGGGCAATGGATTCCCTGGACGACATATATTCCGCATCGATGAACAGATTTTGATTGGTTCGTGCAACAAGGATATTGGTGCGTATGATTAATGGCTTTTGTCGATTTCGGGTTCAATTTAATTAAGGCTGCCACCTACAACAGATGCCGCTCTACTGCCGCTGACATTTGCGCCCGAGTCGGGCAACATGCTGGGCGGTCAGGTGGTGAACATAACGGGACCCTGCTTTGACCCGAACGTTCGAGTTACCTGTCACTTCGACACGGAGTCTGTGCTGGGCACCTATGTGGATCGCAATCGTGTGATTTGTGTGCAACCCTTCCTAAAGGCCGAGGGCTATATCCGCTTCCAGATCTCCGTGGGCACGCAGCGCTTCAAGTGGCGCGGCAAGTACTTCGTGGAGACACCAGCGGCTGCCACCGAGAAGATCTTCTTTGCCACCGATGATGTGCACAAGCGCAATCCCAGCGAGATTCGCATCAGCTGGAATGCCTTCAATTTGACCTCCAATCTGAATGCCAATGTCATGATCTCTCTGTGGGGCTATCGTGAGACGAAAATCGAGCCACAGCTGGAGTACATCGATGTGATCGAGGCCAGCCTGACCAATACGGGCAGCTATGTCATCACACCATCCAACTATCTAAACCGACACAACGGCAACAATGACATGCAATTCGGCTTCCTGCAAATCAATCTCACCCAGCCGGCTCAGTACTCCAACCTGGCGCTCAGTCCGTAAGTATTTTTGCATATATAAAATAATTCTTTTTTTTTTCCAATCAGCATAAGCTTCAATTCACACACAAATTTTCTACATTTATTCAACTCCACTCTGAGTTTTCTATGTTTATCCAATCGAATGAGCTCGTCCATTTCTATTTACATTAACTAATGGAAATTCTTTTTATACAGCAAAAAGCCGTCTAATTCGATTAGTTAAAAAATGTGGCAAACCAAGTTTGAATCTTTGTCTAGTCTTTAAGTGCTGTCTCTTGTTGCTCATACGCTCCGTTGGCTGGCTGGCTGGGCCACTGTTTATTATATTTTAATTGACTTTCAGCTGTGTCAGCTTCGGCACTTCCCTAGTTCTGCTCGTATTTTTATTCAATTTGCTGCGTGCAACTACATAGCTCTCCTCATGACGCCTTTGGGGACCAATCAGTGAGCAATGGCATTGACTGTGGCTCTGACTGTGGCGTAGTTGGCCATAGATAGCTTATTATGACACTTTGTAATTAGACATGTTGGCTAATCAATAGCTAAGTGAAATGTGTTCGCCCTGGCTGCAGCCAGTTGGCACTTGGCTCAAATTGTTAGCTTGGCCGAGGCTTGAGCACTGCTCGCTCGCCTTTTGCTAATTTGCATAGCTCCTTTTTGGCTTGAAACTACTTTTGCTATATGTATACCCTGTGAACATATAGTATATAGGGAAAAGCATGCAAGCATGACTTTGATTATAAAATATCTAAGCTCGTCTTCATTATGAATTATATATTAATTCAGTCTTATATGACTAGAGTCTAGAGTAGAAACTCTCTATTACAGATCAACCAGCAACAGGGTATCTGCTAATCGGCCACTCTTTATCCCAGCTATCAGACTTATTTTTGCATTAAGCTCTTGTAATTATTTCGCACTTAAACTTGAAGTATTTTCAGCAGTTAAAAGCGCACAAAAGACGCTCGTAATAACATTTAAGAGCCAATGAAATTCTTGGAAATGGTCGAGTTAATCGCACTGCTAGTGAATTACTGCGAATTCCAACAATAGCCAGGTACCGTCACACTACCTGGAATTGTGTCAATGGATTAGACGTGAGCTGATTAGATCTATAATTGATTCAATATATATTTCTCAGAGCTTTGCTTAGTCTTCCCAGCAGACAGCAGCAGTCTTTGTGTTGAATATTTTGGGCTATTATGATATTGTTATGAATAATGTAACTCAGTTAAGAAGAAGCGTTTGATATGTTTGTCTATGAAGGCTTTTATGGCTATTTCTACGTAATCGCAGAAGTTTTCGTTTGCCTAAAGTAGCTTGAAGCTGTTTATTTTCGGATTTTCTGTTATTTATTTTTCTCGAACTTAATCATTTTGTGTATCTTCAATGAATTTCATCATCTTATTGTCTCGTAGAACAGTCTTTACGGAAACTAGATCGTAAGAATATATTTGTTTATATTTCTTTTAACTTAAAGATATTCAGATATTTTTAATTCCACATCTAGCTAGAGCATTCAATCTTCGACCTGGCAAAGATGCGCAATCTTTTTTTTTGTTTTTTTTTTTTTTTTTACTTTTGTTTCTTTTTTTAGGGCACTTTGGTTTATGATACCTCTGGGTGTCGTTATGCTGTGCTACAGTTTCAATGGAGCACGTGGTAGCAGCCCATATATCATTTCATTTTAGTTGCCTTTGTGTATGTGTGTGTGTGTGTGTGTGTGTGTGTTCGTATTTAATTTACATTTGATGAGCGACACGCGCGCTTGTAAATTCGAGCTGCTCACATGAAGCCATCAATTGGCTGGCCGCTAATATTTTGTATGTCTTGTGTGTAGAATCGTATTTAGCCAGACTCCTTAATTGGGTATTTCGCATGTACACATAAATGCAATTAGCATTTACATTTTCGCTGACAATTGCTGATATGGCCAGCAGGACGTATGAGTAATGCGTGTGCTTAACTAATGCTGTATTTATATCACTCTTATAGCACTCTGTGGTCTCGCCCGATTCCATTGGCCTGGTATATGGCGCCGCAATGGGAGCAGAAGCATGGCAAGCGCTGGCCTCGAGCTCTGTGCGATAATTGGATACGCGCCGACAGATTCCTCAGGTAAGTTTTTAGCTAATTAAAAGCTAGCAAGTACCAGGGGAACTACGTTTCCATGTCGATTCACTTGTGTATAAAGTGTTGGTGAAATTATTAATCGAAATGTCGAATTGCAGAAACTTTGCCGCCGATCTGCCGCTGTGCCCCTGCACACTGGAGCAGGCGGTGCTCGACCTGGGCCGCTTCCGACCGGATCGTGAGTGCGACAAGGACTCGAATCCCAGCTGCTTGCGACACAGTGGCGCCATTCATTGTGTGGTCAGCGGCACACCAGTGTAAGTAGTCAAGTTTCACATGAATATTAAGTTTCTATTTCATTGATCTGCTTCCTCCTGCTTACAGTGCCCAAGGTGCTGAGCAGCAGTGCTGCTACGATCGCTATGGCTTCCTGATGCTGACCTATGATCAGATGTGGGGCTCACGGCCACGTCGCATTCACAATCTGGGCAAGATGCCATGGAATGAGGCCAGCAAGGTGCCCTCGCTGTCCATGTGGTTCCATGACATGCGTCCCTTCTACTCCTGCTGCTTCTGGCAGGAGGAGCAGTCCGTGGGCTGTGAGACCTATCGCTTTGAGCGCCGTCCCTCGCAGGATTGTGTCGCATATCAGGCACCTGGCATTGCTGGCGTCTTCGGTGATCCGCATTTGATAACGTTCGACGGCAGCGCCTATACCTTCAATGGCCTGGGTGAATTTGTGCTCGCTCGCAGCACAGACCAGAGTGAACGCTTTGAGGTCCAGGGTCGCTTCCAGCAGCTGCCGCCTAACTACTATGGCCAAGTGATGGCCACCCAGCTGACTGCCCTGGCCATGCGTGGCAATACGACGACAACGATTGAGGTGCGTCTGCGTCCACTGCACGCGCGCTGGCGTTATCGCCTTGATGTTCTGGCTGACGGACGCAAGGTCTACTTCGATCGCGAGAGCTTGAAATTCCAGCACTTTGACGGTGTCACGGTCTATACGCCCACCTATCTGCTGAATCAGTCGCAGGTGATTGTACAATTCGATGCAGGCATTGGCGTAGAGGTGGTCGAAAACGAAGGCTTCATGACGGGGCGCGTCTTTCTGCCTTGGAAATTCATTGTAGGTTCTGCTCAGAGAAGTGAAGTGAATTCAGATTGATATTTGACTTTTTCTTATTTAGAATAAAACGGCAGGCTTGTTTGGCAACTGGAGCTTCAATCCCATGGACGACTTTACGCTGCCCAATGGCCAGGTGGCATCGATCAACCTGAACGATCAGCGCAGCTTGTACAACAACTTCGGCCTCAAGTGGATGCTGACGGATCGTGATGTGCCCAATGTGGGCGCAGCGCTGTTTACACGCGAATTCGGACGCATGGCAAGCTACTATTCGAATGCCACCTTCCTGCCGAACTTTGTGATGGATCCCGCCGACTTCCTGCCCAGCAATCGCAGCTATGATCTGGAACGTGCCGAGGAACTCTGTGGCGAGTGTTCGCAGTGTCAATATGATTATGCGATGACTCTGAATCGTGACTTGGCGCACTTTACGAAGAACTACTATGACAGTTTAGTCAACATGCAAGCTGAGAATGCCCAGTGAGTGAAGTTGAAGACATATTTGACTAGAGTGAAACTTTACCTTTATAAATTCTCTTCTAGGCGCGTTGTCTCCTGTGGCGTGCTGCAGACGCCACGTTTCGGACGCAAGCTAAGCTTTGACTTTATGCCCGGAGCGAAGGTTTCCTTTGAGTGCAACGAGGGTTTCATTCTGGTCGGCGATCAGCGACGCGAGTGCTTGGCCAATGGCCTGTGGAATCTGCCAGAATATGGCTATACGGAGTGTCTGCGTAAGTTTTTTTTATCTCTGCTTGCATTTGAGTGAAACCATTTTGCCTTTGAGCCGTTTGAGCTGACCTTGTTTTGTGTTGCGCATAGGTGAGGTGTATTACACGCGTCGTATCGCATTCATTGCAATTGGCATTATCCTGCTCGTTATATGCCCCTTGATGCTGTGCATCGTGTGCGGCGTCTATCGCTATCGTCAGAAGCAGCTGAAGGAGGATCCAAACTGGCAGATGACCCTGCCCCGTTCCCGTGCCGGTTCGGCGCGTAATTTACGCGTGCTCAACTACGATCCCGAGGACGATAGCGATACCGATGCGAGCACGCTGAAAAAAAGTAGGTCCTACGATAAAGTATATCGCACGAACGAACCATTACCGGGCAAACCGCAAATTGATTTTCCAGCTAAGAAATGGGATCTGGACATGCAGGACGAGGATGTGACCTCATCGGAAGGTAGTGATAATAGAACTAGCACAAAGCTAGCCAAGGATATTTCCTACATTAATCAAAATAACGTTGCCCACGCAACAGGTGAGAAACCCAAGCAGACCGGCCGTCGTTCCCTGCGCTCCGCCTCCGGCACCGAACTGGACCAGCAGCACGAGGGTCATCACGAGGGAGAGGAGGACGATGACTTTGATGAGGCTGATGTGCACACTGGTCAAATCCATCCGGCTGGCTATCATCAACCGCTGTCGCCCGAGGAGGCCGACCAGCTGCATCAGCAGCAATATAGTCCCACGTTCAGTGGCCTTGATAGTCGCACCAGTGCAGCCAGCTCCATCAACTATACGCCTCAATCGGCGACCCAGAATCGCTTTGGGGGCGTGCCCGTGTTGCCCAGCAACACGCAATACTACAATAGGCCACCTTCGAGCGTGCCATCAGTAACAGCAACAACTGCCACGCCCCTGCGCGTAGCGCCCACAACTGCATTGACGCAGGACAACGGGTTGCCGTCGCCGCCGCCGTTCACCACATCGCCGACGCCCTCGGTGCAAAAATCAACAGAGGTTTAGGACGTGCACCAACACACGCACACACACACCCACACACACACATACACACATTTGCCTTACCTGCACAGGCTACAAAGTTCAAATTTTGTATAACTAATTTCATTTATCGTATATATAACATATATATTTTTATCTAAACTTAAATAATTATTATACACACTGCTAATTGCCCCACCTGTCATCAAAATACTTTTTTTTTGTTTTGTTGGTTTGTTGTTGTTGCCATGACCTTTACGCAAATACCTCCAACGCTATGCTCAAATAGCCCAGCCCACATATTAATTTTATTTAAATAACTCATCCAAACTGCATGCGAAATCGGCTTAAGCGATTACAACAATTTGTTTCGTCAATTCTAATGAAATTTTCATCATTTTATAAATAAACTCTTTGTTAATAGTCGTATTTTTCAGTCTTTATATCTATAGGCTATAGCGTGCTCGGATAATGCCAATTGTTACATGAATCTCGACACTTCGCCTCACATCTCTCAATAACAGAATTATATATATGTATATATATATATAAATGTTAGAGTTCTGTTAGTTTTGCGGTATAATACCTGTCCTAAAGTCAACTAGCGCGAATCGCATGTCAATTTTCTGTAATAATTTGCATAACGAGCGTTGCCGAATTGCATTACCCATTTACACTAGATAACAAAAAAAAAAAAAAAAAAAAATGAAAAAATAAAAAATGTTAACATTTTATTTTTCATTTGACTTACGTATTTATTTTTATTTTTTATTAATTATAGTTTAAATTTTAGGCTTCAAAATTTGTTTCATATTATCAAAATGAGTTTTGATATATTTACTTTTAAATTTACATGTCTGTTAAAATCTTAAATAAATGTTGAAATTATAGACTACCAAATGTGAGTTGATCTCTTTATACGATAAAGAGTCAACCACATCTTTGGTTTAGTAAAGTTAAAGTCTTGGTAGATACAAAAGAATCACTCTTTCAATCAGTTTATAATTTCCCTTAGAAATGCAGCAAAGTCTTAGTCGTAGCTCAAGCTGATAGTCAACAAAGCTCTTTGGATAGTTTTCACTTGATAGCTTATAACATTTTCCACTTAAACTTATAACAATAGCAATAACAATAACAATGACTCGCTAATATAGTCTCATTAGTCGAATCAGTATTTTGTTGCATAGTGTTATGTGCATTTGCAGTGCAAAGAAATTGCTACGAAATTTATAACGAAGCAATCGGGTCAGAGCCAAAGACATTAATCTTGAGCCAACTGTCACGTGCTTTGGTGCCCGCCCTGGACGTAGCCATGACACGCCTCCCCGCCTCTGCCAGCTACCTACGTCAGTCCCTAACACATACAGACACACACAGCACGCATATAGTAAAGCTGGAGCCACGCCTCTTGGCAAATGTATTGTGTGCATTACGCTGTTGTCAATCAATCTTGAGCAAATTGATGGACAAGTTGCCGTTAGTTATCTGTAAGTGTATGTGTGGGGGAGTGCATGTATGTGAGTGTGTGTGTGTGGAGATGTATGTTTTGTCTGTCCGGACTTTGAAGCACTCGCAGCATGACAGTTGCGCTCAAAAGTAGGCAACTAGTTGGAATTACTTGGAATACTAATGGATGTGCGTTTGAATGGTTGATGAATTTATGAAATATATATATTTAGTTTCATTTACATATATTGTATATGTATAAACTATATATATGTGTAGTTGACATATGTCCAGAAGAGCAATAAACGCAATTGTTTCATGCAGATGCTATGCTATATTCTATAGCTTTAAAATAGAAACAAATAAATCGAAAAGAAAATAAAATGAATGGACGTCGAGTTTATAGATTAGAGATTGTCATCTTTTCTCAAATAATATACAAATTTACATAATTAAACAAACCTACAAACTACAATCAGGTGTTGTCTACTAGAAATGGTTTCTCTTAAGGCCACCATTTTTATTTCTATAAACTTTTGTTATCTGGCACCTTGTGGCCAACGTCTTACAGGTCACGAAGAGCATGCGGCACGTGTGGCAAGCATTTCGCTGGGCATGGTGCTGCTCATTGTGATACCGAGCCTGCTGCTGGTTGTCTGTGGCGCCAGCTATTGGGTACGCGAAAGAATTGCCAGGGAGGAGGCGGAGGCAGCTGCCGCTTTACTGCCGAAACGCCCCAAGCGCCCACTGAGAGGGAATGGGAATGGGAATGCAAATGGAATTGGAAATGGGATTGAGAACGAGATTGAGAATGAGCAGATTTGATTAGCACGCTAATGAGGCGTATAACGCAAATCGTGTGATGGGATTTATCTCTGTGGTTGTGCCAGCTGCCGTCATCGAAATATTAAATAAATTTTAAACACGAATAAAATGTGTAGTATTTAATATTTAATATGTAGTTGGGTAGAATCTTTAAGATTGTTAAAGTAGAAAAAAATACATATATATATATACAAAATATACAAAATATAGAATATAAATATATATGTATGTATTGAATTTATATAATAAAAGGGTTAATATTAACTGAAATAAATTTTTAACTCAAACAATAAATAAAGTATAAACTAAATAAAAAAATAATATATAAACATATAAGTAAAAATAGTTAAGTCAGTTATGTAGATTACTTCGACTATATATATTAAGGTAAGTAAAATACATTAACATTTTCAGGGTTCAATTAGATATTTTTATTAATATTTAGTTTTAGGTTACATATATGCATGTATGTATATATATATATATCTTTTTTTAAATATTCATTTATTATATTATTATATCATTAAAATATTTAACATTTACACATTAAATAGAGCAAGAGAGTGAGAGACAGGACGAGAGTCTGTTGATAGAATAAGTAGAGACAGTGATTCCTTTTTCAGCTTTACCTGCATAATTTACAATAAATAAAATTTCGCCACGAACTCTCAAACTGCGCCCAACTCTCTCTATAGAACACGTGCAACAAACGAACAGCTCTATGCGATCTATAGCCAAAACTATTTATTTCTTACAGGACTTATAAAGAACTCTTTCAGCTGAACAGTTAAGTATCTGATAGATGCATATGCTTTATCTTGTATATATATCTAATAATATATATGTATGGATTGTTTTCTATAGCTGTGATTACACTGTTGATATTTTGTGATTATAATGCTTTTTGGGTACTTTTTTCTAACTCCTCGAATCGGTTTGTCTTAAGAACTATAAAGCTATTTTCAGTTTTAAGTATAGTATTACTCGTAGAGATTTGTCATCATAACACTTATAGATGTATATTGCCAATAGTTTAATAAATTTACAGGAAATTTCACAAATAATATATTTAGTATTTTAGTATATTTACTTAGGTATCTTTTTTTTTTATGACTGGTTTTGGATGCTCTTGATTTAGATTTTTTTTTTTATATATACTTTGGTTAGTTTTATGTTTACTTAAGATATTTGAGTTTTGGTTTGCTGTAGATATTACATATGTATGTATATATATTATATTTTTTTATTTATTTGGTATTTGTGTATATATTGAGTATTTTTTTGGTACTTCATTTGGTATTTAATTGGTACTTTATTTGGTTATCTTGTTAGTTACTTGCTTAAAAGTTTCATCTTTGGTGCATTTGAGTTAGCTAACATTGTATTTTCTGGTCAGTAGCCCTGTATAGAAGTTGTGTGCAAAGCCGTTCCATAGATTCCATTTGTATTTAGCATTCAGCGTATTCAGCATTACGTAACCATCGACTGTGCTACAGTTGCTAACGTATATTTGGTGCTTTGTGGTATACTTAAGTATTAACGAGTTTCGCTTAATTAGTGTCCAATTTGTGGATTAGAATATTTGCCTTACTTGCCAGACTCATAGACATATTTTTACAGTTCTTTTTGCATATGAGTCCTGTTTGTGTTTTTGTATTATTTTATTTATTTTTTGCATTTTCAAAGAAGTTTTTGTTAAGCATACTTATACAGTTAAAGTTACGTTTGAGTAGCGCCTACATAAATTACATCTATAGTACAAAGCACAAAAAGTTCAGCCTAAGAAACCATCACAAAGTAGAAAAATAAATATAAACTCACGTCTCGAGCTTATTCACAAAATACACGCATAAAAGCCTCGACGAATAAATATATATTTAACTCATTTATCATTTTTTTGTTGTTTCTTTTTGTACAGATTGAAATACACTCACACTCACACGCACACGCACACATACACACTCACACACACATCCCTCTCTCTTTCTACTTACTAATTACAACAGACGAATAGTTACAATATGGGTTCCTTTAAATTGTCGATTGCTGAAATGAGAGAAGATTGCATATATATATATATATATATATGAAATAGATATCCTCTATATATATTTCGATGTATATAATTGAAGCCTTGTGCAAATGAAAAGTTCATAAAGTTTTTAGCTTGGCCATAAATGCGGTTGAATTAAAAATCAAAACCCAAAACGACAGCGCCCTTTATTTGCGCTCTATTGGGTTTTGTTTGTTTTGGCTTTGGTTTTCATTCTTTATTATACCCTGTAGCTTGTGTAAATGGGTTAAAGGGTATAAGGGTTTTTTTTTATATGCAACAGGTTATGTGAATTATGATAAATTTCCCATAAATATATAAATATTTCAGATATATGGAATACAATATTATAGCAGCTCTCTTAATATATATAATCTTGAGTTAAGAATTCATATGTCTATATAACTAGTGTAAGGGAACTTTCTGGTGCATCTATATTTTTTTTATATATCTAGAATGCGTTTTAAATTTGATTATATGCATATACTTTACATATCTTACCTTTATATATCTGCAAATGCTTAGGATTATGAAGAAGATAAATGTCTCTAGAACTACTTCAAGGACAGATAGAGCATGATTATAAATAACCAGAAAAATCCCGTTTATCTAAGAGAATCATATGCACTGTAAAATGTTTGTAGCTAATTACAGCGCAACATATAGTCAATCATATTGCATTGTTCGTAGCCCGTTTACCTATTTTTTGCTGCTTCTGGATTTCTATGCGCTTACAATTCAATTTGAACCCTTTACGGCCAATTACGCTGCCAAGCCGAGCCAGGACAGGCAGGCGAAACCGAATTGAGCCAAGTAAAACAGAGCCGGGGCAACAGTGTCAATGTCAAAGTTGAAACCTGGCCGCAGTGTGGCAACTTTTGTTGTATGCCTCGTTTCGTATGCCAACAGCGTGGCCCGAACAACAGCAACCAACTACAAAGGATCTAAACAACTTTTGTTTGCCAAAAAAAAAAAAAAAAAAAAAAAAAAAAAAGAAGAAGAAGAATAAGAAGGAAAAGAGTCAGTTCAAACGCAGCATACCGTTATCTTTATTTGTGTCCGTCCCGTCGTCTGACGTTAGAAAATTAAAAATTGCAATCACGTAAAGTTCCACTAGCGAAGCCAACGAAAGCTCAAAGGTCTGCCAAGACACGATTATTTATACCGTTAGCTGAACAGTTTTATTGGCCAAAATATTTGATTTTTTCTTTTTTTTTTTTGCTGCTAGCTGGCTGCCAAACGTATTTGTGTCTGGCCAAGTACTAAATATCAAATGGAAATTTGTTGAGCAATAAATTAAAATAGAAAAAAAGAAATTTTAAGTTTTGGAATATTAAATTTGATGCATAATTAATGAAGCTTGACTGTTAAGGCATTTGGGCCTGGAGAGCAAATGAGAGAAATCAATAGATTCCTCGCAATAGTTTAGCAAATCTTGTTCTATAGATGAGTATATTGATTCTAAGATATATGTATATACTAAAATATTTTTCTTTAAATACATATATTTTTCTTATTCTACTTAACATGTATACATATATAGATTCTCTGTAAAATTAAAAATATATATATTTCAGTATTTTCATTAAAATATTTAATAATTTTTCTTAACCCAATATTCTTTAGTTTAGGTATTGACCTTTAAATTGTTTCATATCGTTGGCTTCTATTTAATTATTTTTTCATCAGCAGAGACTAAACTTGAGGCTGTAAAATTCGACCAAAAACTCATTAAATTTGAACTCAATTTGACCCATACTTTAATATATTTATATACATTTTTATACATATGAAAATATATATATTTATAATTGTATAACGGAAACAATTCAATTTGCTTTAAAGTTCCTTGCGAACAAATTGTGTGAAAGTATTTAAATCTTTAATGCATGACAATTGCTGGAATTGAACATTTCTGGCTGGCTAGAGATGGGGCGGGGCGGGGTCTGAGTGGCTCTGAGTGGCTGATCGTAATTGCACATGCATGTAAACCGTAAGCCGCTGACAGGCGAACACACACACACACGCACACGTACAGAGAGATATACATACATAGTAAGAGAATGACACGCTAAGCAATTTAACAATTTTACAGACAATTAAACAACAACACGATGCTCGGGGGTCCTTGCGGACGGCATTTGTCCTTGGGCTGAGCTGTCATTGAATTGACTGGCCCGCTCTACACTTGGCTTAAATGTGCTTGCATCTAAGGCACATAAACTATCGATTAGTGGAATGCGCAAAAATAGCAGCAGCAACGGCAGCAGCAGCAGCAATGACAACAGCCAAGTGACTTGGGCGGACAGCTGGCATTCGTAGAGCACAGCCTCAGTTGGCTGGACATCGACAGCAGTCTATAGCAAGAGCAAATTGAATTAAAATTGTAAATATCACAACTCGGGCGCGAACTTTATGGCCCACAAATCAAATGCACGCGCCGAGACCCTGTCTGACTGCACGGCGCTTTGGCCTTTCGGTTCATGCCAAATGTTGCGCATACGCCCGGTTGTTCCGAACTTTAGCCGTAAAGCTGTAAACGCTGTTTTGTGCATGTGGCAAGAGCTGCCCTCATTGTGTGGCTGTTGCTGCTGCTGCTTCTTCTTCTCTTTTTTCAATCTATTTTTGTCTTCTCTCTTTTCGTTTTATTTGTATGGTTTTTGTGTCACATCGCATTTGATGCGGACCTGAAACAAAAACCAGCACAAAGATATCTGCTATCTATAATGCAATTGTTCACAAATAAATAGAATTTGCTGTTGTTTTTTTTCTCGATGTATTGGAAATGGCTTTGGACTTTTTACGCTGGGGAATTGAAAGGAAATATAATGAAATTATTGAATCTAATTGCTTTTGTTTTTGTGTGCGAATTTAAAGAAGATATATGTTTTCATTTTAATCACTTTTTTGATATAAATTAATGAGATAACAATTGTAAAATTATTATATTTTATTTGTCAGCAAATAGTGCATTTCTTGCACGTCTCCTTAGTGAACCATAAAAGTTTGCCACTATATAGTAAGCTGATATATAGTATATATTTTATACATATCATTGGAAGCTTTGAAAACATAAAGATTTAGCTTTTGAGTACATAATAAAATAGTGAGAATTCCATTTTTATTTATTTTTTTTTGGTTTTTGCTGAAATATTTAACATTTCATTTTAATGAAATTTTCAAGCACAAACAAATTAAATTGCTGCATTTGTGCAGCAAGTTTTATTGTTAAGAACAGTTTTGTCTATTGTATAAAATATTTAATTAATGTGCCAAGAGCAAATTTTGTGTTTTAATTTCATATTTAGGCGAGTGCTTGCAGTTTGTAAATGAATTGTTATAGTATGTGGTTGGGTATGCTAACAAAGAGCAATTAGAGAAAAAAATAGAGAAGCGAACGAAATGGCATTCAAATCTGAGCTATAACTCAATATTAGTTAGTGCTTTTTTAAAGCTAGTTTATTACATGTTCCATTCGACATTCATACTGCCAATTTTGTGCAGTGTACGGTAGATGGTTAGAGCACGCCACAAGCTGACTGGCTGGTAGCAAGTGCAAAGCGTATTGAAGTTCAATTAAATATGCTAAGCTCGAATCAAATTGATTTGTTACAGGCAACATTTCGTGGTAGCCTTTCACTTGCAACGGCTATGTGTGTAAGTATGCGTGTGGCAGCTGCAACGAATTGTGGCAACAACAGCAGCTGCAGCAGAGCGAGACGTAGACCAGGCTTAGAGCTGTGTATGCGCATGCCCTTGGCAATTTATGCAAATGAAAGGCGTCTGTTTGTCGACTGTCTGTCTGTCTGTTCGTCCGTCTGTCCGCCTGTCCGCCTGTTTGTCAGGGGAAAGGAGGCGGGGCTGAGTGGCGTTTAGTTAATGTTGTTGTTAAATTGTGCATTGTCTCCGGGCGGGTGTGTGTGTGTGTTTGCAGGCGTTTCAACTTTAATTGAAATTAGTGCCGAGTTCTCGATTAAGTCCTAACTCTCATATTTACACAGAGCTTCAATGTACGTGTGCGTAAACCCATTGTTGTCAGTGAGTTTATTTGAATTGTGAGCCGAGTTGACAATCGCTGTGGGAACTTAACTTTGATGTACTTTTTGGCCACAGCCACCCACACACAGCTGTCTTTAATGGAGCTGGGAACTGGGCTGAGCTGTGAGACGCTTTATGGACATAGGTATCATTTATTAATGCCAGAGCTGAGACCATAAAACTTTTCTCTAGCAATAATCAAAGGGTGCAACTTTGGGACCAAAACTAAAAACGTGGCCCAAAAGTTTTTGGCCAACGATTGCAAGTGAAATCAACCCAAGGTACCTGGTACCCCAAGGTAAGTAAGGGACCTCAAGTTGCGTTGGCTCTCTCATGAAAGATATAATAAAAATAATTCAATATAAAATGTGTCTTGGAGCTGGCTTCCTGCAGACCTTTCGAGCCGCTCAGGAGTGCCAACGTGTGAGTTATTTCTATTAGAATGCGCAACACATGTGCCAGAAGTTTGTCGCCACTTGCAGCCCTTTCTTTTTTTTGTTGTTGTTGCTTATATTTGTATTTTGGCATTGCACACACGGCGTATGCGTAATTTTTCTTTAACATGTCACGCCCGTGCGTGGGCCGCACCGGATGAAGCGCCCGAGCACATTATCATCATTGACATAGTCGTTGTCATCAGCATTAACGTTAGACATATTATTATTATCTGGCTCAGCTCTTGTGCCTTGCCATTTTCTTTTCTCTTAACGTTTTTCAGCATTCGTCATAAGTGCTTTCATCTGTGATGGGGTATATTGGTTATGGTAAGGCTTTTGTTGTATTTGCCATTATATAGTATTTGGGATTTCTGCATAAAAAATATATTCACAAAAATCATACCACGAAAGTGAGCTGAGTGTGGAAATTATCGTTCCTTCAAGCTGAGTTTATGTCTGACTGATCCTTGACTTCAATATGGATTGACCACATAAGAGCAGTATGATAAGTAATTCGAATAAAATTAGAATGATGAAAGAAATACAAATAATAATACAACACAAGTATTTATTTTGGATATACTTAATTATATAAAAGTATAAAAAATAGTTAGATAATGTTTCCATTATTATGGCAGAGTATTTAAATTTCAGCTATTCAATGCTAATTTTTCATTATATTTTTTTTTTTGTATGTCATTTGTAATTCCCACCTGCCGCTGGCCTACTGAAAAGCAGCAGCAAGAGCAGAAGTAGCATTGCCTCTGACATTTTGTCGTTGGCGGCTCATCGCAATCATAATTTCCATCTTTATGAATTTTTAATGAGAAAAACCCAACTCGAACTGGAGGAAGAAGAAGAAGTATAAGCAGCAGCAGCAGCAGCAGCCGCTTAGCCTGTCACTTGCAATTTGAACTAAATTTTTTATAAGGCTCGACCTTGAGCTGAGAACTGGATGGAATCAAGGGCAGAAGCTGGTGGAGGCTGCGTGAGTAGATGCTGTATTTAGTTAGGCAAATATTTATTTGATTGGTTTCGGGATTTGCATTTGTGTATTTGAAATGTAAGCGACGCGAAAAGCAAACCAAATTGCGCGAAAATAAAAAGGAAAATGAAATAAATGCAAAAGTAGGTATATGTATATATACAAGATTTAGTTGTATTATCGCGGAAATGCAAAGAAAAATGTATATACACACTATATATATGCATGTAAAAGAATTTAAATTTAAAAAACAGGTGGAAGGATTAGAAATGAGTGTGAGGCAAGTGGCTCGAATATGCGCAAACCTAATTAAGAGCTCATTAGAGTGTTTTTTGGTAGCGGCATTCAATGCGAATGAATAATGCTGAATAAGTGAGTGCATTCAGCTAAATTAATTACAGCTACAAAAGGGGTTGCCAAGGACCAACAGCATTCATATCGAAGGCTCATCAAATATACAAGGATTCAAGGTCTTCAAATTTAAAGAGACCAAAAGCGGACAACTCGAGGCAACATCCTGGCCATATAAACCGGATGCCAAATATATATATATATATATATATATATATATATATATATATATATATATATATATATAAAGTCTATAAGATATAATAAAAAGTATATATACCGTTATTAGACGGCAACATCAAGCAGCAGCTGGGGGCAACCGGATGCTTGGAGCAGGCAGCAGCATAGCGAAAGTGTTGCCTGAATTTTGAGCCAACGAAGCATATTTAATATGGTTTCCTGCAGGATAGTCAAGCTTATTTATGCCATGCTTCCTCAAGAGACGAGCAGGTGTATATTCGATTAAGCTGATCTAAAAAAGGCTAACTCTTTAAGCGACAAGTTTTCGTATCTGCCACATTTTTCAGTTTATATTTAAATTAAGGGCGAGTGAAGTTAGAATGAAGAATTTATATGTGAAGATATATGTATAATCGCCAGCTAGAAGCGATTTGGAGAGGCGTATGGAACTTTCTTACAACTTTTTAAGTTCTGTGTAAATGCACTTTTTTTTAACTTGACTAATTATTTTCCACTTGTATTAAAGTCTTGTTAAAATTTATAGAGTCACTCTGTATACGCATCAAATATTTTTTTTATATTAAATAGAAATAAAGGAAAAAAGTTTGGGTTTTTTTTTTTGTAGCCTAATCCAAGTGACAGCAGACCGTCTTACAGCTGAAAACTTTCGTTACCCATTTCTGGATAAAGACCTTAATTTGAATCTTTTGTGCTGCCTGCATTCGTTATGAATGTAAATGAGCTGCTGACCGAGACGGAAATGTGATTTATATAATTTATATGAAATGTGCTCGGCAAGCATTTCTTTTACCCTTCTAATTATTGTTTGTGCGCAAGTAAAATAAAATATAAAGAAAAGAAAGAAAAATGCGACAACTAATCAATGTTAATCCATTTCTAACGAGCCATCGTTAGGCATACTCATACACACACTCACACACACACCCATTTGTATGGCATCATCATCAAAATGCCTTCCAGCCTGCAAGTCATCAAATTGCATTGTTGTTGTTGCTGTTGCTATTATTCTTATTGTTATTGTTGACATTAAACGATAATGTGAGCATATCGAGGCCATAAACAGACATTGAGAGCCAATATAAAATGCCACGCCCACACTGAGATATAGTCAAAACAAATCCGTATGCAAGTCTGTGCGCCAACTCTCAGCATTTCTGTCGCCAGTATTTGTCTATGTATCTCTGTATCTTAGTATCTGTGTGCATGGGTCGTCTTTTGGGCGTTTAATGCGGTTTGTTGTGCCTGCGTCTCAATGCCATATACATTAACAAAGTTTTGTTGGCTTGACGATAAACTTGAGTTACATGCCATGGCGAGGGTCGCTGGCATTTTCTACGAAGCCATTTATCACATTATTAACATAGCTGTTAACATTGGCTGTTAACGCATAAATAACATATGTTATTGATATTTTTTTTTTCTAGATACGTGATATGATTTATATAAAAAACTAATGGATTCAGTTGAATGGGTTTGTTCATTTGGAAAAAGCTAAAGCTGGAAATGAATCCATAGGGCCCATCTCTGGATTACTTGCTTGCTTGCTCTCAATGCTAGAGATATTCTTTTTGTACGCTTCGTTGCACTTTTCCATCGTATTTTTTTATTTCTTTAAACAAACAAATTTTTAAGTTTATTTACCAATTGCTTTTGGCATTTTGTAATTGTATATTTGAAGCCTAAAGACGGTCCCAAAAAGGTCTAAGGATAAAGGATAATGGATAATTGAAATATAATTTAAGAAATTAATTTCTTTCAAAACATGCCAGACCATTCCATTAAATTTCTCTCTTCCTTTCGCGCTGTTTTCACAAACTTAGCTATTTGCATTTTAATTATACTCCATAATTGCCAACTTATCAGGCAACCCTCGCAAATTAAAATTTTTTTTTGTTCCGTTGTTTGTTCTTGCATGGCAGCCTTTCTGCTTCTGCGGTTGTTTGTTTATGCCAAATATTTGATATGAAAATATGTGTTAAATTCCTAAACTTTGGTGCTCTTTCTTTCTAGCTCATGGCAAGGCTCATTTTGTTGTGGTCTACTGCTGATATCCCTAAGTGTATAGATATATATATATATATAGCACGCTTGCAGTCACAGGCGCAGAAAGAGGCTAGCCAAACTTTTGTAAACAAAAAACAAACACACACACATACACAGAGAAGATAAAGGCAAACAGTTCGCTCGTTGCTGTTGACAATCCTTTTGGCTGCTCCGCAAAGTATGCTACAAAATGTGAGAGAAGCGTGTCGTGCCTTGGTGCCGGCTGCTGCTACTGAAAAGCAGATATATATATATATATGTATATATACATTTAACTGTTTGCCATATTATGGCTTTTATATTGAGTTGTTTTGGACTTATCTAGTTTACGGCACAAGCGCCGGCATTTGGGCAAACAGCATGAAAACTTGTACAGGATGTGTTCAGCTTTTATGGCCCGGCAGCCAATCGCATAACACTTTAACTAATGGCCACAGCTTGGTGGAGTGCGCCGGCATAGAAATGATACACAATGCTAATTTTGTAAACCAGATAGACGCCTTTGATTCATGCAGTACAAATAAGCCTGGTAAATATGCCCATAAATTACGCATACGCAACGTAATCGCTGAAGAATTGTAAATCATTTGTAAACTAGCTTGTGCGGGCGTCGCCCTGCATAGCTTTGCCCATAGACTCTAGCACCCATTCCATTTATCTTTTGTGTAGTGGTTACAGTTGTTAGAGCATTAACATAAATTACCTTGCACAGCGATCCATCCACAGCGATGCCCGATGCCAGCTTCTCAAGTCGAAGTCGCAGTCGCAGTTGCCACCGCAGCAGCAGCAGCAGCAACAGTCACATACAGATGCACACACGCAGAGGACAAATACATTGAAATGAAGTGGTTAAGTGGCCCAGTCACAAACACACACACACACACGTACACAGACACACACGCACATATTCAGTTAGATAGTCGCTTGGCTGGTGAAGTCAAGAGGTTGCACGTAGATTTACAGTTTATTTGCATTTCCTATGCATCTGGTGGCACCACAGGACCCGTTGCGGCTGCACCGCCGCTACCACCGCCACCGCTGCCGCTCGCCGAGGACGTACGTGAGACTGGGGCATGCCCCAAGCCCATCATCAGACGTTGCGTTGTGGCCGTTGGCGTTGTGGGCTGCAGCTGCGGCGAATCGAGGCTGCCGTTGCCGCTGCTGCTGGCATTTAGGGCGCTGGTGGCACGTGTCAGGAACCAGCAGTTCATCGGCGTGGGCTTGCCTTTCATAATGACTGGGCCGCGATATTCCAGATTAAACGAATCGTCCTGGTTGATCTCCTGGCACAGCAGGCTGTAAAAGAGACAGAAAGAGAGAGAAACAATGAGAAAGAGATAACAATTGGCAATCAAAAACTTTGCTTTGACTTGCAACAAGAATATGATTTAGGGACATTCGCATGAAGCTATAGTCCCAGCACTCGACGCCTGCAGAGATTTAAATTACGAGCACTTCATATTGACTACGGTTGCGCAACGCAGATGAAGTTGAAGGCGGCTACAATCGTCTGCAATTTATTGCCAGCATCTTGGCTAATGTATGTCAACATTGAGACACACACACATGCACACACATATATATATATATATATATATATATATATATATATATATAGGTATGTACTCTTGAAGCCACTTGAGCGAGTTCTGGTCATTGCAGATAGTTGGTAAATGATTTCGGAAGCACTTCACAATTTACTACTAGTTTATTTTATGCTTTATGGTTGTGGAGCTGAATAAAATATTATTGTTGTAGGTATGTATATATATATATATATATATATATATATATATATATATATATATACATATATATGACACTTATATATATCTATACATGTGCAATATATTTAAGTACTTAAAACCTGAAATGCTGCAACCTGAATTGCAGCGAATGTTATTAATTCAAAGTTGAATTAATTCCAGTTGAAATTTAGGTCATGCATGAAGTCTGCTTAAAATCAAAAGTAAATCATATCGAAAGATATCGATTGAAAAAATTTAACTAAACACATTGAGTTTTATAAAACGTTTATTTCTCAATGTATTTGATAGCATTCAAATTTAATGCTCTAATCTGTTACAATCCCATTGAAGCGGCGATATGCTTACTATTTAAAACTCTTATTTTGTTTATTTGATATATTCAACACTCTAGTTGACTAGATATTTAAAGTGATTTAGAAATAATTATGAATAAAGACTTTTACTCTCGCAAAATTTGTGGCGCATTTGGAAGCTGAAACAAGAACTCAGCTGTTTGCAATATTCATAAATTCAAAGTCAAAGTTTTTTTTTTTTTTATTTATCCTGTGAGCTTCTGTATAACAAATCCATGTTATTCATACCCATGATTCATGCCAGCTGGAATTTAATATTTGTATCATGCCAAAGCAACATCTATTGTCACATATTGAAAATCACTCTGAAAACTCTAAAGATTTGCACATTTCCACTAGTTTCGCTGACGCCATGTGCAATATATTTATTTCCTGTCATAAATTTACGTAAATATCTGCATTGTATGTTTTCCCATCGAATTTATTACGCACACATTTCTGCTCCATTTTTCAGATTTCAATCCATTTCGCTATCATTTCTTTTTTTTTATTTGCATATATTGAATTTGTCTGGCTGCGTACGTGGCGCATGTTGTGGTCGTATTTCCGTTTCCGCTTTCCGTGCAGTTGCAGCACAATTTATTTGAATACCTCAGACAACAAATGCATGGGTGTGTGAATATGCGGGATGCCCTGCATCATCTACTTGATTATAGTGCTCCATTGCTGATTGCATGCACATTTAATTCAATTTATTTGGCAATTTTTTTTTTTTTTTTTTTTTGCAGTTTGATCACCTATCGAATTCGCCCGTATTTCGGACACAATATTCGATGGGCTGTCTCTTAAACTTAACGATGCAATAAAAGTCGCAGGTGAAATTGATGACTTTTAAGTTTTTAATGGAGTACAGATTGCATTCGACCATGATCTTGGGAGTTTGCCATTTGCATATCCTATATTTATAAGTTACTTGGGATGCGTATATATAGTATCGAAAATGTAAATGGACTGAACTTTTCTTTTAATTTTGTAGATATTTTTTGTTGATATATTGTTGTTTAGCATATTTTATCATATATAAATACTAAATATTAATTCGAAAAATTATCAATATTTCACTATTTTTAATATCGAACAGTTTTCTCATAGGATTGCCTTCCTTAATAAATTTTTTCTAAATTTTTTTGGTTTTATATATTAATAAAATATTGAGGACTTATCGGATCAATGGATATATATAAGTTTGCATGTATTTAATTAGCATTCAAATGCATACATTTAACTTCTATGTTTCTATATTTTTACCAAAATATCTGATTATAGTTATACAACTTGAGGTTTATTTAATATTCTGAAGTACCTAGTCTCATATTTTTTGGCCCATAGTCCAACCTAATTCAAATTGGGTTACAGGCTATATATTAGTTGCATAACTCTTGTTTTAATACATTTAAATATCTGCAGTTCTCAATTCGCCCATTATATATTATTGCCACCTATAAATCTTCTCATTCTCATCCGAGTTACAGAGAGTCTTAACAGTAGAGTCACTGCAACGAACGTTCATTCTTAATCAACTTATGTGTATTCAAGCGATTAAGGAACTACCTTCTGGTGCAAGTGGACAGTAATCAATTGCCGATTGTCTTCCCCCTCGCAACTGTGATTGGATTTAATTAATATCTTCATTAAAACACAAATTTGTACAGAGCGTAATTTGCAGAGTAAATATTATAAGATATCACGCAAATAAAATATGTGAATATTGAAGCTACGTAATTGATATGCAAGCACTGAGTATATAAATAAATAACATTGAAACAATTTTCCTTACTCATAATCGAAACCTCAAAATAAAATGTAAAAAATGTAAAACTGAAATTCAATTAACATATGCAAATAAATAAAATTACGAGCAGACGCAAAAAAAAAAAAAAATGTATATATATATATATATATATATATATATATATATATATATTTATGTTGCATTTTAATTGCATTTAATAAGTTACATAATAAATATTTTGTGAACGGTAAAACACTTAGCCGATTCTCGAAAACCGCATTTCAATTATAACAATTTGCATACGGGTGGAGGGAGGATCAAAGTAATTTTTGCAGAATTTTAAATAAATATAAATTTAAAGTAAAAAGTTAAAATTGTAAAAAAAATTTAAATTGTAATTGAAAATTATATTTTGTACTTTTAAATCAGCGCGAACCTTAAAGAAAAGAGAGCGAGAGTGAAAACGAATTGAAATTTAAGTATCAGGCGAGTGAGCAGGAGAGCAGCAGAGCAAGAGAGCAGTAGAGCGAGATAGAGCGTGGCAAAGAGAGGCAAAGCATGGCAGCGCGAGGCGAGCAGGTAATAACAGCTGAGCATTTGATATGAGCATTTGTTGGTTATGTTGTTTTGTTATTGGACCATTGCGGTTCAGTTGCTTGTCGGCGTTTGAACAGCGCGAATAATTAAATTTAACGTTGCGTATTCAGAGTGCAGAACTTTAAATAATTTGACTAAATGTTATAGCAGCAAGTGATATAAATTAAAAGAATACTGCAAATACGGCGGCAATTGTAAGTTCCACCTGTTGCTGCATGCTAAATTTGCCAAGAATTATATCAAATGACTGCAAATGTCATACAAACTACAAATTACGAATGGAACATAAAACTTGATTCAGTTGATTGCACGCAATTCCCATGATTTAATTAAATGCAAATAAAATGTGCATAGCTTTGTTTGTTTACGAATTGTTTTCGTTTACCGTTTTGTTTTTGTTTGTGTTTCTGTGCGTATCATTGCCAGCACGAAAAAATCAATAAGGAGAGCAGAGAGCAGTGAGCGAGTGTGCTGACGTTCGCTCTCTACACACACGAGCAAACACTCGCTCTCTCGTTCGCTCTTTCTTTGAGCAAGTGTGTGCCGCTCACACCCTACGAGCGAACAGTCGTCCCTCTCTCTCGCCCAGCGTGGTTTTTCTTCCATTCAACTTCCGCGTGCCGAACTTAACTTTAACGTATTTTGGTGTTTTCAAAATTGGCCCATTAATTGGCTGGAAATTGCATTTGCTGCATATTAACTGTTTTGATTTGATTTGTAAACATGTTGTTGCAGTTGCTGTTGGCATTGCAGCAATACGTAAGTCAATTAAAACGGCAATTGGCTTCGCTTTGGCTGGTGACATTGCCGCAACACTTGTTTGGCTTCCGGCTATTGGTCGGCCAGCCACGGGTGGCGACCAGCCGAGCCAGTTACCTGCGCCACGGCCAGCTGCCGCGACGCCAACTGGTCATGGACTACATCTTCGAGTGCTTCTTCAACGACACCTTCGAGCACATCACACGCAACGGACTGCAGGATCGGCAATCGCGTCGCGACGTTCTCGATCATCTGAGCGCCATTGTCAAGGGCTGTGCCGATGGCCAGAATGTGGCCACCGATGAGGCGGCCAGTATAGCGGTCATTGCCGCCCTGAGATACCATCGACTGGCCAAAGAGAGCAATGGAAATGTAAGCTGAAGCCATAATTTGCAATCTTTTAATATGATTTGCTTTCTTTTCTCTTAGATTCTCATTGGAAATTAAAGCTTGCACTTTTATGTAGAGTGTAATAATAATATGATATAAATTTAATTTTTGTAAGCTTCAAATTCATTAACTAAACTTGATGAGAAATATTGTTAAAGTGAACTAAAAATATAAAAAGATATACATAGCTTAAAGACTTACATTACATATATACAACCGATATACGATTAACATAAACATAAAAAAAATAGTTTAATGAGAACAATCGAAGGTTGTGAAAGATGTATAAAAGCAGCGTAATTTTGATGAATTGGTCAGATATATAAATTCAAGAATTTTTCAGAAACAATTTTAGTATTTGAAAAACTTAATTTTCTGGCGAGAATTATATAAATTCTTTTTGGCAGCAAATACTCAAATATCAAATAAACTATGAAGCAACACGGTTTCTTATTTTCATTTATATTTAAGATAAACAAATATTTGAATTTTTGTGATTTAATCGAAATACTTTTAAAGACAAAAATACTTGTGAATACTTGCAAATTCATTTATTTTGCATGAAATTTAGTTGACTCTTTTAGAAATTTCCCAATCAGCGTTTAGTTTCTTAAGAGCTATCAGATAACTTAAGTTATTTAAAACAATTTCTTTGACATACAAACACATGCCTAAAAAATCCAATTTGTAAAAGATAACGAAGAATCAATCGTGGTGTAATTCTCTATGCCGTATTTGTGCACATATGTACATCAATATATATTATGGTAGCTAAGGTATATATTTCCTTTAAGACCGGGTATTATATCATACACACACACACACGCTTACACACATTTAAGATTAATGCTTAGCTTTTAAGCCCCATCCTAATGCCAGCGTAATTTGTAGCACATGGTCGGAAAGCTTGACTAGCATTTAATTTAAATTTAAATTTAAATGCATTCCATGCAAAGCGAACAAAATATACGAACTTTGTTTTTATTTTTAGAAGAATATGTAATCGTGTCCTTTTTGCAGGTCTGCCTCATGGGAAAATATCACAACATTTTGTATATTGCGCTGCGCACCTGTTGGGATTGGGGTGTACGCGATTCTGAGGTTGTGGTTCAACTTCTGGGTAAGTCAAAGGCACAAACTTAATAATTTAATATACATATGGGCGTGTGTGTGGCTTGCTTTGGGGTCTAGCCTTTTATTTTGCATATTTTAATGAATTTGATGACACCGCATCAGATTATGAAGCTCTCGCATAAGCAAGCGAATCTCATTTAATCACGTGTTTCTGCTAATTGCGAACTGGAATTACGTTAAGTTGGTACAAAGGTGTTGCTAATGCGGCTGCTGCTGTTGCTGCTTCTTGTTTGCTTGTTGCATCGTAAAACTTGTAAAGTGCCTTAAAGTGTTGCAAGTTATTTGGGCCATGCCTCCAGAGGCAGCGCGCCTGACTGTGTGTGTGTGTGTGCGTATGTGTTTTCTCTAATTAAAATGCTGCGTAAAACTTGACAGCCCGAAGACGAGCGGAATTAATGGTATGCCAAGGCTTCAGGCTGACTGCTGTGTATGTTTGTGTTTTTTTTTTTTTTTTTTGTATATCTAGCTTTTGGCAAGCGTTAAAGCTTGCGTTTCTTATACCCAGCAAGCATTCAGTATGTTGCTTCGGATAGATCAGTCTATTATACTCATAGATTGTAGTAGTTCAAGTATGAAGAATCTTCAATAAAAAGGCATCAGGCATCTACTATCTGAAAGTTTTGCTTATGCTTATAGAACACAGCTCACAATTATCAAGTAATTACTATGTAAAGCTCATCTCTCACTTGATCATTTATAAATTGATTAGGTAATATTATAATAAAGTTTGTTCAACTATAATTCCATTTCAATTATCTTGCCAACAGGGTATTGGCTAGTCGTGCACTCACTTTCAGCACGCACCTCACATGTTTTTTGTAGCGTGCAACAGCAGTGAAAATGTTGCCAGCAGCCCTTTACCTCATCTGCGTGCGTGGCAGCCCACTCTTAGCCCAGTTAACTCGAGACCTGTGCTCGCTTTTACACACAAAATTCGGTTTTCAGTTTTTCTCTTTTTTTTTTTTTTTGTTTTTTTTTTTTTTTTTTTGGCTGCTGACATTTTGCAAGCTTCCGTTTCACTATTTCCGTTGCGACTCCACTTAGTGGCAGGCAAAAATAGAAAGGAGAAAGCTGGCAACAAGTGCAACGGCGTAATTGGCTTTTTTTTATGTTTTTTTTTTATTGGGTCTCCTACCCAGGAGCTGTGCTGCATGGAGTTGTTCTAATTGCCACTCTTGTTGCTTCACAGTGTCAATATTCGAGTGCGAGAAGACGTTCGAGCGCATCTTTTTGGGCGCCCTATTTGGACCACACGCACCGCACTTTATAGCCGGCTGGCGCAGCGATTTTCAGGATCAGGTAAGCACTTCCAAAAATATATATGTATATGTACTGTGAAAACGAACTTCATAACTTCGCGTAACAGAACGAAAATGTGCGCGCCATGGTCTATTTCCTGAAGCATGCCACACGCGAACAACTGACGCTGCCCGTATGGATACCGCGCTTCGAGCAGGAGCGCCAGCTCAGGTAAGCTGACATATCTCGCTAAATTTATGACTGGAGAGAAGCTAACAAAAAACAAAATAAACATATATGTATATATCTGCTTCGCAGTTGGCTTCAATCGAATGGAGTATACTCTAGAGCAATTGAAATGGGTTGAAAAGCTTTCGCATCGTAACTTTTTAATTGATAGCAGTAAATGAGGAGGCTCATAAATTCTCATTTGGACTTACGGTCATTTATATCTAATCAGACAAAAATGTTGACTTGAGTTTTGATAATGATTTATCTTGTGATTCAAATCAATTTGTTTAAAGCAAGCCTATGAGCATCGAGAATCATTTGGTCCTTCATTTTCATATTGAGCTGAGAGTATTCTAAACTTTGCATGTTTCTAAACTCTAAATGCCGCGAGTGTTCGTCGGCTGACTTTCAAGCCAACAATAGTAACAATATTTTGTGGCTTGTTATTTTGCGTGTACTCGGATGTTATTTCTGTTCAGCTCGAATGCCTGAAGGCTGCCAGCCAAACTTGTTTTCAAGTCGTGTGTGCCAAAGTCTGTTTTCTTTTTTCTTTTTCCTGTCACGATGCGCAAAGTTTTGCGCTAGGCAAGCTAATTGGAAAAGCAGTCAGAACCCTTTAAGCGCCTAGGTAAATCATGTTATATATGTAGAGAATAGAGAAAAGTTTTGTGCGAATTTCCCTAGAGTACATTACATTACATTAGTTGGTTTGTTAAAACAAAGGAAATTTACTTGTAATTGAGTAAAAATTCAATTGGCGCACTAATTGATGCTGAATGCCAGAACTGAATGAATCGCTGCTGATAAAGCCTGAAAAATTGAGGCAAATTTAATGAATGTCTGTCTTGGAAGGCGGGCAAACAAAGGCACAGCCTGTTGCCGGGCCGCTGGGGAAAGCGAGAGAAAATTACAAATAAAAAGGATTTTAATTAAATTAATACATGCTGCATTGTTTGAGCGCTCGGCGCGTGTTTGTCGCCCATAATTGAGTAAAAGATGGCGACACTTTACAAGCACACACACACACATACACTGAAATATGTATGTGTATATACATATATATGTGTGTAGACACGCTTACACTGTCATTTATTTGAACAATGGTCGCTGCGGCTTTCAATCTGAAACTCGCCCGAGCTGCTGTTGGTGTCATGTATAATTAAGATTTTCGCTCCTAACATGAGCTCAACTTGCTGTCTCTTGCATTCCTTGTTTGTTTACTTTTTTATTTTCTTGTTTCTTAGTTGCCACAGATTTATGAACATGAGTGTATGTGTATGTCTGTGTGTGTGTGTGTGTGTTGCTGCTGCGATAAGCTGCAAACCAACTGGCAGCTATGTAAACCTTTTGTTATTTTGGCTTTGTTTGCCAGCACTCTGGAGGATTAAAGTCAAAAATGCGTGTAATAAGCGCACATAGCCAACACTCAAGCACCGATGCACACACGCCCACACACACACGCCTACACATACATATATACACAGAGAGTGAAGTGAAGCTCTGTGACAAACATAAGAAGAACATTTATGTTGCCCTCTTGCCTGAGCTTAAACTGTGTCTTCAGCCAAGCATTAACACAAATGAATAAGCATTAATAGCTGGCTATATATGTGTGGCTATTTGTTTGTGTGTGTGTGTGTGTGTATCTGGGAGCAACAGTAAAAGCAAGCCATGTGCCAATAAACATTGCTGTTGAGTGTCGCTAAAGTTGCACAAATCAGCGACGTAAACTAAAATAAAATGTGCGAAAACAAGAATTTTATTTTGAGCATAAATCTCTCTCTCTCTCTCTCTCTCTCTCTCTCTCTCTCTCTCTCTCTCTCTCTCTCTCTCTCTCTCTCTCTCTCTCTCTCTCTCTATACATATATATATATATATATATTTCATAAGAATATTATACGCTTAAAGGCATTAGGCATTAGGGCAGCAGCTGCCCATCGCTTATTATAATTAGACTTATATCTATTATATATCTACTTAGACTTAGCTTAGAGCCAACTGTGTGAAAGAGAGATTATTACTTAAAAAAAAAGCTAAAAATAGCTATGCAGCAATTGTGGCCTCACTTTATGCCTGGAAGCAGACATATCAAATTTGATATATCAAATTAAATTGCAATATTTTGCAGTAAGAGTCAAAGAATCACAACAGCTCTAATCCAACACGCTGTTAGTTTAGTTTTCAGCTTATTATGGCCATCAGCTAGCTTTGACAGCATGTAAAAAGAATTACTACAAATTTAGCGGTAAGCACATGTGCCAAAGGCACATCTGAATATGCTCTGCGGTTACAATTTATAATTTTTAGCTATATAAAAACGTAATATTTACAATTTAAATAGCTTTTGCCTTTCAAGTTTATTTTCAACTATAAACGTAAATTATAATTCAGTTTGCATAAACGTGCTAAAAGCCCACAAATTTGATAGCCAAACTGGACTTTTGTTATTTTGTGCTTAGCTGTAAATTAATTTGCACAGGACTTTACAGCGCTGCCAGTGTAAAATAGGCAAATGCGCTTATCAACTGCGCAACAGCAGCGTGTGTGCGGGCAGAAATATGTACATGTGTGTGTGTGTGTGTGTGAGTATATCACCTGCATGTGCCTTGCTGTCGCTTTATTGTGGTTTTGAGCCCACTTTTATGCCCAGACATAAAAGCCAACAGCAGCACGCAAAATGCCTCACACACACATACACAGACATACACTCAAATATACACAGACACGCATATGCACAGACACACATACATAGGACTGTGTGCCATTGTCTCGCATGTGCCGCAAAGCGCTTCAAGTGCATATGCTGTACAAGCTTATGTCTCAATGGAGCTAAACGCCTTCTAACAACGCTGCGTATACGCAATATTGAAGTTGTGCACTCAAAGAGCAGGCTTACGCCATATGCCAAGTGCTCACAAAAAACTATTCAGATGGTAGAGTTATATATAAATTGTGGAATATTGCATACCCTGTTAGAAGAGAGAATAGCTGAATATATATATAGTTTACCTTTATATATATGAGAAAAAAGTTTTTCATATTAAATATAAATTTAAAAAAAAAATAATTTTTTTATGAAATTCTTTTAAATTACGGAAAACTAAACAATTATCTTTAGTAATCAAGTCTGAATTTCATTTTTCATATTAAATCTCAATTGGTATTCAATTGAATAAAGTCCAACTTATGTCTAACTTATTCTTCAATGCGTTCTTTTAGGAATTTCCTAATAACAAAAGCTGAATTCCTTATAAAACTTAATTTTGGCTGCTTTTTCAAATGCAATCAGTTGAAGCTGTGCCAAATTTCTGAAGCTTGAGCAAACATTACTTTCGCAACTGAGAGACTTCTGTGCCTGACAATGTCTGCCTCAATGTTAGATTACATTCCTAAAACCCATCGCAGGCGCATAAGAGAGCAACCCGAAAAGTGCCCAAATTGTGACAATAGACAGCACCAGGCAACAGCCATCAGGCAACAGCCATCAGCCATCAGCCAACAGGCAACAGGCATCAGGCATCAGGCAACATCGTAGCAGCTTAATTTCCTTTTGGCATCCTCAACCAAACGCCCCGACCCCAGGCTAATGTAGTGTAGCCATTTGGTTGGTTGTTAGGGACAGGGCAGGACGCAGCACGCATTAGGGTTGAGTCACTTTTGCTTTGTCGACCCGCTCACATTTCAGAGAATTATCTAGGAATCCACTTAGTAACGTAGCTAACCAACTATTTCTTTTTTTTTTTGCAGATTCATTGATGTGCCCATTGAGTCCTGCGGATGTTCGTCTCCTTTACGCATTGCGTTGCAGGCAAACGCTCCCGAACTGCTGCTCATTCTGCTCAGGTAAGTGGTGGAGGGGGGAAGTGGGGGCATTCTGTGCCAGTGCACACTTCAATTAGCACAAAAAATATGCATAGTGCAGTGGCGGCATCGTCATCATAATGTATGCAACACAAAACTCTTTGCGGCGCTTAGCATAATCAAGTGGTACAACTGACAATGGCTTGGCCCCCGGCACCCTTGACAGGCGTTACGCCTCTTGAGCGAGATGCAAATATTAACATTAAATATGAAAGTCGCTGCCAAAGCGAATTTGCATGACAAGGCGACGCTAAGCGCGGCGTCTCCGCTGTGTCTCATGGCCAGCAGAAGAAGAGAGCCAGAGCCACAGTCATAGCCAAGCAGCCTGCCACAAACTTATGAGCATGCACTCAACAGCAGCAGCAGCAGCAGCAACAGCAGCAACAGCAACAACAACAATAATAACATTGAAATATTCATAAAATTTATATGTAAACGCTTGCAGTTTCAACTAGTTTTTAGTTCGCACAGACATTGTCCTTGGAACTAGTTCTTCGTAGTTCCTTTTTTTTTGCGCATGTTTTTGGTTTCTGGTTGCGGTTGGCAATTTATTGTTTTATAACTCGATATTGCCCAAGTTGTTGGCCGTTTCCTAAAAATTGTTGCTGTTGTTGCCACGACACGCCCCATTGCTCAGCGCAGCCCTTTGGCACGGGCGCCAAAAATTCCATTCCTTGATGCAGAGCCAAAAAGTATGCGCATATTGATTGCCAGCCAAAAATCGAAGAGCCAACGAGACAAAGATTGCAATCAAATCAGAGCCGGGCACTAGATATAACAATTTATGTCCAATTGCACGAAATGCAAATGCACTCAGCAAGTGCCATAGAGCGTAGTAAATGAGAGCTTCCATAGTGTGAATTTCTACAATTCTGTTTCAATTCAACTATGCGGATTGATAGTTATTAGGGCAAGGTTATCTTTTGGCTCTGCATAAATACATATTCAATTTCTGGCAGTAAATGCAATGGAAGTTATGCTAATGATGATAATAAAAATGATGCTTATGATGGTGATCATAATAAAAGCTGCTTCCAATTTTACATTTAAATTAAATGTAGTAGAGTATACGTTTCATAGTTAGCTTAGAGGGCTCCTTAGTTTCCTCCAAGCTTCATATTGAAATGCTGCAATTTTTTTATAGCATACTTTTGAGCGCTAATAAAAATAAACTTCTTTGACATATTTTTTAGGATTAATATGTGATAGGAGGCACTTGATTTTCAATTTTATGAGTTTCAACTTTATATTACATAATAGGCTAGGTGGATAATTGTTATAAAGGTATAAAGAGTTAAAAAGAGTTAGAGACAGAAATGTAGAGAACAAAGGGCAAACAGAATTCCGGATAGGCAAGCGAAGGAAATTAGGGTGCTCTACTCCTATTAGAGTCAGGTTATCAAATATGAAAAGGAGACAGAGAAAGAAATGGATAGAAGAAAGATAATATTACAAAACAAAGACAAAGAAAGCTAGATCAACTCAATTATATACGCTTCTCCTATGCAATTCTGATGGATTTAAATGAATGTAAAATGAAGAAATCTGAGTAGTCCGTATTAAGTTTATCTAAGCTCAAGTGTAATAGGCAGCAGAGATATAGCTATTATTTGTTAACTAAAAGTAGTTCTGATTTGATAAAACTGATCATGCTTAGTGCATATCTTAATATATTAGCTACAGTATCCTGCTCGAAACTATAAATTGAAAAGTCTTCAATTGTCTTGACTAAGCATCCATTGATGGAGTTCTCTTTCACTTTGTATTCTCTTTTGGTTTCTATCTCCATTCAATGGAAATGCTTAAGCATAGCACTTATACATAATATAAATAGATGCGGTCTCAGACTGCATTCAGCTCTGGTGAGCTGCGTAGCTCTTGTTATGGCCAGCATTGTTAAGCGGTTGCTTTGTGCTACTTTGTTGTTGATTTGTGTTGATTCTCAATTCTCGATTGATTTCGCTGATGATGCGGTCATTATTTGTGGATTTGAATTGTTTACGCTTTTCATTTGTGTTTGGCTTTTCGCATTGTTGCATTTTCAATTGAAATTGGCCATGAAATATGCAAATTGACGCCATTCAAATACGTTTTTCCCCATCAATTTTCAAATATTCATGATCATAGCACTTTGGTCTGCGTGTTTGCATGTATGTGTGTGTAGAGTAAATGTTGACAAGAACGAATTATAGTTAATGTCATAAATGTGTAATTTTTACACTCGAAGAAAAGTAAAGAATTTGTAAAGAATTTTCAAAGCTTGAATAGTATAAAATTCATTTAATGTGTAAATAAATTGTATTAATTTTAGATATTTCATATTCATATTGTTTTTCTTGTATATGATTTTTAATTTGACTTGACTAGTCATTAATTTTCATATACAGATTGAGCTTTCTCAGCTTTGATTTTCGACTTTTGGTGCGCTTTCTGTCCAAGTACTTAAATATACATTACGCAGCATATCAGTGAGAAATGTAAATAGAAAAAGTCGAAGCAACGACTGAGACATTTTGACAAACATTTTCAATTTAAAATGTGACAGAACCCTGATGCTCCATCGCCATTAAACATTTGCCAGCTGCTGCTGGTGCTGCTGCTGCTGCTGCCACAGTTTCTGCTGCTTCCGCATGCCACATTTGCACTTCATTTGCAATTTACCACACACATGTGTGTATGTGTGTGTGTGTCTGTGGATATGACAGGACGTCGACTATATGACCGCGAACCGTGTTCTGTTCATTATTTCATTAGCACATACTGTTTATCAGCGCTTCAAAGCTTTTGCGCCCGTTACCTGCCGTACATGCGCTCCCTAGCCCCGCCCTCGGTTTACCTGTGCCTTGTGCTGTGAGTGCAGCGTGAGCAATGTCGTCAACAAATTACAGTTAAGAACCGCAAGCATTTGCGCCGGCTAACCAACTACGTGCCCCAGCACATTGCACGTAGACCGCAACCGTGACCCGTGACCCGTCTTTCATTTCAGATACGGCGCCGCACCACAGCCGCCCGACGGTGGCACTTCCGTGATAATTGCGCTGCTCGACAAACTCATCGAGAATGGACGCAATTATAGTTACGAGCTGGTGCTCTGTCTCCAGATACTGATGCGCAATGTGCCCATGATTGAAATGCCTTTCAAGGTGAGTTGCAAACAAACATTTAACTGACACTCGGCATTTCTCTGTTCTGTTCATTGTGAGTGTTCTCAGAAATATTTTCGTGGCGAAAGGGAAAAAGTTTTAATATCTTTTTCCTTTGCATGTGTATTAAATAAAGAATAATACAACTAAAACAAAAATAAAAATAAAATATTAAAAAAGTATACAGTTTTTTGTAAGTATATTTAAAGCGATTTTAACTTTTTTTAATAATGAAAATATATTAACAAAATATTTTAATTATTTACAAATATACTTAATTTTTTGATAATTTGTTGTATCTTTTTTTCTATATAGAAAAAATACTATAAAATTATATATAATTTATATACTTTCAACTTATGATTAAAATTTTTTATTTAAAATTTATAAATTATATAAAAAATAATTTCGACTAATTGTAAATTATTAATTAAATTTTTGAATAAAAAATAAATTTATGAATAAGAAACATTTAATAAAATTAAATAACTTAAAAAAAAAATAAATAAAAATAAATTATAATGCAAAATTCATATAACACATTTAATATTATTTCACATTCAATACAGCTTTAAGTTATTTTTTTATCTCTGTCAAGACCTAAGACATTTCCTTTACCAAAACTCAAGTGAAAACTATTTCTGGGAACTTGAGCTGATTGTCTGTTCGTTCGTTCGGTTTGACAGATGAAATGTGCTCAGATGCGGGTAGTCAGAACTCTCTATGCTTATCGGGCAAACTGTTCTGCTACCTTTTACGCCGTTTGCTCACTTTTAACTGGAATTCTCTTCTCTTCTCTTTGTAGCCCATGGTGTATGGGACACGGCGAGAAATGTTCTTCGAGCGCTATGGCCGGCTTCTAATGGATAAAATCGTTGGCAAGGAACAGGTCTATGGTGTGCCGACTCTACGACATTTGTGCCGGTAATTATCAACAGAAAGCTGAAAGCGAACTTTGTTCCGCATAGGGGCCGTGTCTACTGTCCACTTGTCTTTGAAGTCCTCTGGCTGAAAGGATGGCTCAGAAACGGACAGGCGACGGCACATGGCTGCTGACGTTTGGCAGCCGAGTTCAACTTTGTTTTTTATTCAATTACTTTGCCTGAGATTGCTGCTGGTGGCGGCGCTTGACTCTCACTGCTCGACGATAAGCCCGGAAAATTTAATAAGTACAAAAGTCGCAGCAGCGCCAGCAGGAGAGGCAGCAGCAGTGGCAGCGCCATTCGGGCCCGTCTGATTGACAGACAGTTTGACAAAGCATTTTGTTGACGCTCCTCTGTTTCGCCTGCCAACTGGCCTTAAATTTGGCTGCTCTTTGTTTTACTTGGGCTCTTTGCTGTGCTTTAATGACATGGCTTAGGGGATATTCGTTATCCCCCCCACTCCCATTCTCTATTATGTCAATCTCTCTAGGCCTAGGCCGAGCTCTCAACTTTGGTGCCGTTTTAGGCAATCTTACGTCTCATCCAACAGCTGTTGGCCAAATTTAATTGAATTTCGTACAAATTTGATTAGTCGACAGCACTTTAATCGATAAGCTGTCAAGCTATTTACTAATTTGATAAGTTGCCTACAAGAAGTTTGCTGTGGCTTTTCCACTTTGCGTTTTAGCTCGGTTAGAGAGAGAGAGAGAGGGAGTGAGGGAGTGGGGGCCTTCAGGCCAGGGGGCGCACGCATTAACTCCAACCTTTTCTATTTGCCTCGCATGTTTGCCATTTGCCAACTCACGTGTCGCATAAAAATCGCAATGACTTTGGCTCAGCAACACATGCGATTTGTACTTGTGTTTGCTTTAATACCCTGTAAGTTGAGAGTGCTGGTGGCGGGTATATAAATTCAATATATGGAATGATTTGGATACTTTGAAATATATTTGATTATCGACTCTACTCTTATTAAACAATAAAATAATTATAATATTTAATGGAGCTTAATATGCTTTGGCTTTTAGCTATAACTTGCAGCTTTTAATTCACTTTTTACTTTTACAAATTAATATTGAATATCAATTTATAATGCGCATTACAGGATATCTTCTTGATCGAATATTTCTTTAAATTTGTTTTTCGCTCTGTTTGCATTTTTCTTCAACTATTTACCAGTTTATTTTTCTTTGGCCAATGTTTGTGCTGGGAAACTGCGCTCTTGCATCTGGACATGCATGGATATGGCTGGTGAATGCATATGGAGTCTATATATGCTTTACATACATATTATATTCAGCAATCAATATATATGCAGGCGCAGTTGTGACCGCAGTCGTGAAACAGATTTCAATTTCAATGCCTGAGGCTGTCGCTTGGCATGTGATTTATGCATTTATGCATTTTTCTGCGACAGCTGAAACAGCTTTGACAGGCGAGTGTTTGAGTTCAATTAAGATCCTATTAATGTGATGTATAGGCCACAAAATGCATTTGAGTCTCAGTGCGCGTCACGTTAAGTCGTCATTTTCAATGATCATTTAGCAGTTGCTTGGGGACCCACTTCATTGCTGAGTGGCGCTCCATAAAGTGGCCGAAACAAAAGAAGGCCATAATTTACAGCTCTCAATAGGTTGACAACGCAAATTAACGCCTACATAAAAAGTTGTTCCCAGCTGACTATGGCGGACAGCTTAAGCGAGAGATTAGCATATTCCAAAGCTGACGTCGCCTCGTTTTATGATGTCAATTTTGTTATTGTTCAAGTTTTTGCATTTCGCACAGCGTATTTCGCAATTGCCTCAGAAAAGCCCAATCACACACACACACATACAGGCGCACACACTCAAGCAAGGTTCAGCAAGTTTCCTTTGGCCGACTCGAAAGCAGCTTTCACTATGCCTCAAAAAAGACGCTTGATTGCGCGCGAATCAAGTGGGGAAAGTGAGAAAGTAGTTGAATAAGAGAGAGGCAAGCAAGAAAAATCTACACACCATTTCCGGCACTTGAACTTCTCTTACTCGCCTGCTTTACCTATACCCTGTAAATCGAGCCAGGCTGTTTGCCTTTTGACCAACCTGTGATTTAGTTCTGTAGCTTAAGCTGAATTCATGGAAGTTGTAGATTAACAAGTTGATGCAAAAGTTGGCTTGTAATTTCGACTTTTTGTTGCCAAGGAAAATATTACAAGCCGAATAGAGAAGCCAAATTGGAAAAAAGAGAATTTATTACAAAATATTTAAATAAATTCTCTCTCTCAATAATTTACTCAAGAGTATCTGCTAGTCAAGCTCTCTCTCTCTTTCTCTCTCCTCCTCTGTCTCATCTCACATTCCATTTTGTTATTGTTTTTCTCGAATGCCGCAAAAAAGAAAGTGAAGAGAAACGCAACTTTGTGCGAAAGTAAAGTTTATAGAAATTTTCTTACAACAAAAGTTTTAAGCACATGAACTTTGCTGAGTTCCGCTCGTTTCTTTTTTTTTTTTTTCTTGTTTCTTGTATGATTTTTTAGCTCTTTCTACTTTATTTTTTTTCGTTATAGCAGCTTATTATGTGAAACTTAAATTAATTTATGAAATAGCTGGTTGAGATTGACAGGCATGCGAAAGGCCAAAGAGAAAGTTGCTAAAGGCTGCGAGCTTTACCGTCAATTCTGGGAATATAGTCAAACAGATTTAGCTGCCAGATATTTAGTGCTAACAAAAAAGTCAAAGTCAAATATTTGTTATATAACGAAATCCCTTACACTCTGTCTCTTTAGCTGCCGCATTCGGGATGTGCTGCGCGAGCATAATCAGCTGCCAAATGGCATCGATACGCTGCGTCTGCCCAAACGCCTGCAGCGCTACATTGATCTCACCGAGGAGCTGGACGGAACTCAGCTGCTGCCACCGGAGAAGCCAGTGCAGCGGCTGACAAAGGCCATGCAGAGGCTGGAGACCATCAGCAGCAGCGGCACAGAGAGCGAGGATGAGAGCGAGAATCATGTGCAGCTGCTTGAGGCTGTCACCGAAGCCGAGAAGGCAGCTGTCGCCGCCTTTGTGGCCACTGGCGAAGGCGTCAACAGCGACGAGGCCTTACAGGCGGCAGTTGCGGCCTATGCTGCGGTCCACGATGTGAATCCACTCGATGCGCACCCGTCACTTAGCTAATTATACATCATTTATGTTTCTTTCACACTCACCGATAGGTGTCCTCGCTAATGTTGATGCGTCCGGGTACGCCGGTTGTCTCGGTGCGACTCGTCAGGTTCACTGTGTTGCCGAAGAGGCAATATCTCGGCACACGATTGCCGATGACGCCGGTGACCACCTCACCCGAATGGATGCCAATCGTGATTTGCTGTGAATTAAAAGAATAACACACGCATATTTAAGACAACATGTTTTATAGACGAGCTCCAGCAGCTTCTTAGCTTAACTTTTTAATTTATAAACTGAATAAAGTGTTGCCTAACACCCAGCTAAATTATGTGCCACGCGCAGATTACCAAGTCCAACACTTCATTGTGCTAATAAACTTTCCGAGAAAGCGAGTGGCGAAAGCAGGCCAACAAAAATGACTCAAGTTCCGCACGAAAATGTGCCAAGTTGCAAGTAACCAGCCAGACCGGGGAGAAGTTGCCACAATTACTTTGAAAAAGTTGCAGTTGCCACTGCCACTGCCAGTGCCACATTCTCTGCTGCTGCGGCTGTGGCTGCTGCTGCTGCTTCTGTGGTGGCCAAAAGTTTTCTTTAATTAAATTTAAAACGAAATGAGCTGCGGCTGTGGCCGAAATACCAAAAACGCAGAAACCAAAAACCCAAAAACTCAAAAGCAAAAGGCGACAATCCCCAGCAGGTGGCGTTGCCCCAAAGCTGGTCAGGAATGTGTGGCAAGGTGAATAGAGTTGCTAGCTAGCATGCATGCCATTGGATGAATGAAAAGCGAACGCAGAGGGAATGTACAATTGCAAACAGTTGAAGGCCTTGACAGTTACAATGTAGTCGTTCAGAGAATATCAATTGATAGGTGGATATGAGAGCATGTTTTCATAGGTAAGTGATATAGTCAAAGAATAAGAACTTTTCATATTGGAGACAGATCAATTTTCTATCAACGTATCTATATGAAATGAAGGAAATCATAAATAAAATTATTTTTCGGCTCCCATCTCTCCCATAAAATATAAATAAATACAGCATTTGCCCTATTAAAAACAGAAATATATTCAAATTATCCGAAATATACTTTGCAGCAATTTAAATGCACTGAGCAACAAAAGGATTTGAGCATCCTTCATGTTGTCCATGAATACTTGAAACTTTTTATATCACGCAAGCTTTAGTTCTACAATATCTCTCTTGTTCAACTTTGTTATATTCTACCTAAAATAATGTAATTTTTTGGCCTTTGTATAATTACAGCAAATATTTCTAAAAAAAAAAAGTCCTACAAAAAAACTTCTGCTTAAAAATATGTTCATCAGGATAATGCACTCAGAGATAATTTAGTTTTGTTTTAGTATTCTCTAACAATAGTTGGTTTCAATAACATTATTCCAACCAAAATCAGCACTATATGCATTAATTGCAGTATCGCAAAGTCAATGAAGCTCATTACGTATCTGTCGGCATACAGGGTATAGAAAAAGAAAGTAGAGTACGCTGCAGTAATTACGTGTCTTAGTTTTGGCAATTGAACGCGGCGAGGTCACACAAATGTGGGTTGTGTGAAAAGTGTTGAAAACTTTGCTCCATTCATTTGGACAGGCATTGAACAGCGTGTCCAAAGCTTTTATGCTTGCAGTATATGTAGCTTGATTCGTATAGAAATTGCGGGTAACTGAATCAAATCAATGTCTGGTCCAGCATGTGGCGCACAAATGTAATTTTGATATGTTGCTTTTCAATGAGGCAGTTGAAATGCTTCTATTGGAAAAGTATACAACATAAAAGTTGCTTCATTCAATAAGAGTTCAAAATATATAGCACTTATATTCTCAGAAAGTTTGTGAATAGTTGCAGTGAATTTCTTAAAAAGTTAGGTCATAGTATATACAATTGAACTCAGTATATACTACTGCTGACAGTACTGGAAGGAATATGATGAAAGTCTTTTTATTGCAAAACAAATTTAAAAAACTTTTATTGCAGGTGTTTCAGCTGATTAAAATATATTTCGTGTTAATTCGCCTTTTTTTTTTTTTTGTAATTTGCCAGAAACTATGGATAATGGAAATTGATTATGGAAATTTAAATAAAAAATAGATTTTTATGATCCTCAAATAATGTTTGATTCGTCAAGATTTTTATGTGCCAAGGTCCTTTGTATATATGTATATACTTATATAATTCATCTATAATTCGCAGCTACAAATATTTGATCAAAGGATACGATATATATATGTATATATATATAATAATATATACTTTATTAGATATATTTATATAAAATCAACTTTCTTAAGTAAAAACTAAACAACCCACTTTCAGCATATACCATGGTAGAGTATTAACAAAGGAACTGCAAGCGAAAGTTTATTTGAACAGTTGTAGCAATATTTATTGATTGCAAGCAGCTGGCAGAACGAGCCAAAAGAATAGAAAGCTTTTTGCTAGAAAAACAGAATTGCATAATTGGCTACATGAAAATGGGCGGAGGTGGCAGAAGGGGCAGCTTTGCTTGAGGGTATTTTGTTACATTTTTATTGTTTTCACATGGTTTTTTTTTGTTGTGCGCAGCTAATGAAGCGCAAAATAGCCATACAGCCATACAGCAGCAGGGGAGAGAATCCGTTTGGGATTTGTTAATTGCATTTTGAGCTATCTATCAATTTGGCTCTTTGCCTGTCGAAAGGCAAACGAATATTTTTTTTTCGATTTGATTTTGTTTTTTTTTTATTCTGCTCACTTTTTTTGTGGTCGTGCGCATCGGCTGGCTGCACATGCTTCAAAGTTGAGCCGGATTGAACCTGGCTACGTGCATCCGGCTGCATTACTAAAAGCAATCACTCAAAATATGAGCAATGATGGCAACCGCAGCAGTTCACAGTTACAGTTACAGTTACAGTTGAAGTAGTCGCGTTGCATGCAATACGAGTGGAAGACGGATTCTCCGATGGCTTAAGACACCGCATTCGTGGCACGAGGCGAAAGGCGTCAGGCTGTGGGGTGACTGTGCAATGGAAATTCTAGCAAAAACAACTTTGACAAGAAAGCCAGGCGACATGAGCTGAGCATTCGAGGACGACTTCCTGCTACACGCCTTGCCGCACATGCTGCAAGTGACTGCAACAAGCCACAAGCATTGTCCACACGTACAACAATGCTGACATCGGCGCCGTCGTCACTGGGCTGCTGTAATTGTGAAGGATGCCATCAAGTCGACATCCCCTTGTCCTCACACACACATATACACATACATTCCTGTATACATGTGTCTCTCGTATATTTTAAGCTCAAGCATTCAAAGTGTTTAAGCCCACAAGAGAGAATAGAAAGAGAGATCTTGGTAAAACAACTATTCTCGGTCAGTAATAGAAGAATAGATACTCTACTCTGTACTGTATATGCTATAAGCAATTTATCCAATTCGAATAGTCAACTTCAAGACTGAGCTAAACATCAACTCATATGCCACATCAAGACAGGAAAAAGTGGTTTACTTTTTATCAACTAAATTCTCTATACAAAGAGGATCAAAGTGTCGCCCACTTGTTATATTTGATGGTGACAAATTTGCATACCCTTTTGCAAAGACTTTTCAAATTGCAGCAGGCCGCAGCTCGACGCAGCTGACGGTCAAGTGGCACGGGCTGCCAAGGTCTTGGGGAAGAGATGGCCTGCCAGCCAGCCAGCCAGCCAGTCAGCTTGAAGGCGATGGAATGGAATGTGTTGTCAACCCAAGCACGTCACACAACTTGATGCTTGCTGCTTTGACAGGGTGTCATCAATTTGGAATTAATTTTGGCAATTTACACAATTTGTTACAACTTTTTGCCAGCTCAACTTTTGCAGTACATCAACTATTTTTATACTATAAAAAAGATGTATATAAATGTGAAGAGGATTTTAAAGTTGTATGAAAATGTATGTTGCAGACTGTGGTATATATTATTAATAATTTATTTGCTCATTTAAATAGCAGGACAGCCCGTCAATGATCGAGTCAAGTCTGCCTGAAGAAGAAGAAGTTCAGTAGCTGTATTTCTTTGTGGTCTGGTTTGCGCTTGATAGCTTAATTTAAAAAAATATATATATATATACAAAAAAAAATATATATATATATAGAAGAGAAACATATATTTTTATTTTAATTCAATTTTTCCTTCCTTCATATAATTTAAAAAAAAAAGGTTTAATTTTTATTTATACTTTTTTTAAACTATTATTATTTAGCTTAGCATTGCACAATCTCAGGAGGAATGCTAACACCTTCAACTAAAGGCACAATGCAATGAATCAAGTCTCTTATGCGGAAATTTATGAGCTTTGAATAACTGTCAAAAAAGTTCAATATTCAACAACAAACCCTTATATATGACTACTTTTTTTTTTTTTTTAATTCGACTCGACTCTCCCTTGCTGAGGTCTGATGTTGCCTGAAGTCTGCCAAGTTTATATTTAAGTTTTTTCCAGCCGTATGAGTTTCTGGTTGAAAATTGCTTTTCTGTCTCTTGTGGCATAGTGTAAAAAGGGGAAAAGGGCATCTCTGCTTGTTCAACGCCTCGTTTTCGTTTGAGTTTTTTATTAATATTTTACGTGCTGCTTGTCACGGCAATTAGCGAATCGTAGTCCTCTAGTGTCTCTCAGCTAGCTCCATTGATATTTATGCAACATTGAGCCGTTGCTTAAATGCATTCAGCAACAAATTGCGCGCAGCTTGTTCAGCTCAGCTTGCTGCACGAATTGGGGGTAACTTTCGAATCCTTTCAGTGTGCACAATTAGCAGGCAGCCAACTGCCAACTGCCAACTGCCAACTGCCAACTGCCAGCTACCAGTGCTACTGTCTCTGTCTCTGTTTATATCTCTATTCCTATCTCTTTCTTTGGCGTGGCCCGTGCTGCCACTTGAAAACTTGTACATTAGTTATGCATACAATTTGCAGCATTCATTTAATATTGTCGCGCCTCAAGTGTGCAACAGACAGCAGCCCGTTGAAAATAACATAAAATTTGCGCTGTGCTGGCGCCAAACTTGTTATCAACTAAAGATTTATTAATCGAGCTTAATTGCCTGGAATTCAGATGTGATTTAAAATATCAAATTACTCAACTGAGTTATTTCTAAACGGATTTATTTGTGGCACATTAATTACTGTGAGAATTTCACATTAAGTCGCAGGAATCTTAATTATTGATTGTCAATTATCATTGCAAAAGTCAGTTCTCAGATATTTCTCGAAATTTAGTCAGATTTCCTGATTTGACTTTTATGTAATTCATATTTGATAAGTTAAGACAATGATTTGACTGGCATTCAGCATTGGCCAAGTCAAGCAACAAGTCCAACATCTAAGGGCTTGTCTCTCCTGACAGCTGACACGTGACACAAACAGAATATATGCAGTTTGTTGAATTATATTTGAAATGTAATAAAATCCCAAATATAAATATTTATTTAGCTTGGCTTTCAGCTGACTTACCACTGGATTTGAGCCCATTTTGACATTCTTGGCCATGTCCATCATGTCGAGAGCGACGCGAGCCATGCATTTGGCATGATCCTCGCAATGATCCGGCAGACCCGAGACGGCCATGTACTTATCGCCCACTGTTTCCACCTGCAGAGTAAATAATGCACACACGTGTATATATGTATGTATGCATGAATAGAACAAAAAATAGATATTCAAGCGGCTGCCTGGCAAAGTGACAGTTGACCCAAAAGCGAGCTAGCAAATTGCTTGACCCGGTTAAATTTTGCAAACACTTTGTGGCCGGGCACAAAATTGTAATTAAGTGTCAGGCTGATGGCAGCGTTTTGACAGCCATTAAAGACGCATTGAGGCGAGTGCATTCAATGGATATTCATCAAAAATACATATACATCCCATATATATATTTATAAAAGATATATTTAATGGCCTCTCACCTTGTAGACGTTTAGGTTGCGCTTGGAGTCGGTCAGGGCGTCGAAGACTGTGTAGAGCTCGTTAAGCATTTTCACTATTTTCATGGCGCCCTCGGGATCCGTGTTGGCCGCACAGTATCGCCCAAAGCCCACAATGCCGGAGAACATCAGCGTTACGGAGTCGTAGCTGTCAAAATATATATAAGCATTAAATAAATTGCGCAAATGGCGAATTGTTTGCGGCCATTGACAGCTCTGGGTTGAGGCTGCGTGTCGCACTGAAGCGTTCTAGATAGATGACTTATCTATACGTTTTATTTAGGGTAATGAATGCGTGTTGAGCTGAGCGTTGTGACACGACTTTGTGTATACTTATCAAGCATTAGCACAATTGATCTGAATTACATTTCATTAGACAACGAACTGGGACGACTTGTACATCAATTTCGAGTTCGAGGATTAACACTTTGAATAATATTGAGTAAATACGAACTAAACTAAATATAAATTTATGGCTATATTGAGCGACTACACTAGTCGCAGATAAACTAGATTTATTTTACATTTGATTAGAGCTAGACTTTAGCACACTGAAAAACATATAAAACATCTATCTATTTCTGGCTATATTTTGCCATCGTGTTGCCTCGTGGCACGACTGTGGATATACCATACTTGATACCTGACATATACATTACCTGATTGAACTCAAACCAAACCTACTTCTCTATATATATTATTACTTTCTGCATGTTTCGTGTCAGGTTTTCTATCAATAATAATGAATTTATTAACTTACTTGAATGCGTGTTAATATATCTAATATCTAGCAAATATCTATTACCAACACGCACTTGTTCAAACTGAGTCACAACAAAAACTTCTGCGACATGGAAGGACAACCCAATAACTTTTATAGCCTGCTTTAGTCGCATATTTTCAATAAATTAAAGTGCTTTCTAAGTAGCTTATAAATTTCATACTCTTCATAAAAGTTTCACATCATGCGGCACGACACGAGCCCAGCTTGGATTGGTAATCGCTGGTTAGAGGATTTTTGGCTTACCGTTTGGGCGGCACTGGACGCTGATGTCGTAACTCATTTGCCACCGACTTGGGCAGCACCGAGTAGAGCAGCCTGGCGCGGAATATCAGAAAATCCAAGGAGCACAGAGGCAGCAGGAGCAGCGGCGGCGGTGGAGCAGAAATACCAACGGCAACAAATGACAAACAAATGGAAAGAAAATGTTCGAGTAATTTTAATTTCGCGCCTGAAAGCATGCAACGATTTTTTGTGTGTTGTTGTTCCTCAGCGCTCTTACTAATGTGTTTCTATTTGTGTTACGCTTTGGCATCGTTCTCCCTCTTACCTGTCCGTCTTTTGCTTCTCGCTCTCCAGATCGCGAAACGTTTGCTGTAGCTTATCCGTCAGCATTTCCAGGTTCTTGGTCAGCTTGTACTCCGCCTCGAATTTCTCGGAAAGCAGCACCAAATCTCTGGCCGCATCGTGCAGCGGCACATCCGAGATATAGAGTCCCTTCCTATAATAAATGATGATGTTGTTGTTATGCGGGTGAGTGGAATCGGCAAAAAAAATATAAAATAAAATAAAGATGAAGAAAATGACGCGTATTTTATATAACTTAAGTCTATTTGGATTTAACTTGGCTTCAGCCGGAATGCTAGCAAATAAAATAAAAAATGTTTGAGTTTAAGTTTGGGGGAGAGAGAAAGCGCGTGTATATGTATGTGTGTGTGCGTGTGTGAGTGTGGCAGGGCTTATAGTCAGGTGGTAATACATATTTGCTGTCACCAATAAATTTACGCAACATATTTGCCATTTCTTTCAATTTCGAGGCGCAAATAATAAACAACAGGCCGTAAAGTGTCGGCAGCTGCTCTATAAATCTACATTTAAATAAACAAATGTAAATTTTTATGCCTTGGGTAATTTTAATTCACAGCAGATAGCAAAAGATATGCCAAGAGATTATCTGGTACAATGTCTGTATTCATTTGGGATTACGTTTATTTCGGAGCAATCGCTTATAGAAAAGCCATATTATGTAACAATACAAGAGCGAAACAAACATTTGTGAGCCTGGAACGATAGACATTGAATAAAGAGAGACAAAGAACGAGAGAGTGTTTGTGAGAGAGAGAGAGAGAGAGAGAGAGAAGCTTATTGCTTTGCTGTAGGAGTAGGTCATGAAATTGTTGCTGTCATAATCAGTGATTACAATACAAATTTCTATTCATTCAATTGGAAAATTTGTGTACATTGGCTGCTAACAGCAATAGTAAATTATGAAATGTCTTGAATGAATTCTTATACTCATTCTTGAAGTGAAATGTGCTGATTGGTATTGCACTGATTCTCACAGTTAAAGAGTATATAGGTTTAAGCAACATCCGTCCGTTCGTCTAACGAATTCGCTGCCCTTTGAGCTAAAGTCTATAAAATTTGAATCTATACTCAAATGTAAACTCGTCTAATAGAGTGGAAGAAGGAAAAGATTTCTGGAAAATCAGGATAGTCTGTTTTTCATGTTCACTTTATGAAACAAATAAATAAATATTTCAATTAATCTTAAATTAAAATACTTATATATTTAATGCTTTACTCACTTGGTTAGATCATCCAAATTCATGACGCTCGGATAGCACTGAAACAGTATGCGATCCGTTTCGGGTATATACATCATTTGTCCCTGGAAGATGAGCAACAGCACGAAACAGAGAGAGTGAGAGAGAGAGAAAAGCTCAGTAAAAAAGTAAAGTAAAAAAACAAAACAATTATCGTAAAATTAGTTTAATGCAACGCTTTTGTGGCAGACCGCATTAAATTTAATGCAAAACAATTTCAGTTTCAATTCCAATGGCGTCGGCAACGGCGGCTGCTGTGCTTAAGCGGCCATTTTGCTTATTCATTATGTGATATATATATGTGTGTGTGTTTTTGTGTGACCGCATATTGAAATGTGGTTGATTAAAGAGAAAGAGAAAGAGAAAGAGAAACAGAGAGAGAGAGGGAGAGAGCACAGCAATTTGCTTTATCAAATCAAGGCTTACCTTTAGTCTCAGAAAGCGCTGCTCGAGCCGGCTGCTCATGGCACCCTGCCTCGTCTGGAGCACATAGATGGTGTTTATGTGCGATAGAATGTTCTCGAATGTTAGCTGCAGGTGTGGTCTAATGGCCTCCACTACCTCTATTAGCGAGCAGTTCTCCTCGGCCACTCTGCGGCAAAAAAAAAAAAAAGGCAGAGAAGGTCGCTCATAATGGCTAATCGCAAAACATGACAAAGCCTTGCGCTGGCTCTGGCTGTGGCCAGCGTCCATTAGTCCTTCACTCACCTGGGTATAACGCGGGATACGGCCTTGCCGGCCTGCACGATTTTCATTTGTCTATCGAACATCAGATGGAAGGGGAACACCTTGCAGAACGTCGCCGGCGAGATGAGGGGCGCTGTTGGCCCAAAGGGTTTCAGCCGATTAGCCAGGCAATTAGCCAAATTAATAGAAAACGCTTTGCGTCTTACCTTCGCAGAGAAACTCCATATCATCGATGGCCGCCTGTTCATCCTTCTTGGCATCCACCTGCGACTTGGCGGCCACATTGATCTCACGTATCAGAAACTGTACGTGGTCATAGCGCTCGATGTCGTCGCTCTTGTTCTTCAGCAGGCGCAGGCACTTCTGGTCCTTGTCGCCATCGCAATCGAAGCTATCCTGCACGAGTGGGCCACATGTCGCGCCGCCTGTGGCCTTCGATGTGGCCGGCAATTGCTCGCCAGCTGTGGATTGTGGATTGATTGAGGCCATTACAATTCAGGATTAATAGCAATGTCAGAGAAGAGGCAGGCAATATATACATAAGTCTGAAGATGAGCATGTGACACGAGACACGAGAGGACGTGTACTAAAATAAACTGTCTTAAATATGTTTATCCAATCAAAAAGCCTTACTGAAAGTCTACGCTTAAATGAATGAGAATATTAATATTAACTATGACCATTTCTAGGCTGCTCCGCCGTAACTCTTGCCACAATAACCATTCGACTCCAACAGGCCTGCGGTTGACTTGTCATAGAGGCAAATAAGTGTATGATCTAGAGATGAGCAATTATTCTCGTGACACAAAAGTTGGCACAGATGAAGCAGACAATATTTCTTTTCTTAATGGAATCTTATCCTAACGATTTCATCAAAACATTTGTAGAACCTTAGCTAACTATCTCCAATTAAGTCTATAATATTATCACAAGTCTTCTCGAGCACTCACGAGACCATCTCTAGTCTCCAAGCCAATGTCCAATTGCCTTCAGTTAGTCACAGACCAGGGTCTGTGGGTCTGCGGTTGGCTTAGCTTTAAAATGTTTTGCTTTCTGCTGATTGTGGCCAAAGTGTAATTTACAGACAACATTCAATAGCTATTAAACGGGGCATATTGAATGCGCTAGTCCATTATACCCGGCTGCTAATAGGGTACGTAATGAGCCCAAAGCAATTTGTTGGCTTGAATTCTACTTCGCTTACTCGGCTCAATGGCAATTTGCTGAGCATCGTTGTTGTTGTTGATGTTGTTGGTGCCGCTGTTGCTGGCATTGTTGTTGTTGGCATTGTGATTATTATTGTGCTCGGCTGGCAATTGGATGGGTGCTCCAGTGGCAGCCGCCTCATCGGATCCAGCTGTCGTCTCAGTGTCCAATTGTTGCTGCTCGCGTGCCAGGGCGCGCTCCTTCTCGGCCTCATCGATGGGCTCGCCCTTGCGCTTCACAATGTCAATTTCCACCTCGACGCCGTGCAGCTTCGATGCGACGGCCTGTAAGAGATAATGCGGCAGGTTAACTTTGTGAGCGCAGGTGTCAGGTTGCTGACCAGCGCGCCGTTTACCTTGACTATGCCGATGACAATGTGCTCGAGGCCAGGGCGCTCCGAGTAATAATGCAGCAGCAGCTCGCCATCCTGTTCGGTGCAGCGAAACGAGGGAGCTCTCATGCCTGGATACAGGGTGCCCAAATGGTCGTGCAATGCATCCAGATTCTATATGCAGGCCATAAAAATGTTTGTCGTTGTTGTTGTTTTTACAAATGTTTTCCCATGAAAATGCAGCAAAAATTCAATTTCATTTTTCATTATGACTAAGGAATGGGGCTCAGATGGATGACGAGGACGTCTGATGATGAGCGCCGTTGATGGTGCGGTGGAAAGTGTGGAAAATTGAAAATAAATCGAATGTGAGTGCAACAAAAGGCCAGGCCACACCCCAATCAAGCTGCAGGAGTCTCGATGTGATGTGTGTATGTGTGTGTGAGTATGAATCTCTCTCTCTCTCTCCCTCTCTCTCACTCACTCACTCTGTGTGTGTGTGTGCAGTGAAGCAAAATAATGCTTATCAATGCGACTGAAAGCGAGCAGCAGCAACTGACTGCTGGCAACATGAAAAATGACTTGCATCGAAATTGGCACCAGCAGCGGCAAAGGTGAGACGCGGTGCGGCATGGCAGGCAGGTGAGCGAGCATTGGCTCTTGAATGAGATGCTGTGTGTGATGCATGTGAAATGAGCGTTAAATGCGAAATGTGCTTTAATTAAACATAGCCGTAGCCAAACGTAGGCCAAGCCTTGGCCATAATGAACGTTGTGTAATTTATTTAAATTATTCACGGCGCTCAAAGTGTTGACTGTGGCCAGGGACACGAATGAGCTGAACTCGGTCAAGATTATAATTCAATTATGTTATTGTGATCTTCACATTCTTTATGGCCAAGCTTGACTGTACTTGCAAGCATAATTCACCTGTAGAAAGTCGCGCGGTGTAGCGCCCAACACTTGAAGTATTTTATCATAGCCCGAATCCTGGCAGAACTCAAAGAAAGTTTTGCCAAACAACTCCAATATGTCATCGGCAGGTATTTCTGTGGAAGGTATATAAAAATGTATAAATTTATATATGTGTGCGCATGCTATGAGCCGTGTTTTATGTGGCGCCCAACTAGAGTAATAACCAGTTAAGTGCTCCTCGTCAGCTACTTACTGAGTATCTCAACAGCTGCTCCAATTAGATTGTATGTTATTTCGTCATCGTAAATTTGACGCACCAGAAATTGTCCCTCCATGCTGACCATGGCTTTTTTTCTGTACGTTTTTGTTGTTGCCAGCCATCACCAATGTAGGATTGGAGGGGAAGTGAAGCAGAGGAGATTGCAGCCGAAATATGAAGAGCGCCAGCAACAGGAGCAGCATCAAGTAGAAAGAAGAAGAAAAGAACAACAAGAGAAGAAGCAGAAAATACATACATTAATTTTAATTAAATTGCTTGTGTGGGAGTGTGCTTGTTTATGTGTATTTTAGCCGGGAGCAGCCATAAAGCTAACTGACGCGCATATGGCACTGGCTTTTATAACCGCCGGAAGGGAAGCCGGATCCAAAGTCTTAGCGAGCATTCGGCATGTTGCAAATGGTTTTCGGTTTTCGTTTCATTTTAGTCGCCTGCAGAATGGATCAAAATCATATTTTTATGCCCGCCAAAAAAAAAAAAAAAAAAGTAAAAGTTAATTAAATATACATGCGTATATGTATGCGATTGCCGAGCGGTAGTTTTAAACCAATCCGCTGTGCATACCTTGAATTTAAGGCTCTATTTACCTTCATATAAGTGATTAATTGGAATCGAGGCATTTGTAAATATATGTATATGTATTTTTCAAGAGCTGCTTAAGCAACTCTGGAAAATTTAGCAGTTCCCATTTAATCATCTACTTTAAATTATTTTTGTATTCCAATTTATTTCCCATTTAATCTTGGATTTTCTCCATCATTGAAATCAAAGAGAGCAAGTCTTTAAAATTACAATTAAAATATTATTTGAGATTTTGTGTAAGTCAACTTTGGCACAACGTCAAGTGTATTTAAGGAAGCTTTGGCAAATGTTAATTCCCGGACAGAACTTGAGACGCTTTTGCATTGAATAACAATGCGAAAAAGCTAGAAAAACCAAATGATATACCCCGCTACCTATGCTCCTTGTTGCTATTGCTGTTGCTTTTGCTGTTTTCTGAACATTGTGCGAATCGAGTTTATTATTTAATGGAACTTGTGCCAAGCTATTGCCAAAACAAATTGAATACAGCGTTACAGCGACAGCTATGCAGCAGTAGAAAAAAAAAATATATATATATAAGGAGACAGAATGTTGTTTGTATTGAACGACTGCGTAATACTCTGTTGCGCTTGAGAGACAGAGAGAGATAAAAGAATGGATTAAGAAACAGAGAGTGAGATATAGACAAACACACAAACTTAGCAAGAACTTCAAGAACTAACTGCAAAAGTCTTTCGTTTCATAAATTGCACTTAAACTTTATTCTCGGCATATGAACTAACCAACTCCTCTTTATCTATGCGAACAAGTCAACAGAAAAAAGCGCACGCTGCAGAAAAGTAACAGAAATCAGATAGACAAAAAAAAAAAAAGTCGTAGCAAAGTCGATGTTATACGTGCGAAAGTTTTTCCATTTTCTCCAGGAGCGTCTGCCTGTCTGTCTGTACCTGGCCTAACTTTTGATATTCCCGCAGCAGCAGCGTTAAACAGCTGCTGATTATTGCCTGCCAGAGGAGTGGGGACTGGAGGAGGCTAGCTTGACAATGAAGGAGCGGAGCGTGCAAAGCCATTTGTTGCGCATTGCTGCTGTTGCAGCCGAAAACAGCTGTCGAATTGCAGCTGGCAAATGGCATGTGGCAGCAGCTGGTTGCAGCGCGACACGCACAAATATTTTCACACTTGATGCGATTTAGTTGAGTGCGGAGCATCAGCTCGAGAGCTTCTCCGCTAGCGAATCGAATCTGTGCGTAAGTGATAAAAATTGATTTCTAATTTCCTGCGAGCACAACAAAGCGACGCAGCTGTTGTGGTTCTACTGAAAATTTCCAGGGATTTCCGCATTAAATGGAAATTGATTTTTTGGCTGCAATTTATGATGTTGCTGCCTTGATATATATAGTATACCATGTGCTGTTCAGTGTGTGCCTGCGTGTGTGTGTGTGTGTGTGAAGAAATTTTAAATTAAAATTAGATTTATGCAGATTCTTGCGAGTCTGAGCACGAACTGAAATTGAATGAGTAAACCGGCAAACTCTTAACTTTGAAGATTAGATAAATTCAATTTAGATAAAGTTGAAAATTGGAATTCAAATATGATCAAATGCTTGACTCAGCCAGCAGCTCAAAGTTCAGTTGAAATGTGAGTTTAAGCGTTGATAATTTTCATTTTAATTCTTGAAATTTTCAATCTATTTGCGGTGTAGAAATTGTAAAATTCCTGACTCTGTCAGCTCAAAATCTCAAAGCTTATATTTAATATAAGCTTAATCGCAGACGCGTAAAATTGCTTAATAACTTTGGCCCACCTGTCTACTCCGCATTTGATTGATATTTATTGACTTAAGTGAAAGTGTATCTGTGTGTGTCACTCTTTGATCGACAGCTTAATTGAAAAAGTTAATGTGTGCGTGCGCATAACAAAGCGACACATCAAATTGCCCATTTGTTGAGTTTGTCTTTAATGCTCGAGCTGTGCCGCGACTTTTATTATCTAATCAAATTGGCGATAAATGTGTGAAATGAGGAGCGAAAGTTTTATTTTTTTATTTAATGTGCTCGCCAGAAAAGTAAACATTAATTTGAAGCATTTAAGCCAATTGATGCTGTGCACATTAATTACATGCCTGGCGAATTTATCACCTTGTTATTTGCAGCCACTCACGGCCGGATGTTAAGTATACGCCGTGTACGCGTAGCGTAACAAATGCAAGGCGACACTTAGTAGCGTGCTCTTGTCTCTCTTGGCTGTTTACAAATTCAATTTCCCCACTCTCTCTCGCTCATTTGAATATTGTGCTGGTGTGGGTGTGTGGTCGTTACTGCGGGTGCGGCTAAGTGGCCTAATCTGGCCAGTGGCGCTGGCCGGGCAAATAATATGCAAACATTTGACGCGAAAAAAAAATTGAGCAGTCCACAAATAATGTTCTTGTTGGCCAGTTGGCTTTACCTAGTGGCACGTGAATTGGTTGCCAAAATAGCTTAGGAAAAAATGAAAGAAAAATTCCACTTGGCAATTAGATATTTGCAGTCTTGTCCAGGCTCGAGCTGGAGCTGAGCTGTATTTTGTTTTTGACGCGCTCGCGTGTAAATATTATTGTTTAATATGCCACAAGGCAAACACACACACACACACCATTACGCACACATGTCTATTTGGGGGATTTTATGGGGCTCGAACACGCAGCTGCCTTCGTGCCTGGCATGTGTGCGTGCCGCACTCGCCCCTCTCTGGCTGGGCTGCCTCTCACAATTTTATGGCGAGCCACTAAATCGCTTTATTATGAACTACTTGTTGGCTTTTGGCAGCTTCAAGTTCTCCACTTTAAGTTGGCTTACAAACTTTTCGCCAAAGTCAACCGCAATTGATAACAAATCAATTAGCTAATTTGATTTGCCCTTTGCGGCTTAAAGCGCCTTTGGCCCATCTACTCCATAACTCCAACTCTCAAACTGGCGTAAGTTGCGAATTTTTAATGAGACGGTGCTGCTTTGTGAATTTAATGCGATAATAGCCTTAAATTGCGAGTTTCTTTGCTCTACTCAGTCAGCTTTGGGCTTGGCTTGGCTTATGAACTCTGGCCCGCATGTCCCTGACAGTTGCCACAATGTTGCTTTGCTTTGTAGGCGGCTCAAAACTTAAGTTTCGCATGTGTGTCATCCGCACACACACACACACACACAGAGATACACAGAAACAGAGATAGAGACAGAGAGAGAGAGAGAGCGAGTGGGAGGGATGTAAAGAGAGAATAAAACTAGCGCAATGCCAGGGCACTTAGCTAAAGAGCACGCCCACTCCGCCCAGCTAAATATAAAACACATTCAGCTTACCTCTGGCCTACGGCTTATGGGTAACTTTGATTTTGTTGCTGTGTATGTAACATGGGCTATAAGCTGTTGGCCTTTTGATAATCAGGCAAATGGGCGAAATGGAAAAACATATAAATACTTAAGCTGTTTTTTATTATATATTTCATGTGTGGCAGCTTGATTGCTATCAAATATGTATTTGAAAGTTTGCCTAAGCTGAAACGGATATATAACACAAATCTGTTAATGAGTTGATAACATTACTCAAGTTCTTGACTAGACTTGAGTTAACTTCTTGCCTTGACATTTCTTCTTATTTTTCACTTCTTTGAATCTCTGCTTAATGAAGTGCATTACATATTCGGCTTAGCTGATGTTCTAAAGGATCGTCAGTCGTTGCGGCGAACCTCTCCTCATACAAAAAAATGCCCCCACCAGCGGCAGCGGCACTGCGGAAAGCTGCAGCGAAGAAACGGAAACGAAATAAGGTTAAAAGCCACTTAAGACTTGTGCAAGTTAATGTGGCACATAACTCAAGTGAGTCACATGTTTTATTGTGCGCAAAAAAAAAAAAGAGAAGCACAGATACACACGCACATACACACACACACACTCGTGCACACGCACACTCACAGCGTGACACTTTAGTTGGAGCATGGCCAGGGCCAGCTTTGGCATTAGCATTGGTAATAGGAAATGTTGCCTGGCAGCTCGCACCTAAAATGCGGCATCAATATGGGCAAAAGCCAGCCAATTGCGTTGGGATTGCAAAACGAAGCTGAACAGCAGTAAGCTGCGTAAACTGTTGAGCATTGAGCACTGGCCACATGGGCCAACAAATTAACATTGAAATTGCAGTCAACGTGGAGTCACAAGTAGAGGTAGAGGTAGAGATAGAGGGTAGAGGTAGAGATAGAGGTAGAGATAGAGGGTAGAGGTAGAGGTAGAGGTAGAGATAGAGGTAGAGGTAGAGGTAGAGGTAGAGGTAGAGGTAGAGGTAGAGGTAGAGGTAGAGGTAGAGGTAGAGGTAGAGGTAGAGGTAGAGGTAGAGGTAGAGGTAGAGGTAGAGATCGAGGTAGAGGTGGATGCATAGAGTGGTTATCTTTTAATACCCTGTATTTGATATAGATGATGACAAAGAAGGACATTTCGAAGAAGGTTATATTAATAGAGATTCAAGTTTACAAAGCAAGGCAGAGAGTTCTTTACTTAAACATATTAAATTGTATGAAGTGACATAAGTTCAGCTGTTAAAGATATTCCAATAGAGAAGACTTCAATCAAAAGTTTAATAAAACTAAATTGAAGCTCAAATTTAAAATGCTTTAGAGGATTCTAAAGTCCTAGGCCCAACATATTAACCTTAACGTCCTTTAAAGCTCCTTCTTCCTTGACCACATTAAAGGGTAACTTGAAGGCGAACATTATCCTATGCAATTGTTCTGATCCGTTGTTGTATGTGTTTATGTGACTTGGGCGTAATCCTTGAGGCGTGTTATTCAAAACAGGCAGCAAAGGGGCTGTGGGGCTGTGGGGCACTGGTGTGCTGCACATACTTGGCAAATGTTTGTGAAACTACGTTTTCCTCAGCCTCCTCTTGGCCGTTGCTGCTGCTGGGCTTTCATGTATGCGCGTATTTGTATGCGATTAGCGTTAAACCGCTACTGAGCAACCACAGGCAGACGTGATGTATGTCGTTAATGATGGAGGAGGCCACATGCCTGGCCGCCAGCTGGGAGCCAGTTTTAACCCTCATCATCCACATTCTCATCATTCCGAATGTCATTGTCATACCCGCTGCCACAGCCACAGCCACAGTCACTGTCATTGTCATTGTCATTGTCATTGTGATTGTGATTAGCCGACTCGAGTCAATTTAGCAGCGGCTTAGCATTTTTACTGTTGCTAAGCTAGCGATGCCGTTGCCACGGCCACGGCCACAACCCCAACCACGACCACGATTAGCCTTTAACGCAGTTTCAAGTGTGTCAGAGCTTAATCTCTCACATAGATGGAACGTAAACACCTTCCTGGTCGGTCAGATTAATGAATTCCACTTTTGTCCGGCACTGCAATCAGCTCATTAATAACTGTCCACATGCGTGGCGAAAGCATCTTTGTCAGAGTATCTCCATCTTGAACTTTCCTTGGCCATTTGTTATGTCTGGCATTTTGTGGTCGACCGTTCATCGATTGACTTTCGTTCGTTTTGTCTTGTACTCTGCCATCTCCCCGACATCTCCAAACATTTTTATCTATGCGCACACTGTGACATCTCGAAATTAGGACATCATTAGCAACTGTCGATACGCGCTGATAAATGCGGCCAAATGCGAACGGCCTTTGCCTGCCTGGGGGCCACTTGTGTTTGGCTGCTGCTGCTGCTCCTGCTGACTGAGCGAAATGTTGGCCCTTAATTTATTTGGCTTTCGCTTTTTTTTTTTTTTAAAGCTGAAAATATTCTTGGGCATCCCAACTTTGTTAATAACTGTATCTTTTTTATGTGCAGAATTTCTAGATTTCTTTTTAATGTCCAGCAAATCAATTTCCTTAATCGAAAACTTCAGAAATGCTGAGCATGCGAAATATGAAGCGCTGTGGGTGTGCCTGTTGCAGCATTTATAATAAGCTGATTGGATTACAAAAGGTCTGTTATGGAATTTTGTTATATTTTGTGGAACTGACTGGCTGCCTGATACCCTGTTCGGTAATTTAAAATAAACGAAATTTAGATATATAAATTAAGAATGCTTCGTAGGTTGGATTCGCTGGAAATTGGAAATATTAGTGGATGCTAAGGCCTCAGCTACAGAGTAATTCACGTTTCTATTTTTTATTTATTTGTTTTATGTATTTGTTGAACAGCTTCAAAATACTTGTCAAAGAATTTTCTAGTTTTTTTTTTTTTTTTTTTTTTGTTTTTTAATATAAATTATAAATAGAAAAGAATAGAATAGAAATAATAGAAGTTTTTTTATTACTATTATTTTGAATGTTGTTAAGCAGCTTCAAAGTAATTGTAAATGAATTATCTAAAGTTTTTTTAATACATGTTTCCCTTTCGGCGTCTTATTAGCTTCCCAACAATACATTGCCAACAATTGAAGGCAGACTCTCAGCCCCACACCTCAAACCTTAGCTAAAGGTCTTTTAAAATTTCATTACTATGTTTTTGCCACAATAAGTGACTTCGATCAGCGCAATATGTACTGGGTATATATTGCTGTAATGATGTTAGCCGGGGCGTCTGATTTAATGATGCCCAACGGCCAAAGCGGCACTCAAAGCAAATGCGAAATTTGAAGTGACATAAACGAGGCAGCTGCAACAAAAGCAACAATGGCAACAGCAGAGCGAACAATATGGAACAACAAACAACAAAATGTCGCAAATTGACAGTGGCACAAGGCAACACTTCCGGTCTGGCATGCCATTGCAGTTTACAAGTTTACAGTCGCAGTATGTTGCCGCAGGCAGTGGAATCGTTATTGCTTGTCAGTGTGTGTGTGTGTGTGTGTGTGAGTGTGTGTGTGTGCGAGGCGGAAGCAAACAGTCGCAGACATGTGCGCGTTGTTGCATGCAAATCAGTAGAAAAATTTCCTTGCACTGCCTGCCGTTGGTCAACGTCATCGATTTGCATAAGGGGAGCGAACGGCGGCACGTTGGACTGAGACACAAATCTCTGTTAGACAAACGAGTAGAGCTTTGCTTTGAGCTGGGACTCAAGCAGTTGCAGTAGCAGCTGCAAATGCAGTTGTAGTTGCCGTGGCTGTCAGCTGGCAGCACAGCTTGTGGCAGCAAATTGATGTGTCCGCTGTTGCAAGGCACTTGAATAAATTTAATCGCATTCAATGCATTTTGAATTGCATGTTCCAGTTGTACTTCTCACTTGAATTTTAACAGCGAATGAGAAAGGGCAACAAAGCAGGGAGAGGGAGTGCGAGGGAGAGAGGGCAAAAATAACAAAGAGCAAAAGAATTTATGAAGTGGCGCTTCGCTGATCCCCTGCATGAGTGCCATAAAAAATGCATTTAAGTGTTGCACAGCGTCCCAAAGGCAAACTCACACACACACACGCACACACACACACACACACTCATACATACACATACGCACAGCTGTTACACAATTCTCGAATGCAATAAATAAGAATTTTTCCACTGATGCATTTAAACCCCAAATACGAGGGTCGACCATCACGCCACGCCCTTTCACAGACTTGCCGTGCAGCTGACCACACACTGAAAAAGAACGTAGTTTTATAGCAAACACACACACACACACACACACACACACACAGTTGAAACTTTCAGTATGCCGTTCACCGGGCGTATGATTAACGCGATAGGCATTGCGCATACGCCCCGTCCACGGCACGAGCAAGCGACCAGCATATTTAACTTATTTAATTAATATTTGTTACCTGTCCGCAGGCGTCAAGGTATAGACAGCGCCGAGTTGCCCAAGGCTGCTCAACGGGCGGGCGGGGCACTGTCGGCATGCTGTTTGCCCTGTATCAAGTTATTATAACGAATTAAAAGACTTTTTGTGCGCTCTTTAGTTTTGGCACGAAAGTCGATAAATTTATAATTAGCATTTGGCGGCAAGTGAGCTGGAAGTTAGTTAAGCACGGCCTACAACAGCTTTGCGCCAGAAATCCATCCAAAACTGTTCGCACCTCAGGGCTAAAGTCGGATTCGATTATCGCATTGGGGCTGAAGCAGAGCGGAATGGCCTCAATTTTAACAGACTTAGTTTGGTTGTGGATAAATATAGAATATGAGGTCTCAAAATAAGCGAATATATATACACTAATGTTTACATATATAAAATGGCTATATATTGAAATATATATATATATAATATGTAAAGCCATAAATATTCTTGTTATTATTATTTTTGAAAAATTAATAGTAAATAATAAATAAATAAAATAATAACAAAATAAATTTGAATATAAATCTGTTTTTATTTAAGAAAATAAATAATAAATAAATAAAATAATAATAACAAAAATTTGAATTTGAATCTTTTTTGATTTATTTATTTATTTCAATTATATAATCTTTATCTATGTATTTCATTCATTTATTTCATATTTTTAAATTTAAATTTAATATCAGGCGTATTTATTATTATTGGAATTTATTTTCTTTTATTTAATTGTTAAATAAATTATTCAATTATGCAACCCATGTCTATCCCCATATCTTCTCCGTAATCATGTGCTGACAGGCCATACAACTCGATTATACTTTGGTTTGGATTATTAATGCACTCGCATTGAGTTGAACGCACTGAAGAGTCGCCATCAGAAAGAGGGCGAGCGTAGCCATTGAGAAGCCATAACTGGCAATAATGCGAGCCATAGTCAAGTTTTTTTTTCGATGCCATTCGCATTACGTATGCGACGCGTGGCCAAGTTTTGAGCGCACGCACGCGAGGCGTTATTCATAAAGTGATAAAAGTGCTGCACATAAAACGCCAACTTACAAGCATAAATTGTGGGCATGGGCGTGGCCACACCTGGTGTGCCAATGCGCTGAATATGAAGCAATCAAACGAACAATAAATGAAGCAGCCAAAAATACGAATAAGAAAAGAAAGTCGAGAAGTCGCCGCAAAGAGTCTTAGAGAGTAAAGCGGAAATGCAATCAATGGGAAAAGTAATCTCAGCGATAAGTGCGAAAACGTGTCAAATGAAGAGGCATTTAGTCGGAGCATAGCTGTGGCTAAAACGAAGATGGGCATGCGGCCCCCGCCTCCTGCCAATCGAAATAAAGATATTATTGGATGCGCTCAACTGTCGAAAGCAATCGGCGACAGTTTGAGACGAGATATGAAAATTTGACAAACGGAAAAGCGAAAAAGTTCAAAATAAGCTAGCGATATTTTATGAAGCCTGCAGGTGTAGAAAGGGTTGCTTTGACGCTCTGTCTATACCCTGTAGCCCATTGATGGGGTCATAAAAAAGTTTAAGAAACTTGTGCCAAAGTTGGTTACAATTAAATTGAGAATTGTGAATTTAATATGAGTTTTGTTTTGTCAAATGTGATGTAATACAAGAATATTTAGGTTAGCAGTGCTATACTATAAAATACCCTGTAATCAGTTGTGTTGTTTTATTGCTTTTTAATGAGGCCTATGCTGAGTAGCTTTGAGCATACATAAAAACTGAGCATTGGGTAGACGAGCAGACTCCACACACACACACACACATGGCTCAGCGCTGGCAGCTTTTGTATTATATATTTAAAACTAGAGGTTTTTTTTCCCCAGCAAAACGAAGCGGCTTTTTGGTTGGGATTGAAACTTGAGACGCACCAACGCACATTTGTTGACGCATTAGCACACACACACACATACATTCATCGCACACACACCAGCATATATATATATATATATATATACACGCCCTCAACTCGTTACATGCCTGAGAAATGCCATTTCCGTCACTCACACAGACAAACACTTGAAAAGCGACTCGAATTTCCATAATGTCTGCCATGAAAATGCGATCGATTTTCGTGTGGCAAAAAAAAAAAAACAACAACAAAAACAGAAAACAACAAAAAATAGAAAGAGGAAAACATCACATAATGCTGCGGGCGTGGATTTGTGTGTGTGTGTAAGTGCGTGTGAGTGTGTGTGTGTGTGAGCTGATATGAATATCTAAAGAGAAGCAGGGACCCCAAATGCTTGGCTAAAATAAAGCGCTGTAATATGAAGCTCGGCCGCGCCTAATGGGCCTTTCTACGGCAATAAAAAAATAATAATAATAAGGGAAAGTAAATAAAGAGAAATCAAATTGTTGTGCGCGGATTTTGGAGCGGCACTTAGCGGCGAGATTTCGAATTAATATGCGAGTAAAAATGTATATTTAATGACAGCCAAAAGGATTTATTTGCGTGTGTCGTCGCATCACATTGGAAAGTCTGCCAGCCTAGCTGACAAAATGGCTGCGTCTCGCTATATCCTTTTTTGAGCACGGCCGCATGGCAAAATGATGATTGATGATACTTTAAGATTTGTCAGCAGCTGCCGCAGCTGCCATGCTTACAAAGTTAATAAGTTGCAAAAATGTTTTTGCCACGCCTCCAAAGCTCACATACATTTGCATTTCATATGCCTCCACATCGCCTACTGGGCGTATGCGCAATAAGTGAAGCGTGCTGGCAAATGTATGGCTGCTGAGGGTAACGCGCGTGTAGAGCTGCTAGCTAATCCAATGCTCTGTCAATATATCACATTTTCCATGCCACTAGCTGTGACTCCTCCCCCTCAAACGACACGGCCAGTTCGTGCAGAATTATGGCCCAATTTCTGCCTGGCAGCCCCGATGACAATTCCAAACGCAATCGCGAGCCAATCAAAAAAGGAAACAAATACAACAAAAATTTG